>OY283139.1:66090777-68490777 GCA_958299785.1 Medicago lupulina
CAAGAGGAAGATAGTAACAAGAAGCAGAAATCGGGTTCATGCTCAACAACAGATATGGAAGGGAATTCATCTGTAATCTCAAAGTTTGATCAAATGGAACTTCGAAAAGCATTGGGTAAAGTGTTCATAGGTCTTGAGCTTCCCTTTAGAAAGGTGGATCATGAAGCACTTCATTATTTTTTGAACCTTGGAATACCACAATTTAAGGTTCCCTCACGCACTACATTATCACGTGACATCTTACAAATGTGGGGCAACGAAAAAGTAAGGTTGAAAACATTCCTTTCCCAACATTGTGGTAGAGTTTGCCTAACCACCGACTTTTGGACTTCTTGCCAAAACTATAGCTATATGTCTTTGACGGCTCATTTTGTTGACAACAATTGGAAGTTAAACAAGAAGATTTTAAATTTTTGTCAAGTGTCAGGCCACTCAGGAGATGTAATGGCTCAGATGGTGTGGAATTGTTTAACTGCTTGGGGGTTAAATAAGGTGCTCACTATGACAGTCGATAATGCATCGTCTAATGATGTTGGAATATCGCAACTCAAAAAAGCCCTTATGCCTAATGGTTTACTTATGGGAGGAGAGTATTTTCATACTCGTTGTTGTGCACATGTCTTAAATTTAATCGTGAAGGAAGGTCTAAAGGATATTGAGCGTCAAGTTGTGAGGATTCGTGGTGCAGTGAGGTATGTTCAAGCTTCCTCTTCTAGGTTACAAAGATTCAAGGCATGTATTGATCCACAAAAAGTTCAATATAAGGGTTTTGTCAACCTAGATATTGAAATAAGGTGGAATTCTAGCTATTTAATGCTCGATGCTGCACTTAAACACATGCCAACATTTGCATTGTTGGAGATGCAAGATCATACATATGTCAAAGAGTTACGGAAAGGGAAAGGTCTCCCTTTGCCCGAGGATTGGGAATATGTGCGCTCTATTCTCCCATTTTTAGAGCTGTTTTACAATGCTACTGTTCGTCTCTCTGGTTCGTCCTATGTAACTAGCAATATGTACATGTTTGAGGTATTTGGCATTGGAAAAAAAATTAAAGAAATGTGCAATAATCCAGATACGCGTATAAAAGAAATGGTTGATAGTATGAAGATTAAGTATGATAAGTATTGGGGGGATCCCAATAGCCTGAACATGATGCTGCTAATTGCTCTGGTATTATACCCTAGACACAAACTTAAGTTTATCATTTGGTAAGCCGATAATTTCTTTGGTAGTGACGAGGCTAAGTGCTTCAAAGAGAAAGTCTATTCAAGTTTCAATTCACTTTTCAATGAGTATAATGGTTGGATTGGGGAGTCTTCTGCTAACTCACAAGAAAACTGATCCCAAGTAAGTGGACAATCTGATCCCTATGGCTTTAATCGATTCTACAAGTCAAGTGGAAGCACTAGATCTGTTTCTGAAGTAACTTCGTACTTGGCTGCTGATTTAGAGGCAGAAGAGGAGTTAGATGTCTTAATGTGGTGGAGAGAAAATTCCAACCGGTATCCAGTCCTGGCAAGAATGGCAAGAGAAATATTAGCTATACCTGTCTCTACAGTTGCCTCTGAATCTGCTTTCAGTACCGGAGGAAAGGTCCTTGATCCATATCGAAGTTCTCTATCATCAACAATTGTGGAAGCATTGGTTTGCACCCAAGATTGGCTTAAAGTAAAAGATCAAGACATTGATAGTTCATCTTTGGTTACAAATGATGATCTTGACACTCTACATGAACTTGAGCAAGGTAAGACTAGAAGATCATCTTTACTATATTAAAATATGGATTGATACGTAATGAAATGTTTGTGTTTTGCAAATATTCTTTCTCAATTAAATTTTGATGGCTATTCGGCTTCTTTGAGGCTTGATGATGATTGAAGGTATTAGTTTTTGCATTTCTGTCATGGAAAAATTGGTGAATTTATCTGTTTGTTGTCAGGTATGTGATTTCATCTTATCAGTATATGGTTCCTGTGTTGCTTTCTCGGTATTTTTGTCACATGATTTTGGCACATAATCAGTATGTGCTTTATCAGTATGTGTGTAGGTTCTTTACTATGCCTTCTTTATCAGTATGCGCTTTATCAGTTTGTTGAAGGAAAACTGCTTGACTTCATATCTATGAGTGTGTTTTAGACTATGCACTAGTAACATCTATAAGTGTGACATTTAATGAGTCCAAATTTTTACATGTACAGAAATTAGCCTTATGCACTAGTAGCTAGCCAACCCAACAAGCAAAGGAGAATAATTCATGATTTATAATAACATAGCTTAGCCTTAAAGCAATATTATGAACCTTCACCAATGTCAGATATATTATTATGCTCACCATATCTAACTGAATTGTCAAATCTAGATATCAGATGAAGATGGATCAAAGACCACTACAAGAATTCCTCTAATTACTAACCAATTCAAAACTGCATTACTGACGGATTTATACCCTCAGTAATTACTGACGGAATAAACTTTCAGTAATGCAAGAAAAACCCTCAATAATATTACTGACGGAATAAACCCTCAATAATTCAGACAATTACGTTACTTCGGATAAATCCGTCAGTATTGTTAATAGCCAATCTACCTTACATTAGTGACGGATTTTTTCCGTCAATAACGATGATTGTGCATGAGATTGAACTACCGACGGGTTTTAATCCGTCAATAATGTTATTACAAATTACAAAAACCGCCAGTAACATAGGGCTTACCCTTTTTTTTAACACATAAACATATCACACCCTCACTTTTCTCTCAGTAGCTCTCGTATTCTCTTCACCTTCGCAATTCTCTTTCTCGCCGCCCATCTTTCAACCTCGACGCCTTCTCTCCTCTCAAGCCTCATTTCGTCTCTGCCTCTCGTCCTTGACCTCTCTCAAGACTCGATATACTCGCTGCTGCCTCAAGTAAGCCATTTGATTCTCCTTCCTTCTCCAATTTTCATGCTTGTTGTTGTCAAAGGGTTGAAGACAATATTGATTTTTCCCCCAATTTTTTAAATTTGTTTCATCCCCAATCTTGATTTCCCCAATATTGATTTTGCAAGGGAGGAATCATAAAATACGGTTTTGATTTCCCCCAATTTGATATGCTTGTTGTTTATTCCCCAATTTTCATTTTAACTCCAAAGAACTTCGATTATGTACGTTAAGTAGTTATATATTGTTTTTGGTTTTTTGCATTTGTCGTTCCAACCCTTCTCACTAATAAATTCACAGAATCTCAAAAACCCATTATTACTAATGGTTGGATCTGTTATTTAGTTTGTCCCCTGGTTTTAGGAGCTGCAGTTTGTTAATTTGTTGATTTTATTAACAGCAAATTGCAAAACTATCATTGTGTTCAAAATATTGTTTTGTTGAATTTAGCTTCATCCCAATGGGGGTACGACATTAACCTCTGTCAATGAATATTACTTAAAGAAGTTATTAGCCTCTACATGTGAAAAGTACAGGAATTAGTGGGAATATTACTTAAGGTAATGATGTTTCAATTTAAGGTAGGGAAGACCTTAGAACTTAGAGATCACTCAATGGTGGTGTCTGGCACATGAGAATTGTTGGTGTCTGCGGTTAAGTTGATTATTATGGATGAAGACAGGGCTGGCCAAATGTTAGCAATGGAAGAGTTACTATGGGATTCTGTATCGTACAAGGCATGTAAGTGTAAAGATATGGTTTTAAACTTTAGGCTTTTCTTATATAATGATTGTTCGTCTTATAATTAATTTAAAGTATGTTTTCAATTCATGCTAGCTTTTCTTATGATTCTCTTTGGTTTCAGACCTTGTCAAGCATACACAACTATTTAATTTGTTTAACTGTTATCCCCATGATGTTAGTCTTAAGGTAATTATCTAAACTTACTAGCACTTTGTATGTTAAGTTGTATGGCTGGTTAGTTTATCTTCCAGTTTCGGTGTCGTCATTGTGGGTGTTCGTTTTGCTTCAGTTCTTGTGTTTGACAGTATTGGGATTTACTAGTTTATGTTGCTTCTCTTTTTTTTATGACTATCAAATTTCTTTCTCCCAAGTCTCTCTCAAGTTTCAACTTCGTTTACCTTTGGTTTTTCTGCATTTTCCTGCTTGTGTTGTTCAAGTCTGCTATGTTTCTAATAACAGTTTGAAATGATAATTATGTTGTTTTGGCGAGTCTACTGTTTTTCTATTTTGTTTTGAACAGTTTTGATGTGGTTTTTGCGGCTCTATTAGCCTTTTGGTTTTGGAAATGATGAGGTATGTCATGCTCTTGGTACTGGTGCCGTGTTGCAGCGGGAATTTGTGGCCTTTTCCTGTGTTCTTGCGGCTGGAATGGTTCTATTTGGGGATTTTTTTGGTTTCTGTTTTTAATCCTTTGGCTTGGCTGATAGTGAGGCGGGTGTATGCGTATCATAGCAGGTGAAGTCTGCTTAATTGTATATGCACGCCTCAGTATTTTAGTCTTTGGTAGTTGTCTACTAATGTTATTCTACCAGTTGAGTTGTACTCTATAAGGTGTTAGAGATTAGTGTTTAGTATGCAGTAACTATGGTTTACTAATGCAAGATTTTACCTTGTGCAGCAACTATGGTTACATGAATATTTGGTTCCCAGAGGATTGTTCGCTGTGTGGAGTTTTTACGGGATCTCCTGCTGGCTGTGTTCTTAGATTCCTGTTTGGTCTTGGGCGTTACGCGTATGGGCGGTGCTTTTGTATTGCTCTCGCTGCTAGCTTTTGCAAGTCTTGTGCAGACTTGGTATATAATAAATTTGTTGATTTACACAAAAATAGTTTATTTTGTTAGTTTTCTAGATTGTATGAATATTATTGAAATATTTATGATTTTGTACGAAAACTCTTTATAAATTATATGAAATCATGATGATATGTCGTTTAATTAATTTATGTGTTATTAAATTTTATTTCCTTAATTTATTTGTGTTTATTTAATTTATTTCTTTAATTAAAATAAAAAGTGGGATTGGAAAAAAAAAAAAGGGTAAAGTACATTACTGGCGGAAATTTCTGTCAGAATAGCAAACCTGCATGATCATTATTGGCGGAATTTTCCCACAGTAGTGTGGAGATGGTTTTGACAAAGCATTACTGAGGGATTATTCCCTCAGTAATTACTGACGGATTGTTCTGCCAGTAATTACCGAGGGAATAATCCCTCAGTAATGCTTTGTCAAAACCATCTCATCATTACTGAGGGAAAATTCCGCCAGTAACATTACTGACGCCAATATTACTGAGGGATACAAATCTGTCACTAATGTGTGTTACTGAGGGATATTTTAGATTACTGTGGGTTTATTTCCCCCAATAAAACCCAACATTCTTGTAATGGACCTTATAGTCTTTCATGATTTCAGTTCTGATACAATGACCTTATTTGTCGTTGACATGTCTTTTGATTTTTTTGTGTAGGTGAGTTTGGTAGCCTTTTGTTTGGAATGAGTCCAACTATTGCAAAACAAATTCCATAGTTTGACACTGCCAATGATGTTAAGTCTTTGTTTAGGATGAATGATTGCATTTATATTTGTTGTTAGCTTTCTTGGTAGAGAAATTAATCTGAACTCAAGAGTTCTTTTTGGATGATTGTAACTATTGTGTACATTGATTGATTTAGCTGTGTTTTTTTTGGATGATTGTAACTATTATTGGTGTACAATGATTGTATTGATTTTGATGTGACTTGAAAAATTTATGGAAAACTAGTTTTAAAACCGATTTGACTCTTTTTGAAGTAGATATATGTTATTGAATGAAATTTAGTATTTTCAAAAAAAAAAAATGGAAAACTAGTTTTTTTTTGAAAACTGGGTTAAAACTGGATTTTGAATGAAAAAACTGGTTTAAAACCGGTTTGAAAAAAAAAACTGGTTTAGTTCAAAAAACTGGTTTTTCTGACAAACCAGTTTCAAACCGGTTCTGAACCATATCCAAACCAATTGTACTTAAAATCCGGTTTCTAGTGAAGTGGTTTAAGGTTTTAACTTTGCACACCCCTAGATACAAATAAGATTGTCTTTTCCATCCCTCAAAATCACGTGTCCCCTCATCAGTCTCAATTTATCATATGACCGATTAAAAAATGTAGTGCAAATTTTTTATAAGTTACAACCTCACAATACTCTTTCTACAAGCCCATCATCGTTGTCGTTGCTCTCTAATAAAATACTAACAATCTTTCTAAATTCCACACACATTTACATTGCATTACATTACTCAACACCCTCTCCAAGAAGAATTCAAACTCAAATCAAAATTGGTTTGATCAAACTCACATGCAACATTTACTTCTCACACTTCATCTCGTCTAAATTGGAATGTAAGGTTTACCTTTAGATCCAGATGTAGATATCCTCCTTTTATTTTTGTGAGTGATCATCTTTCATTCTATATTTCTATTATTATTGTCGATTCTTTGTTTTAATTTTATTTTTTATTTTGAGAATAGTCCATTGTTTGTTACCAATACCAATAATCAATCATAGATTATTTTCATGCTTAAATATCTTAATGTACTCACACACACAAATAAACAAATAAATATATATATATATATATATATATATATATATATATAAATTAGCTTTACTCCACGTAATTTTTTTTTCAAATCACATGAATATGCCACTCTTTGCTTTTGGTCGTTAATTATTTTTTTTTTAAAGTAGTCTAGTGGTTAGAACTCACACAATTTAATTGTAGAGAAGTGGAGTGTCTGAGGTTCGAACCCCGACCCCTGCATATAAAATACAATATCCCTACCAACTGAGCTAAGCTCACGGAGATTAATGATTTGTTTTAGTCTCTACAAAATTGATTCATGTTGGAATTATAAAATAAATACATTAGTAATATGTACAGTTATTCATGCAGCTAGAAAATCAATAATAATTATCTGCCTAGTAAATCATTTTTTTATAAGCCATGAGAAAGGATAGACATTCAATGCTTTTGTCCTCTTGCTACAAAAAATATTTTTTTGGTACAAAAAGAGGGTCAAAGACCCACTCTTGCTACAAAATCTTAATCTGAATGTAAAACAACATTGAGTTGTTGATGAAATTAATCTAGTATGTTTGTTATTTGTCATAATTTAGTACCAGAGGATCGCATGCTGACAGATTTAGTCCAACACATGCAGATTTCACACAAATCTGCATGGATTTCTTGTCTTAAGATTTCACACAAATCTCTCACCGACTCTAAGCCTAGTTGGTTTGATTATGTCCTTCAATCCAATTTCAAACCCAGTTGCACTTTTTCCTTTCAAAAAACACACATAAGTATTCAGGAACTTCATGCAAACAATCAACACGGCAAAGGCTACTTTTAGGTCTCCCACCGTTAACCGTAGGAGACTTGAATTTTACTTTTTAAAATAAATGTGAATCATCGGATGTATTTAAAAGTATTTTAATGGCTAGGATTTGATTATTTTTTAAATTAATATACTTTATCTGGTCCTTATTATAAGAAACAAAACCAAAAAACATCAAAACCAATACAATCATTAATTAAAAAAACTTTTTGAATAATTTTACAAATATACCCTCATAAAAAATTGTGAAACATTAAATACACACTAATATTAAAAACAGAAGCATTAAATGAGGGATATACAAGTCATTTAAACAATAAATACACCTTAAAAGTTATGAATTATTCTTATAAATTGGACCAATTTTTTTTTTTAAAAATTCTTATAATAAAAACTAGAGGGAGTAGTTTAGTAAAATCAGGATACACGATTATGTCACCCTCATGTCAAACATGCACTTGAGAAAACATGATTAGCATATTATTTTTCTTTCATTAGGCCATCTTGATAGATGGTTCAATAAGTCACTTGAAACTCTAACTAGGTTGATTAGTTATGATTGGTAGGATATTGGGAAGAAGATCGAGTTTTAAGTTCATAGGATGAAATATGGTGTTGATTTGGGTGCCGTTTACCGTGGGTAACTTTATTAGGTCTCCTAGACTTGATTATATTTTTTTTTGTTGTTGCAAAATAAATCTCAACCATAACATATACTTCCTCCCCCTTTTTTTATAAGTAAAAAAATCTCATTTTCTTTGTTTCAAAATATAAGTAAAAAAGACCAACTTTTATGTCATTATTGTGTTTTTTCAAACAAATCATCTTTTCCAATGTAAAATTAAATGCATGTTGCATTCAATTTGTTCCCCTTTTTATTTTCTCCATAATTTTTAACCAATAAGAATTATTTTTACATCTTTCCATGAAACTTATTTCAAGGAAAACACACAAAATTATATCTCAAATCACTAAGTATTAGTTTTA
Organism: Medicago lupulina; assembly: GCA_958299785.1. NCBI lineage: Eukaryota > Viridiplantae > Streptophyta > Magnoliopsida > Fabales > Fabaceae > Medicago > Medicago lupulina. The sequence goes on from OY283139.1 coordinate 66,099,086, forward strand.
TTAATAAATGTGAATTAGTGTTTTTTGCTTATATAAAAAGACAGAGGGAGTATTTAGAAGTATTTTAATAGTTGAGATTCGATTGTTTTGTCACTTCTTAGGATATATATATATAGATTTAAAAAATATTGATTTAAAAAGGGTATTTTTGGCATTGTTGAGAAAATAATTTGTAATAATTTTTTGCCAAAAATAATTTCTAATTTTTAAACATATACTGTTAGGTCCCTGCAAACTGTGTATACTTATTGTCAGTTAGGTTCCTGAATCGAAAATCAATACCATCAACTTAATGTTAGGTCCCTGACTGTGTATATTTACTGTCAGTTAGGTCCCTGACATTAAAAACGAAATTTCACTATGATCCTTGACAAGTTACTGTCAGAATTGTCTATAATATACTTAATTCATTAAGACCTTTAATGCAGGTACTACAATGCAACCAATAAACATTAGTGAATGATTAAGACCTCTATTTTATATTTCTAGTCTTAACTCTTTTTTTCACTAAACCAACACACAAACTTAAATCATGATAGAATAGATAAACAAGGTAGTTCTCCAATTAGGAGCATAACTTAAATCATCATAGAATAAATATACAAGGTAGAGTTCAAACATAATAAAAAAAAATTGAACATGTAGTGTAGAACTTGTTCACACTTAAATCATATATGTTTTTCTTTTGCTTGTTATTACAAAACCAACCAATTTACCGTTAGTAATTTGCCAAGGATCTTAATGAAATTTTGTTTTTACTGTCAATGACCTAACTGACAGTAAGTATACACAATCAGGGACCTAACAGTAAGTTGATGATATTTATTTTCGATTCAGGGACCTAACTGACAGTAAGTATACACAATCAGGGATCTAACAGTAAATTGAGGATATTGATTTTGATTTAGGGACCAAAGTGACCATTTTTTACTTTCACTTTAGTCCATGTGACACGTCATACTCCTTGTCAGCGTGCCACATCATCACTTAACAGATTTTTTTAACGGCAGGGACTAAAGTGATAACAGGAGTGTAGAGTCAGGGACTTGTTTGTATTTAATAATGAGTCAAAGACTTATGTGACAGCGAGATGTAAAGTCAGAGACTAAAGTGACTATTTGCTCTTTTTATTTTATCTGGATCTAATTGATGCTAGGTGTTGATGATGACAATGATGGTGATTGTTTAAATCTAGAATTGTGAAAAGAGGAAATAATGAAGAAGAAATTGGTAATGATGATTAAGGATTTTTTGGTATGAACAACGATGAAACCAAACGGTACAAATTGAGTAATTTCGCAAGTAATGCTATAATGGTGTTAATCGAAAAATCTGGGTTGGAAAATAATATTTTATTTAAGAGGAAATTCCAAAATTGACCCTGCACCTGAATGAATTACTTTAAATACAATTTATCATTAATACAGGTCTTTTTAGTCATGCCAAAAAAAAACGTCTTTTATATAGTCTCCTATCGTAGGAGACCTATTCATGTTATGCACCCTAAACGGCGCCATTATTGTTTCAGTCTACACTTCAAGTCCATGTACAAATATCTCTCATGAATATATAAGCCATTTTTACCAATAACAAATCAATGATTAAACTTCTTGCCTACAAAAAAAAAGATAAAATTTCTTGCTGAAAATATGATAAAATGTTAATCAAACCAAGCATTTTCTATCCTTTTATCTATGCAATCATTTCATTTGAAATAGCATGGGCAAATATTATATTATATAAAATTTTGCATCTAATTACCCCGTCAATACACATACTAATAAATAAAAGGAAAATGCTTAATGTTACGACACAGTCTTGCACGAATTTAGACGAATGATAGCTATTCATTTTATTTTCAAAACACAGCAAGCTAGATTAAATTTCTATAAAGCATACAGTAGTAACCACCATCTGTCAACACTTCTGAGTTTTTTTATGCTTCATTTCTCTCTCTTTCTCATGTACTGTTATACCTTCTCTTTTATGCAATGATGATATCAAATATGAAGCGGTGAGGTTGGCGGTGATACTAACATCATATGCAATGATAGCTATATAGGATTCTGTTGTGAGCATATTAAATTTGTTTAAAATGAGCCCATATATAGTGATTTTGAAGTTGTCGTGCATTTTGTGCGAACAAAAGTCTCGTACCATATAGCACTACTGTAAATAAAATAGTCATCCTAAAATACACCATCAACGAATACAAATGTCGCTACTCACTACCCTCCAATCAGTACATTAACAGAATCTAATAGCCTTTGTTACTTTTGTAATATCTACATGCTTGTATACCTCACTCGATAATTTTTCTAAGCAGCAGCATCCTTCAACTTGTTCACTTGTGCCCCTCACATGCCTCAATCAATTATTTCATTCTCGACTCCAACCAGCTCCTTTTCATCCATGTCAGATCTTGATCACTTGCTATGGCAAATAAGGTCCATTAACATTCTCTAAAACACAAATTGTATCAATATCATATCAGTTCCTGTTGTTTTTTATTTTAAAATTACGAAAGAGCTTTGAAACAATTACCGGGGTGAGTCACGACCAGGTCGCTTTCTTTAAGACGTTTCGCGGCACTACCTGAGTTGTGCAAGGTAGACTAGCAACCGCGGCGTCTCCAGGATAAAACAGCCCAGATTCTTACTGTACGATTAAGGCTGCACTGCCAGAAATCGCTCGAGAACAACACCTCAATATGGTTTTGGAAAAACCACTCTTATATGGTCCGCAGACCACTCGAGAAACCAAAGAGGGAGGAAGAAAAGAACGGTTCGTCAACACAAACCGCGGGAGGTGAGAAAGGGGAGAAAACCAGAGAAGAGGATTCGATTCTCAATTTTGGGATGAAGAATGAGAATCCCGAGCCCTCTATTTATAGATGGGATTTCCGGTTCGCGACCCGCCAGCTTTAGCCCACGACCCAGTAACGGTAACCTAAGGCGCGGAGGAAAATGTGGAGCTGAAGCTTGCGCGTAAGGAAAACGTGTGAGACTTAGTCTCTGCGGAAATCTCGGAGCAAAAAAATTGGAAAAGATTTTTTTTTCCATTTTCTGAGCCAAAAAAAAATATTTCTTTTACGGCCCAAGCCCAAGCCCAAGCCCGGTCGGACGGACGGCGACGTCGTCGTCGCGCGCGTGTTATATATATTTTTGGCATGGTTCACTCCGTTCACAAAAGTGGGTACCCCAAGGGCACACCCTTGGAGGTGATCTCCCACATATATAAACACTACTAGAGTGTGTGATCTACCCAATGTGGGACATAGAAATTTTCAATTCACACTTTACACTAGTTTCTCCATCCTTGTGTTTACATTCCAAAGGCTCCCCAACCTCACTAGTATACTCCAAGTTTCTCCCAATATACACTAGTGTTCCAACAATCCCCCACTTGAATTCAAAATTGGTTTCGATAGTTACGTCTTAGACGTTTCTTAAAGATTGCTAGTAAACAAAGGTGTCGCCAACAACTTGAACCTTTGCATAGTGAGTAGTATTCCGATTAACAAGAGTTGCTTACAGCATTGAACTCTATCTCAGACATAGGACCCACACACAACCTTTTCCTTAGGTGTTTTCTAAAAGCCCGTGCGTTAATGGCCTTGCACGTCTATCCCAGTTTTAACGAATGCTCTAGGAATTCTGCCTCGAAAGTCCATAAGAACCGGCCTCAGTTCTACATACGTATAGGTGAGTCTATCAGAAGTACTCCTGTAGCTATGTACTTCACTCCATCAGGAGTATAGATCTCATTAAGAGTTTCTATTATCTCATCCTTCGGTCACTGCAGGATCATGCGTTCTCATAGCATGTTCTATCACTTGTGACTTGTTATTACCCATTGAACCTAGTTCTTGGGATCTCCAGTCATATAGGTCGGGTTACCATCACTTATGATCAATAGGCATTAGTCCCATCCTACTGGATGTATTTGCGACTTTCTCTCTGTTTAGTCCTTTCGTCAAAGGATCAGCTAAGTTTTCATTTGTTCGTACGAAATCTACTCTTACCGTTCCGTTCGAAAGATATTCTCTTATCGTGCTGTGTTTTCGTCTTATCTATCGTTTCTTACCATTGTAATAACGATTCTCAATCTTTGCGATAGCCGCGGTACTATCACAATGAATTAACACAGCTGGTAACGGTCTCTCCCATAAAGGGATTTCAGATAGCAAGCATCTTAGCCAACTTGCTTCTTCACTAGCAGTAGCTAGAGCTATCATCTCAGATTCCATTGTGGACTGAGCCAGAATGGTCTGTTTCTTGGATTTCCAGGAAACAGCTCCTCCAGCAATGCTAAATATATAGCCACTGGTTGCTTTGGAATCATCTGATAATGTGTTCCAATCTGCGTCACTGTATCCTTCAAGCACTGCAAGATATCTCTGATAATGTAGTCCTAGAGTCATGGTCTTCTTCAGATATCTCATGACTCTTTCGATAGCTTGCCAATGCTCCATGCTTGGCCTGCTTGTAAACTTGCATAGTAGTCCCACGGCGTAGCCGATGTCGGGTCTAGTACAATCAGTGGCATATCTGAGACTGCCAATGATGCTCGCATATTCAGTTTGTCGAACACTATCTCCAGTGTTCTTAAATAGCTTAACACTTGGGTCACAAGGTGTGCTCGCAGGTTTACAGTCGAAGTAATTATATTTCCTTAAGATCTTCTCAATGTAGTGAGATTGATTCAAGGAAATTCAATTATCAGTTCTAGTAATCTTGATTCCAAGAATTACATCTGCTTCTCCTAGGTCTTTCATATCAAAGTTGTGGCACAACAATGATTTCACATCTTCAATGACATTGAGGTTTGAACCAAATATAAGTAAGTCATCTACGTATAGACATATGATCGTGCAAGTGTTATTTTCGTACTTGTAATAAATACACTTGTCGCTTTCATTCACCTTATACTCATTCTCAATCATTAGATTGTCGAATTTCTCATGCCATTGTTTCGGTGCTTGTTTTAGACCATACAAAGATTTGTCTAACTTACAAACTTTGTTCTCTTGTCCATGGATTACGAAACCTTCAGGTTGATCCATGTAGATTTCTTCTTCTAATTCACCGTTTAAAAAAGCAGTTTTTACATCCATTTGGTGGACTACCAGATTGTGGATAGCCGCCAAAGAGATTAGTACCCTAATGGACGTAATTCTAGTTACCGGTGAATATGTATCAAAGAAATCTACATTTTCTCTTTGTCTAAAACCTTTGGCTACAAGGTGTGCCTTGTATTTATTGATTGATCCATCAGGTTTTAATTTCTTTTTCAGAATCCACTTGCAACCTATAGTCTTGCATCCAGGAGGCAAGTCAGTTAGGTGCCAGGTTTCGTTGGACATTAGAGAATCCATTTCATCATTTATAGCTTCTTGCCATAAATCAGCGTCAATGGAAGACAGAGCTTCCTTGATGCTTGATGGATCCTCCTCTAGTGTATATGCCACGTATTCGGGGCCATAATCTTTAGCAATCCTTGCTCTCTTACCTCTACGAGGTTCTATAACATCTCTTTCGATGTTTTCATTGCTTGTTCGGATTTCAGAAGGTTGATCAAGAGATGCGTTAACGGTGCCCCCACTATTACCCCCACTGTCTCCTGACCTAAAAGGAAATTTATTTTCATAAAAGTCAGCATCATTAGATTCTATGATCATTTTAGATTTCAGGTCGTAAAACCTATAGGCTTTACTATTTAAGGCATAACCAATGAATACACATTCATAGGCTCTACTTGCTAGTTTGACTCTTTTGAGGTCTGGTTTTCTTACATAGGCTAGGCTGCCCCATGTTCTAAAATAAGACAAGTTTTGTTGTCTTTTCTTCAAAATTTCATATGGAGAAATTTTGTTCTTTGTTTTGGGTACTCTGTTTAGCACATAGCAAACAGTCAATAAAATTTCTGCCCACCAATGAGGCGCTGCTCCGGAATTAAGCATTGTTGCAACTACTAATTCGGTAAACGTTCTATTTTTCCTTTCCGCTTTACCGTTCATTTCAGGAGAATAAGGAGCAGTTGTTTCATGAATAATTCCGAGTTCTTTATAATACTCATTGAATGTATGCGATCCATATTCAGTACCTCTGTCACTTCTAAAACGCTTGATTCTAATATTGAATTGATTTTCAATTTCTTTTACATACAGTTTAAACATTTCAAGCGCTTCATTTTTATTTCTCATTAAATACACATGTGTGTAATCCGAGCAGTCATCTATAAAAGTGATGAAATATCTTTTTCCATTTCTAGTCAAGTTTCCATCTAATTCGCATAAATCAGAATGAATTAAATCAAAAGGTTCTGTTATCCTGGTTACTGATTTATGTGATTCTTTTGTTATTTTCGCTTGACTACAAAATTGACATTTTTCAAAATCGTTTAAAGATATTTTAGGAATTAATCCTAAACCGCTCATATTTGAAATAATTCTTTTGTTAACATGACAGAGTCTGGAATGCCAAATATTAAAATCACACAACATATAAGCAGAAGAAGAAATTTTATTAATATCAATGTTCAACTTAAACATGCCATCAGTGGCGTACCCTTTCCCAACAAAAATACCATTCTTAGTCATGGTGTACAAATCAGCCCCAATGCTTTGAACAAACCCTGCCTTATTTAAAAGAAAACCTGAAACTAAATTCTTCCTAATTTTAGGAGTGTGCAGCACATCCTTCAGTATCAGAGTCTTTCCAGAGGTGAACTTCAGCTCTAAATCTCCGATTCCAGCAACATCAGTGGAGTGGGAGTCTCCCAGCAACACCTTCTGATCATCACAAGCAGTATATGTTTTAAACATTTCTCTATCATAGCAGACATGGCGAGAAGCACCAGTGTCCACCCACCAGCCATCAGAACCTGCAATCATATTAACTTCTGTAATCATAGCCACATAGGGTTCATCAGGTGCAGCAGCAGTAGTCAGGTGAGCCTGTGCTGGTCGGTTGGTTCTGTTTCTGCACTTGCGTGCCATATGACCTGGTAGCCCACAATTGTAACAATTGAAGGGTGTAGCAGCATCATTCTTTGGTGGCTGTTGAATCTGGGGTCTTGGATTGTTCCCAGTCTTATTCCTGTTGGAATTCTTATTCATAGGGCGGTTCTGATTCTTAAATTGTTTGCCAGCAGGCTTCAGAACAGCACCTACAAATTTCTTTTTAGTGTTGTTGTTTGAAACAGCAAACACCTCTTCATTCTGGTCCTGCTTTCTCGCTTCTTCTTCAATACGAAGGCGAGTAATCAGACTTTCAAGAGAGAACTCCTTAGTTTTGTGTCTAAGAAGACTCTTGAAGTCCTTCCAAGTAGGAGGCAGCTTATCAATAATCACAGCTATTTGAAATTGTTCGGGAATTTCCATCCCTTCAGCTATGATCTCGTGAGCTATCTGTTGCAGCTCATATGATTGTGCCTCGACGGACTTATCATCACTCATTTTGAAATTCAGGTAGCGGCTCACGGCGTATTTCTTAACACCAGCCTCTTCCGTGTCATATTTCTTTTGTAATGCCTCCCATAAATGTTTGGCAGTGTCACATAGTCTATAGTAATCATACAGAGGGTCTGTGAGTCTATTAAGAATATAATTCTTACAGAGGTAGTCATTTTCCTTCCATAGAGCAATATCTATGGCTAGCTGTTTATCAGGATCAGCTTTCTCAGCAGCAGCAGAAACAGTAGAGTCTGTTGCTGCCTTACCGTTGGTATTCGCTCCAGGAGGAGTCGAACTTGTAGGTGCTACAGGCATAACATCCTTCAACGTTTTTAGTGGTCAGAAAAAACAGCATCTTTTGCTGCCAACGTTTGAAGTGGCTACCCGTAAACAGAAACGGTTTGTTAAAATCATCAGCTGAAACCGCGGTAATTTTTTCAGAACTCATCGTATCGTATCCGAAACGTCTTAAAAATGTTGTTTTTGATTTTAAAATTATGAAAGAGCTTTGAAACAATTACCGGGGTGAGTCACGACCAGGTCGCTTTCTTTAAGACGTTTCGCGGCACTACCTGAGTTGTGCAAGGTAGACTAGCAACCGCGGCGTCTCCAGGATAAAACAGCCCAAATTCTTACTGTACGATTAAGGCTGCACTGCCAGAAATCGCTTGAGAACAACACCTCAATATGGTTTTGGAAAAACCACTCTTATATGGTGCGCAGACCACTCGAGAAACCAAAGAGGGAGGAAGAAAAGAACGGTTCGTCAACACAAACCGCGAGAGATGAGAAAGGGGAGAAAATCAGAGAAGAGGATTCGATTCTCAGTTTTGGGAGAAACCCTCCGATTTAGCCCACGATCCAGTTCGCGACCCGCCAGCTTTAGCCCACGACCCAATAACGGTAACCTAAGGCATAGAAATTTTCAATTCACACTTTACACTACTAGAGTGTGTGATCTACCCAGAGTGTGTGATCTACCCAATGTGGGACATAGAAATTTTCAATTCACACTTTACACTAGTTTCTCCATCCTTGTGTTTACATTCCAAAGGCTCCCCAACCTCACTAGTATACTCCAAGTTTCTCCCAATATACACTAGTGTTCCAACAGTTCCAATAAGGACGAATAAGATACAATAAAATCTTGTATTCCACTTTAATCCATCGGGGATAAGCATTCAAAATGTTTGCACCTCGTGTTGTTTCCCAGCATAATCTCTCGAGAGACCGACCTAACAAGCCTGTTGCGCAGCAATAAACTTATCCACTGGACAGGTATGAAATATGAATGGTGAAAGGTGATGGACAGCCATAGTATATGCAAATGATCCTCGAATCGTGGCCCTATCAATGGCATCAGAAACCCATGACTTGGCATAAGCCTCCAAAATATCTTCATTATCCTGCAGTGGAACTCCATAATCAATATTGCTTGGTACAACTACGTTATATCCAATGCATGTATTGCCTCTACGTTATAATCAATATTGTTTAGTCTAAAGATTAGTCTTGAGGTAGGGTTTGAGTTTGTTTGAACATGTTTAGTCCCAAATATCCCAAGATTAGTCTTAAACTTAAGGTTTGAGTTTGTTTGAACTTGTTTAGTCTCAATATTAGTCTTAAGTTAGAGTTTGAGTTTGTTTGAACTTTTTTAGTTCTAAATATCCCAAGATATTAACTAATCTATTATTTATTGCAATCATGGTTTTGACTAATTGATGGTTAGTCCAACTAAGATTTGAACTAACTTATTCTTTAGTCCCTATTAAAACAAATTACAATTTTTAGTCTCTACAAAAATTTTCGTTAGTGTTTTTAGTCCCTATTGTTAACTTATACTAACGGATTTGACGTGACATTGACACATTATTGTTATTTTTTGACAAAGACACGTTATTATTTCTTAAACACGTCACTACATGATTTTTTTATAATAGTTTTCCAAAAAAAACAATTGTATATTATGAAATGACCCAAATACCCTTAATGTCTTGATTAAAAAAAATCAATTTTTTCTTATTTTTCTTCCCCACCACCGAGATCTTCTTCTTCTCCCTCCACTTCTTCTTTCCATCAAACTAAACCCCAAATTTCATTCATTTTTTTTTTCTTGTTTTCATAAACTATATCCTTGTTCTTCTTCTTTCCTCACACCATAATCTTGTTTAAGACCGATTTCAGTTCGTTCTCAGTATCTCAAGACCGATTTCCTTCTTCCTTCTTCGATTTCATTTCCCGTGTAAGCTTCAATTTTGGTTTTGTGGGTCTGGAATTTGTTTCACACTATGGTGGTGGCTTTCTCGTTGCTGGATTTTGTTTTCGCGAAGCAAATAAACTTTTTATCAATCCAAGTAATATATGAATTTGATATCACTAAAAATACTGCTAACTGTGCATGGAAACCAATCTTCTATAAATTCACAAATATATTATTAGTCCTTTTTTCTTATACGTTAACAAAATAATACAATAAAGCATAGTCAAAAGAAAGTATAATGTATTTAAGTCTATTTCACTGTGTCTAATTGAATCTTCACAACAGATGTTGCAGTGCAAAAACCATATAGCTGATAGTATAAATATGTTTCGTTTTTTCTACTTAAATTGGATGTAACAGCTACAATGAATGTTTTTCATCATCTTCTTAATTGTAACAGATGCAAGAACTGAAAATTTATAGCTTAAAAAGTACATAATTGAAGCGCTGAGTTTCTTGTATGCAAAGAATTTAAAAAGTTCATAAGGGAAGAATGATATTACAAATCTCATAATTATGAGAATTGAATTCAGATGCAGGAACTCAAAATTGATAGCATATGAGGTAACAAATAGATAACATATCGAAGACTATATTTATACCAAAGATAATGATAATTTTTCCTTAATACCCAACTTGGTAGCAGAAAGTACATAAGGCAACTAATAAGAGTACATCTCACAATTTGTTGATTACTTAATCATCAAATCACTAAAGTGCTAAAAAGTACACACAACCAAAAGAGTACATTTCTCAACTCAGAATAGAACCACTATCTAATGCTTTGAAAACAAAAATATGAAGCGACATGATTAATATTACTAATTCTTCCAGAAATACTGCTTAAATTGATAAGATGGACCATTTCCTCCCGTGCTTGCAGATGGAGCATTTTTGTTCTCAATTCATGAGAACAAAAATATTTTTATTTATGAGAAAAACTAAAAATATAGCTAACTATTTAGAAGAAAAAAAAAATTAATCACCTTAGAGATTTCAGCAGAGCAGGAACAATGAGCTCAGGATGATTATCAGTAACCCATAATTTAGAAATAAAAAAGAGTTCATCTCTAGATGAAATTAGTCCAAGTTTAAGTGCTTCTGCAATGGGTTCTCCAACAGATTTTTCCACACCATATGCAGCAGCAACATCAAAATGTCTATAACCTTGTCTGATGACAGCATCTTTTCTAGTAACCTTACTGGTTGCTTCCGGTGCCGTACCGAGGCCCATCACCGGCATTTTCTGTTATCCGGTGGAGGAGGGGAGGACTACTTCAGGGACTGTACGTGCAGCAGCCATTTTGTTTGTTCTGTTAGGTTTATGTGATAAGAAGAATGTTGAATTGGATGTTGTGAAATAAAGGGTGGCTAAAGCTTCTGATTATAATAGAATTTTAGGAATATTTAAACATTGAATGGCTATATAAAGCAATAAACAATTAAATGTATTTAATAGCACCCCTTTAGTTTTGTTTTTCATTTATCAGCTTAATCTTGTTTGCCTTTTCAATATATTTGATGAGAATTGTTTAAAGAAAAGTGTGGGAGAAAAGAAAACTACAAAACATTGAATCATATCATTCATGTTGTGATACTTATAGCAGTGGTTCATACATAAATGGCACTAACTAACATCGCGTACATATTTATACATTAATCTGTAGGAATAACGATTAGGCAAAGAGTAAAATTGAATGAACAAAGCATATCATACAAAATGGCTAAACAGAAACATTGAAAGCAGACCTGAATTTGAAGTAGCAGAGGAAAAAAACTTAAATAAACAAAACACATAATGCAGCATAACACACACCGACAGCCACGGGAAAAAGCTCTCTCACAAATGATTAAAGATCTAACAAAGCACATCCAAATTTGAATGTTCTAGTTTCTTCTATAGCAAAATAGATGAGAAAGAAACAAATAAAAGTGGAAGAAGAAACTTTACCCATAAGAACCTTTCTCCGTCAAATTCAAGCTCAAACAAAATCAGCTTCTCAAATTTCTCCTTCTCATTTTGCACATGATTTGAGGTTCCCCTCCCCTGCCTCAAATTCTGGAAAAAAAAATACCTAACAAAAAATATATACACATCAAAATGAAACAAAATGCTCTCAAACAACATCAGAACAACAAAAAAGGAAAGAGTAAAAAGTGAAATACCTGAAGCGGAAAGAAACCTGTCAAAGCATTATCTTCCCATCAATGTCTCACTCTCCACCATCTTCAACATATGAACACAAACCTAGCCACACCATCCTTCTGATCAAAGGGATATATCTACCCCATTTTCAGTCCCCTCCGCTATTGTTTTTTGTGCAAAATTATATTGAAGTGATCACGACCTACATTTAAAATTAGCTAATAAAGCATGATGCAACTTGACAGTAATTGCAATTACGCTTCATTGTATTTTCTCTATTTTATATCTTCTTCCATTGACATTAGAAACAGAAATGAAACTTGTTTGTCACAAAATGTTAAAACTAAACATGCACTGAGATCGCAGATCATGTCAATTCGAAAATTGTTATGACATTGTGGGTTCAAGACACAATATATCTAGCTAACCAATTAAAGTCCAACAAAGGATAAAAAACATGGCAAAATAACTATGACTAAAACTTGGCAAGGGAGGACAATGTATGGTTTTGTTTTAGTGTCTCACTTGATATTTGGTTGAATGGGTTGGAAAGAAATAGCTGAGAATAAAATGCAGAAAAAGAGAGATGTTAGTGTAAGAACGAACATAGATGAGAATGCGACAAAAAGTTGAGAAAAAGTTTCTTAAGAACGTCTACCGCAACAAAACTTGCCAACTGCTGCAATCATACATAAAATGGCATTCAAAACATGAGCCAAAGCAGACATAGAAACTACAGGGGGGAAAACTCTTGCCCAAACCACAAAAATGCAATGAAAGGCGTAGAAACAGACATGAATAGAACAAACAGGACAATTTAAAACTTGTCATAAACTATTTGTTTTTTGGTACCTTTTGCTGCAACAAACATAGTAATGTATGATATTAACAAATAAGTAGAAAGCACCATGATGCTCTAGAAACAGGAAATCACACCGTTATAAAACTTGGTTCATAATTCAAAACTAAAAAATAAAGGCTGCAATGAAACTATTAAGGAAATAATAGCTTACAAATTATTGAGGAGTTTCTTAACGGCCACAATGTTCCCGTTGATAAGTTGACCTCGATAGACAACTCCATAACCACCACCTCCAATAATAATGTTTTTTGCAAACCTATAGGTTGCAAGTTCAAGGTCCCTTAACGTAAACCAGTGGCCCCAACCAAGGTGAGAGAATTCAGGTAGACCAGAACACAGCGATGACATAGATATAGGATGTGATAAAGACCTATAAGCCGATATGCTCCTAAAACCACCGCTATCTTCACCTGACTGAGAGCCATTCAGATCTTTCTCTAAACGATTTAATGAGCCTGATTAACTACTATTATCTCAATTCTTTGTTTGAATCAAAACCTTTCGAGAATCACCGTCACTAAACTTATCATTCAAGCTCATAAAGGAACCATTCTGCGCATGATTATTCGATGAAACTTCATCGACACTAATTTCTTTGATCTCTTCTAAAATAGATAGAATATGGCCAAGAGGAAGCATGCCACCCTTGCCTCTTCTAGACTTCTTTCTTAAAGCAATACATATTGATAGCACCACAAGGATGATTATAATGAACAAACCAACCACTATTCCCATTAATACCCATGCTTTCAATCCAAATGCATTTGTTTTCTTTGACAACCCTGAATTTAGATCAGATGCCATTTTGTTGTTATCTGCAAATATCGGAGTTGAAAAATTAGAAGGCACTTTGATACATACAACAAAAAGTTATGACACCAAACTTCTCAACCAAGCAAATTTACACAAACAATCAGATCAAAACACAATTCTATGTATGCATTAAGATTTTTGCGATTTTGCACACGCGGAGGTTTGAGAAACTTAATCATACATCTGGCCATTCAAAAATTTCAGTAACAAAATATATTATCAATGCTGCTATATAAAAAGTAAGTAAAACATGATAGTCACAAACAAACAGAAGTTCATTTACAAATAACAAAAGAGGGAGATAAATGGTTTGAACAAAAACTGCATTATGGTCAGAAATTCACATCCCAACTAATCAAGCATAAACGAATCATATAAAATTACAATTACACAAATGAAAGGAAATGTCCAACAACCAAAGACATTGAAAAATACAAAATTTAAATAAGCAATAGAGTTAGCGAAACTACATAACTAACCTTGTAATTGTAACCAACTACTGCGAGTCAACGCAGTTGCAACAGATTCTGCAACTAACTTTGTTGTTTGCAGCTGCCTATAAATAGCTTTATGGAAGCCGTTGTAATGTAACTGTTTCATTTTTATTCTGTACACAAAATTCAATTCATTTTCTATGCATCTAAAGATGAATTAATCATCTTCTTTGAGTTTCTAATTAATAGCAGCCACTGCTTAGTTAGATAAACATTATACACACTGCAACTCATACATGAGGAGTTCAGTTCCCAAACTTGCTATGAATCATAGTGACACAGGTTAAACAATTATTAAACAAACTTACATCTTTTAATCGTGGGAATGTTGATTCAATGTAGTTTCTCTAGATTTTGTAGCTCTTTCATGTTCAATGGTCCAAGATCTTCCCCTAGCAATTGTCTGTAATAAACATCACAACATCCATCATTTCATAATCAAGTCGCTTTTATGTAAATGTATATCTGCAAATCACCAAGAAAAATGATGAGACCAGAAATATTCAGTAACACAATGAAAATCATTACTTTCATTTTCACCAATTGAGAACCATCCAAAACACCAAGCTAAATGTATTAAACCAAGTTATATCAAAATCCTCTCAAAGTTAAACATAAAAATGAGACTTTATCTGCAAATCCCCAAGAAAAATGATGAGACCAGAGAGATATTCAGTGACACAATAAAAATTATTACTTTCATTTTCACCAATTGAGAATCCATAAAAGTATTTTAAAAATCAAAACGCATATTTTCAGGAATAATTTTTTTTTTAGCATGCATTCACCACCAAACAAAATTTCAAAAACATGGATACCACAGAACTGTAAATCATGATACTCAAACTAAACAAACCATACCATAATCAAACTAAACATATAATTCCCTATAAAATAAACACCAAATAACAAAATCAACATACATGCATAAAAAAAAAACCACAAAACATACCCAGAAAAACGTCACAACACATGCAAAATACAAACAAAATCAACCAACATCTTAGAAACACAAACAAACCCAGAAAAACACACACTCACAACAAAGCTTTCCAACAACAAATAAAATCAAAGAAATCTAAAAACAAAATCGACCAAAATGAAACAAAAATCTGTCAATCAACCAAAACAAACACAAACACCAAACATAACCACTCAACCGATTAAGCCATTAAATCAAAACACATCGCAAAAACAAAGAGAAGAAGAAAAAATAAGCCAAAACAACACAGATAAGAGACATGCAAGCGGATAAGAACACCAACCTTAGAAGAACAACGATGAAGAATCGAACCGGACACAGCTGAGAGTAGGGATAGTGAATGGAACCGGAGGCAACTAAAAATATGAAATAGTGGGAAGAGAGAACATATCATTCCATATATATAGGGCAAAGACAACAAATTACCAATTTACAAAAATACCCCCATAAGGGCAAAATAGTAATAAAAACGGACATTGATTGTCCTAATTAGTTTAGTAGAAGGTATCAAATGCATAAGAAATATTCTGTGTAGATTAATTATGTTTTACCTCTGCAGGTTCAAGGTATCCTTCAGTGTCTGAAAAAGCCTTTCTCTAAAGGTAGCAAAAGTTCAAGAACACGAGCATCAGACATCGTATTCCAGGTGGCAAGTCGAATAGAAGTTTCAACATAGCGGTGTAAATATAGTGAAATTTTCAGGGCAAAAATCAAATCACCATAAGATATGGCAGAAAACTGCTCTACAAGGTCTTCAATAATATGGAGTAACTTGTGAATCTCGGATTTGAATCTCGGGAACTCAATATGCTTTTTATCATCCCCAGAATAACTTGTTTATTTTGGTTAAACCTTGCCTTATAGAGAAGCTCACCATAAAGATCCTGTAAAGCTTCAATAGTATCCCACCCCGATTTTGTTTCTATTCCAACAAGGAAATTGACAGATAATGAATGTAACTATCATGTCAATGATACATGCTGATTGCTGAATAGGAGAAGGAATGTTGTCAGTTCCTTGAAAATTGGACATTGTTTCAAAGCCTAAAACAAAGAAAAGTCCACACTTGGCAACTTCAAAGGAAATTAGTAGGATTATCTACACTACCAACTTTTAGAGGACCAGCTTGCTTGGTATGGGGAAATGTTGAAACTGCACCAAGGAAAAAGTGGACTGGAAGTGCTAGTTTCTATTGAGCCCATTCTATCATTGAAGACTTCTCATCAAAGACATGTCTGAGTCCTCATATATTCTATCGAAATGCCCATCAGCTTTTAGAGAGGCCTTAATGCCAGAAGAACTACTGCCATCCACGGCTTTAGATTTTACCTTTACAGATAACCATCTACTCCTGAAATGAGATGATAGAATGCTACTAAAGTGCATGCAGTCTTCTTCATATTGCTGCCACCTAAAGGCTTCTTTACCCCTCTTGTTACGGAGAAATTTTTGTATACAAAGTTCAAGGTACTTCAAAATAGAGACATCAGACATGGAACGATAGATCCAATGTTTGCTCTATAGCAACCATATCCCCAGGTCCTGCAGTTCAACCTAATTCCAAGGCAGTGTTAATCAGCTAGGTGAGAAATCTTGCATCAAAAAAAGTATTTAAAAATTTAAAATATGTTCTATCACTAGAGGCATATTGATTTCCCACATGCTCAAAAGAGCAAGTACCAAATAGCCCATATCTACAATTAATTGCATATTATCAGAAGCTGAGCATTAATTTAACAAATACCTAAAACACAAAACAAGGAGCAGCCTATATTATTATTTATAAACACATGCAGCTAGAATACCGATCATGATGCAGTTGTGGATGCAAGGATCGTATATAGCATTACTTTGATATTAGAACTCATAAGCTAAACAAAAAAAAAAGTGCAAAAAATGAAGGCATACCATACACAGGTTCCTGTTGAGTATCAACAATATCCCCAGCTAATGAATATCATAACTCCCTAATGGCCTCGACTCTATTGCTCCAAGCATTCCATGAGCTACTGCTTGTGGTGGTTGAAGTTTTTCCACTAACATTTTTATCATTCTTGTCTTCTATCTACCGACGTTTAACTTTTTGAGTATCTGAACATGCGAACTCACAGATTCGGCAACAGTGACCCTTTGTGATTTAAAACTATTTTCGGGTTTATTATACTTTTCCTTCCCCCTTTTCTGCAGTACTTTGAGTAATGCAGTACATATGGTATCTTCTTATCTTTGCTTAGTAGAACTCTACGTAAACTCGTTTTGCATAGGTGAACGAATTGTAAACTCTACATGTGTGTTCACTCTCAAAATCATGGACCATTCATCCAACTAACAGTATACATAGAACAAACCACTACACCAACGAGTCCATGAAAGCCTTCATGTTCTTCACATCTTTACGGGTTTGAGGGAACTTCGGTGGTTGGAACATCTTCCAAAGTCCAGCGGGATGCTTTCTTTTCACTTCGACCTTTTCCGAAAATCTGCCATATATTTTTTCACATTCAGGGTAAGGCTTGACATAAAGATTATAAAATCTAAGCCTAGTTGGTTTGATAATATCTTTTAATCCAACTTCAAACCCAATTGCACCTTTTCCTTTCAAATACTCAATCACATTGTATCTAGGAACAATCTGTTTTTCATAATTCACACCCAAGTATTCAGGAACTTCATGCAAACAATCAACACCATATTTCATCCTTTGGATTAAAAACTCAATCTTCTTCTCAGTATCCTCCAAATCATAAGCAATCAACCTCGGTTCCTTCCACAACACCTTCAAAGCATCCCTACGAATCAAACCGTGACCGCACAAACAATCCACTCTCAGCTTCACTTCAAAACAAGCCCTAACCAAACCCTCACTAAAAATCTTCTCTTTAATTGCCTCCCTGCATTTCAAACTCTGCAACAACTTCAAACACCGTGGAAATTCCCCAATCTCCATTCCCAAAATCCTTGGATCCCTAACAATCTCCGCCCTAACCTCTCGGCTGGAAAACCCCAAACCCCTCAACTCATGAATCAACGGCTTCAGCCTATCCTCAATACCAAATCCCAAAACCCTAGGAAACAATCTAACAACCCTATCAATTTCATTCTTAGCAACCCCAAATTCCACAAGAAAATTAATGACTCCAACAATTTGACTTTCCCCCATTACAATTGCAGTGGGAAATTCCTCCAAAACCCTTATCAAAACATCATCAGAAAACCCTAAACCCCTAAAAATGTCAACTTTATGGGAAATTTCAAGTGGTTTTAAATGGAAACTTGCAGAACAACGCAACAAGCTAACGATCATCAAAGGGGAAGGATGAGAAAGCTTGGATATGAATTTTGGAAAAGCCAATTCCCAATTAAGTAGAAATTGGGGTTCCAAAACAGAAGGGCAATCTTGAAGAAGTGAAATTAAGGTTTTTTGTGGGATTTTGAAGGAAAAGAGGGTTGTTAAGGATTGGCGAAGGTGAGATGGATGGGAATTGAAAAGGAAGTGGTTTTTGGAGAGGAAATGAGGAAGAGTAGAGGAAGGAAAACCGAATGATTGGAAGAGATTAGCGAGTGTGATTTGTTTTCTGTAATGAGATGTTTGTGGATTTGTGGCGATGTGATGATGAGAAATGGTGGAGAAGTTGGTTGAAGAAGTGCTTACGAGAATAAGCACGTTTGTTCTTCTAACTGCCATTGGATTGGATGATATTGCTGCTGCTGTAATTGGTAGATGCTGGTAGAATCAATTGGTCGGCGAAGTGCTTATGAGAATAAGCATGTTTCAGAACCAATTGGGAAGCTCATGGATGCAGAAAGAAGAAGCTGATGAATTTGGTTATGGGGTTGTAAACTTTTTGTCAGATTTTATGGTATTTTTGTTCTGTTTCTAAACATTCATCCAGTCTAGAATTGAAATTTGGGTTATGGGGTGTAGTTTCGAACTTGAAGGTTTAAAGTGTTTTTACATAGATAGTCTTGCATAGCCACAAGCACTTAGACACAATTTAGGCGCACACATAAATCAAATAAATTAAAAGATAAATAAAATAATCATGTATGTGTGCTTATACAAGTATTTCTGGTTTTTATATGCATTGATGTGGATTATGTGTCTTATGTGAAATAAGCGAAGATGAATATATGATTATATTTTTTATTTGCTGATTGCGTAATTTGAGGATTTAAGATAAATGAGAAATGATGTAGGGAATTGTTGTATGATTTAATGTTGTTGATTTATATAAGCATGTTTATGTGGTATTTGAAATCCTATTATGCTATACTTAAATTCGTAGTTTCTTATTGTTGAATGTAGACTTATCCTCCAATGGTTGTTTAATTAACCGCCTCGGCATTGCAAAATGGTGTAGATGTGCAGGTACGCTTGAGACGGCGTGAGTACCTAGGAGTATCTTGAGGCCTCCTCTTTTCTTGTTTTTGGAGTCTAGATTAGGGCTTTGATTATGACGTTTTGGGATTATTTATGTTTTTATGCTATTTTGGAGGTTATGGAGATTTTTTGTTCTATTTTGGTGTATATGAGATTTGGATTATTTTGTTGTGATATTGCTACGATTTTGGAGATGTTAATTATTCTGTTGCGTAACTTTGATGAAAAATATTATATGCATATTTTGGAGTTTAATGACGTGACAACTTGAGGATAATATAAATTAATTATTGTATTTACATTTAAATAATTACCGTGGGGTTCAAGGGTGTTACAATCATCACTATCTTGGAGGTGAGGCAGTGTGGTTTTTCGTGACCCACATAATTTCTCTAGCTCTAAGGCATTTGAAAGAAATTGAGAACCTGCAGAGAAAATGATATAATGGTTGATGATCATGTTGACATATCATTTCTTGATACACTCTACACAAATGACCAGTCGACAAAATTGGTGATATTTGCAACCATGGAAGGTGTTGTATCAATAAGGATATAACTACCACCATGATTCAATATCATTTAATTTTTGTTGGATGGAGTCTTAATTAAGTGCTGCATCTTGGGATCATTTAGTGACCACGTTAGGAAGTTTGTTATCAGTCTGAGAGTTGTTTTCTAAAATGTTTTCTTCAAATTTAAAATACACAATTGATTTTACCCAAGTGGGAGAATGTTAGAATTTCTTTTAATATTTTGTGGGCTGCAATCAATTGTAGGTTTTGATTTTAACAAAAATAGATTAATGTTGTGATCTATTTGATGATGCGTAAGCCCTAATGAAAGTGATCAATGGATAATGGACTTTTGGACACTTAATTTGTGTAGAAATAAAATGTAGGCCCGAACAATAGGGCCCATAATGGGTGGTACCTAGGGTTGCCCAATTATAAATGGAGAGTTAGGCTCCCTTTGACATCACTATGTTAATTCTCCTCGTTAGTGGTTTGCCCCCTTGAGAATCTTAAGCTCTGGAGCACGTGAAAGGCAAAGGAAGATTCTTGTTCTCGATATCGACGAATCTGGTAATCATGATCATAGTTGTCTTCTACGAGTAAGTTTGTTCTAATTTCATATAATAACTCGATCTTGATTATTTAATCATTACATTTATATTATCTTAGGTAGAATTTTATTCAATTGTTTGGTTGAAATAATGTTTGTCAGAAACTTTGAAGGGGAAGGATCGACCCTTTCAGTTAACTCTTTTGAAACTTGTCATTTTTCCACATGGGGTATTCAAATCTACAATTACATCATCTCTTTGTAATTTATTTGTCTGAGATTGATTCAGTGATAATTGAATTAGTTTTTGTCCTATAAATGTAGAAGAGGATATATGTGTGTCCAACTTTCTTTTCGGGCTACTTCGAAGAAATTCATTCTCCTGAGACTCCATGGTTATATGTACCAAGTGTTAGCTGTTTCAGGGTTCATATTGGTAAAAATAATGGCGATAATATCTTGATATTTTATATTAATGTTGCTGAGCTTCTGTCTTTGACCAAACCATCTACCGTGAAGATTGAATATATTGGAAACAAATGGTGGTTTAAGTTGACGGTTTTGGAGGAGTATGTTGTTCCTGCTGAAAGTAAAGATGTTAACGATAAGGTTATCAACAATAGTTATGACAAGAAGGGTGAAAGGGGGAGAATCAAGTTAACAACGATCAATTTGATGCTTTGTGGTTGATAATATTGAACAAGAATATATAGCCATTGATTTTGATGAGGATGTCGAAGATGTGGAATTGATTGATCATAATTTTGAGAATCCCGTTACAACATCCATGTCTAACGTAAAGAAAGCTCAAGTTATGGTATGTTTGCATGATTTTGTTATTCTATTGTTTTTTTTTTTTGTTATTATACAAGTGTGTGCGCGTGTGTGTATATATTCATTCATACTTATATTGTTTGTCATTAAAAATCACGATTCCTATTGTATTTTCAGCACTTTGCAATCAAGACTTCAATTCATATTTTTAAAAAGAGGCGTGGTAAAATGGTTGTGAATGGTGTTCATAATGTTTTTGGATATACTTTCATTTGAAATTATTATTTGTAATTTTCTTTCCGCTTTCAATCTAAATATATTTTTCTTTTGTGTTGCATTTCGTGATTTTTCATACGAGTACACTATTGTTTTAATATAAAAAACAAATTTTTTTTTGGCTTTTGCACCGATTTCCAACCCACAAATGGTAAACAACTAATCCGGCTTATGCGTAGAGGCATGTGCACTGGCCAAACGTTGTTCCCCCTGAAAATCGAACTCGGTATTTTTCAGATACGTTCTTAGAATGAGCTCCTTGTCACTGAAGCCCAAACAACTTGGTTTTTTTATTTTATATAAAAAAGAATTGTAGTAACAAAAATTGAAGTATAAATAAATAATTTTGGATAAAACAATTTTTGAACAAACTATACTCACGATAATTGTAGAGGGTTAATAAAAAAAAATTGAATTGTAATTATTTAGTTATGTCAAAAATTGGTGTTTGGAAGTAATGGAAGATGCGATAATACAACACAACACAACACAACACAACACAACACTAGTGTTTGTTTACAGTTCGTTCCCCGAAAATAAACAAACTATCATCATCTTCCTCTTTGTGAATCCAACGTCTAATTAGGGTTTATCTTATTTATCACTCATCCACCTCAAAAGTGAAAACCCTTTCTCCCCCTTCTTTAACTTGTGCGCGTTTCTGTTCCATTTCCAAATCAAACTCCAAAAACAACTCAAACGCTGCGTTTCACTGCTTCTGCTGCTCAATGTCGCTAATTGCCTAAATCATTTCGATTCAGCATCTCCTATGTTCATCCAAATCTAGTACGGTATGTATATGTGTTTGATTTATTTTATGAGAAATTAAATACTTCAATGTATATATAGGTGAATTCAATGCTGATTAGGTTTAGTTATCCCATCATCAATTATTACTATTAACTTGTTTTCTTTCGATTATCTTTGTTTTTTTTTATTCAGGGGATTCTCTATTAACTCTCAAGATTGGGTTTTCCGTTGCTTAATTTATTTAAACAGAAATGTATAATCAAGGGAACCACACCCCGAATTCCGGACAGGCTTCTGTTCCTCCACCTCCACCTACCCTGCCGCCACCGCCACTACAATCGGGCTATCAGCAGGGTTTGCCACCTCCTCCGCCACTGCCTCATTTTCAGCATTTTGCCCAACCACCTCACCATGTTTATTTACATGGACATGGACCCCCCACCACGCCAAATACCGCACCTTCGTATTCCATTCCTCCCCCTATTGGCCACTCTCACCAGCAACCATCTTGGCCTCCCCAAGGACAAATGTTACATAATCGTCATCTCCCTCCACCACCGCCGCCCCCTTTTCGTGCTCCGTCTCCTGATGGAGTTTATTTCCATTCTTACCAAATGCCTTCTGTTGCTCCTCCACCATTGCCGGCTGCTCCACCACCAATTCTACCATGTCCACCACCTCCTACCTCTATCACGACTTCCACATCCTCACAAGCCGGATGCACTGATGGTCTGAATTCCTCCAAGGGTGTGGATTCCGTAGATGGATTTGTAGCTTCCTGCCCGTCTGATATTGCACCTGTACAATACTCTGATGCCAATCAGGATGGTGGAAATTGTGAAGAGGTTGCGCCGGTTGCCCTCAGATATGAGCTATTGCCAACCAGTAGTGTGATGGATCCTCCACCACCTCTGCCCCAGACAGCAGAAGAAAATACTGTAAGCACTGATTCTGACATGGAGATGGAAGGTTAGTTTGTGTTGTTATATAACACCTTTTTTTGATGTTTTAATGTTTTATTAAATTATGATATACTTGGTTCTGGTCTAGAATTGGTGTGTGTGTGTGTGTGTGTGGTGAATATGTGACCAAATGTATGAGTCTCTTATGTATTCTTAATATCACTTTTTATATTGAATTTGGACGCTAAGAGAATATGGAGTTTATTACCACTGTTAGAGATGCTGATGGAGTAGAGTTTTATAATATAATATACAATAAATTGGATAACAAATTATAGATAAGTATAATCCATCCTTAGTATTCCATCGAGGGTTACTGCTCGGCTGCTCGCACTTTAAAAAGTAAAGACATACAGTTCACTTGATATAATTCTATGATGGTGGCTATAATAGTGAATATCTTGGCTATTATTTTCTGATTATCTGTTCTCTGCAATGTTATATAGCTGAATACGTAAAAGTGCATTTTGTGGGGGAGGAGTGGGTGGGTGCAACTGGAGTTAGTATCCTCTCCATTTCTTCCATTTGGAGAGATAAAGACACAAAGAAGTTTAAAAAAAATATAAAATAATTAATGGTGGTGGGACCCACTTATTGGTAGGATCCATTATCTATGATGTGTGTATTTTGAGAAGATGATCCTTACTCGTGTAACTGGTTTAGTTTAGCTGTTGGTATGCATTTTAATTTTTGAATGATAGCTGGCTCAAAATTGGCTAGGGGAAAGAGAGGAATGCCAAAACTTTGATAGTGCTTTTAAGGGTACTTACTTTTAACAAACAAATTTTATTCTTTAAAAAAAAAATTATGTTATAACTTGATCCTGATCTGCTTTATTTTATTTCTCATGGGCTGGTTAAGATGATATCACGCTTTCTGACAAAGACCAAGGATCAATTTATGCAACTGAAGTGGTAACTCAGCAGCGTGATCGGGTTGATGAGGTGTTTACCATGAATGAGAACATACATCAGCTGCAGAATTCAACTGAAATCGAACCAGCGAAGATAATCTTATCCCATGGTGCATCATGCTTTGGGTCCACAGGAGTCGGCAACGGCAACCAAAATGAAGGTTTCATTTCAGAGAAACACTGTTCATTGTTTGATTGATTTTTTTAATTTCCTGTGTGATTAGAGTTTCCATACATTTATATGTTTAGTAAATCAATTATTCATCGTGGTGATTGATATTTTTAAAATTTAGGGACAAATAAGATTTTTCATTACACTGTAAGTTTCAGCACTGGAATCCTGCCAATGTTGTCTATGGCTGAATGTGGCGGAAGGCTAAAAACACACCATATAAACACATCATTGTGGCCTATGGTGCCACCATGACGGGCGTCCCTTCACAAATTGCCTATGCCTGTAGTAAAAAATTCCATCACGCAATTCCGCTAAGTTGGCGCCGGGCGCCATGACCACCATTAAAAAACCCTGAATCCAGCACTGATTTTTCAGTAATTGATCAATAATTTTTCACTTTGATGTTTAGACTCCAGATCTAATTGATAAAAACTTTAAAAAACATATACAAATTAATCAGAAGTTATGCCAATTGCTTAAGTGAAAGTGCTCAGTTTTTATCCTGTTACTGAGGTAGCCCTCTCAGAATTGAGTAGCTCTTACATGTTAGGATATAGGAACTCACAATGGAAATAGGGGATATAGAATGAACAAGTAGAAAAATTAGATTTTTTTTCTTTCTCCAATGGTTCCTCCTTCACAAAGGATTCCCTCTTACAAACAGAATTTCTATACTTTGAATGAACTCTTCCATCTCCTGATCCTCCAATTTTATAACTGATACCCACCCACCCAAACTATCCCCTACCATACTATCCTAACAGTAATGTTAGAGTATTACGTGTTTGTCCTCGTGAGCTTAGCTCAGTTGGTAGGGACAGTGCATAATATATGCAAGGTCCGGAGTTCGAACCCCGGCCACCACCAAAAAAGAGTATTATGTGTCTGCTTTATTATTTGATGCCAAATCCATGCTAGAGTTAACTGTCTTATGTTATTCCTTTTTCTGAGAATTTTGCATTCCTGTGTTGATAACTCTTAAAATAAAATGCAGGACCAGGAGGACCTTCAACTGATGTTGATCCCATGAAATGTGCAAGATCAGTTACTAAGGTTCATAGTCCTGTGAATGACTCAATTGAAGTGACGGAATCACTTCTGGGGACTGGACCGGGAAGATCGGCAGCTCCTCTAGACAAGGATTTTATAAGAAATGGTACTTCTGATCATAGCCAAGCCACTAATCCCAACAGAGATTCTGAGCAACTTATGCAGATTGGCAGCCCAATAAGACTTCTTCAAGATTATGCTTCTGATGAAACTTCAAATAATGAAGATGAAGGCTGTACAAAAGATGCTAGTAGTGGTTTTACAGTCTCTGCAGGAGCTGGTCCTGGTGTTCCGGATGCCCATAAAGATTGTGAGAGTAATTTGGAGACTGATATTGGATTTAGAAGTCCCTCCTATAGTCAAAAGGAGATCGGGAAGCTCTCCAAATCATCACAGAATAATTCAAAAACATCTCCATGCTTAGTTCAAGAGTCTGAGGAAACCTGTAAAAGATCCGTCTCACGTACTGGTGATGGATGTGTTGAGCCTAATCTTGAAAATCAGGTGTCTGTTAATTTTGCTTCTCCAGTAGAAGCTTTCCAAGGAAAAGACGGGTTAGGTGATACGAGCTTTGACATTGATAGTAAGAGTGGTACTGCTGAACAGAAACGTGAGAAGGAAACCACAAAGTTTGAACCAACTGTTCTAAAAGTAGATGAATTTGGGAGGCATATCAAAGATGGTTCTGCAGATAGTGACTCTGACGAATCTCGCAGTCATCGGACTAGGAGGAAGAACAAAAGAGATAGAAGCCGGAGTCGCAGTCGGTCTCGATCTCCCCTAGACATAAGGAGTAGGAGGAGAAGAAGAGGTAGTCCTCGGAGGAGAAAGGATAAAAGAAGCCACTCTCGCAGGTATGTACTGCTGTAGTGCATTGTAGGATGTCTTGATTACCTTCTATTAACTTCAGCATTGTCTACAAAGTACAAACAAACAGGTTATGTATGCACAAGCGGTCTTTTCCTAGGTTATTTCGTTGTATGATTTGAACCTCGGCTAAAACCTTTCTCTGTTAGCTGATGATTTACTAGCACCAACATTTTTTATTTCCGGTATCGTACTCAATTATCTGTGATATGTTGATACTCTCCAACACACTGTTGATACGTGTTGGTGCAGTATTGGAGACCACAACAATAACCAAGCCTTACCCCAGTAAATGGAGCCGGCTACATAGGTAGTGTAGTATTGGAGACCATTTTAGAAAATTAAAATAAAAAAAACCGATGCTCTTGAATATGCCATTGACATGCTCCCGACACGACGTCGACACCTCATTCTTCATGACTCTTCTCAGATACATATTTAATAGTAGATGTTGAAGCTCTCATTCATTAATTGCAACAAATATAATTTATATCACCCATTCAGCTATTAATTTCCGTTTTTGCAATTATATATATAGACACACACACACACACAACAAATGCAATGTATATTACCCGTTGGCCAATTTTTCACCCATTTCATATTTTCATCTCTATTTTCAATCATGATTGTTGGAATGCATTGATATATATATATATATATATATATATATATATATATATATATATATATATTCTTTTTCCTTCTTTTGTGAATTGAGATACTATATTTTTTTTTCTTTTTTTCTTTTTTGTGATTTAGGATACTTTATTTATTATATTTTGTGGATTTTTTTTACTTCTATATATCTGTATGCTAAATATATTGCATCATATATTTTTCGAGGAAAATCTTATCTGATACACAATACCCATCGTATCTAATACTCATATCGTATCTTTGAGGATTGATTATCTTACTTACATTTCTAGTTCTGGATCTTCATCACTTCAATTACTCCTTTAAAGAATATTATATGTATAAATTTTCAACTTTTGTTTGTTGCAGCTGGTCTCCTCGGCGGCGTAGGAGCAGGAGTAGGTCTCCAATGTTAAGGCGTTCAGGTGACGTTCATGGTGAGAATGTGAGAAGGGACAAGGCTCAATGCTTTGATTTCTTACGTAGAAAGTGCTACCGTGGAGCATTGTGTAGGTTTTCTCATCATGAATCTGACAAGAATGCTACTTCAAGGCGCTCTAGGAACAAACATGACGTGGAACTCTATTCTCGCGAAAAAAGTTCTAGGATTAATGAAGAAGTGCAGAGTATTTCTTCTAAAGTGTCAGATTACGAGCATGATGGAGTCAGAAATCAGGACATAGATCTTCACCAGAATATAACTGGCCAGGAAGTAGTGCATAGAAAGACAGATTCTGAGTGCCGAGCTGTTTTGTCTACTACCTTTGGTATCGACGGTCAATCAGTTAATAGCAATCCAAATTCTGAAGGTATCAGAGAGGTTTCTCCTAAGGTGCAGGAAACATTAGAAGTCAGAGAAAAGTCCAAGACTTCAATACAAGAAAATGATAGTTTTCAGAACGCAGTAAATTCTCATCAGCAGCACTTGGTTGATGATTTTCTGCCTAAAGCTTTAAGTAGTGATGATGCTTCTAAACCATCCGAGGGTACATCTAAAGATGCTATTCCCTCAGAGGATGGTTCATCTGTTCAGCATCTACAGTCCAATGTTTCCGTTGGAGTTCCCGAACTTTCTGGTTACCCGTCTCAGCTTCTAAATGCGGCCTGCGTGACTGATTTGTCAGCTGATAAAAGATCAACGATTTCTGCTAATGAGGTTTCTGGTAGTGACCCTTTACCATCTACACAACTACAGTCAGCCACTAGTTCTGTTGGTCCATGTGTAGCATCAGAGCAGGCTTCGTTGCACTCTCAAGCTTCTAAAGAGTTACCTCCACAAAGTGTTTCATCAGCGGGATTTCCACCTCATACTTACCCATTGCCTGCTTTTGTTGGTTCACATTCCCAGGGTGAAAATGCTGGTCATATGCCACAAATTCCAAGCCAATATGGTGTGATGCAGCAAAATGCATTCTTTCCTTTCCAATCCACTGCCAGAGAAAATTTTGAACCTTATCCAGCTCCATTACCGCCACCAAATTCTCATTTCAGTGTACCACCTAATAGTTCTTGGACGTCCTTGCCACCACCACCGCCACCACCATCACAGGCAGTGTATAATTCCAGTTCAAGCTTGGGAGTTGTAAAATCATTTATTTCTTCAGAATTTAATCAGAATCAACTGCATTCGAGAACTGACTATGTATCCCAGACTTCCATGATTCCTGGGTTACCAACTCATTCTCAAAGTTCTCAATTTGAGCATCAAGCCTACCCTCCAATGCAGGATAATTCACGAGCTTTCATGCGTACAGAACCTTTCTCTCCCAAGCATCTCCATCAGGGGAACCCAGCATACCAACCACTTCCAAGCTCCACATCTTTTGGCGGCCCGCATCATCAACCAAAACAATTTTCCTGGGATTCAGATGTGAACAGACCACAGCCTTCTTACGGCGGCAGGTTGCCTCCTGAAGGACATTTCAGCACATCTTCCCACATTAATCCATTATCACAGCAGCCGCAATCAGTTCATAATTTTCAATATACTTCATCTGATATTAATTTGGCTGGACCTGGAGGGACTGCTACTGTATCTAGATATCCACCAGATATTCCTGATAGCAATCATTCAACTTCTCTTCCGAATTTGGGAGCATCAAGAGTTTCTGCTCATCATAATCCTTATGCATCAACCTTTGAGCAGCCACTTAGTTCAAAATTCAGTTCAAGTTTTTTACGACAAGAAAATGATATAAATTATGATAACAATTATGGTCCTTCTAGATATAGGGAAGGAGATAGCGCTGGATCAAGACAGACAGCATCGCCAAAACCAGCAAGAGCTGTTGATCAGAACTTGCCAGGGTCTCGTGTACAATATGATCCACTTTTTGATAGCATTGAACCATCATCCTCTTCGAAGAAATTTGATTTTGAGCAGAAGCAGGAAGTTACTGGTGAATCCAATATCAGCCTGAGGCCTAAAAGTTCTCGCAAGTCTTTGGATACCAAAGAGAAGAAGCATGAGAAGGTTGGGGCTGTTGCCTCGACCAGTTCTCTGAATAATGATGAATATGGTGAGACAGCCGATGCGGAAGTGGGTGCTGTTGAAAATGAGAGCCTAAGTGATGACATGGATGTTGGAAACCTGTCTCCAGGGGAGGATGAGATTAATCAGATCAAATCTCCAGGGAAAAGAAAGAAGAGCAAGGATTCCAGATCAATGAAGTTGTTCAAAGTTTCCATTGCAAACTTTGTAAAGGAGGTTTTGAAACCATCATGGCGACAGGGTAATATGAGTAAGGTGGCTTTTAAAACCATTGTGAAAAAGACTGTAGATAAGGTGTCCGGAGCCATGAAAGGCCATCGTATACCCAAATCTCAAGAGAAGATAAGTCAATACATTGACTCATCACAGCGAAAGTTGACTAAACTTGTGATGGTAATTGATCTTCTCATCACTTTATTTTTTAAAATTTAACTCATAGGAAGCATTTAGGTAACTGTTTATGTTGGTTTTCTGTTTAAACATCACTATCTGAAGCTGTGGATACTGCACAGAAACAACATTTTATAAACAAGTCTGTGTTTGGAGAAAATAACTAGAGTCTGGATACACAGACTTCCATTTTCAAAGAAAAAATAAACTCCAACTTGGTTGAGAGGGCTAGTGCTGTGGTTCTGTCTGCCTCTTAATCTTAAGGGGCTGTTTATTTCAAGTTTACTAGATTTATTCCTTGGAATAACTTTCCTTGGAATTTAAGGAATGGGAGTTTTATTCCCAGGTATTTTAAAAAAAGTTGTTTGGTTAATATTATAATATTCGCAGAAACCATTATAAATTTATAATAGGGAGGTTAGTTGTTAGTTACACTAGAAATTATTCTCATCTTCATGAGAACTTTATTCCCACCCTATTCTTTGGGAAACTTTTTCTATTCCCAGGAACATTTTATACCCAGTAATAAAATTTTAATAAACCTGTAACAAACAAAGGAATACATATTTCTATCATTTTATTCCCAGGAATTTCCAAAGATAACTTGAAACAAACGCACCCCAAGTAATATTTTACTGATCTAAATTGAAAACTTGCCCATGTGTTGTCTTCTGCTTACTTGTTACTAGATCCAAAATTCTTGATGGTCAACTCGTCTTGCCTGTCTGAAGACAGATTTTAGAGACTATTGAAACTGCTGCCCTTTTTTCTTCTATCTTTTTTGATTAAAAAGTAATGAGAAGTAAAGCATTACATTTGAAATATATTATCCAAAAATTATAAATTAATTGTCAGAATTGGAAAGTTGGTTTAAGCATAATAACATGCCTTAGTGTTCAAATGATGATTACTTTCAATGACTTTTCAGGGTTATGTTGAGAAGTATGTCAAGGTGTGAAGATCGGAAGTGAACTTTGCCAATGTTTTTTCAACATTCAATTGTCAGTATGCAGACTTTTGTAGAAAATGCCGGTGCTTACTTGGAGTTTGTCCCCCTTCAATTGAAAAGCGCATCAGATCATGATCTGTGACAATTTTTCATCAGCATTCCATTTTCTGGAGATTTCTTGGTCAACTTCAAATGTGTATGTATATTGTGAAATAGTTTTTATTTTGTAGTATTTTCAAGAGGTTCGACCATAAGTATCACTAAGTTGGATTTTCCCCAAGTTGTCTCTTCTGTTGTTTCAATGAGCTAATAACTTTAAAGAAATTGCAGTATAAAATTGCTGTAAGAAAAGAGTAAAATTTTCCATTCTTTTTTCTTGTACAAAAGTTCTTTCTTTTGATTTCGCAAGTACTCTGGGTTCCAAAGCGTCTCATGTTGAAAGAGATCTTACTTGTAGCCTCATCAAATATTTTCCCTGAACCATGGAAATGAAATATTTTCTTGCAGAGATGCTGTTATTCCAAACTGTCTTCTATCGTGGAGGGTTTATGATGCATTATATGTCATGATTAATTATACTGCAAAATGTTATAGGCCATTTTACTTTTTAATTTTATAAATTTCTGAGGTATTTGCTTACATTTTGATGAGAGGTATTAATCAATTTCCTCTGGTAGAGAATCAGGTTAGCACCTAAGACTAATTCTCGCAGGCAATACGTTTGGTTTTCACTGTGTAGCGCATAAGAGTTTATAGCTTGCAAGTGAATATAATATTCTCGTTCGAACATGATTTAATTTACATTGTTTCTTGTACCTTCATGTATTTGTACCAGGAGGAGTGATTTAATTTTAAGTTATTATCCTACTACCTCATAAGATAGCAGTATACAAGGTTTTCTATCCTGTCTTTGTTTTCACGGAATTCTGTAACATTTAACGAATCAGCAAACATTGTTTGCACACAGCAATTGTAATTTTCAACTTTATTATTTAATATATGTAAACACAACCTTAGCATCTTATGGGCCTTTCCTCAAAAAAAAAAAAAAGTATCTTATAGGTCTTCCAAATTTAAATATATACAATGCTTAAAATAAAATTGAGATTTGACTTTTTAACTAATTACATGATTTGGAAGTTTCACTCCCTTTCTTTTTCTTAGCTCTTGCATGTACCTTGGACAATATCCCTCCTTAGTCACCTTCGAATTTCAACTGTTTTTGCACAAATCCTTGGGATTTTCTTGACCTTATACTTATCTTGCACAAAAATTCATTTTCCTTATATCAATGATATCTTGGTCACTTATTTTCTGTATATGCTAAGCAGCTTTAGCTGGAGTTTGTTAATTTTGTACATGTCATGGTTGACTACAATTGTCTTGCAATGATTGCAAGTTTGATTTCATCACAATCTTAACCAATTTCCCAATCCAACTTTTCAAGGTTTTTAATGTATTCAATCATTGAGTGAATACAAGCTTCAAAAAGGTAATCTTCTGCTTAGACATCTCATATATTTGACCTCTAACCTTTTCTTTGTAGAGCTTTGTTGAGAAGAACAATCATAACATAAGACGCAATACTCATTTTTTTTTTTCCTTCTAAGACTGAAGATTCATGCAATTAGCATGAAATAACTGATATTTAATGCAAAATTCCAATTTTATCGACACGACAAATATAAATACTATATGTCATATAAGAAACATATTTTTCCGATGAAATAAGAATTTTTTTAATGAAAATGTTAGTAGTTAATTGTTAAATTAATATGTACTCATTTGTTCGGGTTTGAACCCATAACCTCCAACTCCTTAACCATTACCTCAAATTAGTTGAGCTACCCATAAAAATAAAATGGGGTTACTATAATGGCAACTCGAAAGTAGTCATCTTTTCACGGTGCACAAAAAAGACACCACTTCAAACATGATTTTATCTTTTTTAATCAAATGATATTATAAAACATAAATTATAAGCTTAAAAACAAGTCTTACTACCCTAGATGCATCTTATATAACTCATGGATAGTTACTTGAACAACATTTGTTTCAATGTGTCTAGTGAATTAAAGCCTAACCATGCGTCTCTAGAGTCTAGATATTTATCAGTGTTAACAAGACCCACAACCCAATATGCCATAATACATTATCGAATTTTGCTCTTCCTCCAGCACAAAACACTCGCGCCATGCAGCCATGCCAAAATTGCCCCTGCGTTAGTTAAGTAACGTTGCGCATGTTAACTCACGCAGCGTGAGTTAAGTTGCGCAGAGTTACTATTTTCGTACAAAACCCATCAGTCCATACTCCAAGCACCATATTCTTTCCCTCCACCTTCAAAAACTCAAAAAGTGCGATTTTTTGGGTCAAAATCCTCATCCCAAGTCATTGCAAATCGTTAGGAAGCAAGTTTCTACGCTCATCAAGCACCAAATATCAGGTATTGCATCATCAAAACTCATCTCATTTTAATGGTTTTTCTGCTTGGTACGTCTGTTTTTCGTAGGCAGTAGGGCTTGGTGCGCAAGTTAACTTGCGCAGGTGTTAAAGGGTGCGTGGCTTAAGTCACACAGGGGTTAATGAGTTGTGTGACTTAAGTCACGCCACTGTGCAGTCCTGTTTTTTGAATTTTTTGCGCCACTTTTGTTCTTGGTTAGCTTGTTCCACAAGTAATTTATTTATTCTTCCTTTGTTATTTTCTTTATTCAATAGATATATAGCGAGATGGTTGACAATGTCATGAGCAGGGCCGGCCCTAGGCATAGGCTGATAGTGCGACAGACTAGGGCCCATGCCGTTAGGGGGCCCTAAAAAAAATTATGGAGGGGAGTGTATATAGAAATATTGGGTTCCTAGGGGGTTTATATAGTAAAGTTCACTAAAAGGCCTGAAATATCAACAAGATGAAGAGTTGAGGTCAAGTCTGTTAATGTTTTAAGCCCTTTTGGCAAGATTTGCTATATATACCCTGATATAACACAAATTTTATATACACCTTCCCTATAAAAAAATTGGTTTTTCTTAATAATTTGCCAAAAAAATTATTATCGAAGAAATTGGCAATATTTTTTTGGGCCCTTTATTCCTAATAATGTGCCTCACTAATATTAAAAATATAGGTGATATTTATTATCCAAGAAATTGAGATAATTTTCATAACAAAACAAATTATGTTTTAGTTGAAAATGATCCTTCGAAATTAATCTTAATCTTGACTTTCTAAGGTTCCAAAAAATAAATTATATCAATATTGTAATGTCAAATTTCTTGAATTGATTGAAAGGATTGCAAAATTGAATTTGATAGTGTAAGATCATGCGAGACGCATTCATGATCATTTTGCAGAAACTATTGTTATCTTCTATGGTATTTTATTTTCTTTTGGTGTCTATAAAGTATTTGATTTATTTTCAGATGTTGCCTAAAAAAAAATTGGGAGTGAAAAGCGGGAAAAAACAAAATGAAAAGCTAATAAAATCACAACAATGAGCTAAAAAAAATTATGACGTATTATATAAGGGGCCCCTTTCTCATATTATGCCTAAGACCCGTAAAACTCTAGGAACGGTCCTGGTCGCGAGTGATGAAGTTGAACCGAAACCGGCTAAAAATGAAGCTTTCGGTGATGGTTCCAACGAAGGTTCCGACGATGTCAAACCAACCGTTAATGTGAAATCGTTTAAAGTCAAAATTACATTTCAAGCTCGCATTGGTAAAATTGAAGAACCTAAATCGGTACCTATCAGTGTTGTTTGCAAGGGTCGCGACACGACCTCATTTTTTACAACAAATGCAAGATGGAGAGAGCGACAAGAGTTACTTGATTGAGTTCGTCGACAAGGGGTAAGAGCCGAATTTAGTGTTTGTATAGATAAATCCATTTTAAAAAGGTCGTACTTGACGATGCAATGTGAAAGGAGTGGGATATACAAGCCACCTAAGACGAGGAAGAAACCGAACCTTAAAGGCACAGGCTCAAGGAAATGTAATTGTCCGTTTAGGTTGAAAGGTTTCTTTGATAAGGAAACCAATGATTGGTGGCTTGCAATGCTTTATGGAATGCACAACCATGACTTGGATGAAATGTTATCCGGACACCTTATTGCGGGTAGACTTAGCGTGAAGGAGAAGAAAAAAAGTTATCGACATGACAAAGAGCTTGACAGTGCCTCAGAATATTCTCACCAATTTGAAGCAAAATAACGAAGAATGTGTGACAACTATCAAGCAAGTGTACAATGTGAGAACAAGATGGCACAAGGGGGAAAGAGGTAACATGACAAAGTTGCAATACTTGATTTCGAAGTTGGTGGCGCATAAATATGTCTATTACACGAGATGCAATAGTGAAGAAACTACTCTTGAAGACATATTTTTTGCTCATCCGGAGTCAATTAAATTCCTCAACACTTTTCAGACCGTTTTGGTGATGGACTCAACTTACAAGACCAACAGCTACCGAATGCCGTTGTTTGAGATAGTTGGTTGCACCTCTACAAAAATGACGTATTCTGTTGGTTCCGCCTTTCTTCACTTTGAACTAGAGGAAAACTTTACTTGGGCACTTACGATGGTGACAGGTCTTTTGTCCTCAAAAGACAACATGCCTAAGGTGATTGTCACCGACAAAGATGGTGATTTGATGAATGCCATTGGCACAATTTTTCCTGAAACATACACCATGCTTTGTTTTTTTCATATTGGGAAGAATGTAAGGGTTAAGTGCATCACGGATTGTATAGTTAACCCAAAGCCTCCTAAGGGTGCAAAAGTTGACAAGAAAGAATTGAAGAAGAACAAGGTGAAGAATAGAGAAGTTGTTGAGAAAGTCGTGATCGCTTGGAGAGAGTTGGTCGAGTCACCTACGGAGGAATCATATGCAAGTAATTTATTGAAATTCAAAGAGGTATGCATGCCATTTCCGAAATTCATAACATATGTTGAAACAACGGTTTTGAACCTTAAGGAAAAATTTGTGAGGGCATGGACGGATAAAGTTTTGCATCTAGGGTGTAGAACCACCAACATTGTTGAATCGGCTCATGGAGTGTTGGAAAAATATTTGAGGAGTAGCTTGGGTGATTTGGCATCATGTTGGGATGAAATACACAAGATGTTGGCAGTGCAATTTGGTGAGATACAAGGAAGTTTTGGGAGGAACAAAACGGTCTTGGAACACAAATACAAAAACATCAAGATGATGAAGGAGTTGGAAGGTTATGTATC
Source organism: Medicago lupulina (assembly GCA_958299785.1). NCBI lineage: Eukaryota > Viridiplantae > Streptophyta > Magnoliopsida > Fabales > Fabaceae > Medicago > Medicago lupulina. The sequence goes on from OY283139.1 coordinate 66,135,012, forward strand.
TAGGCGCGCTTTGAGATTTATCTATGATGAATTGAAACGCTCCAAGACATTCGGCTTTGATAATGAAGATTGTGGTTGTGTGCAAAAGACAGAGAAATGTTCTTTGACAACTCAAGATAACTTTTTGTGTGTGTATAAGTGAGGAATGAGAGCTCTATTTATAGGTGAGGAGCCAAATATGAGTTTTATATCCAATGGCTAAGATCATTTGACCGTTACAAAATTAATGGTTTGACCACACCTCATAAATGAGCAATAATTGAGAAAATTGACATGGAGGCCATGAATGGCAATGACGGAGACCTTTGACTTTTAAAATTAAAATAAAATTTAAAAAACGAAAATAAATAAAAGACTGAATAGAAAGGAAAAAAAAATGATAACTAAAACAAAATAAAAGGTTTTTGCAAGTTGTTCGCTTGTCACATGAGGAGTGACATCTCGTGATCCGACATACCGGGGATGACACTTTGAAAAAATAAAAGGTATTTGCAAGTTGTTCGCTTGGCACATGATGAGTGATATCTCATGATCTGACATACCGGGGATGACGCTTTTAAAAAAATAAAGGGTATTTGCAAGATGTTCGCTTGGCACAAAAAGGTATATGCAAGCAATTCGCTTGGCACATACCTTTTGATTTGGGGCTGGTGGCATAAAGGTGTTTTTATACAAATAAATGTCGATGGACTTTCAGCCTTTGGAGGAGGTAATATGTCTTCTTCGCTTTTGTTGTCTCTGTGATTTAATATCCTTTTGGTGAATCATCTATAGCAGAGAGTAAATTACTAACTGAAAGTTGTTCGGACTTATAAAAGCCATCAATTTTACACCATGCTCTTTGTTCTGCTCCATAGCCTAAGAATTTTATGAAGAATGAGATAGAATGGATGTCTCACTTTCTGGATGGATTTTATCTAAGGATTATAGTTAAGTTATCGGTCTTTTATGCACTTTTGTGTTTCCCATGTTTATGATTTTAGTAGTAACTTATTATGAATTCCGTAGTTTGTTTCCAAGATATATATACTATATAATATCTCATTTTGTATTTGCACTACACCAAGTTGTGCGTCGGTGTAGACTTTCGCTTCATGGTCATTTGTACATGAATTTGGGTTGTATTTAGTGGGGTTTGTATTTTTAACCGAGTCATTGTGGCTTTAGGGTTTCTATGCACAATGTAACACCCCAGACTGCTTTTAGGACTGCCGACTGACCCCACAAACCAACACGAGTCTTTTCAGTGTGTTTTGTCCTCACTCGCACACTTACCAGGAAACTTCCTGGTAGGTCACCCATCCCAAAATTGCTCCAAGTCAAGCACGCTTAATTGTGGAGTTCTTATGGAATGAACTACCGAAAAGAAGATGCATCTTGTTGATATAGGTAGTACCAAACAATTCTTATAAGCTCTTCAACCATGCAGTCCCATACCTGCACGGTCTCAAGATCCCTCTCATTCCGATGTGATTCAGTTTTGCCTAGAAGCATGCCAGGAGCCGGACCACTCCTCGCCCTCATCAGCCTCGGGCATTACATGCCCACAAAGCGGAGGCATTACACAGAATAATTTTTAAACTTTTCCTGCTTGATATACGTATAGCATTAAATTGTGTCTATTGGAATACAAGATTGAAAACCAAACGGTACCACCATAATTATCCACCATATCTCATGCCTATAAATGTACACTCCCCAAACTGTGCCATACGATACTCCTTTTCCATTGAATGTCGTTGAACTGCTCAAGAAATACTAATATTATGCTAGAACAATTCTTTTTCTTCTTCAGATACTTAAATAATTCAATTCTCTCAACTTCTCCAAAAATCCATCGCCTCCTCCAATTCCTTTGGTCCGACCTCCACCACCTCACCCTCTCTCTTTCAAACCTTCTGATTGATTAACGATTCCGTTCCCAAACCTTCTGATTGTCTTGGTGGGAAGAGGAAGCGCAACAACGATTCCCACCGCGAGGATAATTCTTCCAAGAGAAAAACCAGGACAGTGAGGAGGTTTTCTCTATATCATTGAATTGTTGTTGTTCTTATGATTTTTGATTTCTGTGTTGTTGCAGCTTTCGAAGAAGAAGGTGCTGAAGACAATTGAAAATAAGAGGGAAGCTGATGAAACTATCTGCAAGCCTGATTATGAAGAGGTTGAGTTTTTTTAATTTTGATTTTTTTGACCTAATTTGAATATGATTAGATTTGTTTTCAATGTTGAGTGTAGAATATATATATATATATATATATATATATATATATATATATATATATATATATATATTTTGGTTATTGGTATAATCATTTGTTATGTATATTTTGGTTTCATTTTTTTTTCATTGGTTTTAATTTTGATGAAATTGAAATCATTGAGTTTCATCTATGGTTTTGTTGAAACAGATGAAAGAGGTTGTGACATGATAATGGAGAAACCTTGAAAACATGTTCATTAAAGAGGGAGGAACAGTGAGCAATAATGGCGGCGAGATGGAAGGCGAATCGGTTTATGGCGGCAGAGCAGTGAAGGTGCTGCTATATCCCGAGAAAGGAAATGACATTGCAGCCATTAGAGAATGCGAGAGTGGGTCTTATTTCATATCTTTGTTTCTTCTACTATTTGATTCATCAAATTTATCAGGTATTGACCTCTTCTTTATCCGTTCCATATTGTATTAGTGCGGAGAATTCTCTTTGTGCATCACTGTTATGGAAGCAATGGAGATTGAAGGACTCCATATCTCTAACTAAACTTTTTTTTTGACAACCTAACTATACATTTTGTTGAACACTGTATAATTACTTATTATGGTCTTAATTAAGTTGTAATTATCTCTAATTTTCCTAATTTATATCTGTCATTTTTTAGGGTAGTGATATATACAATGACCATGCAATTAGGCATGTTGCAGAAATTATACCTTAGGTTAAATGATTAATTTTGTTTTTCTAAACTATTAGTATTCAACTTATTCAAGAAAAACTATTAATAATTTGACAAATTATATTTTCCCATAAGAAATGTATTAGCGCATATGGTCTGAGTCTGTCTTTTTTAAGCATGCACCTTAACATCAAATATAGGTTTCCCCTTAACTTTATCTTCCATAAGAGTGACCTTAATGACAAGTATTTATGGCTACCATAAGAAACTGGCGTAGATTCTATTTTCAATCTAATCATGTAGATGGTTTATAGCTGGTTAGTTGTTTCATAGCAGCTTATGCATGTGGAGAAGGTTTTGGCATACCGTTGATATGATGTAAATATCACCAATTAGCTTTTACTTTAGCATATGTTTTTATTATTAACTATTGTATATAAGTGTGGCATTTTCTTTACTTCTAGCAATTACATATTAATATGATTGACTATTTTTTTTTTTTGTTTTGTTGTAGGAATGGGATAGAAAATATGCTCAATTGAGAACATCAATGACATCAATGGTTGTCTTTTATCCATTTTATGGGCTGTAATTCATATTGCTTCATGGAAAGCATGTACCACCTATTTGTTGTCATGGTGCTAACTTGACAAAAATCAAGGAAACAAAAGCTATCAAATTGTGATGTTCTGAATCAATTTGGCATGACGTTTGGAATGATGAGTGACACTTTTTCTGCTACTACAAATTCCTTCCATTCCCATTGTCATATGATATGTAGGAAACAATATGTCAATGTAAAGTTATTCAATTGACTTACAATTTTCTTTATAAGCAATTAATTACTGTAACTATTTGTTGTTTTCGATTTTGAAAATATACCGAACGAAGTTACCGGGGTGAGTCACGACCAGGTCGCTTTCTTTAAGACGTTTCGCGGCACTACCCAAATTTGTGCAAGGTAGACTAACAACCGCGCCGCCTCCAGGATAAAACAGCCCAGATCACTGTTACGAGTACGTACTGCACAGTATGCACTCGCTCGAGAAAATACACCTCTATATGGTTTAATCGTTAGATTAAAGCCACTCGAATATGGTACGTAACCACTCTTATCGAAACCGAAGGGACAGAAAGGAGTAGAAGCAGAAGAATGATTCGTTAACACAAATCGGAGGGAGAAGAGAGGAAACAAGCAGGAAGCATCAACTGCGAGTTTCGGTGTGAAGAATGAGTGGGGCGAGTTCTCCTTTTATAGGCAGAGCTCGTAACAAAAACGGAGAGACTTGGGGATCAATTCGTTCTGATCCTCAAGTAACCGCGTTTTGTTTTGTACTTATCGGATTACACGTTTAGTTTTGGATCGGGTTGTAACGGAACGCTTTCGGATAATGATAAAATAATTAATTAATTAATTTAACATTTTCAAGTGACAAAAAAATAAATATCATTTTGACCCAAGCCCAAGCCCGGCCCGGCCGGTCGGACGGACGGCGGCGTCGTCGTCGTCGCGCGGGTGATATATATGTTTTTGTAAGCGTTCACCCGTTCACAAAAGTGGGTACCCCAAGGGCATACCCTTGGAGGTCATTTTTCCCTTATATAAACACTTGCTAGTTGGGGTGACCCTCCAATGTGGGACATTTTTAAGTCACACACACACACTAGTTCTTTCTTGTGTTTTTCCTTATCCAATATCTCACTAGATTCAACTAGTGTTCCAACAATCCCCCACTTGACTTCAAAATGGTTTCGATGAATAACGTAAAACGTTTCCGTAAGATTTGCTAATAAACAAAGGTGTCGCCAACAACTTGAACCTTTGCATAGTGGAAGGAATTCTGATTTAACAAGAGTTGCTTACAGCATTGAACTCTATCTCAGACATTGAATCCACACACAAAACCTTTTCATAGGTGTATTCTAAAATCCCGTGCGTTTTAAAGGCCATGCACGTGTATCCCGATTTTAACGAATGCTCTAGGAATTCTACCTCAAAATTCCATAGGACCGGCCTAGGTTCCACATTCGTATAGGTGAGACTATCAAGAGTACTCCTGTAGCTGGGTACTCCACTCAACATAGAGTATAGTTCTCATTAAGAGTTGTTAGAAACTCATCCTTCTCTTGCTGCAGGATCATGCTTTCTATTTTTCCTCTCATAGCATGTTCTCTCACTTCATGACTTGTTTTTACCCATTGAACCTAAGTCTTGGGATCTCCAGTCATATAGGTCGGGTTACCATCATTCAGTGAGCTATAGGCATTAGTCCCATCCTACTGGATGTTTCTCGGACTTTCTCTCTGTTTAGTCCTTTCGTCAAAGGATCAGCTAAGTTTTCATTAGTACGTACAAAATCAACTCTGACCGCTCCATTAGAGATACATTCTCTAATCGTGCTGTGTTTTCGCCTTATTTGTCGTCTCTTTCCATTATAATAACGATTCTTAATCTTTGCAATAGCCGCGGTACTATCGCAATGAATTAACACAGCTGGCAACGGTTTCTCCCATAAAGGGATCTCAGCTAGCAAGGATCTTAGCCAACTTGCTTCTTCACTAGCAGTAGCTAGTGCTATCATCTCAGATTCCATAGTGGACTGAGCCAGAATAGTTTGTTTCTTAGACTTCCAAGAAACAGCTCCTTCAGCTATGCTAAATATATAGCCACTGGTCGCTTTGGAATCATCCGACAGGGTGTTCCAATCTGCATCACTGTATCCTTCAAGTACAGCAGGATGACTTTTATAATGCAATCCTAATGTCATAGTCCCTTTCAGGTATCTCATGACTCTCTCAATTGCATGCCAATGCTCCTTGCTTGGCCTACTTGTAAATCTGCATAAGAGTCCCACGACATAGGCGATGTCGGGTCTAGTACAATCAGTGGCGTATCTGAGACTGCCAATGATGCTCGCATATTCAGTTTGTCTCACACCATCTCCAGTGTTCTTAAAAAGTTTTACACTTGGATCATAGGGTGTGCTTGCAGGTTTACAATCAAAGTAGTTATATTTCCTTAAGATCTTCTCAACGTAGTGAGATTGATCCAAGGATATTCCTTTATCTGACCTAGTGATCTTGATGCCAAGGATTACATCAGCTTCTCCTAGGTCCTTCATATCAAAGTTATTGCCCAACAATGATTTCACAGAATTTATGGCAGGGATGTTTGATCCAAATATGAGTAAGTCGTCCACATATAGACATATGATTGTGCAAATGTTTTTATCATACTTGTAATAGATACATTTGTCACTTTCATTCACTTTGAACTCATTCGAAATCATTAAGTTGTCAAACTTTTCATGCCATTGCTTAGGGGCTTGTTTTAGGCCATACAGAGATTTGTCTAACTTACAGACCTTGTTTTCCTGTCCATGGATTACAAAACCTTCAGGTTGTTTCATATAGATTTCTTCTTCCAAATCACCATTCAGAAAAGCAGTTTTCACATCCATTTGGTGTACAATCAAATTATAGACTGCTGCTATTGAGATTAGAACCCTTATGGATGTGATTCGAGTAACCGGTGAGTAGGTATTGAAGAAATCTATATTTTCCCTTTGTCTGAAACCTTTGGCTACAAGACGAGCCTTGTATTTATCAATAGTTCCATCAGGTTTCAGTTTCTTTTTCAGAATCCATTTACAACCTATTGGTTTGCATCCTGGAGGCAATTCAGTCAAGTGCCATGTTTCGTTAGACTGTAAAGAATCCATTTCATCATTTATGGCTTCTTGCCATAAGTCAGCATCCAAGGAAGACAGTGCTTCCTTGATATTTGATGGATCTTCTTCTAATGTATTGACCACATATTCAGGTCCATACTCTTTAGCAGTTCTTGCTCTCTTACTTCTTCGAAGTTCTGTTACATCAATTATGATGTTCTTATCACTGTCCCGAATCACTGGAGTGTGATCAGGTGTAGTGTTCATACTTGCACCCCCACTATTACCCCCACTATCTCTTGATAGAAAGGGAAATTTCGTTTCATAGAAGTCGGCGTCATTTGATTCTATGATCACTTTAGCCTTTAGGTCATAGAACCTATAAGCTTTACTATTCAAGGCATACCCAATGAATACACATTCATAGGCTCTACTGGCTAGTTTGACTCTCTTGGGGTTTGGAATCCTAACATAGGCTAAACTGCCCCATGTTCGAATATAAGACAAGTTTGGTTGTCTTTTCTTCAAAATTTCATAAGGAGAAACTTTGTTCTTAGTTTTGGGTACTCTGTTTAGCACGTAGCTAACAGTCAATAAAATTTCCCCCCACCAATGAGGCGCTGCACCGGAGTTAAGCATGATAGCAACTACTAACTCGGTAAAGGTTCTATTTTTTCTTTCCACTTTACCGTTCATTTCAGGAGAATAAGGTGCAGTAGTTTCATGAATTATTCCGTGCTCTTTATAATACTCATTGGATGTGTGTGATAAGTATTCGGTGCCTCTGTCACTACGATAACGCTTGATTCTTTTATTGAATTGATTTTCAATTTCTTTAATAAATATTTTAAACATATCAAGCGCATCACTTTTGTTTTTCATTAAATACACATAAGTGTAATCAGAGCAATCATCGATAAAAGTTATAAAGTATCTTTGTCCATTTCTAGTCAAGTTACCATCAAGTTCACATATGTCAGAATGTATTAATTCAAATGGTTCGGTTTCTCTTGTTACAGATTTATGCGATTCTTTTGTTATTTTTGCTTGACTACAATATTGACATTTTTCAAATTCATTCGACGATACTTTAGGAATTAAACCGAGACCGCTCATATTAGAAATGATTCGTTTGTTAACGTGACAGAGTCGTGCATGCCAAATATTAAAATCACACAACATATAAGCAGAAGAAGAAATTTTATTCATAATATTCAATTTGAACATTCCATCAGTAGCATACCCTTTCCCAACAAAAACCCCATCCTTAGTAATAGAGTACATATCAGATGCTATGACTTGTTCAAAGCCAGCCTTATTTAATAAAAAACCAGAAACTAAATTTTTTCTAATTCTAGGAGTGTGCATCACATCCTTCAAAATGAGAGTCTTTCCGGAGGTGAACTTCAGCTCCACATCTCCGATTCCAGCAACTTCAGTGGTGTGGGAATCTCCCAGCAGCACCTTCTGATCTTCAGCAGCAGTGTATGTCTTGAACATAGCACGGTCAAAGCAGACATGGCGAGAGGCGCCAGTGTCCATCCACCAACCATCAGATCCACCCACCATGTTGATTTCAGTTATCATAGCAGTATACGACAGCTCCTCATTTGTTGTCAAGTGAGCCTGAGCTTGTGCCGGTCTAGTGGATGGGTTCCTACACTTTCGTGCCATATGACCTGGTTGTCCGCAATTGTAGCAATTAAACAGTTGAGCAGGGTCATTCTTTGGTGGTAGTGCTCTTGGGACCTTTTGGGGGTTCCCATTCTTATTCCGATTGGAATTCTTATTTGCAGGGCGATTCTGATTCTTAAATTGTTTGCCTACAGGCTTCAGAACAACACCCACAGATTTCTTTTTAGTGTTGTTGTTCGAGACAACAAACACCTCTTCATTCAGTTCATGTTTTCTTGCCTCTTCTTCAATACGAAGTCGAGTAATCAGACTTTCAAGCGAAAACTCCTTAGTTTTATGTCTAAGGGCATTCTTGAAGTCCTTCCAAGCAGAGGGGAGTTTATCAATTATCACAGCAATTTGAAACTGCTCGGGTAATTGAATCCCTTCAACAAAGATCTCATGAGCTATATTCTGAAGCTCCTGAGATTGTTCTTCGACAGATTTCTCGTTGTTCATCTTATAGTTCAGGTACCGGCTCACAGCAAATTTTTTCGAGCCAGCCTCTTCAGTATTGTATTTATTCTGAAGAGCATCCCAAACATCCTTAGCTGTCTTATGAATAAGGTGCAGATCATATAGATGATCCGCAAGACAGTTCAAAATGAAATTCTTGCACAGATAATCATTTTCTTGCCAGAGGAGTATTTCTTTTTCAGTCTGTTTCACCTTTTCAGCATGTTCGGCAGTAAGCCTTTCCAACTCAGCATTCATAGTAGGAACAGGAGCATCTGTATCCATTGCTGTCTTACCGTTACTAGTCGATCCCTGTGGAATCGACATCACTGGTATCACAGTTATGTCCTCCTTCAAAACGTGGGCAACCTTTTTCGTGGTTAAGAAAAATAGCATCTTAGTTTGCCAACGTTTGAAGTGACTGCCGTGAAACTTAAACGGTTTGTTGAAATCAACAGCTGTTCCAGATACGGTAATTTCGTTGGTACTCATGTTGTTTTCAGAAACGTCTTAAAATTGTTGTTTTCGATTTTGAAAATATACCGAACGAAATTACCGGGGTGAGTCACGACCAGGTCGCTTTCTTTAAGACGTTTCGCGGCACTACCCAAATTTGTGCAAGGTAGACTAACAACCGCGCCGCCTCCAGGATAAAACAGCCCAGATCACTGTTACGAGTAACCACTCTTATCGAAAGAAGCAGAAGAATGATTCGTTAACACAAATCGGAGGGAGAAGAGAGGAAACAAGCAGGAAGCATCAACTGCGAGTTTCGGTGTGAAGAATGAGTGGGGCGAGTTCTCCTTTTATAGGCAGAGCTCGTAACAAAAACGGAGAGACTTGGGGATCAATTCGTTCTGATCCTCAAGTAACCGCGTTTTGTTTTGTACTTATCGGATTACGCGTTTAGTTTTGGATCGGGTTGTAACAGAACGCTTTCGGATAATGATAAAATAATTAATTTAACATTTTCAAGTGACAAAAAAATAGATATCATTTTGACCCAAGCCCAAGCCCGGCCCGGCCGGTCGGACGGACGGCGGCGTCGCGCGCGTGATATATATGTTTTTGTAAGCGTTCACCCGTTCACAAAAGTGGGTACCCCAAGGGCACACCCTTGGAGGTCATTTTTCCCTTATATAAACACTTGCTAGTTGGGGTGACCCTCCAATGTGGGACATTTTTAAGTCACACACACACACACACTAGTTCTTTCTTGTGTTTTTCCTTATCCAATATCTCATTAGATTCAACTAGTGTTCCAACACTATTTATCCAACATAAAAGTATATTGTAATTTATATTCTTGAAACATAAAGATATTCACAATCGATGAAAATGGTGAAGTTATTACTGTAACTTCAAATGCAGTTTATAGAAAAATATTTTATAATTTATGATAACTAATGTTGTCTACAACTCATTCTCCAAAAAGATGAATGTCTATCGCACTATATTTTCCAATGAGTTATTTAACATCAATTGAATTATGCAATACAATTCATTGATGTCTTTTGTAAAAAAAATAAATAAAATTCATTGATGTCTATTACGGTCGATAGGACCTGTGCGTTGCACTCATCCAAATTTTATAATTATATTTGAATTTTTTATTACTTGCTACTAATTCCCAACTCTTTCCATCATATGCTTTGTGAATTACAGTGAGCACCTTCTTGCATAGTATCTTCACCTTTTTTTTATATACTTCTTTGGGATATTAATTTCTATTTTTTTGGTTTTAAAAGCTTTATTAACTTTCTCTGAATATTAGAGAGTATTTAGTGAAACTAATTAACTGCATTTTATTATCTTACTGTTTCATATTTATCATAACTGTAATTTTAGTTGAACTCGGTTGCAGAGGGTCATTCTCCACGGTTTTGGCCATTATGCTAAACAAGTTTTGGTTGAATTAATTTTGCTTTTAAAATATATATATTCACGACACTAATCCTTCTATGAGCTGAAATTAAATAATTAAATAGTTATTCCAGCTCATAAGACCCGTGCGGCGCACAGGTCATAAATCTAGTTATATATAATTGGAGAATAGTGTGCAAACCCTATTGCTCAACCCTATCATCTAATTTGTCTATTTTACCCTCATTTTTTGTCACCTCATTTCAATTTTGCCCTCAAAAAACTCTCAATTAGCTTTGCATGTTTATCCATGTTCCAACTTCTCAATTATTAATTCAATGTATGTTACATTACAACTCCTAAATTGGTCTTTGTACACGTGGCTTCCTTGTTGACACGTGTACGAGACAACACATCATCTAACAGAGCAGTTGGACGGAGGGACCATTTTGATAGACGTCTGACAAATTTAAGGACTATGTTGACCGATTCGTACAAATTCAGCGACGAAGTTGATGATTTACTCGATTAGGAGTAGTTTCTATTTTCTAGTGTTAGTTCCTACTTTCTAGTTTAGGTTTATTTTTAGGATTAAAATTTATTTCAATTTTTTTTAGATTTGGTTTGTTTTTATTTCCTTGATTTTAGGTTAGAATAGAATTTGTGAATATATTTTTAGATTATGTTTAGTTTTTATTTTCCTTTTAATTAGGGTTGTTCCCTTTTCCAATATTTTAGGTTAGATTTGTTTTGTTTTTAATTAGATTAAGTTAGTTTCTACTAGTTCCTAAGGTTAGTTACCACTACCCGCATATAAGTATCACAATTCACACGGCTGAAACCTTTGCACTATATATTCCCAGACAAACATCAAACACTAAAACCCTAATCCTCTCATATCTCTCACGCTCACATCTTCCCCCCACAAACCATTCCTCTCTGCAAATCGTCTGCCTCTCATCTTCCTCACGCTCAAACCCTCTTCCTTCCAACGATCTGAACCCTAGTTTTGATTATCATTCTGATACTCAACGAAAATGGCTTTGCAGGGTTCGATTTCAACTGTCGACAGAATCAGCGTTTTGCCGGACTCGGTTATCTGCCACATCCTCTCTTTTCTCCCTACCAAAGAATCTGCTGCCACTAGCATCCTTTCCAAGAGATGGAACCCATTATGGCACTCCGTCCTCACTCTTGATTTCGATGACCAAAACTTTACAGAATTCGCCACTTTTAGACATTTTGTCTACTCAGTCATTGCCTTGAGAAATAACACGGAGACCATCCAGTCGTTCGGCCTCAGAGGTGGTAAATCTTCTGGCTTCAACCCGCATGATGTCAATAGATTTATATATGCTGTTTTCCAACGTGGAGTTCAGAATCTCAACCTTAAGATGACCCCTTTCAAAACTGACTTGAAGTTACATCATTGTGTTTTCAGTTGCAGTAACCTCACTGCTCTTAAATTGACAGGGCTAGCAATAGATTATTCTTGCGATTTCAATTTCCCCTTACTCAAAACTCTTCATTTGGATACAATCTTTTTTGTTGGAGACCGTGATTGCTTTCTTAGGCTTCTCAAAGGGTGTCCAATTTTAGAGGATTTGGAAACAAAAGATTTATTGCTTGATTCTTCTACAATTGGAACTTATCACGTTTTACTCAGTCAGGTCAGGGCAAATATTCTGAACTAATGTTCATAGTGCAAAGTTTCTATCAATGGCTTTCTAACAAAGTTTAAAGCAAATTTTGCTGATTTCTAATGTTTGTTTTTGTAACTTATGCAGTACTTTGTGAAAAGGTACGAACTTCCCACCTTTCATAATTTAACCCACATGAAGATTGTATTTGAACTGACACAAGCTTGGCATGAGAAGTGGATGTGGTTAACAGAAGTGCTCCAACATTGTCCTAAGCTTCAAAATCTTGTCATTCACGAGGTCTTGTTTGTCAATGCTAAATGATGATAATTTATTTATTTAAATTTACTTCCTTAACATTGATTTCTTTTTCTAATAAAATTGGTTGATGTTGCCAGGGTCCTGGTGATGGAAATAAAATTGGCAATGTTGATTGGAATATAATTGATAATGTTGATTGGATGGATACACCAATTGTTCCAAATTGTCTTTCATCACAACTGAAAACATGTTCCCTTATAGGTTTTAAAGGCAGGAATTGTGACTTTCAGTTTGCAAAGTATATTTTGAAGAATGCAAAAGTATTGCAGATCATGACAATCAATGCGTTTCCTGTTTATATGCATGTAAAGCACCAATTGATAATCATGTTATATTTGTGTCCAAGGGGCTCAACTACATGTAAAATTTCATTCGATTGATTAAGGTTAGGGCATGTTCCTTTCCAACAAGTGACAACTTTTTCTGTTTTGAATTATATTGATGTTAATCAGTGTTTGGAAGTTGTTCACTAAATATCGATATGATGCATAACTGTGATGCACAGAGGTTGCAAATTCGGATGTTTATCAATTATGTTTTTTCTCTATCCCACACAAGGGCATAGGTTGTGCTTCGAATGCATGACTTTAAGATTAAATAAGTAAATAACTAGTTCTACGGCTCTTTGCTAATGCTATAAAAGTAACTTTTATTTGTCTTTTGACTTTTGACCTAATCAAGGTTTGCATAAACATTGATTAATGTGGACTTTCGTAAAGGGGCAATGTATACTTCTGTCCCAAATTCATACATATTAAGTAAAGTGTATAGCTGAATTATATAGCTGAATGAGAGAATAATTTCAAATATTTTTTTATTTTAAGAAAATGACCTTTGAAATATTTTTAAACTTTAGCCATTGTCAAGTAAGAGAGTTAGTTAAAAGGTTTTTTTGACATGAATTATGTGTCGTTCTTATGTATATAGAAGACACCGTGGACAATTTAAAATGCAAGAGTGAGATATTTGTAAGAATAAGATGACATGTTGAATCTTAACTTCTTTCAAAAAATAAAATTATTTCTATATATCTTAGCCAAATAAGTAAAATGTAAAATGTAAAAGTAAATATATGACATCAACATTCAAACTTTTACAATAAGTAAGTTACATTAAATGTTCAAAGAGCTTTTCGAATCAACTTTGTCATGTGTAAGTAGTATTTTATATTAGATGAAATTGTTCTACAATCATTCGATGTTGGTATATAAACTCTACTAACCGTGTTTAGGCCCATAATGTATGTACAAATATAATCTATTTGGACAACTTCTGAGTTGCGTTGCATCAATATTCTTTTTATACGACAACTTCAAAATCTTTATGTCCGACTTTGATTTTGTTTATATCATTTTCATGAAACCTAAGTAGATCATTAACATCATTTAGACAACATAACAGTAAAAATAAGACACATATCTATATTCATAAACTCATGAGGTTGTTCTGTTTTGATTGAATGTCTCCAACAACGATTTTCCTTTGATTCATAGTGAAACTTCAAGGTAGTACCTACAATTTAAAATGAGTAAACTCAATAATTGAATAAATTAATTTAAATAAGAGAAATATAAAATGGATAAATAAATAGAAAATATTGAAAATGTAAATGTGAAAATAAATGTATAACAATTTATAACAATTAACACTGCATGAATATAAACAAACTTTAAAATTAAAAAAATTATAGTTAATCTTTAATTGGTGCAAATATTAGAGTTAAAGATATATACTTATACGAGTTGTAATTTCATAGGCTTCTCGAATATAAATCTGTTTAATCCTTTTTTTTTTTCTCGTCGGCTAATGAATCACTACTAATCAACGTATCAGATGGCGAAATGTCTAAGAAATATTAGTATGATGGGAGTGTTTATTACGTTTTGGCAGGCAAGCACGAATTAAGTATCAGTGTCCGTGTAAAAACGAGTAAGACTAAAGGTACATTTGTATTTGCACGCAAAGGGTATATAAGTGACCTTGGCCCAAGTATCCTCATAATTTCCACCCTTTCTCTCTCTAGAGTTTGAGAGAAGAAGCCTTCTCCTCCTTCTCTCTTCTCCATCGAACCCTAGCCCTCTCTTTGCATCATCAAACCTTCATAACTTCAGTACATGGATGAACAAGCTTGGATTTTGGTGTCTTTGCAAGCATGAAACAACTAGGAAGAATGATGGAAGCTTGGGGTTTGGTTGGCATGAACTTTGATGCAAGTGGATCAAGATAGAGATTGAAGCATGAGTTTGAAGCTGTGATTGTTGTTGTTAATCCTAAGGTGAGTTCTTAGATAGAATTCTTGTCCTTGGGTGTGTGATTTATATACTAGAAAGCATGTTTAGCCAAGTATGAATTAGGTTTTTAATTTACCCCTTTTGGATTAAATTTGTCAAATTGTGATATCTATTGCCATGATACATAATTGCTATGTACTGTATGTTAAATGGATGTATTGCATGCGACTATGGCTTGAAATCTGGCGTTTCTGCATCAAAACATGAATTCTACAGGTCTGATACTGATGAACTTCGCTTAAGCGAAGCTCTGTTCGCTTAAGCGAACTGCATTACAGAATGGCACTCCCAGTTCGCTCACAGGTTCGCTTAAGCGAACTCCTCAGCGAACCTGTTCGCTTGGAATTTCGCTTAAGTGAACTGTGCCCGAAAAACCTTTTTTTTGTGCATCAGTATCGTCCGAAACATTCTTTATAAATCTCTAACGTATATGACCTTTGAAAGAAAGCAGAAACACATGATGATAAGCCATAACGGTGCAGACAACTTACGTTTCATCGCATATAGAATCATGGCAATAATCGCAACCAGCGGATGATAGTTTATGAGTTTAAGATAGGGATCACAATTATGTTGCGGGTAGAAATACAAGTCTAAGAAGGGGTGAACCCTAGAGCCTCGACTTAGGTAGTCGAGAATAAGTATGCAATCCTAGAATTAAGCTCTTTAGACTTAAGTTATGTATGTTCAAGAGTATGCGAATTGTGTCACCGCATAAGCGAGTTGGTTACGGACTCGTGGTGAACAATCAATCAAGCTATGTTTAGGTTCCCTTTATGTCACATTATGTGAGTGGCGCTTCACCACTAAACGAGTAGGCTACGGACTCGTGGTGATTGCTTACGTTATGCTTATGCCTTATGTACGTTTACGACAAGTGTAACACCCCGTTTTCCCAACATAAAAATTTCATAATAAAATCAGAGTTTTCTCAACTTAAACGGAATGTCACATTTCTTAAAAATCATAAATGGAATAAATAACAATTTATCCTTCATAAAATGCTCAACATAAATATTCAAAACTTCGCAGCGGATTTTATTTCAACAATATAAATAGTCTTGGCACGAAGGCCTCATCAAAACATCTCGTAATAGGCCAAAAACTAAATCATAGTCATGTAAAATCATAAGCAATATGTAAGGAATAGAAAATAGCCACAAAAGTTCTCATCCTGTTACGTATCAGAGCACCTAAAGACACAGTGAGAGATAGCCACTCACGACAGCAGTCAACAGCTACTATCCTCGATCACCTGCAAGTTACTAATACAAAGAGCAACATTTCCAAGCAGAAGGGGTGAGCTTTCACAAACATTAATGTTAAACATATAATTCATCAATTACAGTTAACAACAAAACATCATCAATTCATCATTTCACCAAAACAAATGCATTCATAAATAATTAAACATAAAACACTTCATCAACAACTCATGATAGGAAAACAACTTAACATCTTAGCGACTCATGGACAACATCTTATCAACTTGACTCGACTATGCAACTTCAACTTCTTAATCATGCATGTGGTACCATCCAGGGCATAAGCCTTCATCATAAGAGCATAAATACACTCACAGGGCATAAACCCTCAATATAAGAGCAAAGCTCACAGGGCATGAGCCCTAATCATAAAGAGAAAAAGCTCACAGGGCATAAGCCCTCAGCGAAATGAGTATGCATGGACTCAACAACTTACATCTTAGACAATGCATCACAACTTGACATCTTAGATAACTTCATCGCATAATTCATATAAAATCAATCAAAGAGATTCACATATCATTGCAAATCTACTGGAAAGATAATTCAAATACCATCAATTGACAAGTTTATATCACAACTCAATTCAAAACAAGAACGGCTGAAAGTAGCACAAGAATCCAACTTAGGCAATCTGGTACGACATAGCTCACGAGGCGAGGTCATCTGCTCGCGGTGGCGAGCTCACAAAAGGAACTACTCGCGAGGCGAGAAAGGTTACTCGCCTAAGGCGAAGAAAACTGGGCAGCTACGACTTTGTGACCATTTTTCACCAAAAATCCATTTTTTAACTTTCCTACATCCAATTTCATTCCAAAAACTTGTCTAATATGTATTAAGACACTTAAAGTCTTCTTAAACTTGATCCAAAACGTTAATTCACGAAAGGTCATGGTTTCTCACTGGACAACACGCTACGGCGAGCTATCTGCACGCGAAGCGAGCAACAACGCGTCACTCGCGAGGCGAGGGAAGTTTACTCGCGAAGCGAGCGATGAAGGTTGTCGCTCGCGAGGCGAGGATCATTACTCGTGAGGGCGAGCGATGAATGACAGCACGGGCAGAACGCAGAATTTTGCCAAAACTCGCCTAATCTCCTGGTTCTAACCTTAAAACTGATTCCAATTATCATCCTATGGATTATCTAAGGTCTGTACACGATTTCTACATCAATTTTAAAACTTTACATCATCTAATCATCAATTTCTCTCATAACCCTAATATTCTAAATTCTCAAAAACTTAAACCTACGACATGTTAATTGCAACATCTGAATTATAAACTTAAAATTAATGAAAGTTAGTCCCACCCTTACCTTAGAATGCAGAAATCGCAGCTTTCCCTTGGTTTCTCCTCTTCTCTGATTTTCTCCCTTTTTCTAAAACTGTTTCACGTAAAAGTGTTCTGACCTAATTTTCTCCTATTTATATCACCTTCATCTATCTTATCTTATTTACTCTTATTCCCCTAAACTCTCCAAATTCTCAAAACAGCCCCTCATCTCAATATTTATTTTATTTTCAAATCTTATTCTATTAAATAATAAAATAAGTCTCTAAATAAATCCACAACACATCACATAATTCTTCACATCACATAAATCATATAATTATATTCTAAACTCAATAAATAAATCAAATAATCAAAGAGGGCGTTACAACTCTCCCCAACTTATAGAATTTTCGTCCTCGAAAATGTACCTTATGGAAACAACTCTGAATAAGACTCCAGCATCTTACTCTCTAACTCCCACGTTAAGCTTTCTCCAGCCGCTCCTTCCCAAACGACTTTCACAAGAGGTATCTCCTTGCCTCTCAACTTCTTCTCTTCACGGCTTTCAATCCTCACTGGTAAGGTCTCAACCATAAGGTTATCTCTAACTCAATTATTAAAATTATTATGTGTAAAATTAAAGCTAGTTTAATTCTTGGGCTAATTTGTTATGGTTAATGGAAATGTTTTTCACTGTGCTTTTGTTTCATTATTTTGATATTAGACCTTTCTTGTTGTGTTAACTTTTTTAAAATACTTCTGTGTGTAACTGAGCTTTTTCTGGTACGATCCAAATGTGTTCCTATATACTATTGTTGCATATAGTTAATTGGTTCAAATTATTAAAAACTTATATTTTATTCTATAACAGAGCTTTGTCAATCATGCTCTCTTATTTTGTGTGTGGTTAAACGGGGCCTAAGCAGGGACGGATCTAGAAATTTCAATAAGTGGGGTCAAAGTTGTTTATCAATTATCACAAGTATTTATACAAAAATATATAAATTTATAACCAATAAAATGAGGACATCATTATATTAACCAAGAATTAGGGATTACAAAAATCATGTCAATGTATATATGTAAAATGAAGAAAATTTAATATCGAAGAATTACAATATTAATTGCTCTATGTATGACTTCATATTTTGAATTTGTTGCAAGATATTTTTCATATTTACCACTATCAAATATATCACTCTCCATGTATATTACCCGACAATGTCGTTTGTTTTGTGTCAAAAAAAATTGTATATTATCCGACAATCATTAAAAAATTCATCTCTCATATGGTCACGCAATTGATTCTTGACAAAGTTCATAGTAGTGAAACTTCTTCCAACGGTTGCAATTGTCACATTGAATTGTGATGATAACTTCCAAAGTAAGTACGCCATTGGATAAACAATACATTTTCTAATAATTTTCACCAGTTTCCTTAAAAGATCACTAATCACATCTAAATTAGAAAAATATTCACAAGAACTAACATCTATAATATAATTTTCAAGTTGGCGGTCAAGTCCATAAGCTTCAAAGAAAATTCAGACGAAAAAAATCAAGCTAAATTGATCAACTTCTTTTTATCAAATGCAAAAATTGGGTCTCTTGAATTTAAACTTGCTATGCAAATATAAACTCACCTTTATAAATATGTTATTAAACTTTTGAAATTGTGTGTTTTATTTGATAAAGCACCTCAATTTGAAAGTGGAAAAGAAAAATTGAAAAAGTTGATTTATTTTACACTCTCTAATTCTCATTTTTCCTTAACCACTCAATACTTCAATTTTCTTTTTATCTTCTTTATTAGAGCATTTCATATTTATTTTAAATAAAAGCTAATGACTCTTCCTGTTAAGTACTTGGTTTTTGCACACCGTGGTATACTCGAGGACTAATAATCATTCCATTTTTTGTTGTTTAATAAATACAATGCTATAGTGGGGTCAACAAAAAATCACTAGTTGCAAATTAAAGGTAAGAGTGGGGTCAGCTGACCCCAAACCACTCTACCTGCATCCGTGCTTGGGCCTAAGCCCTCTCAATCATGTTTTTTTATCTCTCCAACATAGGTCACTGCTTGCATGACTAAGGAGTATACATGAAGTTTTGCGGGTTTATCCTAATGTTAGTTTTGCACTTGACACATTGTACGGTAACATGCTATTAGGATCCCATATGAGAGGGTGTTTTGAGTAATTAGTAGGTAATTAGTTTAGTTTATGTAAATTATTAGTAAGTGACCCATTAGGATTAGGATTCAATAATAAGAGACTCATTAAGGTTAAATATTATAATGTTCTCTTTATTTGTATATATATAAAGGGGAATTCTTCAGAGTTTTAGAGTATGATAGATTGAGTTTTCAGTTTAGGGCCAGAGTAAGATTCCTCTCTGAGTTATGTCGGAGCTTTGTTTTGGAAGTAGTTAGAGAAACTCTCTCTTCTACTATTTTACTATTTCATTACTATCAACTAAGTATATAACCCGTGCGTTGCATGGGTTTCATTAGGATTTTTTTTATAAATTTATTGGAAATAACAAGTTCGGTAGCGAAAATCAATCATTTTTTATTTTAAGAAAATGAACTTTGAAATATTTTTAAACTTTAGCCATTGTCAAGTAAGAGAGTTAGTTAAAAGGTTCTTTTGACATAAATTATGTGTCGTTCTTATGTATATAGAAGACACCGTGGACAATTTAAAATGCAAGAGTGAGATATTTGTAAGAATAAGATGACATGTTGAATCTTAACTTCTTTCAAAACATAAAATTCTTTCTATATATCTAAGCCAAATAAGTAAAATGTAAAAGTAAATATATGACATCAACATTCAAACTTTTACAATAAGTAAGTTACATTAAATGTTCAAAGAACTTTTCGAATCAACTTTGTCATGTGTAAGTAGTATTTTATATTAGATGAAATTGTTCTACAATCATTCGATGTCGGTATATAAACTCTACTAACCGTGTTTAGGCCCATAATATATGTACAAATATAATCTATTTGGACAACTTCTGAGTTGCGTTGCATCAATATTCTTTTTATACGACAACTTCAAAATCTTTATGTCCGACTTTGATTTTGTTTATATCATTTTCATGAAACCTAAGTAGATCATTAACATCATTTAGACAACATAACAGTAAAAATAAGACACATATCTATATTCATAAACTCATGAGGTTGTTCTGTTTTGATTGAATGTCTCCAACAACTATTTTCTTTTGATTCATAGTGAAACTTCAAGGTAGTACCTACAATTTAAAATGAGTAAACTCAATAATTGAATAAATTAATTTAAATCAGAGAAATGTAAAATGGATAAATAGATAGAAAATATTGAAAATGTAAATGTGAAAATAAATCTATAATAATTAACACTGCATGAATATAAACAAACTTTAAAATTAAAAAAATTATAGTTAATCTTTAATTGGTGCAAATATTAGAGTTAAAGATATATACTTACATAAGCTGTAATTTCATAGGCTTCTCGAATATAAATCTGTTTTATCCTTCTTTTTTCTCATCTACACGAAAAAATTATTTATATTAAATTGGTGTGAATACTATTGATGCACCAAAAACATAAATAAAAGTCTCATTTATCCTCTTTTCCTCATTTACAAGAAATAATTATTCATATGAAAAGATAAAATAAAATAAGAAAAAAGATAGAAATGTATACTAATAAATGTTATATCATCAATAAGATGAAAAAGAAAGTGAAAGATTTGGTAAATCTATATCTATATAATAGAGTTACTTGAGTCACTGTTGTCTACCACAAAAACTAAATAGTCATGAAATATAAGAAGAGTAAGAAAGGAAAACAAAAGCTATCATACAAAATTTAAGAGTATGATCCAAAACTCCTTTGAAAAAAGTGACGATGATCCAAAACTTCACTATTAAGCCCTTTCTTCCTACTCCATTTTTTTCTTCTAATTTTCTTTCTGTGGACACTCATTTTGTTGGATGGAGGGTAAGATGAAAAGATCTGAAAGTCTTATCACTTATTTATACACACAATAATCATGACTATGAATATGAAATTATAACTAACTTATTGTTTAAATTTTGTATTAATACAATGAGTGAATGAATAGTCATATTTAAGGAACCTAAGTTAAAGAATATGAATAAAATTGTAGTTTAAAGGTAATTGATGTGCTAAAGTTATTTTTTAAAATAATATGACAATAGACATTACTTAAAATTGTAAGTAATTAATTGATTAATTGTGTGGTTAAAATTGCAGTGTATATTATTTTATTACCCGTGGGTTGCTTTCTCAAAAGTATATAAGTGCATGAGATTTTGCAAACTTATATAGAGTATTATCTAACAATAAATTTATTTTTCAAAACATTTTTTTCTTCATATTTTTTATACCATATTAATGTCATTTTGTAGGTTTAATTGTAGGTATACTGAATTATGGTTCTTGAGCTTAGGCGTAAACATGAAGCTAAGATATCATCATTCAAAAATAAAGACATGGCAATGACAATAAATTTTATAAGATAAATTGTGCAAATATTTTGAGTAAAAAACCGCTATATTGTAACTTTTTTGAGTTGCAAATACTAATTTATGTTCAACTTAAGTGAAGAATCAAGTGAAGAATCAAGAAAGATACCTATTCTTATTTATCCATTCACATTTCATCAAACATTAAATTGATTTAGTGGGGGTTAAATAATGAATGAATTATTAGAGTAATAATAGTTAAAAGAGAGTGGTAAAATATCAATAGAAAATGAAAATTTAGAGTTCATTTAGACATGCCACATCATCAAAACTCTTGCACAAGAATAGTTCAAGTTTCAAATTCAAATATAAAATAAAATAATACACACACACACACACAGATATATATATATATATATATATATATATATATATATATATATATATATATATATATAGATAGATAGATAGATAGATCCCTATTTTCTTTTATCACCATCAGTTTCATCATCTTGTTTGGTTGTGATACTATTTATTCGTTGGTAGGATCTGTTAGTTTCTATCAAAATGGTCCGACCTATCGGATCTTGAGAAAATAAAATGGAAAATCACTTGCTGAGTATAAGGTTTTTTGGAAAAGAATTCTTTTTTGTGAAATTTGTTTTTGATTATTTGAATTTTTGTTTTGGTTTATTTATGTATTTACTTATTTATTTATTATTTTTAAAGGCCTAAAATTAAAGTTGACGATGAAATAAACGCGAGAGAATTCCATAGTGACCCTAGGTCAAAACGAATCCCCTTTCTCTTGGATAATAAACTAAACCTAATTTTTTTGCTTTTTTGATATATGAAAGCTGAATAAATAAATAAATAAAGACAATGCATATTTTTTTCTTTAAATTTACAATTTCCCTAAAATAAATTCTAATTGCAAATTAATAAATAACAAAAATTAAAATGCTATCAAATAAATTAACAATGAAACAAAAATAAAATAAATAAAAAGTGGACCAAAAACGAACAAAAAAAATGAGGTATTTTAAAATACCTCTCAGGGACAATAAACTGAATAGGGACTATGGTCTTAAGACTACTCTTAAAATCCGACGGGACAGAAAAAGAGGGATAGGAAAAAAATAGCTCGTAAACACAAGCTAAAGGACTGAGAAAAGAGAAATGTTCTTTGACAACTCAAGAGAACTTTTTGTGTGTGTATAAGTAAGGAATGAGAGCTCTATTTATAGGTGAAGAGCCAAATATGAGTTTTATATCCAATGGCTAAGATCATGTGACCGTTACAAAATTAACAATTTGATCACACCTCATAAATGAGCACTAATCGAGAAAGTTGACATGGAGGCCATGAATGGCAATGACGGAGACCTTGGACTTTTGAAATTAAAATAAAATTTAAAAAACGAAAATAAATAAAAGACTGAATAGAAAGGAAAAAAATGATAACTAAAACAAAATAAAAGGTTTTTGCAAGTTGTTCACTTGTCACATGAGGAGTGACATCTCGTGATCCGACATACCGGGGATGACACTCTTGAGAAAATAAAAGGTATTTGCAAGTTGTTCGCTTGGCACATGATGGGTGACATCTCGTGATCTGACATACCGGGGATGACGCTTTTGAGAAAATAAAGGGTATTTGCAAGATGTTCGCTTGGCACAAAAAGGTATATGCAAGCAATTCGCTTGGCACATGATGAGTGACATCTCGTGATTTGATATACCCAGGATGACACTTACAAATGTATTTGCAAGCTATTCGCTTGGCACATGATGAGTGACATCCCGTGATCCGACATGCCGGGGATGACACTTTTGATAAAGATAAAAGGTAATTGCAAGCTATTCGCTTGGCACGTGAGAAATTATGACTGAACTGAAGGGATACAACCAAACAAGTCTCTGGGTGGCATGCTTTAGACATCGAGAAATGCAATCGTGCATGAATGATTTTGTGTATATGATGTGTATGCTTGAACGTATGAATGTATGAATACATGAATGTATAACTTGCATGACTGTGTAACTGTATGACTGTATGACTATATATAACAGGTGACCTTGACGAAACAAGACAGGACATGTAAGATGGGAAGTGGAATGACATCGAAGTACAAACACTCGACAAACTTCATCGGAGATGATATCATTGGGGACAAATCGAGCCATTGACGGGGTAAATCCTGGCACAAGGTAGCAACTGATGATGAAGTAGATACTTCTGTGAAGAAAGCCCTTTATTAGTTTAAAATATGGAAGAAGTTGCCATTTATGAATCGACACAGAGTGTTCTTCGGTTGGCACACTTCAAGAAATCATGTTTTTTTTTTCTTTTTTGAATCCCTAACTTTTTCCTAGAACGCCCTTTCGGGTTTTCAATCCACCGGGAAAATATTCCTTTTTGTGTCCCTAAATATTGCCTGGACCGCCCTTTCGGGTCTTCAGTCCACCGAGACTCTCTCTATTGCCTAAGTCACCCTTTCAGGTTTTCAGCTTTGCGAGCTTTTTATTTTGTATATATATATATATATAAGTCCTCCCACAACGTTTAGCCATGTTTCCCTTGCAGAGTTTAACCATACTCACGAGTTCAAAGAAACTGTATTTGTTGTTTACATTTTTCACAAGACGTGAAATAGTCTTATTTTTTTTAAAAAAAAATAAAATTTTGCTTTAAGTATTACCATAAAAAATGGAAGAAATTTTGCAAACAGAATAAATGAGAATTCCAAATAAACGGGGACATGCACAAACTTTATTAATTGTGTGGTAGCCTGCCAATGGTGTGACTCCACGGATCTTTACAAAATTTAGAAAATGGTAAATGTATGGGAAAGGTACATTGAACACAATAATCGTTATTCTTCCCAACAACTTTGAATTCCACTATCCTGAGTCTTTGATTTTCAAATACTTCAAATCGGAGGTCTTTTGACAGCTAAGATGCCCCAAGCAGTGAATCATGTCCGACCCAATGCAGTTACTTTGTCATAATCCTTAACTTTTGCATAGATTTCCCTTTTCAGGTTTTCAACCTATCAGGATAATCATTTTCTGCTTATGTCTCTAATTTTTGCCTAAGCCGCCTTTTCAGGTTTGCGACTTACCGAGTTGTTTTTATGTTTTTTAGACAAAGTATTTCTTGACTAAATCGGAGTTCACAAGACGTGCGAGTTCGTCACCATCCATAGTCACAAGAGTCATTGGACCACCAGAAAAAACTCTCTTGACAACATACGGGCCTTCGTAATTAGGCGTCCACTTGCCCCTAGAGTCTGGTTGAAAAGATATATATTTTTTGCACAAGGTCTGCTTCATGGGACAAACTTTCTTGTCAAAAGCTTGTTTCATCCTCTTTTGATATAACTGTCCTGGACATAAGGCAGTCAGGCATTTAATTACATTCAAGCTTGTCTTTCATAAGAACTCTCATTGATGGGACTTTCGACCTCCACAGGAAGCACATCCTCCATGCTGTATACTAAGGAAAAAGGGATTTCCCCTGTTGAAGTGCCCACTGAGGTATGATGCCCGTGCAAGGCGAACGGTAGCACCTCGCCAGTCTTTATGAGTAATTACCATCTTCTTGATATTTTTAGGACAAATACCTCCCCAGGTCCTTTAAATTTCTAAAGTTTCAGATTGGTCCTTGAAGTTATTAAAAGCTTACTCCCCTACCCTTTCAGTCAACCTCTGTTATAATAAAGTTGATGTGTCTATTAAGTACGTGATGTGGCATAAAACGTTGCATTTTGTCGATACTGATATCATACATAGTGACTTGTGTACAGTTTAATTGAGAAAAAATGAGAATAAACATTGTAATGTATGAAGTAGAATTTATTTGCAATGACAAAATTAGGAATAAGAAGATAGATACATTTTGTCGGTATTGATATCATACATGTTATATTATAATGTACTTGAATCCCTTAATTACATGTTGGTTGTGATACATTCTGAAGAGTAATGGCATCACAAAGGTTTATTGTAACGGAGGTTGACTGAAAGGGTAACATCATAAGCTTTTAATAACTCACAGGATCAATCTGAAACTTTAGAAATTTAAAGGACCTGGGGAGGTATTTGGCCATATTTTTATGTGCAACTTTGACGGCTAAAATACCCCAGTAAGCGAGAGATCTTATCGGGAATCTCTTCATTCTCCTCTTCTTTAGCTTCGGACACATGGAACTCAAAGTTGGGAGGTAGTACAGGGTTAAAGTGTTCAACGAGTTTATCAAGGCTTAATATGCATATATGATTTTTGTTTGATTTTAGCAGGTGAATGATTGTATGCAGACATTTGGAAAAGATTATTTTTTTTTTAGGTTTTTTGTGTTACCATTTTTTTTCAGAAAAAACAAAAAATAAAATAAAACGAAGTCGGGACCAAGACGACTTTTTTATTGATGATGGAAATACATGAAGTAAAAAGCCCTACACAAGTTCACTTTCGTCTCGGACGGGACGAAAGGATTTTTTTTTTGAAACAGAAAACAACAAACAAACAAACACATTATTTGAACAAATGAGTAGCGGAAGGAATATCAACAACGACCCAATCATGACAAACCATTCCATATGTCACAACACTAGAATCTTTGTCATATGAAGGTATACGAGGTAGATGTATGCTTTACTAAAAATCTTTTCTGTCTAAATTATCAGTGCATTTCTAGATAAAAAAACTAGACAGGGATATCTTCCAAGATTTGTATATCAATCGTGGATGAATCCCAGCTGACACATAATTGTGGAGAATCTAATATCAACGATGTTTCAGTCAATGAATCAAATTCAAAGATTAGTATCCCTAGAATTGATTTACGAGGAATCCATGATGATCCTATTTTGAGAGACACAGTTGTGAGAAAAGTTCAAAATCCGTGTAAGAGTTTTTTTTTTCAAGTAATAAATCATGGAATTGTTAGTGTATATTGTAGAAGTCAATAGTTTATGTTAAACTTATCATATGGATCATGACTTCTTTTTTTAAATGATATGTATCATGAATTTTATTATTAAATAAAATAAAATCATTCTTTATTACGGTTGTTGTAAGATTAATAAAGTTCCAAAAATAGATAGTTCATGTGATGGACGTTTGACTTAATCATGAGATTACAATAACATAAAGAACATTGTTCTTGAAATTATTTTTAGTCAAACTTTAATATAAATTGAGATAATAATAAAGCGTAAAGACAATTATGTATGTATACTGATGACCACATCTCAATATGAGATATTAAGTCTGTACATAGGTTAAGAGTAATATTTATGCTAGATTGACCCATCGTGAAAATACAACATAGTACGTTATGAAAGTGTCATAAGATATTCTCATAATGATAATGGTGTATACCACTCTTAGACCTGAAACCACTATGATCCTTAGATGTGGACTCAAGTGTTTGATTGTCATTCAAACGTTGTTTGTAACAGGATAACCATAACGTTGGTTAATGGTGCTGAGGGACATGAGTGTCCAAGATGAGATTTGTCCCTCCTTCATGACATGAGATATAACTTTAGGCCTCTTGATGAAATATGACTATAAAATTACATGACCATGCCGAATTAAGTCAATATGAGATATTGGACTTATTCGGTATTCAGTATACTTCAGGATCAATAAATATAAATATTGAGCTATACAAGGGTGATACAATCTATGTCTTGTGTTCAATATAGATATGTGGACAAAGGAGTAATTTTACACATGAACATTATCATGGAAAAGGTTTCGTCATATCACTTAACATTCTTGTCACTTGGGTAACAGTGATGTGTTGCTAGTACCGCTCATTGTTTATTAAATATAAGATTTAATATTATTGTCAACTTTACAAGAACCTATAAGATCACACACAATAAAATATAAGCAAGACTTATAACATGGGGTGCATTCAGGGGCGGACGCATGTATGGGCTATGTGGGGCTAAAGCCCCACATGCCTTTTTCCATTTTTTTTTTGTATAATAGATATAACACAAAAGAACAAGTCAATAAATGAATAAACTATCACTTTTACAGTGTGTTTCATGTTTAAGATCCACAAAATCATTTGTAGTTTTTATGTGAACAAATTATTAAGGATGACTGGGTTTTATGGAAAAGATTTTATAGATGTGTCGGAAGTGGCGTTGTCCTTCTCCTTCACCTTTAAAGGATTTGAATCCTCAATAATTTGATTGTTTCCACCACGTGGAACCCTGATTGGTCCACATCTCCCATACTTTTTTTTGTGTGTGTTAATCTTGTCGTGAACCTCAGGCTTTCAATGTTTAAACCGTCAAATTATGCCCTACATTCTGCACTCGTAATTGGTTAATCTCTCATGGCTAATCACGTTAGGAAAAGAACAGGAGAAACCTGCCCTAAGACCAACTGACGCAGTCAGAAGTGTAGGCTAGCAAACGCTTGATGAGTAAAACCACAAATGCACAGTTCTACCGATGTAGTAATAAAAGAGTATGGTTCCAACATGGAGTTTTTTAATTTGATTAACTTTAGATGATGACTAGAAAGAGAACTTAGTTGAAAAGGTTTGATTTTTTTGGAAGAAAATAATAATAAAAGGAGCCTTGGGATTTATTGGTCCATCTTAATAACAAGTCCTTCACAAATAGACCATAAACCCGTAATTTTATATTGGTCCCACTTTCTAAATACAAGTTTCTCTTAGGCGTACCAAAGCTTTTGTCGAAGTCAGTGAGTGTGTCCCTCTAGCAATCACGCCTATTCTCATGGTTGATTGCTATTAGGATCCTTGAAGAACGAAACTTTATGTGTCTCAAGGTTTGCTAGACTATTCTCATGTTTCGCAACCCTTGTCTAATTTCACTTGTTCCAATATCAAAACTTCTTCTTTCGATGCTTCGCTTTGATATTTGTGATGATGAATTAACAAATACTAACCCTCCGCGTTTGCTTTATGAGTTTGGTATTTGTTAATTCATTATAAGATCGGTGAAATTAGATTAGAAAGTGAGGTTATATAAAATTAGGGTTTATGGTTTGGTTTGATTAGGATTATGTCATTAAGACTTATCCAACAATCCCAAGACAAGAAGAGTCTACTCACTCATGTTCATCATAGACATAGAGAAGAAGGAGAAGAACATAAAATAACAAGAAAGTAAAAGAAAGAACTTTTATTAAGAAAGACAATTGTCACTATTGAATTCCAAGAACGAAAGATTAATTGTTGTGATAGCTAGCTACTCTATTTATAGTTTACAATGACTTAAGCCCTAAGAAATACATCACTAGAATGTTCCATAAGAAACCACATGCTTTTAGGTCAGAAATAAACTAATAGGTAGCTTGTCCATAAAACAAAAGCAGCAAAAAAGCATCCTGGGACATGGCACGACCGTGTGGATAATGGCACGGGCCGTGCCAAGCTTCTGACTTGGGGGCGTCATATTTTTGTGTTGAATCTTTGTATTTTCCAACCTGAATAAACTTCGAATCCTCTTTCTTTTGCTCCAAGACTGAATCTTTAGAATATTTGTTCCTGAAATTAAATAACTTGAAATTGAAGTAAAATAGTTCTAAAAGAAAATAATATTAAATAAAATGAAATCAAATCTAAATAAAACAGACTCAAATATTATATTAAAAACACTAATTATTGACTCATCAAACTCCCCCACACTTGAATCTTTGCTTGTCCTCAAGCAAAAGGCATAAGCATAACAGCATAAACAAGATATAACATATGGCAATATAATGAAAAACTTATGTCTCCTCTAAGGTTTTATTTCAAGTGTACACTAATTACAACTTCAAGTATTCCTTGTGAACCTATTCAACCTAACAACAAGTTTCAAGTGAGTATGTGTGTGAAGTCCATCCCTTTTCTTGCTCCTGTATAAGATAGATATTATGAGGAAACAGGTTCTAACCTTAACATTAAACCAACCGAGAAAAGTTCTTTCTTCATTTCATATAAGAGAGATGGGAATTCTTTGGTCAAAGATTTTTTCCTTTTTTTGGCATATTTTTCTTTAAATTCGGGGAATGGGGCAGATGCTAGTAAAGAGGTTACCCTCAATACACCATTGCATCTGAACATGTGTTGGTTGTTAAGGGTACCATCCGCGCTTTAAGGAAAGCAATTATTTGCTTTATTTACTTTGGGTAAATTTTTAGATGCCGTTTTTTTTAGAAGGATTACAGAAGCTACTTTTGATTGCCAAGGAAAACACCACCTTCACGTGGGAAGTCAGTGAGGGAGTATCCTTTCCCCCTGAGTCAGTGATGTCCCTTTTAGAGATATATTTGCTTCCGACCCTCTTTAATTTGATTTATTATTTCCCACACTAACTTATACTACTTTTACTCTGAAAACTTTAAAGGGTTAATTTACCATTGAAGTTAGAACATGCTCCTTAAAACACCATTCATACACTTACTCAAAGGTTGCAACTATGTGCTTTTCTCATAGAGAAGTTTCACAATAAAATAAGATGTGGGTATAGCAAGAACACTTGAAACACAAGAAGCTACTTTTATGTACTAGAAACAACCATTTTAGAAGAGATAACAAAAAATTTATGTGATAATTTACAATAAAAACAAGCTGCTTAATCATGCCTTTCACAACAAAACATAACAAAAGAATTAAAGTTCAAGGGAGTTTGGAAACACTACGACACTAGACACTTTATTTGCCCCCCACAAACACAAACACACACACTTGGGAGAATCATTGTCCTCAATGATTCAAAATTAGAAAAGAAAAGAGAAGAAGAAGGAAAAAGAGGAAGGAGGAAGAGTAGGGAAGAGAGGAAGAGGAAAGCTCACAATTTCATTGAGGTCCATAAGGAGGACCTTGGAGGTGAAGGTATTGCATCATCATCTGTACCATTTGATTGTTTTCATCATTTACTCGATTGCCCCTTTGGACATCGTTTCTTAGCCCAGATATTTCTACATCTTATCTTTGTTGCTCGGTGCTTATACGTTGAACCTTAGTTTGCATCCATGCCCACCGGTTATTGTCTTCATTATAGTGCTCACCGAAATCATAGTCCTGATGCTCCTCATCATGGTGCAAGTTTGCACCTTCCTCCTTGATAGACGTTTGGCAAGTGCACCAAATACTATCGAAGTAGTAAAATATCGATCCCACGAGGATTGTTTTTAATCGCAATAAGTTAATTTCGTTATGCAATAGGATGTTTAAAGGTTATTATAGTTTTGCCACTAGGCGGTAGATTTGTTTGTTTTAATAACAAAAATAACAAAATGATAAAGTTTGTTTAGAAAATATGGAGAGAGATGAGATCGGATCGTCGAATCCTCTATGTTTCCCCTAATTGGTTACTGTATTCTATTCCTATTAATGGTTCTTTAAGTCCCACGATAGTTAACAAAATAGCCCTAATCAATCCCTTGAGTTAGGACCCTCTTCTTAAACTACAGCCCCTAATTCCTTAGGTGGTCTAATAATTCTCGAAGGTTTAAGCACGTTAACCTAATATCACTAATAAACGATTATCCATTCCTAGACTAACCATGTTTATTAGAACAATTCAATTAAGTCTAAGTTGAAAGCTAGGGTTAGTAGTCATTCATTCTCACGAAAACATATTTATATTTGATCAGGATATAAAAAGCATTAAGAACAATTGAATTGAATAAAGACTTAAATAATCATTAATATGGAATAGAGTTTCATCACAGCAACATAAGATCAACTAGGGTTTACACAGAATCATCTCGGATCCAATCTCTAAGAGATTTAGCTACTCATACTGATGTTTACAAATAGCATAATCAATTGAATCGTTAAAACATACATGTAACTGGTAAAAGGATGAAGAAATCGTCCTCCTTGCAGTCGCCTTTATGTCCAAATCGCACTTTGCTCTCCAAGATTCGTAACCCTTGTTTTCGGAAAAGACTTCAGCTTAAATAGGCCCAGAAATTCGCCCAAAACGTGTCGCGTTTTAAGTAAAACGTGTCACGTTTTTTCCTTCAGTAGCAAGTAACCAAATTAGGGTTTCACAAAACGTGTCACGTTTTTGCCAACGTGACACGTTCTTCTTTCTTCTCAAAACATGCTCTCTGACTTGTGAAAACGTGTCACGTTTTTTAGCAAGCGTGACACGTTTTTGTGACTTGCACCATTCTTCAATTTTCTTGCTTTTTCTTGCTTTTCATGCGTTTCTTGCTGCTTAAGTTGCTTTGTGACTCCATAAAATGATAAAATATACATAGAAATTACGTAATGACAGCATGTCATCACAACCCCAAACTTAAACCATTCCTTGTCCCCAAGGAATTTACATGCAAAATTGACAGTTGACAGTAAAATAACAAGTACCTGCTCAAGTGATGGTAATCCAGAAAGTTCATCTCCTTACTAGCTAAAGGTGAGCCAGTTTGACTTGAATGCATCCACCAATTCACAACTCCACGCACAAAATGAATAGGGTTCACACTCAATCACATGCAAAGCTACATATTACCATACGCTTGAAAAGTTTCTAAACATGTCGATTAAAGTCAATATCAATACACACTTTGAGGTCTTTAAGGGTTATAACGGGGCTTAGGTGAAGGTGGGATGATATTTGGATAAGTAGGCTACACAAAATGCGAGTTAGGCACTCCTACGTCAGTTAGAGCATAATTCAATCATCTTTCACCTATGTAACACAATTCTTAGTCAGAAAATGGGGCTAGAGAACATTATTCAACATAGGGACACTCGAGTTTGAAGTTACTCGGATTTTAAATGTCTTTGTCCCTTTTTCATTCTCTTTTCTTTTTTTTTTGATACACCATTTTTAGAGTGTATGTATACTATTTTTTTCTCTTTTTTTTTTCTTTTGTATTGTTCTCTAGTTCCCCCACCCCAAACTTAATTGGTTGCAACTTCCAAAAGCAACCCCAAACTTAATCCTTAGCAACATTCTATCATGCCTAACTCAGAAAAACATTATGGGATAAATCCTACAAGTCTCTAAGTTTGTAATGTAGTTTGTCACCGAACAAAAAGTTCTATCCTACCGGCTCAACTTGTTTAAGAAAAGGATGAATGCAATATAATCAGGGTAGGCTTCAAAAGGCTCACAGGACCAAGCACTTTTGCCTCAGTGTGTATTTGACATAAACCAATCGACAGAAAAGAAACAATGCAAGTTCTAGAAATGTAGATGCATGGAACACTCTATATAAGTAAATTGAAAAATAAAATTTGGCCATGAACCTTACAGTTATGATATCTGGGAGTTGTGACTACCTAGCACTGCCGTACACTTCGCCTTTTACTCAAGTCACTCCTCCTTATGAACTTTCGGAAAAATCACTTGAGCACACATTTGTTACTAAACTGTAAAAGGTCAATAAAACACATAAATTCATCAGTAATAAACAAGTTCAGGCTCAATTACATCACAGGGGGATACAACTGATTAAACTTCGAATTGTTCGAAAATAAAATGAAAAAGTACATCAAAATGAAAGGAAAACTACTGAAACAAACAGAAAAAATAATAAGAATAATAGATGAGCCATCAGTAGCCCATCAATCCTGCATCAAGTTTGGGTCAATCCATGTGCTCGGGTTCTGCTCCTCATAGGTGTCTTCGCCAAAATGCGACCTCGACCTCGCACCACCAGCAGCAAAGTCTGCCCTAATCTCCTGCTCTCTTGCTTGGGCACGACCTCTGGTGACATCAAAGTATTGGTCCATCGCCTCCTCGGACCCATCAAAACGGTTAAAAGACCCAGTAATCGCTCTCCTGTTGAGGCAGACTGCCTCAGTAAGCTCTGGCCCGAACCTAGGACGGTTCCAATACTCTTGGTCTGACACCTCATTCATCCAGTTGCAGTGGCCGAACATGTAGTCCAGCATCATGGGATGAAGAGGTGCATGAATACCTTGTTGGCTGCTTCCTTCTCCCGATACCAACTCTGGCTGAGGCGGGGGCTGTTGTGGTTGTGGCTGAGGCTGAGGGCCTGCTTCCTCCTCAGCTCCCAACTGCTGCATGCGCTCCAAATAATCCTTCAGAAAAACCTCCATGTAGTTATCCGTGATTGGCTTCATCATTTTTGCCTCGAGGTCATTTATGTAGCACTCGCAGTCGGCTTCCTCACAAAGCCAGTTGATGAGGCTCATGTGAGGGATGGCTTTCTTGTTCCCTTGGACAAACTCAGCAATGTTGTTGGCAATCAATTCACCAACATTTATAGGGCTACCCTCCATGATGGCAGCAACAGTATGCACCCGAGATAAGGGAATCTCAGATGAACAGGAAGTACCTTCTAATGTCTGCACCACAAATGATGCCCAAGCCTTAGCAACCGGCTTGAAATCAGCTTTCAGCAACATCTTCCTGCTCTTCTGCCATTGAGCGCCCTCCACACACAGTAAGGCTTTCACCTCTTCCCACGTCTCCTCGTCCCAGTTAGCACATGTCTCCCTCCTCCTCTTGACATCACATTGTTCCGGGGGAACGATCTTCAGCATGGTATTGATAGCCTCAGGGGAGAAATCAATGGTCTTCCCCCTCACATAAGATTCATACCGCCGCCCGGAGAACCGAGCATTGGCATAAAACTCAAGTGCCATGGTCTTGTTGGCCTCTTGGAACACCATATTATTCAGCCCGTCCCACCCTCGAGCCGTGATAATTTGTTCAAACTCAGGGTTGCCTAACAATTTAGGGAGTAGGAACCCCCTCTCCGGTATCACCCGATAACTTCTGATTTCTTTGAAGCGGTCACGGGCCGGGATGTCATGGAAACGGTAAGCTAGAGTGGGTGGTACGGCTGGTGGGGCTGTGGGTTTAACCGGTTGTTTTCGTTTGGCGGTGGTTTTGGATTTTTTGGCTTGTGGGGCTTTTCCTTTCTTTCTAGTATCAACCATGGTGAAGGTTTAGGGTTAGGTCAAAGGAAAAATGAAAGTTTGAGATTAAGGTTTTGAGGTTAGGTGAGGATGATGAATTTTGAGAGGTTAATGATGTTGATGGTAGTTTTTGTGGTTGTTTTGGTGATTTGGAGATGGAAAGTTGAAGGTTTTTTGGTGTAGAAAGTTGAGAAGTTCGTAGGTTAGGGTTCTGGGGAAATTTTGGCAGAGTTTGGCTACTTTTGGAAGTGAATGGGATGATTTTCGTGTGAAGGGTATATATAGGGGAGAAAAACGTGTCACGTTTGGCCAAAAACGTGTCACGTTTTTCGTTTTGTAACGGTCAAAAATTTTGAAACCACCCAAAAACGTGTCACGTTTGGGCAAAACGTGACACGCTCCACTCTTTTAAAAAAATTTGGTTCCCAGAAAACGTGTCACGTTTTGGCCAGCGTGACACGTGTTTGCTAAACAGAATGCTTGTTTTTGAGATGCTTCAGAGGTGGCAAAAACGTGGCACGTTTTGCCCAAAACGTGTCGCGTTTTTGCCCAGTATCGGACTTGAAATTTTTCTTCCTCTGATCGTTTCAGCGAAAATATTTTTGTATTTTTGATTTTTTTGAAAGCAATAAAATGCGAAAAAATATAAAAGAACTATTACCTGCAAAAAAAAACTAAAGTGGTGGGTTGCCTCCCACAAAGCGCTTCTTTACCGTCACTAGCTTGACTACTACGGACCTTTATAGGTCCTTCAGCATCAACCCTACCCTTTCTTTTGGTGGGTCGCCACCCAGATATGGCTTAACTCTTTGTCCATTCACTTTGAAACTCCTGTCACCCTCCGGCGTGATTAGTTCAACAGCTCCGTATGGTGACACGCTCTTGACCAAGAAAGGTCCAGACCACTTCGACTTGAGCTTTCCAGGAAACAGCTTCAACCTGGAATTATATAACAAAACTAGTTGTCCAGAGTTAATTTCCCTAGATACTAAGT
The DNA here is from genome assembly GCA_958299785.1 of Medicago lupulina. Classification (NCBI taxonomy): domain Eukaryota; kingdom Viridiplantae; phylum Streptophyta; class Magnoliopsida; order Fabales; family Fabaceae; genus Medicago; species Medicago lupulina. The sequence goes on from OY283139.1 coordinate 66,170,721, forward strand.
TTTTGTCATGATACCTTTTAGTCTTGGCTTTATAGATGAGCGCATTTTCATACGCTCTAAGCCTCATCTCCTCAAGTTCATTAAGTTTCAAAAGTCTTTTCTTACCAGCAGCTACTTGATCAAAATTTAAGGCCTTGATGGCCCAGTAAGCTTTATGCTCTAACTCGACTGGAAGATGACAAGCCTTACCATAGACTAGTTGATAGGGTGAAAACCCAATGTGAGTCTTAAAGGCTGTCCTATATGCCCACAGTGCGTCATCTAACTTTTTGGACCAATCCTTCCTATTAGACGCAACTGTCTTCTCTAGAATCTGTTTCAACTGACGGTTTGAAACCTCTACTTGACCACTAGTTTGTGGGTGATAGGGAGTTGCAACTTTGTGCTTGATGTTATACTTTTTGAGCAAATTTTCAAGAAGGTTGTTGCAAAAGTGCTTCCCCCCATCACTGATCAAGACTCTAGGTGTTCCAAACCGAGTGAAAATATTCTTTTGGAGAAAATTGACGACAGTTCGGGCATCATTAGCAACACATGGTATCGCTTCAACCCACTTAGTAACATAATCGACACAAACTAGAATATGAAGATAAGAGTAAGAGGGAGGGAAAGGCCCCATAAAATCAATGCCCCAACAATCAAATGGTTCTATTTCAAGTATTCCTGTTAGGGGCATCTCATTCCTCTTAGAAATGTTACCTGTCCTTTGGCATTTGTCACACCGCCGCACAAAGTCTTGGCAGTCCTTGAACAAGGTGGGCCACCAGAAGCCACTTTGCAAGATTTTTGCAGCGGTTCTTTCTCCACTATGGTGGCCCCCATAAGCTGAGCTATGGCAGTGCCACATGATACTATTCGCTTCTTCACCTGCCACACAACGTCTAATTAACCCGTCAGTGCTTACCTTAAACAGATAAGGATCATCCCACAGATAGTGGTTTGAATCCTTGAAGAACTTCTTCTTTTGGGCCGAGTTCAAGTCATCCGGCACTATGTTACCGGCCTTGTAGTTCGCCATGTCGGCAAACCAAGGCCTTTCACCAACAGCGAACAGTTGCTCATCCGGGAACTCGGCCATGATGGCCTTTTCCTTCTTTGTCACCTCCTTATTCTCCAACCGGGAGAGGTGATCAGCCACCACATTCTCAACTCCCTTTTTGTCACGAATTTCAAGATCAAACTCTTGTAACAAAAGGATCCACCTCAACAGCCGAGGCTTGGAATCTCCTTTCGTCAGTAGGTACTTCAGGGCTGCATGATCTGTAAACACAATGACTTTGGAGCCGATTAGATAAGAACAAAATTTTTCCAAGGCAAAAATTACCGCAAGCAATTCTTTCTCAGTGGTAGCGTAATTTACTTGATTTTCATTCAAAACTTTGCTTGCGTAATAAATTGCATGGAAAAATTTGTTCTTGCGTTGGCCTAAAACTGCACCAACAGCGTAATCACTTGCATCACACATTAATTCAAACGGTAAATCCCAATCGGGTGCAATGATTATTGGTGCAGTAACCAACTTGGTTTTAATCAAAGAAAAAGCATTTAAGCACTCATCATCAAATTTGAAATCATTTTCTTTGACTAAGAGGTTACAAAGGGGCTTTGAAATTTTTGAAAAATCTTTAATGAAACGCCGATAAAATCCAGCATGCCCCAGGAAACTCCTCACTCCTTTAACATTTATGGGAGGGGGAAGTTTCTCTATAACCTCTATTTTCGCTTGGTCCACCTCTATGCCTTTAGCACTTATCTTATGCCCCAAAACTATACCCTCGTTTACCATGAAATGGCATTTTTCCCAATTTAAAATGAGGTTAGTTTCGGTGCATCTTTTAAGGACGGCATCTAGGTGGACTAAACATTGATCAAAGGACTTACCGAAAACAGAAAAGTCGTCCATAAATACCTCGATGTTCTTCTCTATCATATCAGAGAAGATGGAGAGCATACACCTTTGAAATGTCGCCGGCGCATTACACAGCCCAAAGGGCATTCTCCTATACGCAAAGATACCAAACGGACAAGTGAAGGCAGTCTTCTCTTGATCTTCCGGAGCCACCGCAATTTGATTATACCCCGAATACCCATCCAGAAAGCAATAAAAGGCTTGGCCAGCCAACCTCTCTATCATTTGATCCATAAATGGTAACGGGAAGTGATCCTTCCTTGTTGCGGTATTTAACCTCCGATAATCGATGCACATCCTCCAACCAGTGACGGTACGGGTGGGAATCAATTCATTTTTCTCATTAGCCACCACCGTCATTCCACCTTTCTTAGGCACCACATGGACAGGACTTACCCACGAGCTATCAGAGATAGGGTAAATCATACCTGCCTCTAGAAGTTTCAGCACTTCTTTCTTTACCACTTCCTTCATTGTGGGGTTCAGTCTCCGTTGAGGTTGAACAACTGGTTTGTATTCAGCCTCCATATGAATTTTATGCATGCAATAAGCTGGACTAATACCCTTCAAATCAGAAATTTTCCATCCCAACGCTCCTTCGTTCTCCCTTAACACCCTCATCAATTTTTCTTCTTCTAAAGGTGTCAAAGTGCTGCTGATGATTGCCGGTTTAGAAGCATCTTTGCTTAAGAAGACATACTTTAAGTGAGAAGGTAGTTCTTTTAATTCAGGATTTTTTTCCTCTTCCACCCCCAACGTAAGTGTCCCCTCATTCTTGTCAAGAAGTAACTTTTCTATTTTTTCCGATGCCACCTCTTGTTTGCTTGCCTCCAATTGCTTGACACATTCCTTCACCTCAAGATCTTCATCATTGTCACAATTCTCTATAGAATTTACAATTGCTTTCTCCATAGGTTGTGTTGGTTGAGGTTCACGAGAATTGTCTTCAACGATTTCATCAACAACGTCAATCCGGTAGCACTTGGGATTTTCAGCTCTATGTTTCATGGCTTCAAAAATGTTAAACACCACTTGTTCATTATGGAACCTTAACATAAGTTGGCCCAATTCGACATCAATTAAAGCACGACCAGTTGCAAGGAAAGGTCTGCCTAGGATGAGCGGTGTCTCATCATCTTCAGCCATGTCCATGATAACAAAGTCAGCAGGAAATACTAACTCATTTACCTTTACGAGCACATCTTCCAAAACACCAAAAGGATAAGAGATGGACCGATCAGCTAAAGTGAGGGTCATTCTTGTTGGTTTTGGTTGACCACATCCAAGCTTCTTCATCATAGATAGAGGCATCAAGTTGATACTTGCCCCTAAGTCACATAAAGCTCTACCCACCTTCACCGATCCAATAGAACAAGGAATGGTAAAAGCGCCTGGATCTTTCATCTTCGGTGGAAGTTTGTTTTGGATGATGGCACTACAGTTTTCTGAAAGAGCTATATTCTCGTCATCTTTTGGCTTTCTTCTTCCGGTTAATAACTCCTTCATAAACTTTGCATAAACGGGCATTTGATCAAGGGCTTCACTAAAAGGAATATTCACCTGGAGTTGTGAGAAAAGTTCCATGAACTTTTTAAACTGGCCTTCCTCTTTCTTCTTCTTCTTAGCTAGATGAGGGTATGGAAGCTTTACATAAGATGGTACAACTTGTGGTTTATCACCATCTTGCAAAATTTGACTCCTAGACTTCCTCAAGATCGAGTCTTCATCTACTAATCTCTCACTTTTTTCTCCCTCTGATTTTTCCTTCTTTTCTTTTTCAACTTCTCCCTGATCACTTTCTTTTTCAACTACTCCCTCAAATTCTTTTTCAACTTCACAATCTATTTCTACCTCCTCCGTCACAACATCATCAACTGTTTTCTTAACTCTTGGGACTAAAGGTGTGAGCACCTTTTTGCTCCTAAGTTCAATAACATTGCAAGTTTCATTTTTCGGGTTATCCTTAGTATTACCTGAGAATCCTCCCTTGCTCTGTTCAGCCAACTGTTTAGCCATTTGCCCGATTTGCGTCTCAAGCAACTTCCTCGAAGCTTCATTGTTTTTTCTCTCAGCTTCTTGGCTCTTCTTCATCTCTTCAAAGTTACTTTGAGTCATCTTCATGAAATTCACCATTGTTTCTTCAAGAGCTGAAGGCTTCCTCGGTTGTTGTTGTTATTGTTGTTGAGGATTTGGAAGTAGAGGGTTTAGAGTGTTGTTGTTAGAATAACTCAAGTTAGGATGCTTGTTAAACCCGGGATTGTAGTAAGGATTTTGTCTTTGAAAGTTAACGTAGTTCACAAACTCCTCACTAAATCCTTCCGGTACACACTCGCCATTTGCATGTCCTTCTCCACATAGATCACACTTGACAGCTGCCACTTGTTGCTTGTTAGCCAAAGTAAACCCTTGGAACTCCTTAGTTAGAGCTTCGATTTGCTTGTTCATGGCTGCTTGGTTAGCTAGGATAGATGTAGTGTCGCTGACCCCATATACTCCTCTTTTCTTCTTCTCCACATTATCACGGTACTCGTTTTGAGCCATGCTTTCAATTAAGGCTTCGACTTCATGATCGGTCTTGTTTTTAAGGCTGCCTCCAGCTGAGGCGTCTAGAAACATTCTAATGTTATGTATCAAGCCTTCGGTGAAGATTTGGAGGTATTGTTTCTCAGACAGTTCATGGTTGGGACACCTCTTCAACATCAATGTAAATCTTTCCCATGCATCATATAAAGATTCAGTCTCCCCTTGCTTGAAATTTTGAATCTCCATCTTCTTTTCCCAATATTTAGACATAGGAAAGTACTTCTCTAGGAACCTCAGCTCGAGCTCCTCCCATGTTTGAATGGTACCACCCGGAATGGTTAGCAACCAATCTCTAGCTCTTCCCGTCAATGTAAACGGAAATAACCGCAGCTTCTTCTGGCTATCAGTAACCGTAGCTGGAGGTACGCAGAATTCACAAGTCTCTGCAAACCGACTCAAGTGCTCATGTGGGCTCATGGCTTCAGTGCCATCGAATTGCTTGTCTCTCAACCCATTCAGAACGGTGCTCTTGATGTCAAAAGCAGCAGGGTTGGCAGGTCGGAAGGTGTGTGTCAGCTGACCACGGTGAGTAGCTAGCCCGTAGTCTCCCAACTTAGGTCTCGGTTCAGCGTCTCCCATGATACTTGGTGTAGGAGAGATAGACTTCAAGGATTCAGCCGGTGGCGGACTAGGTGACCGCCCTTTTACGATGGGTGGGACTGACTTCGACAACCGAGCAGCTCTCCGATTGGCTCGTTCAGTCCTTTCTATCTCCGGGTCGAACTGTAAATCGTCCTTGCTTTGTCGACCTCGCATAAACAGCAAAATACCTTAGTAGCACTGCACCAATAAAAGTAACAAAAAATTTAAAAACAGAAAATAAAATGCAGAAATCCTAAATTATAACTAAATTGCCTTATTGAAATAAATCAACAATCCCCGGCAACGGCGCCAAAAACTTGATAGACGTTTGGCAAGTGCACCAAATACTATCGAAGTAGTAAAATATCGATCCCACGAGGATTGTTTTTAATCGCAATAAGTTAATTTCGTTATGCAATAGGATGTTTAAAGGTTATTATAGTTTTGCCACTAGGCGGTAGATTTGTTTGTTTTAATAACAAAAATAACAAAATGATAAAGTTTGTTTAGAAAATATGGAGAGAGATGAGATCGGATCGTCGAATCCTCTATGTTTCCCCTAATTGGTTACTGTATTCTATTCCTATTAATGGTTCTTTAAGTCCCACGATAGTTAACAAAATAGCCCTAATCAATCCCTTGAGTTAGGACCCTCTTCTTAAACTACAGCCCCTAATTCCTTAGGTGGTCTAATAATTCTCGAAGGTTTAAGCACGTTAACCTAATATCACTAATAAACGATTATCCATTCCTAGACTAACCATGTTTATTAGAACAATTCAATTAAGTCTAAGTTGAAAGCTAGGGTTAGTAGTCATTCATTCTCACGAAAACATATTTATATTTGATCAGGATATAAAAAGCATTAAGAACAATTGAATTGAATAAAGACTTAAATAATCATTAATATGGAATAGAGTTTCATCACAGCAACATAAGATCAACTAGGGTTTACACAGAATCATCTCGGATCCAATCTCTAAGAGATTTAGCTACTCATACTGATGTTTACAAATAGCATAATCAATTGAATCGTTAAAACATACATGTAACTGGTAAAAGGATGAAGAAATCGTCCTCCTTGCAGTCGCCTTTATGTCCAAATCGCACTTTGCTCTCCAAGATTCGTAACCCTTGTTTTCGGAAAAGACTTCAGCTTAAATAGGCTCAGAAATTCGCCCAAAACGTGTCGCGTTTTAAGTAAAACGTGTCACGTTTTTTCCTTCAGTAGCAAGTAACCAAATTAGGGTTTCACAAAACGTGTCACGTTTTTGCCAACGTGACACGTTCTTCTTTCTTCTCAAAACATGCTCTCTGACTTGTGAAAACGTGTCACGTTTTTTAGCAAGCGTGACACGTTTTTGTGACTTGCACCATTCTTCAATTTTCTTGCTTTTTCTTGCTTTTCATGCGTTTCTTGCTGCTTAAGTTGCTTTGTGACTCCATAAAATGATAAAATATACATAGAAATTACGTAATGACAGCATGTCATCACTCCTCAACAACATTGTGCTCCTCATGTACATGTGGATCATCACTGTAACACCCCGTTTTCCCAACATGTAAAATAATACATAATAATCAGAGTATTCAACTTAAACAAGATGTCACACAACTTTAAAAGACAAATAGAGTAAAATTACTATTTATTCAAACATCTCTTGTCAACAATTCAATTCACATTGCAGCGGAAAAGCATTTCAATTATTCAACAAAATGGCATTACGGCCTCAACATAAACAACTTATTAACATTCCATTTCAATGGTTCATCAACATAATTCATAATAATACGTAACACATGGAAAACGATGCAATATTCCCATCTCATTACGTATTAGAGCGACCCTAAGACGACCCGTGAGAGAGTCAACTCACGGCAACAGCTAAACCTGGTTATCTGCACGTTACCCACGTAGAGACAACATTCAAATAGAAGGGGTGAGATTCACATTCAATAATAATAAGTATATAATTCATCAACAGAATTTAACAACATAAATAACAACAATTTAACAATGTTAATACTTCACATAACTTGTCAATAACAACTCATTAAATTATTTGACAACTTGACAACAACGACAATACATCAACAACGACACCAAACTTAACAATGCAACAACAAAGACATCAACATGCATGTGGTACCAATCAGGGCATCAAGCCCCCAACTTATAGAGCATAGGCTCTTAGGGCGTCAAGCCCCCAACTTATAGAGCATAGGCTCTCAGGGCATCAAGCCCCCAACTTATATATGAATGATTATACATTCAACGGAGCATCAAGCCCCCAACTTAAATGATTATGCATGGACTCAACAACCAATGCAACAATTACCAACAACTTCAACAACTTAGACAACAACTTACAACTAAACGACATTAACGACAACAATTTCATAAATTCATATTAAATCAACTAGAACAGATTTGCACATCAACTCAAAGTCACTGAAAATATATATCAGCTATCAACAAATTTCATGTTCATATCAAAGTCCAAATCAAAACGGAAACATGTGAAAAAGACACAAGAATATAAACGGGCAGTCTGCTACTGCACAGCTCGCGAGGCGAGAGCAGCTACTTGCGGTGGCGAGCGTACTTCAAGGACAACTCGCGTGGCGAGGAAGACTACTCGTCGAAGGCGAGCAAAAATGGGTAGCTACGACATTTAGACCTTTTTCACCAAAAAAATCCCAATTTTAACTTCCCTATGCCCAAATTTGATTCTGAAAATTGCCCAATCATTTCTAAACATAAAAAGGCACTCAAATACATATAAAACTTGACCCAAAACATAATTTCTATAAAAATCACTATTTTCTACTAAACAACTCTCTAGGCGAGGAAAAGCACTCGCTGTGGCGAGTTGGGGCTACTCGTCGGGCGACAAGACTTGCTCGCTAGGCGAGCGATAACTTCAACTCGCTAAGCGAGCGATGACAGAAGGGTCTGCGAACAGACCTCTGTTCTCACTCCAAAACCCAAAATTTGACATCCCAGAACATAAAATTGATAGGTAATCATTACCTACTGATATTCTACGACCTAGACATTACTTCCTTACGTTAATTCATGAAATTCATACACTTTCTACAATTTTTTATTGAATTTTAACCTAATTTCCAAATTCCCAAATTCACAACCTACAACATGCTAAACTCGATTTCAGAATCATACAACTTAGAATTAGAGAAAGTTAGTCCCACCCTAACCTTAGATTGATTGATCGCAAGATTCTACCGCTTTTTCTTCTCTGACTCTTCTCTTCTCTTGGTTTCTCCCAAAAACTGTCTTCACGTATTCTAATTTTTTTTTCTAATTCTGACTCTCCCCTTTAATTATATCCTTAACGTACTTATTTTCCTTATTTCCAATTCAGCCCCTCAACTCTAATTATTCTATTTTTAATCATATTCCACTAAATGATAAGATAAAGCCACTTAACAAAATAACAACATACCACATAATCAAGTAAATCATATAATTAGACTCTAAACCCAATAAAATAATTAAAAAAATATATAGGGCGTTACAATCACCAACATACAACAAATTTTCTTCCACCTCGGTGTTAGTCCGAGATGGGTTAGGAAGGATAATTAAACATAAAGGCACATGGAGTTGAAGCTCAAAAGTTATATTAGCAGGCGGATGAGGCTTAATAAAGTTCATAGCAATGAGGGTTTCTATATTAAGCCTATTGTTGCCCTCAATGCGGTTTAACCCTTGGTCCTTGTAACGCCCTAGTTTTTATTTGATTAATTTGGTTGATTTTTAATATGTTTTATGTATTTTATATGCTTTAAAATAATTTATGTGACTTATGAGGTGTGTTGCATTTTATTATTAATATTTTGAATTATTTAATAGGAATAAGTAAGAAAATAATATTGTTGGAAATATTGGGGGTTAATGAGAATTAATAGGTTTTAGTAGGAGTTAAGAAATAAGTGGGGGTTACACTTTGGGGAGAATAGGAAAAGAGTTAGGCAGAAAACTTTTGTACGTACAGTAAGAAAAGAAAACTAAGCTTTTTGGGAGAAAAGGGAGAAGAGCCAAGAACAAGGGGAATTGCCTAGAGGAGAGATTAAATTGCTGTAGTTGTTCTTCTTAATCCAGGTAAGGGTGAGGTTAACTTTCAATCAATAATATATATGTGATTTCTGAAATTGAATTGAAAGTTGTGTTCTTGACCTAGGGTTAGAAAGTGATGATAATTTGCAAAATGTTGATGATTATGTTGTTGATTGCATGTTTTTGTGTTGTTTTGAGTATTATGTTGCATTTAGAACCTGTAAACATTGTTCTAATTCATTTTGGGTGATTGGGGGATCAAAATTGGGTTTTTGGATGAAAAAGGGCTTAGAAAATCGTAGTTTGAAAACTGCCCCGATGAAGCTTCGCTTGAAGCGAGATATTTCTCGCTTAAGCGAGATTCCCAGAATGTTGTCCAGATGAAATTTCGCTTAAGCGAGATGCAAGCGAACTCCAAGCGAGATTTCCCCAGACTTACGTCTTTTAGGTCGCTTGAAGCGAACCATGAGCGAACTCTGAGCGAGAGAGAACCAACCATTCTGTGAGGATTTCGCTTGAAGCGAGATGACCTTCGCTTGAAGCGAGATAGGTTCTGTAAGACCATTTTCTGAATTTTGCTTCGTGCATTAGGACATTAATTTAGGCATCCTAAACTGTTCCTTTGATTTGTTTAACCTTGTTTATGAAGTAAATATTATGAATGAAAGAGAAGCTATGTGAGTGCATGTATATATAAATAAATATGATTATATATGCTATGTCGTTGTTCCGTTGTTGTGTTGTTCCGTTGTTGCTGTCGATGTTTTGTGTTGTCCAAGTTGGGGAGTGTGTCATAAATGAATTAGGCACAGTTGTTGTTGTTGAATTGTCGTGGTGTAAGTCATACGTAGATGTATGCATTGTTGGCTGGTGGTTGTTGTCGGTGTTGTCATGTTGTATGTTGATATACACAGTTGGAGTCTGATGCATTGTCATTCAAAGCGGTGAGAGCTTATGCTCTGGAACGCCTTGTCGTTCAAAGCGGGAGGACTCATGTCCTGGAACACTTTGTTGTTCAAAAGCGGTGAGGACCTCGGTCCTGGAATGCAATGTCATTCAAAGCGGTGAGAGCTTATGCTCTGGAACGCCTTGTCGTTCAAAGCGGGAGGACTCATGTCCTGGAACACTTTGTTGTTCAAAAGCGGTGAGGACCTCGGTCTTGGAATGCAATGTCATTCAAAGCGGTGAGAGCTTATGCTCTGGAACGCCTTGTCGTTCAAAGCGGGAGGACTCATGTCCTGGGACACTTTGTTGTTCAAAGCGGTGAGGGCTCTGCCCTGTATTTTGGTACCACAAGCATGTTCAGTGTTGCATTGTCGTAGTTGTTTGTGTTGGGTGAGTTGTCGATGTTGTTGATGTGTCGTTGGTGTTAAGTCGTTGTCGGTGTGTCGTCATCAAGAATGAAGTTGGTTTCGAATTGAATATAATTGAAGTAGTGTTGATAATCAAGTATGATGATATATTTATATGTATATTTCTTATTGATGTTGTTGATGTGAATTTGCTGTTGTTTCTATGCATTTGATGAATTATATATATATATATATATATATATATACATATATATATATATATATATTATTGTTGTTCGTGAATCTCACCCCTTCTGCTTGAAAATGTTGCCCTTCGTATGGGTAACTTGCAGGTGATCCTGAGTAGTAGGTGGTGGCTCAACGTCTAGGACTTGTTACGTATGGGATGGGATTCTATATTACTTTCACTCCTATGTATTGAATTTTGAGACATGATGATGTAGTTTTGTTGAAACATTTTGATGAGGCCTTTGTGCCAAGATTTTTATTTGAGGATTAATTATGATTGAAATGAATATTCCGCTGCAAATTTTTATAAGTTGGTTGTTGAATTTTAATAGTTTATTTCTATTAAAGAATTTTATATAAGCAGTGTAATGCTCCGTTTGTGGTTTAACTCTGAGTTGCTTTATTTATATTACGTATTTTTGGGAACGGGGTGTTACAATTGGTATCAGAGCAGGTTGGTCCGTCCGGCCAAGTAGTAGAGTCGTGTTGAGCCACCTAGGATAGAGTGTCAACTCTAATGTTGTTTTTGTTGTTGTTTCTGAGCTATTGTTTCTGATATAGAGAACTTTGATATGGCTGGTCGTAATGATGCTGCTATCGCTGCTGCACTTGAGGCTGTTGCTCAAGCTATAGGACAGCAACCTAACGGTGCTGCTGGTAACGACGGTGTGAGGATGTTGGAGACCTTTCTGAGGAACCATCCACCAACCTTCAAGGGAAGGTATGACCCTGACGGAGCTCAGAATTGGCTCAAAGAAATTGAAAGAATTTTCAGAGTTATGCAATGCAGTGAGGTTCAGAAGGTGCGGTTTGGTACGCACATGTTAGCTGAAGAAGCTGATGATTGGTGGGTAAGTCTACTGCCTGTGCTTGAACAGGATGGTGCTGTGGTGACCTGGGCTGTGTTCAGGAGGGAATTCTTAAATAGGTACTTCCCAGAAGATGTTCGTGGGAAGAAGGAGATTGAGTTTCTAGAACTAAAGCAAGGTGATATGTCAGTAACTGAATATGCTGCTAAGTTTGTTGAATTGGCAAAGTTTTATCCGCACTATTCTGCTGAGACGGCTGAGTTCTCCAAGTGCATCAAGTTTGAGAATGGTCTGCGTGCTGAGATTAAGCGGGCCATTGGTTATCAGAAGATCCGTAACTTTTCTGAAATGGTGAGTAGCTGCAGGATTTATGAGGAGGATACCAAGGCTCATTATAAGATTATGAGGGAAAGAAAAGGTAAGCAACAGGACCGTGGGAAGCCTTATAGTGCTCCGACCGATAAGAGTAAGAAGGAAGTGAATGACGAGAGGAGGCCCAATAGGAGAGATGCTCCTACTGAGATTGTTTGTTTCAAGTGTGGCGAGAAAGGCCACAAGAGTAATGTCTGTGACCGTGAGGAGAAGAAGTGCTTCAGGTGTGGTCAGAAGGGACACACATTAGTTGATTGTAAGCGTGGGGATATTGTTTGCTATAACTGCAATGAGGAAGGTCATATCAGTTCACAGTGTACGCAGCCGAAAAAGGTTAGGACAGGTGGTAAAGTATTTGCTTTGGCCGGTACTCAGACGTGAGTGAGGATCGTCCGATCAGAGGTATATTTTCGAGGACGAAAATTCTTTAAGTTGGGGAGAATTGTAACGCCCTAGTTTTTATTTGATTAATTTGGTTGATTTTTAATATGTTTTATGTATTTTATATGCTTTAAAATAATTTATGTGACTTATGAGGTGTGTTGCATTTTATTATTAATATTTTGAATTATTTAATAGGAATAAGTAAGAAAATAATATTGTTGGAAATATTGGGGGTTAATGAGAATTAATAGGTTTTAGTAGGAGTTAAGAAATAAGTGGGGGTTACACTTTGGGGAGAATAGGAAAAGAGTTAGGCAGAAAACTTTTGTACGTACAGTAAGAAAAGAAAACTAAGCTTTTTGGGAGAAAAGGGAGAAGAGCCAAGAACAAGGGGAATTGCCTAGAGGAGAGATTAAATTGCTGTAGTTGTTCTTCTTAATCCAGGTAAGGGTGAGGTTAACTTTCAATCAATAATATATATGTGATTTCTGAAATTGAATTGAAAGTTGTGTTCTTGACCTAGGGTTAGAAAGTGATGATAATTTGCAAAATGTTGATGATTATGTTGTTGATTGCATGTTTTTGTGTTGTTTTGAGTATTATGTTGCATTTAGAACCTGTAAACATTGTTCTAATTCATTTTGGGTGATTGGGGGATCAAAATTGGGTTTTTGGATGAAAAAGGGCTTAGAAAATCGTAGTTTGAAAACTGCCCCGATGAAGATTCGCTTGAAGCGAGATATTTCTCGCTTAAGCGAGATTCCCAGAATGCTGTCCAGATGAAATTTCGCTTAAGCGAGATGCAAGCGAACTCCAAGCGAGATTTCCCCAGACTTACGTCTTTTAGGTCGCTTGAAGCGAACCATGAGCGAACTCTGAGCGAGAGAGAACCAACCATTCTGTGAGGATTTCGCTTGAAGCGAGATGACCTTCGCTTGAAGCGAGATAGGTTCTGTAAGACCATTTTCTGAATTTTGCTTCGTGCATTAGGACATTAATTTAGGCATCCTAAACTGTTCCTTTGATTTGTTTAACCTTGTTTATGAAGTAAATATTATGAATGAAAGAGAAGCTATGTGAGTGCATGTATATATAAATAAATATGATTATATATGCTATGTCGTTGTTCCATTGTTGTGTTGTTCCGTTGTTGCTGTCGATGTTTTGTGTTGTCCAAGTTGGGGAGTGTGTCATAAATGAATTAGGCACAGTTGTTGTTGTTGAATTGTCGTGGTGTAAGTCATACGTAGATGTATGCATTGTTGGCTGGTGGTTGTTGTCGGTGTTGTCATGTTGTATGTTGATATACACAGTTGGAGTCTGATGCATTGTCATTCAAAGCGGTGAGAGCTTATGCTCTGGAACGCCTTGTCGTTCAAAGCGGGAGGACTCATGTCCTGGAACACTTTGTTGTTCAAAAGCGGTGAGGACCTCGGTCCTGGAATGCAATGTCATTCAAAGCGGTGAGAGCTTATGCTCTGGAACGCCTTGTCGTTCAAAGCGGGAGGACTCATGTCCTGGAACACTTTGTTGTTCAAAAGCGGTGAGGACCTCGGTCTTGGAATGCAATGTCATTCAAAGCGGTGAGAGCTTATGCTCTGGAACGCCTTGTCGTTCAAAGCGGGAGGACTCATGTCCTGGGACACTTTGTTGTTCAAAGCGGTGAGGGCTCTGCCCTGTATTTTGGTACCACAAGCATGTTCAGTGTTGCATTGTCGTAGTTGTTTGTGTTGGGTGAGTTGTCGATGTTGTTGATGTGTCGTTGGTGTTAAGTCGTTGTCGGTGTGTCGTCATCAAGAATGAAGTTGGTTTCGAATTGAATATAATTGAAGTAGTGTTGATAATCAAGTATGATGATATATTTATATGTATATTTCTTATTGATGTTGTTGATGTGAATTTGCTGTTGTTTCTATGCATTTGATGAATTATATATATATATATATATATATTATTGTTGTTCGTGAATCTCACCCCTTCTGCTTGAAAATGTTGCCCTTCGTATGGGTAACTTGCAGGTGATCCTGAGTAGTAGGTGGTGGCTCAACGTCTAGGACTTGTTACGTATGGGATGGGATTCTATATTACTTTCACTCCTATGTATTGAATTTTGAGACATGATGATGTAGTTTTGTTGAAACATTTTGATGAGGCCTTTGTGCCAAGATTTTTATTTGAGGATTAATTATGATTGAAATGAATATTCCGCTGCAAATTTTTATAAGTTGGTTGTTGAATTTTAATAGTTTATTTCTATTAAAGAATTTTATATAAGCAGTGTAATGCTCCGTTTGTGGTTTAACTCTGAGTTGCTTTATTTAAATTACGTATTTTTGGGAACGGGGTGTTACAGTCCTCACCCACTCCAAACTTCCTAGCTATATAGGTGATAATACCACCAACCATTATCTCACCCTTACCATCAGACCTTGTGTAACGCCCTATTTTATTATTTATTTATTTTATCGAGTTTAGTGTCTTTTCGTATATTTTTATTTGAATAATTGTGATGTGTGACTTTTATATTAGGTGTGGGTATTTATCAAATTTGGGCATTGGGAAGTTAAACATTGGGATTTTTGGGTGAAAAATGTCTAGTTGTCGAAGCTACCTTTTTCAGCTCGCCTTCGGCGAGTAATCTTCGCGAGTGGTCCATATATGAGCTCGCCACAGCGAGTAATTGTGCTCGCCTCGCGAGTTGTCCAGTAGCAGACTGCCTGTGTTCCATTCTTGTGTCTTTTTCACACGTTTTTGTTTTGATTTGGACTTTGACATAAACATGAACATTGTTGATAACTGATTTATCTTTCCAGTGGTTTTGAGTTGATGTGCAAATCTTTTGTTGTTGATTTAATATGATTTTATGATGTTGATGTTGTTGCATTTAAGTTGTGTCTTTGCATAAGCATTGTCAAGCGAAGGGGGTTGTAGCCTGTCAAGTCGAATATGACTTTAGCAAAGGGAGCTGTATTATTCTTAAGCGAAGGGGGCTATAGCCTGACAAGTCGAATTATGACTTTAGAGAAGGGAGTTGTAGCTCTGTTATTCTTAAGCGAAGGGGGCTATAGCCTGACAAGTCGAATTATGACTTAAGCGAAGGGAGTTGTAGCTCTGTTGGTACCACATGCATAATTATGCTGCATTTGTTGAGTAGTTGTTGTTGCATTGTTGACTCGTTGTTGTTGCATTGTCGATGTTGTTGTTGATGCATTATTGAATGAAGTTAAATGATGATTGTGTTGGAATTATGTGAAGTATTCTTAATGTTGAATTGTTGTTGTTTTGTAATGATTAATTCTTTACATGAATTGTTGCTTATTATTATTGAATGTGAAATCTCACCCCTTCTGTTTGAATGTTGCCTCTACGTGGGTAACATGTAGATAACCAGGAGTAACCGTTGATGTGAGTTGATTCCTCGTGTCGTCATAGGAGGCATGCTTTGATATGTAATGGGATGGGGATATTTATATGTTTTGTTTCCTTGTTACGTATTTCTTTATAAGTTGATGTTGAACCACTTTTGGATTTGAAATTTCATTATGTTGCTGATGTTGAGGCCTTACTGCCAATTATTGATTAAAACGTTGAACATTTTCCGCTGCGATATTATTTTAAATTATTGAAGGAAGTTGTTTAAATAAATAGTGGATTTTAACTCTATTTATATTTAATGATATTTTGAAGAACGAATGTGACATCCTGTTTGTGATGAACTCTGATTTATTATATGTTATTTATATGTTGGGAAAACGGGGTGTTACACCTTGTACCTACAAAAGCAAGATGATCAAGCAAGTAAAAACAAGTGTTCACAGGGTGGTTATTAAGCATAGCCCACAACATGAAGAATTCAACTGTCCTAGTGGTTCCCAACTCTTTCTTACCCCAAATGGTGCAAGCCATAACCCTTTGGAGGTATCTAAGCACAGGGTTGTGAATGTTACTAGCCTTATTGGAAAGTGAATTGTATTGGTATAAACCGGTGATACGTTTCCAAAAGGCAGCAGGGTTGTAGTCTCCCGACCTTAGATCATGATCCCAAGAGTCATGGATGAACCCCGCATTTGCGAAGCCCATCTCATTACAAAAGTTTTCAGGAGACATCTCATAATCAATGTTCATAAGACGGAAGGAAACTCTATGATCGGGGTTATCAAAATTCATCCTATCCTTCGTGAAGGCAATAGAGCTTAAGAATTCATAAGTGAAGTTTTCAAACCCCTTCATAGGTCTTAGGATCTCAACCCATCCTAACCTATCCAACAGCTGAATCACATTATCTCTAATACCTAATCTACCCATATCATAATTATCATGGTACCTAGAAGCATCTAAAGGTTTAGAGATAAGAGATTTATACCGATTTCGTTGCTCGACATTTTTAAAGTTAATATTGTGGTTCTTTGGTGCTGCTTGCTTCCTACTTCCACCATCACTTGAACTAGCAATTTCCTTTCCTTGCCTCTTGGGTGCCATTGACCTTGTTGACTTGATTTGAGTTTTAGTGAAGGTTGGGGTTTGAAAAGATTTTGGGTGGGAAAGGTTGGTTTTGTTATGGGGTTGAGGTTTGAGTAAGGTTTTGAGTTTAAATGTGGAGATTGGTGAAGAATTTGTGGTTTTTGGGTTAGGGTAATTGGGAATACGAATTTGCTGGGTTTGGGGTTTGGGTGGCTGAAATTTGTTTTTGGTTGGTGGATGATGTTTGGAATGATGTTTGGAAGTGATTGGGTGAAGAAATTTTGTGTTTTGGTGAAGATTTGGGGTAGTTGTGAAGGTTTGAAGGTAAGTGGTTATGTAGGTTTTAGAGAGAGGTTTGAGTCAGAGAGAAGTTGTGGTAATTGAATGAGGGAAGAATAAGAGAAAATTTTGGTTTATGACTACCTAGTAGTCGCGCACGACCGTGCCTATATAGGCACGGACTGTGCCAACCTTCTGGAAAAATGGAGGGTTTGGCTTGGTTCAGTCAGGCACGGCCGTGCCACTACAGGCACGGGCCGTGCCAAGGTTCTGGTCACCTAGGCTCAATTTTTTTTGGTTTCTTTGAATCATTCTTGGACAATTACCTACAAAATAACTTAAACCAACAAAAATAAACAAAATAAAATCAGTTAAATGCGTGGGGTGCCTCCCACGAAGCGCTCGTTTAGAGTCATTAGCTTGACGGTTAGAAACATTGTTAAAACGGATCAAAGAGAACATATTGTGTAGATGATGCTAAGAAACATTCTTTCACACTATGATCATCAATCATGCAGCAAGAAAAATCAAAAGGCTCCTTATTAACAGTTTCCATTCCAAAACCTACCATCTCATCACTAACTCGAAAAGCAATCCTACCACCCTTAACATCAACAATAGCCCCCGCAGTAGCGAGAAAGGGCCTCCTTATAAGTATAGGCACTTGGTCATCCTCATCCATGTATAAAACTATAAAATCAGTTGGGATATATATCCCTCCTACCTCATCGGGTATGTCCTCAATGAATCCAACGAGGTGGATGTTTGTACGATCAGCTAACTTTAGGGTCACCTTGGTGGGTTTCAACTCACCTAATACTAGCCCCTAAATCACACATGGCTTTATCAATGGACTCACTTCCAATCACACAAGGAATAGAAATACTAGCATATAGAGGAAGCTTCTTAATGATTGCACTACTCTCCCTAGTCAAAGCTATTATCTCATTATGCTCTATAGCCTTTTTTCTGAAAAAAATTTCGTTATAAACTTAGCATATAGAGGCATCCGAGACAAAGCTTCAACAAAGGGAATGTTAATGCAAATCTTCTTAAGTATATTAACAAACTTTTTGAATTGTTCCTCAAAGCAAGGCTTAGCAAGCCTTAATGGCAAGGGAATTTTGGATTTCTCAAGCGGTTTATCACTCTTTATCATAGCTATCTCACCTTGAAACTTATCACTCTCTCCCTCAATGGTTCTAGCTTTAACAAAAGTATCCTTTAATTTCCTACCACTCCCTAATGATATAGCATTCACATGAGCTTTTGGGTTGGCTTCGGTTTGTCAAAGACCCCTGGTGTTTGAGAGGATGTGGCCACCTGTTGGGCCACTTGGGAGATTTGAGTTTCAAGCATCTTATTATGAGTAGCAAAAGAGTCTACCTTGGCATTAAGTTTGGTGAGAGAATCATTCAGAAATCCAGTTTGATTTTTAAGCTCTTGGAGCTGTTTAGATTGATTCATGACATAACATTCCATTAAAATTTCCAAACCAGATTTTTGAGGGGTTCACTGGTTGTTTGCATAGCCAGGTGGTGCCACTTGTTCATAGGAATTTTGAGGGTTTTTGTAAAAATTTTGATTCTGCCTCATCCCTTGGTTGTATTGAGCGTAGTTCATTTGCTCAATACTATCAATAGCACTACCTAGTTGGCAATCAACACCAATATGGTCAAATACACCACAAATTTCACAAGGAGGAGATACAGAAGTAGGTGTGATGGCACTAACATTCATTTTTTCAATTTTTTGGGTTAGTGCATCAACCTTAGCAGCAAGGTGATCAAAGTTAGAGACTTGGTACATACCTGCCTCTTTTTTAAAGGGAGCAGAAGCAGTTATGGCCCTCTCATTGGTACATTGGTAGTAATTATGGGCCATGTCCTCGATCAACCCATATGCTGCTGTATAGTTTTTGTTCATTAAAGCTCCACCTGCAGCTGCATCAACAATCATTTTTGTGGTATAAGACAAGCCATTATAAAAGGTGTGGACAATGAGCCACGTCGCTAAACCATGGTGGGGACAAATTCTAAGCATTGCTTTGAAATGCTCCCACACATCATAGAGAGATTCCCCATCTTTTTGATTGAATCGTGTGTTTTGGCCCTTAGTTTAGCAGTTTTAGAAGGGGGAAAGAATCAGGCAAGGAAAGCTCGCCTCATTTGATCCCATGAAGTGATGGAACCAACTTCTAGAGAATGGAACCAAGTGCTAGCTCTATCCCTTAAGGAAAAGGGAAAAAGAGGAAGTCTTACGGCTTCTTGGTTCTCTTTTAGGGTTGCACTGAGTCTTAAGAAAGTAGAAATATCCAGGTTTGGATCCTCAGTGGGTGATCCAGAAAACTGGTTTTGCTGCACCAAGTTAAGTAGTGCAGGCTTGATTTGGAAATTGTCATCCTCAATCGTTGGGTACACAATAATAGCTTATGGCTCTTCCGTAGAAGGGGTAGCATACTCTTTGAGGGTGCGTTCAGCCATAGAGGTATTATTTCGTGCCTCCTTCTTCTTTTTATGCAAGAATCTTTCGATCTCGGGAATTAATTCACCAAGACTTTTGCTTCTACGCATAAAAAGAAAAGGAACCCAAGAAGTTAACAGTAACAACAGAAAGAAAGGATAAGAAGAAAAGAGAGAGAAAAGGTAAAAAAAGAAAAACAAAAACAAAAAGTTCTAACCACTAAAAAAAATTAATCAAATTGGTTAACTCCCCGGCAACGGCGCCAAAAACTTGATGAGTAAAACCGCAAGTGCACGGTTCTACCGATGTAGTAATAAAAGAGTATCGTTCCATTAGGGAGTTGAACCGCAAGTGCACGGTTCTACCGATGTAGTAATAAAAACCCATATATATATATATATATAGACACACACACATACACTACGTTAAATTTTAGGTCACTTTCATCAATATTGAATCTATCTATCTATCTATCTATCTATCTATGGGAGATTAGTCACTTTAGTCCCTGAATAGGAAAAAAGTCGTCATTTTAGTCCCAGAATGCAGATAAATTGCAAAATAGCCCCTGAATATAGACTATGTTAGTTAATTTAGTCCCTGAATGTAGACTCCGTTAGTCAATTTAGTCCCTGAATGTAGACTATGTTAGTCACTTTAGTCCCTGAATTTGACTAACAGAGACTGCATTCAAGGACTATTTTGCAATTTCTCTGCATTCAGGGACTAAAGTTACTACTTCTTTTCCATTCAGGGACTAAAGTGACTAATTCCCCATCTATCTATCTATCTATCTATCTATCTATCCTTATTTATTAATTTCGTTAAGTCTGCAACAATTTAACCTAATATTTTCCCTTTAATTTTCTGTATAAGGTTAACAGTAATTTAACTTAACAAATTCCATCTAATAAAATGCATCCCACCAATTTCATTCATATCCTATTGCTTTTTTTTTTTTACAATATTTTGTACAATTATTTAATACTAAAAAAATGGATCGCACCAATTTCATCCTTATTTATTAATTTTATTAGGTCTGCTGCGACTCAACCTAATAATTTCCCTCTAAAATACTATTAGATTAAATAAGTGTACAAAATACCTAATATAGAATATTTTGGTAAATAGTATCATATATTTCTTTTTGGAGCTGTACGTATACTTTAGAAATTCTATTAGTTATAGTGACTTTATAAAACAATTATTACAAGTCATATTTTGATTTTAAATATAAAAGAAGTAAATAAAAATTGACCTGTGCAACAATATATAATATTGTATTCTTTTTATTCTTTTTTCTATATAATATCTACAAAAAAAAAGTGAGAAGATAATGCCCCCAAAACATATATTATGATTAAGTAAATAAATAGTCTTTAATAAATTATGTTTTCACATCTGTTAAGACAAATTTGATTGCGATCATTAATAATCCCATTTGTGTTTATTGATAAATTCGTGCATTTATTTTTTAGAAACAAAATCGTGTATCTCACGAGTCAACGATCACTTATTGGTCTACAATACCCATCACTACAAGAAACTTGCCATTTAGCAACGGCAGAACCCGTTGGTAAAGGTCTCAAAAGCCGTTGGTATAGGTCATAAAACTTATATCAATGTCCACCTGCTACCGTCTAGGATACTATGCTTATACCAACGGCAAGAATGCCGTCCCAATAGCTTATACCAACGGAAAATTAGCTGGATGCTATAGATTTTGGAGCTATAGCAACGGCATTTTACACCTATTAAATAGTTTTAGTCAACCTCCATATCCGTTGGTATAGGACCAAAATGTCCGTTGCTATAGGTTTTCTTTTTCTTTTTTTTAAATAAAATTCACCCTAATATAAATATTTTTTAATAATAATTAAATTTTCACAATAATTCCTGACCAAAAAAAATAATATATTCGGCTATACTTTATTATTGCACTACACAAAATTTAAGGTAACATCAAAGAAAATTTCAATTATATGATCAAAGTAGTAAGTCTTACAAACATATAAAAATAACAAAATAATATCAATTTTATATAATAACCAACACAAAAATAGATACTACATAAAAAAAACACTAGATGAACCTAAACATATCCAAGATAATTTTTTTTTCTAATCTTCGTCTCTTCCGTCTTAATCACTGCATCGACTTGAAGAATTTATCTGGTTTGAAGTACTAGCACCATTTGTGGCCTATTAAAAATAAAAATAAAATATGTTACAAACTCTACTTAATTCATGTTATCATAATATTCGATATCTGAACTCGAAAAGTAAAATATCAATTATATAATATACCTGTTTTGCAGCTTGTATAATATCATTCAAATCTTGTTGAGATAATCGATTTTGTATCACTGACATCATATTTGCCATAAACACATTTGTCCTCTCTTGACTTTCTCGCATTTTCTTAAGTTCATCCCTCAATTCTTGATTTTCAGACAAAGTAGCTTTTGATTTATTAGGTTTGGGAATATTGCCTATACAACGCACATGTCCCCTCTTTTCAGCTCCTTTTACTCTTGAATAAATGTCATTCTTCCAAGGCATATGACTTTGTGTTCCAACCGATTGAGAAGTTTCTGCCTCATTATTATGTTTGTTTAGTTCTTCCTAAAAAATTATAAGATATATAGATTATAAGAATACATTTTAAAAGAGAATTCATTAATATGACAATCGAAACAATTGAAAATGGTCACTCTTATGTCATAATCATAACAAAAATATTCATTAAAATAGAACATTTGAACATAATTCAGAACAGAATTCAAAACAGAGTTCATTAATTTAAAACAAAATTCAGAACATAATTAAATTAAAACAAATGAACCAGAACAATTAAAACAGAATAAGCAGGATCAAAGTAATGGTTGTGGATGGTCATTCGAATAGGGGACCGCTCATTCGAATATATCAGTTATTTGTAACAACTAGCTCAATTTTACCAACAATAAAAACACACAACATCATGACAAGAAAATTCAAAATGAGGCCAATATAAATAACAAAATTCCCCACCTGAATGGCATCATAAAAATCATTCAAAGGGAACTAACTGAACTATAATTACAAAACAAACTTTAAAACAAAATTCAATCAGAGCAATTGAACCAGAACAATTGTTACAGAACAATTAAAATTGAATAAGCAAGTCCAATTTTATGTCACAATCAGAACATAATTCGGAACAATTAAAACAGAACAATTGATCCAGTTTCAATTCTTACGGTCATAATTCAATTTTATACAACATTCAATTTTATGCAACAGACGGGGATCCAATTTCATTGATTTAACATATCGTTTCAGTATAAGTTATAGAATCAAAAAAGGTATGAACGAAAGAAAGTCTTACTATAAATCTTGCAGCATGTTCATTAACAATTGAACCATCTTTACGAGTACGTGTATCAATGTAAATCTCTTTGTGTGTGGGCAACACTCCTTTGGCTTTTTCTTTCTAATACCAAACAAATGAAATTATAAGTAATTTGTTTTATAAATACAATTTATTCAATTACAAGTTCAAATATTAACTAACCTATAAATATATAAATCTATAAAAACTACCCAAATCACAAACAAATTGACAAAATCCAAGAAAGAAAAATCAAAACCTTAACAGATAGGCATTCAAATTGTGCATACATAAAAACAAGAGAAGGAGAGAGAAAGAGTCTTGAACGTGTTTGCAGCAGCCAAGTGAGATGAGCTAAGTGAGCAACGGGCCGAGCGAAGTGAAGGATTTAGGAACCTGTTTGCGCAGCAAAGTAAGATTAGCGATAAGCTGATCGAAGTGAACTGATGAGTGAAGGTTTTGGGAATTAGATTGATGAAGTGAAGATTTAGGGCAAATGAATTTGGAAATTAGAGAGGGGAAATCAGATTAGGAACCGATTATGGGACCTGTTTGGGAGTTAGATTGATGAACGATGAATGAATTTTTGGTATGAGCGATTGCTGATTGAAGTGGTGTTTTTTTATTTATATTTTTTTTGAGAGGCGTTGTTTTTTTGAGAAAGTGGTGTTTGTTATTTATATTTATATAATAATAATAATAATAATAATAACAACAACAACAACAACAACAACAACAATAATAATAATAATAATAATAATAATAATAATAATAATAATAATAATCTATCACAGTATATAATTGGGAGCAAGAATGTTCTATTGTTTTTGTTATTGAAAAGATAAAAAAATTTATTCTTTTAATAAACAATTTTTATTATATTTGTTATTTTTTTTTAATAAATGTTATATTTGTTATATTATTGTTAAAAGATTAACATATTCGTTACCTATAATAATGAAACCGTCGTATCTGAAAAATTAAAGTTTGTTTTTTTTAATAACAAACTTTTGCTACATATAAGTGAGAGTAGAAATTATATAAATAAGACTGTAATGTTGTTGCAAATTTAAGTGCAAATTAGAATAACAAATCTGATGACAAAAATAAAAGACTCTATGAATATTCAAAAAGAAGAAAGAGTGGAAGATTCTTTTGAAAAAAGTGAAGGAGAAGGAGAAATAGTTGAAGAAAGAGTGTTTCTTAACCTATAGCAACAGGGTATTGAAACATCAGTTGCTAAATTTTATCTATATCAACTCTTTTTTCTGCAGTTGCTAAAAGTGACTGTTGCTATATGACAAATTTCTTGTAGTGCATGACATGACCCGTGCGTCGCACGGGTCGAAAGTCTAGATATATATAATTGGAGAATAGTGTGCAAACCCAATTGCTCAACCCTATCATCTAATTTGTCTATTTTACCCTCATTTTTTGTCACCTCATTTCAATTTTTTCCTAAAAAAAACTCTCAATTAGCTTTGCATGTTTATCCCTGTTCCAACTTCTCAATTATTGATTGATTGTATGTTGTTACATTACAACTCCTAAATTGGTCCTTGTACACGTGGGCTTCTTTGTTGGCACGTGTAAAAGACAACACATCATGTAACCGGTTATTGTGAAAATATTTTTTGTGAAAAATTTTGAAAATATTTTTTGTGACCTTGGTTATTTTGCAATTTAATTGAAACAGAAGAATGGAACTAACGTGACTAGTAAAAATAAAAGCACGAGGATTTTTGCAGTCAGATTGGATCACCACAAGAAAAATCATAACAGATGAGCCATCAGTAGCCCACTCAATCCTGCATCAAGTCCGGATCAATCCATGTGCTCGGGTTCTCCTCCTCATATGCATCCTCACCAAAATGTGACCTAGACTTTGCACCACCAGCAACAAAGTCTGCCCTAATCTCCTACTCTCTTGCTTGGGCACGACCTCTGGTGACATCAAAGTACTGATCCATCGCCTCCTCGGACCCATCAAAACGGTCAAAAGACCCAGTAATCACTCACCGGTTGAGGCAGACTGCCTCAGTAAGCTCCAGCCCGAACCTAGGACGGTTCCAATATTCTTGGTCTGACACCTCATTCATCCAGTTGCAGTGGCCGAACATGTAGTCCAGCATCATGGGATGAATAGGTGCATGGGCACCTTGTTGGCTGCTTCCTTCTCCCGACACAAACTCTGGCTGAGGCGGGGGCCGTTGTGGTTGTGGCTGAGGCTGAGGGCCTGCTTCCTCCTCAGCTCCCAACTGCTGCATGTGCTCCAAATAATCCTTCAGAAAAGCCTCCATGTAATTATCAGTGATCGGCTTCATCATCTTTGTCTCGAGGTCATTGATGTAGGACTCGCAGTCAGCTTCCTCACAAAGTCAGTTGATGAGGCTCATGTGAGGGATTGCCTTCTTATTACCTTGGACGAAGTCAGCTATGTTGTTGGCAATCAACTCACCAACATTTATAGGGCTCCCCTCCAGAATGGCAGCAATAGTGTGCACTCGAACCAAAGGAATCTCTAATGAACACGAAGTTCCCTCCAAAGTTTGCACCACAAAGGATGCCCAAGCCTTTGCAACCGGCTTGAAATCCGCCTTCAGCAACATTCTTCTGCTCCCTTGCCATTGAGCACCCTCCACACACAACAAAGACTTCACCTCTTCCCATGTCTCCTCATCCCAATTAGCACAAGTCTCCCTCCTCCTCTTAACATCACATTGTTCCGGAGGAACATTCTTCAGCATGGCATTGATAGCATCAGGGGAAAAATTGATGTCCTTTCCCCGCACATAAGATTCATACCGCCTCCCGGAGAACTAAGCGTTGGCATAAAACTCAAGTGCCATTGTCTTATTGGCCTCTAGAAAGACCATGTCATTAAGCCCGTGCCACCCCCGAGCTGTGATAACTTGTTCGAATTCCGGGTTTCCTAAAAGTTTAGGGAGTAGAAACCCCCTCTCTGGTATAACACGATAACTTCTTATCTCTTTGAACCGGTCTCGGGCTGGGGTGTCATGGAAACGGTAAGCGAGGGAAGGTGGTATGGCCGGTGGGGTTGTAGGTTTGACCGGTTGTTTGCGTTTGGCGGTGGTTTTAGACTTTTTAGCTTGAGGGGCCTTTCCTTTCTTTCGGGTATCAACCATGGTGTAAGGTTAGGGTTAGGTAGGAAAAGGCTAGGGTTTGAGATTAGGGTTTTAGGTTAGGGAGTGGATGATGATTTTTGAGAGGTTGATGATGATGAGGTTGGTTTTTGTGGTTGGTTTGGTGATTTGGAGATGAAAAGATGAAGGTTTTTGATGTGTAAGGTTAGGAAAATCGTAGGTTAGGGTTCTGGCGAAATTTGGGCAGAGTTTGGCTACTAGTGGAAGTGAATGGGAAGAAATTCGTGTGAAGGGTATAAATAGGGGAGAAAAACGTGTCACGTTTGGCCAAAAACGTGTCACGTTTCTCGGTTTGTAACGGTCAAAAATTTTGAAACCACCAAAATCGTGTCACGTTTGGGCAAAACGTGTCACGATCCACCTTTTTTGAAAATTTATGTGCCCAGAAATCGTGTCACGTTTTGGCCAACGTCTCACGATTTGGCTTGGCAGAATGGACATCAATTTTAACTTAGAAATTTTTTTGAGACGCTTCAGAAGGTGGGAAAATCGTGTCACGTTTTACCCAAAACGTGTCACGATTTTGCCCAGTATTGGACTTGAAAATTTTTCTTCCTCTGATTGTTTTAGCGAAAATATTTTTGTATTTTTGAGTTTTTTGAAAGCAATAAAATAAAAATAGAAATACTACCTGCGATAAAATGGTGGGTTGCCTCCCATAAAGCACTTCTTTACCGTCACTAGCTTGACTACTACGGACCTTTACAGGTCCTTCAGCATCAATCCTACCCTTTCTTTTGGTAGGTCGCCACCCAGATATGGCTTGACTCTTTGTCCATTGACCTTGAAACTTCTGTCACCCTCCGGCGTGATTAATTCAACAGCTCCATATGGTGACACGCTCTTGACCAAGAAAGGTCTAGACCACTTTAACTTGAGCTTTCCAGGGAACAGCTTCAACCTGGAATTGTATAACAAAACTAGTTGTCCAGAGTTAATATCCCTAGATACTATATTCTTGTCATGATACCTTTTAGTCCAGGCTTTGTAGATGAGCGCATTTTCATACGCTCTAAGCCTCATCTCCTAAAGTTCATTTAGTTTCAAAAGTCTTTTCTTACCAGCGGCTACTTGATCAAAATTTAAGGCCTTAATGGCCCAGTAAGCTTTATGCTCTAACTCGACTGGAAGATGACAAGCCTTTCCATAGACTAATTGATAGGGTGAGAACCCGATGTGAGTCTTAAAGGCTGTCCTATACGCCCACAGTGCGTCATCTAACTTTTTGGACCAATCTTTCCTATTAGACGCAACTGTCTTTTCTAGAATCTGTTTCAGCTGCAGATTTGAAACCTCTACTTGACCACTAGTTTGTGGGTGATAGGGAGTTGCAACTTTGTGCCTTATATTATATTTTTTTAGCACATTTTCAAGAAGATTATTGCAAAAGTGCTTCCCCCCATCACTGATCAAGATTCTAGGTGTTCCAAACCTAGTGAAAATATTCTTTTGGAGAAAATGGACAACAATTCTGGCATCATTAGCAACACACGGTATCGCTTCCACCCACTTAGTAACATAATCGACACAAAGTAAGATATGAAGATAAGAGTAAGAGGAAGGGAATGGTCCCATGAAGTCGATACCCCAACAATCAAATGGTTCTATTTCAATGATTCCTGATTGGGGCATCTCGTTCCTCTTTGATATGTTACATGTCCGTTGACATTTGTCACACCGCCGCACAAAATCTTGGCAGTCCCTGAACAAGGTGGGCCACCAAAATCCACTTTGCAAGATCTTCGCCGCGGTTCTTTCTCCACTATGGTGGCCCCCATAAGCTGAGCTTTGGCAATACCACATAATACTTTTGGCTTCCTCACCTGCAACACAACGTCTTATTAACCCGCCAGTGCTTACCTTAAACAAATATGGATCATCCCACAGATAGTGGTTTGCATCCTTGAAGAATTTCTTCTGTTGGGAAGAAGCCAAGTCATCCGGAACTATATTACCGGCCTTGTAGTTCGCCATGTCGGCAAACCAAGGCCTTTCTCCAATAACAAACAACTTTTCATCCGAGAATTCAACCACAATGGCCTTTTCTTTCGCTGCCACCTCTTTGTTCTCCAACCTTGAGAGGTGATCAGCCACCACGTTCTCGACTCCCTTCTTGTCACGGATCTCTATATCAAACTCTTGCAGCAAGAGGATCCACCTCAACAGCCGAGGTTTTGAATCCCCTTTTGTCAGAAGATATTTTAGGGCTGCATGATCTGTAAAAACAATGACTTTGGAGCCGATTAGATAAGAACGAAATTTTTCCAAAGCAAATATTACCGCAAGCAATTCCTTTTCAGTTGTGGAATAGTTAACTTGGTTTTCGTTTAAAACCTTGCTTGCATAGTAAATTGCATGGAAAAATTTGTTCTTGCGCTGGCCTAGGACTGCACCAACAGCTTAATCACTTGCATCACACATTAATTCAAAAGGTTCATCCCAATCGGGTGCAATGATTATTGGTGCAGTCACCAACTTGGTCTTTATCAAAGAAAAAGCATTTAAACATTCATCATCAAAATTGAACTCATTTTCTTTGATTAAGAGGTTACAAAGGGGCTTTGATATTTTTGAAAAATCTTTTATAAAACGCCGATAGAAACCAGCATGCCCCAAGAAACTCCTCACCCCTTTAACATTAATAGGAGGGGGAAGTTTCTCTATAACCTTTATTTTTGCTTGATCCACCTCTATGCATTTAACACTTATCTTATGCCCCAAAACTATACCCTCGTTTACCATAAAATGGCATTTTTCCCAATTTAAAATGAGGTTAGTTTCGGTGCATCTTTTAAGGACGGCATCTAGGTGGATTAAACATTGATCAAAAGACTTACCAAAAACAGAAAAGTCGTCCATAAATACCTCGATGTTCTTCTCTATCATGTCAGAGAAGATGGAGAGCATACACCTTTGAAAGGTCGTCGGCGCATTACACAGCCCAAAGGGCATTCTCCTATACGCAAAGATACCAAACGGACAAGTGAAGGCAGTCTTCTCTTGGTCTTCCGGGGCCACCGCAATTTGATTATACCCCGAATACCCATCCAAAAAGCAATAAAAGGCTTGGCCAGCCAACCTCTCTATCATTTGATCCATGAATGGTAACGGGAAGTGATCCTTCCTTGTTGCGATATTTAACCTCCGGTAATCTATGCACATCCTCCAACCAGTGACGGTACGGGTGGGTATCAATTCATTTTTCTCATTGTCCACGACCGTCATTCCACCTTTCTTAGGCACCACATGAACATGACTCACCCAAGAGCTATCAGAGATAGGGTAAATCATACCTGCATCCAGTAGTTTCAGCACCTCTTTCTTAACAACTTCTTTCATTGTAGGGTTTAGTCTTCGTTGAGGTTGAACAACCGGTTTGTATTAAGCCTCCATATGAATTTTATGCATGCAATAAGCTGGACTAATACCCTTCAAATCAGAAATTTTCCATCCCAATGCTCCTTCATTCTCCCTTAACACCCTCATCAATTTTTCTTCTTCTAAAGGTGTCAAGGTGCTGCTGATGATTGCTGGTTTAGAGGCGTCTTTGCTTAAGAAGACATACTTTAAGTGAGAAGGTAGTTCTTTTAATTCAGGATTCTTTTCCTCTTCAACACTCAAAGTAGGCGCCCCCTTATTCTCGTCAAGAAGTAACTTTTCAATCTTTATCGGTTCCACTTCTTGTTTGCTTGCCTCTAATTGCTTAACACACTCCTTCACCTCCAAATCTTCATCAAGATCACAACTCTCCATAGAATTCACAATTGCTTTCTCCATTGGTTGTGTTGGTTGAGGTTCACGAGAATTATCTTCAACAATCTCTTCGACAACATCGATACGGTAGCACTTTGGGTTTTCAGCTCTATGCTTCATAGCTTCGAAGATGTTAAACACAACTTGTTCATTATGAAATCTCAACATAAGCTGCCCCATTTCAACATCAATCAAGGCACGACCAATTGCAAGGAAAGGTCTTCCTAGAATGAGTGGTGTCTCATCATCTTCAGCCATATCCATGATAACAAAGTCAGCGGGAAATACTAGCTCATTTACCTTTACGAGCACATCTTCTAGAACGCCAAAAGGATAAGAGATAGACCGATCAGCTAAAGTGAGGGTCATTCTTGTTGGTTTTGGTTCTCCACATCCAAGCTTCTTCATCATAGATAGAGGCATCAAGTTGATACTTGCCCCTAAGTCACATAAAGCTCTACCAACTTTCACCGATCCAATGGAACAAGGAATAGTAAAGGCACCTGGATCTTTCATCTTTGGTGGAAGTTTATTTTGGAGGATGGCACTACAGTTTTCTGAAAGAGCTATGTTCTCGTCATCTTTTGGCTTTCTTCTTCCGGTCAATAACTCCTTCATAAACTTTGCATAAACGGGCATTTGATCAAGGGGTTCACTAAAAGGAATATTCACCTGAAGTTGTGAGAAAAGTTCCATGAACTTTTTGAATTGGTTTTCCTCCTTCTTTTTCTTCTTAGCTAGATGAGGGTATGGAAGCTTTACATAAGATGGTACAACTTGGGGTTTATCACCATCTTTCAAAATTTGGCTCTTAGACTAACTCAAGATAGAGTCTTCATCTATTAACCTCTCACTTTTTTCTCCCTCTGATTTTTCCTTCTTTTCTTTTTCAACTTCTCCTTGATCACTCTCTTTTTCAACTACTCCCTCTATTTCTTTTTCAACTTCACCATCTGTTTCTACCTCCTCCGTCACAACATCATCAATTGTTTTCTTAACTCTTGGAACTAAAGGTGTGGGAACCTTTTTGCTCCTAAGTTCAATAACATTGCACGTTTCATTTTTAGGGTTATCTTTAGTATTACCTGAGAATCCTCCCTTGCTTTGTTCAGCCAATTGTTTAGCCATTTGCCCGATTTGAGTCTCATGCAACTTCCTTGAAGCTTCATTCTTCTTTCTCTCAGCTTCTTGGCTCTTCTTCATCTCTTCAAACTTACTTTGAGTCATCTTCATGAAATTCATCATTGTTTCTTCAAGAGATGAAGGCTTTCTTGGTTGTTGTTGTTGTTGAGGATTTGGAAGTAGAGGATTGAGAGTATTGTTGTTAGAATAACTCAAGTTGGGATGCTTGTTAAAACCGGGATTGTAGTAAGGGTTTTGCCTTTGAAAATTCACATAGTTCACAAATTCCTCACTAAATCCTTCCGGTACACACTCACCATTTGCATGTCCTTCTCCACATAAATCACACTTTACTGCCGCTACTTGTTGTTTGTTTGCCAACGTGAATCCTTGAAACTCCTTAGTTAGAGCTTCGATTTGTTTGTTCATGGCTGCCTGGTTTGCTAGAATAGAAGTGGTGTCACTTACCCCATATATTCTCCTTTTCTTCTTCTCCGCATTATCACGATACTCGTTTTGAGCCATGCTTTCAATTAAGGCTTCGACCTCATGATCGGTCTTGTTTTTAAGACTACCTCCAACTGAGGCATCTAAGAACATTGTAATATTATGTGTCAAGCCTTCGGTGAAGATTTGGAGGTATAGCTTTTCAGAAAGTTCATGATTTGGGCACCTCTTTAACATTAACGTAAATCTCTCCCATGCATCATATAAAGATTCATTCTCCCCTTGCTTGAAGTTTTGAATCTCCATCTTCTTATCCCAATACTTGGACATAGGAAAGTATTTCTCAAGGAACTTCAGCTCGAGCTCCTCCCATGTTTGGATGGTACCACCTGGTAAGGTCAGCAACCAATCTCTAGCTCTTCCGGTCAAGGTGAAAGGAAATAACCGCAGCTTCTTCTGGCTTTCAATAACAGTAGCTGGAGGTACACAGAACTCACAAGTCTCTGCAAACCGACTCAGGTGCTCATGTGGACTCATGGCTTCAGTGCCATCAAATTGCTTATCTCTCAACCCATTCAGAACGGTGCTCTTAATGTCAAAAGCAGCAGGGTTGGCAGGACGGAAGGTGTGTGTCAGTTGACCACGGTGAGTAGCTAGCCCGTAGTCTCCCAACTTAGGTCTCGGTGCGGCGTCTCCCATGATACTTGGTTCAGGAGAAATAGACTTTAAGGATTCAGACGGTGGCGGACTCGGTGACCGCCCTTTTTCGATTGGTGGGACTAACTTCGACAACCGGAAAGTTCTCCGATTGGCTCTTGCAGTCCTTTCTATCTCCGGATCGAACTGTAAATCGTCCTTACTCCGTCTACCTCGCATAAACAGCAAAATACCTTAGTAGCACTGCACAATACAAAGTAAAAAAATTTTAAAAACAGAAAATAAATTGCAGAAATCCTAAATTATAACTAAATTGCCTTATTGAAATAAATCAACAATCCCCGGCAACGGTGCCAAAAACTTGATAGACGTTTGGCAAGTGCACCAAATACTATCGAAGTAGTAAAAATATCGATCCCACGAGGATTGTTTTTAATCGCAATAAGTTAACTTCGTTATGCAATAGGATGTATAAAGGTTATATTTGGTTTGCCACTAGGCGGAAGATTTGGTTTGTTTTTAAAACAAATAACAAAAAGATAAAGTTTGTTTAGAAAATATTGAGAGAGATGAGATCGGATCGTCGAATCCTCTATGTTTCCCCTAATTGGTTACTGTACTCTATTCCTATTAATGGTTATTTAAGTCCCACGATAGTTAACAAAATAGCCCTAATCAATCCCTTGAGTTAGGACCCTCCTCTTAAACTACAGCCCCTAATTCCTTAGGTGGTCTAATAATTCTTGAAGGTTTAAGCACGTTAACCTAATATCACTAATAAACGATTATCCATTCCTAGACTAACCATTTTTATTAGAACAATTCAATTAAGTCTAAGTTGAAAGCTAGGGTCAGTAGACATTCATTCTCACGAAAGCATATTTATATTTAATCAGGATATAAAAAGCATTAAGAACAATTGAATTGAATAAAGACTTAAATAATCATTAATATGGAATGGAGTTTCATCACAACAACATAAGATCAATTAGGGTTTACACAGAATCATCTCGGATCCAATCTCTAAGAGATTTAGCTACTCATAACAATGTTTACAAATAGCATAATCAATTGAATCAATAAAACATACATGAAACTGGTAAAAGGAAGAAGAAATCGTCCTCCTTGCGGTCGCCTTGATGTCAAAATCGCACTTTGCTCTCCAAGATTCGTAACCCTTGTTTTCGTAATAGACTTCAGCTTAAATAGGCACATAATTTCGCCTAAACGTGTCACATTTTAAGTAAATCGTGACACGTTTTTTCCTTATGTAACAAGAAACAAAATTAGGGTTTCACAAATCGTGTCACGTTTTGGCCAACGTGACACGTTCTCCTTGATTCCAAAAACATACGTTCTGTCTTGTGGAAACGTGTCACGTTTTTCAGCCAACGTGACACGTTTTGTGACTTAACCTTTTTCTTCAGTTTTCTTGCTTTTTCTTGCTTTTCTTGCTGCTTACGTTGCCTTGTGAACTCCGTAATATGATAATATATACATAAAATTACGTAATGACAGCATGTCATCACGACCTGATGCTAAAAGAATCTGGGCAGCTAGCTTGAATGCTCGCTTAAGCGACGGGTCTCTCGCTTAAGCAACCATTCATCTGGGTAATGAAAAAGCTCTCGGATTTTCTAACCCTATCTCATTCAAAACCCCATTTTTAACCCCTGATTACCCAAAACGTGATCTAACAAATGTTTACAGGTTCAACATACAACAATGTACAACAAAGAACACAAAACAACAACATCAAACAACAATTCATCCCATTCTTATCAATTTCAAATTCTCCAAAAACCTAACTCTCATTCTCTCAATTCCAACTAACATCATGTTAAATCAAATCAGAATTATACACTATTATTATTGAGAGATAGTCTCACCCTTACCTGAATTTCAGATGAATCAATGCTTTACAATCTCTCCGGTTCTTCACTTGGCTACCTTGGCTCTTCTCCCTTTTTCTCCCAAAAACTCACTGTACGTGAAAATGTTTTATGCCTTCTCTAACTCCCACTAATATTTCCTTAACTCCTCCTAAATTCTATTAATTAAAATATAACCCCCCAAAACTTCAAATAATATTAATTCTCACTTAATTCTATTAAATAATAAAAATAACTATATAATAAAATAACAACACACCACATAATCACATAAATCATTTAAAATCATATAAAAGACTTAAAATCAACCAAAAATAATTAAATAATAACTAGGGTGTTACAAATCTCAATTAACAGTTGTTAAGAGAATCTTCAGGTATCTGAAAGGAACAACAAATCTTGGACTCCTTTACAGGAAATCCTTAGATTATAAGTTGGTTGGATTCTGTGATGCTGACTATGCTGGTGACAGAATTGAAAGAAAATCAACCAGTGGTAACTGCTAGTTCCTGGGAGAGAATCTGATATCCTGGGCTAGCAAAAGACAAGCAACTATTGTTATGTCTACAGCAGAAGCAGAATACATCTCAGCTGCAAGTTGTTGTACACAACTACTTTGGATGAAACATCAGTTGGAAGATTATCAAATTAATGCTAACAGTATTCCCATCTTTTGTGATAATACTGCTGTTATTTGTTTGTCAAAAGAATCCAATTCTACATTCAAGAGCCAAACATATTAAAATCAAACACCACTTTATTAGAGACTATGTTCAAAAAAGAATTTTGGATATACAATTCATTGATACTGAACATCAATGGGCTGATATATTCACTAAACCTTTAACTGTGGAAAGATTTGATTTTATTAAGAAAAATTTGAACATGCACTTTGTGTCTGATTAAATTTTCTTGCTCCTGAACAAGAAGTTAGGTCTTGAAGTTAGTTCAGAAGCTATGGTTCATCAGAAGCTCTTAACTGAGACTCTGAGGAAAATGTGCTTCTGAAGATGACATCAGCATCTTAACTTCAGAAGCTGGACTCTTTGCTCCTGAATAGCAGACTTAGTGGAAACGTTGGAAATTACTTTTTGGTAACACCTGTCCAACTAACTTGGCAGTTCATCTTAAGTAATCCAACGTGGGTTAAGTGTATTGGTGTATATAATAAGAGGGCAATGATGTTTTTAAGCTTTGAATGCACTATCTCGCGCCTCCTATGTCATTAATGTTGTGTTTGTTTGTCCCCTTCTGAATTGCAAACGTTTTACTCTAGACACTTAGACAAAAATCACACACTACTCACTCCACAACTCACACTTTCTGATTTTAGACTGATTCTCTGCGAAAACTCATCTTTTCAAAAATCAAAAACCTTAGAACCCTAAAAACTTCATCTTCATCAATGGAACCTTCAAGTTCAATTCCAGAATCGTCCGTGCATGAAGCATATGCATATGAAATCTGGGGAAGAACTATGTTGTTAGAAGAATGGGATCTTAATGGTCAAGTTGAAAACCTTGTGGACTTCG
This sequence comes from Medicago lupulina, assembly GCA_958299785.1. NCBI lineage: Eukaryota > Viridiplantae > Streptophyta > Magnoliopsida > Fabales > Fabaceae > Medicago > Medicago lupulina. The sequence continues at coordinate 66,206,124 of OY283139.1, forward strand.
TATCTCTAACACATCATGGTTGCGAGATCAAGAAGTACTATGAGGCTCAGAATATCATCAACTACTTCGACATGCTGAATGGTCCAACCTACATGAACCTAGTAAGGCACTTCTGGGTTAGAGAAAAAGTCAAGGATCGTAAAGCTGCTCAGTTGGAAATGGATGAGAAAGTTCTGCTTGACCCTGGTTTAGCGGGTAAAACAAGAAAGGAAATGGGTTTGGGAACCTTCACTGTTACAGAAATAAGATCGAGCATCTTTGGTATCTCTGTTTTTATTTCAGAAGAAGTGATTGCTTGGGTGATTAGAAGAGCATTTAAAGGAAGGTTTATCAGTGGCTTGGACAACAACAAAAAAAGTACATGGAATGATACAATGAACAAGACAATGTTCAACAGTACTAAGAAGGGAAAGTATTTTGACTTGAGTATGGAACACAAGCTGCTCCTGAAGATCCAAAATGAGAATCTTCTACCAAAAGTTGGTGGTGGATATCAACCTTCACTGGATCATAAAGTGTTTCTGCACTTCTTCATGACCAAGGAGAAGGCAAATGTGTTGGAACAAAATGTGTTTAACAATAAACCCTAAAGAGTTTTGATGATAACAAAGTATTAAAAATTGACAATTGGTATTGCTAACATTTGTTCAAGTGTACAGGACCATAAACAAAGTGATTTATCTCATCAAGGTTCTGAACGAACAAATAAAGAGCAAAGGAAGTATCTATTTAAAACTTAAAGCGCTCCTGAAGACTAGCGCTCCTGAAGACTAGCACTCCTGAAGACAAGAGCTCCTGAAGAGTATGACGTCATCAGAAGCTGAAGGTCCTCAGAAGCTGATTCTTCGAAGCAACAGTATTTCACCAGATTTCAAGATTCAAGTGTTGTATTTTGGAGCGAAAATTGTGGAGCATTGGCAGAAGATTAGTGGATTTAAGCAACGGTCATTTCAAAAGGATTTGAAGTCATTTTGTTGCAAATAGACAAGAAGCGTTGACATTGTACTTTGTACGAACTGTACAACCACCTTCTCCACTACTCTGTTAATTGTCTCAGCAAACAGACAAGAATAACAGCTCTTATGTACAACCAAGCCTGCATCCTTGTTCCCTCTCAACTGGAATGGATTTGAAATTGATTCTTTATAGGACAACAACTAAATCAGGCAAAGAATCACTGGTGAAAGATCAAGCTTCAGTAACGACTCTTTTTGAATGTGTTGGCACTTACAACGTTCACTTCACATCTCTATATAAAGGAGTGAAGACTTGAAGAACAAGTGAGACTCTACAATATTTCAAAAGCGCCAAAACTCTGTCAAATTGTCTAAGCATTTAAAGTTCACTTAGAATTTCAGTTTTCAAGTTCACATCTTTGAAATTCTTAAGTCTTAAGAGTCTGTATCTGATTTGTATTGTGAACACCACTGATTGTATATCAAGTGTTCAATCTCAAACATTTTCTGTGTAATTTTGTTTGTTAGAAGTCTCTTGCTTGTGTGCTTGAGCATTAGAAGTCTCTTGATTGTGTTCTTGAGCATTTGAAGTCTCTTGCTTGTGTGCTTGAGCATTTGTAATCAGATATTACATTTAGTGAACTCTCCTTGGAAGTGCAAGGGGGACAGGACTACTTCCGGATTGTGGAAGGAACCTGTATAAATCTTTTGTGTCCTGCTTCTTCTCTTTTCTCTCTGTTTTTCATTCTGCTGCATACGCTCCTGAACAGTATCTTCAGAAGCTGTCTATCTAGCTTCTGATCATTCTGATTCTGAGTTTTGAAAAGAGAAAACGTTTTTTTTTAAAACACAATTCAACCCCCCCTTCTTGTGTTTTTCTCCCCTTCAATTGGTATCAGAGCCTTGGTTCTGTTGTCAAACACCTAACAGTGTAACAGTCCAAGATCTGAGAAAAACATGTCTGCTGATTCATCTGTTTCTGGTTCTGCTGGCTCTAGTGGTAATCATCATGCTGTTGCATATGATTATAGTGAAAAGAAAACTGACTCAGGGAAGGTTCCAAAGTTTAATGGAGATCCTGAAGAGTTTTCTTGGTGGAAAACCAACTTCTACAGTTATATCATGGGCTTAGATGAAGAACTATGGGATATTCTGGAAGATGGTGTTGGTGACTTAATTCTTGATGAAGAAGGAGCTGCTGTTGATAGAAAAATACATACTCCTGCTCAAAAGAAGATGTACAAGAAACATCACAAGATCAGAGGCTCTCTAGTTTCTGCTATACCACGAGCAGAGTACATGAAGATGAGTGATAAGTCAACTGCTAAAGCTATGTTTGCATCTTTATGTGCTAACTATGAAGGAAGCAAGAAAGTTAGAGAAGCCAAAGCACTGATGCTTGTTCATCAGTATGAACTGTTCAAGATGAAGGATGATGAAAGTATTGAGGAGATGTACTCAAGATTTCAAACCCTAGTCTCTGGACTCCAAATACTGAAGAAAAGCTATGTTGCTTCTGATCACGTGAGTAATATTCTCAGAAGCCTTCCTGCCAGATGGAGACCAAAGGTGACTGCCATTGAGGAAGCTAAAGATTTAAACACTTTAAGTGTTGAAGATCTTGTTAGTTCTCTCAAAGTTCATGAGTTAAGTCTAAATGAACATGAGTCTACTAAAAAGAGTAAATCAATAGCTCTTCCATCAAAAGGCAAGTCATCCAAAGCTCTTAAAGTGGCTGAGTCTGATGAAGAAGATTCACCAACTGGAGATTCTGATGAAGAGGTTACTGAGATGATGGCTATGCTCTCAAACAGACTTCAGTATCTAGCCAAAAAGAACAAGAAGTTTGTGTCCAGGAGAGGTAGCTTCAGAAGCTCAAAGAAAGAAGATCAAAAGGGATGCTTCAACTGCAAGAAGCCTGGTCATTTCATTGCTGATTGCCCTGATCTTCAGAAGGAAAAATCAAAGGAAAAGTCAAAGAAACCAACATTCAAGTCAAGCAAGTTCAAGAAACAGTTAAAGCAGAGTTTGATGGCTACATGGGATAACTTGGATAGTGAATCTGAATCTGACAAAGAAGAGTCTGATGAAGGTGCAAAGATAGCTGTTGGGTTAGTAGCTACAGCAACTTCAGGAGCTGAAACTGAATCAGATTCAGAAGATGAAAATGAGGTATATTCCAAAATCCCTAGAGAAGAACTGATAGAGTCACTTAAAGAACTCCTCACTCATTTTGAATTGAGAACCAATGAGTTGAAAGGTTTGAAAGAAAAATATGTTGCTTTAATGAAGCAACAAGAATCAACTCTATTGGATCTAAAAGCGTCTGAAGAAGGACTCAGAGGTTTTGACTTCATATGCAAGACATATGAAGACAAACTTAAGTTCTTGTGTCAGAAGCTGCAAGAAAAATGTGATGGAAAATCTTTAAGTAACCATGAGATTGCTCTTGAAGATTTCATTATGTCTGGTATTGACAGAAGCAGAATTGCTTCTATGATTTATAGCATTTACAAAAACAATGGTAAAGGGATTGGATTTTCAGAAGCTAAGTCTAGTGAAACCAATCTCAAAGCATATTGTGAATGCATAAAGGAAGGATTGAAAACCTTCTTTGTTCCTGAAGGTGCAAAAATGGGAACTATTGCTCAATCAGAACCTGAAGCTTCCAGTTCTAAGGCTAAGATTACATCAAAGCCAAAGAATTTCAAGCCTAAGGATATGATAAATTCTGAATCTAAGACCACAAAGATTAAGATTCTGAAGAGATCAGAACCTGTTCCTCAGAGTCTGATAAAATCAGAATCTGATGTCCTAAAGTCTAAGGTTCAGAAGGGCAAGGCAGTTGGCGCTCCTGAGATATCAAAACCAAAAGTTGAAAAACCTAAGGTAATGATTAATCAGAAGCTACCCAAGAAGGATCTAAAGGATCAGGAAATGGTGAGTAAATTCTCCAGCTCTAACCCCAAAGGACCCATAAAACAATGGGTACCTAAATCTGAAATTGTCAATACTGCAGATTTGTCTAAAAGCAAGAACAAAACAAAAATCATGGTACCTGGAAAGCGGTTGCTCAAGGCATATGACAGGAGAGAAGTCAATGTTCCTATCCCTCACAATGAAAGAAGGAGGAAATGTAAAGTTTGGAGGCAACCAGTCTGGGAAGATTATTGGTACGGGGACTATTGGTAACTTCTCTACCTCTATCAATAATGTATGGTTGGTAGATGGGCTTGAACATAACCTATTGAGCATCAGTCAATTCTGTGACAATGGTTATGATGTTTTATTTGAAAAAGCCAACTGTACAGTAATCAACAAGAATGACAAGTCCATTGTGTTCAAAGGAAAGAGAGTGGAAAATGTCTACAAAATCAATTTCTCTCAACTGGCTGATCAGAAGGTAATTTGCCTTCTATCAATGAATGATAAGAAATGGATGTGGCATAAAAGGCTGGGACATGCTAACTGGAGATTAATCTCTAAGCTTAGCAAGTTACAGCTTGTCAAAGGTCTTCCTGACATTGATTATCATTCAGATGCACTCTGCGGTGCATGCCAGAAAGGAAAAATTGTTAAAACATCTTTCAAAGCAAAAGACAATGTTTCCACCTCAAGACCCTTAGAACTGCTTCATATAGACCTATTTGGACCAGTTAGTACTGCATCCTTATATGGAAGCAAGTATGGATTAGTTATTGTTGATGATTATAGCAGATGGACTTGGGTAAAATTTCTGAAAAGCAAAGATCATGCATACGATGTATTCAGTAACTTCTGCACCCTTATTCAATCTGAAAAAGAAGCCAAAATTTTGAAAATCAGAAGTGATCATGGTGGTGAATTTGAAAATGAGCCATTTGAAGCTTTTTGTGAAAAACATGGAATCCTCCATGAATTCTCTTCTCCTAGAACTCCACAACAGAATGGAGTTGTAGAAAGAAAGAATAGAACGTTACAAGAAATGGCCAGAACCATGATTCATGAAAACAATTTGGCAAAACATTTTTGGGCAGAAGCTGTGAATACAGCGTGTTATGTCCAGAATAGGATCTATATTAGACCTATCTTGGAGAAAACAGCATATGAATTGTTTAAAGGAAGAAAACCCAATATCTCTTACTTTCATCAATTTGGATGTACATGTTACATTCTGAATAACAAGCTCTACCTAAAGAAATTTGATGCCAAGGCCCAAAGAGGAATCTTCTTAGGTTACTCTGAAAGGTCAAAGGCATACAGAGTGTATAATTCAGAGACACTCTGTGTTGAAGAATCTATGATTGGACTAATTTCAATGATTGAACCAACAACTGTTGAAGAAGCACTTTCAGATGATGGATGGATCATAGCTATGCAAGAAGAGCTGAATCAATTCCAACGGAATGATGTGTGGGATCTGGTACCCAAACCTCCTCAGAAGAACATTATTGGAACAAAATGGGTATTCAGAAACAAGCTGAATGAAAAAGGTGAAGTAACCAGAAACAAAGCCAGACTTGTTGCTCAGGGGTACAGTCAACAAGAAGGCATTGATTACACCGAAACATTTGCTCCAGTTGCAAGATTGGAAGCAATCAGGTTACTTTTATCTTATGCAATTAATCATGGAATAGTATTATATCAAATGGATGTCAAGAGTGCATTTCTTAATGGTGTCATAGAAGAAGAAGTGTATGTCAAACAACCTCCTGGCTTTGAGGATCTGAAGCATCCTGACCATGTTTACAAACTTAAGAAATCACTATATGGCTTGAAACAAGCTCCCAGAGCTTGGTATGACAGACTAAGTAATTTCTTGATTAAAAACGATTTTAAACGAGGTCAGGTTGACACAACACTCTTCAGAAGGACTCTTGAGAAAGATATTCTTGTTGTGCAGATATATGTTGATGATATAATATTTGGTTCTACTAATTCATCTCTTTGCAAGGAGTTCTCTAAGTTAATGCAGGATGAATTTGAAATGAGCATGATGGGAGAGCTGAAGTTCTTCCTGGGCATTCAAATTAATCAAAGCAAAGATGGAGTATATGTTCATCAGACGAAGTATACAAAAGAGCTTCTGAAGAAGTTCAAGCTTGAAGATTGCAAACTGATGAACACTCCAATGCATCCTACATGCACCTTAAGCAAAGAAGATGAAGGATCAAAAGTGGATCAGAAGCTATACAGAGGTATGATTGGTTCTCTGTTATACCTCACTGCATCTAGGCCAGATATTCTATTCAGTGTATGCTTATGTGCAAGGTTTCAGTCAGATCCTAGAGAATCTCATTTAACAGCAGTTAAGAGAATCTTCAGGTATCTGAAAGGAACAACTAATCTGGGACTCCTTTATAGAAAATTCCCAGATTATAAGCTAATTGGATTCTGTGATGCTGATTATGCTGGTGACAGGATTGAAAGAAAGTCAACCAGTGGCAATTGTCAATTTCTGGGTGATAATCTGATATCCTGGGCTAGCAAGAGACAAGCAACTATTGCTATGTCTACAGCAGAAGCAGAATACATTTCAGCTGCAAGTTGTTGCACACAACTACTCTGGATGAAACATCAGCTGGAAGATTATCAGATACATGCTAACAGTATTCCTATCTTTTGTGATAATACTGCTGCTATTTGCTTGTCAAAGAATCCAATTCTGCATTCAAGAGCCAAGCATATTGAGATCAAACACCATTTTATCAGAGATTATGTTCAAAAAGGAATTTTAGATATACAATTCATTGATACTGAAAATCAATGGGCTGATATATTTACTAAGCCTCTAACTGTTGAAAGATTTGATTTTATTAAGAAAAATTTGAACATGCACTACGTGTCTGATTAAAATTGCTTGCTCCTGAATAAGAAGTTCAGGTTCTGAAGTCACTTCAGAAGTCATTATCCTTCAGAAGCTCCTAAGTAAGGTCCTGAAGAAAAGATGCTCCTGATGAGTCATCAGAATCTCAACCTTCAGAAGAGAATCTTTGTGCTCCTGAATAGCAGAAGTTAGTGGAAGTTCTGGAGTTGCTCCTGGCGACATCTGTCCCACTAACTTATACAGCTCGTCTGAAATCTAACAGCGTGGCATAAATGTATTGGCGTATAACTCAAAGGGCAATGATGTTAATTTTACTTTTCGTAGTACTATCTCGCGCCCCCAACTGCCATTAATGTTATGTTTGTTTGTCCCCTGTTATTCAAACGTTTTTCGCTAAAAAGCACTTAATCAAAAACACACACTACTCACTTCACTTCCTACACTTTCTGTTTTTGTTTTCGTATCTGCTAAGAAAAGTTCTCTCTCTCTCTCAAAACCCTAAGAACCCTAAATCTCAAACTTCTTCAAACATCAATGGCTTCATCAAGTTCTATTCAAGAATCCAACGCTCAACTTGCAGTTCAGCAAGCTGAAGGTCAGCAAGAAAGGGCTGCTTACGAGATCAAAGGAGTCACTATGAGCCTAAAAGAATGGCAACTCAAGATTCAAACTGAGAATCCGGTAGATTTTGAATCTCTTGCGTATCATGGCTGTGACATCAAAAGGTTTTATGAAGTTCAAGGGCTGATGAACTATTTCAATATGTTCAACGGTCCTACCTACAAGACGTTAGTAAGACACTTCTGGGTAAGAGCATCAGTCTATGATAAAGCTGCATCAAAACTGGAGGAAGACGAAAAAGTTTTAATTGATCCCTCTCTTGAAGGGAAAACCAGAGAAGAAATGGGTTTGGAACCCTTTAAAGAAGTTCAGATCAGGTCAAGCCTGATGGGTATTCCAGTCTACATTTCTGAAGCTATAATTGCTTTTGTCATTGGAGCAGAAGCATCTGGAAAGTACTCCGGTGTAGATATACCAAACTCTCAGTCAAGCTCCTGGAGTGATTTGGTAAATAAAACTCTCTTCAATTCTACAACAGCTGGTAAATACTGTGACTTGAACATGATCAACAAGATGCTCCTGAAGATTCTCAACGAAAACCTGTTGCCTAAAGGAGGTGGTGGTGATCAACCATCTTTGGCTCACAAGGTATTTCTTCATCATCTCATCACTGGAGAAAAGATAAATCTGCCTAAGTACATCTTCAGGCATATGATAAAAGAGCTAAGGGAAAGCCAGAATAAGTGCAGAGTCTGGGTTCCCTATGGAAGACTGATCTCAGAAATCTTCCATCAAGGAGGCATTATTAAGGCTCTGAATGAAGTAAATTACTTCACTGATGAACAGCTGGAAACTGAGACAGGAAAGGTGATAAATGCAAGCACCTTGAAGCATATGAAATTGATTCCTGAAGTAACCAAGCTGAAGACAGACATCTGTGAATCAAGGGTCATATCTAATCTGATGGAGGACTTCCCTCCCATCTGCAAGAAAGACACCCTGGCTGTTCAAATGGCTCTCATTGCTGATCACTATGAGACCCATGGAAAGCTGATCAGTCTGGATGAAGTTCCAGAAGAAATGTATGGACAAGAACTTCCTGTAGCTAAAGGAAGAAAATCTAAAAGAAAGGTACTTACTCAAGAAGAGTACTTAGAAGGTGAAAATCCTTCCAAGAAGGCGAAGAAGGAAAAGGCTCCTGAAAAGTCTATATCTGGTGCTCCTGGAGGATCATCAATTCAGGAAGAGGTTCAGGATCTGAACCCAGGAGCTATTATTCCTCAGAAGACAAGAAGTGGCAAGCAAATGGTTTTAGCATCTACAACAACAACGAAAGTGAAACAGATTCCTCATAAGAAGAAAAGGACTCAAAGGCTAAGGAAACTGAAGGAATCTGTGTACACTGCTGAAGATTGTGCAGCTGCAGAGGCACAAGAAGAAGAAGAGGCTACCGAACTGGTTACCAGGGAGGTAAGAAAGAAGAAGAAGGCTGAATCTGAAGCTGTTCAGAAGGCTTTGGAGCTGGCTAAGGAAATAGAAGTACCTACTGAGGTCTTGCTCAAGGAAGATGCTGCTAAGGTTGCTGAGCAAGCTCTGATGAGCTCAATAGAACTGCAAGCTGAAGTTGCTACTGAAGCTGCAAGTATTCTAGCTACTCCTGGATCAGATTTTGTATCAGGTACATCCTCCTCACAACCCTTTATACATATAGAATCTGACTCCTCTCCTTCATCACCTTCTCAATCCAAAACCTCATCATCCTCATCTTCTGATATTCCTATTAGCATCCTCAGAAGAAGTCTATCACCGTCCTCCAAACTCCACAAAAATTCTTCCAAACCTATTTCTCCTTTCAAACCATCTGAACCATCTATCCAAGCTAGGGTCAGTAGTTTGCTAGAGTTACAATGCAGCAAACTACCCCCTAATCATCCACTTCAACCACCAACCATTAAACCTGTCAACATGATTTTACCTGACAAACCAGAAGATGACTCTGTTATAAATAATCTCAGCAGTCATCTATCCGGTGAACTTCCAAATTTTAACCTAACACCACAAAAAGCCTCTGAAGTAACAACTTCACAAGTTGCTTCAGAAAGCCCCCATCAACAAGTACCTGAACCACTTGTGTCCCCATCTGTTTCTGAACAGTATGTTCCTGAACAATATGTTCCTGAACAACCTGTTCCTGAACAAGCTGCTCCTGAACAAGCTGTTCCTGAACCAGCCATTTCTGACCATACTCCTGAAATTCTTTACACTGAAAATGCTATGGAGATTGATGATTCTGTCATTGATCCTGATGCACAAACTGCTCAATCTTCTCCTATGGAGGTTGACCAGTCTGCTTCTGATCAGGCACAATCACAATCTGAAAGCAATACTCAATCATCAACCTTAAATAACCTACAAATTCAACTCTGTGCTCCTCCCAAGCCTAGAAAACAACCTTCACCACCCACCAGATTCTTAGATTCTAATGTATTAAAGGGAGTGTGTGAGGACATAGCTGACAAAATGATCAAGCTCATTTCATCCAGAAGTGACTTGAATCACAGAGAAAGCTATGAGAAACAATGGAGTAGGCTCAAGGAGAGAGTTGAGTATGTCATGCAAGCTCTATCCTCAACATGTGTAGAAGCTCAAGAGCAAGCTAAGCAGAAGCTTCAGGACTGGCTGAACGGCATCAATGAAGATCTTGAAGAGGTTAAGATAACTGGAACTTGGGCTAGATCGTCTTTAAGTATCAGAGGAAGAGAACCAACTGATTTTCTGCCTCAGTACATTCATCCCAAGGACCTTGACTTATCCTTCCTTACAAAGGTCAATCTAAAGGCATCAGCTCCTGATCTAGCTTTAGCTCAAGAGAACAAGATCTTAAAGGAAAAGAATAAGAAGCTGGAAAAAGATCTCCTTGAGCAAAGGCTACTGTTTTTAGAACATAAAGCTGAAACTGATGCTAAGCTGGAAGAAGCCAGGATCAGAGAAGAAAATATGGCCAGAAGCATAGCTGAGATGAAGCAGAAGCAAGAGGAAAACAATGACCTCCTGAAGAAGATTCTTGAAAACACTCTCAAACAAACCAACCCATAGTTGCACACCCTTTGTTGTTTGTTGTGTTTTTCAGTTTGTTCTTTTATTAACTGTGTATGCTTATGAATTCAAACACTTCTATATATTTTTCTTTGCTCCTGATCTTATTAATTGCTTCTGATTTTTTTTTTTTAACGCCTTTCACTTGTGATATTGATTATGCTCTGAATCCTTTTACTATGTTTTTCTCTTTCTTTTGTTGATTTCTTTTTGTTAATGACAAAAGGGGGAGTAAGTGTGATAGTATTTAAAGGTCCTGAGCCCCATTAAGTTTTTGAAATTTAATCATCTCTCAATACTTTTTGTTAGGGGGAGTAACTTTATTTCAAAATAACTTAACTGAACCATTATCTCTCTCTATCACTTCTATTCTCTTTGATTATTTTACTAAGCGTTAAATGAATTTAATTAACAAAGATAGAACTCAGGGGGAGCTTACAAACCTCACCTTAAAGTACTATTAGACTCAGGGGGAGCTTACAAACCTCATACCCTATAAGTCAACTTGTTAATTAGATTAACAACAATTGATCAAATTTTTAAATACTATGGTTTGTCATCATCAAAAAGGGGGAGATTGTTGGAACAAAATGTGTTTAACAATAAACCCTAAAGAGTTTTGATGATAACAAAGTATTAAAAATTGACAATTGGTATTGCTAACATTTGTTCAAGTGTACAGGACCATAAACAAAGTGATTTATCTCATCAAGGTTCTGAACGAACAAATAAAGAGCAAAGGAAGTATCTATTTAAAACTTAAAGCGCTCCTGAAGACTAGCGCTCCTGAAGACTAGCACTCCTGAAGACAAGAGCTCCTGAAGAGTATGACGTCATCAGAAGCTGAAGGTCCTCAGAAGCTGATTCTTCGAAGCAACAGTATTTCACCAGATTTCAAGATTCAAGTGTTGTATTTTGGAGCGAAAATTGTGGAGCATTGGCAGAAGATTAGTGGATTTAAGCAACGGTCATTTCAAAAGGATTTGAAGTCATTTTGTTGCAAATAGACAAGAAGCGTTGACATTGTACTTTGTACGAACTGTACAACCACCTTCTCCACTACTCTGTTAATTGTCTCAGCAAACAGACAAGAATAACAGCTCTTATGTACAACCAAGCCTGCATCCTTGTTCCCTCTCAACTGGAATGGATTTGAAATTGATTCTTTATAGGACAACAACTAAATCAGGCAAAGAATCACTGGTGAAAGATCAAGCTTCAGTAACGACTCTTTTTGAATGTGTTGGCACTTACAACGTTCACTTCACATCTCTATATAAAGGAGTGAAGACTTGAAGAACAAGTGAGACTCTACAATATTTCAAAAGCGCCAAAACTCTGTCAAATTGTCTAAGCATTTAAAGTTCACTTAGAATTTCAGTTTTCAAGTTCACATCTTTGAAATTCTTAAGTCTTAAGAGTCTGTATCTGATTTGTATTGTGAACACCACTGATTGTATATCAAGTGTTCAATCTCAAACATTTTCTGTGTAATTTTGTTTGTTAGAAGTCTCTTGCTTGTGTGCTTGAGCATTAGAAGTCTCTTGATTGTGTTCTTGAGCATTTGAAGTCTCTTGCTTGTGTGCTTGAGCATTTGTAATCAGATATTACATTTAGTGAACTCTCCTTGGAAGTGCAAGGGGGACAGGACTACTTCCGGATTGTGGAAGGAACCTGTATAAATCTTTTGTGTCCTGCTTCTTCTCTTTTCTCTCTGTTTTTCATTCCGCTGCATACGCTCCTGAACAGTATCTTCAGAAGCTGTCTATCTAGCTTCTGATCATTCTGATTCTGAGTTTTGAAAAGAGAAAACGTTTTTTTTTAAAACACAATTCAACCCCCCCTTCTTGTGTTTTTCTCCCCTTCAAAATGTACCTCAGTACATCTTCAGGCACATGATTAAGACTCTAAGGGAGAGTCAAACAATCAAGAGATGTTGGGTTCCTTATGGAAGACTTCTTTCTGAAATCTTCTGTTGGAACAAAATGTGTTTAACATTACCTATTGAGAGTTTTGATGATAAGGTATTAAAAATTGTCAATTGGATATGCTAATATTTCTTCAAGTGTGCAAGACCATAGACAAAAATTTAGTGTCTATTTAAAGTATAGGATCTGGAAGAACAAATGAGAGCAATGGAATCAACAAACTAAAGGAAGCTTTAAGCATCTGAAGAAAGTGCTCCTGAAGTCTAGTGCTCATGAAGTGATGACGTCATTAGAAGCAAGTTCATCAGAAGCACCTCATCAGAAGTAAGATCACCAGAAGCTGAAGATCATCAGAAGATGAAAGAATCAAAGCTTCAAAGGCTGTTCAAAGGTTTTAATCACGCCTAGCATTGCAGAAGACCAGAAGAGTAAAGCAACGGCTAATTCAAATGAATTTGAAGGCATTGGATGCTTGTTCTTTGAAGAGCGTTGACAAAGTACAAATGTACGAAGTGTACAACCACTTCCTCCACTACTCAGTTTGTGTCTCTGCTACAGGACAAGAATAACAACTATGACTGCAACATTGTTCCTTCATACATAGAATGGATTTGAAATTGATCCTTCATAAAAGCCTCAGAAATAGCCTGATAATGATACCTTTGTTCTCATCTATCCTTATGTTGAAGAAAGGATACATGATATGCAACAAAGAAGGATCAATGCTTGTGTAAGACTACCTGTTGATCATCCTCTACAACCGCCAATGATTGAACCACTTCAATTTGTTCCTACTGGTGCAGAGGTTGTAGAAGATCAAACAGGGCCTGAGTCTGCCAACCATGAGGTATCACTATCTCCATCCACACCAACTACCCAAACATAAAAACCATATGTGTTGGATAATCTAGTTAATCATTATTCAGGAGAATTACCAGGTTATGAGCCTAATCTAGAAAAAGCCTCTGAACTAGCTTCTGATGAAGTTATGTCAGAAAGCCCCCTAAAACAAGCACCAAACTTACAAATGGCCTCATTAACCTGCATAGACATTGTCATTCATCCTGGACATCAACCATATCATCTTAATGCAACTCACTCAAACATATCCTTTGGCATTGCATTATGAAACTTAGCTAAAAGAAGACAAACTGTTCCTGAACAAGTTTTTGTTGATCAACCTTCTGAGACCAACACTCTTTTTGATGAACCTGAAATCTCTACAAATGACCAACCTTCATCTTCAAACCTAGCCATTCAAACTTGTGCTCCTGCCAGAACCACAAATGTCCGTTCTCCACCCACCCTGTTTCTAGATTCTACTATATTAGCATATGTGTGTGAGAACATATTTCAGGAGCTGAACAAGTTAGTTGGAGCAAGAAACAACTTGGTTCATTAAGAGAGCTATGAAAAGCAATGGAGGAGATTAAGAGAAAGAGTTGAATTTGTCTTGTTTAAACTTCAAAGATCATCTCTTGATGCTCAAGACTTTGCTTAGAACAACCTCAAGGGTTGGTTGAAAGGGGTTGTCAACAACTTACAAGAAGTAGCTGTCAGTAGAACACTTATGAAGACTCCCTTATGCTTATCAGACAAAGATGTTGCTGATGTTATTCCTGCCTGTGTTCATCCTAAGGAGCTGAATCTAGCTTGGTTGAACAAGATAAACTTCAAGTCAGCTTCTATAGATTTGGAATTACTGCAAAGGAACACAGTACTGGAAAGAGAAAACAAGCAGCTAAGGAAAAAGCTTATAGATCAGAAACTGCTACTACTTGAGTATAAGACATCTATATAAGCTAAGCTGGAAGAAGCAAGGATTAGAGAAGAGAATCTGCTCAGAAGCAATGAGGATTTCAAGAAAGAAATCAAGCAACAAGCAGAAGAGACAAACAAGTTGCTCAAATAGATGATGGAAATGTTCCAGAATCAAGTCAAGCCTTAGTTGCACACATTTATTGTAGCTTGTTTAGTTTCTTTTGAGTTTTTTGTGTTTGTGTACTTTTGATTCGATATTTTGCTTCTTAACCATATTTGCTTCTGAACAGTTTATGCGTTACTGAACTAATAACTTGCTTCTGAACTTAACTTTATTGTTATTTTTACAGAATTTCTCACTATGTTTTTCTCATCTCTTTCTTTTTGTCTTTATTTTAAACTTTTTGTTGATGACAAAAGGGGGAGTAGATGTATAGTATTTATAGGCTCTGAGCCCCATTAGTTTAATTATAAACAAGTTAAATTAATTAAACCTTCTTCTTATCTCATAGTCTATTTAATGTAAGATTAATTCTGAGCGTTATTTCATTTTTAATGATGAATTTAATTAACATAGATAGAACTCAGGGGGAGCTTACAAACCTCACCTTAAAGTACTATTGGACTCAGGGGGAGCTTACAAACCTCATACCCTTAAAGTTAACTTGTTAATTAGATTAACAACAATTGAACTTTTTAAATACTAATGTTTGTCATCATATAAAAGGGGGAAATTGTTGGAACAAAATGTGTTTAACATTACCTATTGAGAGTTTTGATGATAACAAGGTATTAAAAATTGTCAACTGGATATGCTAATATTTGTTCAAGTGTGCAGTGTTGGAACAAAATGTGTTTAACACTACCTCTTGGGAGTTTTGATCATAACAAGGTATTAAAAATTGTCAATTGGATATGCTAATATTTGTTCAAATGTACAGAACCATAGACAAAAATTTGAGCTCATGATTAGGTTCCGGAAGAACAAAAGAGAGCAAAGGAATCAACAAAAAGGAAGCTTAAAGCGTCTGAAGTGAACGACTCCTGAAGTCAAAGTGCTCCTGAAGTGATGATGTCATCATAAGCTAGTTCATCAGAAGCATCTCATCAGAAGCTGAAGATCACTAGAAGCTGTAGTTCATCAGAAGATGCAAAACTTAAAGCTTCAAAGGTTGTTCAATGGATTTAATCTCGTCTAAGCATTGCAGAAGACCAGAAGAGTGAAGCAATGGCTAATTCAAATGAACTTGAAGGCATTGGATGCTTGTTCTTTGGAGAGCGTTGACAAAGTACAATTGTACGAAGTGTACAACCACTACCTCCACTACTCAGTTTTTGTCTCTGCTACAAGACAAGAATAACAGCTCTGCCTGCAACGATGTTCCTACAAACTTGGAACGGATTTGAAATTGATCCTTCATAGGACAACAACCATATCAGGAAAAACATCATTGGTGATTGATCAAATCTTCAAACGACTTTTATCTTGATGCGCTGGCAATTAACAACGTCTCTTTCACACCTCTATATAAAGGAGTGAAGACTTGAAGAATTGTAAAAGACTCACAACAATTTAAAAGCGCAAAACCTCTACTGAAATTGTTCTGCATCAAAAGTTCACTTAGAATTTCTAGAGTCTTAAGAGTCTGTATCTAATTTGTATTGTGAACACCACTAATTGTATATCAAGTGTTCAACATCAAACATTTTTCTTTGTAATTATGTTTGATTAGAAGTCTCTTGCAGTTGTGCTTGAGCATAGAAGTCTCTTGATTGTGTTCAGGAGCATAGGAAGTCTCTTGCAGTTGTGCTTGAGCATTTGAAGTGTCTTGCTATGTTTATCAGTGAGCATTTGTAATCAGATATTACATTATAGTGAACTCTCCTTGGAACTGCAAGGGGGACAAGACTACTTCCGGTTTGTGGAAGGAACCTGTATAATTGCTTGTGTCTTTCTTCCTTCTCTCTCTCTCTCTCTCTCTCTCTCTCTCTCTCTCTCTCTCTCTCTCTCTGTTTTATCCGCTGCATGTAGAATCTGAACATCACTTAGAAACTGTACTCTAACTGCCTCTGATTAGTGACTTCAGTAGGAGAAAACGAAGAAAAAGCTAACATAATTCAACCTTGTAACACCCCGTTTTCCCAACATAAAAATTTCTTAAAAATAATCAGAGTATTGACAACTTAAACGGAATGCTACATTTCTTAAAAATCACAAATGGAATAAATAATAATTTATTCTTCAAAACATCTCAAAATAAAATCTCAAATACTTCGCAGTGGAATTTATTTCAAAAACCTTAAACAACTTTGGCACGAAGGCCTCAACGTAAAATCTCATCAAAATGTTTCAACATCATGTTCATAGAATCTCATAAAAATAATACGTAAAGAATAGAAAACAATAACAAAGTTCCCCATCCCGTTACGTATCAGAGCACCTAAGGACACAGTGAGAGGTAGTCACTCACAACAGCAATCAACAGCTAATCTAGATCACCTGCAAGTTACCCATACGAAGAGCAACATTTTCAAGCAGAAGGGGTGAGATTTCACATTCAATAATAATAAGCATATAATTCTTTAAAAGAATTTAACAACACATAACAACATCTATTCATCATTAGTAAGACTAATAAACAATAATTTAAGTAAGAGAATTTATCAACATAAACAACAACAAATCATCATCAACAATGTTTCACATAAACAACATAAACATCAACAAATCATCATCAACAATGCTTCACATAAACGACAATAATAAATAATATTGATACTTCACATATTTCTTCATTAACAACTCATTGATAAATGACAACTTAACAACAACGACAACGCGACAACAACGATAACACCGACAACTCGACATCAACGACAATGCAACGACAACAACATCAACTTGACAAATTAACAACTTGACCCGACTATGCAACTTCAACTTCTTAATCATGCATGTGGTACCATCCGGGAATAAGCCCTCAACGTGTTAGAGTAATAACTCTCAAGGCATAAGCCTTCATCATGTTAGAGTAATAACTCTCAATACATAAGCCTTCATCGTGGTGGAGTAAGCTCCCACGGCCATCAGCCCTCATCTTTAATGACTATGCATGGACTCATCAACCAATGCAACTCAACAACTTAGACATCATCTTACAACTTCATCATCTTGGGCAACACTTATACCTTCATAATCTTATTGACAGTTCTCATCTTTTATCAACATATACATTCATATAATAATCCATCAATCATGAACAACATCATATTCAACAACAATAATTCCTCAACGTATACATTCATATAATAAATCATCAATCATAAACAACATCATATTTAACAACAATAATTCATCAACGTATACATTCATATAATAAATCATTAATCATAAACAACATCATATTCAACAACAATAATTCATCAACGTATACATATATACATAACTTTAGCATATAAATTCATCATCAACAACTTAATTAACATCAAATTCACATACCCAAACATTGCATCAAAACATAAGCACATATTTCACCAATTAAATCCACAATAATCACTTTATACAAATATGCACTTATGGGTAGAAGTAGAAAAAGAGATTATACAAAAGATTATGAATGGAATCTAACCTTAATTTCTACAACGTCAAATCTAACAACAACTACAAGGTTAAACCTTTTTCAGAATTATACAACCCATTATTAGAGAAAGCTAGTCTCACCCTTACCTTAGGATTAATTAACAGCAAGGTTCTACAGACTTCTCCTTCTCTGACTCTTCTCTTCTCTTCGTTTCTCCTCTTTCTCTAGGTTTCTCCTCTTTCTCCAAAATAGTTTTGCACCTAATATATTTTCTAACTCTAGCTCTCCTTTTTAAAGTTTTGGGTTAGTTTTCATAAAATTTCACTAAGACCTCCCTGGAGTATTTTCATCATATCTCAAAACTAAGAATCATTTTCATATCAAACTAAAGCCAATGGAACGCTAACACAATTATCTACAACTTTCATGTTTACCCCAAAAGCCAGTTCAAAACAGAAACGGGTGAAAAGGACGCAAGAACGCGAAACAGAGGATGGTTTTCCCAAAACACACTTAGAGTGTTTTTTATCATAACTCAAGATTCACAAAACATTTTCGAGTCACTCCAAAGCCATTAGAAAGATAACTCAATTATCTACAACTTTCATGTTTACCCCAAAAGCCAGTTCAAAACATAAACGGGTGAAAAGGGCACAAGAACGCGAAATAGAGAATGTTGTTTTCTCCAGTTCAAAACAGAAACGGGTGAAAAGGGCACAAGAACGCGAAATAGAGAATGTTGTTTTCTGTGCATTTCGGCAGGCGAAAATATTCTTCTCCATGGCGAGCTATGAACTGGGCTACTTCGCCAGGCGAAATATTCTCCACCATGGCAAGCGATGACTTACAGCATTGCGGGAACAGACTTTTTCACCCCAAAAACCCAATTTTCAAGCACCCAAACCCCAAAATTGATAGGAATCACTGCCTACGTGTATTCTATGACTTAAACATCACTTTTCTACATCAATTACATGAAATTCATAAAGTTTCTACCATTTTTATAGAATTAAACCTAATTCCCAAAACTCACAACCTACAACTTTTGTCAAACCCAATTTCAGAAAAACATACTTAAGATTAGAGAATATGAATCCCACCCTTACCTTAGATTGTTCTTCTGAAATCAACAGCAGCGTTCTTCTTTCCTAGGGTTCTCTCTGAGTTCTCCTCTTTTTTCTCCTTTTCTCCAAAAACTCTTGTACGTGTTTCTGTTTTCTAACTTCTCTATTCTCTACCTCTTACTAACTCTTTAATATAATAACTCTAATTTATCTTACACCCCAAAACTACTCTTCTCCTCATAATTTTATTTATTTCTAAATTAAATATATCTCTCCCCCCACTTAATAATAATAATACACCAAATAACAAATATATTTCCACACAAAATAACAAATATATTTCTACACCAGATAACATATATATTACACTAGTAAATACCTACATATAAGATAACAAAATATCATTCATCAAAATAAATCGACTAAATTATAAAAAGACATCAAATCTCAATAAAATAAATAAGTAATAAAAAAGGGCGTTACATCTGAAGTTATCTGGCGTGGCTTATTTGCATTGGTGTATAACTTAAAAGGGCTATGATGATGTTATGCTTTGAATGTACTTTCTCGCGCCCCCAATTGTCATTAATGTTGTGTTTGTTTGTCCCCTCTTAATTGCAATCGTTTGTTTTTACTCAAAACACTTAGACAAAACACACACTATTCACTTCACAGCCTACACTTTCTATTCTCAACTGTTCTCTGCGAAGTAAAACGCATTTCTCTTCAATCAAAACCAAGAACCCTAAAAATCTCATCATCATCAATGGCGTCCTCAAGCTCCATTCCAGAATCAGCTATGCAAGACATTACACAAGGAACTTCTACGCAGTAAGAAACTCCAGCATATGATATAAAGGGAAGAACTATGTCTCTAGAAGAGTGCGATTTAAATGTTCAGGTTGAGCGACTGGTTGATTTCATCTCTCTAGCACACCATGGCTGTGACATCAAAAGTTACTATGAAGCTCAAGGTCTCATGTATTACTTCAATATGCTGAATGGTCCAACTTATGAAAACCTGGTTAGACCCTTCTGGGTTAGAGCGCATGTTTATGACAAGAAAGCTGCAAAATTAGAAGAAACGGAGAAGATATTAATTGATCCTACTTTGGAAGGGAAAATAATATAAGAAATGGGTCTGGAACCCTTTGTTGTCACTGAAAACCCTTTGTTGTCACTGAAATCAGATCAAGCATCATGGGAATTCCAGTCTTCATCTCCCAAGATGTAATTGCATATATCATCAGAAGGGCTTCTGAAGGCAACTTTAAAGATGGTTTGGACAACAAGAAAAAGAGTCCATGGGATGAAGTTGTTCATCAAACCATGTTTAACAGCAAGAAGAAGGATGCCTACAGAAGTCTGTCTATGGAAAAGAAGATGCTTCTGAAGATACAGAACAAAAACCTTCTACCCAAAGGAGGAGGTTCTGACCAACCTTCATTGGAACACAGGGTGTTCTTGCACTTCTTCATCAAGAAGGAGATAGCAAACATGCCCAAATATATATTCAAGCACATGATCAAGACTCTGAGAGAAAGTCAGCTGAACAATAGAGTCTGCGTTCCCTATGGGAGACTTATCTCAGAGATACTACATCAGGGAGGGATTCTGAAGGCCCTAGATGATACCAAAGTCTTTACTGATCAACAACTCGGTACAGTTACTGGGAAAATCATAAATGGAAGCACTTTGGGAAACATGAAACTGATCAAGCAGGAAGACATCAAAAAGTTGGATACAGACATGAAGGAATCCAGAGTCTCCTCAAATCTCATGGAAAACTTTACTCCTATCTGCAAGCATGATCCACTGGATGTGCAACTGTACTTCTTACATGACTACTTGAAGAGTACTGGAGAAGAAATCCAACTAAAGGATATACCAGAAACCATGTATGGTGGTGCTCTTCCTGTGGCCACGAGAAGGAAAACAAAGAGGAAGGCACTCACCAAGGATGAGTACCTTGATGAAGCATCTGAACAACCAGCAAAGAAAGCCAAGAAGGCTAAATATGTTAAGGCATCTAAAGCAACTGGTTCTGGTTCAACTATTCAAGAGGAAGTTCAGGACTTGGAACCAATCAAGGTTCTGAACAAGAGGACCAGAAGTGGGAAGGAAGCTTTACCTTCACCACTTCAACCTAGTCAACCCTCCATTCCTAAAAGGAAAAGGAAACTAGTTGTCAGGAAACTTAAGATTGTCTCTGAAAAAGAAGAAGAAGATGAAGATGCTGTTGTTCAGAAAGCATTAAAGCTGGCCAGAGAAATTGAGATACCTGCTGAGGTTCTGGCTAGAGAATCTACAGTTGAAGCTCCTCAACCGGGATTGGAAATCACTAAAAACCTACAACAAATGGCAGTGGCTGTTGATTTGATGGAAGCTACTGAGGTTGTTCATGAGGAAGCAGGATGTTCAGAAGCTCCTGATGCTTCAGAATCTCCTGAAGGTAACTCTAATTCTCACACACCTGCTGAAATTATTACAGTTGAATCTAGTTCATCCCTTGAATCTAGGTATAGTTCAGCCACCCTATCTTCATCCTCATTAACATCATCTGATACAGATGATGTACCCCTAAATAAAGTTTACACCAACCTCAACAAATCTTTATCCCCATCACCATCAACCAAAACTCATAAAAAGCCAGATTATGATACATTTTTGTCAATGTATCCCTCTGTTGAAGAGAGGTTAAGTGGTTTGCAACAAAGAAGAATTGATGCTTGCATTCATCTACCTGCTGATCATCCCCTACAACCACCTATGATTGAGCCTTTTCAATCTCTTCCTGCTGATGCAGAGGGTGCTGATGATCACACAGGGACAGATCCTGCAAACATCAATGTATCATCATCTACACCTAACTCACCAACACAAACAACTCCAACAACAGAAACACATGAACCATCAATCATTCTTGACCTTGAAAAACATTACTCAGGTGAATTACCTGGTTATGTGTCAAACCAAGAAAAAGCCTCTGACATAGCTTCTGATGAAGTTATGACAGAAAGCCCCCAACAACATGAACCTAACCAAGTTATGACCTCTTCAACCAACCTTGATTCTGTTCTCATCCCTGAACTTGTTCCTGAACAACCTCTTCCTAAACTAAGTGTTCCTGAACAAATCATTCTTAACCAACAACAAACAACCAACACTTCTACTGAACCTGCAACTTCAACCATTGACCAACCCTCATCCTCAAACTTAGCCATTCTACCTGTTGCTCCTGCCAAGATCCATTTCCCTTCTCCACCCACCCTATTTCTATATTCAACTATTCTAGCAGATGTGTGTGAGAACATCTTTCAGGAGCTGAACAATCTGGTTCAAGCTAGGAATAACCTCATTCATGAGGACAACTACGAGAAGATGTGGATAAGGTTGAAGGATAGAGTATAATTTGTCTTGACAGAGCTACAAAGAACTTGCATTGATGCTCAAGACACTACTCAAACAAAGCTTCAAGACTGGCTGAAGGGAGTTGTTAGTAACTTGCATGAAGTGAAAGTTCTTAAAACTTGGGTGAAGACTCCTCTGTGCTTAAGAGCAAGGAATACTTCTGATTTCATTCCATCAAGTATACACCCAAGAGAGCTGGACTTAAATTGGTTAAACAAGATAAATCTTAAGGAAGCCTCTTCTGAACTAGCACTTCTGCAAAAGAACACTCTTTTGGAAAAGGAAAAAAAACAGCTCAAGAAAGAGCTTCTGGGGCAGAAACTACTTTTATTTAAATACAAGACTGCTACTGAAGCCAAGCTAGAAGAAGCAAGAACAAGGGAAGAGAAGCTGATCAGAAGCAATGAAGAATTCAAGCAAGAAATGAAAGAACAAGAAAAAGAAACAAACAGGATAATGCAACAAATGATGGAGATGCTTCAAAAACAAGCCCAACCTTAGTTGCACACCATTTTAACTTGTTTTAATTTCCATTATTTGTATATCTTTATATATTGTTTCTGAACTTGTTTATGCTTCTTAATTAACTGTTTAACCTATGTGCTTCTGAACAATTCATGCTTCTAAATATAAACTGCTTCTGAACTTCATTTTATTGTGTGCTCTGATCACTCTTGATATATTTTCTCACTTTGTTTTTCTCATATCTTCTTTTTGTCTTTATTATTTTATACTTTTTGTTGATGACAAAAGGGGGAGTAGATGTATAATATTTAAAGGCTCTGAGCCCCATTAATTTAATTTCAAACAATTTAAATTAATAGGACCATTTTCTTATCTCTTGGTCTTTTAATGTGAGATTATTCTGATTGTTATTACGTTTTTAATGATGAATTTAATTAACTAGAATAGAACTCAGGGGGAGCTTACAAACCTCACCTTATAGTACTATTGGACTCAGGGGGAGCTTACAAACCTCATACCCCAATAGTCAACTTGTTAATTAGATTAACAACAATTGAACATTTTAAATATGTATGTTTGTCATCATCAAAAAGGGGGAGCTTGTTGGAACAAAATGTGTTTAACACTACCTCTTGAGAGTTTTGATGATAACAAGGTATTAAAAATTGTAAATTGGATATGCTAATAATTGTTCAAGTGTACAAGACCATAAACAAAAATTTGATATCATCATTAGGTTCTGGAAGAACAAAAGAGAGCAAAGGAATCAACAAAAAGGAAGCTTAAAGTGTCTGAAGAGAACGGCTCCTTAAGTCAAAGTGCTCATGAAGTGATGACATCATCAAAAGCTAGTTCATCATAAGCATCTCATCAAAACCTTAAGATCAGCAGAAGCTGTAGTTCATCAGATGATGCAAAACTTAAAGCTTCAAAGGTTGCTCAATGGCTAATTCAAATGAACTTGAAGGCATTGGATGCTTGTTCTTTGAAGAGCGTTGACAAAGTACAATTGTACGAAGTGTACAACCACTACCTCCACTACTCAATTTTTGTCTCTACTACAAGACAAGAATAACAGCTCTGCCTGCAACGATGTTCCTACAAACTTGGAATGGATTTAAAATTGATCCTTCATAGGACAACAACCATATCAGGCAAAAGATCATTGGTGATTGATCAAAGCTTCAAACGACTCTTATCTTGATGTGTTGGCCATTCACAACTCTGCTGAAATTGTTCTGCATCAAAAGTTCACTTAGAACTTCTTATCAAAAGTTCATATCTAAGAAATTCTAGAGTATTAAGAGTCTGTATCTGATTTGTATTGTGAACACTACTAATTGTATATTAAGTGTTCAACGTCAAACATTTTCCTTTGTAATTCTGTTTGATTATAAGTCTCTTGCAGTTGTGCTTGAGCATAGAAGTCTCTTGATTGTGTTCAGGAGCATAGGAAGTCTCTTGCAATTGTGCTTGAGCATTTGAAGTGTCTTGCTATGTTTATCAGTGAGCATTTGTAATCAGATATTACATTATAGTGAACTCTCCTTGGAAGTGCAAGGGGGACAAGACTACTTCCGGTTTATGGAAGGAACCTGTATAATTGCTTGTGTTTTTCTTCCTTCTCTCTCTCTATTTTATCCGCTGCATCTAGAATCTGAACATCACTTTAGAAGTTGTACTCTAACTGCTTCTGATCAGTGACTTCAGTAGGAGAAAACGAAGAAAAAGCTAACACAATTCAACCCCCCCCCCCCCCCCCTTCTTGTGTTTTTCTCACCTTCATGCAGGACCATAGACAAAAATTTGGTGTCTATTTAAAGTATAGGTTCTAGAAGAACAAATGAGAGCAATGGAATCAACAAAGTAAAGGAAGCTTGAAGCATCTTAAGAAAGTGCTCCTGAAGTCTAGTTCTCCTGAAGTGATGATGTCATCATAAGCAAGTTCATTAGAAGCACCTCATCAGACGCAAGATCACCAGAAGCTGAAGATCATCAGAAGATAAAAAAATCAAAGCTTCAAAGGCTATTCAAAGGTTTTAATCACGCCTAACATTGTAGAAGACCAGAAGAGTAAAGCAACGACTAATTCAAATGAATTTGAAGGCATTGGATGCTTGTTCTTTGAAGAGCGTTGACAAAGTACAATTGTACGATGTATACAACCACTACTTCCACTACTCAGTTTGTGTCTCTGGTATAGGACAAAAATAACAGCTATGCCTGCAACAATGTTCCTTCTTACTTGGAATGGTTTTGAAATTGATCCTTCATAGGTGAATAACCAAATCAGGCAAAAGATCATTGGTGATTTGATCAAAGCTTCAAAAGACTGTTTTTTGATGTGCTGGCAATTTACAATGTCTATTTCACACCTCTATATAAAGGAGTGAAGACTTAGAGAATAAAAAGACTCAACAATAATTTAATAAGGCCTAACCTCTGCTGAAATTGTTCTGCATCAAAAGTTCACTTAGAACTTCTTATCAAAGTTCATATCTTAGAAATTCTAGAGTCTTAAGAGTTTGTATCTGATTTGTATTGTGAACACCACTGATTGTATATCAAGTGTTCAACCTCAAACATTTTTCTTTGTAATTCTGTTTGAATAGAAGTCTCTTGTAGCTTTGCTTGAGCATTAGATGTCTCTTGATTGTGTTCAGGAGCATAGGAAATCTCTTGTAGTTGTGCTTGAGTAGTTTGAAGTCTCTTGCTAGTTTTAGCAGTGAGCATTTGAAATCAGATATTACATTTTAGTGAACTCTCCTTGGAAATGCAAGGGGTACAGGACTACTTCCGGTTTATGGAAGGAACCTGTATAATTGCTCTCTCTCTCTCTCTCTCTCTCTCTCTCTCTCTCTCTCTGTTTTTATCCGCTGCATTTAGAATCTGAACGTTACTTCAGAAGTTGTAATCTAACTGCTTCATATCAGTGATTTTAGTAGGAGAAAACGAAGTAAAAGCTAACACAATTCAACCCCCCTTCTTGTGTTTTTCTCACCTTCAATTGGTATCTCGAGCCTTGGTTCTGTTGAGAACACTTAACAGTGTAACAACCCAAGATCTGAGAAAAACATGTATGCTGGTAAATCATCTGTTTCTAGCTCTTGTGGTAATCATAATGTTGTTTCTTATGATTATAGTGATATGAAAGCTGATTCAGGAAAAATTCGAAAGTTTAATGGAGACCTTGAAGAGTTCTCCTGGTGGAAAACCAACTTCTACAGTTATATCATGGGCTTAGATGAAAAGTTATGGGATATTCTGGAAGATGGGGTTGGTGACTTTGACCTTGATGAAGAAGGAGCTGCAGTTGATAGAAAGAAACATACTCCTGCTCAGAAGAAAATGTACAAGAAACATCACAAGATCAGAGGTTCACTTGTTCTTGCGATACCTCGTGCAGAGTATATGAAGATGAATGACAAATCTATTGCAAAGGCAATGTTTGCTTCTCTCTGTGCAAACTATGAAGGTAGTAAGAAGGTAGTAAGAAGGATGATGAAAGCATTGAGGAAATGTACTCAAGGTTTTAGACCCTAGTCTCTGGACTACAAATACTAAAGAAAAGCTATGTTGCTTTTGATCATGTGAGCAAGATACTAAGAAGTCTACCTGCTAGATGGAGACCTAGGGTTACTACTATTGGGGAAGCTAAAGATTTAAACACTTTCAATGTTGAAGATCTTGTAAGCTCTCTCAAGGTTCACGAGATAAGCTTAAATGAACATGAGCCTGCTAAGAAAAGCAAATCTATTGCTCTTCCATCCAAAGGGAAGTCATCAAAAGCTCTTAAAGTTATAGAATCTAAAGAAGAATCACCTGATGGAGATTCTGATGAAGATCCTGCTGAGAAGATGGCTATGCTTTCTAATAGGTTGCAGTATCTGGCTAAGAAGAACAAGAAGTTCTTGAGCAGAAGAAGCAGTTACAAAGGCTCCAAGAAAGAAGATCAAAAGGTTTGTTTCAAAGGAGAAGTCGAAGAAATCAACTTTCAAATTAAACAAGTTCAAGAAGCAGATCAAGCAGAGTTTAATGGAAACCTGGGAAGATTTAGACAGTGAATCTGAATCTGATAAGGATGATGCTAATGACGATGCAAAGGTAGTTGTGGGGTTAGTGGCTACAGTTACTTCAGAAGTTGAACCTGAATCAGACTCAGAAAAAGAAAATTAGAAATACCTAAAAGCAAAGGAAAAACAAAAATCATGGTACCTAGAGAGCGGTTGCTCAAGACATATGACAGGAGAGAAGTCTATGTTGCTCAAGACATATGACAGGAGAGGAAATGTGAAGTTTGGAGGCAACCATTCTGGCGAGATCATTGGTACAGAAACTATTGGTAACTTCTCTATCTCTATTAATAATGTGTGGTTGGTAGATGGTCTTGAACATAACCTTTTGAGTATAAGTAAGTTTTGTGACAATGGTTATGATGTGATGTTTGAAAAGACCAACTGGACAGTAATCAACAAGGATAAAAAGTCCATAGTATTCAAGGGAAAGAGGATAGAGAATGTCTATAAAATTAACTTCTCTGAACTGGTTGATCAGAAGGTAATTTGCCTTCAATCAGTAAATGATAAGAAATGGATGTGGCACAGAAGGTTGGGACATGCTAACTGGAGATTAATCTCTAAGCTTAGTAAGTTACAACTGGTCAAAGGCCTACCTAACATTGATTATCATTCAGATGCACTTTGTGGTGGATGCCAGAAAGGGAAGATTGTGAAATCATCTTTTAAAACAAAAGACATTTTCTCAACCTCCAGACCCTTAGAATTACTTCATATTGATTTATTTGGACCAATTAACATTACATCCTTATATGGAAGTAAATATGGACTAGTCATTGTTGATGATTACAGCAGATGGACTTGGGTAAAATTCCTGAGAAGTAAGGATAATGCTTATGATGTATTCAGTAACTTCTGCACTCAAATGCAGTCTGAAAAAGAAATGAAAATTTTTAAAGTCAGAAGTGATCAAGGTGGAGAATTTGAAAATGAGCCATTTGAAGCTTTTTGTCAAAAACATGGAATTACTCATGAATTCTCCTCTCCTAGAACTCCACAGCAAAATGGAGTTGTAGAAAGAAAGAATAGAACCTTACAATAAATGGAAAGAACCATGATTCATGAAAATAATTTGGTTAAACATTTCTAGGCAGAAGCAGTGAATACAAGATGTTATGTTCAAAATAGGATCTATATCAAACCTATCTTGGAGAAAACAACATATGAACTCTTTAAGGGAAGAAGACCCAATATCTCTTACTTTCATCAATTTGGATGTACCTGCTACATTCTAAATAACAAGCTCTACCTAAAGAAATTTGATGCCAAGACCCAAAGAGGAATCTTTTTAGGTTACTCTGAAAGGTCAATGCACGTTAAATTTGATGACAAAGAGCCTGTAAGTGAAAATCTAGAGCAAGATGAAAGTGTTGTAGATACACAGGTTACTGAAGACACTCTAGAATCTGATCAGACTGTTGAATCTGAAGATAGTCCAGAAGCTGAACCAACCTCAAAAGCTCAAGATGATGTAGTTTCTGATGAAGCTCAAGATGGCTCACAGCAAGCTAATCAATTCAAGAATAAATTCAAGTACAAGTCTTCACATCCTGAGGATCAAATCATTGGAAACAAAGATAGTCCTAGAAGAACAAGATCATATTTCAGACAAGAAGAGTCAATGATAGGATTGTTATCGGTGATTGAACCTGCCACAGCTAATGAAGCACTTTCAGATGATGGATGGATACTAGCTATGCAAGAAGAGCTCAATCAGTTTCAAAGAAATGATGTGTGGGATTTGGTACCCAAACCTCAGTAGAAGAACATTATTGGAACAAAATGGGTATTCAAAAACAAGCTGAATGAACAAGGTGAAGTAATCAGAAATAAAGCTAGACTTGTTGCACAAGGTTACAGTCAACAAGAAGGCATTGATTACACTGAAACATTTTCTCCAGTTGCAAGATTGGAAGCAATCAGGTTACTTCTATCCTACGCAATTAACCATGGCATAATATTATATCAAATGGATGTCAAGAGTGCATTTATAAATGGAGTCATAGAAGAAGAAGTGTATGTCAAGCAACCTCCTGGTTTTGAGGATCTTAAGCATCCTAACCATGTTTATAAACTTAAGAAATCACTATATGGCTTGAAACAAGCTCCTAGAGCTTGGTATGATAAACTGAGTAATTTCCTGATTAAAAATGATTTTAAAAGAGGTCAAGTTGACACAACACTCTTTAGAAGGACTCTTGAGAAAGACATTCTTGTTGTGCAGATATATGTTGGTGATATAATATTTGGTTCCACTAATGCATCTCTTTGCAAGGAATTTTCTATGTTAATAAAGGATGAATTTGAAATGAGCATGATGGGAGAATTGAAGTTCTTCATTGGAATTCAAATTAATCAATGTAAAGATGGAATGTATGTTCATCAAACAAAGTGCACTAAGGAGCTTCTGAAGAAGTTCAAGCTAGAAGATTGTAAAGTGATGAACAGTTCAATGCACCCAACCTGCACCTTAAGCAAAGAAGATACTGGATCAAAGGTAGATCAGAAGCTGTATAGAGGTATGATTGGTTTTTTATTATACCTCACTACATCTAGGCCAGATATTTTATTCAGTGTATGCTTGTGTGCAAGATTCCAGTCAGATCCTAAAGAATCTCATTTAACAGTTGTCAAGAGAATCTTTAGGTATCTGAAAGGAACAACAAGTCTTTGACTCCTTTACATGAAATCCTTAGATTATAAGTTGGTTGGATCATGTGATGCTGACTATGCTGGTGACAAGATTGAAAGATAATCAATTAGTGGCAACTGCCAGTTCCTGGGAGAGAATCTGATATGCTCGGCTAGCAAAAGACAAGCAACTATTGCTATGTCTACAGCAGAAGCAGAATACATTTCAGCTGCAAGTTGGTGTACACAACTACTTTGGATGAAACATCAGTTGGAAGATTATCAGATTAATGCTAACAATATTCATATCTTTTGTGATAATACTGTTGCTATTTGTTTGTCAAAGAATCCAATTATACATTCAAGAGCTAGGTTCATTGAAATCAAACACCACTTTATTAGAGACTATGTTCAAAAAGGAATTTTGGATATACAATTCATTGATATTGAACATCAATGGGCTGATATATTCACCAAACCTTTAACTGTGGAAAGATTTGATTTTATTAAGAAAAATTTGAACATGCACTTTGTGTCTGATTAAATTTGATCACTCCTGAACAAAAAGTTAGGTCCTGAAGTTAGTTCAGAAGCTATAGTCCATCAAAAGATCTTAACTGCGACTATAAGGAAAATGTGCTTCTGAAGATGACATCAGCATCTTAACTTCAAAAGCTGGACTCTTTGCTCCTGAATAGCAAAGTTAGTGGAATCGTTGGAAGTTACTTTTTGGTAACACTTGTCCCACTAACTTTACAGCTCATCTGAAGTAATCCAACGTGGCTTAAGTGTACTGTTGTATAACATAAAAGGGCAATGATGGTTTTAAGCTTTGAATGTACTATCTCGCGCACCCAATGTCATTAATGTTGTGTTTGTTTGTCCCCTTCTGAATTGCAAACGTTTTACTCAAAACACTTAGACAAAAATCACACACTACTCACTTCACAACTCACACTTTCTGATTTTAGATTGTTTTTCTGCGAAAACACATCTTTTCAAAAACCAAAAACCTAAGAACCCTAAAAACCTCATCTTCATCAATGGCAACTTCAAGTTCAGTTCCAGAATCGTCCATGTAAGAAACAACTGCTTATGAAATCAGGGGAAGAACTATGTCTTTAGAAGAATGGGATCTTAACGTTCAAGTTGAAAACCCTGTCGACTTCATATCTCTAGCACACCATGGTTGCGACATCAAGAAGTTCTATGAGGCTCAGAACCTCATCAACTACTTTGACATTCTGAATGGTCAAACCTACATGAACCTAGTAAAGCACTTCTAGGTTAGAGCAGAAGTCTATGATCGTAAAGCTGCTTAGTTGGAAATGGATGAGAAAGTTCTGATTGACCCCAGTTTAGCTGGTAAAACAAGGAAAGAAATGGGTTTGGAACCCTTCACTGTTACAGAAATAAGATCAAGCATCACGGGTATCTCCGTGTTTATCTCAAAAGAAGTGATTGCTTGGGTAATCAGAAGAGCATCTGAAGGAAGGTTTATCAGTGGCTTAGACAACAAAAAAACCAGTCAATGGAATGATACAGTGAACAAGACAATGTTCAACAGTACTAAGAAGGGAAAGTATTGTGACTTGGGTATGGAACACAAGCTGCTCCTGAAGATCCAGAATGAAAATCTTCTACCAAAAGGTGGTGGTGGAGATCAACCTTCACTGGGTCATAGAGTGTTTCTGCACTTCTTCATGACCAAGGTGAAGGCTAATGTACCTAAGTACATATTCGTGCACATGATTAAGACTCTAAGGGAGAGTCAAACAATCAACAGATTTTGGGTTCCCTACGGAAGCCTTCTTTTCAAAATATTATATCAAGGAGGAATTTTGGATGATATCAGAACATCCAAGGTTGCTGATGATAAGCAGCTAAGCACAGTAATAGGCAAGCTGATTAATGGTGGCACCTTGAGA
This sequence comes from Medicago lupulina, assembly GCA_958299785.1. Taxonomy (NCBI): domain Eukaryota; kingdom Viridiplantae; phylum Streptophyta; class Magnoliopsida; order Fabales; family Fabaceae; genus Medicago; species Medicago lupulina. The sequence goes on from OY283139.1 coordinate 66,237,388, forward strand.
CACATGAAGCTCATTAAGAAAGAATATTACAAGAAGTTGGCTACAAACATGAGGAATCTGAGGCAGTATCCAACTTGATGGATAACTTTCCTCCTATCAACATGCAAGATCCTCTTGATGTAAGAGTCAGTTTCATCCTGAAGCACTATGAAAGAACTGGAGAGACCATTAGGATGGAAGATGTTCCATAAACTATGTTTGGTGGTGTTTTTCCTGTTGCTTCTAAGAAGAAAAGAAAGCTGACCAAAGAAGAGTACCTATTGATGAGTCATTAATTAGTTGTTTTAATATAATATTTAGTTTCGTTTTATTTAGATTTGAGTTTATTTTATTTAAATATTATTTCCTTTTAGATCTATTTTACTTCAATTGCATATTTATATTTCAGGAACGAATATTTGATAGATTCAGTCTTGGAGCAAAAGAAAGAGGATTAGGAGCTTATTCAGGCTGGAAAAATACAAGATTCAGCACAAAAATATATTCCCCCAAGTCAGAAGCTTGGCACGGCCCGTGCCATATCTCACACGGTCGTGCCACATCTCAGGATTTCTCTTTTGTTGCTTTTGCTTCTTGTACAAGCTACCTATTAGTTTATTTCTAACCAAAAAGCCCATGGTTTCTTATGGAACATTCTAGTGATGTATTTCTTAGGGCTTAAGGCATTGTAAACTATAAATAGAGTAGCTAGCTATCACAACAATTCATCTTTTGTTCTTGGAATTCAATAGTGACAATTGTCTTTCTAAATAAAAGTTCTTTCTTTTACTTTCTTGTTATTTTATGTTCTTTCTCTTCTTCTCTATGTCTACTATGATCATGAGTGAGTAGACTTCTCTTGTCTTCGGATTGTTGGATAAGTCTTAATGACATAATCCTAATCAAACCAAACCATAACCCCTAATTTTATCTAATCTCACTTTCTAATCTAATTTCACCGCTCTTATAATGAATTAACAATTACTAACTTAAGAAGTGAACGCGGAGGAGTTATTACTTGTTAATTCATCATCACAAATATCAATTCATAATGCGACAGCGGAGCTTTGATATTGGAAACAGTGAAATTAGACAAGGATTGCGAAACATGATAATAGTCTAGAAAACCTTGGGACATATAAAGTTTCGAGCTTCAAGGATTCCAATAACAATCAACCATGAGAATAGGCTTGATTGTTAGAGGAACACACTCACTGAAACCGAAAGGAGATGTGATAGGCTAAAGAGAAACTTGTCCTTAGAAAGTGGGACCAATATAAAATTAACGGTTTAGGGTTTGTTTGTGAAGGACTTGTCATTAGATGGACCAATAAATCCCAAGGCTCTTTTTATTATTATATTTTATTCGATAAAAATCAACATTTTTCTACTTAAATTCTCTTTCTAATCATTTTCTAGAATTAATCAAATTAACCAACTCCCTGTCGGAACGATACTCTTTTTATTACAACATCGGCAGAACCGTGCACTTGCAGTTTTGCTCATCAAGTTTTTGGCGCCGTTGCCGGGGAGTTAACCTATTTGATTAATTTTTCTTTGTGGTTAGAATTATTCTTTTCTCTTTTTACCTTTTTATTTTTCTCTCTTTTCTTCTTCCTCTCTCTTCTTTTGTTACCGTTAACTTCTTGGGTTCTTACTCTTGTATGCGAATAAACAAAAATCTTGTCGAACCTATTCCTGAGATCGAAAGGTATTTGCATACGAGACAAAGAGAAGCACGAAATAATACCGTTATGGCTGAACGCACTCTCAAAGAGTATGATACTCCTTCCACAGAAGAGCCACAAGCTATTATTGTGTACCCAACAGTTGAGGATGACAATTTCGAAATTAAGCCTGCACTACTTAACTTGGTGCAGCAAAATCAGTTTTCTGGATCCCCCACTGAGGATCCAAACCTACATATTTCTACCTTCCTAAGACTCAGTGACACCCTAAAAGAGAACCAAGAAGCCGTAAGACTTCATCTATTTCCCTTTTCCTTAAGGGATAGAGCTAACGCTTGGTTCCATTCCCTAGAAGTCGGTTCCATCACTTCATGGGATCAAATGAGGCGAGCATTCCTTGCCAGATTCTTTCCCCCTTCTAAAATTGCTAAACTAAGGGACCAAATCACATGGTTCAATCAAAAAGATGGGGAATCTCTATATGATGCGTTGGAGCATTTCAAAGAAATGCTTAGAATTTGTCCCCACCATGGTTTAGAGAAGTGCTCATAGTCCACACCTTTTATAATGGTTGGTCTTATACCACAAAAATGACTGTTGATGCAGCTGCAGGTGGAGCTTTAACGAACAAGAACCATACAGCAGCATATGCCTTTATTGAGGACATGGCCTAGAATCACTACCAATGGACCAACGAGAGAGCCATAACAGCTCCTACTCCATCTAAGAAAGAGGCAGGTATGTACGAAATCTCTAACTTTGATCATCTTGTTGCAAAGGTTGATGCACTAACCCAAAAGATTGAAAAAATAAATGTTATTGTCGTCACTCCTACTTTTGTATCTCCTCCTTGTGAAATTTGTGGTGTATTTGGCCATATTGGTATTGATTGTCAGCTAGGTAGTGTTATTGATAGTGTTGAGCAAATGAACTACGCTCAATACAACCAAGGAATGAGGCAAAATCAAAACTTTTACAAAAACCCTCAAAATTCCTATGGACAAGTAGCACCACCCGGCTATACAAACAACCAGAGAACCCCTCAAAAATCTGGTTTGGAAATTTTAATGGAAAGTTATGTCATGAATCAATCTAAACAGCTTCAAGAGCTCAAAAACCAAACCGGATTTCTGAATGATTCTCTAACCAAACTTAATGCCAAGGTTGAATCTTTTGCTACTCATAATAAGATGCTTGAAACTCAAATCTCCCAAGTGGCCCAACAGGTGGCCACATCCTCTCAAACACCAGGAATCTTTCCTGGACAAACCGAAGCCAACCCAAAAGCTCATGTTAAAGCTATATCATTATGGAGTGGTAAAAAGTTAGAGGATACCGTTGTTAAGGCCAAAACCATTGAGGGAGAGAGTGATGAGTGTCAAGGTGAGATAGCTATGATAAAGAGTGAAAACAGACTGATAAATTCAAAATCCCCTTGCCATTAGGGATTGCTAAGCCTTGCTTGGAGGCACAATTTAAAAAGTTTATTAATATACTTAAAAAGATTTGCATTAAAATTCCCTTAGCGGAAGCTTTGACTCGAATGCCTCTATATGCTAAGTTTATCAAGAAAAAAAGAAAAAAATTTCAAAGAAAAATGCTATAGAGCATAATGAGACAATAGCTTTGACTAGGGAAAGTAGTGCAATCATCAAGAAGCTTCCTCCAAAGCTTGGAGATCTGGGTAGTTTTTCTATTCCTTGTGTGATTGGAAGTGAGGCCATTGATAAGGCCATGTGTGATTTAGGAGCTAGTGTTAGTTTGTTACCCTTGTCCTTATTTAATAGGATAGGTATAGGTGAGTTGAGACCAACCGAGGTGACCTTAAAGTTAGCCGATCGTACTAACATCTACTCCGTTGGATCCATTGAGGACATCCCCATTGAGGTAAGAGGGATTTATATCCCCACTGGTTTTATAGTTCTAGACATGGATGAGGATGACCAAGTGCCTATTATTCTAGGGAGGCCCTTTCTCGCTACTGCGGGGGCTATGATTAATGTTAAGGGTGGAACGATTGTTTTTCGAGTTAGTGATGAAATAGTAGGATTTGGAATGGAAACTGTTAATAAGGAGCCCTTTGATTTCTCTTGTTTCATGATTGATGATCATAGTGTGAAAGAACGTTTCTTAGCGTCATCTACATAATATGATCTCTTTGATCTATTTTAACATTGTTTCTAACCGTCAAGCTAATGACCGTAAAAGAGCGCTTCGTGGGAGGCAACCCACGCATTTAACTACTTTTGTTTTGTTTGTTTTCCGTTGTTTTAAGTTGTTTTGTAGGTAATTGTCCGAGCATGATTCAAGAAAATGAAAAATTTTGAAGGCCAAAACTACAGAAACTTGGCACGGCGGTGCCTAACCTTGCCATACAAAACACACAAACTCACAGAGAGATAGCACGGCCCATGCCAATATTGGCACGGCCGTGCGCGACTCCCAGGAAAGTTTAAACACAAAATTCTTCTTCTTCTTCCCTCATTCTACGACACAAGCATCTTTCCTCATCCAAACTTCTCTCTAGACCTCCATAACCAACAACCTTCCAACCTTCATATCTCCCTCAAAACACGACCAATTAACCAAATTTCTTCACCAAAACACTTCCAAACATCATCCCAAACATAACCCACCACTCAAAAATAACTTTCGTCCACCCAAACCAAAAATCACCAAATTCGAATTCCCCAACAACCTAACCCAAAAACCACAAATTCTTCACCAATCTCCACAACCCAACTCAAAAACCTTACTTAAACCTTAACCCCATACCAAAACCAAACTTTCCCACCCAAAATTTTCCCAAACCCCAACCTTCACCAAAATTCACAAAAGTCAACAAGGTCAATGGCACCCAAAAGGCCCAGAAAGGATATTGCAAGCTCAAGTGATGGAGGAACTAGGAAGCAAGCTGCCCCAAAGAATCACGGCATCACATTTAGCACTCCAAAACAACAGAGTAGGTATAAATCTCTTCTCTCTAAACCTTTGCATCCTTGTAGGTACCCGGATAATTATGACATGATTAGATTAGGGATTAGGTATAATGTGTATATGTTGTTGAATAGGTTAGGATGGGTTGAGCTGTTAAGACCTATGAAGGGTTATGAAAACTTCACCTATGAATTTTTAAGCTCTATTGTTTTCACAAAAGATAGGATGAATTTTGATAACTCCGATCATCGAGTCTACTTCCGGCTTATGAACATTGATTATGAGATGTCTCTCGAACACTTTTGCAATGAGATGGGCTTCGCAAATGCGGGATTCATCCATGACTCTTGTAATCATGATCTTAGGCCGGAAGACTACAACCCTATTACCTTTTGGCAAAGTATCACTGGATTGCACCAATACAATTCACGTTCTAACAAAGCTAGTAACATCCATAACTTTGTGCTTAGGTACCTCCAAAGGGCTATGGCTTGCACCATTTGGGGTAGGAAAGAAGTACGAACCACTAGGACGGATGAACTCTTTATGTTGTGGGCTATGCTTAAAAACCGTCATGTGAATACTTGCTTTTACCTGCTTGATTATCTTGCTTCTTTAGGCGCAAAATCTAGTGTTACGAGTGAGATAGTGGTAGGGGGTATCATCACCTTTATAGCTAGCCAGTTTGGAGTAGAGAGTTTTCTATAGTTTTGTAATAGAAACAACAATTTTTAAACTTTTAAAAAGTTGAATTCACCACTTTTCAATTCAGCGTTTCTATATTTATTACCCTAACCAATGACTTAATGACACTCTTTAACATTTTCATATTTCTATATTTATTCGCAATGTTACCCTTATAAAATGATAAATCTACCACACCATTTAATAATTGATATGCTAGCTTTTTTTAGTGGACGGTGTTCAGGTCGTACTACAAGATAATAAAAATGGAGATAACAGTGTGCAATAAAGAATAACGTTACTGAAGTGATTTTTTTCTTTTTATATTTTTATATTTGAATAATTTTGTTACTCCATTGGCTATCTTAAGTTTTTAACTCAGTAGTTGGGAATAATTATTCAGCTACACAATTTTCCACAACTTTGTTCATATCAACTGTATAGCTGAATAACCATATGCAAAGGAACGCATTCAACTGTTATTTGAGTATTCTAATTTCTAACCGTAACACAAGAATTCATATTCTACTTAAAAATGGAAACTTTCTAACTGTTACTTATGAAATTGTGATGCAGGATAGCATTGAGTATGATCAACGATGCTTAGGATAAGGGCCTGATTACACCACAAAAGGTTTGTAAATTAGTGATACAATTCTTATATTGAGACACTTAATAACATTTCCTTCTCTCTCTCTCTGGGATAAAAAAGATACCGAAATTAAGTAACAAAGTTGTACAAAAGAGAATTTCAACAACAAACTCTAACTTATTCTTTCCGTCACACCATTATAATATTTTTTTATTTATTGAAATTCATGAGTTCATATTGATGTGAGACCAACATAATTTAGTTAGACCCGTTTCCAAAATAATATCACTCTTTTGAGTTTCAATCATTTTAGAATGTATTGAAGACCGTGTTACTAACACTTCTTTATACAACCTAACTAAGGTTTGTTGGTTCAAATGAAAATGAACTTGTTTTTGTGCCTTATCATGGTTTTGGTTTTGAATTTTGTAAATAAAAATAAATAAATGCTAGGAGAATTTTGCTCCTTTATAAAGGATTATTTGACTTTTTTTTGTTAAGCAGTCTAATGGCTAGAATTCACATATTAAAGTGGGGTGTCTGTGGTTCAAATCGAACCTCAATCCCTATATATAATAATACATTGTCTCTGTCAACTGAGTTATGCTCACGAGAACAAGGGTTATTTGAAATAACTAAGATTATACAGGGCCTAAAAAAATAACAATAATATATGACCAAGGACATGCCACCTTCCCCAGAACTTATTGCATTGGACATTTAATTGACTCTAAACTCTAAATTGATTACTTTTGCTATTGCATACGCAAATCATGTTGTACACCAACGGTGGAGAAAATATCATTACTAAAATTATGCAACTTGGTACCTATTCCAAAGCACTTCTTTATATTTAGTCTAATAACATAAGTTGTCCTGGTCTATGGTCAATTAAATCCAAGTGTTGAATGCAATTTTGTCATATGATATTGCCAAGAGAAGCACTACTAATGTGTTGAAGGAAACTGATCTGAATTTGTCAAAACCATTACAACATTACTATCTTATAATGGTATTGTTATTGCACTTATCCTAGCTATAATAGAAACAAAACAAAAAAGATGCTCAAATGCAAGATATCCTGAAAAGGAATGTGCTCCTTCATTGTATTGGCTCTTTGAATGAAGTTAGAATCTTTTAAGAATATCCATTTAAGAAATCCTTTTGGGAAGGACCTTCTTTGTCTGTCGGGTTTCTGTTTATTGTGTCATTTCCATTTCAATTCTAGGAGCATAATCCAAAATAGTACTACAAAATTATTATGCACCTTACCCTTCAATCCAAGTCACAGGATGTTGCCAGAACCCAGCCTTCCTATCAATTGTGTTCAAATTTTGGTGATATATACACGGTTTATGAAATTAGATAATACTTCAAATTTGATATGATATATACAATACAAAACAATACTCAAATTATGAAATTTTTGTCACTACTAAGGCATGTAATAATGTAGCAGTAAAAAAAAAAAGACATGTAAATGTTGTGTGATAAAAAAGTTAATATATAAGTAAATTCAATATTAAATATTTGGAAATGAGGAGAGTTCTTTGATATAGTTGATAACGATTCAGTTTAGATTTCACACAGAACTGAGTTTGAATCTTGTTGTCGATGTGAGAATCTCGTTAATGGATAATATGTAAGTATCGTCGTCAGTTTTCTCTAAGCTTTTAGACTTTTTGCGACTCTAATAAAGTTTGGAACCTAAGTCGCTTAAACTTTTCCAATATAAAAAAAATGTTGAGGGAAGGAGTTCAACTTTTCTGTTATCTATTTTTCCATAAAAAAATTCATTACACCCTAATTGAAGTAACGTATTATAAAATGCAAGGTCAAATATGCAAAATGATAAACTTTGTTTCTATTCTTGCCAATATCATTCTCACATTCAAAGCCACTCAAACATCACACAATAAAACAAAGTTAACTTAACAACAGCCTCAATTTGCTTCATCGTTCATACTCACAAACACAAAAACAAAGTTAATACTAGTATCATTGAAAACCATTGAAGCATTAAAAGGTTATGGCTTTTCTTCTACCAAACCTACAACCTTATCTCCTAACTCAATCAAAATCCAAAGACAAACCCCTCCTCCACCAAACTCTTTCATCACCAAAACTCACTTCACATTTTCTTGTATCTTCCACTTCATCTGATTCTTCTTATCCCTTAGCCACCCTTCAAACTCCAACTTCACAAGTTAATACACCATCAAGTGTTCAAGATAAACAGCTTCCAAAGGATGAATTCTATGTCAAACTTGGACTTGCTATGAGAACTCTTCGTGAAGACATGCCTATGATCTTCATCAAAGACCTCAATTATGATATCTATAGGTTATTTGACTATTTCTCACCTCATTTGACCATTTCTTCTAACATCTTTTTTTTTAGAGTAAATTACACTCCCCTCCCCTCAAAGATGCTTGAATTACACTCCCCTCCCCTCTTATGTTAAAATATACATTCCCCTCCCCTCTTATTCAAAACATATTAGAGAAAAATACATTTCCCTCCCCTAAGAAAAGCTTGAATTACATTCCCCTCCCCTCTTATGTTAAAATCTACACTTTACTCCCTCAATATATATTTTTTTATTTTTAATAATCTAGCAAAAAAATAATAATCTAATACACTTCGAAAATAACAGTATTGCAGGTCTATTTTAACATAATAAAAAATTGAATACATATTTTTTTGCTATTTTTTATTCACAATTTCATTAACATGTAGTTTTAAACCCTATTATAAAATATGAAACAAGCCAAAATAAAATTAAAATATGTGAAAAATTACTAACGACAATAAACCATGGTTATTTAAAAGTTAATTTTAAACTCTAAATTATAAAATCAATAGCAAAATATTTAAATTTAATTATCATTAACATTTAAATTATAAAGAAATGAATTAATTTTTCTTAAAGGGTGGTTTAAAATTAATATATATCATAAAAATATTTATTTATGTTAAAATAGATTAAAGTGTAATGTATATTTAATTATCAAGGGAGGGGGTTGTAATTCAAGCATCTTATAAGGGAGGGGAGTGTAAATTTTATTTTTCAAGGGAGGAAATTGTATATTTTAACATAAGAGGGGAGGGGAGTGTATTTCAAGCATCTTTGAGGGGAGGGGAGTGTAATTTACTCTTTTTTTTATAATTTTTCTAACTTTTATTATGTCATCATCCCTATTATAAGCCTATTTAACACTTAATGGGTACATTTTCTATATGTATATTACTAAATTGGACTATATACAAAGATATGTTCAATTCAATTTTATTTTTTTTCTTCCAAGACAAGTTTTTTTATGCTTAGGAATTGAACTTGGTATCTCATATTTACAAAACTAGCACATGCGACACTGACACACCGTATGCACCAACCACTTGCCCTAGACTCCAATAGTATTAAACTATTGACAAATGATATTTTTAAAATAAATAAATAAAAAATAGCCAATAATTTGAAATGATGTTTATAATTTTGTTTTTTTGTTTGTTTGTAAAATGAACTTATTAGGTAGTGAATTTTAAAGAGCTTATTTTCATTGAAATTTTATCATTTTTCAGGAATGATATTACATTTTTGGACCCTTTGAACACATTTACTGGAATAGAAAAGTACAAATTGATCTTCTGGGCATTGAGGTTTCATGGAAAACTCTTGTTTCATGATATAGCACTTGATGTATATAGAGTGTGGCAGCCTTCAAAGAATGTTATATGGATTAGGTGGAACCTTAAGGGTGTGCCACGTGTCCCTTGGGAAGCTAAAGGAGAATTTCAAGGCACTTCAAAGTATAAATTGGACAAAAATGGCAAAATTTATGAACACAAAGTTGATAACTTGGCATTCAATTTTCCCAAAAATATTAAACCAGTTTCAGTTTTGGATTTTGTTACTTCATGTCCTGCAAGTCCAAATCCTACATTTTTGTGGGGTCATGTGGATGTCTACTCTTCTTCATGGATAACTTTATATAAGGTAGTTAGGGAGACTTTGAATCAAGAAGGGAGTATGCTACGACAAGATGGTCTAGCTCCATGCTCGTAAGTGTCATCTATCAGGGACGGATCCATAAATTTTAAGCTGCAGAGGTATAACTAGTATATATAAAGTTGTAGGAGTGATACTCGTAAAAATCAGGGATGGATCCAAAAAATTTAAGCTGCAGAGGTATAACTCGAATATATAAAGTTGTAGGAGTGATAATTGTATAATATATGATGTATAGTACATGTTGGGGCAACCAATATATATATTGAGTTTATCGATGTCGGCTATGTGGATCCGCCCGTGTATAGAATTGAGCTTAATAGGTTAGATATAATGAATTTGTGGCATAGCATGAAATGGTTTTTCTTCAATGATAAGAGTGTATAACTGTATATAGATAGGCAAGGATACAGAAGAGTTGAAGTTGCTCATTCTGGTGTTGGAGGAAATGTAGATTCCTATCCTATTCTGGTGTTGTTGTTCTGTAGCCAATTTTCATTCAAACGTTTGAAACTCAGCTTATGATTTAGGTGATGATTTTTTTGAGTAGCAATTTGTTCTATAAGATATTGAAATTGTAATATGGTACATAGACCTGGTTTTGTTTTCACTTGTTAAAAATAACTCATATCCTACTCTTATTCCACAACTATTAAGATTAACATTATATTACAAGGCAATGATATAATCTAAGGTAATTTCTACTTTGTTACAGTCCTGTCATAGATACAAGTTTGAGTTTTCCGCGAACACAATTAACCACATTATTCACATCCATTTCAATCACGACATTGTGTGCGCGAGTTATCAATACCATCATGATTCCTAGCTATCAATCCCTAGCATTCGTGACCATGGTCGAAACAGCCAGCATTGTTCCAGCTGAGGAGGTCTCTTCAGAGTCCATGTCAGCTGTGTTATCGCTAGGTGATTGGGGATAAGATCTCCTTCACAATTTTATGACTCGAGAATAATTTTGCTTTTGATCGTTTTCTAATCATATGTTTCCTAAATTTTGATATCCATTTGTTGCTTCAAAATATATTTTTCCAATAAGAATATCCCATATAAATATTCATATGGAAAAATGCTACCTTGAAACTCTCGAGAAAAAATCACACCAACCGAAACTTTGCGCAAGTTTAATTACAAATGAAACGTTATTGTTATATACAATTCTAATAGTCTACTAACATCAAAGAGTCGTTGTAGTATAATGGTAAGTTTTCCCGCCTGTCACATGGCTGACCCGGGTTTGATCTCAGGCAATGGTGTTTTTTTACTTTTTTATTTTAATTTTTCAAATTAATATTAAAAATTGTAAAAAAAATACTATAAAATTGGCCCATGCGACCTTCGCGTTATTAGCGCTCTAACCAACTGACCATGTTCATGATTAGTCTTCCGATAACATATATGATTCATACTTATTGTATGTGGGTATCAAATCGTAACTTCGCAAGTGTATTTCCTCACATATCTTCTTCTTCTTTTTTTTTTTGAAAGATGAATTATATACTTTTTTTTTTTAAGATGAATTATATACTTGATACTTCATATTATTCACAGATAAAATGTGACCAAAGCTCTTGACCAAAAAAAAAATGTGACCAAAGCTTATTGTTACTTTTTTACTCAATCTTTCAAAAAATAAATAAATTACTTTTTTACTCAAAATATGGCCAAAACTAATCTTTGAACTAGCATAAACAAAAAAAATGCACATTTATTTCTTTATTTTCGTTCATTTATAGTTTTAGTTCTATTTTTTAAATTAAAAAAAAGTACAGTCTCAATTTTAAAAATTTAAGAACATTAACCCACTATTAAATTTGAACTTATTTTTTATAGTCTCAAATTTTAAAATTTAGGAAAATTAACCAGCTATTAAATTTGAACTTATTTCAATGTATAAGAATAGTATGTTACCAAAATTCAACTTGGTCATAGTGTTTGAGGTCATTCAACGATCAACCTGTTTTGCTTAATCAATGAAATAAAATGAAAATTGCACAAAATATCTAGTTAATAAAATAAATTAAAAACACAATCACATAAGTAAAGCAAGAATTACAAAGCAAGAATATGTAAAAAAAAAAACTCTAAAATCGATACTAAACTGACACAAATAACTAAATATTCAAAAGACTAAAGACTACATCTAAGAAGTCATCAACAACTTAAGACTACTAAATTATGTTGAATAATACTAAATATCAATGTGTAAACAATCACAAAAACTCCCAATTTTAAAGAAGGGAAAGGTTAACAAGTGTCTTTGATGCACTTGTTAGGAAGACTAAAATGAAAACTTTATATCTGAAATTGTGTAATAAAGACATTGAAACATTAAAAAGCAACTTAATCTACATAAAATTTATCAATTATTTATATTCTTGAATTCTTAACAAATGTCCTAAGGGCACTCGTTAATATAACCCTTTAAAGAATAACATGAAATCCCAAAATTTGAACATATCAAAATCCAAAACAAGGATTTCACAACATACATGTATTACTAATAGTCTCAATAATGTTATATAAAAAATAAAAATCTCATACCATAACTCTAAACAATGTTTTTATTTTTATTTTGATTATCTTGACGAGTTGTTGTTATGTTAATTGTTGGTAGGGGCCAAATCAGGAGGGTTTGATGAAATGGATTATGTTGCGCTGGACAGAGGAGGGTGGTGGAGGCTTGATAAAGAGGATCTTGCCTATCTACGTAAAACAATTAGTATTATGCCGGTTTTATCAAAAATAAATTATATCAAACAACAAAGACCATTCTTAGTTCCGATCATTCTTAAATTCACATAAATTTTAAATTAATGTTTGAAAAGTTGGTTTTGTAGTAGATTCACAATTAGCGTTAAAAAAATTGGAGAAATTTATGCTGAAATAAGACTCAAATAACTTATCATCTAATGGTTCTTCTTAACTAATGGTATACTTTCTATGCTTTGAATATAACTCTACCCCCTCATTGTATGTTTCCATGTATGACAAATGACGCAAAATTCAGTGTATCAATCAACTTCCGATGCTTAGTGGAAAAATTGATTCAATGACATATGGCCGGAAAATTATACATAAATATAAACCTAACCATATGTTTAGCAATTAGCATATATACATAACTTAGACCAGATCCATTAGATAGTAAGTCGATGTCTCGCATCTACTAAATCAAAAAATCATTTGCGGAGTGTTCGTCGAAAAAAGCATTAAGAATAAATTTAAACCAAAGATTATATTGAAGACATGGATCATATAATTAACAACAACAATCATCAACAACCACAACTCATAATCATGAATCCAACCACAAATCAACAACAACATAACATAAATCATCGATTGAGCATAATTCATCAAGTATCCAAATACATATACCAAGAGCATGCAATTTCATCATCAACAATTCATTTATCAACAAATTAACATACCCAAATGTCGCGTCATTTTTCGGGAGGTCATCACCGTTTGACCGGCTTTGACTCACTACTTTTATTCACGACTGAACTTTTTATTTTTTTGGGGGAAGGGAAGAAAAGTTCAAAAATACCCATTTGAAAGAGATCAGGGTTCGGGGGTTAGTTATATTTAGGGAAGGTATTAGCACCCTAAATATTCGTAGTACTCTACGAGAACCTTTTGACTTTATTTTACTTTTTGTGCTATTACTTGCTTAATTTTGTTTAAAAGACGGAATTGAAAAATAGAGATTTGAAAGAAAAAGGAAGCCTATTATCTACATTTTTTATTGATTTGAAAGGACGAGCGTCCTTTGCCTACGTACCCGTGAGGGATCAAAACCTCGTAGTTCGGGGTAGAAATTGACGTTTGATTGGTTTTGTGTTTTTTATTGGTTTTCGAGAAAAGGTTTTAAAATAAAAAGCCAAGTGGCGAAATAAGCTTGTTTGTGTTTTTTAATGTTGAAGAAAAAATAGACTCGAAGTAGAATTAAAATTGATTTGAAATTTGATTAAGAAAGAAAAATAAACAGGAACGGTCACTTGATTAAAAATCAAGGTTTATTATGAAAATATTTTTCGTGGTTTTGGTTATTTGAATGTTTTTGTGGTTTTTTGTATATGGTGCTGTAAGAAAATGTTTTTTGTAGTTTTTGTTTATTGTGCTAGTAAGAAAATGTTTTTGGGTCACGCTTGGCGACAAGTTTGCTAAAAAAGAAAGGGGACGGACTCACGTTTGAGTGATGGCGATCCGTTTGAGAAAAAGTTAAACGCGCATGGCGTAAAAAATAGATTTTTTGGTTTTTTGTTATAGTGCTTGACAAGAGTTTCATCTTGCTCCTACGTATCTCCAGGTGCGATGGAGAAATCAAAGCTACGTAGTTCTGGCGAGCAAGAAAAATGTTTTTTTGTTTTTGGTCGCGCTTGGCGACAAGTTTGCTTAAAAAAGAAAGGGGACGGACTCACGTTTGAGTGATGGCGATCCGTTTGAGAAAAAAAGTAAACGCGCATGGCGTTAAAGGAAGGTTTGCTTAAAAAGGACGGACTCGCATTTAAGCGATAGCGATCCGTTTGAGATAAAATTAAATGCGCATGGCGTTGAAAGAGATTTTTTGGTTTTTTGTTGTTAGTTTAACAAAATAAATAGTATTTTATATATATATGTATAGGACCAGAGCATTCTGGAGAAATATAAAATAAAATGTAGAATAATATTACTAGTAAATACTGGACCAGAGAACTCTGGAATAATTATTAATTAGGACCAGATTACTCTGGAGAGTAAATATAATATTGATAGTTAGTTAGGACCAGAACACTCTGGAAATAAATAAAATAAAAAGAAAATTAAATATGCATATGATAATAATAGTAATAATAGAATATAATGCAGAATAAAAATGCAAATGCATGGGGATGATATAAACATAACATAAAAAATGGAATGTAAAAGAAAAGGAAAAATGCAAGAGAAATAAAATGCATGAACATAACACAAAAGAAATGGAACACAAAATAAAATAAAAAATGTACGAGAAATAAAATGTGTGAAGATGATAATAAATGCAAAGTGAAAGAAATGTAATGCAAAAGAAAGAAAGAAAATGCAAGAGAAAAATGAAAATGTATGAAAGAAATAAAGTAAAATTGCAGGGGGTGCAGGCAGTAACATGGGGGTGTAGGAATTAAAAAGCTGAAATGGGCCATAAAGAGGCAGCAGGCGCGCTACTGGGCTTTGGGAGAAAGAACTGAACCGGTCTGGTTCAAGTGAACCGGACCGGTTCAGTATTGTCTATATAAAGGGATTTTCGGTTTTTTTCTCATTTTTTCTTTTCTTTCTCTTTCTTCTCTCATTTCTAGAGAGAGAGGCTCTGCCTTCTCTCTAGAATTCAGCCACCGGTGTGGCTTTCTTCTCCGGCGACGCTAGCCGTTCCGGCGCGGTGGCTGCAAGCCGTCGCGGCTGCACCGCCGCGCCGGAGTTCAAAACATCCCCTTTTTTTTATTTTTTTCGCTCTTTCTTCTTCTTTTCACTCCCTCTTTCCGATTCTTGGCTCAAAAATTGCGGGTAACCACCACAAATTCCTAGATCTAAAAAAAAAAGAAAATACTACCTTTTGAATAAAAAAAAGGCCGGTTGTTGTTGTTGTGGTTTCTACGTTCCGGTGTTGTTGTTTGACGGGGAAAGGGCCGGTTATGTGTGTGTTTTACCAACAGTCATGGTTGTGTATGAATTTGGTTGGGTTTTGGTTACTGGTGTTGGAAATTTGTTTGTGTATATTTTTTTGCAGGTTTTTTTTGTCACAAAAATTTCCTTCTTTTGCCGTGGAATCCCCCCCTCTCTTGTGTGCTGCTTGCTGCCTTTTTATAGGCATTAATTGAGACATGGAGTTTGTAAAAGGAGGGACAAAAACTGCCCTGGTTGAGGATGGAGGGGACATGGCAGGCTGTGTGCAGCTGGTTTCCTCCCATTTTAGATATTTTCGGACAAGGCTTTGGACATAATTTTTAGACATTGAAATAAAATAAAAGACTAACAAATAAAAATAAAATTGAGATAAAAAAAAATGAATATGAAATTAATTAAAAAAGCTTTTAAATAAAAGATGGAAATAAAAAAAAAATTAAATGCATAAATGAAAAATTGAAAAAATATTGAGAGAAGAGGGCCCGACTCGGAACCAAATATGAGGTATTTTAAAATACCTCTCTGCCGAATTTTTCATTGAAAATGGCCGAGATTGGCCGCGGTTAAAAGGCATGTGTCAGTGGTGTGTCGGTGGTATCTTGGGTCAAAAATTGGGGTATGACAGATGCCCCTATTTAAGTTTCTTCGTCCGGATATTGGAAGATGGAATCTTTGATTTGACGGGTCGAAGAGACTTAAATACAAAGTACACCAATTTTGACCTAAGATGTTGCTGATGCAATTATGAATGCAGGACGACATAGGCATTTTGACTGGGATAAAAAACAACAACGGAATATCCAAAATCTGTTGATGAAAAGGGGCCTGACTCTGCTAGGGAGAAGTGTAGTTTCACTGGGGAAAACGACGATGTACCATTGTGTTGGTTTGGAATGATAGTTTAAGGGAGATACTTATTGATCCGACATACTGAGGATGACACTTGACAAGAATGACAGGTAAACACAAGTAGTCCGTTGTTTGGGACTGACCATTTGAAACTAGACGAAAGGTAAACTCAAGTTGTCCGTTGTTTAGGACTTACAACTTGACTCAAGTTGTCCGTTGTGTAGGACTGACCACTTGGAAGACAGGAAAATAAACCTCAAGTTGTCCGTTATGTAGGAATTACCACTTGGAAGACAGGAAAATAAACCTCAAGTTGTCCGTTATGTAGGACTTACCACTTGGAAGACAGGAAAATAAACCTCAAGCTGTCCGTTATGTAGGACTTACCACTTGGAAGACAGGAAAATAAACCTCAAGCTGTCCGTTATGTAGGACTTACCACTTGACTCAAGCTGTCCATTATGTAGGACTTACCACTTGGAAGACAGGAAAATAAACCTCAAGCTGTCCGTTATGTAGGACTTACCACTTGACTCAAGCTGTCCATTATTTAGGACTGGCCACTTGAAAGAAAGACGAAAAGTAAACTCAAGTTGTCCGTTGTTTAGGACTTACCACTTGGAACAAAGACAAAAATAAACCTCAAGCTGTCCGTTATGTAGGACTCACCACTTGGAAGACAGGAAAATAAACCTCAAGCTGTCCGTTATGTAGGACTTACCACTTGGAAGACAGGAAAATAAACCTCAAGCTGTCCGTTATGTAGGACTTACCACTTGGAAGAAAAGACAAAAATAAACCTCAAGTTGTCCGTTATGTAGGACTTACCACTTGACTCAAAGACGAAAGTAAATTCAAGCTGTCCGTTGTTTAGGACTTACCACTTGACTCAAGCTGTCCATTATTTAGGACTTACCACTTGAAAGAAAGACGAAAAGTAAACCCAAGCTGTCCATTGTTTAGGACTTACCACTTGGAACAAAGACAAAAATAAACCTCAAGCTGTCCGTTATGTAGGACTTATGTAACACCCCGTTTTCCCAACATAAAAATTTCTTTAAAAAGATAATCATGCATCAGAGTAAACACATAAACGGGGCATCACATTTCTAAAACATCTCATGTTAATGAATAAATAATCATTAAATCTTCATAAAATATTCGTAAAGTATTACTCAATTATTGCAGCGGACAATCATAAAATCATCTCATAAAGAAAAGTCTTTGGCACACAGGCCTCAACAGCGTCTTAATAAAATCTTCCAAAATAACATAATCATATCAAAAGCATAATACGCAAGGAACAGAGAAAATATAAGCAAAGTTTCCCCATCCCGTTACGTATCAGAGCACCTAGACTCGACTGCAGAAATCCTCACACGTCTGCACCTAATCTTGGTTACCTGCACTTGCCCACGAGGCGGCAATTCCAGCAGAAGGGGTGAGATTCACAAATAATTATATTAAACATGTAATTAAATAATCACAATTCAACAACCAAACATAAATCATCATATCACAGATAAACATCTAGCATTCAGAACATCAGCATAAATACACATCATTTAGCAGCGTCATAATCAACATCGTAAACATCTTAGTAAACATCTTAGACGACACGACTCGACATCATCACTTGACTATGCAACCCTACGTCTTATATGCATGTGGTACCAATCCAGGGCATGAGCCCTCGTCGCTATAAGCATAAATATACTCCAAGGCATAAGCCTTCGTCGCTGGTGAGCAAAGCTCCAGGGCATAAGCCCTCGTCGCTGGTGAGTAAAAACTCCAGGGCATAAGCCCCCATCATAGAATGAGTATGCATGAGACTCAACACTTTTTAACTTAAACAAGTTAACATCTTAAACGTCGCAAAAACATCTTAATCATCAAGGACTGACACATGCAGCAACTATACAAAAGTAAATAGCAACATGGCAGCAAGTACATCATACAGATAGTAGTCATAGTGCAAGCATCGCAAGTAAATCAGACATTCATGGCTTAGTTAATTCATATATCACACATAAGCTTCATAAAAAATCATCATAAACAATCTCAATCATCATGTATCATCATCACAGATCATAGTAAACATCAGTAAAAGTCCCAGAAGCTACCCAAAGGTCATCTCTCATGGTTCTATGCGAAACAGTTCGCAAACAGCACAAGGTTCTGGGTTCTGACTTAACTCGCTATGGCGAGTGGGATAGCTCGCCTCGCGAGTACTAAGGTCCTGCTCGCTATGGCGAGTTGGAGTGCTCGCCTCGCGAGCTCTAGGGTAGTGCTCGCTATGGCGAGCTGGGTTGCTCGCCTCGCGAGTAAACTAGGTCTACTCGCCACGGCGAGTTGCATAGCTCGCCTCAGGCGAGCGACGAACAGTCTGCTACGGGTTCTGCGAAAATTCCCCCAAAAAGTCCCAAATTCATCATCTAAATCATCTAAACTCTCAGAAACATCATCATTATGGTTAATCTACGTTCTGTACTCAATTTCTAACTCTGTTTCACAGCTTCATAGCCTAATTCATGGTTTTTCTCAATTTTAACCTATTTTCAATTCTCACAAAACTCAATCCTATATTGTTAATTCTGATTAGATGCATTACAGATCAATATAATTAAGTGCTAGGCTCACCCTTACCTGATCAAAGCAGAAATCGCAGCCCTCAATGCTCTTCTCCCTTCACGTGCTTGTTTTCTCTCTTTTCCAAAACTCTGACAACGCGTACTGACTCTCTTGACCTAATTTCCCTTTATATACTCCCAACAAATCTTATCTTATTTACTCTTTCTCCCACATAACTCTCTAAAATCCAAAACTAACCCACAACTAAATATTTTATTTTATTTTCAAATCTTATTTTATTTAACAATAAAATAAGTCACCACGTCGCATAAAATCATATTAAATCTTCATTCAACACCGCATAATATATTAATAAATATATAACAACTTCTCAAATAAATCAAATAATTAAATAATCAAAAATGGGCGTTACAACTCTCCCCAACTTAAAAGATTTTCGTCCTCGAAAATTACCTCAAGCAAACAACTCAGGATACGACTCTAGCATCTTACTCTCTAACTCCCACGTCAAGCTTTCGCCAGTCGCTCCCGACCAAACGACCCTAACGAGAGGTATCTCCTTGCCCCTCAGCGTCTTCGTCTTTCTGTCATCAATCCTCACTTGTAAGGTCTCGACCGTAAGGTTGCCCCTAACTTGCACATCATCACTCTGGATCACATGAGACGGATCCGGAATATACTTCCTCAGTTGTGACACATGGAACACGTCGTGCAAATTCGATAAATGTGGTGGCAATCCAACACGATAGGCCACCGCCCCAATCCTCTCTGATATCTGATATGGACCAATAAATTTCGGGGTTAACTTCTTTGACTTCAATGCACGACCAACACCGGTCATAGGAGTCACTCTCAGGAACACATGATCTCCCTCTTGGAACTCAAGGTCCTTTCTACGCTTGTCATGGTAACTCTTTTGTCGACTCTGCGACGCTTTCATCTTCTCTTGGATCATTCTTACTTTCTCAGTAGTCTGCTGAACAATTTCCGGTCCTAACATCACATTTTCGCCTGACTCAAACCAACACAACGGAGTTCTGCATCTCCGCCCATACAAAGCCTCAAAGGGTGCCATCCCAATACTCGAATGATAACTGTTGTTGTACGTGAACTCTATCAATGGAAGATGACTATCCCAAGTTCCTCCTTGCTCAAGTACACACACTCTCAACAAATCTTCCAACGACTGAATCGTCCTTTCCGACTGACCATCTGTCTGCGGATGATAAGCCGAACTCAACCTCAACTGAGAACCTAACGCCTCTTGCAAACTCTTCCAAAATCTAGAAGTAAACCTCGGGTCTCTATCTGATACGATGCTCGAAGGAACACCATGCAACTTCACAATCTCCTTGACATAGATCTCTGCCAACTGAGCAACAGGAAAAGTAATATTAATCGGTAGAAAATGAGCCGACTTCGTCAATCTATCAACAATCACCCAAATAGCGTCATTCCCTTTAGGAGTATTCGGCAAGCTCGTCACAAAATCCATGGATATACTATCCCATTTCCACTCTGGCACATCTAAAGGTACCATCATACCAGCAGGTTTCTGATGCTTGACTTTCGATTTCTGGCAAACCAAACAAGAATACACAAACTGTGCCACGTCACGTTTCAAACCAGACCACCAAAACATCTTCTTTAAATCATGATACATCTTCGTAGCTCCCGGATGAATACTCAAGCTACTTCTATGACTCTCTTTAAGGATCATCTTCTTCATTTCCTCATTATCAGGAATGCAAATCCTACCTCGAAATCTCAACACTCCTTGATCATCCACTTTAAAGTCACTATCATCCGTCTGATTACCAGCAACCAACAAGTCCACAAACTTAACATCTTCTTTCTGCGCCTCTTTGATACTCCTCAAGAATTCACTATCAATTCTTAGCATCCCAAGCTTCACACTCTGAGGCGTTCTTTCACAAACTAAACTCAAATCTCTGAACTGTTCAAGCAACTCGAATTCCTTCACCATCATAGCAGACATATGCAAAGTCTTCCTACTCAAAGCATCTGCAACCACATTAGCTTTACCCGGATGGTAATTCAAACCAAAATCGTAATCCTTCAACAATTCTAGCCACCTTCGCTGCCTCATATTCAATTCCTTCTGGTCAAACAAGTACTTCAAACTCTTGTGATCACTAAACACCTCAAACCTCGAACCATACAAGTAATGTCTCCATATTTTCAATACAAAGACCACAGCTGCCAACTCTAAGTCATGCGTCGGATAATTCTTCTCATGAATCCTCAATTGCCTTGAAGCATAAGCTACCACTTTACCATCTTGCATGAGAACACCACCTAAACCCAACTTGGACGCATCACAATATACCACAAAAGGTTCATCAGACTTCGGCAAAATCAAGACTGGAGCCGTCGTCAAACGTTTCTTCAACTCATTAAAACTGTTCTCACAATGCACATCCCACACAAAAGATTTACCTTTACACGTCAACTGCGTTAACGGAAGAGCCAACTTAGAAAATCCTTCTATAAATCTTCGATAATAACCAGCTAGACCCAAAAAGCTTCTAATCTCAGTAACCGACTTAGGAGTCTCCCATTGCGATACCGCTTCAACTTTAGACGGATCAACCGCAATGCCATTGCCAGAAATAACATGACCAAGAAAACTTACTTCCTTCAACCAGAACTCACACTTAGACAATTTAGCAAAAAGCTTCTTCTCTTTCAACACTTGTAAGACGATCTTCAAATGCTCAGCATGCTCTTCTTCAGTCTTAGAATAAACCAGTATATCATCAATGAATACCACAACAAAACGATCCAAATAAGCATGGAAGATTCTATTCATATACTCCATAAATACGCCAGGTGCGTTAGTAACACCGAAAGGCATCACCGTATACTCATAATGTCCATAGCGCGTCCTAAACGCCGTCTTCTGCATATCTTCATCCTTCACTTTAATCTGATGGTAACCCGATCTCAAATCTATCTTGCTAAATACACAAGCACCCACCAACTGATCCATCAAGTCGTCAATTCTCGAAAGTGGATACCTATTCTTTATCGTTACTTTATTCAACTGACGATAGTCGATGCACAACCTCATACTTCCATCTTTCTTCTTGACTAACAACACTGGAGCTCCCCACGGTGAAACACTTGGTCTCACGAACTTCTTATCAAGCAAATCCTCTAACTGTTTCTTCAGCTCAGCCAACTCAGATTCTGACATACGATAAGGCGTCATAGACACAGGCTTCGTTCCAGGAACAAGATCAATCGTAAATTCAACTTCTCTTTCCGGAGGCACATCAGGAATCTCATCTGGGAAAACTTCAGGAAAATCACATACTACTTGTAACTTATCAATCACTGCCTGATTCTCAATAGATAAAGACGCCATCAAAGAAAACATCATAATTCCATCGCGTTCCAGCTGCTTCAACTGTTTAGTAGATAGGAACTCTGCGCCACTCTCTTCCTCGGGAGAAGAAAAATGCACCGTCTTGCTAAAACAATTAATAAGAACATGGTTGTACTCTAACCAATTCATCCCCAAGATTACATCCATCCCAACCAACGGTAGACACACTAGATCAATCTCAAAATCACGACCAAACATAGACACAGGATGTAACACCCCAATTTCCCGTCTTAAAAATTTCATTTAATAAATCATACATCAGAGTATTCGTCATAAAGGAGTGTCACATTTCATCTTTTAAAAACAGCTTAGATATTAATTTATCAAATCACAAAGGTATTCATTTAAGCAGCGGAATTCAAAAGGTTTCATCACATAAATGCCTTGGCTTAAAAGCCAGCAAACCGTCTCAAAATATTAAAGTTTCTACATCATAGGGTCAACATCGTTTATTCAAACATGATACATAAAGGAATAGACTCCCCTAAGGCCCCATCCCGTTACATATCAGAGCAACCCTAACTTCACACAATCCTCGCATCATCGCAACTAAGACTGGGTACCTGCACTTGCCCACAAGGCGGCAATTCCAGC
Source organism: Medicago lupulina (assembly GCA_958299785.1). Taxonomy (NCBI): domain Eukaryota; kingdom Viridiplantae; phylum Streptophyta; class Magnoliopsida; order Fabales; family Fabaceae; genus Medicago; species Medicago lupulina. The sequence goes on from OY283139.1 coordinate 66,260,388, forward strand.
AGAAGGGGTGAGATTCATAACAATAATATTAAAATAAAAACATAAGTCAAGATTAACAAAACTTATATCCAACTCATCACATATGCATTATAGCACTTCATGGCATCATCATAAATATCATCATATCAACATCATAAACATCATCTAAAACAACATTACATCACGTATCAACATCTCAATCATCATCCCATACATGTCACAAATGACTCGACTAAATGCAACACCTAACGTCTCAACATCATGCATGTGGTACCGTATAATTATAGCATTAATATGCTGCACCGTCGCTTTGAGCAAATGCTCCACCGTCGCTTTGAGCATAAAGCTCCACCGTCTCATAATTATGCAAATGCATGGACTCGTCATTTAACATCTTAATACACCGTCTCAACATCATTACACTTTCAAGAATGGCACATGCAGTTAATAATAATTACATGGCAGAGCATCATCTATAAATTATGCATATACATTGCAACACATAGTATCATCTTATTCAATTAGCATCATACTCATACAACACTTATATTCAACAACGCATCATTTAACAAAGATATAATAGAACCATCATCATTCATCTCTACATAACTCATTTAAGGGTATATGACGGCACGGTCTCTACCCCAAGGGTTCCTCTAAACGTCCTATGCAAAACAGCTTACAAAAACAACGACACAGTCCTGAACCATCTAACTCGCCACGGCGAGTACATCTGCTCGCCACAGGCGAGTACTCCCAGCAGCTCACTCGCCAAAGGCGAGTTGGGGGCGAGCTGGAGGCGAGAAAAACTGGGTGCTTCGGCCTTTTTGACATTTTTCAACAAAATTCTCATTTTTAAGCTCCCTAAATCAAATTTGACCAAACTAACTTCACAGGTCATCTCTATAAATACAGGGACACTCAAAACCATCTAAAGTTTGGCAAAAATCCTAATTTTAAGGGTCAAGCTCGCCACGGCGAGCTACACTGCTCGCCTCGCGAGCAACCAAGGGTTACTCGCCACGGCGAGTGATCTGCTCGCCTCAGGCGAGCGATCTCAGAACCACTACGGGTTCAGTCCAATTCACACCAAAACCTGCCAATTCTCTTCACCTAGGCTTCTAATACATCAGTAATAGCATCCTAGGGAATAATCTAGGTTCTGTAACACATCTATACAGCAATGCAACACCTTCTCACATCAAAATCACCAAAAATCACATTAACCCTAATTCTCAAAATATCTCTCAATTCTCCCCAATCTCTAAGCTAATCAAGAACAGATGATCTTACATTAATACTATTGAAATTAGGCTCACCCTTACCTGGAAAAATTGCAGAAATTGGAACCTAGCTTTGCCCCTTGTTCAACCGTTCTTCTTCTTTTCTAAAAGTCTGATAACGCGTTCTCAATATTTCCTTTCTTAACCTACTTCTCTTATATACTCCCTCACAACTTAACTAATTCCTTCTTAACCCACATAACTCTTCTTAATTATAATTATAACCCCATCTCTTAAAATTCTATCTTAATCCACCACATCTATTTATTTACCAACTAAATATTCAAATAACATCACTTATATTATTTTATTAAACAATAAAATAATAACACGTCACACGTCACATATACGTCACAAATACGTCACATAATCATCAAACTCATATAATGTATAAACATATATCATAACATCTAATATAATAATTAAATAATTAAAGAGGGCGTTACAACTCTCCCCCTCTTAAAGGATTTTCGTCCTCGAAAATTTACCTCGCTCAAACAACTCTGGATAGGATTCCAGCATCTTACTTTCTAGCTCCCAAGTCAAGCTCTCACCCGTCGCTCCGTCCCAAACAACTCTCACAAGAGGTATCTCCTTGCCTCTCAACGTCTTCGTCTTCCGATCATCAATCCTCACGGGTAAGGTCTCCACCGTAAGGTTGTCCCTAATTTGCACATCATCGCTTTGGATCACATGCGACGGATCCGGAACATACTTCCTCAGCTGAGATACATGAAAAACATCATGCAAATTCGACAAGTGCGGTGGTAATCCAACACGATACGCCACCGGTCCAATCCTCTCTGAAATCTGATACGGTCCAATAAACCTCGGAGTCAACTTCTTCGATTTCAAAGCACGTCCAACACCCGTCAAAGGAGTCACTCTCAGGAACACGTGATCCCCCTCTTGGAACTCAAGGTCCTTTCTACGCTTATCATGATAACTCTTTTGTCGACTCTGCGACGCTTTCATCTTTTCTTGGATCATTCTCACCTTCTCAGTAGTCTGTTGAACGATCTCTGGTCCTAAGACCACTCTTTCACCCGACTCAAACCAGCACAACGGAGTCCTGCACCTCCGACCATACAAAGCCTCAAACGGCGCCATTCCAATACTTGAATGGTAACTGTTGTTGTACGTGAACTCTATCAATGGAAGATGACTATCCCAAGCTCCTCCCTGCTCAAGTACACAAACCCTCAACAAGTCCTCCAACGACTGAATCGTCCTCTCCGACTGACCATCTGTTTGCGGATGATAAGCCGAACTCAACCTCAACTGAGACCCTAACGCCTCTTGCAAACTCTTCCAAAATCTAGAAGTAAATCTTGGATCTCTATCAGATACGATGCTTGAAGGAACACCATGCAGCTTAACTATCTCTCTAACATAAATCTCCGCCAACTGAGCCACAGGAAAAGTAATGTTGATTGGCAGAAAGTGAGCAGACTTCGTCAATCTATCAACAATTACCCAAATAGCATCGTTCCCTCTAGGAGTATTGGGCAAACTCGTCACAAAATCCATGGATATACTATCCCATTTCCACTCTGGCACATCTAAAGGTACCATCATACCAGTCGGCTTCTGATGCTCAATCTTCGACTTTTGACAAACCAAGCAAGAATACACAAATTGTGCCACATCGCGTTTCAAACCAGACCACCAAAACAGCCTCTTTAAGTCATGGTACATCTTCGTAGCTCCCGGGTGAATACTCAAGCTACTTCTATGACTCTCTTCAAGAATCATCTTCTTAATCTCTTCATTGTCAGGAATGCAAATTCTTCCTCGGAATCTCAACACTCCTTGGTCATCGACCTTAAAGTCACCATCCACAGTCTCATTACCAGCAATCAACAAGTCTACAAACTTGACATCTTCTTTTTGGGCTTCTTTGATATGCTTCAGGAAATCATTATCAATTCTCAACATTCCCAGTTTTATGCTCTGAGGTGTTCTTTCACACACCAAGCTCAAGTCTCTAAATTGTTCTAACAACTCAAACTCTTTCACCATCAACGCGGACATATGCACAGTTTTCCTACTCAAGGCATCTGCAACTACATTTGCTTTACCAGGATGGTAATTCAAACCAAAATCATAATCCTTCAATAACTCAAGCCACCTTCTCTGCCTCATATTCAACTCCTTCTGATCAAATAAATATCTCAAACTCTTATGATCGCTGAATACTTCAAACCTCGAACCATACAAATAATGTCTCCATATTTTCAATACAAAGACCACAGCTGCCAACTCCAAGTCATGCGTCGGATAATTCTTCTCATGAATCCTTAATTGTCTCGAAGCATATGCTACCACCTTACCTTCTTGCATAAGCACACCTCCCAAGCCCAACTTGGACGCATCACAATATACCACGAAAGGTTCATCAGACTTCGGCAAAATCAAAACTGGAGCCGTCGTCAGGCGCTTCTTCAATTCATTGAAACTACTCTCACAATGCACATCCCATACAAACGACTTACCCTTACACGTCAACTGTGTTAACGGAAGAGCCAATTTAGAGAATCCTTCTATAAACCTCCTGTAATAACCAGCTAATCCCAAAAAGCTTCTAATCTCCGTAACCGACTTAGGCGTCTCCCATTGCGATACCGCTTCAACTTTAGACGGGTCAACCGCAATACCTTCACCAGAAATAACATGGCCAAGAAAACTTACTTCATTTAGCCAAAACTCACACTTAGACAGTTTAGCATACAGCTTCTTCTCTTTCAGCACTTGCAATACAGTCTTCAAATGCTCTGCATGCTCAGCTTCAGTCTTAGAATATATTAGAATATCATCAATAAAAACCACCACAAATTGATCCAAGTACTCATGAAAGATTCTGTTCATATATTCCATAAACACACCAGGCGCATTGGTAACACCGAAAGGCATCACCTTGTACTCGTAGTGACCATAACGGGTCCTGAAAGCCGTCTTCTGCATATCTTCATCCTTCACCTTAATCTGATGGTAACCTGACCTCAAGTCAATCTTGCTAAATACCTTTGCACCCACTAACTGGTCCATCAAGTCGTCAATCCTCGGAAGTGGATACCTATTCTTGATCGTCACTTTGTTCAACTGACGGTAATCAATGCACAACCGCATGCTACCATCTTTCTTCTTTACCAACAACACCGGAGCTCCCCATGGTGAAACACTAGGTCTCACAAACTTCTTCTCAAGCAAGTCTTCCAACTGCTTCTTCAACTCTGCTAACTCAGAAGCAGACATACGATAAGGTGCCATCGACACCGGCTTCGTACCAGGCACAAGGTCTATCGAGAATTCAACCTCCCTCTCTGGTGGCACATCCGGAATCTCATCAGGAAAAACTTCAGGAAATTCCTTCACAATAGGCAGCCCATCAATAACAGCTTGGTTCTCTAAAGATAATGAGGCCATCAGCGAAAACATCAACATCCCATCACGTTCTAGTTGTTTCAGCTGCTTAGTAGATAGAAACTCTGCGCCCCACTCTTCTTCGACGGAAGAAAAATGCACCGTCTTTCTAAAACAGTTGATAAGAACTCGATTGTATTCTAGCCAGTTCATACCCAGAATTACATCCATACCACTTAAAGGTAGGCACACTAAATCCATCACAAAGTCACGGCCAAACATAGATAAAGGACAATTTACACAAACGTGAGAAGTAGTCACCGAACCCTTAGCTGGAGTCTCGACAACCATTTCTCCATTCATAACAGAAACATCAAGACCCAAGGCAGAAACACAATCAAAAGCAACAAAACTGTACGTAGCACCAGTATCAATAATAGCAACTAAAGGAGTATTATTAATATAGCAAGTACCTCTGATCAAGCGATCATCATTCTCAGTCTGAGTGCCGGTCAATGCAAACACTCTCCCAGTGGTCTTAGTCTTCTTGGGTTGCTTACACTGCGAACCAATGTGTCCTTGCTCATTGCAGTTGAAACACACAACATCATCAAACTTGCAATCACTGGTGATATGCCCCTTCTGACCACAACGGTAACACCTCTTCACCTCAACAGTACATGCATTGCTCTTATGGCCTTTCTCGCCACAAGTGTAACAAGTAATCTCAGCAGGAGCAGCCTTCTTCTGGGGCCTCCTCTCATCATTTACTCTCTGCTTCCCTTTATCTCTAGGGGCATCATAAGGTTTAGGGCGACTCTGTTGGCCCTTAGCTTTCCGATCATTCACTACCTTGTAGTGAGCTTTAGTATCCTCCTCATAAATTCTGCAACTACTCACCAGCTCGGAGAAGTCACGAATCTTCTGGTAACCGATAGCTCTCTTGATATCAGCGCGCAACCCGTTCTCAAACTTGATACATTTCGAAAACTCAGCCGTCTCGGGTGCATAATGCGGATAGAACTTAGCCAACTCCACAAATTTGGCCGCATACTCGGTCACCGACATGTTCCCTTGCTTAAGCTCCAGGAACTCTATCTCTTTCTTTCCACGAACATCTTCTGGAAAGTATCTATTAAGGAACTCCCTCGTGAAAACAGCCCACGTCACCACAGCTCCATCTTGTTCCAAAATAGGTAGGAGACTAACCCACCAATCGTCGGCCTCCTCCGCTAGCATGTGCGTGCCAAACCGCACCTTCTGAACATCGTCACATTGCATGACCCTGAAAATCCTCTCAACTTCCTTGAGCCACAACTGAGCTCCATCAGGATCATAACGCCCCTTGAAGGTAGGCGGGTGATTCCTCAGAAACGTCTCCAACATTCTAGTTCCATCGTTTCCACCAGCATTGTTCTGATTACCCACAACTTGGGCCATTGCTTCCAAAGCAGCAGCAAGAGCAGCATCATTTCTACCAGCCATCTAGTTCTCTGGAAACAAACATGAGTCAGAATAATACAATAATACTATTCTACTCTAAGACAACGTCACTCGACTCTCTACTTGGCCGGACGGACCAACCTGCTCTGATACCAATTGTAACACCCCAATTTCCCGTCTTAAAAATTTCATTTAATAAATCATACATCAGAGTATTCGTCATAAAGGAGTGTCACATTTCATCTTTTAAAAACAGCTTAGATATTAATTTATCAAATCACAAAGGTATTCATTTAAGCAGCGGAATTCAAAAGGTTTCATCACATAAATGCCTTGGCTTAAAAGCCAGCAAACCGTCTCAAAATATTAAAGTTTCTACATCATAGGGTCAACATCGTTTATTCAAACATGATACATAAAGGAATAGACTCCCCTAAGGCCCCATCCCGTTACATATCAGAGCAACCCTAACTTCACACAATCCTCGCATCATCGCAACTAAGACTGGGTACCTGCACTTGCCCACAAGGCGGCAATTCCAGCAGAAGGGGTGAGATTCATAACAATAATATTAAAATAAAAACATAAGTCAAGATTAACAAAACTTATATCCAACTCATCACATATGCATTATAGCACTTCATGGCATCATCATAAATATCATCATATCAACATCATAAACATCATCTAAAACAACATTACATCACGTATCAACATCTCAATCATCATCCCATACATGTCACAAATGACTCGACTAAATGCAACACCTAACGTCTCAACATCATGCATGTGGTACCGTATAATTATAGCATTAATATGCTGCACCGTCGCTTTGAGCAAATGCTCCACCGTCGCTTTGAGCATAAAGCTCCACCGTCTCATAATTATGCAAATGCATGGACTCGTCATTTAACATCTTAATACACCGTCTCAACATCATTACACTTTCAAGAATGGCACATGCAGTTAATAATAATTACATGGCAGAGCATCATCTATAAATTATGCATATACATTGCAACACATAGTATCATCTTATTCAATTAGCATCATACTCATACAACACTTATATTCAACAACGCATCATTTAACAAAGATATAATAGAACCATCATCATTCATCTCTACATAACTCATTTAAGGGTATATGACGGCACGGTCTCTACCCCAAGGGTTCCTCTAAACGTCCTATGCAAAACAGCTTACAAAAACAACGACACAGTCCTGAACCATCTAACTCGCCACGGCGAGTACATCTGCTCGCCACAGGCGAGTACTCCCAGCAGCTCACTCGCCAAAGGCGAGTTGGGGGCGAGCTGGAGGCGAGAAAAACTGGGTGCTTCGGCCTTTTTGACATTTTTCAACAAAATTCTCATTTTTAAGCTCCCTAAATCAAATTTGACCAAACTAACTTCACAGGTCATCTCTATAAATACAGGGACACTCAAAACCATCTAAAGTTTGGCAAAAATCCTAATTTTAAGGGTCAAGCTCGCCACGGCGAGCTACACTGCTCGCCTCGCGAGCAACCAAGGGTTACTCGCCACGGCGAGTGATCTGCTCGCCTCAGGCGAGCGATCTCAGAACCACTACGGGTTCAGTCCAATTCACACCAAAACCTGCCAATTCTCTTCACCTAGGCTTCTAATACATCAGTAATAGCATCCTAGGGAATAATCTAGGTTCTGTAACACATCTATACAGCAATGCAACACCTTCTCACATCAAAATCACCAAAAATCACATTAACCCTAATTCTCAAAATATCTCTCAATTCTCCCCAATCTCTAAGCTAATCAAGAACAGATGATCTTACATTAATACTATTGAAATTAGGCTCACCCTTACCTGGAAAAATTGCAGAAATTGGAACCTAGCTTTGCCCCTTGTTCAACCGTTCTTCTTCTTTTCTAAAAGTCTGATAACGCGTTCTCAATATTTCCTTTCTTAACCTACTTCTCTTATATACTCCCTCACAACTTAACTAATTCCTTCTTAACCCACATAACTCTTCTTAATTATAATTATAACCCCATCTCTTAAAATTCTATCTTAATCCACCACATCTATTTATTTACCAACTAAATATTTAAATAACATCACTTATATTATTTTATTAAACAATAAAATAATAACACGTCACACGTCACATATACGTCACAAATACGTCACATAATCATCAAACTCATATAATGTATAAACATATATCATAACATCTAATATAATAATTAAATAATTAAAGAGGGCGTTACACAGGACATCTTAAACACACAAGGGAAGTAGTCACCGAACCCTTAGCTGGAGTTTCGACAACCATCTCCCCATTCATATCAGATACAACAAGATTCAACTTAGCAGCACAATCAAGAGCAACAAAACAATGCGTAGCAGCAGTATCAATGATAGCAACTAAAGGTATATGTCATACCCTCATTTTGGACCTAAAAATGTTCGTTCAAATTCCTTTCTATTCCTAATACTTTTTCAATTTACTGTGTATTACTCTGCAATTTACCAATGTGCTTCAGCAGCATACGTTACTGTTTATGTCTTTTAATTTTTGCATGAAATCGTACAAAAGGGTACTTTGGTCATTTCCCGCAATGGAACCCATTTTCAGTCCCTGCATCTGTTTTTGAGTCTTTTTCAACTTGGCGGCGCAATTTATTTGTCAAATTCTGTTTAAAAATCATCTTAGTTCTGCATCTGAGTCAGCTTGGGTCAGTTTGGGTCGTTTTTTGCCCCCAGGGGCATTTTAGTCTTTTCACATTGTTCAAATTTTGGGCAGAGAGGTATTTTAAAATACCTCATTTTGGTAGTTTGTTCGTTTTAGTCCATTTTGTCATTTTTAAATGTTTCACTTTACGTTGCTTTCAAATTACATTTTTTAACCAATTTTATTATTTTTGCAGTTTAATCCAAACATTTTTAGAAATTGCAATTCAGTCCAAATATTATGTTTTTTTGCAAATTAGTCCCAATTCCAATTTTCAAAGTAGTCCATTTCTTTTAAATCTTAAAACAGCCCAATCTTTAATAAATTGCAGTTCAGTCCCAAATTTTCATACAATTGTAGATTGGTCCCCAGAAGCCACGCAGGCAGTCCAGTTACAGGTGTCGCCATCTCATCGGTTCAGAGTCCACATGGCCAGCTATATAAGGCCACGCGTGTCAGAGTCAGAAAAAGATCCCATTCATCACGCGCCAAGTCACAAACAGAAACAGAAAATTCTCTCTCCATTCAGTTGGATCAAATTCACGAAATTCAGAAGGGAACTTGAAGAACATTTCACAAACCCTAACCGTTTTCTCAGAAGCAATTTCGAACAAATCAATGGAGTTTTCTTTTATCAGCTCTCAGAGGTGCGATTGAACCTTCATCACTGAGCCTAATCCTCTGCAATTCAAGCACAAGGTTCATCGCAGAAAGCAACAAGCCCTAAATGCGATCACAGAGGCACGGTTTTGAGAAGAAGAAGGAAAGATTCAAAGGTTTTTGAACCGAAGAAGAAGAAGAAAGAAATTCACCGATTTATTTTCGGAATTCAAGCCAGAAATCAATAAAACAGAATCAGGTTCAAGAATTCCCAAGAATTTCAGTTCAAATCTCCGAAATAAACACAGGTAAGAATCAAAAACTCACCTCTTCATGCTCAAGAACCACAACGAATCTGAATCAACATGGATCCGTAGGATTTCGAACGAGTTTGGGTTCAAAAGTTTTGAAACCCTAAAAAATTTCCAAAACCGTGAAAGATTTAACGGTTTACAAGGCGTAAAAACCGTTGTAAACCTATGAATCCATAAGGATTTCATCAGAACAGATTTAAAATCAAGAAATAAGACCAAAAAACCGTTCGAAATCCTTGAGAAGGAAAACGAGATTCACGTTGATTCAGTGGATGCATGCGTTCTCTAGTCACAAATTCATGCTTAGAATGATAGGACGAAGAGATTAAGCTATGATTCACGCGTTTCTGAGTTGGTTTGAACCGTTTTAGGGTTAGAGTTTCGATGGACCTCGCCGGCGTGAGAGAAGAGAGAAGAGAAGAAAGAGAAACATTGCAAAAAATGAGAGAAAACGGGTTAGAGACCTTTTATATAAGGCGCTGGACCGGGTGGGTTCTGACCCAATCCAGCGCCCCACGCTGTGGACCGTGTGATCTAGATCCTAATGGATCTGGATCAATCCAACGCCCTGGAGGCGTTCTGGAGATCCGGATCCATCCACCTGCGTGGGTTTGGGCCGGGTACCCTAGGTTTTTCTGCTTTTCTTTTCAATTCTTAACTTTCTTGCTATGCGCACCCCTGTGCTTGCTATTTGGACCTCCTGTGTGTTTTGATTTCTTTACAAAATTCCAAAAAAATTGCTACGCGTTCTTGGTATGTTTTTTACTGTTTTGCGATGTTTTCACATATTCAAGATTGATGGAAATAGTACGTGTTAATTTCACTTTTGATTCGTATATTTTGTGTGTTCTTGTGTGAATTTTCTCGTGCAATGTTTGATCCGAAACTTGTCATGTGATGTTGATGTTTGGCATTTAATTTTATGATAAGTTTACTCCTGATTTTGTACTAATTCATTCAATTGTGTTAGTTGATTTTGCTTACAATTTTTGCAATATGTTTAATTGTGTTAGTTAATCGATTTCGCTTACAATTTTTGCAATATGTTTAATTGTGTTAGTTAATTGATTTCGCTTACAATTTTTGTGATATGTCTAATTGTGTTAATTGATTTTGTTTACAATTCTTGCAATATGTTCTATTGTTGTTAAGTTTGATCTTTGTTTACAATTTTTGCAATACTTTCAATCTTGTTAATAGGTTAGCTTTTATCTTGCAAGTTTAGGTGCTAGTTTCCTAATTTTGCAAGGTTTAGCTTTTAATTTCTTGTTTCATAAGTCATGTTAGTTAGCATGCATTTTTTCTTCACATCCTTCCATGTTTTGTTTTTTTGATTGCCTAACATTTTTTATTGCATATTGCGTCACTAACCATTTTGTGTTTCATGCCTATTGAAAGCTCCAATTCATCCCCATTCTCTAAGTTTAGGTTCCATTCAATTTCTCAATGTTTAGGTAGTTTTACTTTCTTTAAATTCTTGCAAGACCATAGAATGTAAAATAGGACCCGATGTAAAGGACTATGGACTATGATGATGTACACCGACACATGCACCGACACACGCACACACGTTGTATGCCTATCGTTTAGGTGTATGTTTAGGATGCGCGATACATAGAGAAAATTAATCTTTTTAGGAGAAACAAATAACTTCCATCACTTCAAATATTTTCCAAATAAACCTTGGAGTCAAAACTCCAAAGGATTTTTCCTTTATTTTCTTAATCAAAAATCCAAATGAACACTAATCCCCAACTTTAACCGTTTTTTAAATAAATTGGACTAACCTCACTTGTTTCCAAATCTCATGCCTTTGAGGCCTCTCATCTTTTTCTTCAAAACCATTTTCAAAATTAAAATTGAACCAACCCACAAAAAATATTTTGGAAGAGAACTACATGGAATTTTGATCCCTTAAAAGGGTATGTAGGCAAGAGACTCAAAATCTCTCCAAGTCCAATAAAATAAAATCCAATCTTCTTTCTCTCATTCTTAAAATCAATATTTTTTACAAATAGCAATAAAAGCAAAGCGTATACATAAAGCATAGTAAAACGGTTCCTATAGGATACTATAGTCATTGCGGGTGCCTAACACCTTCCCGTAGTGAAATCAGCCCCGAACTCGGAGTTTCTAAGGTTTTCTCTCGATTTTACCTTCCCCTAAAAAAAAAATAGAGATATCAATGATTGAAAGGTCCAAATCCAATTAATGATTTGACACCCGAAAATCGCGATAACAGTATATTATCAAAATAACAAGTACCTCTGATCAAGCGATCCTCGCTCTCCGTCTGCGTACCAGTCAAAGCAAAAACTCTCCCAGTAGTCTGAGTCTTCTTAGGTTGTGTGCACTGGGACCCAATGTGACCTTCCTCATTGCAATTAAAGCATACAATATCACCACGTTTGCAATCCACGGTAGTATGACCCTTCTTGCCGCAACGGAAACACCTCTTTACCTCTCCAGGACAAGCATTGCTCTTATGGCCTTTCACACCACAAGTATAGCAGACAACCTCAGCAGGAGCATCTTTCTTAACAGGTCTCCTCTCATCATTAACTCTTTGTTTGCCCTTATCTGCAGGGGCACTGTAGGGCTTAGGACGACTTTGCTGCCCCTTTCCTTTCCTCTCATTAACCACCTTGTAATGAGCCTTCGTGTCCTCCTCGTAAATCCTGCAGCTGCTCACTAACTCAGAAAAGTTTCTAATCTTCTGATACCCTATAGCCCTCTTGATATCAGCTCGCAACCCGTTCTCAAACTTAATACACTTAGAAAATTCGGCGGTCTCAGCAGAGTAGTGTGGATAAAACTTGGCCAGCTCCACAAATTTTGCAGCATATTCAGTCACAGACATGTTCCCTTGCTTTAGCTCCAGGAACTCAATCTCTTTCTTGCCCCGCACATCCTCAGGAAAGTATCTGTTGAGGAACTCTCTCTTAAACACTGCCCAGGTCACCTCAGCACCGTCCTGCTCCAGGGTAGGTAGAAGACTAATCCACCAGTCATCAGCCTCCTCAGCTAGCATGTGCGTACCAAAACGCACCTCCGTGCACTGCATCACTCGGAACACCCTCTCAATCTCTTTGAGCCACGTCTGGGCTCCATCCGGATCATATCTCCCCTTGAAGGTAGGAGGATGGTTTCTCAAGAAGGTCTCCAGCATACGGACATCAGCATTAGCACCAGCATTTGCATTTGGCTGCTGTCCCACAGCTTGAGCAACAGCTTCCAAGGCAGCAGCAATCGCAGCGTCATTTCTTCCAGCCATCTTAATCCTTAACAAAACAAACATAAGTTAGAATAATACAATAATACTATTCTAACTCTAAGACAACGTCACTCGACTCTCTACTTGGCCGGACGGACCGACCTGCTCTGATACCAATTGTAACACCCCGTTTTCCCAACATAAAAATTTCTTTAAAAAGATAATCATGCATCAGAGTAAACACATAAACAGGGCATCACATTTCTAAAACATCTCATGTTAATGAATAAATAATCATTAAATCTTCATAAAATATTCGTAAAGTATTACTCAATTATTGCAGCGGACAATCATAAAATCATCTCATAAAGAAAAGTCTTTGGCACACAGGCCTCAACAGCGTCTTAATAAAATCTTCCAAAATAACATAATCATATCAAAAGCATAATACGCAAGGAACAGAGAAAATATAAGCAAAGTTTCCCCATCCCGTTACGTATCAGAGCACCTAGACTCGACTGCAGAAATCCTCACACGTCTACACCTAATCTTGGTTACCTGCACTTGCCCACGAGGCGGCAATTCCAGCAGAAGGGGTGAGATTCACAAATAATTATATTAAACATGTAATTAAATAATCACAATTCAACAACCAAACATAAATCATCATATCACAGATAAACATCTAGCATTCAGAACATCAGCATAAATACACATCATTTAGCAGCGTCATAATCAACATCGTAAACATCTTAGTAAACATCTTAGACGACACGACTCGACATCATCACTTGACTATGCAACCCTACGTCTTATATGCATGTGGTACCAATCCAGGGCATGAGCCCTCGTCGCTATGAGCATAAATATACTCCAAGGCATAAGCCTTCGTCGCTGGTGAGCAAAGCTCCAGGGCATAAGCCCTCGTCGCTGGTGAGTAAAAACTCCAGGGCATAAGCCCCCATCATAGAATGAGTATGCATGAGACTCAACACTTTTTAACTTAAACAAGTTAACATCTTAAACGTCGCAAAAACATCTTAATCATCAAGGACTGACACATGCAGCAACTATACAAAAGTAAATAGCAACATGGCAGCAAGTACATCATACAGATAGTAGTCATAGTGCAAGCATCGCAAGTAAATCAGACATTCATGGCTTAGTTAATTCATATATCACACATAAGCTTCATAAAAAATCATCATAAACAATCTCAATCATCATGTATCATCATCACAGATCATAGTAAACATCAGTAAAAGTCCCAGAAGCTACCCAAAGGTCATCTCTCATGGTTCTATGCGAAACAGTTCGCAAACAGCACAAGGTTCTGGGTTCTGACTTAACTCGCTATGGCGAGTGGGATAGCTCGCCTCGCGAGTACTAAGGTCCTGCTCGCTATGGCGAGTTGGAGTGCTCGCCTCGCGAGCTCTAGGGTAGTGCTCGCTATGGCGAGCTGGGTTGCTCGCCTCGCGAGTAAACTAGGTCTACTCGCCACGGCGAGTTGCATAGCTCGCCTCAGGCGAGCGACGAACAGTCTGCTACGGGTTCTGCGAAAATTCCCCCAAAAAGTCCCAAATTCATCATCTAAATCATCTAAACTCTCAGAAACATCATCATTATGGTTAATCTACGTTCTGTACTCAATTTCTAACTCTGTTTCACAGCTTCATAGCCTAATTCATGGTTTTTCTCAATTTTAACCTATTTTCAATTCTCACAAAACTCAATCCTATATTGTTAATTCTGATTAGATGCATTACAGATCAATATAATTAAGTGCTAGGCTCACCCTTACCTGATCAAAGCAGAAATCGCAGCCCTCAATGCTCTTCTCCCTTCACGTGCTTGTTTTCTCTCTTTTCCAAAACTCTGACAACGCGTACTGACTCTCTTGACCTAATTTCCCTTTATATACTCCCAACAAATCTTATCTTATTTACTCTTTCTCCCACATAACTCTCTAAAATCCAAAACTAACCCACAACTAAATATTTTATTTTATTTTCAAATCTTATTTTATTTAACAATAAAATAAGTCACCACGTCGCATAAAATCATATTAAATCTTCATTCAACACTGCATAATATATTAATAAATATATAACAACTTCTCAAATAAATCAAATAATTAAATAATCAAAAATGGGCGTTACAACTTACCACTTGGAAGAAAGACAAAAAACAAACCTCAAGTTGTCCGTTATGTAGGACTTACCACTTGACTCAATTGATGACTGAATTGATGAGATACGACCAAACAAGACTCTGGGCGACTGATGCAATCATGTGTGAATTGATATTGGGCGTGTATGCGTGTGTTGTGTATGCTTGAATGTGTGAATATATGGAAGTATTGATGCGTGGATGTATGAATGCATGAATGTATGAATGTGATTTGAACAATTGTATAACCGCATGGGACAGATGACTCGACGAGACGAAATATGTAAGTTTGGAGAGGGGAGCTGTTTCACAGTACAGCACTTGACAATCTTCATTGGATATGGCATTCTTGAGGATTTGGTCAAGCCATCTGATATGGTAAGCTTGGTGCAAAGTAGTAATTGATGCTTTCACTGGGGAGAAAGTCCACTCTTGACTTGAAATCTTGGAAAAAAGTCGTCATTTTTGTACCGGCGCAGTGTATTCTTCCCTTAACGTGTTTCCGCAGTCATAACTTTGTTTTTTTTTTCTTTTTTTTTTGAAAATCCCTAATTTTTGCCTGGACCGCCCTTTCGGGTTTTCAGTCCACCGGGACGCTCTCTATTGCCTAAGTCGCCTTTTCAGGTTTTCAACTTAGCGAGCTTTTTGTTTGTTTTTTTTTTGTATTTTTGTGTTATGACTGCATCTTGCTTTGAAGCGGAGGTCCTCTCCATAGTGCTTAGCCACGTTTCTCTTCCAGAATGTAACCGTACTCGAGGCGGATGTCGATGTACGTTTTGTATGCTTACGAGTTCAAAGGAATGTGTTTGTTGTTCATGCTTTTCAAAAGATGTAAAAAGTTTTGTATTTTGAAAATTATTTTGCTTCAAGTATTGTCATCAAACACAGAAGAAATTTTGCAAATAGAATAAAATGAGAGTTCCATATAAATGGGCACAGGCTCAAATTTGATGAATTGAGTGGTGGCCTGCCAAGGGCATGGTTCCACAGATCCTTGAAAATTTTGAAAAATGGTAAATTTATGGGAAGGTACATTGAACAAAATCCGCTATTCTTCCTAACAACTTTGAATTGCCCAGTTCCCGGTCTTTGCTTTGCAGATGCTTCGAATCGGAAGTCTTTTGATGATTGGATGCCCCAGGTTGACTGTGCCCGACCGGATGCAGTTACTTTGCCTTTTGATCCTTAACTTTTGCATAGATCGCCCTTTCGGTTTTTTCGAATCTATCAGGATAATCATTTTTGTTCATGTCTCTAATTTTTGCCTGGACCGCCCTTTCGGGTTTTCAGTCCACCGAGACGCTCCTTTTTGCCTAAGCCGCCTATTCGGGTTTGCGACTTATCGAGCTTTTTTTGTTGATTTTTTTTTATTTGATTGATTTTTTTTTGGTATATTTTGACAAAGTATTTCTTGACTGCACCGGCATGCGGGTTTGTCAACGTTTTGTAGTCACAAGAGTTGTTGCACATGGGCCTTCATGGTTAGGCATCTACTTGTCCCTGGAGTCCGGTTGGAAAGATAGTGTATTTTTTGCACAAGGTTTCTTGAAACCCACAGGGACGAGCCTTCTTGTTGGAATTTTGTTTCAACCTCCCTTGATATAGTTGTACAAGGCTGTCATGCATTTTGAGTCCAATCCAGCTTGGATTTCAGCAGAACTCCGATTGACGGGACTTCGACGAACTCCACGTTGTATACTGAGGGAAGGAGGGGGGGTTGCCCCTGTTGAAGTGTGTTCTTGAAGCATGATGGTAGGATCTCGCGCCAATCTTTGTAAGTGAATGCCCTGTTTTGGACACACTTCTTGATATTTTTTGTTTTCGATTTTGACGGCTTAAGATGCCCCAGTAGGCGAGAAATTTCATCGGGAACTTCTTCATCTTCCTCTTCTTCGGGTTTTGGACACAGGGAAATCAAAGTTGGGAGAGAGTATAGGGTTAATGTGTTCGATGGGTTTATTAATGCATGATTTGATTATTTGATTTTTACAAGTAAGTATAGGTTATGATTATGCAGATTTTTTGAGAATAAAAAAAAAATTGGGTTTTTTTGTATTACCACTTTTCCTGAAAAATGCACACAACAAAATAAAGCAAAGTCGGGATCAAGACGACTCTTTATTGATGATGAAAATACATGAAGCAAAAAGCCCTACATAAGTTCGCTTTCGTCTCAGGCGGGATGAAAGGATTTTTTTTTTGAAAAGCAGCCAACAACAAAACAACACATTATTTGAACAGACTGGGTAACGGAAGAAACATCAACGACGACCCATTTGCGGAGAACTACTCCACCATATTGATAGATTAGGTCCCATAATTCGGTACATTTGGACTCAATCTTCGAAAGACAGGATATTGGCTCGAATCAGCTTCTGGACTTCAGTCTTCAAAAAGCGGCAGTGCTCAACGTCATGGCCGGGTGCTCCTTGATGGAAGGCATAGAAGAGGTTAGGTTGATACCAAACCGGCAACTCGTTAGGCACCTGAGGAGGCGCTCTAGTTTGGACCAACTTCTTCCTGAGCAGCTTTGGGAGCAGATCCATATATCTCATGGGGATTGGATCGACCGGCATTTTTGGAGCATGATTCCGTGTGTCGAGCTGTTGAGGACCTTGTTGTCGGGCCAGTTGTACACGCAGTGGCTGATGTTGTTGTTGGGGTGGCCGCATGCATAAAGGTTGGGGTTTCTGCTGCGTTGCCAGCGAAGATACCAGGTTGGTTATCTTTTCCACCTCGGCCCGGAGGATTGTCACCTCTTCACGTAGCTCGTGGACCTCTTGTTCGAGTTGATCCATTTTATGCGTTTGTGCGAGTGTTTGCACGTGCGAACTCAAGTTGAAGGAAGACATCAAACCACTTTACTGATGGATTGGCCCTTTTTATGAAAAGAAAAACTGGTGAGATCCGGATTCGGAACTATGATATGCAAGATGATGCATGATGTTATGCAAAAAAAATGACACGTTTTTTATTTATCGAAGGACTTATAAAAGTGATTTTGTAAAGATTTTGTTCGAGAATTTAGAAAATTACAACCAGCCCCCTTTCTAACAAGCGAAATCAGACGGGCAAGCTTTAAACAAATATGGAACATAGAAACTAGGGGCCAAACAGTAAGTTCTCAAAGAGCGATTTTTTTGAACCAGGTCATTCAAAGTCCGGATGTGGGCCATCAAATAGCTCCATGAACTTCCTTTTCCTGCTAGCATCCTGTCCGAGCAGGGCATCCTTCCTCTGGAGTAGATCATCTTTCTCTATTAGTCGGCGGTTCTGATTAAGGAGCTGGCGCTTTAGCCGCTCTATCTCCCCACTTGGGGTCTCATTTTTGAGCTCGGCCTCGCGGGCTCTTCTTTGCCAGGTGTCTCTTTCAAACTTCACCTTGGTCAACCGCTCTTGGAAATATTTCTGGGTTTCAAGGGGTATGGGTGAAGGTGTTGATGAGGAAGTGGAAGAGGGGACCCTTTGTAGGGGGTAAGGCATTCCATATTTTGCGGCTCTATCGATGACCCACTGAGTGTATGATTTACTGACCATCGATGACCTTCTTCCTAACTGGTCTTTTCCTCTTTTATGAATTGTACGCCAAGCTCGTTCGAATTTTCCCCTCATGCCCGAGCTATCCTGTTGGTTGAGATAGAAAATACCGTCTAGTGAGATGTAGCGAGGCCTTTCCATCGGGTATCTGAATTGACGCCTGGCTAAAGCAGGGTTGTAGTTGATTCCCCCGCGTATACCGATGAGAGGCACGTTGGGGAATTCTCCACAGCTGTCAATAATAGTTCCAGTGTCATACGCTGCATTGTACCAAACTATATCGGCTGGAGTGAGAGACATGATTTTTTGGGACCAACGGACATTGTCTGGATTAGTCCTGAAGTGGTTGGGTAGGTGTAGAGTAAACCATTTATATAGCAATTGAGCGCAACAATGTATGGTGCCTTGGCCTTTATCAATTCGATCATGAATGGAATGGTATGTGTCGGCAAGCAACGTAGGGACAAGGTTTTTGGTTAGGAAGATTTTGATAGCGTTAATGTTGACAAAACCGTCGACATCTGGGAAAAGCACAAGGCCATAAATGAGTAGGGCTAGGAGGGAGTGGAAGGCATCAGTTTTCTTGTTTTAAGCAAAGGCAATGGCTTTTTGGTGGAGGAAGTTAGCAGTTAGGCCTTGGAAGCCACCCTTGGTGGTGTAGTGGGGGTGAACCATGTCAGAAGGTTCGAGAGAGAGGGTTGTTGCAATGGTTGAGGTTTTAGGAGTTGGTTCAGAGCCCTTGAAAGGTTCCTCGTCGGACAATGGTAAGCCAATTAGGTAGGAGTATTCTTCAAGGGTGGGAACAAGCTGGTAATCGGGGAAAGTGAAGCAATGGTAGGCCGGATCATAGAACTGGACCAGGGTGTTAAGGAGCCCTTCTTCAACATTTGTCTTGAGGATGCTGAGTAGATATCCGTGACATTTGTTAAATTCCTCATGATTAGTTACTAATGACCCTAGCTTCCTTAAGTTCGACAAATCTAGTTTCCTGAAGTAATATTTCCTAGTGCTTCTCGTTACAAGGTTCATACCTGCGATGTTTACAAAATAATTTGTTTAAGTCCTTCGACGTTTTAATGCGAAAAAAGTTTTATGAATGTATGTATGTATGCAGGATTTATGCTATGCAAATGGTGAAAACATAGTTGGGTTTAATGATGGAGTCAAAAATGCGCCATGGGTGAGGACTATGGTTCCCTTTATACATGTATCACGGGTTCTATAAGTTCTCAAAGTCTACAACCACTTCCAAATGTCATCGAGTTGCAAGATTACTCTTGGCCCAATAAGATTTGTAGGAAAGTCTCGTTCGAGTGTAGCATCGCGTAACAACCAATTCAAGATTACTCTTGATTAGTCACCGCACTACGTCCTAAAAGGCTGAGATGGGTTGAAGGTAACTACGGTCCTCAACATCGACAGTCACTTAAAAATAATAATGTCAAACATGATTACTCGTGTCAACACAAATTACTTTCAAGGTCCCTCCATTGAGTGGGGTTATCACATGAACCGAGACTCAAGATTACTCTTGGAATGGAACTTTGATTATACCCCGTCCTATCTTAGTGTTCCCTTAAGTCCGGGTTAGGACTTATCTCACCACTCCCGTTAAGAACGGAAAAAAAAATGAAGGAAGAAAACATATATATACACGTATTTCCATCTTTTATTTTTGTTTTTGTTTTCGTTTTAAGCAAGTGATATCACAAAATTTTAAATAAAGCCAAGTTAGGCTTAACCCTCGAATATAATTTTCCCCAGTGAAGTCGCCATTTCTGTCGCGTCATTTTTCGAGAGGTCATCGTTGTTTGACCGGCTTTGACTCACTACTTTTATTCACGACTGAACTTTTTATTTTTTTGGGGGAAGGGAAGAAAAGTTCAAAAATACCCATTTGAAAGAGATCAGGGTTCGGGGGTTAGTTATATTTAGGGAAGGTATTAGCACCCTAAATATTCGTAGTACTCTACGAGAACCTTTTGACTTTACTTTACTTTTTGTGCTATTACTTGCTTAATTTTGTTTAAAAGACGGAATTGAAAAATAGAGATTTGAAAGAAAAAGGAAGCCTATTATCTACATTTTTTATTGATTTGAAAGGACGAGCGTCCTTTGCCTACGTACCCGTGAGGGATCAAAACCTCGTAGTTCGGGGTAGAAATTGACGTTTGATTGGTTTTGTGTTTTTTATTGGTTTTCGAGAAAAGGTTTTAAAATAAAAAGCCAAGTGGCGAAATAAGCTTGTTTGTGTTTTTTAATGTTGAAGAAAAAATAGACTCGAAGTAGAATTAAAATTGATTTGAAATTTGATTAAGAAAGAAAAATAAACAGGAACGGTCACTTGATTAAAAATCAAGGTTTATTATGAAAATATTTTTCGTGGTTTTGGTTATTTGAATGTTTTTGTGGTTTTTTGTATATGGTGCTGTAAGAAAATGTTTTTTGTAGTTTTTGTTTATTGTGCTAGTAAGAAAATGTTTTTGGGTCACGCTTGGCGACAAGTTTGCTAAAAAAGAGAGGGGACGGACTCACGTTTGAGTGATGGCGATCCGTTTGAGAAAAAGTTAAACGCGCATGGCGTAAAAAATAGATTTTTTGGTTTTTTGTTATAGTGCTTGACAAGAGTTTCATCTTGCTCCTACGTATCTCCAGGTGCGATGGAGAAATCAAAGCTACGTAGTTCTGGCGAGCAAGAAAAATGTTTTTTTGTTTTTGGTCGCGCTTGGCGACAAGTTTGCTTAAAAAAGAAAGGGGACGGACTCACGTTTGAGTGATGGCGATCCGTTTGAGAAAAAAAGTAAACGCGCATGGCGTTAAAGGAAGGTTTGCTTAAAAAGGACGGACTCGCATTTAAGCGATAGCGATCCGTTTGAGATAAAATTAAACGCGCATGGCGTGAAAAGAGATTTTTTGGTTTTTTGTTGTTAGTTTAACAAAATAAATAGTATTTTATATATATATGTATAGGACCAGAGCATTCTGGAGAAATATAAAATAAAATGTAGAATAATATTACTAGTAAATACTGGACCAGAGAACTCTGGAATAATTATTAATTAGGACCAGATTACTCTGGAGAGTAAATATAATATTGATAGTTAGTTAGGACCAGAACACTCTGGAAATAAATAAAATAAAAAGAAAATTAAATATGCATATGATAATAATAGTAATAATAGAATATAATGCAGAATAAAAATGCAAATGCATGGGGATGATATAAACATAACATAAAAAATGGAATGTAAAAGAAAAGGAAAAATGCAAGAGAAATAAAATGCATGAACATAACACAAAAGAAATGGAACACAAAATAAAATAAAAAATGTACGAGAAATAAAATGTGTGAAGATGATAATAAATGCAAAGTGAAAGAAATGTAATGCAAAAGAAAGAAAGAAAATGCAAGAGAAAAATGAAAATGTATGAAAGAAATAAAGTAAAATTGCAGGGGGGCAGGCAGTAACATGGGGGGTGTAGGAATTAAAAAGCTGAAATGGGCCATAAAGAGGCAGCAGGCGCGCTACTGGGCTTTGGGAGAAAGAACCGAACCGGTCTGGTTCAAGTGAACCGGACCGGTTCAGTATTGTCTATATAAAGGGATTTTTGGTTTTTTTTTCTCATTTTTTCTTTTCTTTCTCTTTCTTCTCTCATTTCTAGAGAGAGAGGCTCTGCCTTCTCTCTAGAATTCAGCCACCGGTGTGGCTTTCTTCTCCGGCGACGCTAGCCGTTCCGGCGCGGTGGCTGGCGAGCCGTCGCGGCTGCGCCGCCTCGCCGGAGTTCAAAACATCCCCTTTTTTTTATTTTTTTCGCTCTTTCTTCTTCTTTTCACTCCCTCTTTCCGATTCTTGGCTCAAAAATTGCGGGTAACCACCACAAATTCCTAGATCTAAAAAAAAGAAAATACTACCTTTTGAATAAAAAAAAGGCTTAATTGCACTTTTGGACCCCTATCTTTCCAAAAGTTGCGGTTATGGACCTCTAACTAATTTAAATACAAAACAGCCCCCTATGTTTTGATTCTTTGGCAGTTTTGAACCCCCAGTCCATTGTTGACTCGGTCAACGCTGACGTGGCACCCTAAGTGAGGTGCCACGTGTCAATTTTTTTGTCTTGGGGGTCCAAAACTGCTAAAGAATCAAAACATAGGGGGCTGTTTTGTATTTAAATTAGTTAGGGGTCCATAACCGCAACTTTTGGAAAGATAGGGGTCCAAAAGTGCAATTAAGCCTAAAAAAAAGGCCGGTTGCTGTTGTTGTGGTTTCTACGTTCCGGTGTTGTTGTTTGACGGGGAAAGGGCCGGTTATGTGTGTGTTTTACCAACAGTCATGGTTGTGTATGAATTTGGTTGGGTTTTGGTTACTGGTGTTGGAAATTTGTTTGTGTATATTTTTTTGCAGGTTTTTTTTGTCACAAAAATTTCCTTCTTTTGCCGTGGAATCCCCCCCTCTCTTGTGTGTTGCTTGCTGCCTTTTTATAGGCATTAATTGAGACATGGAGTTTGTAAAAGGAGGGACAAAAACTGCCCTGGTTGAGGATGGAAGGGACATGGCAGGCTGTGTGCAGCTGGTTTTCTCCCATTTTAGATATTTTCGGACAAGGCTTTGGACATAATTTTTAGACATTGAAATAAAATAAAAGACTAACAAATAAAAATAAAATTGAGATAAAAAAAATGAATATGAAATTAATTAAAAAAGCTTTTAAATAAAAGATTGAAATAAAAAAAAATTAAATGCATAAATGAAAAATTGAAAAAATATTGAGAGAAGAGGGCCCGACTCGGAACCAAATATGAGGTATTTTAAAATACCTCTCTGCCGAATTTTTCATTGAAAATGGCCGAGATTGGCCGCGGTTAAAAGGCATGTGTCAGTGGTGTGTCGGTGGTATCTTGGGTCAAAAATTGGGGTATGACACCAAACATATCACTACAACTAGAGCACGAATTTCATCAATTAAATTGCAATTCAAAACCCTAACTTCTTTTCAAACCCTAACTTCTCTAATCATCAAAATAAAACAACAACAAACATGTTAAACCCTATTTCAGAACCATATACTTATAATTAAAGAAGGTTAATCCCACCATTACCTTAATCCACTTTATCATATTTCCTCTTATTTCCACTAAACTCTCTAAATTCGCAAAACAACCCCTCGTCTCAATATTCTATTTTAATATATATATATATATATATATATATATATATATATTTCTACACTAAATAACATATATATTTCTATAACAAATAACATATATATTATAATATAATATGCTACTAAAACACCAACATATAACACAAAAATAATACACATCACCATAAATCAAATAAATTATTCAAAAAGACTCTAAACTCAATCAAATAATTAAATAACTAAAATAGGGCGTTAACTGGCGAAAGCGAAAGGATCTGGTCCTGCGTGCGAGACTGATTCAATTACTATTTGCGATCGTGTTCGACTTCGTTGTGATTGGTGGCTTGATTACGTGTCATAATCAAGCACAAAGAGACACCTACTTTGAGTTTAGTGAAGTGAAATCTGGGTTTGTTGCTTTTCTCATCGCATTTAGGGTTACGATACCTTTCCAATAGTGTACTTACTGGAAAAAAACGCGTCGTGTAACACCCTGTTTTCCCAACATAAAAATTTCACATATAAATCAGAGTATTCAACATAAACGGAATGTCACACTTCTTATCATAAAATCATAAACGGAATAAAATAACTATTTATCCTTCAAAATTCAACAACATATTATTTAGTACTTCGCAGCAGAATTATTCAACATCTAAAACAGTCTTTGGCACGAGGCATCATCATAAAAATCCCATAAAATCCAATTCAACAACAATTCATGAACTTTATGAAGTAATACGTAAGGAACAAAAAACATCAACAAAATTCTCATCTCGTTACGTATCAGAGCACCTAAGACACATGTGAGAGAGTCCACTCACGACCGTGACTATTCTTGGTTATCTGCAAGTTACCCACGTAAAGAGGCAACATTTTCAAGCAGAAGGGGTGAGATTTCACAAAACAATAGTATTAAGCATATAATTCTTTAAAAGAATTTAACAGCACATAACAACATTTATTCATCATTAGTAAAACTAATAAACAATAATTTAAGTAAGAGAATTTATCAACATAAACAACAGCAAATCATCATCAACAATGCTTCACATAAACAACATAAACAACAACAAATTATCATCAACAATGCTTCACATAAACAACAACAATAAATAATATTGATACTTAACATAGTTCCAACTATAAGTCATCAATCAACTTCAAATCATCATTAACAATGTTTCACGTAAACAACATAAACAACAACAATAATTAATATTGATACTTCACATATTTCTTCATTAACAACTCATTGATAAATGACAACTTAACAACAACGACAACGCGACAACAACATCGACAACTCAACATCGACAACTAATGCAACGACAACTTCATCAACTTGACAACTTAATATCAACGACATATGCAACAACAACTTCATCAACTTGACAACTTAATATCAACGAGAAACTCTTGATTTTCCTGCGGAAAATAATCCGCAGGGATACCTGAGGATTTTGCTGCGGATAACGTTAGTCATACGAAGATTCCTGCGAATCCTTAAGTCGCTGAAAAGTCCGCAGGTAACTTTTATTTAGCTGAGAATTTTCCTGCGGAACTGTTGTTGAGAATATTATTTCAACATTTTCTTAGAAAATTCCGCGTTTCAGATTTTATTGCGGTTTTGCATATGGTCTTCTTGCGGATTTTCCTGCAGTTTGTTTATTTTTCTTTTTTCTTAATTTAAGATATTGAATATGGACCTATGATTTTAGATTTAAGTCCATATCACCCAATATTCAAATAAAATGTCAAACTGTTGGTGTTACTTGTAATTAATATATTTTTTATTCATATTTATTGGTAAAATATTTTGATTCTTTTAAAAAAATTATGTTAAAATATTTTTATAAATAACATAACATTAGACCACAATATTGATAAAAAGACTTATAAAATGTATGTGGAACAGAACACATTCATATTTTTGTATATGTGCAAAGTCAATTTAATAATTTTATCTCTTTCATTTAAAAATGGACAATTAAATCCCTGATAATAATTAAAAAAAGACAATAAAATCCCTTATAGTAATAGTATACAATTAGAGTTTAGATCTATGACATAAATCTTTGTATACTTTTATTAAAAAATACAATAGTTTTTTTTTGAAGGATTAAAAAATACTATAGTTAAAAACAAATTTAAGCTTATGTTTATAAACCAAATTTATTATTATTATTATTAGTTTTTTGAGGGATATTATTATTATTATTATATTTACATAACTTTTATAATACATTATATTTTTTTCTCAAAAAAAAAAATACATTATATTTTTGTTAAAAAAGTAAATTAATTAAGACAAAAAAAGAGTTAAATATGTTTTTGGTCCCTATAAATATACCAACTTTTCGTTTTAGTCCCTCTAAAATTTTCCTTCAACTTTTAGTCCCTATAAAATTTTCCATCTTCACTTTTGGTCCCTCTTTTAAAGTAAACTCATGTGTAGAATTCATATTTTTGAATAAAATTTTGTAGAAAAATTCATAATATGATAAGAATCTCTCCCAAAAAAATTTAGAATTTTTTAATAAAACATGAATTTAATATGAATTTTTATATTTTTACTGTTAAAAATTCATATTAAATTTATGTTTTGTTAAAAAATTCTAATTTTTGTTGGGAATGATTTTTACAATATTCTATATATATCTACACAATTTCATTTAAAAATATTAAAATTAACTTTAAAATAGGGACCAAAAGTAGTGATTGAAAATTTTATAGGGATTGAAAGTTAAGAAAAAATTTAGAGAGATTAAAACGAAAAGTTGATATATTTATAGGGAACAAAAACCTATTTAACCAAAAAAAAAAAATTAAAACATTTTATAAATTAATTGATTGAGGAGCCTCGTGATACTTCATCAAAAGCAGCCTCTCACTCCGATCGCAAATCTCCGCGAACCTCACCTCGCCACCGTATTTCTCAACTTCACCGCCGTATCACACACTTCACCGCCGCATTTCTCACTTCGCCACCGTATCACAACCTCGCGCATCTCACCTCGCCACTGTATCTCACTCTCGCAGATTCTCACCTTCGTGATAATGGTGATTCTTAGCATTTCTTTTCGTCGTTAGGATTAGTGTTCTCATACTCTGAGATTTGCGCTATTTATTTTCAAATTAGTGTTGTTGCTGATATTGAAATTGATGCATTGTTGTTAGATTTTAAATTAATTTTGAAATTGATGTGTTTCAACTGTTGAAATTGTACTTGAGTTGATGTTGAAATTGATGTGTTTTCATCTATAAATCTGATAATTCTTCACTGCATCATGTGATTCTCTCCAGTTCGTAGCCGCAAAATGAAATTCCTTCAATTTTTGGATACTGTGTGTTGATGCCAAATCTCCACTAGTTTATTCAAGTATGCATGCCAAGTGTTTGTGAAAATGTGTTTGTTCTGTTGTAGGTTGAAATTAGTGTTATGTGGGATGAAATTGAATCTTTTTTGGAATTGTATTGTAAGAAATGTTGCTGTTGTGTTTTCAGAGAGCTGCATCAGGAATCAAACGAATTAATCTCGATGGTCTCCGTTGGTGGGTTCTTGATGCCAAGGGTCAGGTGAGTGTGACAATATAATGATGATTTTGATGTAATATTTTATCAGTTTCTTCTTTGAAATATGTTGGTGTAGAATAAGCTTCTGTTAGACTTGTAGAATATGTTATGGTTTTGCTTATTTTATTGGATGTATTTGTTTATCCTAAAGTTAAGGAAGAGTAAGGAAGTAGAAACACTTTAAAATAGTGAATGCGACATTTCTACAATTTTTGTTTATTCTAAAGCTTGAATGTGACATTTCTACTTTGTTTAGCTTTTAGAAGTATTATTTTCCCCTTACAACAATGAAGTGTCTGGTTACCACCTTTGAGGATCTGTTAATAGTATATGTCAAACAAATGCTACAGTTATATTCGTTTATTCGATCATTTGAAGGACTTCTCAAGCTATTTGAATTTCAGTTTCTATGTTGATTTTGAATACTAAATCACGAAATCTTAATTTTATGTATCAGGCTGAGATTGGTTTCATAAGTTCATACATTAAAATTCTGCAAGAGAAGTCTATGGATATGGGTTTGAGGCTTAAGAATCACAAGGTATTGTCCTTCTTTGCTCTGATTTACTAAATTAAATTTCAGATCTATGATATTTGTTGTAGCGAGAGTGAGAAAAGTTGATTCATCGACCTTGCAAACGTTATCTTAGGTAAGTCATTGAGTTGTTGAATTTTTGTATGTGATTAACATTGGTAGGAATTTTGGATAGGAATCATTGATCTTTGCTTCTTACTGTGTTTTATTCTCTAATTTGTTTTCAACAATTAATCTAGGTTATTGGATTATGCTAATTAGAATCTATATAATACTATTTTTGAGCAATTTATGTGGCTAATTTTAGTCTATACTATAACTAAACTTGTTCAATTTGATTCATTCAGATAATTTATGTGTGAGAAATCTACCAACCTTGTTGTTCGATAATTTGAGCAGGACTATGCGTAGGTGAAGCATGGTATGTGGATGGGTCTGATATTTTAGTAATTTTCATGTGCTAGGTTTTAACCAATTAATGGTTTTTTTCTCATAGATTGAGTTTATAAGAACTGTTTACAGAAGCGATGAATATTAAGCAATGCCAACGAAAATTAATGCGCTCAAATCTTCTAGATAGAGCAAATTATCGTTATATGCTACACAATAGATAATTATATTATACACAGTAGATAATCAGGGTACAAAAATTAATGCAATCAAATCTTCTAGATAGAGCAAATTATCGTTATATTCTACACAATAGATAATCAGGGTACTTGGTACTCTTATTGTTTTGTAGGAAATGTAGAGTTGAGAGGTGCCTTGGATCTAGCATCTTAATTGGACACTCGTGGAAAATACCCAGGTTTGTGTGTCTGTGATTTATTTCTTTCTGACATTGTAATAGTAAACTATTCTTGAGTGGTCTTTAGTTTCTCCTCTACTTTGATCTGTTTATATTTTCACATAGCTTCAAGTAGTACAACATGTTGAAATGTATTTTTCTGCTGGTTTATCATTTATTGCTTAACAAATGACTTAACATGAGTGGTTGTTTTCAGTGCTGCGCTGCGTGAGTGGTTATTGGTAAAGCTTGAAATATTTGGACTGGTAATGTGTATTAAGAAGTTTAAAATGAGAGAAGAGTGTGAGTTTGTAGTACATGAGTAGTTACCTTGTTGGAGTCAGTCATTGTATTAGTAAGTTATTTACTTCATGACTAGTCATAAATTCGCCTACATATAGGTTTTAACTGGGAGAGTTTAGATTCTTCAGCAGCACATATTGCTACCATGTTGTCAACAAAGCTAACTGATTAATTGTGAAACATGTGTTGTCAATTGTGAATCACACAAAATACAAGTTTGTTCAACTTCTCGTGTGCAACTTTTTCTGCAGGTGCTACTCATAATTCAATCAGGGTTACTCAGGTGTATGTAGTGTGTAATTATGCAACTCACCAATAGTTTAAAAGTTTTGTTGATTATGCATTTTGAATGTTCAGTCTTCAGAAGAGCATCAACTCTAGAAGCACGAGGCAACAATAATTATGGTAAATGAAATTTAGATTTACAACATTCTTAATACTAGCTCAATTTTATCAATACTGTGTTTCTAAGTTCTTCTTCTATGTATTCTTGAAAACTGAGTGCAGCAAGTGTTTTACTTTCATTGTTAGCAATCATTGTAGATAGAGTAATTCCTCAAATTCGTACTTGAATTTTCACCAATCAGCCAAATTTGTCCCTGAATTTTGCGAAATATCTATTTAGTCCCCGAATTTTGCAGACGTCTATCAAAATGGTCACTCCGTCCAAAAGCTCCGTTAGTGGTGATGATGTGTCTTCTTGCATGTTGTGTTGTGTTGTACATGTGTCAACAAGGCAGCCACGTGCACAAGGACTAATTTGATGGAAATGGTAAAAATTCGAGATTTAACTTTTCAGTGTCATTTTTTTCGTGTTTCCAATTATACCCTCTATGATAAGGATCGATTTGATACTTATTGTGATAATTTAAGGACTGATTTGATGGATAGTGTTATAATTTAAGGTCTGATTTGATTGATTTTATTTCAGGGAATGTGTACAAGTAAATATGACATGAGAGGACCAGTGATTTCAAATGACATGCATAAACAAACACCACTGAGGGTTCCAGCTCCATAAAATCAACTGCTCCTGGAGTTATTAGAGTTTCAAATCTATATTACGTGTCATCCACTTCTACACAACCTCAATACATGGAGTTTATCTCAACTCCATGATTTCCAAAGCAGTGATGCTTGTTTAAATTATGTTTTTGGACTAGTTTCATTAATGCTTTTTGGACTTGTTTAATTTATGCTTTTTTGGATATGTAATGACTTAAGAACATCAAATGACTTGATGGCTATGTAATGTTATTTTGTTGGTTATGTAATGACTTATGAACATCAAATGTATGACTTATGATGGTATGAAAATGTTTGTCTTTTTACAATCAAAGTGTCTGTCTTTTACTTTTTACTTTGTTCAGCAAATGCATGCACCAAGGATCACATTGATTTATGTTGTGAAAATTCAAGGACTTATTTGATGGCATTTTCACTAATTTGGGGATCAATATGATGGATGGACATACAATAGAAGGACCAATTTGATTGAAATTTTTTGACAGACGGGTCGGATTTATTCATTGACAACCTCTTTTCATTACAACATTACACAGACTTGATACAATACAATAACATGTTAAACAACTCAATCAATCAAATTACTCCTATCAATATTTTAATCAATCTAAGCTCACTTCCTACACAATCAACTTTATCCATCAACCTTGCCCTCCAAATATGTTCTCTGACACTATCCTTTGGCTCTCCATCGACCTTGCATTTCTCCCATGACCAGCACCATTCCATTGTTTTTAAAATAACCTAGTTCTTCAGCTTCATCAACCCACACAAAATTTACAGTTTTCACCATCTTCTTATACAATCAAAAGACAAAATCAGTACTATTTAAACAAACCATTCACACATCACATAACCATTGTTAAACAAACTTTTGACAGAGGGCAGGCATAGAAAGACCTTTCTGGGTTATTGACAATGTTGGCTTTTCTTACAACACAAATTCTAGGACACCAACATTGAAGCTCTCTCACATCATCATTGTACATAGAGCTTGAAGATGAAAACCGACTGTTGTAGCTGTTTTTGCCCATACGCCCACACTCATCATTTCTAAACACCAAATCTTTAACGATGACCAATGATTTTTGAATTTGGAATTGAATAAAAAATTAGGGTTTTAAGTTTTTTAAATTTAGGAAGAACTTTGACATCAATTCATGGAAGAAATTTTGAGGATTTTGAACTATAGGTGACAAATTATAACATTAGAGTTTCAAATTTATATATTTGGGGAAGAAAGAGCCGTTATGAATTTTACAATTTTTTGAAAATCAATCAATTTGGTCCTTGACAATTTTCTGTAAATCAATCAATTTAGTCCTGCTTGCGTGACATCTGACGTGGTAAGTCTTGTAAGAGGTTAACAATACACGTCACCTTCGTTAACAGTAACAGAGAGACTGATTTGATTGACATTTTGTAAATTCGAGGACTAAATAAATATTGCGGGAACTGATTTGATTGACATTTTGATTGAATTGAATGACGGCTGTGACGGCATGAAATCCAGATCCCAATTGTAACCTTTGGAAGATTCGGATCAGCCAATTCCTATGCCAATAGGAAGAGCCTTTTCCGTGTTTCATTCACATAACATTCTTTTCTGTCTTTCATTTCGCGTGTGTGCGTGTAACAAACTCTACAACAAAAATCCTCGCTCTCTCTCTTTTTCTCTCACCACGCTTCGCTTCTCAACTCAACTAAGGTAACTTCTCTCTCTATTTCTTCTTCATCGTTCAACTATTGCATTGCTTTTTCTTTTCAACGCATTCGCTCGGAAATTTTTCATTTTCAATTCTACTTTTTGTGGAAATTGCTTTTGGTTGCTTCAATTCCTTCAAATTTTGAAGATCTGAATACGCAACCGCTTCAATTTTTGTTTTTGAATCTCACCGTTACTTTCTACATTCATGTGTCTCAGCTTTTCATTTTCAATATCAATCAAACAAGTAATTCAACTTACTCTATCTCACATTATTATTTTCAATAGTATATGGAGTGAATCGATGGTTTAAACAAGTTGACTTAGGAAATGGAAAATGATGATAATTTCGGTGATAATACCTCAAACTATTGCTCCTTTTTTTCAATGCATTCTCATATTTCTCTTTTTCAATTATACTTCTTCAGAGTTTTGAATCTGTTGTTTTTGTTGCTGTGGAAACTGCATATGGTTAATTCAATTGTTTGGAATTTGAAGATCTGGAAGCTTAATTGGTTTTTTTTAGTTTGTGTTAGTAAAGGGCTTATCCATAGTTTTTTAGCCGAGGTGGAAGACTAGTAATTTAATGGTGGAAAAATGCATTGTTATGTTCATGGATTTAGAAGAATCAAACAAATTTTCTTTAGTGGTATATGTTGCTTTGAGTTTTGATTTCTTTTCTGTAGATGTTTTAATTTTTCAAATTCTGATTTATGCTTAAAACGGTCAGTATTTTTTTGTTGTTTTTTTAGGGAATTCTAGGGCATTATTTGGTGACTTAATATGGGACCAAAGAGAAGAGGAAGGAAGACCAAACAAACGGTTCAAAGTGATGCCAATGGTTGTGGCACTAAAGAGAATACTATTTCATCAAAAGCTTCTACATCTGCATCCGATATGCCTTCGGAACATCCCATTCAGTGCGAGTCTACTGATGCATTAATGAGCCAATCTTGTGTAGAAGCGGATGTTTGTATGCCCGAAAATGAAGAAAAGGAGCAGGATGAGGACCTAGAAGTTCATGATTTGTCGGGTTCCCAAAACAAGTTAGATGTTAAATTGACGAAGAAAAGTAAAAAGAGAAAAAGGAGGAAGACTAAAAATAACGTAGTCGAAAGTGATGCCAATGGTTGTGGCACTCCAGAGAACACTTTTTCATCAAAAACTTCTACATCTGCAATGGATATGCCCTTAGAACATCCCATTCAATGTCCGTCTACTGATGCATTAATGAGCCCACCATGTGTAGAAGCAGATCTTTGTTTACGCGGAAATGAAGAGGAGGGGCAGAATATCCTCAGTCGGTCTGCAGAAAAGGGCAATGGAGAGGGTGATATAAAAGATGAAGGAGGTAACTGCAGCTCAGTTGTAGCTGATGCAGAGTTATTTGCAAAAGAGTCTGTGTTAGAAGTTGTAAAAATGGATATGGAGCAAAGTACAAATGAGAACAGTTCCAACCCTAAGGAAACAAGTGATTCCTTGAACAATAAAAGTCTGGTGATGAATAATGATGAGGACCTAGAAGTTCATGATTTGTCTGATAAATCTGAGTGCATTAAAACCTATTCAAGGAAAAATTCAAACAACGTACATTGTATCAAGGAACCACCTATCCAGGACCATCACAATGATGATTCAAATGAAGTTCCTGATGGACCATTGACAGATGTCTTAATAGAAAGAGAAACAGAACATTCAACCGATCAGAACAAAGTTGAAGCTGAGGAAATGGAGTTGATAGTAGAGAATAGTTCTGAGCAAAGATCTACAGCTACATCTTGTCCTGTAGACATTCCAGTGACACCACTTGAAGAAACAAATGCTAGACAGGTAGATCATGCTGAGGTTACAAGAAATGGTGGTAATTCAAAGATATCACAATGCTCAGT
Organism: Medicago lupulina; assembly: GCA_958299785.1. Lineage (NCBI taxonomy): Eukaryota > Viridiplantae > Streptophyta > Magnoliopsida > Fabales > Fabaceae > Medicago > Medicago lupulina. The sequence goes on from OY283139.1 coordinate 66,293,968, forward strand.
GGAGAGACCTATTATCAGCAACTCAAAGAACAAGCTTCTCATCCTTGATGTGAATGGACTACTTGCTGATTGTGTCAGTGATGTTCCTAACGGATATTATCAACCAGAACCAGATTTTTGGGTTAGAAGGAGAAAAGGTAACATGGTCAAATACCAAGTTTTCTCATATTAAGTCCATATCTGATCTTGGTTGAATTTGACAAATTTTACCTGTTCCTTTTGCAGTATACAAGAGGCCCTTTTGTGATGATTTTCTTCAGTTTTGCTTCGACAGATTTCATGTGGGAATTTGGTCATCTAGAGCCAAGTATTTGCTAACCTGTGTTTGATTTTATCTTATTTCTTGTGTTTATTAGTTTTTTTTTTTGAACAAATCTTGTGTTTATTAGTTTGACTCGGGTTTACGATGTAATCATGTGTTGGTTTATTTGCATTTCAGAATTTAGGCTTTATACATTTATTCTTACTATTCTTGATGCTTGTGTGTACTGGCAGGTGTAATGTTGATGACGTAATCAAACATCTTATGGGGAAATCTGCATCCAGACTGCTCTTTTGTTGGGTAATCTATTCTAAATTCTTTAGTTTTTAGCATAATTTTAGGGAAAATTTGGTTGGTTAAGTAAGTTTGCTATAAATAATTTCTATATCTCAAGTTAGTATTGGGATAAATGGTATATTTTTTCCTAGTTGTACTTCATTAACAATTCTACTGAGAGAATTCTTGCTGATCAACAAAATATTGTAGTATCGCGTCGCCTGTTTAATTTTAGCATACTATATATATTTGGGAAATAGTTATTGTGCAGAGACTAAGAAAAGAAACCAAAAATACTAATATTCGATTTGGTTTTATGGACGTGGGGTAGACACTAGAAGCAATTTATTTGCTACAACGAGTGATTATTAGAGGGAACAAAAAGACTTTTCCATGGTTTTCAGTTATTTGGAGGTGTATGATAGAGTGCCAAGAGAGGTTTGGTTGAAGAGCTAGAAAAGATAGGGGTTTTGATTTCCTACATTAGAACTATAAAGGATATGTATGGAGGGCCAGACAAGATTTTCCAATATCCACAGAACTGCATTATAGGTCAACTAAAGTCCCTATCTTCTTAAAGTCTTGGATGTACATGAAGCATATTCAAGAGCCAACACCAAGGTGTATTTTATTTTTTTATGATATATTCCAACTTGGAGATAGTGGGATAAGGCTTGGTTGTTGTTGTATAATAGTCCTATTTGGAGAGTTAAGAGAGGAAATAAATTGGAGGTTAGAGACTTGTGGACAAGCCTTAGAAGCATATGGCTTCTGCTTGAGTATAGAGAGAAGGAGCACAAGGAATGTAAGTTTGGTAAAAGGCAAAGCACCCTTAGCTTAAAGGTGGAACTGAGAAAAATTAGAGGTCAATCATTTGAGTAGAAATAACATTGTGGCATCGTTTGATCTATGTAGCCACCATACCTAATTGGATAAGGCTTGATTGTTGTTGTTTGCTTCTGCTGCAGAGACATCCTACCCTTAATAGCATTGTTCTCTGCATTATAACTCAATATACTTTTACAGCCAAGTTGACTTGCATGCCTTCCCTTGTGGAGGATTTTCCATATCATTTACTAACAAGTAACTACTACTATTACTGAACAGAAGCAATAACTTTTATATGGATTTCACTTTGAACAAAATGGATTTGGATTTGATATTGTAAATTACAATTGTGTTAGTAAAAGAGTTTGTTTTTCGTATTACTAATTAGCAAATTAAAGATGCAGTTCAAAATTATTACTGCTGTTAGCAATTAATCTCTACTTGGAATTTTTCTAGATGCTAATGAATCTTTCATATGTTTTCTTTAGAATCAGTCCCACTGTACAACAACAAAATTTAGTACTGTTGAGAATAAAGAGAAGCCCCTTGTGTTGAAGGAGCTCAGAAAGCTGTGGGAGAAGCTGGAACCTGGTCTTCCGTGGGAGAAGGGAGAGTTCCACGAGTCAAACACATTATTAGTGGATGACTCCCCTTACAAGGCGCTTGTGAATCCTGTAAGCTCATGTTGTTTTCCTTTCATTCATTATGCATTAAGCTTTGCTTTCTTGTGTTACACTGGTTTTCCTCCTATGTGCTCACTCCTTCCAATGGAATCATTTTCAGATGCATACGGCCATATTCCCCTACTCTTACCGCTACCACTACACCAAAGACTCGTCATTAGGTAGTCTTCTGTTCATATTTCTCTCCTCGCACACCTTACCTTTTGCTTATTATTGCTAATATCCTTTGATTGACATTTTCAAAGTCTTTCTTAGATTCCAATGCTTTCAATATTTTGATATTTATGCATTTAAGATTGTTTATTCATGATTTTACACTCCCATTCCTTTTTACTATTAACAGGACCTAAAGGTGATCTTCGGGGTTATCTAGAAAGGTTGGCTATGGCTGATAACGTTCAAGAGTTTGTGTCACGGACTGAATTTGGCCAGCGGCCCATAAGACCAGCAAATCCATCCTGGGGTTACTATCTCAAAGTTATAGAATCAGTCCGGGAAAATGATATACCCTCAGCACCAGATGGGGGAACAAACTGCTTAAAGAAGAAAGTAGGATGAAAGCCATTGAGACGAATATTGATGCACGCCGTTCGTACTTTAGAGTGTACTTGTTTGTGTTACGAACACATTACATACATCCTAGGACACAGATATGAGGCCAAATAATTTTTGGTGTTTCAAAAATGATATTTGAGATTTGACTCACTAAAGCTTCACGAATTCCAAACTGATTAGGTGGTACAATTTTAATGCCATACCCACCCGTGTTTTTCGACCAACAGAGGATTTAATTGGTTCACTAAAACTCGTGACTCCGTGTGTGAAATTTAGCCCTGCTCGTTGGATTTTTGTCGCATGCATTGAGGTCTAAAAGTGTATTTGCCTCAAAAGAACTATATACTTCAGGATCAAACTTAAATTTACAGTTAACTGAATACCAAGCTTACACAAATATTTTCCGGCCACATGCAGTTGAAATGCCAATACAAACTTTATTATGAATTGGTAAGTTATCTTCAAAGTTATTTATGCATACAAGCAAGCATGCTGTTTAGGTGGAGTGTATGCTCCATTTACCACTAGCTCCATTTAGTCCATTTAATGCTTAGATGCAAGACATGTGGCAAAAAAAAAATCAAGGGCTGAGATTTAAAATTTAAAAATAAATATTTGTTTAATAAAAATAAAATAAAAATGCAATTTGTTTTCCCTCATTCATCCACTTTGCCATGTTACTGCTATCTCAATCATCTTTTTCCCCCTCTTCTCTTGTTGCTAACATATAAATCGCAGTGGAAGAAATTAAAAAAATAGATCTTCAAGAAATTAAGAACGTTTGTAGCTTCATTATTCACTTAACAATTACAGGAGAGAGGGAAGGGCTTCAAGAAATTAAGAACTTTGTAAATCCATTGTTCTTTGATTGACCAACGATGGACGACGGTGGGGCAATGACGAGGGGGATGAGAGGAGAGAGGGGAGAAGATTGAGATTGCAGCAGTAACAGTGGAGAGGGAAGGCTAACCACGGAAGAGAAATTACATTTTTCTTATTTTTATTAAACAAATATTTATTTTTTTTAATTTTAAATCTCAGCCCTTGATTGTTTTTTTGCCACATGTCTTGCATCCAAACGTTAAATGGACTAAATGGAGCAAGTGGTAAATGGAGCATACCTGAACTCGTTTAGCTGAGACAAGCTTTGGCATGTATGATTAACGCCTGCTTCAACGTCCAGTTTAGTGCGCCCATTATATTGTGTTTATCGTCCTTTAGGACATTCAATACGTGTTTGTATTCAATTAATGATTATGATAATTTTGGTAATTAATAACTACGTATTAAATTTACTTCAAAACATAAAAAGCTATGTATTAATGTATTTCAAATTGAATTAGAAAATAAAATACGTGTTTGTATCCAGATAGTTTTTTCTTTCCCATGAGTTTGGTCGATGAGGACTCCTTTTTACTTGTTTTTCCTTATTCGATTTATTATAGATTGCTACACATGATTGTTATAGTCTAAGGTGATGTCTTGTTCTTATTGCGATTCAAGCTAAAAAAAATGTATTTTCTATTTTAGTGCGTGTTTTTGGGTTTGACAAAATTACGAATCTATATTATATAAATTTGAGGGTTTTCCTCAAAAGTATACATGAAAATGTTCTCTCTAATGTCTTTCATTGACACTTGACAGTATAAACCAAACCAAGCAATGTCATGCATTTGACATTTAATGTAATTATTTTATTTTATTTTATTTTTATTTTCATAATAATATGAATGTCAAACAAATATTAATATAAATCAACGTCATAATTGATCTTTTAATATTTGAAATAATGTCAAATAAAATTGATCAAAAGGGATTGAATCTAATTAATTTTCCAAATGCAACGTTTAAAGAATATAAACCAATAAAAGAATAATTTTCTTAAAAAAAAATTAATCATTCAAATTAATTATAAAAAAATCCCTTCAAAAAATGTTTTTGAAAACATGTCATCACGCTAAAAAATTCGAATTATTTCTTACAGTTTTAAAAATTGTCATCACACTAAATAATTAAAATAACAAAATTTCAAATGACAATCTTAAAAACATGTCATCACACCAAAAAATTTGAAAAACTCCCTTCAAAAAATGTTTTTGAAAGAAAATAATTCCTTTTAATAAATTGAATTTGCTTTTAAAGAAAACACAATTTCATTTTTTTTCACTTTTAATTAGTATTAAAGGATGACTATATTTTTTATGGTTTATCTTTTTAAATATTATTTTGTTTGATTTTATAGTTTATTGTCTTATGTTTCAATTTGTTATAATTTTAAAGAAAAAAAAATTATACAGTAAATGGTTTGGATGACTCCATATATGTACTTCATAGTTGTTAAGTGACTTAATTGTTCCTTTTTGTGGTGCATGATTTTTTCAATCAAGTACTCTATAAATAGAGGCATTCAGTTCACAAGTATTGCAATCCAAATCACATGCATATTTCATTTTTCTATAGAAATCTCTTATCTCTTTTTATCACATGTATATTTTATTTTTCTATAGAAATCTCTTATCTTTTTTATTATTTATTATATTTTTTATTTACGTTTATTATTATTGTTAAGTCTTAAGGATTTTGAATTATTTATTTTGATCACAAGAGCTTGAACATGTGTGTATTTTCAATGTGTGTATTTTGATTTATTTTAGGTGGACATGAGCGGTGGTGCGTAGATTCAAGATATCAAAGTTCATTCTAATTGGATATAGAGGAAACAATATAAATGACTTGCAGCTATATTGTATTTGATATTTTTCTTTAAAAAAATGTTCTATATTGAATTAATTGAGTATATCATTTTTTCAGTATCAAAGCAAATAATGCCCTTAACAGAAGTTTATTGTTGTATCAGAATTGGATTGAATGAGTGTAGTTTTTTATGGTTTATTTTAGAATATAATAGTGTTGACACTTAAAAATTGATTTTTTTTAAATATCAATTTGTGATTATGGTAATCACAATTTATTATATGATTCCAATATTTTTTTGTTGCCTACATTTGTTACTTTTTTTTTTTCTTTCTATAATTAATTTCGTTTTTCAATTTGAATTTTAGATATGGTATAGAGAATTAAGGATGTGTTTGTCATACTCATATGAAATAGGGTTGTATGTTTATTTATTTTATTTTTTTTATCAAATATCCTTTAAACAACGTGGAATAAATGTGTAACAATATTAAAAAAAACATGTGATGTCTATTTTTTCGTAAATATTTATTATTGCGTTGTCTATTTTTTTTAATCACAATAACTTTTAATGTGATTTCTTTTCTTTCTTTTTTTGGTTACAATGTGATTTCTTTTCTTTAGTATCATGCAATAAATACGATCTTATATTTGGTTAAAAAATAATGTGTGTAATTGTCAAATATAAGATCATCAATATTCAAGAACAGAAAAAAAAATCATGGATTTGACCCAAAAAAAAATCATGGATTTGAATTTGTATAATTTTGATTTTAATGTACAAATTGATGAATATTAATGCACAATTATTTTCGTTAGTTGCCGCATTCATATTAATTTAATTTTTTTTGGTAGTCCTCTCTTATTCATCTCTATCTCTATCTCTATTATAAATATTTCCCTTATTTTATTTTGATAGTACACATGTCACCCTAAAATTCTAAGGTGAAGTTAATGTTTTACTGATTTAGTGCAACAAATTGTAATGAAAAAATGTGTCATTATTTTTTTGAAAAAAATGTTTTCAAAAAAATGTGTCATTATTTTCGGAAAAATGTGTCTACTTTGCAATAGAGATATATTTGGTAATCACAATAACCTTTTTTTTCTAAGGAATATGTATTGCCTTTATTGCTAGGAAATTTCTAAGCCTAAAGTCATATTACCGTAACCGAATAATAATATGGAAGCATTAAAACAAAAAATAAAAAATAGAATGCATTAACATGTGTAATTCACATCGTTTTAAAAAAAATTCCTCCAATAATATACTACTAACATGTGTCAATGTTAATTTGTTGAACCAATCATATTGCAACAATTTGATCTTTTACTAAAAAGTTTTGAAACATTTTTTATTTAATTTTAGTTGGTCAACAAATTCTAGCCACACTATTATTAGGCATATGTATTTTATTACCTTAAATGCAGTGTAAATTAACAATTGTAATTTATAACAAAGATATTTGGTGATCACAATAACCTTTTTTAAAAGGAATATTTATTTGCCTTTATTATTAAGAAATTTCATAGCCTAAAGTTAATAACCGAATATTAATAGGGAAGCATTGACAAAAAAACAAAAAAAAAACTAATTAGAATGCATTATCATGTGTAATTCACGTCACTTTAAAAAATTACTCCAGTAATATATATTAACATGTGTAAGTGTTTGGTAAAAAAAAAAAAACATGTGCGAGTGTTATTTTGTTGAACCAATCATATTGCAGCAACTTGATTTTATTGTGTCATATTATTTTATTATTTAAATTTTAAATTAAAAATCTCTTTTATACAATATCCAGTAGTTTCATTTCTTTTTCTTATGCATTTTTTAAAAGATTAATTTTGTATTGAGTTTTTTGTTTAACGTAATTTACATAAAAAGGTAAATAATTTTAAAAATAATTGTAATTATAACCTATATCATATAAACATTTATTTTTTTTGACAAATCATATAAACATTTATCTTGCATAGAATCAATAGTCATTTTATCTATATTAAAAATAATTTACACTTAAAAAGGAATTATTGTATGGTGTGTAAATGTAATTAACTTATTCCTTTTCCTCCCTCTTTCCTAATGAAACCAATTAGATCATAACATGTGTCACATGTGATTTCTAAGCCAATTGAATTGTAACATGTGACATTTTTTCATCATCATGTTATTTAATGACGGTTATGGATTCAAACGTAATTTGTTGATTTTCCCCCTATATATAGTTGATGAAACTTGCATCATTTTCATCTCCTCGCTCATTTCACGCAATTTCTGATAATATGTTTGAAATCAATTCAGTAAAAGATGCATGGTTCTAATGAATTGCATATATTTGGTTCGTTTTTGTTTGGTTCGTTTGTGATGTAAACGGTAACTCATACATGTTTTCAATAAATATGATTCTAATGTTTGAATCAATATCTTAATCGTGGAAAAAATATGTTTCTTATTGATATCATAACTATTTATTTCAATGTGGTCATTTTTGTTATATTCATTTTATTTGTTTTTGTTTTGATATATATTATTTTATATTCAAACATAAAAACATGAATAGTAATTTGATCAACTCTTCTCACATCCTTCTCTTTTATTTTTATTATTGTGGAAACATACAAGTCCACGATGCTGATTCCATTTTCATAAAGCAATATAACTAATAATTGTTAAAGAAATCAATACAGGCATAATATATGATGTACATGTTCCATTTCCGTTGTTTTTAAAAATGAATCAACCTACGTGTTTGACTTCTCTTGCTTGAAAGAGAAAAATTATACTGTCAAATAAAATATACAATTAAATTAAAAAAAATTATTAAATGAGTTGATACTATAAAATGAGTTGATACAGTCAAAAAAATTATTAAATTATACTTCCAACATTTGATTTTATAGTAACAAAAAAAAATTAATGTTATTTAAAGAACATTCAAAATAACAAATATGATTGATTTATATGAGTTGATACTATAAAACTTTATACACTAACATTTAAAATAAACATGTTTCATTATATGCCCAAAATATAAAGTTGTTTCGAGTAGTTTATCTTAAAACTCTTTTCACTATTATGATGAATTCACTATAGTAAACATATAATAACTTATGTTTGTAAAAAAAAAAGTATCTTAAGTTTTTTCAATAATATCTCTAAATTAAATGAGGAAGGTGTTTACATTTTTTATTTATTTTTTAAATTTGGTATTCAGTTCAAGGACCGATTAATTTGATGAGATCAATCTCACTGTCTATTAGATGAGAATTTCTATATATGTATGGACTAACCCATAAAAAATTTCATCGAGATAATTTCAACCTGAAATATTGAGAGAAACACAATTCAAACTCACAAGCATATACTACTAGACCAACAAAAGTGTCTGAAAAGATATTTATAAAGGAATATACCTTTTTTTTTTTAAAAACCAAAAAAAGGTAGCTAGATAAAGGAATATAATGAAACATGTCATTATTAGATAAGTTAAAAATAAATAGCAAAATAAGATGGTAAACACTCCGCAACTAATAATTACATAAGAATGTACTTAAATTTCTACTTGATGAACATTAAGACCATCTACAATAGTGGGTGTTTCACTTATTTAGCACCATATTAAATAGGCACCCCAATTGTGGAGTATAATACATGGGTGGTTATGAAGAAGGGTGGCTATGGCAGCACCCTCTCTCTCTTCATTTTTCATGAGTCCCATTTAATAAATTTTAATAAAAGAAATAAATTTTGTTGAATTGTAATGATATAAAATTATTTGTGGGACCTATTTAATAGTTTCTTTTAAGGTGCTAGGTTGGAGAAAATTGGTGCTTATTAAGTATTACGGTAAAATGAGTGATGTGGACATATAAATTCAATTTAAGCACCCAATTTAGGGTGCTCTATTGTGGATGGTCTAATAGTCGTTTCAAAATCAAATAAATTTCCGCATAGAAAAAACCTTCACATATATATGGTGAACTTTGTAAATTATAATAAAGATTTCAATTGTGTTGCAATTTTAATTATTAATTATATGTCATAAATTATAAGTTATATACCATAAAATTTTCACACACAATCATTGTTCACGTGGTAGCACATTAAAAAAAGTTATGAAATAACAACATTTGTTTGTGAAAGAACTTTAAATTGATTGATTAAAGAAAAATTTCAAGAGCATTAAACACTCAAATATATACAAAAGTTAAGGGTGTCTAATATGAAACAAGTTGAAAAGTGACTCTTATTATTTTTAGGAAACCTTAAAAGAAAAATATTGCATTTTCCTTAAAAGAAAAATATTGCATAAGGGTTTCTTATTATTAGGGTTTCTTTTAGATTATTTTTTAGATGTTCATATTAGATTGATCCAATCATATAACTCAAATAACAAATATTTTTCAATCAAGTAAAAAATAGGGGATTTTCGATCACGAAAACATGACTTATAAGCTAAGAGTAAAAATGAAGTCCTATAAATTCTATTGGATTTGATTAATTATATTCTTATTAATAATCATAACTTTTAGATCAATTTAAACATTTGGTTGTGATGAGCTGATACTATAAAATTTTCTACACTAATATTCAAAATAAACATGTTTACATTAAAATGATCTACACCTATCGTTCACATCGATATAAGTTCTTTTAGGTCATTATGAATAGGGCACATCATAACAAATTAGCCTAAAATATGACAAGGATGAAACTTTGGAAAAAGTACAACTAAAGGACAAATAAATGGTTTTAAAAATAGACGGACTAAAAAAATATTTTCTTTTTATTAAAAAAAAAAAGGTAGATTGAATCTGAATTATTTATAGTGAAAATAGGCATGTTTCAAGACATAATGATATGTTTAAATATAAAGGATTCTCATATAAAACTAATATTTTTTCTTTCTCTTCAACGTGCACACATATACATGCAAAGATGTTAATATTAATTTTATGACTTTACATTTAATATGCAGATCTGCGTATCGGTGACGATGACTTGAAGAACCTGTGTTTGATTGAAATTGAAATGTTGCTTCAGGAAAACGGACGGTCGCTTACTGACTTCAAATCCATGTCCAGGCTAAACGCAACATACATGCCAACTTTCACAAACAAGCTTACCGTTGATGAGCTAAATTACAACAAAGATGAACCGAAAAAGACACACGCATATATGTTACTGATGCTGACTGATGAACAAAGATGTGTGCATGACAAGATCATGGAGTCCGTTGGTTCTGACGACGGTGGTTTCTTTTTCTTATATGGTTATGGTGGTACTGGAAAACCTTTATATGAAAAACATTGTCGGTTGTTGTTAGATCGAAGGGGTTAATTGTGTTGAATGTTGCATCCAGCGGTATATCGGCTCTTCTATTACCAGGTGGAAGAACCGCGCACTCAACGCTGATAGTCCCTATTGAGATTAATGAGGCATCATCGCTTATGATGGAAAAGGATAGTCCTAAGACATACCTGGTGCGTGCTGCAAAGTTGATAATTTGGAACGAGGCTCCAATGATGCATCGATGGTGTTTTGAGGCAGTTGACCGATCAATGCATGATATCATGTCCAAGAATGATCCCCTAAACGAATTTAGACCTTTTGGTGGAATGACAATAGTTTTAGGTGGTGATTTCAGGCATATATTGCATGTTGTTCGAAAAGGATCGATGCAGGATATTGTTGATGCATCAATCAATTCATCAAAGATATGGTGTTATTGTAATGTGTTAAGGCTTACTGTTAATATGAGATTGGGTGCATCTTCGGTACCTACAGAGCAAGAAGAAATTACTAATTTTAGCAAGTGGATATTTTCAATTCGAGACGGAAACAACGCTTCGGATGAGAATGGTGAAATGAAGGTAGAAATTCTTGAAGATTTGGTCATATCAGACATAACAAATCCGTCGATGTTGAGCCAATAGGTTAGACCCCGTTGTTGAGCCAATAGGTTAGACCCCCGTTGTTTAGGGCAGGTACCAGGGTATTTGATGACACTAGGTCATATATCACTTTTGCTTTAATTTCATGTAATGTTGAGTCGAGTTCAGGTGGTTTCGCTTGAGTTTTGAGCTTAAAAAGATACATTTGAAGAGCAGGAGTACAGGGTAAATCGTAGTACGATTTGAGGATGTTTTGATTTGCATGGCCACTGTAAAAATCGTAGTACGATCTTACAGCATCGTACTACGATAAAAGGGAGCGTCTGAGGCATCGTACTACGATTTTGGACATCGTAGTACGATTTACGCGTGACCTAATTTTGTCCTATAAAAGCCAAGCTGATTTCTGAGGCAGGGGTTCGAAATTTTGGAGAAGAAAGGAGATTTTTGGAGCTGGATCACTGAGCAAAAGGTGGGAGACCATCAAAACTCATAGCCGGTTATTAACTTCATGTAATGAACTCTTCTTTAACATTAGTTATTTATGCTTTAGCCATGAGTAGCTAAATTCTCTGTGATTAGGTCAAGAGATGATTCTGTACTAATTCATGGGATGTAACCTGAAACTCTTACTTTTATGAATGTCAATCTAGTTTATTCAGTATACTTTGTTCTTAATGCCTTCATGATTCTGACCCAATATGATTGATCCAAGAGATTTTGTGACTATTGACTCTAGCATATAACTCGGACATAATTATACTGTTCAATTCAACGGACGATTTAGGAATAGATGGTTGTTGAATTGTGATAATTAAATTAACGGACTCACAAACCTTCGATGATTATAGGTTCACCTAAGGAATTAGGGAATTATGATTAGAGAAGAGGACTTAGGATCAAGGGATTGACCTAGGTTATTTTGTTAATTCGTCGTAAACTTTGTGACATTCGTGAACTTAAGGAACAGGTTACTAGTGAATGATGTGCAGATGAATCGATTGATCTAGTCATTACTCTTATATTATTTCTACAACCAACGTTATTTTCATCATTTTAGTTACGATTGAATCAAAAATCCAATTTGCCAAAGGCACCCCATATTTTATTATATCTTAATGTTAATGTTCTTGTTAAGTTGGTATCAAAACAGTCCCTGAGGAAACGAATTATTTTATTACGCGATTTAGATTAGTACACTTGCTGATTTGTTATCAGTATTCATTCCCAAGATGAATCTTATTCCGAGTGATCCAGGACTACCCTTCAAATTCAGGCGCACACAATTTTCAATGACGCTTTGTTTTGCAATGATAATAAATAAAAGTCAGGGTCAATTTTTATGTCCATATTCACGCATGGACAACTCTTTGTCGTTGTCTCTCGAGTTACTTCTAGAAAAGGTTTGAAGCTGCTCATCTTAGATGAAGATAATAATGTTTGCAAGGAGACCATAAATGGTGTGTATCGTGAAGTTTTTCAAAAAGTATGACCATCGGTTATGTTTTAGGATTGTTGTTGCTATAATTTAGAAAACTAAAGTTGCGTATTGTTTGGAAGTCGTTTTTTTAATATCTTTGTAAAGCGTACTGGTCATTACAGGATATGCAATTTCTATATAAACGGATCTTCCTGCCATTAACTTTTAATTGATGCACTTTTCAGGTATAACAATACGCGAAACTTTTTTTTTTTTTTTTGCGTCGTTGTTACCCTAAACTACAATATTTACATTAGACCATTAGTTTTGTACAAAAATAAAAACAAATAACAATCGACGTTTCTGTAGCCCAAATTATATTTATAAACACCCATACAAATTTAATGTTTGCATTCACAGACTAGGTGTATATATCTGACACTGACTATTATATAAAAAAATACAAATTTTTTAGTTTTTATGATTAATAAAATACATTATGTCAACAATGAGTACATCCTATACTACGAATAATTAGTATAAGTATAACTACAAGTACTTTAATCGTTATGTGCAATGTTTAGATATTTCAAAATATATACAAAATTAAAATGATATTTTTTCCATGTCAAATTTTTTTTTTTTGAACAAATCAAAATGGGATTATATTAACAAAACCATAGCAATTTCCAAGCACAAGGTGTGCCTAAAAACTACTACCAAGATTACAAAGTATACCAAGAGATCATAGAAACTAACAGTGATCTAGCCAATACCTAGACAAGCCCTAGGATTTGACCACCACATCTGAGTACCATAACCAAACCTGGCCTTTTTAGCTGTCAACCACCCTAGTGATAATAATTTAACCTTAACTAACAACTTAGGCACATCTGTTACAACGTTATTAAAGAGCCGGTTATTGCGTTCGGACCACACAACCCAAGTACAAAGGATCCAGATTAACTGCATAAAGGAACGTTTAGCTTTACCAACACCTGTCAAATAAGTAAACTGTTGCAGATGATCCGACAGATCGTTGGAATCCACCCCCATGCACCCTATCCAATTCCGCACCTGCTGCCACAACAACACAGTTGTCGAACACGATAAAAACAGATGATCAGATGTTTCAACATGACCACATCCTGTAACACAAAGAGTCGCCTCGGAAGTAAGAACACCACGAGTTGCCAAATTTGCTTTCGTGGGTAAACGGTCTCTAAGAAGACGCCAAGCAAAAATTGAGACCTTCAAAGGGACCTGGTGATGCCATGCTAGCTCCAGAGCGTCGTTCATGATAGGATTGACTCCCTCCGTTAAAAGATCGTAAGCTCCTCGAACAGCATAACCCCCTATAGGGTCAGGTAACCACACCCAGGTATCTGAAACATCATGCAACAAAGAAACATCAAGCAATAAAGTCCTAAGCTCCTCTAATAACTCCTCCTCCCACGCCCACAACCTTCGCCTCCACCTCCAACCCTCCCCACTCTGCTCCACACCCAAAGAGAACATCTCTGCCACCGAAATGGATTTGTTCTCAGCTAAGTCAAACAACCTATGAAACCTCTCACTAAAAGGGACACCTCCACACCATCTATGCGACCAAAACAACGTAGTACCACCGTCCCCCACCTTCCTAAGCACACTACCGCCGAACCAATTCCCCCCAACATCACCAACTCCCTGACTGATCCTTCCGACCTCCCTCCACCATACAGAACAACTCCGGCCCCCAACCTCCAACCTCCCACCTAATTCGCCATAACGGGCGACTAAAACACGGTACCACAAACCCTCTCTATCCACTAACATCCTCCAACACCATTTGCCTAGCAAAGCTATATTAAACTCCTTCATCCTCCTCACCCCCAACCCTCCAGACTCCTTTTTAGAACAGACAGTTTTCCAGTTTATCCAAGTAATTTTAGAGCGATCCTCACACCCTCCCCAAAAAAATTTATTTAACAAAGATTCAATGGAAGAGATTATACCTGATGGAGCTTTGAAGAAAGAAAGAGCATAGACAGGCAGAGAAGTCAGAACAGCTTTCAGAAGTATCAAACGACCACCAAACGAGAGAAACCGACTATTCCACCCCGACAGTCTAGACTTAATACGATGCACGACAGGTTCCCAAAACGACAATCTACGAGGATTACCCCCAATAGGCAAACCTAGGTACAAAAAAGGAATCTTCCCCACTTTGCACCCCAACACCGAAGCCGCCTCCGACAACCAAGATTCAGATATATTAATTCCCACCAGCAAACTTTTATTAAAATTAACTTTCAAGCCCGATAACAACTCAAACATGATAAGGGTCGCCCGCAAGGCACGAACATTAGCCCAGCTTTTGTGCCCAAGCAACAGAGTATCGTCCGCAAATTGTAAGTGAGAAACACCCACCGGGGTTGGCGTCCCAACCGAGTAACCTGTAAAATGACGGTTGTCAACCATAGATTTCATCAAAATGTGAAGTCCCTCAGCCGCAATAAGGAACAAAAAAGGGGACAGGGGGTCCCCCTGGCGAAGTCCCCTCTGGAGGGGGAATTCATCCGTAGGACTACCATTAACAAGGACGGAAGCTGTAGCTGAACCCACACATGCTCTAATCCACTTCCTCCACAACCCCGGAAACGACATACGGTCCATAACCGCGTCCAAATACCCCCAATCAACAGAGTCGTACGCTTTTTCAAAATCCACCTTAAACAGCATGAGGTCCTTTTTTAACTTAGTAGCTTCATCGACTACCTCATTAGCTATAAGAATCCCGTCAAGAATTTGACGATTCTGGATAAAAGCCGATTGCGTTTCTGAAATCACACTACCAAGCACCCCTCTCAATCTATTCGCGAGCAGTTTCGCTAAGATTTTGTACATGCTCCCCACAAGAGAGATGGGTCTAAACTCATTAAGTCTCTGAGGGTTATCAACTTTAGGGATTAAAACAATGAAAGTAGTATTGATACCCTTTACCAATTTCCCGTTACGGTGAAACTCAGTAATAAACCTCATAATATCATCCTTCAGCTCTACCCAAAACTCCTTTATAAAACCAAAATTAACCCCATCCGGCCCCGGGCT
The DNA here is from genome assembly GCA_958299785.1 of Medicago lupulina. Lineage (NCBI taxonomy): Eukaryota > Viridiplantae > Streptophyta > Magnoliopsida > Fabales > Fabaceae > Medicago > Medicago lupulina. The sequence continues at coordinate 66,309,677 of OY283139.1, forward strand.
TTTAAAACTATCGCAGTCCCACACAGCGGCCTTCACTTCCTCCACTGAGAAGGGCTTGATCAGACCCCCTCCCTCAACCAAAGATATTTGACGGAACTGAAGATTCGCCACACCAGGTCAAATTTAAATTATAACTCCGCTTATAACTTTAAGATAAGATAATATAACATCTATATATTTAAACAAAAAAACTTTTTAATTTCCCGTGCTTGGCACGGGTCACTAACTAGTTATATATAATTGAACATTGGTGTAAAATATGTCTTCACTGCATAATTTGAGCATCTGTCCTTCATTTCCCTCCCTTCTTCATCAATGTTCAGTGTTCTGCAGGTAGAATGCCCATCCTTCATCAATGTTAACATCAGTCAAAACAAGCATAAATGCAAATCAAGCTGTGTAAGAAATGAGAATCAATTCAATACTGACTAGATGTTAACATCTGTTGAGTAAGAACTTTACACTTTCAAAATATTTTGCTTTTTTGTTTTCCATGAAAAATAATAGTATTTTGTACGGCTTAAGAATAGGACACATGCGTAAAAGATTATGTTGTTCAGCTTCAATAAGATTAGGCAATTAAACTTTAGGGAGAAATTACTTACTGTGTGTGTTGCTTTTCACATTCAGACGATAATCATTTCTAAAAGCATTGACGATAATCATTTCAAATTACTTTTGGTGTTATATCTGTTACAATATTGACTAATGTTGTCAGTCATTTATTCGGATGAACATTTTTGCTCTTCCCTCCTTTTTAGTTAGGTTGTCTTTAGTCTAGACAAACGGAGATCTCTTTGCACAAATTGGCTTCTCAATTCCTCGGGTCTATTTTCATGGAAACCGTTTGATGAAACGAGGCAAAATTCTGTAATTTGTTTGCATTGCATGTTCTTGATCTATATAAATTGCTCGTTGACATGCATAGCATTTTAGATATCAGAGTCTATATCGGCTGGAATACCTGTTTTATTTCCTTCTTAATATAAATCATTTGCCTTTTGGGATGTGTAATGCTTGTGGGTGCACAAGCAGGTGCCGGAGGTTTTTCAATCATTGGATGGAACTAGGATATGAGATTCGGCAGGATACTAGCGTAAAAGTGAGATTTGATGGGTATTATCACAACTGAGTTCATTCTGGGCAATGGTTGCCTACATAGGTATAAGTTCATAACTATGTAGATGAGTAATTTATATGCCCCCTAAGAACACTATTAAGACCTTGCTTGATTCCCTCTCAGAACATTCTCAGTTCACTGTTAAACAGATATCAATGAGCAGAATTATTGCAAGTTGTATGGATAAAGTTTATGATTGTGGATCATAATGTCACAAAAACAGTTGACTGTGTTATCCCAATTCAAAAAAAATAAAAATAACTCCTGCATCATTGTTGTTTTGCATTTTGAAAAAAACAAAAACAAAAATAGAAACTCAACCATATATTTGAAGGCAGGACTCATTCAAAGCATGTTAGACATGTACATCTTCATTTATGACAACATTGAAGGATTCGTTGTAGTTTATTATACGTCATGATTTACCTTTCACATATTACGTGATGTTCACCCTATTTCAATGCATGTGAAGAGCATGGCCATGAGCAGTATAAGATCAACCTGAAGGGTCTTACAACAGAGAAATAACATCCTAGGAGCACATAACACAAAAGAAAAAATTATCATATTAGTCTTAGTTCATTATTTCCGATATAATCTGCACCGAGACACTCATCTGAATACTCTTTTAGCAAATGATTTTTTCTGAGAAGAGCTTGATAATGCTTTCCTACCAGAGCCAAGAGTTGAACTGGCAATTGTTGAGCAGCAATCTTCAGATTTGACAGTGAAAACCCCAGACATTGTCATGTCTGAAAAATGGACAGGATTGGATTGATTCCATTCTAACTGACGGGCAATGAGTTTGTCACAGTTCCAGATGCTGACTGATCTCAAATCACAAGGCCACTTCTCAATTGGCTGAATTTGTGGACATCTCCATAGTTGGAGTTCTATCAAGCTTGGCATATGCTGGTCCATTTTCGGCGGCAGGGACTTGAGCTCCTCACAGTAGTCAATACTCGACAACGTGAGCTTTGGGGCGAAGAAACCTTCTGTTGGAAAGGATACCAACTTTGGACAGTTACTTATGGACAAAGAACGAAGGGAATGAAGAATTGGAGGACGGAGTCTCATTTTCCCTGAAACTGCAAATGCTTCTAGATTTTTACAACCAGAAAAATCCAGGGACTTGAGGTTAGGAAAGATATCTAACAAAAGGATGTCAGTGTTTGGTGGAACAGACATACATGTGCCGGGAATTTTAAGTTCCCACAGTTTTCAATGTTCAGTACCTTCAAAGCTGAAGAAGTTGTTGGAAGTGAAGAAATAAGCTTTTAGCAATCTCTGATGACAAGTAATGTCAAAGATGGAAGGTTAACAGGTAAATCTTGTTTCAATCTAGGACTACTATTTATATGAAGTTCTTTCAGTGCTGCAAATGCTTTGTTAGCCTCATTAGGGTGCTGCCAATCCTCCCCTGCTGACATGTTCTCAATCCTAAGAGTTTCTAGGGAACTAAAGTTCTCAGATACAACAGAAGAACCATTCCCATAAAACTCCGACCCCACGCTCACTAATCCATCAAATTTAGCAATTCGTAGCTCTTTTAGAGAATGAAGTTGCCCAAGTGGAGGTAATTTATAACAATATTTGCTACCCTGGAGCTCCATGAACAACATGTTGCAGAAGGAAGAGTCTCCGACCCAATTAGGAAATTCTGTCCCTAGGTAGTTATGTATAGAAAGCTCTTCAAGATTTGTATGGGGCTGTAACCTGTCTAGTATGTCTTTTTCTTGTTGTGAATTGTCAGTATCAGCATTCTCACCCCATTCCAAAATTAACTTTTCCAGAAGTTCCTTTTCATTCAACTTGGCCTTTTCTGAATCCACATAGCTAACATGTTCAATATTGTGAATGAACAGTGATCCATGTAAATCAGATAATTCTCCTAGTTCATCAATGGAAGATCCATATTCTTTTCCTATGAAAAAGTCACTTAGTTTTTGTAGCTTTGTCAATGCACTCAAATGCAATGGCATCCATTTCAAACTCATACAAGTAATATCTAAGTAACGCAGGTTAACTAACCTATGAAAATCTTTAGGAAGTTCTTGTAGGTTAGTACATCCAACTAGCTTCAAAGTTTCCGAATTGTACAGACAACCAATGCTTTCCCGCAATATGTTCATCTTAGCCCCAGACAGATCTAGATACCGAAGATGTATTAGTTCGGTAACTGAATCAGGCAACCCCTTATGGTAGATGCCTTCCAAAGATAACACCCTTAGATACTTGAGCTTGATCAACAAGTCATGTGGAATCTCGTCAATAAAGCTCACAGATTTATCTACCAACCTTAATTCCATGAAGGTTCTTAGGTGAGTAGCTTTGCTCATAGCCTTCCAATGTACAGCAGGGAATTTATGTGCAATCAAATGCAGCAGATATCAAGCACTTTCTTCCACTTCTTCATAATTGCCTTCTATTCTGACAGAAAATTTTCCAGATACAAATTGAGCTAAATCATTTACAAAATGGTGCATTACAAAACACAACTTGTTGCATTTCGATTGCTGAAAAAATGATCTAGACACTAGTTCACTAAAGGTCTCATCTCCAGCTTCTTCAATTCTCTTGTGTCTTCTCAAGGGAAGATAATGATAACTTAATCTCAAAGCTGGGAGAATATTACTCTTATCATCCTGCAAATCCCATATCTCACTGTTTAGTACTTTGTACCATTCCCTTGTATCATCTTTAGATCTCAGAAGTCCTACAAGTGTCTTCACGGCCAAAGGCAATCCTTTGCACTTTTTAATTATTTGTTTACCAATTTTTCTTAAATTTTGATGAACATTTGAATTTGCATATCCAAACACATGTTTTGCAAACAGCACCCAACAATCATCATCACACAGTTCTGAAAGATAATAAGGCTTAACAGTCTGCATAATTGATGCTACATGAGCAACTCTTGTTGATACAAAAATGGATTCTTCAAAGTTTCCCAGCTAATGTAGTTTTGATTCCATACATCATCTAAAATGAATAAAAACTTTTTCTTTAACAACCTTTTCTTCAAATTTTGTTGGAGTAAATTCAACTCTTCAATACTGCAACTACATGAAGTGATCTCTTCCACTAGGGTTTTTGTAATCTTGAGAACATCAAACTTCTCAGACACGTAAACCCAAGCTTTGAGATCAAATTCCTTCTGCACTCTTTCATCATTGTAAACAAATTGAGCTAAGGTGGTTTTTCCAATCCCCCCCATGCCCACTATGGGAATCACACTTATATTGCATTCACCTTCTGCATGGTCGGAAAATAGCAATTTCATTAAGGCCTCTTTATCATCATCCCTACCATACACATCACTTGATCCCACTACAGATGAAGTTGGTATCTTTGTTGGAATTTTTACTTTAACCATTTGAAGTTGAAGCATATTTTTCTGTTTTATGATCAAGTCTAGTCTTTCAATTATGTCTTGCACTTTCTGTTCAATTTCAGCATCATGCAAATTAACAGAAATAGTAGAGTTTGGGTTTATTATTACCTCACCTATCTTTGCATAAGTACATATCTCATCCATTACATCCAATCATATATATATTGCACACTGTTGAGTGATGGTGACAAAGGACAATAAATAATGTTGTTATAGCATATGAAAGTAAGATGACAAAAGGTAGTACCACTAGTTTTTAAGAGAGAAAAAGGAAATACTGCAATTAAAGTGGATCAGTGAGGGATTAATGGATGATAGTTAATGTTTAATTATTGAACTCCCTAGATAATTCGTTTGATTTTCTGAGTCAAGGTATGTAACACTTATTTAGTCCTAGTACAACTGCAACAGATTCTTCTTCAACAAAGCAAGGTCGGCTACAAAGATCAAACAACGTTATAATGTTATACTCTCCCTCCATCCCACAATAATTGTCGCATTTAACAATTTTACACATTAAAAAATATGATAAAAGTGGAAGAAAGTGAATGATAATTTCACTATTGTATTACTTATGTACATATATAATTGATATATGTAGGAGAGTAACATCCACTTCATTTCTTGTCAAAAATAAAATAAAATCCACTTCAATATTCTTCTGCCTGATAACAGTACAAGAGCTATTTTTTTTCTTTAACAAAATTTACACAAGAATGATAAGACTTGAAGCCTCATGCAGCAGTATAAGACATATGTGAATGTTTCTATCATCTTATTTGTGATGCCGTCATCGACAATAGGTTACCCAGAACCGAAGACTCTCTTGTATCAGTAACAGGCGGTCCAAAAATATCCCAAAAGCGAAGAGTCTCATCTCCCCCAGCTGAAACCACTGTTAAACCATCTGGACTCTGCAAGACATAAGAGCATTAGTGTAACTTGAAAGAAATAATCCCCTTGTTAAAGTTTAAGTGGTTTCATTCATCTTTATATGTTTTAACAAAGTTGAAGTTGATGTCACTTGTTGACAACAATCCCAAGCAGCTATATTAGATGCTCTTGCCAATGAATGACTGTACTCACATTATTACATGCTTTAAAAATTCACATTGGACGATTAATCGTCTCTCGATTTACCACTATACTGGTTTAAGTAATGATGACTTGAAGCATACCTGAGAAAGATGAAGGACTCTAGAAGTATGAGGGTCCAAGCCTCCAACTTTAGTCATAGATGGATATTGCCACAAACACAGTTGGTTGTGTTCTGGACTTGTACTAAAGCCATGACCACTTAATATCTCTTTGTAATGTCTATTCCATTGTAATCCACAAACCTGAGCTTTGGTATCTATGCTGCAAATGTTGGTTCCTTTTTGTACATTCCACAACTTAATACATCTATCGTCTGTTCCGCCTCCAGAAGCAAGCACATCTGAATCATAAGGGCACCAATCAAGAGCTTTGACTGCTGCAGTATGGTCTTTAAAACAATGCAAGAAATTCGACGAGTTCATTTTATTTGAGTCCCATATATAAATGTAATTTTCATTGCCACCACTAGCCAATAAATTCCCCCTTTTCGACCATTTTAAACCGCAGATTTCTGCTCTGTGTGTTTTTATCCGCGAAACCTCGTTTCTTCTTGCTCTAACTGCACACAAGAACATAATACAGAATTACATTAGGTTACAACATTTTATCAAAAGCTTAATGTATTCGTACATAAAATACATCGAAAAGACTTAAAGAGAAGAACTAAATCTAATTACCATCATGGTTGATTATAGATTTGTCATGGCCTCCAGAAGTTAAAATACGATTATTGTTCCATGATAGAGTTGCTATCCTTTGAGTATGACCTTCAAGATTTCTTACAAGCTTGGAAGTCTCGGCATCCCAGATTTGAAGTTGAGAGTGCAAAAATCCTGTTGCCAAATATTTTGCATCCTCAGACCAGGAAACACTTGTTGGATAATTATTGCCATTGACTTTAAACAACCTAGATACATCAGTAGTAACTGAGTTCCAAAAGTACATTTCTGGTCCCAAAGCAACAGCTAGAATGCTGTTTTTCCCCCAATCCACAAGGTTTGTGTAGTAATCATTTTTTATTTTTGGTGCATCCAATACCCTTGATTCCTTCTGCAAGCACATTTAATCAATTTATCCAATCAGAATACAGAACAAGATTAGGAACATACAACACAAGATTAAAACACTTGCTCATCATTGATCCCTTCTAAGGAATGTGAACAGCATAGAAACAATTATCCTAACAACAGAACAAATAATACACATTTAATTGAAGCATTTCATGATTATAATACACATTTTAAATACGCAGATATGCATTCTATCGCCCAAAATTGACTTAAGAAATGGATTAAATTGTTACTATATTGAAAATGAAACCGTATAAAGATCATTAATATGAACAAAACCTTAGGCAGCCTTCGATGTATACGTTGATTGGAACTGTTTTGAAGTGCTGCAGCATCTTCTTCTCGCAGCTGATCAATATAACGAATAGATTTTTTACTTGATTTTGGACTTCCCCTAAATACCAACATCCGAAATGGTCTCCCTTCTGAATCTAAATTCAGTTTCTCATCCAGTTTCTGTCTATATGCTTCCTGTCAATGTAAAAACGTATGAGTCTAAGATGTTACATTAAAAAGATAAAGCCTCCTGAAATAAGAAAATATTCATAGAAGAATTTTGAAAAAGACAAGTGACATAAAATACTTAGGAATTACTTTTCTTGAACATATTACTTTCTGCGATATCAATCAATTCTAATATTCAAACCAAAATTTTGAAAAAAGGCAAAGTAACAAAAACTACTTCATCAAATCAAGCAAGAATTACTTTTCTTGACTGTATTGAAATAGATCACATTGAAAAAGTGAAGTGGTTTTCATAAAACAAGTGAAAGCCTCACTTTCTATTCTATAAAATGAAAAATGAAAAATTCAAATTATTAAGAAAAAATAAAAAACAAGAATCTCGAAATTAGATAACTTTGTTGAAAGTATTTAAATTCAGCCAGACATAAGAAAGAATTGAAGAAAACGTTGAAAAGTTGATAAAGAAAGAAATATACATACATTGAAGTTTTTATTGTGAATTTTTTTGGTCTTGTTAGTGAGCAAACTGGTGGCTTGATCAAGATTCATCAAACTCCTATTGGGAATGAACCGATCACCCTGTAAAGGGAAAAAAATAAATATAAATGAGAGTGCAATAATGCATGCATGAATATGAAGAAATAATAAGAAAAGAATCATAATAATGGAATAGTAGTATTACTGGGAAATCATAAAGGGTGGGAGGGCTGAGGAGGTGTTTTGGAGAGTACCAATCACGATCAAGATTCCACATTTTGGAGAAGAAGAAGAAGAAGAAGAATTTCTGAAAGAAAGAAAGAAAGAAAGAAGAATATCGAATGGGTTTGGGAACCTTGTTTGGTTTGTTTACCCGCCAACTACTTATATATAACTGTAAGTGGCAACGGTTTGTGTTTTGAACCGTTACTATTTTGCATTCGTATCATTCAAATCTATTGTGAATTTGGCCAAAAATAAAATATTTAATATTTAATGGAATTTGTACAATAAATAAATGTAACCTGTTTTTGAACCGTAGATGAACCGTTACCTCTTTTACTCTTTTATGCTTTAAATGATTTGTTCATTCCTTCTTCTTTTAAGTCCAAATAAGTATCTCATAAGAGACTCTTATTGTAATTGTAAGAGTTCAAGAGACCCTACCCAAATATATTTTGGGTTCAACACCAAGGAGGCCAACTACAAAAAGAAGCAAATTGACTCAATTGTGTAATCCAATACAAAGAAGATTTGAAATGCCCACTTATGCAAAAAGAGATATCTTAATGTCATCTTAGAAAACTAACACTCCAACGTATAAGGGATCTAGAAGTACATGTGTGTTTCTACCATTCAATATATCAATGAACTCATTTAAACCCGATTTAAACTCCCACATCTCTAGTTGTTTAATTACAACACTTATTTGGTAATGATCCCGGTGATTCACACTATAAATAGGGCATTCATCTTCTAGGTATGATGATTCATTACTCCATTCACATACTTGTTATCTACTTACACATCACTTTACTTTGGCCCCAAAATATCTTTGTAGGTACGCCCTATCGCCTGAAGAATGAACGTACAACAAGAGACGTGAAATCCAAACACTTAACTTACGGTTATCTCTCATTTTATTTTTACTCATTCTTCTAAAAAATCCTAATTTATTTATTTTTGGACAAAAGTTGTGTGTCCATACCATATATATATTAGAAATTTTTTGTATAATGCAATGGAGGGGCTTATTTGTACCAAAAAAAAAGAGTAATATGAAACTTTTATGGATAAGACATTAATAAGAGACTTATTTGATCCAAATTAGTGAGGAATTAATTTGGGACGGGATTTTAATTTAAGGGAAACCACGAATGAGACAAAAATAAAATTGCAGCAATTATTTTTTCCCTTTACAAATGGTCATGAATAAGAGATAATATGATCATTACCATTTTATATATTCTTAACATGTATTTGAACGCAATGCAAGACAAGCACAAATGTATTTAATAAAAAGACAAGGATACTTAAAGCACCACACAACATTATTTTACATCAAACAAAAATAGTCATTACAAGTTAACACATACCAACTAAATAAATTCACTATAAGATTCATCTTAGCAATATAGTGAGCATTCACGTAGTGATTTGTGGAACACAAGTTCTGCTATGTTGCAATGCTCCAACATCTACTACGAAGGTATAAAGATGGTGGAAGGAATGGTGTTGAAGATGAAATGAAGGTTGGTGGAGAGGAAACAATAGCCGTAGAAATCAGACCCAGGGCTATAATTTTTATTTTTATTTTTTTAAGGGAAAATATAACATCTATATCGTTCTCACTTTGGTCACATTGAGCAACCCTAAAGGGTAAAGGGACATTAATTTTTTCCACAAAATATATGCACATGGTAGATAAGTACCACAAATTTGTCCTTTAGCACTAGTGCTTTTACAACTTATGACACTCTTTTTGCTCTATCTTAGCAAGCAAAATTCTTTGACAAACTCTTCAAAATGCAAGATCAATGCTACATTCGTCACATATGCCTAATCCTAGTTAAATTAATAAATACATGTGACTGGAGAGTCCAATGTAATCTTAGTCGTTAAATAATAAATACATGTGAGAAATTAAACGTCAAAATAAAGAGAGATAATGTATTTAATGGTTTAAATTTTAAACAGTGGAAAACTGGAGATAGTTTTCATAGGAGGGAATCCACTCCCCTACAACACCTCGAAACATAAATTAAAAATTCCTATTTAATTGACTCTAACTAAAGGACACCAATTATCCAATTTGTAGAGAATAAATCAAGTTAAGAGTATTTGATAACTAAATCAAGTTAAGAGTATTTGATGACTCTTATTCTAGTTATAAAAGCCCATCAAAAAGAACTCATCATCTTATTGATTTAATTTTCAAGGGATGAGTTGTCACACCAAACTTTTTTTTTAACCCTTCGATTCTTAGGGGAAATGAGTCTTGATGATTCAAAATTCAGTCGGAAGGTAAATAAAGTCTGATCAATAATCGTTCCACCAAAGAATCGAACTCAAGTTCTCTTGAATAATTTGTCCTTGATGAACCTCGTTAATCAATTAAGTTCAATTACTTGGTTCCTCAAACTTTTCGTTTACAATGTTATACAAAAAAAAAAAAAAAAGACAGTTTAGTGCACGAAAGCTCTCGCATACGCATGTCTGAGGAGGGGTCACACACACATAAGAGGTTGTTTTGACTTTTGAGGACTTGTACCTGTAACCTTTCAATCACATGACAACAACTTTACGATTGCATTCAGGTTCCTCTTTTTGTTTACTATGTTATATCATATCTATGAAATAATTACTGTCGTCGAGTGGTGATTAATCTTTATTAGAAATCTCTTAAACATATGGGATGAGTTTTCTTTTCACAATAAATTTTGTTTCCGCGAAGAGTCAAACATCAAACTTTTGAGGATTTGTTTCAAAAGTCTAATTCCTTTATCATTTGGACGAAAAAGTAACAAATATTAGTTAATGAAGATTTTCTCACTTGAGAAAAAGTTTAACTTATAGTCCCTCCGTTCCTTTTTAAGTGTTTTTTTAGAAAATTTCCATCAAAATAACAAAGTGTATTTTTTCACGTTTTCTTCCAATTATACCCTCCTTTTAATTCAACAATAAATTCATATTTTTTTGCACACACTTTATCTTTCCAATAAATTTAATATGTTATCTTTTTCTCGTAACAAACAGTTGTTAGTTATTATTTTTTTCTCCAACAAATTCCTATTTTTTTACGCTCTCTCTCCCAAAATAAACAATTGTCAATTTTTTAAATATTCCGCACATCTTTTAAATTATTATAAGTCAATATAAAAATTATTCCAACTTCACATTAATCAAAAACTAAGAAAAACTTTACTTCCTTCCAACTCCTTTAATCAAAGTTAAGACTTCAACTATGGCTTCAACCAATGCTAGATTCGCATTGTGCGACATCTTATTTATAGAATTTTTAAATTTATAGAATTGTTATTCATCTTATTTATATAATTTTAACTCTTCTTTGAACCATTGTTTGTAACAAAATTTTGTTTAAATTTGAAGATAATAAGAAACAAACTTTGTTTAAAAAAAACAAACTTTAGCTTTCCAAATAGATAACATTAATTAGATTTATTTGAAAAATGGTATAATTGACAAATCATATCCTAAAAATACAAAAAGGACAGTTAAATAGAAACGAAAAATACACACTAAAAAGACACTTAAAAAGGAACGGAGGGAGTATTTCACAAGAGCGTGAATTTCTTGTTGTTAGGCAGAGAAAAAGTATGAGTTCTAACTACATATCATAACTTGTTAAGTTTTGAGGTTTGCATGAATTAAGTGGTTGAGTTAAAATTGAAAAAAATAATATTTACCCAAGAACTAAAATTGAAAAAAATAAAGAAAAAAGATATACCCTAGAAATAATATTGAAAAAAATAAGAAAAGAAGGCGACTCGTACCAATAACTCAGTTTCCGAGTCCGACACGACAAATCGAAACTCAACACTACACAAACCTAAGATCTTCGATTCGTACATCAAAACCTCAATCTCTGTTCCTCTACTCCTCGTTCCTCATTCTCTTTCACTTTCGCTGCCTTCGATCTGTGTACTTCGCTTCCCGTGAAATCTGGCTATGGATTACGAACCCTACGATAGTAGTGGTAAGCTTCATTCTCAACTTCTTCGTTTTTTTTCTTCTCTCATTATTCCTAAATTTTCAATTTTTTTAATGGGTCTCTTTCAATTTTAGGATTTAGGGTTAGGGTTTTGTTTTGATTGATTTAATTAGGGTAAATTTTTCAATTGGCACCCAAATTAGTAGTTTTATGCTATGTTTAAGGAATTTGAGTTGTTGTTATGTGTTTTGTGTGGTATGTGTAATGGTGATTAACTTAAGAGTGTGATTAAATTATGGTTATGATGAAGTTATTTGGTTTGATATTAGCAAAGGGGACTATGGGATTGGTGTTTTCAATTTCATAATTTTCATTGGAAGTGTTTGTTTCAATGATGATATTAGTAATGTCTAGTTTTCGAAGTGTTTAGTGAAGTATTTTTTTTTCTATGGTAGCTTAATATATTACAGTTCTGTTTTGTTTAGCAAATGGAAACTGAAAATGTTGTTATAGTAACAACTGAACCTAACGCGGAATCTGAACTATATAAACTTGTTTTTCCAGTTCCATGAACTTGATTATGCCGCTAAACTGGTTTATTCGATCGGTATACTAGTGGGGAACCGGGAACCTCTCAAGCTTAACTTTCTCAGTGAACTTGAAAGATTAAAATGTTCGATTTGAAATTGATTTGTGCTTTGAGTTCCAAAGACCGTCAACTAGTTGTTATGATTATTGTTCTCTTGAACAAGTTGATGGCCTCTTGGTTTTCTTTCTTTACCTTAGCAATAAGGTGCGACTCTCCTGAACTAGAAAGGCACACCAAAGGTGCCTAAGGTTTGTGACTCGCTGAAAGGACAGCACCTCAAGCAGCAAGAGGTCCTGATCGCTTCTTGTGATCTTGGACTGTATATTGGTTGACTCTTGACAATTTTATTCGGATATGTTTCTCTTATAGTTTCGAACTTAAAGAAGGAAGAAATGTATTGAATTGTCTATCCATTTGTTTACGGGGGATTTAGAGTTTTTCTGACTTAAAGGTTTACACTTTCAAATATCCTCAAATGGCTACCTTTTTGTTTCTCCCTTTTGACACAATATTGGCTAAATGTTTCTCTCTACCATTTAGTGTAACACTGACATATGACAGACTGATTGCATTATACCCATATTGTAAATTTGTTGATTTGAAAAATATTGATTCTTTTGACTTAACTGCAGTATTTCTTATCTAGTTAATTGTTGCATTGAGATTCTGGCCACACTTTGTATATACAGTAAATGCTTGTATGCAATACCTGCTGCATTTAGTAAAATCTGGTTGATGTATATTTCAAGGATTTATAGCCTGGGCTCACTATGTATTATACATATATACATATAAATTAGTAAAATCTGGTTGATGTATATTTCAAGGATGTATAGTCTGGGCATACTATGTATTATACGTATACAACAACAACAACAACCAAGCCTTATCCCACTAAGTGGGGTCGGCTACTATGTATCATACGTATATACATATAAATTCATTGGATGTAATGATTGCAGGTACTGATGATGATCTTCCACCAACACATCAAAATAGAATTCCTAGAGGGGCACGTCTTGCTGGGAATGGACGATCTGCAGTAGGTTCAATGTCATACCCCAGGATGTACGGTGAAATTGACATGGAAGCTCAAATTCACCAACTTGAGCAGGACGCGTATAGTTCAGTTTTACGAGCCTTTAAAGCTCAAGCTGATGCCATTACTTGGGTACATTTGCTTATTTTATTTTCACTTATTTATATTGAAATTTTTTAATCAGGTTTAAATGACTTCTAAACGACATGTATTTTCTTCAGGAGAAGGAAAGCTTGATAACAGAACTAAGAAAAGAACTAAGATTATCAAATGAGGAACATAGGGAACTTCTAGGCCGTGTTAATGCAGATGATGTCATACGAAGGATAAGGTCTGATAAAATTGTAAAACTTGATCTATGCTTTAGAAGTGAGATTTTCATTACATTTTCAATATACACACTGTCATGTTGTTAATCAACATTTTATTTGATGTTGATTTAAGGGAGTGGAGACAGACAGGAGGCCATCAGCCAAGTGTTCTGAGTTCTGGACATGTTATTCATGATTCAGTTCCAAGTCCAACAGTCTCTGCTTCTCGTAAGAAGCAAAAGGTAACACCGTCCGTACCATCACAATCTTATGGTGGGCCTTCTCCTTCATTTCATCCCCAGCCCGTGGCTGCACCCCACCAGCCATCTTCTTCTGTTGGAAAACGTGGACCTGTTCCTGGAACTAAGGGCAAGAAGCAGAAACCTGTAAGTAAACATAGAAGTCTGGTTACATTGTTCTTCTTCTCTTAGTTTATCTGCTGTGAGCTTGGTTTGATCCCCTTCATAGATGCTTAAAAAATTATTTGCCACTATTCAGACTTTCATAAGCAACACTATTCAATTTACTTTGGTTCTTTTATATGCAGGGCCAAGTATTACCGGGGGTACCTTCAATAAAGCAATACCCTTCTTCGGGACCAGGGGGAAGGAATCAAGTACCTAATAGAGTTACTTCGGGTACTGGCACAGGTGAGCTTGCTGAGGGAGCATCAATTGATCCGCTCATTGGCAAGAAAGTACGAACAAGATGGCCTGATGACAATAACTTCTATGAAGCAGTTATCACCGACTACAATCCAGTAGATGTACTTGCAGCCACTTAATCAGTTTAAGATTTTTTTGTCAGTTAATTTATAGCTGATATGCTTACTTTTTACCTCTAACTTTTCAGCGTCTGCACAATCTGGTCTATGACATGGGAAGTGCAAATGAATCATTGGAATGGGTTAATCTGTCAGAGGTATATCTGATACTGGTTACTGTCGTGTAATTCTTTTTGTTGTCTTTTTCACTCTCCCCATGCTGCGACCCTCTTCAAAAAAGTGTTTTTCCAAACCTAGAGAAATTGAAACTAAAAGTAGAATTATAAAAATAGAAGTGTATTAGTGAAATTATAGAAATAGAATTCTAAAATAACTCTAAATAATCTATTATATTATTTAGTAATTTAATGTCTTTGAGTAGAGTTCGGAAGGCGTTTTAATGTATCATATACATTATGTCCAATTGGGAAAGGATTTGGATCTAAGCATGTGGTCCTCAGTTAAATCCTAGGATTCATATGAATGGAAAAAGTACTATTGGGATGTGCTCAAACTTTGGCGTCTAATCTAATAATTTCTTTAGGTTCCCCTGTAGTTAGTGATGTTAACCTGTGGTGCATACAAGGATATAGAATGGAGCATCTTGTTATTTGAGAAATTAGGACCTGGGCATTAGGAGAGGCGTAGACCCTTGAAATTCTGCCATCTATACACTATTATGGGAATTCTTCCCTAGTTCTTTCTAATAAAGATATAAGTTTCTATCACATATCTCAGGAGATCTGTCTCTTACCTACTGGGTAAAATGCTCCAGGGCCCAAAAACATGTGGGCTGGGATGTGTTTGGTAACTTTTAGCATAAATTCAGCACTGAATTTGAAATGTTAGAAAATATTCATTTTAAATGCTAAAAATGTTTTGAAGGAAAACTGTTGGGCATTTAATTTAATGAAATTGACTGTACCATTGTTGAAAACTATTTTATAACATGTTGAATAAGGAAATGGTTGTTCATGAATAGAGTTATGGGCTGGGATGTGTTTGGTAACTTTTAGCATAAATTCAGCACTGAATTTGAAATGTTAGAAAATATTCATTTTAAATGCTAAAAATGTTTTGAAGGAAAACTGTTGGGCATTTAATTTAATGAAATTGACTGTACCATTGTTGAAAACTATTTTATAACATGTTAAATAAGGAAATGGTTGTTCATGAATAGAGTTATGACCTTGCTCTGAATTTTTTTTTTAACATCTTGTTTCTGTTTTTCTTAATATTACATGTATGACAAACATTTCATTTGCTGCACCAAATTGAGATGTCAAATTGGCTTACATTACTTTCTTTTTGTAACTATTTTCATCTATGAACGATGCGTAATGTGGTATCAAACGCCGCAGTTGAAGACGCAGCTAGCGGTTCCGTGTGAAAATAAATGAAGTTTTGAATTGTTTAAACTTTCACTAATCCTGAATTGTGGTGGTTATTTAAACTTTCATAATATTCAAGCACCACTATTCTTGTGTACCTTGATTGTTCAATAACATTTAGAATTTAGATTTTAGATTTTCTATTAGCTTGATATGCTTAGCACTTGCCAGTACCTAATTAGATGCAGTCTTGTAACTGCAGATCTCTCCGGAAGATATTCAATGGGTAGGGGAGGAACCTGGAATCAACCATCGTTTTGGGGGATCTGGTCGTGGGATGAATAGGTCTGTAGGACGTGATAGTGTTCCAGGAGCTGGAAGAGGTAGGGGAGGTACAAAGGGGCAATCCAAAAAAGATTTATTGCCATCGCAGAATGGAATCGGAAAAAAGGCTCTGGATGATATACAAATACTTCACACAGACACACTAGTTAAAGAGGTAACTGAAAACGGTTCAATCAGAATACTATTCAATTGAGATTGTTTAATCTTTTCATGGAAAATATTTAAATTTTTGGGTAACTTGTCAGGTGGAAAGGGTGTTCAGTGCAAATCATCCTGATGTACATGAAATTGAGAAAGCCAAGAAAATATTGAAGGTAAAGGACAATTTTATACTCCCAGTCTGCCATTTATTTTACTGCTAGCAGCTAATTTATCTTATGTTCTTGCAAATGGTGTATGCATAATCAATTTAATGAATTAACTGCAGGATCATGAGCAAGCTCTTATCGATGCAATTGCAAGGCTTGCAGATCTTTCTGATGGGGATAATGGTACTTCTAATTCTCATTTCGCACACCTATTTGCACTTATGCAGTATCATAAAACATTTGTTCTTTCACAAATAGTCCTCTAAATTAAAATTTAAATGCTATGGAGTATGGACTTCGTTTAGGTGCTTTTTTTACTATTTAGTTTCAAATCATAATTTGCATTGGTTCAATACTTTTGATTTGTGTACAGACAATTCGAATGAGGTACAAAAGTGATATGGATATTGAGATAATACAGATTAGTTTGGCCATTTAGCAAGTTCACTTTGAAAGGCTAACATTTTGATTTTAAAAGTCATTGACTGCTAATTTGAGCGTAAATAGAAGTACAATAGTTTGGGATAACAAGGATTTGATTTTCACTGATCATTGATTGGTAGAGTAGAAAATCACTTTCAACTTGCTTCCATGCCGTGGAAACAGTGGCCGTAAATTGTTACACTACACTCCACTTTCAATCATCCTACGATTTAATATACCAAGCAGGGGTGATTCCATATTTTTCGCTTTTGTCTATTTGAACAAGCTTGGCCTAAATTTTCTAGTATTCACTACTTTTTTCAACAAGTGTTGTCATCAATTATACATTTTGCAAATGCAATATAAGTGTTTGTTTATTCAGTGAAATGGCCAGTGATGGAACAATGGATCTCTACACTTGATTATGTGTATAAACTTTCTTGATGATCTTATTGTTTATACAGATGGGGGCGGTCGCCATTTCTCACATGTTAAATCAATGGATCGAGAATGACGGAACACCTACGTTGTAAAATGGGGAAAATGAGGCATTGAAGGAAGCAAAAGTCACGGGAAAGCTTAGATTTTCTCTTGTATTCTATCATAAAAGATAACTTAACTAACAGATGATAGTTCTGGAGCTTGTGTCTTGTGCATTAGTCATTCAGTATTTGGTAATAATTATTTATTGAGGGTAAGATTTGACCTAGGATCAGCTTCTGCTTGTATAAAAAGAGTATGGTAGCGGATACATTCCTATATTTGCTGTATTAAATTATGAGTTGACACTTTCATTTAAAATACAGGATAAATTGCACTTTTTTTTAGTTTGTTATAAATTAGTTTTTATTACTAGCACCTATTTGAATACTTCAGTTTTTTTTTTAAGAACTTTAGCATTAGTAACAAAAAAAAAAAAGTATTGATGACTGTTTGATTTTGTGCTACCATAGACGCACATTTCCTAGCATTCAATCTTGTTTCTCCATTTTTGTACTGTGTTTGATTTTCTATTCTAGAATCAATCTAGTCTTATAAAAACAGTTCCATCATAAACCTCACATCTTAATCATCACGGTTACTGCCAAGTCAAAGTTGGTTGTCTTTTACATAAGTCTTTTTCATCTTTTTTGTCCTCATGACTATCACCAATGACTTTATGTTTACTACTGGTACCATCTTCCCAAATTGAAGATCCACCATAAACAACCATCACAGTCACTCACCTCCATCTCTCTTTTCCTTATCTCTTTAGTTTTTTTGCTTCCTCTTGCACAACTCATTTCAGTCTATGCATTTGTGAGTGTTTTCTACCACTTTAATATTTTCTTTCCTCATCTCTTTTTATGCATGTTCATATAGAAATGAAGTAAACAAGCAGTTTGTTCTTCGTAATGAGAAAATTTGATTTTAGAATTGACTGTATGAAGAAGTTGATTATTTTTTGTTAGTAAGAAGAAATTGTTTACAAATGAATGTATGATCACTTTATATTATATAGTTATCTAACTAAAATTATCAACTTTTGTCAAAAACAAATTATCAACTGGCGGCCACTCACAACTAATTTTTAACTACCTTAAACAATATCAAATCAATTCTAATTAATATCGGAAGTGACATTCATATTATCAAGGTTGTGCCATCTCAATTCCCCTTTCTAATGGAACAACAGAGTGTCTGTTAGGATTTGAGTTCTGGTCAAGTTAAGTTATGGTTATACCCTTGTGACTTCTAATCATTCTATTTGATTAATTAAAGTTCCTTTAACTTAAAAATTCACAAGTCAATAATAGAGAACTATGGACTTTTTGGTCTAGGTTTTACTATATAAACCAATGAAATTAAAACATGGTCCACAACAAGGATATGATGTCTCTTGAAACCAAATGGTCTGAACAACAAGGACGTGGGAAACCATGTGTGTTTAAAGAGAAACTCAAACCTAGTTCAAGTTTCAAGTACGTTTCACGAACTCTGTTCAAGCACGTGTACTTAAAATACAGTTCCATCCAGATGTCATTATTTCTCAATACTTTTGTTTGGGTGGAGTAAAAAAAAATTTCAATGTCATTATTTTTGGGAACATTTATAAATTTTAATTTTTTTTGGCATAATTTGAAAATTAGGGGTCCATTTTTAAATTTCAAAAAAATTGAGGGCTCAAATTATAATTTTTGAAAAAAATGAGGGGTCAATTTATAATTTTTTGGAAATTTATTGGGGTCAAATTGAATATTTTGGAAAAATTGAGGACCAAAATGCAAAATTTGAAAGATTATAACAATGAAGAATTTTGAAATTCTTACCTTTTATGTGTCATTTGAAATTCTCGAAATTTAACTTGAACAAAATACTTCATAAATTCCCATTATTTTGAAAATTCTTCAAATTATTATCCAAAATCCAAACAATGGAATTCACCTCAAAATATTTGAATTCTCTCATAACATTACATTCTCTCACAACATTCCCCCATCCAAACACACTCTAAGAGTAATTAACAGATTCTTATGTACCTGAAGTTTGTTTGGGGTACCGAAACTCCATCGACAAAACTCATTTAAAATTGATTAATTTTTAAATATATTATTACAAAAAAATGATATCGTATTACATTAATTGAATGATGAGTAATACGCGACCAAACCTCAAAGATATCAATGTGTTCACCATGAGTTCGGGTTTTATTTTGGAACTGATGATTTTTGTTGCAAATGTTGATCCTTCTTTATTCTTCTAAAGTTTTTGTAATCTATGATATCATAGTGTTTTTAGCTTGGTTTAAGTGATATTGTTAGCATTTTTTTTCTTTGAAAATTGCTTTTCTGAAATAGAAAACTTCATAATGACACAAGTAAATGACATAATTGCCCCCAGCGGCAGTTAACAACCGTTCAAAAATAAGCCGGCAGTTAACAACCGTTGGCACCTAGCGGCAGTTAACTGCCGCTCACACCAGTTAATAGAACCAGTGCAGTCTGCACAGGTTTTTTCCAGGAAATTTGTCCTGTTTTACCTATAATTTCAAACGACAGTTCCGGAGGAAATCAAACCGAAACAACAACATCCAGCAATCACAATCATCAACATTTCATAGTTTATCAATTATTCGGTAACATTACACAAAACCGATAATGCGTTAACGTTCCACAATTGTTTGAAATTCGTCAAATTTTTCACATTATGCAACACATTACACGTAATATATACATTAATTACTAATAAATGTGAAACTCAAATATATATATATATATATATATATATATATATATATATATATATATATATAGTTAAAAGTTAGTTACATATCACCCCAAAAATTGGTCATTACATTATATATCCTAAAAAAATACGTCGGCACATATCGACCAAAAATCATATTAACACCGACCAAAAAGTGTCACATTTCATCTAATAAAAGCAAATCATCTAAATGTTCCAAAACATCTTCAAATTCGGTGTTTGGTTTAACTGGAGTGTCATCAAACATAATTGGATTGTCTTAATTTGTTGGCTTTTTTGGTGGAACCGGTCTCTCTTTGTCCTCAATCTCCATGAGTGCTCGGAAACGATCGTGTTGATCCAAGAATTCATCCTCCCATGTTTCCGCCTCTTCGCTCTTGTGTATCTTCCACTCCGTGGATGATGGAGGTAGTGGGCAACCATCTTTCAATGAAAGAAGGACAAAATGATTTGGGATTAAACCAAGGCAAATCATGTTGCTTTTCGGGTGAACCGAAGGCTTATCTCTAAGTGGGAAAAAAGTCTCAGAGACTCCAATATCAAGGGTAGTCATCTCCACCACCGGCCTATTGTAACAAGATGCAACAATGTGTCCCATATCCGGCAATGTCAACCATTTGTCGGGAGGTGCAAAACTACTAGGATTTTTGGGAGGATGCAATCCATCCAAGATGTAGTTGTAGCGGGTCTCGATGTATTTGCTCCTATGCTCTTTCAACTCTTTAATAAGTGCTCTCCGCACCATAACATGACTTTCTTCCGTCAAATCTACAGATTCGGCTATCGCCCTAAACCCACAATGTCCATCACCAATAACATTCACAATTCTCTCAATGTATGGTCTCATGAATTTTGGCATGTAATACATAGGACTCGATGGATCATAATTTCTTGAAACCGAGTTAGGCGTAGGAACCGGAACCGGAGAAATGCCAATGCGAGCACCTTTTCTTTTAGGTTGTGAAGATTTTTTTCGTGGTGAAGATTGACTTTCCGGATGTTGAGAATCAATAGTCTCCCAAGAAGATGGGATCCTACGTGTCGTTTTGATTTTTTTGGGAGCTCCTTTGGTTGGCACCTTTATTGGAGGTGGTGACAACAATGTGGTTTCCGGAAACGCGAACAACCGCAAACCCTCCTTGATTTCTAGTTTCATTTGGAACGGAACTCTTTTGAGACGTTCTAGAATACCACGCCACTCCTCCGCGACCGAAAACAAATGTTCATTACTTTCTTCTTCACCCATATACAACTTATGTCAATGCGGGTGTATCTCATCCAATCGAATGGGCTTGTTGTGACGAATTTTCATAGCAATGAAGCATGCACAAGGTAGGCCATACAACGTCCTTTGAACACAACCGCAAGTTTTCTTCTTGATGCACAAGGTTTTCCTAGCACGCTCTTCTTCCACAAAAATAAAGTTCATGGCTTGTCTAGACATGTGACCCCCCAACCCGGAATACAAAGTGACATCTTTGTACCTATGTTCTAAGACCGCAACGCTCCTACCAAACAATGATTGTATCTCCCCAAATTGGTTTGCCAACATCTCATCTATTTTTTGCCAACAAATACCCAAATCACCTTTGGAGGTGGACAAATATTCCTTCACCACACCATGAGCTCCTTCAACTCTATTTGTGGTCCTACACGCAAGATGTAACACAAGGTCCGTCCATGCCCTCACTAGTTTGTCCTTAAAAGGCTTCAAAATGGTTTCTTGAACATAAAGAAGAAACTCTGGATAATCCTTACAAGCATCTTGGAATTCCAATAGATTACCCGCATATAACTCTTAAGTAGGAGATTCAACCAATTTTTCCCATGCATCAAATATGGTATCAACTAACTTACTATGCTTCTCCTCGTCGACAATCTTCTTTTGCCCATCCATCACAACAACATTTTGTTTAGCTTTACAATCGGTGATGATTCTTGATCTAACAAAGTATTGAACTACTACCGGGGAGAACATTTGTTACGGCATTCATCATACCCGTGTCCCTGTCGGTCACTACCACCTTAGGCATATCATTATTTGGTCCAAGAAGTTTAAGCAACATTTGTAAAGCCCAAGTAAAGTTATCCTCCTTCTCCGACGTCATAAATGCAAAACCAACCGAATATGTCAAATAGGTTGAGGTGACTCCAACTATTTCAAACAATGGCATCCTATACAAGTTGGTTTTGTACGTGGAATCCATTATCAAAACAGTCGGAAAATTGTTAAACAACTTTACCGATTTTGGATGAGTCCAAAATATGTCTTGAAGGGTTTGACTTTCATTTTATTCTCTTACGTAATGAACATATCCATTCTCTTCCAACTTTGTGATTATATATTGCATCTCCGTCAAGTCACCCCTTTTTGCCTTTTTGAATTTATGACGTTCGTTGTAGACTTGCTTGATATTTGTCATGGACTCTTTCATTTTCTTCTTCAAATTTGTCAAAATATTTTTTGGTTTCACTGAAGAATCGGTCAAGTCATGTACAATCTTCTTGTCATCCTCCATTAATCTTCCGGCAACAAGGTGCCCCGCTACATACCACACCATCTCATGGTTGTGAACGCCATTAATAATAGCCAATTTCCAAGCATTGTTTTCCCTCACGACATATCCATGCACCTTGAACAAACACCCACATTTTCTTGATCTTGTTGCTTCATGCTTCACTTTTCTCTTCGGTAATTTGTGCTCGCCGCTTCATTCACAAACCAACTCCAACATAGCATTTCTACCTTCACAAGATCTTCTAATGATAACCGTAAATCCAGCCCTATTTGCTTGTCGACGGACCCAACCAAGCAATTCGTCTTTATCTTTCCATGTATCTCGTGTCGAAAAGAAATAAGTCGTGTCCACTTCGTTGTCACGAAGTTTACACACATCGGAATTGACGCTTGAAACCTCTACTTTAACGGAAGCTTCAACCATCACGGAAGCTTCGACCTTAATGGGAGCTTCAACCTTAACGAAATCGACAACACTAGGTTTTTGACCACTCGGATCATCATCTGCATTCTCAACCGTATCTATAAATAAACAACATATTATTTGTAAATTAATTAATAAACATGTATCTAATATCATATAATAACATAAACAAACAAAAAAAAACAAAAGAAAAAAAAATTGTGAATTTTTTTTTTTAGGCAGTAGCACTGCCAAATGAAGTTTTGAAAAAATTTCTAAGTTACCAGCGGCAGTTAACATCCGCTCACACCCAGCGGTAGTTAACTGCCGCTAATTCTCTTGACAATACAAAAAAAAAACCAGTAAAATCAATCAAATGTAATGGACTTTAACGTTGTTTGATGCATATTGTGTGTAGAAATGTAACACCCTGTTTTCCCAACATAAAAATTTCTCAAATAATAATCAGAGTAAATCAACCTTAAACAGAATGCTACATTTCTTAAAAATCATCAATGAAATAAATAAGAATTTATTCTTCAAAACATCTCAAATACTTCGCAACGGAATTTAATTCAACAACATCTTAAACAACTTCTTAAACAACTTTGACACGAAGGCCTCAACGTAAAGTCTCATCCAATTCTTTAAACATCATGTTCTTGAAATATCTCATAAAAATAATCCAACAACGTATTCATGAAAATTCATAAAAATAATACGCAAGGAATAGAAAACATAGACAAGGTTCTTCATCCCGTTACGTATCAGACCACCTAAGGACACAGTGAGAGGTAGCCACTCACAACAGCAAATCAACAGCTAACCTTGATCACCTGCAAGTTACCCATACGAAGAGCAACATTTTCAAGCAAAAGAGGAGAGATTTCACAAACATTAAAGTTAAGCATATAATTCATCAATTACGCTTAACAATCATAAAACATCATCAATGCAACACATTCTTCACAATTATAATCATAAACAACTCATCACATTTCAAGTATAGAAAACATCTTAACTTCATTAAATTCATCATGTTAAACAACAAAGGCATTCATAATTAATTCATCAAAGTACATCATCAACGACTCAACTTCTTAGACAACTCGACACGACTATGCAACTTCAACTTCTTATTCATCTTAAACATCTTATATGCATGTGGTACCATCCGGGGCATGAGCCCCCTTCTTTAAGAGCATAAATACACTCACGAGGTATAAGCCCCCAACAAAGAGCAAAAGCTCACAGGGCATGAGCCACCAACGTATTGGAGTAAATACCCCCAGGGCATAAGCCCTCAGCAAATGAGTATGCAATGGACTCAACACTTACAACTTAGAACATCTTAGACAATTCATACGACTTGACTTCTTAAACGACTTCATCATATAATTCATGTACAATCATTTCAAAAGAGGATTGCATATCATATCACAGCTACTGGAAAGATAATTCAAATACCAGCAAATCACATATTTATATCAAAGCTCAATTCAAATCATAAACAACTTAAAACAGCACAAGAATCCAACTTAGAAAATCTGGAACAGCCTAGCTCGCGAGGCGAGGGCTTCTGCTCGTTGTGGCGAGCCCACACCAAAGAGTACTCGCGAGGCGAGAAGGGTTTGCTCGTTGTGGCGAGCGATGAAGGTCATCACTCACGAGGCGAGGATGAACGCTCGCTGCGGCGAGCGATGAACAGCAGCACGGGCAGAATTGCAAAATTTCATAAAACTCATCTAATCTCCTGGTTCTAACCTTAAAACTCATTCCAATTAACGTCATATTGATTATCTAAGGTCTGTACATCATTTTTACATCACTTTAACCGTTTAATCTCATTAATCCACTGAATTCATCATTAAACCTAATTCTCAAAACTCTCCAAAACTAACCCCTAACATGTTAATTGCAATTTCAGAAATTACAGACTTAATTTCAATGAGAGTTAGTCTCACCCTTACCTTAAAATTGCAGAAATTGCAGCCCTCCTAGGTTCCTCTTCTCTTCTCTGGTTTTCTCCCTTTTTCCAAAAACGTTACGTAAAAACAACTCTTGACCTAATTTCCTTTATTTATACTCCCAGCAAATCTTATCTTATTTACTCTTTCTCCCCCAAAACTCTCTAAAATCGCAAAACAACCCCTCGTCTAAATATTTATTTTATTTTCATATCTTATTCTATTAAATAATAAAATAAGTCACCACATCATATAAAATCACTAAAAATCACATAAATCATACTTCTTCACATCTCATAAATCATATAAATATATTCTAGACTCCTCAAATAAATTAAATAGTTAAATAATTAAGATAATTCAAAGTGGGCGTTACAATAAACGTCCTAGCAATCGATTAACAATGATTTGGAACCAAGATTTTGACACAACATTTTTGAAATGGTGATTTTTTGAGTTTAGGTAATGGTGAGGTAAGGTGATGAGTGAATAGGAGCTAGGGGTTTACTGGTTTTGGGGGGGTGGGGGTGGGGGTGGGGGAAGCAACGACAGTTAACAACCGCTGAGTCCCAGCGCCAATTAATTTTCGGCGGTTCTTCCAACGGTAGTTAACTACCGCTAGAGGCATTAACGCCATTTACTTGTGTCAATAGGAAGTATTCATTGTCAAAAAAAACAATTTTTTTTAGCTCTCTGTCATATTACAAAGAGTTGAGTTCAATTGTAGTGGGCATAAGCATTTTAATTGGACTATTATTTGAATTTTTACCCAACACAAATTGCTCGCTCTTAACTGAAAATACTAAAATACCTCTGCGTGAGTTAACTTACGTTAGTGTTAAATTTGTGAGTTAACTCACGCTAGTACAAAATTTTCAAAAACTCAACATTAGTTAACTCACGTAGATTATAGGTTTGTGTGAGTTAACTCACGCAACTACTGATATAGCAGACAACATTTACTTCACTGCATTAATTGCAAGTTGCAACCAAGTCATTAATGACCTGTAACCTTTACACACTTATAATTGAACCGAATTACGCCAGTTTAACAACATAATCACACGGAAACGATCCAAATTACACAAATTCATCGTTTTTAACACAATCACATAATAACGCATAAACGATCCAAACGTTTCAAATTACACAAATTCGTCGCTAATGACCCGTAATCACATAATCACACTTAATGACACGTAAACGATCCAAATTACACCAATTCGTCCTTAGAATTCCAAAATCACATAATATCACATAAACGGTCAAAATTACACAAATTCATCGTTAAATTACACATAACACAAATTCATTAAAATTCAACAATACGGACCCAAATTCGAACACATTGCACTATTACACGTTAATAAACATTACACTTCAACGGATCGGACATAAAGATGTAAAGTGTTATTTTCAACCATCACGCTAAACATGTTAGCGACGTCGCTCTAATCTTCGAGAAGTTGTGGAAAATACACGGCCTTCCAAAAGTCCTCTTCCTTATCCTCCCCTAAGTCAATGTTTGACACATTCACTACTACATGTTTTTTTTCTTTGATTTGAACCAATATGGATAAAGTATCCGTCAAATTTTGCCTTTAACTCGTCCAACTTGTCAGTGGGGTTTACAAAGAACCTAACCCTCTTTTTCATGGCCGCATAATTGGCGTGACATAACCGGCCATAAAAAAAAATCACTACATATATTTATATAATATATATAATATTAGTTACATATTGACCACACATATTATATATTACATAATCAGCCATCAAAAAACACGTCGGTGTAATACCACCAAAAAAAAGGACGAACATCGAACGACCAAAAAGTGTCATAACCTATCTAACTATACTAATGATAGTGCATAATCAACGTCTTCATCCATGACTTCAAAATCTTGCTTTGGTTTTTTCGGAGTTGGAGTGTCGCAAGTAATAGTATTGTGCTCATTTGTTAATTTCTTTGGCGGCTTCCGCTCCTTAGACATGAGGTCATTGAAGGCGGCTTGTCTATCTGTAAAAGCAAAATGTCATTTCTCCGCCTCACCAATCTTGTTGTTCATCCACTCCGTACAAGGTGGTGGAAACGGACAATCTTCTTTCAACAAAACATGAAGAAAGGGGTCGGGAATTAAGCAAAGACACATGATGTTGGAATGTGGCTTAAGTGCTGGAGCACTTCGAATTGGGAAATATGTCTCACATATACCTTTTTCGGGCAAAGTCAATAGAACAACGACTCTATTGTAGCAAGTAGCAATAATGTGACCCATATCCGGAGTGGTCAACCACTTATCTTCCGGTGCAATACCACTTCTACTTGTTGGAGGGTGTAAACCATCCAAGATAACTTTAAAACGCTTCTCGGTACCATAAATCGGCAAATAGTCACTCTTATGATTTTTCAACTCATTAATAAGTGCATGACGAACCAATACATGATTTTCCTCATCCATTCCCAAGTGCCTAGCTATGACCTAGATTCCACAGTTACCATCCCCTTTAACATTCACAATGTCTTCAATGCAAGGTCTCATGATCATTGGGATTTGTGAAATGTATGGTATATTCAAATAAGGTTTTGGTTTTGAAGTAGGCGTCAAGCTTGTGAGCGTGAGTAAGTGCCAAGACGTACACCTTTACTCTTTGGAACCTTACTCTTGGCTTGTGAGCATTAACTATCATGATTTTGAGAATCAATAGTCTCCCACCTAGAGGAAATTCAACCCGTGGATGTTGTTTTCGGTGTAGACCTCACCCTTTTAGGTGCTTCCTTGGTTACAACTTTTCTCGGAGGTGGATTCAACATTGTGTCCTCTGGAAATCCTAGTTAACGCAACTTTTCTTTGATGTGGAGGTTCATCTTGTAAGAGGCCCTCTTTAGAAGTTATTGAATGGCGTTCCATTCCTCCGTAACGGAAAAATGTGCATCAACCTCTTCTCCAATTACACTCAACCTTTGCCAATGAGGGTGTATTTCATCCAATATAATAGGCAATTTTGTCTTTCTCTTTTTGGCAATAATACAAGCACAAGGCAACCCGTACGTTGTCATTTGCACACAACCACAATCTTCTTTAGCAAAGCCGAATGTCCTAGTGCGGTGTAATTCATCATCGATAAAAACCTTAAGGGTCTCTAGATACACACCCCTCCAACTCATAGAATAATTTTTGTTTTTTGTATTTGTGTTCCATGACGGTTATGCTCCTCCCAAAACTTCTTTGTATCTCACCTAATTGAATTTTCAACATTTTATCAATTTCATCCCATCATGAGTGCCAAATCTCCCCCACTATTCCTTAAATATCTTTTCAATTGTGCATGAGCCGATTCAACAATGTTGGTGGTTCTACACCCTAGATGCAAGAATTTATCTGTCCATGCCCTCACAAATTGCTTCTTAACAGGCAAAACAGTGGTTTCAACATATTTAACGAACATTGGAAATGGTTCGCATACCTCTTTGAATTTCAACCATGCACTTGCATATGAATCCTCCGTAGGAGACTCAACCACCTCTCTCCAAACCCTCACTATTTTCTTAACAAGATCACAATGCTTCTCATCATTCGCTTCCTTCACTTCCTTCACAACAACTTTTCCGCTTTACTCATTCTTTCGTAAAAATTGCTCTTCTCCCATCACGTTTTACTCGCTCCTAATTGAACTTCTGAAAATGCCCCTGTGTGACTTAAGTCACGCATGTATTAAACGCTACGTGACTTAATTCACGATGTATGAGTTAAGTCACACTCACGTTCTAAACACCAGCGTGATAAACATAGTATTTTGTTTTTAGGTTTTATTTATTGTGTTTTGGCTGGTTCATGTGTATACCATAGATTTAATCCAAGAGCCGATAATAAAGCGGCAGGGAATTCAGTTGCCGAGGATCCAATTCCCTACTCGTGATTTTGAGATCCAAAATGTATTTAAACCTTCTTATCCAAGTAGTATATTTATCTGTTCAAACAAAAATAAACTTTGTTTCAAAGGAGGAGTCTTCTCATATTGTTTATATTTTATAACCGACACATATTTCAAAAACACACACAAAAAAGACACCATATTTAACATCAAAATTTTGAAGGTTAAACATGTTTTGAGGCTCTAAAAATTTAACTCTAAATTATTGTTTAAAAAAAAATCACGAAATTTGAAGTGTAGTCCCTAAAAAAAAATCATTTATTTTTAGTCCTACTTGCAATTTATAGGAACTACTTTGAGAATTAAAAGTATCCATTTTTTTTTTATTTTATAAAAACTCTAAAAAATTGGGACTATTCTTACAAACTACTACATTCGTCCCTATTTATAAAACCATTTTATAAAAAAAAAAAAAAAAATTATCCCTTTTTATAAAACTCACTTCAAATATCAATTATTTCTCTCATAAATATCCCTAATTAAATGAAGAGATTTTCTAAGACTCTCTTCACAAAAATATCCCTAATTAAATGAAGAGATTTAAAATATCAATCATTTCTCATTTTCTCTCTTAATAATTTAAGGATAATTTTGAAAAAAGAAGGTACATTGTTGACAAATTTAACGCAAAAATAATTTTTCTTGAGTCTTTTACTTTTATCTACTCATGTATGAGGACGAACTCACAAAGGTTGTATATGTGTCTACATATATAATATATATGATTCAGGATTCGTCGACAATACCAGATGTAAGTCAAAAGATTAACACTACATCTGTGTCGTTGGATTTGTTTAATCCTACGGTTAATAAAAAAGAGGGCCACATAATATTATGAACTTCTGAAAAAGCAATGGCTGGAATATTCACAAATTCAATTGCTTTTGTTCAACCTTGTCCCATATATTTAAGCAATTAAAAGCACAAAAGAACAATCTTTCAATGACGTTTTACATTGACTAAATCGTTGTAGTGACTAAATCTCTATTGGAGAACATGTAACATATATAAGGTGAATTCTTTCATTTCAACAAAATAAATTCTATACGCAAGAGTCTTGGGATCAAGCTTACAAAAAAATACTATTGAAAAAATGACTAATCTCTACAATTGCTTATAAAAAATGCTATTGAAAAAAAGAATGTTTCTATAATTTATCATCAAGTATTTTGGTCGTTGTATACTACGTCCTATGGCTTTTCACACCCTTAGGTTCTTTAACCTATTATGTGATTGATTTTCTAGTAGTTATGAGATGTCGAATTTTTTTCGCATGGGATTAAGTGATTAGTGTTTGAATTAACGGTGATCTAGTCAGAATCATAAAAAAAAAAAATTATCGTGATTTATATAGAATGTAAACTTTACAAATTCAATAAAATTACGATAATATCATGATGGATGTTATTTTGCCTAACTACACTAAGCGTAAGTTGTCTATCAACTTGACAACTATAGTAATCATAACACTCAGAGTTCTTTTCCTTGAAACTAGTCATGTTGGCACTCTTGTGACACTTAGTAACTTTTAGATACCAACAATATTGGATAAAAATTTGGCTTAATTGCATTTTTGGACCTCTATTTTTTCAAAAGTTGCGGTTATGGACCTCTAATTAATTTAAATACAAAACAAACCCTTATGTTTTGATTCTTTGACAGTTTTGGACCCCCATCTCATTGTTGATTTGGTCGTTGCTAACGTGGCACCCACATCTCATTAGTGAGGTGCCACGTGTATTATTATTTTTTTATACTTTTTTAATTCATCCACGTCAGCCACGTGGCACCTCACTAATGGGATGTGGGTGCCACGTCAGCAACGACCAAGTCAACAATGGGGTGGGGGTCCAAAACTCCCAAAGAATCAAAACATAAGGGTCTGTTTTGTATTTAAATTAGTTAGGGGTCCATAACCGCAACTTTTAGAAAGATAGGGGTCTAAAAATGCAATTAAGCCTAAAAATTTCAAATGAAATATGAAGAGAAAAGCAAATTATTATTGTATCATGATATTTGGCATGTGTTTTTTTTGTTCAAATTGGCATATATATTTTTGTACTATATATTGTGCTCTATTCATATGCACACTCGGCCACTTAACATCATTTTCTAGTCATCACGATGGAAGTGAATCTATTTTTTAAAATTCGCTACCAAAATGTGTAGTAACTCTTTATCTAAAGAGGCCAAAGAAAAAAAAGCTGGAAGATGACGAAACACCAAACATCGTTTTAAGAAAGGTATCTTATCCATGAGAGAGCTTGACTAAATTTGTGTGGTTCTCCCTCCACACAAGACCAAACATTCTTCTGCCCCCAAAATTATACACCTTATGTGTGTTTTGGGCTCTTCCAACCTTAGATAAAAATAATTATCATTTTTCTAACTTTTTTATTTATCCGTTCATATTCGATTCTAAAATTAAAAAATGGTGTTTACTCAGAACCAGTTGAGAGGGATTGTAGGCCATGACCTACACTTGGTTGTGGAAAATAAATAAATTTTAGTACTTAATACAATAAAAAAGAAATGAAATTGATTTATATTATTGATTATGACTACACTATAGTTTGATTTTTCTTAATGTGTAGGTTTGTTGTTAAAGCAATCTTTTAATATGACTACATCATAGTTTCGCTGTCATGCAACCCAACACTATAGATGTAAACGAACCTGCCTCTACTATAACATAGCTCAATAGGTTCAAGAACTCAAAAGTTTGGACCCCACGCTACATGGATCCGCCACCAACACTTTCCAAATTACATGTTTTATGAGAAATAATATTTGAAGATCTATTTTGTGACGATTTTTGTGACGATTTTCTCTCTTATACTTATATTCATATTATTTTTTACTTTATCTTTTTACTGCTATGATTTTTGTGCAAATACCTTCTTTTCCTTTATAAATTATGACTGTCTCATAAGTTGGAATCCTGCTCTTCTCTCAACAAAATTCGCACCATCTGACTGAAATGACCATAATACCCCTGCGCTAGTTAACATATGCAAGTTATAAAATATGTGCATGTTAAGTCACGCAACATGAGTTAAGTTGTGTTGCGTAACTTAACTCACGCTATGTGTGTTTTAAAAAGCCGGACAGAACCTCATTTCCCATCTACAAACTCAAAAATCTCCCTCAAATCACCCAAATTTGAAATTCTTCAACTTCAAATCAAACAACACTTCAATAACAAGTAAGTTTTCATAATCAAACACCATTAACTTTTATGTTTATATGTTAGATTTTTTCTTTTAAATTAGAAATTTTTTAGATTTAAGATTTGTTTAAATTTTGGTTTTTTTGCAAGAAATCATACAATGTTTACATGAAAATGACTTGTATTGCTTAGATGTTTGCATGTTTATGTTGTAGTTTTTAGCTTTAGAGAATTTTTTTGATCTAGGGTTTCTTTAAATTTTGATTTTTTTGCAAAAAAAAAATATACAATGTTACATGCAAATGACTTATATTGCTTAATTGTTTAGATGTTTGCATGTTTATGCTGTAGTTTTCAGTTTTAAGGTTTATGTAAAATTTCCACTAAAAGTGTTGGATGAAATGTTTGAATGAGTTTTTCATGGATTATTTTTAATTTCTTACTGTGTAGATTTGAACCAATGGTCGGGTGGATCGACGTTCATGCACAATTCAATGGCGGAGAACCCAGGTGTTGAAGGTTCGGTGCCTTGGTGTAACGTTAAGAGGTCTCAAGGATCAACCGAATGAATTCAACCTCGGAGACACAAGGAGGGTGGAAAACGTTCAATATAAACGTCCAGCGCTCGACGATGGGAGAATATCATTCAATTGGGTGGAATTAACGAACGACGATAACGTGAAGACCATGTTTTGGGAGCACAACATATTCCAGTGGATCGATATGCGTGTAACGTTGCTGAGATCAACTGAAGATATTATCAACAGTTTGATTCCGCTAGAAGATCGTCATTAGGTAGGGAATGCACCTTCCAACTACAACAATTGTCTTCCTCTGGATGGAGTAATTCAAACTTGTTAAACGGCAGGATTCCAGCATTCGCCCGGAAGTTGTATTGTTCCATTCAAAATGTTAAATTCTTGTTGGCTTCGTTTAAATGATGGTATTGAAGTGTCAAGGTCTGGAACTCATTCCGTTGGCACTTAGATACTATCATTTAAAACCAAGACCAACAAGAATTTAACCTTTTGAATGAAACAATAGAATTTTCGGGAGAATGCTGGAACCCTACTGTTTAGCAAGTTTGAATTTACCCCATTTAGAGGTAAGATAATTGTTGTTGTTGGAAGATGCATTCCCAAATGTGATTTAATGTAACGTAACTTTCATTCGAATTTATTCAATACACAATTTTTATTCAAATTCACGCTGAATTTAATTAGTATTTATTTATTCGAATTTACGCTGAGTTTATTTGTTCACTTTTTTTTTTTCGAGTTTATTCATTACGCTAATTTTTTTTGAGTTTATTCAATACGCTACTTTTTTTCCGAGTTTATTCTTTACGCTATTTTTTTCGTGTTTATTCAATACGCTACTTTTTTTTCGAGTTTATTCATTACGCTACTTTTTTTTTCCGAGTTCATTCATTACGCTACTTTTTTCCGAGTTTATTCAATACGCTACTTTTTTTTTTGAGTTTATTCAATACGCTAATTTTTTTTTCGAGTTTACTCATTACGCTACTTTTTTCTGAGTTTATTCATTACGCTACTTTTTTTTTCGAGTTTATTCATTACGCTACTTTTTTTTCGAGTTTATTCATTACCCTATTTTTTTTTTCCGAGTTTATTCATTACGCTACTTTTTTTTCGAGTTTATTCAATACACAAATTTTAACGAATTGAAATAAAAATAAATGACAAAATCATA
Source organism: Medicago lupulina (assembly GCA_958299785.1). Classification (NCBI taxonomy): domain Eukaryota; kingdom Viridiplantae; phylum Streptophyta; class Magnoliopsida; order Fabales; family Fabaceae; genus Medicago; species Medicago lupulina. The sequence goes on from OY283139.1 coordinate 66,343,533, forward strand.
AAGGTAGCGAAAAATATAAAAAGAAAGCAAGAAAGAAACATAAATGAAACAAATAACTTCTCATTTTATTCAATGAATATCATTATACAATAATTGATACATTTTATTTATTCGGATTTTCTAAATCTACTTCTATGGGATAAAAAGAGACCAACCTTGGGCTAAAAAGAGACCAACTTTGGGATTCCAAGAGACCAATCGTCTTGGGACATAAAGACATCAATCCTTGGGGTAAATCTAAATCAGGTTCTTTTTATACCCCAAGAAGATTCTTTTACCCATGGTAAAAAGTTTTTGGGGTAAAAAGAAACATATTTAGTTTTACCTCAAAGGGTTGACGACATTGTGCCCCAAGTCGATTGGTCTCTTGGAACCCCAATATCGGCCTCTTTTCAGTCCTCGATTGGCCTCTTTTTACTCCAAAATGTAAAAAACACAAAAACTAAAAAAAATAAAAAATAGAGGGAGAGAGTGAGGAGGGAGAGAAAGAGATATGGTGTGAGGAAATAGGGAAGTACGGAGGGGTATTTATAGGTGGGAATGGTAGTATAGGTTATAACTACCATAAATGTGGTAAAAAAAAGTGTAAAAGTGGTAAAAAAAAAAAAAGTGTATATTGAATGTTGAAAACCTGACCAAACTGAGAAAAAAAACGTGTGTTCTTCAATTCTGACCACCGACCAACATGCGTGAATTAACTCGCGCACAGACCAGTGGTGCGTAGGGATGAGAATAGGTCAGGCTGGCCTACAGGGGCCTACGATAGGCCAGGCCAGACTTTTTTTTTTAAATAGAGAAGGCCTAGGCTTTTTTAGAAGTCTATTTAGCTTAAAAGGCCGAGCCACATGCCATTCAAAAAGCCTCTTAAGCCTATTAGGCAGACCTATTTAAGTAAATATGAATGATATTATTTATTATTATATTATATTTTGTACTTTCAATTAAAATATAAATTTGTTAACATTTTCAATAATTTAAGTTTACTAGTATACATTAATTTTTCGCATATCTAAATGTATTACTATAAAGTTGAATTGAAATATGATGCAATATATAGTCAAATTCCGTAAAAACTCATGTTGATTATTAAAAGATAGTTTAATCTAATTTATCTATTTGTTCGCTAGCCTATTTAAACTTAAATCACATTGTTTATTTAAAGATGTTCATATGATATAGGCTTTTAACCAGGCTAGCAAGTCATAACAGGCTTTCAGAAGGCCATGCTCAGGCCTAAAGATCGAGCCTATGACAGGCCGCAGGCCAGGCTTATGCTTTAACAAAATTTGGCAGGCCAGGCTTAGGCCTTGCAAAGCCTAGCTCGGCCTACCCTATTTCCACCCTAATGGTGCATGACTTAAGTCACGCAGAACTTATAAGGTGCGCATGTTAAGTCAGGCAGCATGACTTAACTCGCGCCGGGGTATAATTGGAAATTCAGTTGGACAGGAGTGAAACTTGTTAGGGGAAGAGCAGGATTCCATAAGTTGTTGTTCTGGACCGGTCAAAGACCTAGGCACAATTGCTTAGGCCCAATAATAAACCAAGCCCAACTGCTGCATTTGGCAATTTACTCACAACACACCCCTTCTCCGCGAGGGTGGTGCTCAGAGCAATTGAGACATGTTCAAACGAACAGTAACGTCTCTTTTCCACGCTCCCGCGAATATCTCACCGGCGGTTACACTTCCTTCGATTTCGTAACCGTCGGGCACATGTGTGCCGTTATAACGGCTCTGCATTCACCCACCTCTATAAATAGGAGGCTCCTTGCACCTCCAAGGTAGAATTGCTTTCACTCTTAAACCCCCCATTTTGAACCTCTACTGACTTAAACGTCGGAGCGTCTGCAGGTACACACACCCCCTTTGTTCCAACGCTCACTGACTCATTTCCACCACCATCAACCACCGCTTTAAAGAAGCACCAACAACCACCTTCTAATCAAGTACGATCAGTTTTCAACCAAATAGTTGTTCAAGTAACACTTATCTTTAAAAATATACTCGAAAAACACTTGATACCATACTTCACATCAATTTTTTTTTTTTTTTTAAGGACCATACTTGACTGCAATTGTTCTTTTTAGAAGGACCATACTTGACATCAATTGTTCTTTTTTGTCCCATTATAAGTTGTCATAAATGTTTTTGTTCTATTGCATACGTTTCATCCCGTTACTTTTACAAAAATCATTAAAGAAATATGATTGAATTATATAAATTATAGACAAAAAAAACTATAATCCATCCGTTCTATAATACTTGATACAGTTGACCCTATTACGCATATCAATGCATAATTTTAAGCTTAAATATCTTGAATAATATATCAAAAAAAATTATAAAAATTTGATATTTTGAAAATATTTATCGAGACGAATCCAACGACATCTTATATGATACTATTTATCTTTGTATATTAGTAGAAAAATATGATCAAAGTAAATTAAGTCAAAAATTTCAGATTTTCAAATGTGTCAACTATTACGGAACGAAAAGAATATAAATTATACTTTTTCGTATCTTCTTACTTCTTTGCCTCTCCCGATCATCCGGTGCCCGTGATTTGTGCAATGATGTCTATGGCTTTTGAGCTTTGACATTCAAAATATATTGGACCTGACAAATGTGCAATTTTAAACTAGTTGTTTGCCAACATCACGGTTTGTGACTCTTCTTTTTATTTTTTTACTAAGGTTGGTGACTCAATGTAGTACATAGTTTAATATTGTCCATATATATTTTGGATTTGATTCATATATACGGACAATATTTTTTTTACATTGTCAATTAACGTCCAATCATCTATAATTAATCGTGTTTGACTTTAATCATAACTACTTCTAAAATCAATTGGTTGTGATTTGTCTATGGTGTAAAACTTCTTACCCTCACTTAAAGTGTATCACAATAAACCCGTATATTAAAAATGGACCATAAAAAATCTAAATAGAGTATTGTACTCCATTTAGAGACCAGAATTGGTGTTTGATAGAGCTCTTAAACAGACTTCAGGGGTGGCAGCCCAGAGCACCATTTGTTTAAAGACACCAAAATTATTATTTTTATTTAGTAGTTAGTACTATATTTTATGGTCAAAAATATAAGAACTAAGGTAAACAAAATATAAGAACTAAGGTAACCAAAATTAAAATGAAGAGTAACTCTATTTTACCATTTCATGTCAAGGTGAGGTGGATTTCTGTTGGCCAACTTACCACTTAATAGAAAAACACAAAGCAAAGAGAAAACAACATAGAACTAACAGAGCAAGACGATATAATGTATACTAGAAGATTGAAGACTAAAAAAATCTTATGTAAACTATAAAATAAAAAAACAGAGCAAGTGAATTATATCAAAAAAGAAACAGATCAAGTGATCCACGAGCATAAGCACTGGCTATGCTTTCCTGTTAAACAAAAAATCAAGAAAAGCAGTGTGCCATGGGATAATGTTGTTACAACTTACAAGCTTTAGCCCAAATGAAAAACATTGTTACATTTACCTAGGAACTGACTACAAGCTAAAGCTGACCAATAAATTTGCAGTATAAATATAAATAGAAGAAACACATGCTTTAACAATAACAATAAATAATAATATACAGGGGAAAGAAGAACGAACTATGAATCTGAAAATCATTTCTTAGAACGTTTTTTGGGTCGCTTATCCTTGCCACCACTTGCACTACTTTCCCTTCCACGCTTTGTACTAGCTACGGTCTCTGCTGCTTTTTTTGGAGGTCTTCCAACATTCCTCTTCGAGTTGCTCTCAATATTCTTGTTCCTCTTATCTCCTGAACCTGACCCTCCTCCATCGTTATACCTTGAAGCTCTTTCTTTCCCTTTCTCCCCTTTTCCATTATTCGCCACTTTCTTCTGCTCTTTTGTATTAGTACCACCACCCTTACTGCTTCCACTACTTCCTCCTCCACCACCACTACCACTCCTCAGCACCTCCACTGATTCATTTTTCTTTATTCTATTCAAGAAACCAGCTGCACCGTTGTTCTTCTTCTTGTCTGACACCGCCTCTGCTTTGTTCTTCAATTTTGGGGTTTCAACGGGTTTGTTTGCCGAGGACCCTGTTTTAGGAGTAGAGTTAGAGGGTGGTTTCTTATTGCTGGCGTTGCTGCTGAGATTCTTGTTACTTCTTCTGCTTCTAGCTCCAGTGACAGGCTTTTCCTTGGCCTTAGGAGGCTCCTCTTCATCAGTCTCCGAACTTGGTTTTAAGGTTGGTTTCACATCGGAGGAAGGCCTTTCCTTCTTGTCATTGATGATGGATTTGTGATCACCCTTTTGGCTAAAGGTGGTGGTAGAAGGTTTAACCGGGATTGAACTACGTTTGCGGCAAACTAATATAGGAGGTTTGTGCTTGGAGAGAGAGTCTGGTCTAGATAGTGGTGTGTTTGGAGGGAGTGAATCGCTCTTCTGGGTAATAGTGTTGGATTGTGCTTGGCCGAATGTTTTCATCTCGTCAAGGATGAGACGGAGCAGCTGCTGCGCAGCCCGCAATTCAGGTGAACCACGAGAGAAGAACACGGTGGCATTGCTGAAGAGAGTGAGGAGGTCAAGGAAGAATGTGTTTGTCCCTGAGGAATAGTGACCCTCTTGGACCCTCAGTTGTATGGTTTCCAAGTCCACGTGCCGTTTCACAGTATTTTTGTATCTGTCCAAATCCTGTTGTCACAACAGACAAAAGCAAATCTGTTAGCTAAATATTCATAATTCCATGACTGTAACTATTACAAAAAATAGTCGCTCTCACACATTAATCATTTATTAAATGTTCACCTCATACATGCCCAACTTTTGATATAAAATTTGTTACATTTCCCATAATATTGTTTTTATAAATAATACTCCTGTTTTCCAATTAAAAAAATAAACGGAGTAATAATAAATATCACAAGAGAGTCACGGGTTCAAGTCCTGGAAACAGCATCTTGTGTAAAAACAGGGTAAGGCTGCGTACAATACACCAAATGGTGGGACCCCTTCTTGGTCCCTGCGAATGCGGAAACTTCAGTGCACCGGGTTGCCCTTTTTTTAATCTATTAGTAATTTGATCTATTTAAACAATAAATAAGATTGCTTATTTAAATAACTTCAAATGAAATACTCCCCACGGACTCAATTATAAACATTCACTTTTTAGATTGATAGAATAATTGATGCATTTGATCTAAATTATATATCAAATACATTGATTATTCAATTAACCTAAAATATGATATTTTACTTATAATTAAGACAGGATAGTACACTATATACATGCAATCGAATATCAGAACAAATTATATTAGTTCACTATTAGTTCAAAAAACCATATCATGATTTCAAAAGGTCAAGTTCATTCCTAAAAATAAGATTATGACAGGCTAGAATTAGACTTTACAAAGTCTAATTCGGTCCAACCTATTTCCTCCCTTAGTGAGAGGTGTTAATCTATTTGACTCATCTACTCTCTCTTAAGATATTTAATATTATTGCATACTCATATCTAAATACAATTTTAGATATGAGTATGCAAATACACTACTACTATTATTTGGTTACCTTTTGTGATTGATTTGAGGGATCAATTATACTTTGGATATATCCTATTTACAATGCCAAAAAAGGCAAGCATCTAAAACGTCGCTTTTTGTAGTTTAAACGAGAAAGGACGTGCAAAGGAATGAGCTCAAAAAAGATAGTGCCCATTTTTAATTCCACTATCGTTCTTTTTTTTTTATGAAATTTGAGCATTAACCTAACGTTTCAATTTTCTTAATGGAAAATATTAAGTAAAATTAAAAATGGTGGTAATTTAGTGGTTTTTTTGTTTATGCATACTTTTATACCATTTTGAAAGTGAAAAATAGTCTATAAACATTGAATGATAAGCCGTACATTTCCCAATTATTTAAATTCAAGAAATAACTTTTACATAATTACCGGTTATTGTTCCTCCACATAGCACAAGTCTCGCCTTACTAAAAAGAGAAAGTTTATAAAGTGGGGTCCCATCCCCACATACAAACTTGTAGATAATTTCTTTATCTTTCTTTAAGTCTTAGTTTTTTCGTTAAAAAAAAAAAAAAAGTCTATACACGACCAAACAAAAGGTGATATTTCACATTTTTGTTTCCATCGATATCCTTCCAAACAACAAATTCAATTTCTCCCTAAAAAAAATATATATAAATTCAATTTCTATCTTTACTCTTTTTTTTCTCCTCCTTTCCCATTTCTCTCACTATCGAAAAAAGTGTGTCAAGTATGTTGTCCCCTTTCCAAATCTACCTATCTAAAACAGGGTTAAACAAAAATTTGGTGATATCCACCTGAAAATAATATATGCTCCCTGTCCCTTGATAATTGTCAAATATGAGAAAAAAAAAGTTTCAAAAAGCGTGTGATTTTAAAATTTTAATGTAATTTTGGTTTCTATTAATTTAGCAAAATTGTGTTATTTAAATTTTTATTTATGAAACTTCTCTTTATTGGGTGAAATAATAATAATTTAGTATGACTTTGTACCAAAAAAAAAAATTAGTATGACAAATTTTACGGGACAAAAGGAGTAACAAATATTTTGGACAATTCCTTAAAAAAAAATTGGACAATAAGTAACAAATAAATCCACTTTCAAAAGTAGTAGGCGTTCAACTTTAAAGACACAGTTGGATGATTACGACTTATGACCAAAACACAAGTCACCACCTTATTAAAGAGTAGTATTGATTTTTTGCCCGGTTCAATAAGCATATAACGATATAATCATTTTAGGTCTTTTTCGTAAAAAAAATAAAAAATTATTTTGGGTCTAATTTAAAAAAGATTTTATCAGTTTTTTTTTGACAAGAGATTTTATTAGTTCTATTGTCAAAAATATATTATTTTGGATTTATTGTCAAAAATAAACTATTTTGGGCCGTGATGGATTTGGAAGCCCAAGAATAAACTAGCTATTGTACTAAATATCAGCCTGAAATCATTTTATAGACACGTTGCATGGAGATGCACCCAATCTGGGTTCAGGAGATGCACATGCTCAGCTAAACTATAATTTTTCTCATTTTATTTCCCAAAATTAGGAAGAAGAAAAAAATTAAACTTTTTTCTTTCAGGAACAATAATAATGTTACTAGCATGGATAATATTTGCAACACGCTCTATACCATGCACTTAACACACTCTTTTTTTTCCTGGAAAAAAAAGACACTCTCTTTTATTAATGAAATAAAATTCATGAGTCCCATCAAATTATTGAATCTCATTTAATTATGATAAAACTCAATAATTATAACCAATAAAATACAGTATTTTTTTATTAAAAAAAGATAGTGTTGTTATACCCGAAAAAAAAACATTAAAATCTTTTTATTAAAGAGTATTATTAACACTCCTACAATATAGCTTATCCGCCTTATCGTGTGTTTGAAACCACCTTTTATGACCGAATATCCGCAAAAACATGTCTTTTTTAGTCGAAAATGAGAAACTTCAATAACTAACTCCTACCAAAACGTAAAAAAAAAATTAAAAAAAAACACCGCATAAATGGTAAAAGCCACCGCTAAATAAAATGTATGCTTAATTTTGTCAATTACCGACTATCGAGTTTGAATAAAAAAAAATTGTTGATATAAATTTTTTAATTATATCTTATTATCGATATGTTAATTTCTAAAATAATCTTCCAAATATCAATGCGATGAGATCTGATTTAATGTCTTCTGAAAAACACTTTTACGTGACAGTATACATCAATTCAATTATACTCTTATTAATAATGCATTAAAAAATGTATATATTCAAATATGTAATATAAAGTAATAATAAATTTTAGAAAAGATATTTCTTTTTGATAGTTTAGAAGAAGATATTTATGTTGTACCACAAAAAGTATGATAAAAATTGGGAGGATATTTATGAACTTATTGACACACATACTATATATTATACAATAAATAATTAACAATAAAAATAAAACTTGTTTAGATAGCTGAAGATTGCTAGTGATATCAACCGTGAACACATAGGGCTACAAACAATAGGGAGCATTCAACAGAAACAAACACAAAACAAAACACGATATAAGACTATCAAATATACAACTCTCGTTGGACCCATATAATCTTTTTTTGGACCCATGAAGTTGAAACAAATGCGGCATATTTTTAGAGAATAAACTTACTCATTTTTGTAAAATAAAAAATATTTTTTTTTTTGGTATCAATAAATATTTAAAATTTTGTTTTTAATCTCTATAAAACAAAATTATATTTTGAAATTTTTTGTTAGCAGTTCAGTTATTTTTTATTCCTAAAATGCTAGAGAAACTAAAAAATATAATATGAGGACCAAAAACATGTTTTACTATTCAATAGTAAAACACTCATGATTTAAGATCGTATCCAATCCTCACTTTTATCTTATAGTTAAGCACGCAGTTAATAGAATATTACGACGTGAATAGTAAAAAACTATATTTTCTTTCAAAAATTTGAAAGACCCTGAAATACCGATTTTATCCAACACAAAAAGTATGCAACGAAAATTTAGAGTACCTGATTTTTTTCAAGACGGCGCTCAAACAATGAAAATTTTTCATGTCTTTTGATCATCTCCAACACGCCAACCAACGGTTCTGATTTCACCACCTCAATCTCCGTCTTCACCTCTTCACCGGAAACCTCCTTTCTCCGCCGCTGCATCCTCCTCGTCTTCGACAAACTCGACGAACTCTGCACCTCGCTGCTCTCCCTCGTCCCTCCCTCCTCCGACCGAGTCACCGAGTTATCCTCCACCTTCCTTTCCTCACTCGGAGGCACCGACTCACACGTAACAGCTTTAGCCTCGTTGTTATCATAGCTTCCGTTATTCGATTCTTCCTCGACCGATTTTCTTTTCCTTCCGGTTTGATCCGGTTCATTTAAACCGGACTTAATCTGAACCGAACCGGAACCAGAACCTGGACCTGAACCTAATTTTACATCAACCACACCGGTTTTCACAGCATCAAACCTCGAACCGGTTGAGTTTGACTCATTAACAGATTGATTATCCCGGTCCGATTCTTCACCCGTTGCTGGTAATAACTTATCAGTATTAGTTGTGCTTTCATCGAGCCGCCGAATATCCGGTACCGGCTCGTCCATATCTCCACCGGTTTTTTCATTCTCCGGCAACCGTTCGCCGCCGGAAACCGCCAGATCTGGTTCTGTTTGTTCTTTTTCCTCATTTTCTTTGGCTTTCTCGTCTTCTAATTTTTTCACCTGCAACTGCAAAGACCTTGACAAAGAAATGAAAACTTTAAATTAGATCTAAACAAAATAATAATAATAAACTAAAATAAAATAAAACATTCGAAATTTCTAGAGAGAGAAAACAATATATATTTAGAGAGAGATATATACAGAATGGAGACGTCGCTGCGTTGGACATCACGACGGAGCTCAGCAACACGTTGTTTCCGGAGTTTATCAAGCCATGGAACGTGATCGGAATCTTCACCAGTGGCGGCGGAGACAACACCGTTCTGTTGTGGCGGCGGGACGTCGTCTTTGAATCGGCGGTTTAGATCGTGAAATTTTTGTTCACAGTGGTGTGCGGTGGCGAGGAGGGAAGTGCGGTTGGTACGTGACTGAACCTCCATGGCGATGGTGTCCCAGTCTTTGAAGCCATGGCGGTCTACGGCGGAGGCTAGTAAAAGCTCCTCCCACGTGCCCCAACCCTGTAGCTCTTGGTTTGGGTTTTTGTTTTGGTTTTGGTGGTTTTCCATATGAGAAAAGTAAAAATAAAAAAAGAGTATGGTTTTTATTTAACCATAAACTGCTTCTCCTATATGTACCCTTTCTTGCTTGCCTCCTTTTCTCACACCTCTTCAAATCCAAATCCAATCTTTTTCTTTTATTTTTATATATTTTTCACAAAAAATAAAAAACGGAACATTAGGGTTTTTTAATATTTATTATATATTAAAACAAATCTAACATGTTGTAATTATTTGGTCGTGTTGAGTTTGGTTTGGGGAAAATCTTGAGAGTTCATGGGTGGAAGGGTTTTGAACTTTTGGTTGGGTTGGGTGGGAAGAGTGGTGTTTGTGTTTGTGTTTGGGGATGTGAAGTTGGTGTGAAATATGTGTGTTGTAAACTTGTAATGTTATGTGTGTGTGCACTTAACGTCTTCGCTACTTTGTTAAACACGGGCCTGATCCTCGAGGCACATTACTTTGAAGCCTTGAAATACTCACGCGCAACTGAGTTAAGGGTTTTGATTTATCTTGTGAGATACGAACCGCAAAATTTAATTTGTAATTTTCCATATTTGTCCCTTAAGGTTTTATGTGTAGATATTGGACTGGGTTCTTTTATTGGGTTTATTTTGGTTTTTTGATTGACAATGCTGCTCAGTGGCCCAATTGAGATATGTGGCAGAGGATGTAAAGCCATATGACAAAGTCCCAGTTGTAGCAGTATTGGTACAAACTAAACAATATGTTATCAAATATTTTTTTAATAGTTTAATTGGTTTGAACTAAAGATTAAAAAAAATTATGAATTAAAGATTTATGGTTTAAGTCTTGATAAGAAGAAAAATATTAACATAATAATTAAGGAAGATAATGTCTAAAGGGTGGTGAGTGATGGAAGAAGTACATTTTTTTGGACGGACAATTGGTTGGGTGGAGCTCCCTTATGGCTGCAGTTTCCTCGCCTTTTTGATTTGGTTACTGATTGGTGGGTGATTGTGGAGGAGATGGCGAGAAGGGGATGGAATGAAGGTGGAGGCGCCTTTTAGCTTGGGAGGAGGAAAGTGTTACAGATTGTGTTATGTTATTGCATAATATTGTTTTGCAGGATCAATTACTTGACAGGTGGAGGTGGCTCTTAGATCCTATTCACGGTTACTCCGTTAAGGGAACATACCATTTTCTTACTTCGGTAGATGATGCTCCTGAACGGGGGTCTCTTTGACGATGTTTGGCATAAACAAGTGTCGTTAAAGGTATCTATCTTTGCATGGAGACTTCTTCGCAATAGGCTTCCAACCAAGGACAACTTAGTGCGACGACAAATTCTTCACCATGATGACACTGTGTGTGTGACAAGTTGTGGTTCTATAGAGACAACCGACCACCTATTTTTCACTTGTGACATCTTTAGTCGCGTGTGTGCTTTGGTCTTGCAGTGGCTTCATTTATATTTTGTGCCTCCCGTTAAGATTCGCAACCATTTACTTCAGTTTGGTCACTTGGCAGGGTTATCGCGTTGTGCTCATTCGTTGCTTTGAATAATTTGGTTGTCTTATGTTTGGGTTATTTGAAAGGAGCAGAATAAACATGTTTTTTATCAGCAGGTTACTGACTTCTCCAGCTTAGCAAACTCTATCAAATTGTTGTCTTTTCAATGGCTTAAGCTAAAATGTCCAGGGCCGGCCCTAGGGCATAGGCCGCGAGTGCGACGGCCTAGGGCCCTTGTCGGTAGGGGGCCCAAAAAAAATTTTAAGGTGGGGGTGTATATAGAAATATATGGATTTTTGGGGGTATATATAGCAAAATTCTCTGAAAAGGCCAAAACTTTTATATGTTACAGGAATGGGCTGAAATATGTTAACGTGTTTGGCCCTTTTAGAGACATTTGTTATATATATATCCCATGCAGCACAAAAATTTCTATATACACCCTCCTATAAAAAATTTGGTTGTTCTTAATTATATGCTCGAAAAATTATTATAGAAGAAATTGGTGATATTTTTTTGGCCCCTTTGTTCCTAATAATGTGCTTCACTAATATTAAAAATATCGACGATATTTATTATCCAAGAAATTAGGATAATTTTCATAACAAAGCAAATTCTATTTTAGATGAAAATGGGGTGCTAAAATTTCAGTCTATTTCGCATGTGCTAATTTTCTATACTTCTACTTCTACGATATTTTATTTTGTTTTGGTGTATATAGAGTATTTAATTTATTTTTAAATGTTGTTTAAAAAACATTTATTTGGTAGTGAAAAGCGAAATAAAAAAAAAACGAAATGAAGAGCTAAAATAACACAACAATGAGCTAAAAAAAATTATGATGTATTATGTAAGGGCCCTTTTTCATATTTTGCCTAAGGCCCGTAAAACTCTAGGAACGGCCCTGAATATGTCCACCTTCGTTTTTAGCTATCACGACTGGTGGAATCACAATTTGTATTGTACGGGTATTATGATGTAATCTTCAAGTTTTTATTTTTTTTCTTTTGGAGTGCATTTATTGATGCACCTGTAACTTGACGTTGTATTGTTGTTGGTGGCTCGCTTTGCACGCCTTGTGCGAGTGAGCCACTAAGGGTTTCTAATATATTCCATTTTGCCTTGTTAAAAAAAAACATAATAATTAGTATAATAACATTTGTAATTTTATTTTTATGGAATAACATTTGTAATTTTTAAAAATAAAGTAAAAAAATATATTGAGTGTCAAAAATAAAATAAAAAGGTCTTGAATGCAATTTTACCCCCGCTATTTTCATTGAATTTAGATTTTGCCCTCACTGTTTTAAAACTCAGAATTGTACCCCTCCTATTTTTATGAAATCTTGATTTTGCCTTCCTTATTTTAAAACTCGTAATTTTACCCCCCTTGTTTTATGTTTTTCAGGATTTTAACCCCACCACATTTGAGTTTATTTTAGCTGATGTGGTAGTGCTAACTTGACTTAAATTATATTATACAAATATCCACCTAACTAATTATTTATATAAAATTTTCATTTTTTTAATGATAATTTTTTTAACTAGATCGCCTACTCGTGCTGCCGCACGGGTCATATATAGTTCACAACATCACGTGCAATTTATAAAAAATAATAGTTATGATACATACATGTATATTTCCGAAACACAATTAAATTGAAACGTAAGCGCAATGATATCGGTTACAAAATGTTGATGTTCATTTCAAATTATATACAACAGCACGTTAAGCATGAAATGAACGCAAATGAATCACAATCATAATACCAAGAATTCTGTTAACATGGTTTGATTAACAAGCCGCCAATTAATGTTAAACGTACCAACATACTTATTCATAGACATGTATTATGAGTTTTCAGCTGCTCTGTAATTCTGCAATTGTATGGCAACATATCAGAAGTCCTTTCGCGCACTTCTTATATAAAATAAAACACATTCTAAAGTAATAATTAAAACAACATTGGCTATTGTGAAGTAATATGAAAGGTTACAATTCTAAAGTAAATACAACTATTCATTTTACAGTTACCTATATAATTGTTATTTATTTTAAAGGCAAATAATGTATTAGAGCCAACGTATGTGTGCATCAGAGGATCTGAATTGTTGATGTCTTATAGCAAGCATACATATTTGCAGGTATATCAACCATGAAGTATAATTTATAAGAATAAATAGTGTGCACTTCAAAATTTGTTAATAAGGTTACAAAGAAACACCTTAATTAAAATTGTATTTTGACATATGAATGTCGACAATGTAAACATCTACCTTAATCTATTGTTAACAAATTAACCTAATCACTGATAACATAATTGTATTAAGCTTTGAAGAACACCACTGACATAAATCCTCATATGCATAATTGAGACTTTAAAGTCTAACTATCGGCATCACCGCAATTGGAACCTTATTATTACCAAAGTTGATCAATGCAAATGTTCATTCTTTTTGCAATATAAGTAAGATATTAGCTAACTGAATCACACATTAAATAATTGCAAGTGTATCTACAACCAGAGTATTTTTTCTGTAGTTGCTTGCAATATAACAGATGATGCTCATACGCATTATTGAGAGTTTAAAGTTTAAATTGCGGTAACACCGCAATTTGGAACCTTATTATTACCTAAAGTTGATCAATGCAAATGTTATTTCTTTTTGCAATATAAGTAAGATATTAGCTAACTGAATCACACAATATATGTTAGTAATTATCTAAAGTATAAGACTTTATCTTAGCAACAAGAGCCTAAGTTTGGAACAGTTTTTGCTGGATGCAGTAATAGGAACATTGCTGACCGATAAATCACTACTTGATCATTTTTTATAGACAACTTGATCGCAACTTATACATATTTAAGGTTCTCCACAAATTTGATTGTTTCCACCGTGATCCAAGTCATTTCACTGTCTATAGAGCCAATAGCTTATCACCAAGGTGTGTCCATGAAGCTTATTAATGTATTGTTCAATATTAGTGATCGAGGACTTTTAAGATTGACTTAATAATGTGACAATAGTTTAACATATGTACCCAATTATAGATAATGATAATCCTCGGTCAAGCATTGAGAATAATGAAGATACATAAACACACTTCAGTGTAATACAATCATATTTTTCTCTTTATTCTCTTTCAATTGTACTATAAGTGTGCCACTTGATTATGAACATGCTTAATATGTGATGTAGTTTTTTAAAACAGAGAAATAAATTGATATATCACTTGTTGTTCAAAAATAAATAAAAATTGATACATCACTCAACAATAGATCCTATATTAGAGTGTGAGAGCTGCTGATCTAAGATGACATTGGTTGTGTTCATCGGTTCTGATTCAACGACCATGTAAAAGAATTTTAGGTCAAACTGTAAACCAATTTTGTAGGCCATTGCGTCCACCAGATCTGCGTCATTTTGCAGCTATTATCAACAACTGCAGGTTGCCATAACAGAACCAAATTTGTCTCTAATTACCGACAAAAGAGCCCAACTGCCCTCCTCGTTTGGTCTCGCTGCATTTACGTTCAGTTTGTATCACCCGGAGGTGGATAATCCAAACACGCATTGGAAATAGGTGCTGCCATAACCTAAAGCTCAGCTCGACAGTCCGCATTATTTGAGCTGATACATGCTTCAATACCTAAATAAAAATGATTGAAACATCTACCTTCTCGAAAAAATTTCCAAGTGGTGGAAGGAAGCCAGCAGATAGAAGCACGACCGAGAACAATACTCATGTTAATCTACATAACGACTGATCAGATGCATAAGTATCAAACATGTGGTTTGAATCACCACATTCAATACATTCCTTATGCAATAAGATAAATAATAATTACAAATAAGCAACACTATTCAATGTAAGACTAACTTTAACAATTGATTTTACCAAATCAATACTGAATATAAGACTAATTTGAAATATAAATGTCTTTAGCGGTAAGTGTTCTTCATTAGCTAATTTAGTTACGACATTCATGTAGTCAGCCCCTTCTTAATAGCTGGAATTAAATGTATAACATTAGATTTCTGCAAAAAGTTAAGATCTAAAATATAGCAGATGGAAAGAATTGGGTAAATATTATGCATACCTATGAATTGCTGGATGATAGCAGAGTCATCAGTAGTCCTTTTTCACAGAAAAGCAACGCCAATTAAATATTGTATTACCATCACCAACTTCAACCTTGAACAACCATTGCTTAGCTAAGAATGACTGCAATTCTGATGGATACTCATCATTTTGCTCGTTCTGCACATCAATAATCAGTTTGTTATACAACAGACCAATCCGTTGTTTACAAAACCACCAGTTGAATAAATTAAAATAAGTAACCAAGATTGCCCCATCAATTCGACCAAGAAAAAAAAATTGAGAAACAACTTTTTACAACACAAAAGTAGTAGAACCGGTCTCATCCATAGAGATGAAATGCACCTTGAACCTATATTAAATAAACACTACAATATGAATTTTTTTCTAGCAATTTGGAAATCGGAATAAGAAAGTTTATTTTGTCTAGCAATTTGAGACGATGAAGCTTATATGAATAGCAGAAAAGATGAGATGTGCTTACAAAAAAATATTGAAATAAAGTGTTAGTTCGAAAAATATAGCAAAACTAATCCTTGCTCACAAAATTAATCCTTACGGCTCTATAATTGTTTCTTAAAAAATTCAACAAAATCAAATAAAAACTAAAACTGAGAATGGGTGTTGGTTTTTGACATACTATTAAGGTTATAACCATTTTTTTTCTCAGCTTCTCCTACACATGCAAAATTAAAATTGAATGGCCCAACACAAGAAACCCTAAAAATTAGAAATGGTTAAAGGAAGAACAAAACAAACGTATCACAATTACCAATAGGCATTCGATTTCGCAACGGAGAGGAGATAGTGGGAAGGGTGCGGTTGATTTTTGATTCACAACGGGAGATGCAAACTCGACAAAGAAAGAAATGAAGAGATGTCGAACCCTATAAGTCAATAAGGGAGAGACAGCAGTGGAAGAAAGGTTGATAGTGACGGGTGGTTAGGGTGGTGGAGAAGAAGGTGAAAGGAATAGATGAACAATTTTAGGAAAAGAGAAATTGAAACATCTCAAAAGTTAGAGAGGGAGACAAATTGAGAATCAATGAAGAATACACGTAAGAAGGAAGAGAAATAGCTCGCTGTATTGAGTTGTGTACATAGTAATTGTCATAGTTTTTCAATGTGGTTGTGTATGTTACCAATGCAGTTGTGAGTTGAAATTGAAAGACAGTGTTTATTGGGAACATATGGACTGTGTGGAGATCAACACAGATTCATCTAACGGCCATAACTGTTTGGAGCCAAAACCATTAGGATTAGGGTTGACACATTTTCTTAACATTGTTATTCGTACTAGACTATGCACCCGTGCTGCCGCACAGGTCATAGAAATTGCATATTTGTAAATCATTGGGAAAATTTAATAGATAGTATAAAAAATTAATAGATAGTATAAAAAATTAAATAGAAAAGTTCTTAATTTGAGAAAAATACAATTGTTACATAAAGATACATTTCATGATAAATTGCGGAAGACTTCTTTGTAAACAACATTTGAAGTACTACTGATGCAAGCCCCATATGATTGTCTGTAAGAAGTATTTTCAGCCCACTCCAAGATGTAACACGTGAAATAGCAACATAAAGTTGGTCATGAGAGAACACAGGTTGTGGAAGATATACACCAACTGGTTTGAGTGACTGACCTTGGCTTTTGTTAATAGTCATTGCAAAACATACAGAAATGGAAAATTGTCTTCTTTGGAATTTAAACGGGATTCTTGTGTCAGATGGTGTAAGTGATAGCATGGGAATATACACCTTTTCTCCAACGTTGCTTCCTGTTATTACCTTTCCTTCAAGAACATATCTGCACAAAATAAAATTCAAAATATTCTATAGAGAAACCATTCATTAAGTTTACTATTAGCAAAAATAGTTCAAGAAAACATTGATAAATATTCTATAGAGAAATGCACAAAATAATTCATAGATGGAAAAATCAAAATCTGATTTAAGAGTGAGACTACCTTGATTTCCCTAATTGCTCTATGGTTTTACAGAAATAGGAAGAAATGAAAAAAAAAGCTTCAGTGTTGACTATATCTTTAAAATCATTGCCACCTTAAGCTTCCAGTGTTGAGTATAGTTTATGAATTTTGATTTAACGGCTAAAACTTTTAAAAGCTCATTATTATTATTACAACATGGCAGCATATGCATATGTATCATATGCTATATTAATGTTTATATCCTTAGGTTTCAACTTCACAACATATGATTAGTGCTACTATTGCACGATGACAGAAAAAAAAATACAGAGAAAGTTGTATAAAATTATTCTATTAAAATACAGAGAAAGTTGTATAAAATTATTCTATTGCACGATGATATATAAAAACAACTGATAAAAATGGGATGCTTGAACCTGTGATTGTTTCATTCATTGGTTTCCATGTACACAAAACATATTAGTCTGCTCCTGTGATACCCTATCAAAAAAAATAAAAGAAGAGATAAGAATAAAAAATAGCAGCAACAAATTTTGAGAGAGAGAGAACAATTCCAAAAATAGCATGACTGTTGCGAGCTTGAGTTCCTTAAATCCTTTGCATCATACTTACCTTGGAGGTTAACAATTCCAAACTATTGTCATTACTTCATACAATACAATTAAAATTCTCTCATTAAAAGTCTGCAATTTAATATATGATGCAGGAGAACCAAAGGACCCACAAATTACACAATATTATATTAAATATCCTACAAATATTTTTCAGCTTCCTCTCTATTTTTTTCCAATTATTTAGTGAGATAAGACTCCAGTATGGATGCAATTAAACCCCAATAATCAAAAGAAATTTCAACAAACACATTCTCACTTCTTATAAAGCAACCCATAAATAAAATTAAAATAAAAACAAAAAACTACATTAGTAACTGAAAAAATGTTCATAGATAAAACCCAGAAAGCTTTCAAACAGGGGAACCCAAAATGGTCTCCAACGATGGAGAGGTGACATGAATTTGGGGTTTGAAATCAATTGGGTCAGAAATGAGTGCTTACGGTTTGAATCAAATTACTATCTGTAATTCATCAAATTAACACAAATGAGTGCTTACCGTTGGAATCAGAGGAAGAAGAAAATGTTGTGTCAGAATCAGAGATAGCTGCGATGGAGCTGAAAGGCTTGAGTGTGAGGAATTGGTCAGAGGTGGTGCTGCCACGGATGCTGGTGGTGATACGGCGGAGCTCCGATAGGGTTCTGACGGCAGAGTCAGCGGTGGCATCGGGAGAGTGAGTGTGAGAGAAAAGGGAGAGAGATGGAATCACAAAGAAAAAGAGAGAGTGGGTTATGTCAGAATGATGGTTTTCGATGAGCACAAATGCAGCTCCAGGTATTGGAAATAGTTGACATTTATTGTTGTTTTTCATTTACAATGTAATTGAGACTGAGTTAATAAGCTATATGTGCAAAATTTGAATTTCAAAATGAACATTAACTGCAGCTAAGTTGAAATTATTCCGCCTTTTATCACTAGGGTTTTGGAAAAGTAGCATGCATTGTGAACCTTTGTATTAGATATAAAGATAAGATAAATTATTATTTTTCAGAAAAAAGGAAAAAGAAACCAAAATAATGCCAAAAAATATTATAAAAATAAAGAAACAATCTGAAAATATTAATTCAGTAAAAAAATAAAAATAAAAAACACCAAAACCAATAAAAATACCAGAAAAGTTCAATTAAAAATACATGAAAAAACTAGTTTGCACCTCTAAATATTTGCTATTTTCATACTAGTTTTATGCATTTTTTTATCATGCATTTTTTCAAGTATTTTTTTATGCATTTTTTAGTATTTTTCTAGTTTTTTTTCGATTTTTTTTGAAAAATATATTCAAAAAAATTTAATTACAAAAATAAATAATAAAAAACATTTAATATAAATAATTAATTATGTTTATATTTATATAATATAATTTAATTCAAGTCAGCACTACCACATCATATAAAATGAACTCAAATGTGGTGGGGTGGCAAAATCCTGAAAAACATAAAACAGAGGGAGTAAAATTCCGAGTTTTAAAATATGGGGGGGCAGAATCCAGATTCAATCAAAATAGGAGGGGTAAAATTCCGAGTTTTTAAATAGGGGGCAAAATCCAGATTCAATCAAAATATGAGTGGTAAAATTCTAAGTTTTAAAATTGGGTGGGCAAAATCCAAATTCAATCAAAATAGGGGTGTAAAACTTCATTTAAGCAAATAAAAAGTAAAAAATATTTAATCAGGTCTTTAATTAAACTTTCTCGTACTATTTTACTCAAACAACATGACCTTCAACATTTGATTCAGAAAATCTCATTGAAATATTTTTTTAGTGGGTTGAAATCCATATTTCACTTTGTTTTGAGTTAGCGGCAACTAATCCCCCAAAACGTAGTTATTTAGATAGCAGTTCCTTTCGATTGTATCTTATATAACTTTCAAATCAGTTGTGTAAGTAATTTCTAACTCTAATATATCATATAAATGTTCTTAAACATTGCTTCTAAATTTATTTTAAACTTATCAAAATAATTAAGTTATACCGAAAAGAATAACAGTCGGGTAAATGAAAATATTGCACCACAACTTACTAGTATAGAAAGTGTACTTCACGAAGGCAAACCCACACATTTCGATATTAGTCTTGAATAGTGTTTTCCTTTGGAAATCAATTAACTTAATATTCTATTTAAAGAGTTTAAATTAAGTTTAATCTCACCGACATGTGTATCTCATACACGCGTCTATTAAGATACACGACATTTATGTTCGTATAAAACATTTAATTAATAATTCAATGTTTTTTATGGTCATACTATCAAAGATTACAATAATTAATAATCAATAACAATGAAAATATTATTTTATAATGTGCCATTAAGACAAACAAAAAATATAGGAAAATTAATTTTACAAAAGAAGCAATTTTGAAAATATGTAATTTTCTTAAAGGTAGTTGCATGCCTCATAATAACTATTAATTCCATGTATAATTTATAAGTCACAAACATTTTGTAACTTTTCCAAAGTTATGTTATTTATGATTTAATAAAATATAATTGAATAAATTTAGATGACAAAATATGTATCATTTAGAAATAGTTGTGTTTTTTTTTCTCAGTGAAAATATATTTCTCATGGTTTGTTATGGCTGATAAATGTTTCTCCCATGTTTTTTAAATTATTGATAAACAAGATGTATTTGTTAATGTTTTTTTTTATATTAAATATTGAATTAATTATCATTTTTCATTGGATTGCCTAAAAAGAAAAACTCATATGAAGGTAGTTTTATTGTATCAAAGAGACTCAAGGTGAGATAAAAGGAGCTGTATATCATAAAAATTATTTTTGGTAAACGAAAATTAAATATAGGACTCATTTGTTGAGGATTAGAAGAAGAAAAGATGGGATTTTTTTTTTTAAAGAATTCAGATATTTTTTTTAGAGATTTGACATTCAATAATTTGGACATTATATTTTTTTAGAGATTTTTTTAAAAAAAGCTGAATCAATTTTGTGTTAGTTTATCGTAATAAAAATCACTTCTTTAAACATTATAAATTAATTTGTTTGGATACAACTATATAAAAGAGATTTTTTGTTACAAAATTTCCCTCATCGTTTTTTGTTGTGTAAATCGGGTATCATCCGCGTGCAACTGCAGATATTAATCTCTCGAGCATTGTGGGACCCAAATGAACATCAAGCTCTCCTCAAGAGTTTTAACGGTGTTGCATGCCCAGGACGTTGATTAAGCAAGAAGAGACATGTGCCATCTCATCTAAGCATCCTTGGGTTACCCCATCATTTGATACTTATTTTCTCTCACCTTAATTTTTTTTTTTTTTAAACACCACTCTTAACTTTTTATTTGGAGATATTTTTAGATTTTATTTTTGTAGATTCTAATTGTTTTTTTAAACTGTAACAAAAATATACAATACCTAGACTGATTTTAATCGCTCAACATGCTTTTAGTCATAACCTTTTATGATTCAAATGTGCCCCAACTATTTTAACTGTTGCACGAAAATATAGAAAGGATCAATCTTTTTATTTTTATCCATAGACCAAGTGTCAAACACCACCTAAAACTAACACACACACACACCTGCTATGTCCCGATTCAAACTTGTTTGTTGCAATACTTATATTACTTGTTTGTTGCATAACATGTTTCGTCTGTTCAAGTAGGAAACAAGTAATAGAAGTATTGTGTAACATCCCAGATTGCTTGTAGGATTGCTGACTGATCTTACAAACCAACACGAGTCTTTTTAGCGTGTTTTGTCCTCAGTCGACAATACTTAAAGCCGTCTGGAATGTTACATATTGCAACAAACAAGTTTGAATCGGGACATAGCAGGGGTGTGTGTGTGGGTTAGTCTTAAGTGGTATTTGGCACTTGGTCTATGGATAAAAATAAAAAGATTGATCTTTTCTATATTCCCGTGCAGCGGTTAAAATAGCTAGGACACATTTGAATCGTAAAAGGTTATGACCCAAAACAAAGGGCATCATAGAGTCCATTTGTTACGGATAAAATAAAGGTAATTTTGATCACTAATTTAGATATTATTATTTTAGAAATTATATAAAAAATCATAATCAAATTATATTTTTACATCGCAATAAAAATCACTTTTTCAAAAAATTAATTTAGTTTGGTCGAATACAACCATTTAAAATAAATTTTTTATTACATAATCATCTTAATCTTTTCAGTTAAAAAGAGTGTTGATAATATTATTCTAGCATCGGTAAGGGTATGTTCATCTTTCTCCTCACACAATTGACCTAGAAGGATGAATGAGTTTTTTTTTTTTTTTTTCGGACTTTCTTAAAGCTGTGGATGTAAAACCCAAATGGTGAAAATTAGGACAAGGGTATGTGCATCTTTCTCTTGTTGGCTTTGTCTCCATCTCTTGTTGGCTTGCTCAGAGATTCAAGAATACCATAATATACCAGATAATGTTGAAGTGGTGTTCGGATACTATGGCGGAAGTATATTTGGCATAAACACAATCAGGGAAATTGATGATCCAGAAACATTTCCTCCATTCCATAGTCGTAGCCTGTTTCCTACTGAAACTTTCTACTTTGATGTTCATGTTGATGATCACTGGTTGAAAAGTCCTAAAATGGTTAACTTCGTAATTATTTTACACATTCAAAAAAAATTTCACTTAGATTGATAATTAGTTTTCATGTATAAGAAACTCACTAAAATATATTTTCAATTGTTATATTTTTCAGGTTCTGCCACATAATTTTGGCGACTATCTTAAACAGTATAACGATGATATGCTTGCATGCTGCCATGATGAAGGATACTATAATCAGTTCCAGGTTTTGCTGTGAAATGATGAAAATTATATTGTTGAATTGGGACTAGGTTGGGACACTATGTGTGAAGTTAATAACTTTCGGCCAGGAATCATCCGATTCAAATTTACCACCAATAACCCCCACTGTATGTGCCATGTTTATCAGCTCTCAGTACATGGATCTGCATCTGCATCTGCCTCAAATCCAGCTCAGTGAAAGAACTATCTTTAATGTCTCATTCCTATTCAATAAACTTTAATGTCATGTAATGTTGTTGTTTCTTTATAGACTTGACCTGTTATGTTTTAATGTCTTTAATTTGTATTTGAACTTAAATGTTGTCTAATATTAAGTGTTGCTGCTATTCCAAGTTTAAGGTCTCTTCTGTAAGTACAAGTTAGTGTAATGTGTGTGGCAATGAGATAATTGTATTTTCTTTTTTCTGTCGTGTACTTCAATGTTTGTTGCTATTGCTACTCTAAATTGCCTTTCAATAAAATTTACCGGTCTATGTTTCACTATGTCATTTTTATCTATACTAATCAATTATCTAATTGCAACTAAAACTACATTTCCAAGTTTATCGTTTTTTCATTAATGTAGAAACATTATTATTTTTGACTACTATAAACAATGACATCACATTGAATTATCAGGTTATTCATACCGATTATTATTACCTTTTCAAGTCATTATTTCTAACTATTTCAATTCAAATTATTATCTCATGTTATATATTAGGCATACAACAAACGTTTCGAAAATGTTATACAACGAACAGCGCGGCTTCGCCGCGCTGCCCGTGCTATGGCACGAGTTAAAACACTAGTTACTTAATCTAAAACAAATTATTTATCTACATAATCTGTAACAACCCGTATTTTTGGACGTTAATTAGCAAAGTTCTTAGTGAAAAGACGAATAATTTTTTTTTTAAAATAATATCAATAATGTTAAACTCATCAACTATAAGATAAAACAATAGTTAATTATCACTTTGAATTTCCAAAATAGTAAATTTTACATAAAAAAATATGACATTTCAAATAACAAGACACTTGGTCCTTTTCTACCCAAGTCTACACCTAGCTAGTCAAAGTTCTGGATGATTGTGAAAAGTTTTCTCACAAGGCTAATACCAGTGTCGGAATATATCAAGCCTCCAAATGTGCATCACTGATTTACTTGCGACTTCATCTACTAGATCACTTTGTCTCCCCGGCGTCACCGCCAAGGAGAAAGACGGATTGACGGTCATCTGTCCAAAAGTATGGGTCATCTCCAACTAACAAACATAATACAAATATGTATGCAGATATAAATTTAAACAAAAGATAACCAAAAATAAATAAATAAACCGTACAAGATACATTACTCAGTTTCTTAATCACCACCCCTAGCCTTAAGTTAAAACCTGACTAAAATGCGTTAATTCCTATTGGTCAGTCTATATGTCAATGCTCATGATCCGGATTTCACCTCTATGCGGAGCCAAATGTCCCATCATTAGACATTATACCCCACCATTGGGCAATTACCCCACCGTTGGATAATAACTCCTAAAAATTCGATGTTCAGTACCCCACCGTTGGGCATTATTTTGAAACACCTAATGCATATGAATCATCACTACCCCACTGTTGGATAATAACTCCTAAAACTCGATGTTCAGTACCTCACCATTGGGCATTTGTCTGAGTCATATAATGCATTAATGTCTCCGTAAATACCCCACCATTGAGTAATAACTCCTTAACACTAAGTCTAGTATCCCACCTTTGGATATAGTTTAGTATCACCATTTAGTTACTTATAGTTATTCACCTATAGTATTCATGTTGCAACCGCACCACACAAAATAATAATATATGATATTCATGTCAAAAACAACACCAACAAAAATAATTATCACAACACCAATATATAACACATAGCATTCACACAAAAAAAAAACACCATTATAATAATTATCACATCTCAAATATATACACGCATATACACGTACGGAAGCGCATGGAGTGATGCCCTTACCTTCACAATAGTAACTTTCAAAATTTCCAAGAAGCATTCTTTGTTCCACTATGTCTATACCTTCACAAAATAATTCACCACTAATTCTTAATGTGCAAAATAACTAACATTTTAACATTAAAGGCTGAAGGGTTTGGCTAAAGGTTCTCATCAAAATATGAATATTTTACTTAGATATTCACAATGACTATTTCTTTAAAATTAAGTTCAAAAGATAAAGACATGTGAAATAATATTCCCAAAGATAAATTCCTAAATTCACCAAGAATAATTCAACAAGAGGACTCATTACGTAAATATAAACAATGCTTTCAAATAATCATTTTAAAGTTGAAAAATTATACTTCTGGAAATAAACCCTATTTTTGACTCAAAATTTAATCCAAAAAACAGATAGTAGCATACTTTATTGTCATATCAGATTCAGATATATAAGAAAGTTAAATTATATTGTTTTAACCATAAAATTTTGATCGACCAATCATTCCAATTAACCATTTTAACTCATTATTCAAGATTACTAGAACAAGGGGTTAATTTTGCTCATGGTTCAACTCATAGATATATGGCCCGTTAAAATGGAATTTCTTCAAAATACTTAAGAGAATGATTCAAGCATAAAATTTATATCTGAAAGAAAATTGGAATAAAATTTAACAAAGCAACACTGATTGCCTAACCCAATCTTTTCTTTCAATTTAAATTTCAAAATTACTACTTTAAGATCATAATAATAATAACATAAGGATTTGTAAGAGAGAAAAAGTTTGAGGACTCTACATGCTACGTTTTCTACCAAAATATGAGGGATGATTTTGATTCTTCAATAATAAAAATGACAATAAGAATACTAGCTAGTAGGATTCTTACTTGGTGGTGATAATTTTGGTAAGATTTGTCTTTGCTCTCTCTTACTCTTCTTTCATTGTTCTTCCTTTCCTCTCGTTTCTAACCCCTTTTTCTTCTAATTTCCGTCTATATTTGCTCTATACTTTTTTTTTTTTAAGTGTGAAATCAGTAAGTGGAAGAACAAAATGAGATAGAGGAACCGATAGTTATGAATAAGAAGAAACCCTTCTACTAACTTCCTTCCTAAATGAGTGGGGCTAGATCAGAGTAGAAACTGGTGTGTCATGGCCTCTTGGATATTGAAGAAGTTGCATTTTAATTTTTAAAATTGCATGGCATGCATAGCCTGATGGAACATGTATTTCCTATTTTCTTGTAACTGAACATCAACGTGTGCTTCCTAACTAGTAGTAGCATAAAACTAGAAACAATTATAATAAAACTAAGTAACTTATTAAATGACATCCATTTTTCCTACTCTAATATAATAAAGTAAATATTCATATATAGTTTGCTAAAATAAGATAAAATAGAATAAGACATCAACTAACTAATTAGGAACGAGACCATATAATAAATAAAAACAATTCAAAAATATTTTTTATTAAGAGAGAAATAATATCATTAATCAATAAACCATACCGATAAAATACTTTTACGTCAAATTATGATAGAATACTTTAGCACAAAAATAATAATAATAAAATAAAATATCGGGATCTTACATAATCCAACTCTAACATATGCTTTATTATCTGCTTGATCGTTTGCGAACCTATCTAATAAAACCGTTCTTAACACTGAATTGGTCACGCCTACATGATGATCCAGTTTCAATTCAGAGGTACTTGGAGCTGTCCCGTAGATTGGGCTGCATCAGAGACCATATCTATGTTGTAATGTCTAGTGGTGTGATTGCGCAAGGGTCTCCTGAATGGGTTCATTTGAAAGAAGTCTTGAGAGAGGTTCATGGAGGAAGAGTTTATCGTTGTAGGCTTAATGTTGAGGGTGGTAGGGGCGGCAGGGGCATGGGTTGATTTTATGTTATGTTGTTGTAATATCCGGATAATTTCTATTTTGTTAATTTTATGTTTGAACAATTGGTTTGTAACATTTGGATAATTTGTGTTTTAAATTTAATGTTTGAAATTTGTGTTCTGTTGTTAATTTTTGTTTTGGATTGAATTTTATGTTTGAACATCCGATCAATGCATTTTTATATCGTTTAGAATCGATTTAAAGCGGCAAATGCATGTGTCAGCCAAAATTGTCTGTGTGCTGATACACTTCGGATTATATAATATGAAATGTTTTTGCATATTTCAGATTATATAATCCGAAGCACCCTATTTTCCCTTAAATTGTTGACTTTTCATGGGGTGTTTGACACGTTTCATATTATATAATCCAAACTAGCTTATATTTTTTCGGATTATATAATCTGAACCTATCTTATGCATTTTAACTTCAAGATGTTTCAGGGTGCTACAGATTACAAAAGGGTTGTAAAAATCCAGATTATATAATCCAAACGTGGTTTAGATTATATAATTCGAACAAATGATATTTTGAGGAAAAAATAGGACACGCGAGAATAACATATAATGGGAAAAGCAATAGTATTAAGTTTAGATTGAATGGATTTGTATGCCAATCTGTGTACATTTTGCAATACAAATGTGGAGAATACATGGCATATTTTTCTCACATGTGATAAAAGTGGAGAATGCTACAAAGAATTGTGTAGGGAGATGCTGCGAAATAATTTGTCATCAATAGAAACTATATTAACATTGGTAACTTTTTTTTTGTTAAAGCTTCAAAAGTAAAGAATATCATCGAAAATAGCCCAGATTGAATATCAATTTAATACAAACTAAGTAAATTGGATAGGATTATTAGAAAAAAAAGGTAAATTGGATAGGATTAAATCAAAACAATTAAACGATTTTTCTCCGTAAAGTCTTTCCGATCAAATCCACGAACACCACCAAATCTAGTTCAAGTATTGAGTTCGTAAAATCATAGTTTGACACCAAAATTGAACAGAGTATCGTATGGTTAACACCTATAAAGTCCGGATACATTGTACATATATGATACGATACAATACGAACACACATATACACAAATTTTTTAAAATTTAAAATATGATATAGCTAAGATACGTAAACAAAATATTTATACTAAATTTATATGCATGTAAAATACTTGGAAAAAATAAGCACGGGTTATTCTTCATCATTATATTATTATTAAAGTCACAATTTTTAAAATAATATATGTGATCAAAATAAAAAAAATGTAAAGTTTTCATATAGATCATATTTTATTTTCATTCATATGTTAGAATATGAACAGAAACATCATCAAAATAACTCAATTAAAATTTTGTCTAATGTTAATCAATTAAATCTTCTTTCTCTCGTTATCTTTATCCACAAAAAGTATATTTTAAGTGGTTCATCGAGAAACAATTCTACAAATTCATATCTAAAATTGAATCATATATATCTCCATTGAATTTTCACAATATTTTCTTACTTTTTTACCCTTCATTTTTTCTAAGATATGTATATGTGAAGTATCTTATAAGTATTATTGTGTATCCCTGGAGTATCCTATAAGTACTCGATACATTATTTTTTATAAATTAAAATAATTATTTCCGATACGTTGTGAGTACGCATCCGACAATATCCATGAAGTATCGATATCTAATACGTGTACGTCTCCGGGTTTGAAGAATCCAGGCTTCACATATTCAATTCAAATAAGTGGTTTAATGCATTTTCCTGTCAAAAAAATAATGTAGTTAAAACATTTTAATATTTTAGCTAATAATTTCTACCTCATATCTAGAGTTGTTAAAATGGGCTCTCCAATCTGTTTCGGGATGGCCCGTATGTGTATCGGGCTTTACCAGACCAGACAAAAAGCCCTGTTAAAATATGGACATTAAAATACCAGTCCAAGCCCGACCCTATGTGGGCTTAGCGGGTCAGCTCGTAATATGATATTTTTGAACTAATAAAACTAAAAGTTATACGGTTAATAATTATTATAGCGTAAACTGTTTGTAATTCTACTTTTCAATTAATATGTATTATTGTTATGTGGGTAGACAAGTAGCCCGAAGTCCGACCAGACTAGCCTGGTACAGGTACGAGTTTTATAGGGTCAGACTAAAAAGCTCAATTAGAATTCAGGCTTGAAATTTTGAGCCCAATCCCTGTTTTATTAGGCTTTTCTAGCCGACACATACGAGCTAGCATGTGTTTTGACAACTATACTCCTATCAATGTTGTAAATAGTATTTTTTTTTTTATATTTATAGAATAATTTTTAGGGTATTTGCAACCACCTCCCTTAAAGTCTATTAAAATGACACTGATACCCCCTCTATTTTAAAAACTTGCACTTACCTCCCTTAAGTTCTCAACAAATAGACAAATACCCTCTTTAATGTCTGTGACTTAAATTAGATTCTGCCACTGTCACGGGTCTTCTAAAACCTTTCCTATTAGATTTATTCTTTATTCAATTCACAGGTCAATGAACAAATGGGTTAGTGAAAGTGAGAGTAAGATTGAACCTTTGAAGATATGTTTTATGTTTCTGCCTCTTGAAAGGACATTGGTGGCAGGTAGAAGAAGGGACTTATCACTTAAGTTCCTTGATGGTTGATTGTGGTGAGATTAAGAAAAGGGTTAATAGTGTTTAACCCCATGTAATATAGCTCATTTTCGGTTTTACCTCCTGTAAAATATATTTTTTGGATTTCGTCTTTGTAATTTGAAGATTTTTTGTTTTGGACCTTCATGAATTTTGAATGTACAAAATCGAAGATATGACAGGGGGTAAACCTAAATTTGCTCAAATTAATAAGGGGGTAAACCGAAATTTTCTCAAATTACAAGATGGTAAACCTAAATTTTCTCAAATTACAGGGGTGAAATTTTCCATGAAGGTTTGAAACCAAAAAATCTTCAAATTACAAGGATGAAATTCAAAAAAAATATTTTACAGGGGTAAAAACCGAAAATGACCTATATTACATGGGGTAAAACACTATTAACCCTTAAGACAAATATATAGAGGAAACACTGAACTTCATGCTTATGGTTATGATAGTCACATTCGATTTCAGCTTGAGATAATGTTACTCTATGATTATCATATTAAAGAGTATAAGTGACATAAAATTTCATTAGCCATACATTTGAATAGTCCTTTCAATCATAAATATCTCCGACAAACATATCTACCGCTCTGTTGATAACAATTCTCAAAACTCATCAAAAATTGAACCATAAGGTACGTCGATGTTAATCCATGAGACGACGAAGAACCGAGATAATGCTTGATCCAGTTGTACTCATATTTAGACTTGATCGATGGTATTAGTGGATTCACTTGTATTTAACAACGAAGGTCTGTCTTTTTGTCGTCCGAGCAGTAATTCAAGAATATCCATCAAATCTTAGAGAAAACCCTATAAAAAAAAACTAACAAAAAATTAACGGTGTTAATAAAGAGAGAGTGTTTGTCTAATTAATAAGAATTGAAGGGAGGTTAATGTAAGTTTTAAAACTAGAAGGGGTGGAGGTTATATAAATATATGGTTTTGATTGGACTAACTCAGCATGGGTAGTGTTACATTTAATATCATTTATAAATATGAAGAAAAGTTGAATTTGGCCCCTCTCCATTTAGTATTTACAATTGAGTATATATGTAATTTTCCCCTGAAATTGTAAGTTTCGTCAATTACCCCCCTGAAATTAACAAAACTTCAATTACCCCCTGAAATTACATAACGTTAATCAATTTACCCCCTCCGTCAAATTTTTTTGTTAACTATTTACGGTTATGATCAAATACCCCCCTGAAATTTTGCACTTATGTGTAAAATGTCTCCTAAACTTAAAAATTTATATATTTTTCCTTACCAAAAATCAAACATTCAGTTCTTCAAGTAGTATATTGTACCTATTGTCATCAAAATTCTATTCACAAGAACATGAATGAATATATGCCAAAGAAATAATGGTTTTGTCATGTGCAGCCTTTTCATTCATATTTCATATTTATCAACAAGGAACAAGATAATTTTTTTACAAAGAAGGTAAAACTAAAAACCAAACATTAAAAAGATATCAAACTGTTGAAATAAACCAAGACAAGAATGTCATAGCAGCAGAAAATTGATATCTATCACATAACTTTGTAGGACAATGTGATCTACCGGCTTCATGTAGAAGATCTGTGACACAATCTATTTAACATACTGCAGCTAATAGATATGATATTTCCTGCATTATAAAAATTATATCATTAATTAAGTTGTAAATTCACAAACCTAAGCCTTGTTTCTTCTTCCTTCTGCAAATATTAACCTATGGACACACAATTATCAAAGACTTGTGTACTTTATGACTGCATACTCTAACATAATTACCAACTTGTGTAAAAAAGGTCTTGTTTATATGTATATATTTAAAACACATGAGAGTAACATACCTTCCATAAAGATTTATATGACCAATAGATGCATAAACATACATTCCTTAAAGATTTATTTGATCAATAATTGTTAATTTTTGCCTTTAATATCTTTTGAGTCAAGAATAAAAAATAAATATAAATTTTCAAGTTCAGGAGCATTTTGCACATAAGTGCAAAATTTCAGGGGTATTTGATTACAACCGTAAATAGTTAACATAAAAATTTGACGAAGGGAGTGAATTGATTAACGTTATACAATTTCAAAAGAGTAATTAAAGTTTTGTTAATTTTAAGAAAGGAATCAACGAAAGTTACAATTTGAGGGAGAAATTACATATTTACTCATTTACAATTACATCTCACAAAGTTGAGCGAAAACCGTGAAATTAGAGAAAAGGACTTACCTTCTGCTGCAGTACTACTTACTTTCCTTTCCATTCCATTCCATACGACATGCAATTGAAGCTTATTTTCAACGCTAACTGATCTTCTTTGATTCAACATCATGATATTCGTTGATGGAGTTCCATTCTCTACGAATTCATCTTCGACATCTCATTCTCAGGTAGGTAATTACGTATTCTCTTTTTCCAAATACTTGACCAATCAAGGCTTCATTCATATTCATATTCATATTCATGTTTGACTTTCTAAATCTTTCAAATTTCAATTGGTTGATTTAATTGCTTAGGAATATGAACAGGGAGGAGTGGATATTCTATCTGCTTTGTTGGAAAATCCCATTCTCGTATCCGCCTCAACCTCTTTCAAGGCAAACCCAGAAAAGAAGTTCTCATTTTCAGAAAGATCAAAATGGGTTTATTTATTCCAAAGAGAATATGCCACTGTTGATCCCGCATTCGTCGATGTACACAACTTTTTAACCCTTTCCTAATGTCGTTGAGATTATATCTATTATTATTATTATTATTTCAGAAGTAACTATTGTGTTTTTTTATAAGAGATGATGCATGTTAAGTTGTATACTTAGTTTTAAGTTGGTTTATACTTCGTTGTAGCATGTAATTAATAATCTTTTCAATGCAGTCACCTCATACATAATTGGACTGTGAGTGACATACTCTGTTCAATTTCTTGTTAGAGAAACATATACTAAAGTTTGAGCTAAAGCCGAGGAGGCTCTTTAAAATACGTTGTTTTAAATCATTTTAAACTCCATGACATTACTGTTTTAGTTATCTAAGCAAGTTAAGAATTATAGCTGTATGATGATGATACATTTACATTCAAATTCAACCAGTAGTTCTAAGGCTTACAGTTCTTTCGTAACATTGTATTTATCTGCTCTTTTTTTTCTCTTCTTTTCATGTATCACTAGTTTGTTGGCACTGATGAAGCGACAACGTGTGTAGGAGTTGTTATTCGGAACCCAAGAAATGGAATGTAAGGATTGAAAATTAGTTAATACATAGATAAGAACTCCATTGTATATCAAGTTTTACAGATTCTTCCACTTGCTGTTCAATTACTTATTTTATCATTTTTAATTTGATACTGCAGGACGTCGGTTTCACATATGGATTCCCCGAAGATTGTAGAAGTGGGCCTCTCTCAAATGTTATCACTACTTGTTGACAACAGTTTGGAGACTGAGTTCGAGGTGCTTTTCATATTCTTTGTTTCTCTACTTTCTGTAGGGATTTCCTTTTTTTCATTTAGTTGTTTGATTGCTACTTTTTGTCTATAACATATTTTCTGATGTAAAATCTCCGCTCTATTAAAAAAAACGTAGGTGCATCTAATTGGGGGTTTTGAAGAAGTTTCACCACAAGTCTGGCCAGGGTCTCCTGCTTTGATAGTGATTTTTCAAATTTGTAGTTTTCACGTAGAGACTGAATGATTGAAGTTGAATTTGTTGTGACTTTTGCGCAGCATGACCATGGTAGCCTTGTGTCAGAAAGTGGTGAAGATTTGGATGGTTATTCTATTCCTTTGTGCTCAAAGATTGTTCACACTTTATGGTCAAGAGAAGAGAAGTTTCACATCCGAACTACTTGTGTTCTTGGACATAATACCAAAAGGGATTCTGATGGAAATGCTTATCCTATTTTTAATGGATTTGTGGTTAGTTTTTGCTTTTAAATATTCTTATTTCAGCTTGTTCACGTACAATGTGTAATAAACCTCTTGCTTTTCATCACTTATATACTTATTAAGGAATTATAGGTTCGACCGCTCAGGGTTGGAGAAGAAATAAAATAGAGAAAGATGTAATAACCCTTAAATAATATATGTCACTAACATTCAGGACAGGAAAAAGAAGTTGCATAGATTATGTCACTCACAATCCAAAAATGTATGAGGTGACTGCATACAAAAGATTATTAGTTACATGCTACAATGAAGTACAGACCAACTTAAAACTAAGTATACAACTTAACATGCATCATCTCTTATAAAATTCAAGTAAACTGAAAATTTAACTGATAGCGTAATAACTTATAAGCCTGAGCCCAACAATTAGACTAATTACCTGAAAGTGTAATAACCCTTAAATAACTTATGATTCTACAATATCTTAAAGTTTCTAACATAATATAATTATCTTAAAGTTTCTAACTTACACGTTTAGCATTTCGGTTTCAATGGTTTGGCAAAAACTGTTGTAATCTTTTTTGGTAGTTACATGCATTATCAAATCATTAAATGGGATTATAATTTATTGCATCCTATGCACCATTTTAGGTGGAGACTGCAACAGGAACTGTCATCCCAGCAAGTTTTGATAGAAGTTCTAGATGCCCGGATGAAATTGTCAGAAGAATTCGAGTTTCTGTTTCTTATGAAGATTCTAGTTGGAATGGGAAGTTGCTAGAGACATATGATACTGCCACTGACAGCTTCAGAATTTCTCCTTGTTGCTGGTAACAGTGTTTCACTAATTGTTCTTCAAACCCTACATGAAAAAAAAATGCTTAAGGGCACAATGCTGAAATAAGATTGAGTAATGGAAAATAGCTCCTTTAAAGTGTGATTTCCCTAAAGTGAGCATACTATTGTTTATCAATCTAAAGTAAGCATGCAAGTATGTTGTATGTTCCCCTAAATGAAAGGTGGATACACCTTGTTCAAGACTAAGGCCATGTTTGGACAAGCAAATTAATTAAGTGCTTATAGTATAAGCACTTATCATATAAGTTTATTTATGATAAGCGCTTATACTATAATTCTAGTCAAAAAAATAAAAAAAAATTATGTATAATCTATCCCGGAGAGCTTATGAAAATAAATCAAACTGTTTTCATATAAGCTACAAGATTTTTTGATAATCTATCCCGGAGAGCTTATGAAAATAAGTTGAAAACAGATTTCGGACATGTAATAAGCTCTATGAAACAGACTCACGCGTAGGTAAGCTCAAATAAGCCAATTCAAACAAGCCCAAAGTCACTTTAGAGGAGCTTTATCCAATAATAATTTGTGCTAGGTCATGCATATTAGTGAAAATTGTTCTCTTCTGATGTATGATAACTTCTTCCTTGCTGCTGAACTTAATATATTGATGCATGAAATCCTTTTCTATATTCTGGTATACTGATGCTTCTTGCCCCATCTTACTTAGGACCCGACGCCAATATCATATTGCTTTGTCATTTCAGCATTATTCTGATTCAGAAGTTCTTTCAATCTGTTCTACCTCACCTACTGCCGAGGGCCCAGATTTTGTGGATGACTTAAGAAGGTAAGTTTTGATTGGTTTTGATTTAATATCATCTTATTTAAAAGTTGAGTCTTTGAAGTGACCGACAACAAAGTTTTTAGCATTGTTATTTTATACTTGTAATTTCTTTGAAAGAAAACACACACACACACACACACATTAATGGGTATATGTTTACTCCAAGGGTACCTCATTAAACTTCACATCTTGACCCTCGGTTTCTTTTTAAACTAACGGCTAAAACATATCACTAATCACGTGGCAGTTTGACTTGTGAGCTTTCATCGTTTTTGGGTCATCTTAAAGCCTTGTAATTCTTCTACAACTGATAAATCTAGATCCTACAATCATCAAATTTAATGAATTTCCACATTTATTTTTTATTGGCAACTGCAACTTGTTCTGGCCTACGAGAGATGGTTTTGTAATTGAGATACTCTGTTCTCAATTTATTTTCTTCACTTGTTTCAATTAATTCTTTATTAGTGCTCTTGAAATAATTCCATTCCTGAAGGGAATTAAATTTTTAACAATGGGTGAACAAGTTGAAATTTATTCTGTGTGTCTAAATAAGTGCACCCACTGATTCAGAGTTCTTAAGAGAATTCTGGATTGTTTTCTTTTCTAAAAAATCACCATTGAGTTAAAAGCAGGGCCGGCCTAACATGTCAAGAGACCTAAAGCAAATTTTATAAAGAGGTCTTTTGGAATTAAAAAAAAAATTACGCAATGCTTATTAAAAGTATAATAAATAAAGTTTTGTTGAATCCAAGATTTAAACTTAGGACTAAAAGGATTTGAGGCCTTAAAATTGTCCAACTAAACTAGATAAATATTGATTATTAGTATGTCATATTATATATTTATAGCTAAATTGACTTATTTTGAGGCCTTTTTTTAACCCAAAATTTTGAGGCCTAAAGCCCTTGCTTGGGTGGCTTGGCCCTTAGGCCGGCCCTGGTTAAAAGAAGAAAATCAATTGCACAATTCAAAACAAATTCTGCACATGTGAGAGTTTTTTATGGTCACCGTCCTATTTTATGAAGCAATGCCCTATCATACGTGGGAGAGAAAGCAAAAACAATCACTTGAGGGAGGGAGAGATATGATGTGGGAATGTGTGTTAGGAGGAAAAACACGTGGAGTGGTTGAGGGAGTGAGGGGGAGAGAGAGAGAGAGAGCACGTGGCATCTAAGAGCATATGCATGAGAATTGTCAAGCGTGTAATTGAGCATGGGCAGAGGATAGGAGTTGGTCTTCTGCTTTGAGCTTGTAACAGAGGTTTCTTCCTCTTGTCCTCTAACTATCAAGAGTGTTTTCGTTTTCATATCTTTTCAGTTTATCAATCTGCTTTCTGGTACCTATCATTTCTGTTTTGAAATATATAGAGCGAAAACAATGAAGCAAAGCCGTCCTTTTGTGTCCTACATAGGTAGCTCGGTTGCTGAGCTAAAGGACATCGCTATCTTACTAACATTTGTGTATCTAATTTTCTTCTTTGATATATTATTTGGCAGAAGCCAGGGTGTTTTGGCAAGATTATAATAATTTGCCTTTTTTCTGTGAATATTTGAGTACTAGTAGACTAATAACAATCGATATCTAAATCTATGTACAGTTCATTGTTTTCTAGAACTTCATATTTATATGAAAATCGCATGAAATAATGACCACTTTGTCCATCTTCAGGCAGTGGAACTACATTATTGAGCATCCACACTGGACAGAAACCTTTCCCAAGAGGCAGCCTCGCATATTTACAAGGAGTGCTGATGGAAAGTGGAAAAGGTGTTGATTACATGTTACTCAGCTAACACTATCCAAGGCATCATATTTTGCGCATATACATTATAAGACATGAAGTTCAGTCTCAGAAGGAAGATTTGCTCCCATGCTCTGGTAGCATGCATCCAACTATCAATGCTGAAAATGCACTTTAGGTCAATAGGAAACTTCAGAGAGGGAACTAATGTGAAGTTTGTCTAAACATTTGAATTTATTATTTGATGATGATAGTAATTTAAAATAGAATTAAATTTTTTAATGAAATTTTCCTACAAAGTACCGGTATCCAATCAAACTATAGAGTATCTAAAAATTCAATCAGCTGTCAAATTATTTGCGTGATTCAATTTTATCTTATCCCTCCTTGAATCATTTGTCTTCTTTGGCTTTCACTCTCACTCACCTACTACCACATGATGAACCAGTCTATTATATTTGTAAATGTATCAGTTCCCCAATAATGTTGCTTATGCATTAACCAGCTTTTTATTTTTTATTTTAATTTTATATTATTATGGAAGAACTCGAAAGCAGAGGAAGAGTTAAATCGGGTAGTGAACATGGTTCAAAAGTGTGCTACTTTTGAACAGAAATGCACTATCTTAATGGAGCTATTCATGGGTACAAGACTTTCTCCAGCGATCCAGTTTGATCCGAAGTTTGTATGAGGATGATGTGCTTCCTGATGGAGCTTTTATCATAAAGGGTAGTAGGGTTACTTATCACTCGTATGTGATGGTTTGTATGGAGAAGATTTGGCTATCCAATTGTTTGAAATTTCAATTAGAGAGATCGTTGAGGAAATATGTCTTTGTACCAAAATGTCATCTTAAGTGTTCAATTTTTCAAGTGGTTGAGGATATAAAGACGCCAATAACATTTGAAAGAATGAGAAATTTTAATACAAAGAATCAATTGGATATCAATGTCATTACAGGAAAGAAAAGAGAAATTAAGAATTTATTAAAGTGACAAATAAATCCAGGTACAATATTACTCATTTATTAAAATAATGTTTCTACTCGTCCAAATAGAAAAGATATATATAATTCAACCAAATACATAGCTCAACTCATTTATTTTACGAGTTAATTATCAAATTAAATCTCGAACTAGAGTTGGTTTCGTTCATTGTTTAGATAATATATCCCATTATAAAACTTAATTCCTTCAATAGTTCAACTGTAATCGTTAACCAAGAAAGCATAAGACGTGGAAACCCACTAATGGCAATATATACGGCATTATTTAGCCAATTTTTTTCTTCATTCTATTTTAATTGTTAACGAATTTTCTTCTTTCTAATGCTATTATAACTGGACCATTTAAGAAACAGTGTGTTGAGCTTCCGACATAGCTCAAAATGTGCTTCAAAGTAAACTTTATCCTCATAATTTCTTGATGCTGCTCAATTTGATTAAACTGGAAAAAATGATATGCTCTCAACACAGGATAGGACCACCCTCACTATTTGTTCAACTGAAACGATCTAGTTACTTCCCACACAAGTTGTACAATGTTTCAAGGATAAAAGACAGAAGCATGATTGATTCGCAGGCTCCAACTTGTAATAGAAGCAAATACAATCTTCAACATCAGTGATACTCAAATATCATAAGGAATTCAGTGAATCTAGACAATAAGTAAATGATTTAATTGAACATCACAAAGTTTGAACAGTCATATCCTTATTAATAACTCAATCACGCTCGCTGATGGCAGTCAAGTGCTCGTCGATTTCCTCGGTGGACAAAACTCTAAATTCTGGCTTGTCCTTTTGCACCACTCCAACCTAGAAAATGCAAAATACAACCATTTACATTCAAACATGATAAAAACACTTGTTGGATGGCAATAACCACAAATTTTAATCATTCCCAACTTTCGAATGAAATTTCAATACATTTACAACGTTTAGAACAAAAATTTCAATACGCTAATACATGCCACAGCAAGTATGTAACTTTAAAATCACTAAAGAATTTTGTTACAAAACAGCTAACATTACAATACATTGCAAAAGATTTGGTTACCCCTAACCAGATCAACATCCAAATAATTGCTATTTTTTGAAGCCCAGCCCATTTAATAAAATAACCAAACCAACACCAAGTGAAATTTGGTTTAGCACCAGTTTCACAAAACCGCACACAACAAACTGGATAGGAACTGGTTATAAACTGGTTACAAACTGTTTCATCAAAATAAACCGGTTTGACTCAAATGGTTTTTGAAGACCAAACCTATTATTTGGTTTGTTCATTTAGGTTTGGTTAACCAAACCATGCACACCCCTACCAGCATTTATTATTAATCATCTACAAAACATATGCACTGTCATCAACAACATGGTACCCATGCAGGTAGAGAAACTACATGGCTATCATTAAGTGAGAAAGAAAGAGTAGCTTGTGAATAATCTGCAATTGAATACAATAAATGACGCGGCACTTAAGGGACTAAATAAGAATGAAATCCTAAATAATTAAAATAGAGAGTTAATTTACCAAATTTCAATTAACATGGTGTCACAGAGGTATTTGAGCATTTAAAAATGAAATTATACCTCAATCTCAGTGGCCTTAAAATCCTCTTGAAGAACTGATTGCAAGGCAGCAATAGCAGTCTGAATTAAAAAAATCAAGGTCATAGAATTAGAACTTTAAAGCATGATCATGTAACCGTTTGACAAAATTGATAAGCAATAATTATTTATTTGTTATTTTATTAGTGACTCCCACCCCTACTTTTCTTACCCCCAAACTACCACATTATCACAGCCAATCTTCAGTACCAACATGGCACATACATTCAATACAGTCTAATATTATAATAATAAAGGTCTTAAAGAGTGCCCCGGGGGCACTCGTTAACATTTCCCTAATAATAATAATAATAGCATAATAAAATACTTATTAAGGAACATTTTAAAATAGTTGCCAAAAAAAGAGGGAAAATAAGAGCCAAAAACATTCATTGTTTATGCTCAATAGATGGAAAAAAATATTCAAAATATTGAAATATATCCTCCTTAAAAACAAAAAAGTTCCCAAGGACAACTGAGAACATGGTAGTCTCCTTTCCTACCAAAAAAACCAGCTAAGACTAAAAGACTGATAATGCAAAGAAGATCAAGAGGGGAAAAAAATAAGAAGCAAGAATGTTACCTGAACTGTCTCATCATACGTAAATGAAGGGTCGTTCTTCATCTTCTTTTCCAAGAAATTAATTGCCTCTTGATCCTTCGATCCAGCACTTGTGGCCTGAGTACATCATAATAAAATCTTAGAAAACAGACATTTGATTTCTGTCAACAGGTGCATATAATTGCGAAAAACAGATCCTGATCACATCAAGTGATGATGAAACAAGAAACGGTGTTCCTTACTTTCAAAGCATTTGAGGTTCAAATTCAATGCACGTCACTATATATAGGTGAATCCAGGTAGAAAGATCAATTAAGCCCTGCTAGTTACCCACATGTGACTCTAATATAAGCTGTAAGCTATTTTAATATTTTATTGTGGAGCTTACTGAAATTAGTTGAAACCAGCTTAAGAACGTGTAATAAGCTATTTTTACGCGCTCTCTTGAATACTCATGCAAATTCTTATGACAGAGATAAGCACAAATAAGTTTTAAATAAGCTGTTCCAAACACATCATATATGTATGGCTTAGAGTAAGTGATAGAAAGAGGGTGTTTGGAACTTCAGTCATTCGCATCAATGGTTGAGATTGAGATGTCATATTTCAATCTCTAAAGTAAGAAATTAACTTTTAAAAGTAAATAAAAGAAATCATAATTTTTATATAATTTAAATTATTGAGAGCAAGAAATGATCGTATGCACAGAAGAAAAATTCAACATTAATCAAAGTAAGAAATGATCTCATATGTACCTTGTGACCAAAGTAATGCCCGGCAGGGTCACATTTGTAAAGTTGAGGCCCATTTTCGTCATCAATTCCCAAGACCATAGCAACTTTGCAGCACAATAATTTCAAAATCATAGAAAAAGAAAACGGTATCAATAATGACTGTAAATATTTGAATTATAAAACAACATACAAGACATTATATAATCATTCGTCAGAGATTGTAGTGAAAAGGCTAGGAAAAATTTACCTACTCCCAGTGGTCTCATATAAGCATGTTGAGTATAGACTTGTGATTTGTCTGCAATCCTGTTCGTGTAAAAGAATACACAAGTCGGATACAAAGAATGTTATCAACAGATTGTAAAAACTTACATGTAGAGTCAAACAATGTGGTTGCTGACAAAGGAAAAAATTACAGTCAGAGCCAACAGATGTATTATAATAATGTTATTGCAATCTAAGAGCATATGGGATTTGAAAAAAAATAAAAGAATTACATGCAGTGGCAGTAGCCAAGAAGCACATTCATGGTGCCCGATTGTAGGAAATATGTCCTCCTAATTAGGGGAATGCTGGTTTCAAGGGCACATTATTTTAATCATTCATACAAAAAGGCATCTTAGATTGCTTAAGATTCTTGGGAAATTTGGAATTGCTCCCCTTCTCAACACAACATAAAATTAAGAGTAATGATATTTGAACATCAAAATTTTGACAACTTATACGACAACTTATAAAATCATACTAAAAACAACTCATGAGAGTTTTATAATATTTCTTCTTTCTCTCTCTTAACCAAATTAACACTTGATTTTATAAGTTGTCAAATAAATTGACATAATTTGGATGTTCAAATATCATTGCTCTAAAATTAAATTGTCATGTTTACTTTTAAATAAAATTTTCATTGCTGATCAGGATCCCTGTCAGAAGTCGGAACATCTTTTGAGTAAGAAATGGCACGATGTTTTCTAAATCACAATATGCTAACAAGTAACAACGGCTGTTTGGAAGGAAAAGTAACAATAATCTATGCATGTGTTGTTTTAATATGGAAGAAAAGGTAACAATAATATATGCATGTGTTGTTTTAATACATTGAATGCTGAAAGAATTACCATTTAGCCAACACATCCACAGGCATCTCATATCCAAATTTATGGCGAAACTCAGCTGCTTCATTTCTTGCTTGTTGAACCAGTGTCCTAGCATCAGCTGGAAAGAAGAATTCCAACAGGATAATGTGAAGGTAAACTTGGGATGTTAAGATATTTTTGTTCAAATATATTTCTAACCGAAATATTCATTTTTCTAGTTGAATCTAAATATCGTATCATATATCATAGTTCAACTTATGGAAAAATAATATTGCCATTATCTATACTCTATACTTAGTCTGTAATCATATATCTAGTTGGACATAGGCAGCATGCACAACTATGATAGTAAAAAATAGATGGGTGCAGTTAAACCTGAGGTTTGGCTTCAGAAATGATCTTAAATACCCCAATCAAGGACAACATTAAGCAATTCTAATAAGAGAAATGCTAGCAACACACATTCTAACACACTTTTCAACACACTCTCTTTGATTGGTTAAATTCTACATGGGACCCACCAAATTTATATGGGACCCACATGATTTGGTGGGACCCATGTAAATTTTAACCAACCAAAGGGTGTGTGTTAGAATATGTGTTGCTAGCATTCCTCTTCTAATAATAATCATCATTGCATTCTTATTTCCCCCTAATTAAGAAGCCGTTTCGGATGATATCAGGTTTTTCAAATCCTAATTTATATTTTACTAGATGCAATAGAGTGGATACACTGTCAGATACATGCTGCCTGCATCAACTTTAACAGGAAACAGATCTATATTTTTTACTGAAAATGTATGAAATAAATTTACACATCTACAACAAAAATGATGGAGATGCAATGAAAAACATACCTGTCATGCCAGTTGCCAGTAAACCAAGGTACTTTGTGATGGGAAAGAGATGCGTTACACTTGTCTGATCCAAGAGCTTGTCCTGCAATGAATATTTCAACTTAAGCAGTCAGCACAAATATTCCTGCAAGCAAAATAAAGTCTAACAGAAAACTTCCTGTACTCACCGGAACCTTTTTCTGAGTAACGACGCAAACAGAATCGTTTCCTCGGACACCAATTGAGGTTATCCCTGCGGCCTTAACAGCCTTGAAAGCATACTCTGTTAACACATTGAAAAATTCACAACTCAACCTACCAAACTAGTCAACTCAATTCAAAACAAGTGAAACAACACACAACAGGAAATTTTTGAGTCTAAGATGATCAAGCCCCGTTACAATGTTGTTTAAATCTTTGGTTTGTGATAACAAATTCAAGTGGCATACCCAATTTTAGATCGATGTTAGCAAATCCAACTTCCATGCAATGCAATGTAAACCAAAAAGTGTGAATAAATCAATATATAATTTTTTTAAAAACAATTGCCAACCTAGGTCAACGGTCCTTTTTTTTGGGTAGAAACATGAGGGTGAGCGAATTTGATATCTACTACACCGTAATATCAATTTAAATAGTCACAATTACAAAAAATAAACATGAAAAAGAAAAGATTAAACGTAAGAATAAAAACTAAATATACTTTCTTTCCACAGTCAAAATTAAAACAAAATGGGTCATTCCAGTACATTAAAGATCTGAGCCACATTTCACCAATTAAAACATCACATTGTAAAACGTTTCACTAAAACAAAAATGATTGGTTACTAATACAATTTTACGTACCCACTTGAAAGAGACGCCCTTCGGGGGAGAAAATAGTAATGTGACGATCATATCCACCTCCACTTCCTCGACTCATGTTTCTATATTACTTTCTCCTTGGGATAAGAAAAGAGACTGAAGCAATTGATTTTTATCTTCTTAAAGTGTTGGAATCAGATTCCTGCCAAAGAAAAGGAGAATAGGGTGCTGCAGTTAAAGAATAGAAAATACAAAATAATTGAGAGAGAAAAAAACAGAAAAATAAGCTAAGAATATAATAACTATAGATTAGACTGTCCTAAATGATAACTTTTCCACCACTAAGAATTTAAAGCTTCTGGATACTAAGGAATTTCACTTTGATGGTTCCAATAACTATGCATTGAGACAACCAACAAACAGTTCCCATGATACGAATTTTATCAGCCTGTTTACTGTCTATGATTGCTAGCTGCTATTGCTGATACGGTGCCTATTTGTTTCTTGTCCCATATTCCAAATTTCTAGGAGCGATACACAACAATATGATAAAAAATTGTTTTTCAATATCGTGCAATTATATTCAAATTGGTTTCTACAAAGGTGCAATCCTAAGTGATGTTTTGTTCAATAGGAAGCCGGAAATCCGAAAATGATACCAACAAAACCTCTTGACACAGTTTGACTGCGCAACTAATATTGAATTATAAAAAATGATACGAGTGAAACAATCTGAAGTGTTGAGAAGAAGAAGAAGAAGAAGAATAGTCTTTAGGGCTTGTAAAGATTGACTTATTTGAACTTATCTACTAACATGAGCCCTCGTGAGACTGTTTGTAAGAGCTTGATGAACTAGCTTATGAAATGAAAACAACTAATAACTTATACAAAAACATTTAGAATTTATTTTAAATCTTGTTATAAAAATAGTCAGGGCATGTTTGGATAAACAACTAATTTGCAGCTTATACCATAAGTTCTCCTAAACATAAGTTGTGAATATCATAGGTTCTAAAGAAAAATATAAAATAAAGTTAAATTGTTTAGGTATAAGCTATAAGTTGTTTTCATAAGCTATCTTGGAGAATTAGGGATTTATGAAATTAAGTTGAAAATAGCTTATGAACAGTGTCAGAAGTTGTTTTTATAAGTTCTCCCAAACAGTCTAGATAAGCTCAAATAATTAAGCACTTATACTACAAGCGTTTAT
The DNA here is from genome assembly GCA_958299785.1 of Medicago lupulina. Taxonomy (NCBI): domain Eukaryota; kingdom Viridiplantae; phylum Streptophyta; class Magnoliopsida; order Fabales; family Fabaceae; genus Medicago; species Medicago lupulina. Next base: position 66,387,885 of record OY283139.1, read on the forward strand.
GTTATAAGTGATTAATTAAGCTGTTTATCCAAACACGACCTAATTAAAAGCACAAAACCATGAAATTTCCTAATTGAACAAACGAAACATGCAACAAACAAGTATCGGAATATTGCAACAATAAAAAGATTGATCCTTTCTATATTCCCGTGCAGCGGTTAAAATAGCTTAGGGCACATTTGAATCGTAAAAGCTTATGAAACATTTAGCATAATTTAAATTCGAGAAAGGACACGAAACAGATCTACGACACCGTGATCTTCTTATTACTCAGATTCAAAAAAGACATTCATGGATAGATCTCTGATGTCAATCGCACCGCTTTGTAGGGGCGGATACGGCAGCCAGCTATGAATATGCATCATCGCGCGCCGCCGTATCGGAAAATTCCGATCAGAAAAAGAGAGAAGGGGAAACAAACCTGGTGATGGTGATGATGATGATGACTTTCTCGCAACTCCAACACCCAGCTACTGAGCTTTGTTGTTATAGGGTTTTACTGGGTTAAAACACGCGATTTTTGGTTTTGGAATTAATTCCATTTTTATTATTATAATTAATAAATGTACTGAAAAAAAAATACAAATATTTTATATAAAAATATGTAAGTCGTTGATATCTGCATATACAAAGATATGTCTTAATATTTATTATTATTTGTTTACACCTACAAATAATTATCATATTAATCAACATTGCCAGAGAGACGATTGATGTTTAGATAAGTGACCTTCCAACTGATAGAAGCTTAGGTAAAGGCCACGACAACCGAATAGTGGATACATGATTCTTTCGTAATTGGTTAAGAATGTGAATCCGGATGATCTCAAACTAAGTTAGACCTTAGTAGGAGTAGACAATTAGAGTTAAAGCTCAAGCTCGTTATTTATAGCGCCATTAAAAGCGAGGAATGATGGGCAAGGAAGCGCGTTTGTGAAAAAATTATGCACTTAAAACCTTGTCAGCATACCATAATTGAAAGATAAGTTGGCGATCGAGTGTGGGGTGTCATGAATCATTCGACAAGACATTGTAAGTCAAGTTGCTTTGGCTAGTAGAATGGATTAACTTATAAATACTACTTGTTTTGTACATTGTAAGGATAATAAAATCTTTGTGAGTTTGCATTTACCTTACCTTTTCATGTATTTGGTAGTCTGGTATTATAAACTCAACTAACCATATTTAACGGTCCACTAAAGCAATTAAGGAACCCAGAACCGAGGAACAAAAATTTCTTCTTTAGTTTTAATTATTAAAAAAATGAATAATAGTTGATGACATCAACCGATACCTCAGCTAAATCCTCGCTCCATCAAAACCAACGAATATCATAATATCTGTTTAGCATACATAAACACAAATATGAAGCAAAACAAATATCATTTTTACTAAAGACAGTGAACATTCATTATTATCCCCCGTTGGTAGTAGTAATAATAAAATTAATAATTTAAGAGGAGTGAAAATACTTACAAATTTATTTTAAAATATATTTTTTTTAAATACGAAAGTAAATTAAAAAAATTAACTTTTAATTTTTTTTTATGGGATTAACTTTTTAAATATTAAAATTAATCAATTATGTATATATATTTTTGATTAAAGAAACTTATGTTTAAATAAAAAATCACTGAAAAAGTAGTTTTACGTTACTTGCCTTTTATTATGACTGGTAAATTATTGGTCTCCATGAGCATAATTTAGTTGACCGAGACATACATGCATTATTATATGTAGGGGTTGTGGTTCGAACATCGACACCCTTACTTATTCACCTTGAAAAAGGTAATTTAGTCACTAAACTACTTAATAACAAATCACTAAATTATTGAATATGACGCGACAAAAAATAATTATTGAATGAGTAAATACCCAAATCCGTCCTTGAATTTGCAAGGACCAGCCAAATTCGTCCCTCAATTTTTCGAAATATCAAATTAGTTCTTGAATTTAACAGACATCCATCAGATTAATCCCTCCGTTAGTAAGGCTGACGTGTCGTCTTGTATGCTGTGTTCTGATGTCCCCATGTCATCCAGTCAGCCACGTGTACAAGGACCAACTAGATGGAAACGTTTCAAATTTCAGTTTTAACTTTTCACTTTCATTTTTTTTATGTTTTTCAACTTTTACCCCTCTTTTAAGGATCAATTTGATAGTAACTGTAATAATTTAGGGACCAATTTGATTGAAAATTTTAGAAATCTAGGGCATGATTTTATCGATTTTATTGCAAGGAGTGAGTACAAGGAGGTGTGGCATCAGTTATTTCAACTGAGAAGTCTACACAAACACTGGTGAGAGGTCTTGCTCTATCACATCCAACTGTTCCTGGAGTTATTAGAATGTCATATCCAAGTTATGGGACATCCGATTATACTAAACCCTAATTCATGGGATATATTTGTAGTGTAATGACTAAAATACGACTTATTTGATGGAATGTATGACTTATGACTTGTTAATGCCCCATAGTTGGCTTACTCTTTGCCTATGTAATGTTCTTGCACTTGTAGTGCAATGACTGAATTACGACTTATTTGATGGTATAATCAAGGATCAAACTGCGTCTCTTTACTTTTTTACTTTGTTCTGCACATATATGCATCGATGATCACATTAACATCTGTTTAAATAATTCAAGGACTTATTTTATGGTATTTTTATATAATATAGCGATCGATTTGATATTTAGACAAATAATTTAAGGACTAATTTGATGGAGATATTTCGACTGAAAATTTGCATTCATTCATCTTCAACCTCTTTTCATTACAATACACAAACCTAGTAGAATACAATATCATGTTAAGGCCTTCCTGGATTTTTGACAGTGTTGACTTTTCTTACAACACATATTATAGGACACCAACATTCAAGTACTCTGACATCACCATTAAACATAGAGCTCGAAGATGAAGATCGGCTATTATAGCTGCTTTTGCCCATACGTCCACCACCCATCATTTCTGAACACCAAAGCTTGAACAATTTTTGGATTTCAAATTCAATAAAAAAATTAGGTTTTGAAGTTTTTTGAATCGAGGAAGAACGTTGTTATCAATTAATGGAAGAAATTTTTGGGATTTCGAACTCTAGGTGACAAATTATAAAATTAGGGTTTCAATTTTATAGATTTGGGGAAGAAATAAGTCTTATGAGAGGTTAACGGTACACGTCATATCCGTTAACAAACAAACTCAACAGATTTGATTGACATTTGATAAATTCATGGATGAAATAGACATTTAAAAAATTTGAAGACAAATTTGGCTTGTCCTTATAAATTCAAATCGGTATCTACTAATTATTGAATATCAATTTTTTAATCCGACCACTGTTAATCCAACACAACCCCAAAACTCAACTCTTGAAGAGTAGTAGCAACTCCTTCGTTCGGGCGATAGAATACTCTGAGACTAATTGCGGCAGTTTCGTCCATCAACAACCACAGTTCCACCGTCCCTTTTTTGTATTCTCCAGAAACACCTTCTTGATTTCCTTCACTCATTTTTCTAAAACCTAAAACCACAATTCTCAATTCCCTTTTCCCATTATCTTCCACACATCCTTCCTACCATGTCAAACAGAAACCGCGGCCACCCTCATCCACCACCCCTACGCGCCGCCATATCACCACCACTCCACGATCCCATCTTCGCCATGCGAGGCGGTGGTGGCCATCCACCCCACCCGTCTCTCCTAGACGATTTCCGCGAATCTCAACTAGGGTTAGGCCACCGTCTTCCCCACCTCCACCCTGCGGCCGTCATCGAAGAACGTCTCGCCGTACAACACGGCGAGATTCAAGGCCTATTAGGTGATAACCAGAGATTCGCTGCCACACACGTGGCGTTAAAGCAAGAACTCGAAGCTGCTCAACACGAATTACAGCGAATGGCGCATTATAAGGAGTCACTTAGGGCGGATACGGAGGTTAGGATGAGGGAATTGTACGAGAAGGCGGGTGCCTTGGAAGCCGAGCTTCGCAGCACCGAGGTAGCTAAGGCGGAGTTGCAACAGATTCGTGGTGATGTTAAGGAGCTTAGTGCTGTTAGGCAGGATTTGTCCGGTCAAGTTCAGGCAATGTCGCAGGATTTGAGTAGGATGACTGCTGATTTGAAACGGATGCCGGCTTTAATGGCTGATGTTGATGCTATGAAACAAGAATTGCAACGTGCGAGGTAGTACTAGTATTCGAATTTAGAAACCAATGTTTTAAATTGTGGTTTTGCGTTATTGTAGTTATGCTGCGACACTTGATATTGCGAAGAATTGCACATGAATATGACATTGTGATTTAGAAAAAATCTTGATATTGTGATTTCAATCCAAAAAAATATTGACATTCTGTTGCAATTTAAATATTGACATTGTGACTGCAATTTATATATGCTGCATACAAATATGATTGTTTTTTTGAATTATGTCACTGGACATTGATTTGTGGAATGATTATGAAGACTGAATCCTAGATATGGAAATTAACAATATATTTACATGAGTTGCAATTCTATAATCAATAATGGAGAAAACCTTCTCACAACCATAAGGTGATAGTTATATGGATCAAGTGATACTTTCATATGATGTTCTAGTCCTATTATAAATTATGTGAGATGACAGATCATTTAAGTCTAAATCAATTTAATGATTTGTCGTATAGCGTGTAAAGGCCTGTACTATGTATATATTTGTGATTTTAAATTATGTTTTGAATGTTAGGTGTGTAGGTCAGGTGAGACCCAATATATTATATATCTTAACACTACTCTTATTTTTTGTTGCCTCTTTTCCTTTAGAGCTGCTATTGAATATGAGAAGAAAGGATTCACGGAAAACTATGAACATGGTCAAGTGATGGAAAAGAAGTTAGTTGCCATGGCTAGGGAGATGGAGAAGCTTCGTGCAGAGATTGCTAATGCAGAGAAAAGAGCACGTGCTACCGCTGCCGTCACCACTGCTGGGAATCCAGGTATACAATTGCGCATGTTTGTACTTATATTTGCCTTGTGGAATTTCTGCTGGTTAATTGACTTAATCTTGCTTCTTTCCCTTAAAATTAATAATTTAGTCTAATAATGTTCTAACTCTATTTTCTGTTCTTTGCTTTGATTTCATCTGTAGGTCAAGGGTATAATCCAAATTATGGTAATGCTGAGACTGGATATGCTGGAAATCCTTACCCTGCCTATTATGGCATGAATCAGGTAACATAATATTTAGTATATTTCAAATGTATCTTCTCGAGCATAGATGACCTTATAATATGCATTTGATCTGACTGAGTTGAGAATCTAAAGGGACATGCCATAATCATAGGATTACTATTACTTTTCATTTCTCAATTAAATCACTTCCATTTAGGTTTCTTAGAAAATCTTTGGATTGTTCAGTTCTTTGGCTGAATTGGGAAGTTCGGTCAAGCTATGTATTAGGAAAACCTTTAATGGAGTAAAGATGACAAATAATATTCATATAATTTAGTAATGGAGTAGGTAACTTGGATTGAGGTTAATTTCTTGATAGTTAGTGGGTTGCCTACAATGTCCATTTGATATCCACCGGTGATTCTGCTTCGAAGTCATTTAACGAGTAATTAATTCAATTGTGGATACCAATCATTGCTACTGTACTATGTGGCAGGACCACACATGTCATTGATAGTATGTATAAATACAAATTTCATGGTCACAGAAGGTTGTACATGCATATGTGAAGATCTTCTCTATTGGTTGCGTTTGCATGTTATTTTGTTCCCTATCTGGTCAGTAAGTATATTGCCCGAGTGTCATTTGAATTGAAGCTGCCTCCCAAGCTTCAATTAATCCGGTTTTTCTTGTGTAACAACATAAGGCGTAAGGTCATCTTCATCGAGGTGCTTGCTGGTTAAGCACCATCCATCATTGCCAATTTATTAAAGCACCAGTGTCATTCTAGATAAGACCTAACAAGAACCAGTGTTTTATTTAAGCACTTATCTGAAGATATGAGATATAATGATAAAATAAAGTTAAAATATCGATGAATTGGAAGATGTGGGGTCATAATGAAGCCTATTTGGGGTCATAATGAAGGTGCTAGGTTGAAGAGATGAGTTGCTTAAGTTGCAGGGGTTGGGTTGGAGATACTCCAAAGGGCCCATTAGGTTGAAACTGAACCTTACAAGCAGAGTCAAGTTTCTTATTCCCAGCCAATTTTTTTGGCAACACGCTCTATTATCCGATTGTGAAGCAAGTAGACTGTAGAGCAAGTATTGATCTAGTGGCAGAACAGAACAGACATCGAGAGGTAGGAACATAGTTTGTTTAATACCATCAAAGGTTAATTCCCAGGTTTCAACATTGAGGACAACGCTGATAACTAAGAAGAGGATATTGCTAGGCATGGGCCTGAGCCTAATAGAAGGGAAAGGTCTGATGTGTTCTCCAGGAGGAATAATTGTAATTCAGTAATTAAACTCAGTTACAAACTGTAACAGCTAGTTTTATCGTGTGAAATTAAGGGGTGTTTGATTAATTACAAACTGTAACAACTGGTTTTATTATGGTATTAATTAAGAGGTTCTAATTTTAAATTAGACATACAGCTGATACTAAGGCTAATAGGTGATAGGTAAGGGGATTTTGGATTAGGAAAGGAGGCATTGACAATTTTCTAAGAAACTGAGTTGTTCAGTTGTGAACAGTGGTCTTATGTAAAGAGGATTTTCCCTCTTGTTATTTTCATTGATTATAATCTTTCTTTCATTGGGTTCCTCTAAGAAACCTGCTATTTTTTACCGGGTTTTCCTCTTAACATCAATATTGTAGTATTTATGTTTGATCTGGAGCTTTTTTCTGTATATGAAAGCTTTGTGCAAGATTCAGATGGTCAAATTTGGTAGGTTGTTATTAGGTCCCTTGCCCGACTTCCACCTGTTCTAATGTTGTCCTTTTGTCGCCATGGCGGTATGGCATGGTGGATTTTGTGCCAGCCCATAGGTCACAACCCTGTGCTCATACAGTGAATTTTTGGCTGGCATCCATAGTCCACCATTGATATCTAACATCCAGAATGCCATGTTTGATCTTTGAAACTATTAGGACCCCATAAATTAGATTTAATAGAAAGAACACTTTTATCAATAAAATAGGAAAGAATAGGAGAGAAAACAATCCTCCAAGGGTTTCCACTTCTGCAATAGTCATTATTCACTAAAAGTTAAAATCCTCAATGAATGATCTCTATCCTTTTTTCTTCTATCTGTACAAATATTCCTCTTACTAACTAACTAACTAACTAACTTACTTCTCTAACAACTCTTGACTATTCGGATTCTCCTTTATTCTATCCTAGCGGTACACCCCCCCTCAAAAACAACCTTGTTCTCAGGGTTGCAATCTACTAATTTTCATTATGTTTAATAGCTGTAGAAAAAAAGAAAAAAAAAACTCTTTCCCCCAGGATCCCACTGTTGCAAGCTTGATAAGCCAGCTTCAAGCGAGGGGTAAAAACTTCTTTCTAGGTCAAATTGATCGACACTTTCCTGAATAACGATGTGGTTAGAAAATAAAGGAAAACAAGTATTTTTCGCTTCATCTTCACCTTTGACTTTCTCCTCAATCACCTCTACTCCCTCTTTATCCTTCATTATTGTCCCTTGACAGCGTTCTTGTTTTGTATCTTGATTTTCCAACACCATTCTCCAATCTGCTGCTTGCTTCATTTCTTGTTTTTGCAGCACCCAACCCCATGGGCGACTCCCATCTCTACTTGGCATAAGTTTCTTGTTGATTGCTAATTCCCCCTTGTGACCCAGAACGTGACCATCACAATCTCCATCCTTTGTTAAGTCTTGCCTCTACTCACTCTTCGCCATCAACTGATGATTCTTGATCTCTAAATTTTGATTTTATCCCATGTCTTCTTGCTCTCAAGAATCCATTATTTTATCATCATCCGTTGAAATTTCTTCATCAAGAGCTCCAAATCTTCTCATCATAGACATGGAAAATGACTCCCAAACTAGATCTTCATTCTCTTGATTCCAAGAACAAAACCAAAACATTGTCGCATCATTCATGCTCATGAACGCCCATTGAACTTACGGAATCCATGAATTTCTTGCACCTCAAATTTTTTTCTTCTGCCTTTGCAATCCTCCCAATGTGGTCTATTCACATAAGTGTTGGCAGCTTCACCATATGCGCTTCATCTCAAGCAACGCTGACACTCCTCGAAGCCCGACAGGTCGGACCATTTTTCTTAGGACCCCAGAAATTAATATTAATTGAAAGAACACTTTTATTAAAAAAATATATTAAAGAATAGGAGAGAAAACTCTCCTCCAAGGGTTTCCCCTTATACAATAGAGTCACTACTCTGTTCACTAAAAGTTCACAATACGCGATGAATGATCTCTATCCTTATATTATCTTATTTATACAAGTATTCTTCTAACCAACGAACTAACTATTCTAACAACTCTTAACCACTCTAATTCTCCTTTATTCGATATCCTAGCAGAAACTAGTCAGTTTAAACTGGTCAATTTGTTATCTGTGGATGGAAAAGTTGTATTGCATAGCCTTCAAAGAGCATAGTTCATTTACTACCCTCAATGTATTTGATTAGTTCATTGACAACCCTAAATGAAGTTGACTATATATTATGGGCCCGTTTGGATCGACTTATTTTTGGGCTTATGAAAAATAGATTATGCAAAGAAATAAGCTTTTATGTTATTCATAAGTTCTCACTAACGATAATTGTGTCTTCATAAGCTACCTTGACAAGCTTATGAATAATACATAAAAGCATATTTATTTGCATAAGCTGTTCTACGTAGGCTCAAAAATAAGCCAATTCAAACGGGCCCTATATACTCGCAGAAACTCTAGTATGATATGGACATGTATTGCCATTTTCCACCTTTAAGTCGATTTGGATATATTGTTATTTACTAATACCGGTAAATTTCAGGTACAGCCTGGTGGCGAGAATTTTCAGCAGTATGCACCTGCACCTGTACCTGGACCTGCCGCTTGGGGTGCATATGATATGCAGCGAGTTCAGGGACATCGATAGACTTCTATCCTGCTAAGAAATCTTATTTCCGGCATCCTGGGCTGCAGCTTTCTAGATTGGTTTGAGGTCCTACTCATGGGCATCATGGGAAATTGTTTCTTAGATGCTCCTCAAAATCATATTTTTATCAGAGGGTTCATATCAGCTAAGATCATGCAGTAGATGATGTTTGTCTGTGGTGTCAATTAATGGATATTTTGCTTTATAATAGCTTATTTTTAAGCTTGCTCCTCTGTCCTTAGCTTTAGTTTTTCTTCTACTTGCATCTAATATTGATAATTTATGGTTGGTTACCATCAATATTGTTCACCTACAGTTTGATTTTATGTAAATATTAGCTACGTGTTAACCATCACCACTACCAAGGAGAACAAGGGAAATAAAAGTTGTTCTTGTTCTCTTCATTACTTGTAATAGGCTTTCTGGAAATGGTTTGAATTGGTTTGAAGTGTACGATCTCTTTGGAGTTGGTTTTAAATTAAAAGCTGAGAATAGTTGGATTTAATGTAATTTTCAGCTGCTCGAGAAAGCATGAAAATAAAGCTGTTTTTTTTTGTATTCTGCTTTCGTTCATAATAGGCTTTCTAGGATGCAGAGTGAAATTGCTCAGCACATGAAATCCCAGGTTAAGCTCTGATTACATGTGTAAATAACATTCCCATAGCAAGGAAACCGAAAATATTCGTGAGACCATGTTGTACCTTAACATGCACAAGATTTTTATATTTTGTACACTCTGATTCTTTATTTTTATTGCTATACATTACAAGCTTGAGTTTAAAAAATGCTTCTTGCAGCCATTTTACTTTACAATGTGCTCTTACCTGTTTCTATTATTATTGATACTTCACTTGTTTAATGTCATTGTGTCATACCCCAATTTTTGACCTAAGGAACCACTGACACACGTCATTCGGTCCGAAGAATCTTCGACTTTTCAAGCGAAATTTCGACAGAAAGGTATTTTAAAATACCTCATTTTTTGTTCCGAGTCGGGCCCTCCTCACACTTTATCTCTATTTTTAATTTTAATTCCAATTTCCATCTTTTATTTAATTCCTCAATTTTTATTTTTATTTTAATTCTAAATTTTAATTAGTCTTCTTAATTTTATTTGTTAACTTAGTCACTTTCATTATTCTTATTTTTTTTTATTATTAATTGTCCAAAAATCCAAAAAAATAGTCCAGATACATTCCAATCCAAACAGCTATCATCAGAGCCTTATCCGCACAGTTCTTGGCACAAGTTTCGCTTCTCTTTTAACAAACCCTAACACCAAACCCTAAGGCTATAAAAACAACCCTGCATTCACAACCAAAGAGAGGCCGAAAATTAGACCAGGAAACCCTAGCCACCGCAAAATATTTATTTTCAAAACCTTAGACTGCTGTGTTTTTTTTTGTGTCTGCAAACTACTTTCAATCTGGTTCACAGTTTCAATTGTCGCTCTATTCTTTGCACTCACGCTGCCTTTGTTATTGCATTCACGCTGCCATTGTTATTGCTCATTCACCTTGCTATTACTCATTCACGTTTCTAATCTCAATTGTTTTTTCATTTAATTCACGTTAGCATACAACCTTGAGAACTTTTTTTTTTACAATTTCTTAATCAATTCCAATTCTTGCTAGTTTTCGTTGCAGTGTTATTTCCATTCCTTTATTTTTATATATTGCTGCCTCATCTTGCTCTGAATTCCAATTTTGAATCAATGGCGTGGCAACTGGTGCATGAGTCCGTATGAATTTATTTCCATAGTTTCATTCACTGTCCTTTCTTATTATTGTTGATTTTCAATTCTGCCAATTTGTTTTGTCCCGTACTCATACATTTAATCAGACCATGTTGTGTGTGGCTCTTTTGTCTCTATCCCAATCTCTTTAAATTGCTAGTTTAATTTGCCTTACTTAAAGTTCATGTTGTTGCTTCTGTTAGGTGTTGTTGCTACCAATTCAATCAACTTTGATTGAATTGCTTTGGTACGGTGTACTACTTCTTTTATTTTGCAGATTGTTTCTTTGATGTCGATTTAAAGGATGGGTTTTATACTTAATTAAGGTGGCCAGATTTGTACAGGAACGAGAAGAAGAAAGAAAGAAGGATGGGATTTACACCCTCGGTTCCTTTATTCCTATTTCTCATCCTTTTTAGCATTTTATTTTCTCATGGTTAGTCTTATTATTATGCACTTGTTTAATTCATTCATGCATATTTATCTTTTTTTTCATTTATTTTGTTGCAAGGAATTAGAATGTAAATTAGGCTTCATGTAAATTATTTTCTTATTTAATTTCCGCAGACCGTAGAATGTATTAATAGGATTTTATGTAATAGTTTAGGTATATGTGTGTGTGGGTGTGTGCATGCCTTATTCTTATGCTCTTAGCTTAGGTTAAGGATCCTCGTGGTGGTCCAACGCCACCATGAGCTACTCCGTGCTTTTATTCTTTTCCGCTCCGTTAGTTTTAATCTTTCAAAAAACCAAACAAAATCACAAAAACATTTTTTCTCAATAAACCTTGGCTTAACCAAGTGATCCTTTTCCATTTTATTTCTTTAATCAAACATTAAATCAATCTAATTCTATTTTGAGTCATTTTCTTTTAACATAAAAAACACAAACAAATAATCATTTGCCACTTGGCTTTTTCTTTTAAAACCTTTTTTCAAAAACTAATAAAAAACACAAAACCAATCAAACGAAATTTTTACCCCGAACTACGAGGTTCTGATCCCTCACGGGTACGTAGGCAAAGGACACTCGTCCTTCCGAATCAATAAAATGTAGATAATTAGGTCTTTCTTTAATTCCATTTTCTCAAAACAAGCAAGTTTATAGCACATATATTAAATAAAGTCGAAAGGTTCTCGTAGAGTACTACGAACATAAAGGGTGCTAATACCTTCCCTTTATGTAACCAATCCCCGGACCCCACCTTTAAATAAATTTTTTCAATCAAAGTCGTAAAATAAATCAGTGAGTCAAAAGCTAATCAAATAGCCTTGATCTCCAAAAAATGGCGCGACAGAAATGGCGACTTCACTGGGGACTAATTCGAGGGTTAAGCCTAACTCGACTTTATTTTAATTCTTGTGCTATAATTTGCTTAAACAAAAACAAAAATAAAAGATGGAAATGCTTGTATATATGTTCTCCTTCTTCTTTCTCCTTTCTTCGTGAGTGGTGAGGTAATAAGTCCTACACCCGGGCTTGAGAGAAATATAAGATAGGACGGCGGTATCATAGTCCCAGGCCAAGAGTACTCTTCGGTTTTGGCACATGTGATAACCCCACTCAACGGAGGGATCTTGGAAGTATACTTTGTCAACGTGAGTACTCATGCTTGGCTTACTATTTTCAAGTGACCGTTAAAGTTGAGAACCTTAGTTACCTTAACCCATCTTGGCCTTTTTAGGACGTAGTGCGGTGGCTAATCGAGAGTACTCTTGAATTGGTCGATACGCGATACTACACCCAAACGAGACTATCCTACGGATGTTGTTGGAATGGGAGTACTCCCGTCACCCGATAAATGTTCGGAAGTGGTTGAAAACTTTGGGAACTTGGTAAAACCCGTGATACAGGTACAAATGAAGCCATAGTCCCTACCCTACAGCGTACTATCCCTCAGCTCCAACATTATGGACTAAACCTCACCATGTTTTCACCGTCTGTGTAGCATAAATCATGCATACATGCATTCATTCATAAAAACTTTTTTTTTTCATCAAATATCGAAGGATTTAGAAAAGTTTTTGCAAACATCACGGACGAATGGACCTTGTAAGAAAGAACAACAAAAAACATTACTTCAAAAATCTTAACTAAGCCTTAGCTTTTGCTAAAAACTTTTTCCTTGGTGTTGTTCTTACTTTTGGAAAAGGAACCGGTTGCAATATCTTCACAATTTTCGAATAAAAATCACGCTCGTCTGCGATGTTTACGATTCACTTTGATAAACCCTTCAAAAATGTGTCTAATTTTGCATAAACGCATCATGCATCATACTGCATTCATAGTTTCAAAGTCCGAGTCTCACAAAGTCTCCTTATCCATCAAAAAGGTCAACATGTGGTCTTCAGTCGACTCACAGATACAACACTCGGGCAAGCATCAATGGAAGGTCTTGAACAAGAGAATCAGGCACTCCGTGAAGAGATGGCAATCATGTAGGTTAAAATAAACGAGATGGTAGCTATGCAAACTCAGGTGGATGAATTAACTGAATTGGTGAAAACACTGAGAGCGGCACAAAATCAACCACCGCCTCCTCCTCCTGTCAGAACTCAGGCCGAAGCAGGTGACTCTGCTATCCCTAATTGGGAAATATGCTTCGAATCTCCAACATCTTCCACGCCTCCACGATCTGCGCCCTGGTTCCCGCCCTTTACTTCTGGTGAAATACTCCGCCCTATTGCTTGCGAACCTCCGGCACCTACTTTTCAAACTACAGTTTACACTCCTCCACCAGTACCAACGCTCCACCAAAGTGAACCTCCACTGCCTACTGTCCAGCATGCAATCTTTGTCCCTCCTCCAGCTGCGACACGAGCCCAAGCTACTATGACCTATTCAACACCAACAATCCATACTGTCCCACAAAATAAAGAACCCATCTTTCACTCCGAGAACATGGGGGCCTATGACAGAGTGGATGACTTGCAAGAGAAATTTGAGATAGTGAATCGGGAGATACGAGCCCTCCGCGGGAAAGAAGCACCCAAAAAGGATGTTTATGATCTGTGCTTGGTGCCGAATGTCCAGATACCCCACAAGTTCAAGCTCCCAGACTTTGAGAAATACAGAGGGACTTCCTGCCCTAAAGACCATCTGACAATGTATGTGAGGAAAATGTCCACCTATGTCCACGATCATCAGGTCCTTATCCATTACTTTCAAGATAGTTTAACCGGTACCGCACTGAAGTGGTACATGAACTTGGACCGTGCAGAAATCCGAACTTTCAATGACTTGCTTGAGGCCTTCGTGCAGCAATACAAATTCAATATGGACATGGCTCCAGACCGAAGTGATCTTCAGGCTATGGCTCAGGAAGACGACGAGACATTCAGAGAATATGCCCAACGGTGGAGGAACGTCGCTACCCAAGTCAGCCCACATGTAGAAGAGAAGGAGATGACCAAACTCTTCTTAAAAACTCTTAAATCAGTTCTACTATGAGATGATGGTCGGAAATGTTCCCAGGGACTTCTCAGAGATGGTGAACATAGCTATGCGTCTGGAAGCAGGGGTCCGAGAAGGACGATTAACCGCCTCTGCCGATATCCAAGAAATTGCCGACTCTTGGGAAACCTGATCTCTTTTGTGCCTTCCATCAAGGGGCACAAGGTCACAAAGTTGAGGACTGTTTTCGACGCCGGTGTCTTGTCTTTCAAATATTTGAATCCGAGCATGTAGCCGCGACCGGGTCGCTGTCAATGTTCTTTCTACTACTCATCTGCTCATTTAAATATGTTTGTTGTTTGCTGCTTTTCAAAAATGTCCTTTCGTCGCGCCCGAGACGAAAGTGAACTGGTGTAGGGTTTTTTGCTTCAAGTATTTTCCATCTTTAATAAAAGGTCGTTTCTATCCCGACTGCCTCTTTTGTGCTTATTCCGAAAAAATGGTAATACAAAAAACCAAAAAATAATAATTTTAATCACTCTGAAATAACTGCATAACCATAATTTATATTTACTTGTCAAAATCAAATCATGCATTAATAAACCCGTTGAACACTTTAACCATGTACTCTCTCCCAACTTTGAGTTCCCTGTGTCCGAAGAAGAGGAAGACGGAAAAGTTCTCGATGGGGTTTTTCTTGTAACACCCCGTTTTCCCAACATAAAAATTTCTTTAAAAAGAATAGCATGCATCAGAGTAAGCACATAAACAGGGCATCACATTTCTAAAACATCTCATGTTAATGAATAAATAATCATTAAATTTTCGTAAAATCTCGCAGCGGAATAATCATATAAAATAAACATCTCAAAGGTCTTTGGCACGCAGGCCTCATCAACATCTTATTATCAAAGTCTTCGAGTTAAACATAAGCATGTAACATAACATAATCAAATCAAAAACATAATACGCAAGGAACAGAGAAAATGTAAGCAAAGTTTCCCCATCCCGTTACGTATCAGTCTGCTACGGGTTCTGCGAAAATTCACCCAAAAAGTCCCAAATTCAACATCTAAATCATCTAAACTCTCAGAAACATCATCATTATGGTTAATCTACGTTCTGCACTCATCCTACACTTCTGTTCTACAGTTTCATAGCTTAATTCATGGTTTTTCTTCACTTTTAACCTAAATTCAATTCTCTCAAACAGCCCTATGATTGCTTAATCTTGATTAGATGAATTACAGAATAATATAATCATAAGCTAGGCTCACCCTTACCTGATCAAAGCAGAAAATCGCAGCCCTTAAGCTCTCTTCTCACTTCACGTCCGTTTGCACCTTTTTCCAAAACTCTGTACGCGTACTGACTCTCTTGACCTAATTTCCCTTTATATACTCCCAACAAATCTTATCTTATTTACTCTTTCTCCCACATAACTCTCTAAAATCCAAAACTAACCCACAACTAAATATTTTATTTTATTTTCAAATCTTATTTTATTTAACAATAAAATAAGTCACCACGTCACATAAAAACATCTTAAATCTTCACTTAACATCACATAATATATATAAAAATATATAGCAATATCTCAAATAAATCGAATAATTAAATAATCAAAATGGGCGTTACAACTCTCCCCAACTTAAAAGATTTTCGTCCTCGAAAATTACCTCAAGCAAACAACTCAGGGTACGACTCTAGCATCTTACTCTCTAATTCCCACGTCAAACTCTCACCGGTCGCTCCCGACCAAACGACTCTAACAAGAGGTATCTCCTTGCCCCTCAGCGTCTTCGTCTTTCTGTCATCAATCCTCACTGGTAAGGTCTCAACCGTAAGGTTGTCCCTAACTTGCACATCATCACTCTGGATCACATGAGACAGATCCGGAACATACTTCCTCAGTTGCGACACATGGAACACGTCGTGCAAATTCGATAAATGTGGTGGCAATCCAATACGATAGGCCACCGCCCCAATCCTCTCTGATATCTGATACGGACCAATAAACTTCGGGGTCAACTTCTTTGACTTCAACGCACGACCAACACCAGTCATAGGAGTCACTCTCAGGAACACATGATCTCCCTCTTGGAACTCAAGGTCCTTTCTTCGCTTGTCATGATAACTCTTTTGTCGACTCTGCGACGCTTTCATCTTCTCTTGGATCATTCTCACTTTCTCAGTAGTCTGTTGAACGATCTCCGGTCCTAACATCACATTCTCGCCTGACTCAAACCAACACAACGGAGTTCTACATCTCCGACCATACAAAGCCTCAAAGGGTGCCATCCCAATACTCGAATGATAACTGTTGTTGTACGTGAACTCTATCAATGGAAGATGACTATCCCAAGTTCCTCCTTGCTCAAGTACACACACTCTCAACAAATCTTCCAACGACTGAATCGTCCTTTCCGACTGACCATCTGTTTGCGGATGATAAGCCGAACTCAACCTCAACTGAGAACCCAACGCCTCTTGCAAACTCTTCCAAAATCTAGAAGTAAATCTCGGGTCTCTATCTGATACGATGCTCGAAGGAACACCATGCAACTTCACAATCTCCTTGACATAGATCTCTGCCAACTGAGCAACAGGAAAAGTAATATTAATCGGTAGAAAATGAGCCGACTTCGTCAATCTATCAACAATCACCCAAATAGCGTCATTCCCTTTAGGAGTATTCGGCAAGCTCGTCACAAAATCCATGGATATACTATCCCATTTCCACTCTGGCACATCTAAAGGCACCATCATACCAGCAGGTTTCTGATGCTCAACCTTCGATTTCTGACAAACCAAACAAGAATAGACAAACTGTGCCACGTCACGTTTCAAACCAGACCACCAAAACATCTTCTTTAAATCATGATACATCTTCGTAGCTCCCGGATGAATACTCAAGCTACTTCTATGACTCTCTTCAAGGATCATCTTCTTCATTACCTCATTATCAGGAATGCAAATCCTACCTCGGAATCTCAACACTCCTTGATCATCCACTTTAAAGTCACTATCCTCCGCCTGATTACTAGCAACCAACAAGTCCACAAACTTAACATCTTCTTTCTGCGCCTCTTTGATACTTTTCAAGAACTCATTATCAATCTTCAACATTCCTAGCTTTACACTCTGAGGTGTTCTTTCACAAACCAAACTCAAATCTCTAAACTGTTCCAACAACTCGAATTCCTTCACCATCATGGCAGACATATGCAAAGTTTTCCTGCTCAAAGCATTCGCAACCACATTAGCTTTACCCGGATGGTAATTCAAACCAAAATCATAATCTTTTAACAATTCAAGCCACCTTCGCTGTCTCATATTCAATTCCTTCTGGTCAAATAAGTACTTCAAACTCTTGTGATCACTAAACACCTCAAACCTCGAACCATACAAGTAATGTCTCCATATCTTCAATACAAAGACCACAGCCGCCAACTCTAAGTCATGCGTCGGATAATTCTTCTCATGAATTCTCAATTGCCTTGAAGCATAAGCTACCACCTTACCATCTTGCATAAGAACACCACCTAAACCCAACTTGGACGCATCACAATACACCACAAAAGGTTCATCGGGTTTCGGCAAAATCAAAACTGGAGCCGTCGTCAAACGTTTCTTCAACTCATTAAAACTGTTCTCACAATGAACATCCCACACAAAAGATTTACCTTTACACGTCAACTGCGTTAACGGAAGAGCCAGCTTAGAAAATCCTTCTATAAATCTTCGATAATAACCAGCTAGACCCAGAAAGCTTCTAATCTCAGTAACAGACTTAGGAGTCTCCCATTGCGATACCGCTTCAACTTTAGACGGATCAACCGCAATGCCATCGCCAGAAATAACATGACCAAGAAAACTTACTTCTTTCAACCAGAACTCACACTTAGACAACTTAGCAAAAAGCTTCTTCTCTTTCAACACTTGCAAGACGATCTTCAAATGTTCGGCATGCTCTTCTTCAGTCTTAGAATAAACCAGAATGTCATCAATAAATACCACAACAAAACGATCCAAATAAGCATGGAAGATTCTATTCATATACTCCATAAATACGCCAGGTGCGTTAGTAACACCGAAAGACATCACCGTATACTCATAATGTCCATAGCGCGTCCTAAACGCTGTCTTCTGCATATCTTCATCCTTCACTTTAATCTGATGGTAACCCGATCTCAAATCTATCTTGCTAAATACACAAGCACCCACCAACTGATCCATCAAGTCGTCAATTCTCGGAAGTGGATACCTATTCTTTATCGTTACTTTATTCAACTGACGATAGTCGATGCACAACCTCATACTTCCATCTTTCTTCTTGACTAACAACACTGGAGCTCCCCACGGTGAAACACTTGGTCTCACGAACTTCTTATCGAGCAAATCCTCTAACTGTTTCTTCAGCTCCGCCAATTCAGAAGCTGACATACGATACGGCGTCATAGACACAGGCTTCGTTCCAGGGATGAGATCAATCGAAAATTCAACTTCTCTTTCTGGAGGTACATCAGGAATCTCATCTGGGAAAACTTCAGGAAAGTCGCATACCACTTGTAGCTTATCGATCACCGCCTGATTCTCAATAGATAAAGACGCCATCAAAGAAAACATCATAATCCCGTCGCGCTCCAACTGCTTCAACTGTTTAGTAGATAGGAACTCTACGCCACTCTCTTCCTCGGGAGAAGAAAAATGCACCGTCTTGCTAAAACAATTAATCAGAACATGGTTGTACTCTAACCAATTCATCCCCAAAATTACATCCATCCCAACCAACGGCAGACACACTAAATCAATCTCAAAATCACGACCGAACATAGACACAGGACATCTTAAACACACAAGGGAAGTAGTCACCGAACCCTTAGCTGGAGTTTCGACAACCATCTCCCCATTCATATCAGATACAACAAGATTCAACTTAGCAGCACAATCAAGAGCAACAAAACAATGTGTAGCACCAGTATCAATAATAGCAACTAATGGTATATTATCAAAATAACAAGTACCTCTGATCAAGCGATCCTCGCTCTCCGTCTGCGTACCCGTCAAGGCAAAAACTCTCCCAGAAGTCTGAGCCTTCTTAGGCTTCGTGCATTGCGAACCAATGTGACCCTCATCGCCGCAGTTAAAACATACAACATCACCATGTTTGCAATCCGCAGTAGTGTGACCCTTCTTGCCACAACGGAAACACCTCTTCACCTCTCCAGGACAAGCATTACTCTTATGGCCTTTCACGCCACAAGTATAGCAGACAACCTCAGCAGGAGCATCTTTCTTAACAGGTCTCCTCTCATCATTAACTCGCTGTTTGCCCTTATCTGCAGGGGCACTGTAGGGCTTAGGACGGCTTTGCTGCCCCTTTCCTTTCCTCTCATTAACCACCTTGTAATGAGCCTTAGTGTCCTCCTCATAAATCCTGCAGCTGCTCACTAACTCAGAAAAGTTTCTAATCTTCTGATACCCTATAGCCCTCTTGATATCAGCTCTCAATCCGTTCTCGAACTTAATACACTTAGAAAATTCGGCAGTCTCAGCAGAGTAGTGTGGATAAAACTTGGCCAGCTCCACAAATTTTGCAGCATACTCAGTCACAGACATGTTCCCTTGCTTAAGCTCCAGGAACTCAATCTCTTTCTTGCCCCGCACATCCTCAGGAAAATATCTGTTGAGGAATTCTCTCTTAAATACTGCCCAGGTCACCTCAGCACCGTCCTGCTCCAGGGTGGGTAGGAGACTAATCCACCAATCGTCCGCCTCCTCAGCCAGCATGTGCGTACCGAAACGCACCTTCTGCACCTCCGTGCACTGCATAACTCTGAATACTCTCTCAATCTCTTTGAGCCAAGTCTGGGCTCCATCCGGATCATATCTCCCCTTGAAAGTAGGAGGATGGTTTCTCAAGAAGGTCTCCAGCATACGGACCTCTGCACCAGCTACTATGACCTATTCAACACCAACAATCCATACTGTCCCACAAAATAAAGAACCCATCTTTCACTCCGAGAACATGGGGGCCTATGACAGAGTGGATGACTTGCAAGAGAAATTTGAGATAGTGAATCGGGAGATACGAGCCCTCCGCGGGAAAGAAGCACCCAAAAAGGATGTTTATGATCTGTGCTTGGTGCCGAATGTCCAGATACCCCACAAGTTCAAGCTCCCAGACTTTGAGAAATACAGAGGGACTTCCTGCCCTAAAGACCATCTGACAATGTATGTGAGGAAAATGTCCACCTATGTCCACGATCATCAGGTCCTTATCCATTACTTTCAAGATAGTTTAACCGGTACCGCACTGAAGTGGTACATGAACTTGGACCGTGCAGAAATCCGAACTTTCAATGACTTGCTTGAGGCCTTCGTGCAGCAATACAAATTCAATATGGACATGGCTCCAGACCGAAGTGATCTTCAGGCTATGGCTCAGGAAGACGACGAGACATTCAGAGAATATGCCCAACGGTGGAGGAACGTCGCTACCCAAGTCAGCCCACATGTAGAAGAGAAGGAGATGACCAAACTCTTCTTAAAAACTCTTAAATCAGTTCTACTATGAGATGATGGTCGGAAATGTTCCCAGGGACTTCTCAGAGATGGTGAACATAGCTATGCGTCTGGAAGCAGGGGTCCGAGAAGGACGATTAACCGCCTCTGCCGATATCCAAGAAATTGCCGACTCTTGGGAAACCTGATCTCTTTTGTGCCTTCCATCAAGGGGCACAAGGTCACAAAGTTGAGGACTGTTTTCGACGCCGGTGTCTTGTCTTTCAAATATTTGAATCCGAGCATGTAGCCGCGACCGGGTCGCTGTCAATGTTCTTTCTACTACTCATCTGCTCATTTAAATATGTTTGTTGTTTGCTGCTTTTCAAAAATGTCCTTTCGTCGCGCCCGAGACGAAAGTGAACTGGTGTAGGGTTTTTTGCTTCAAGTATTTTCCATCTTTAATAAAAGGTCGTTTCTATCCCGACTGCCTCTTTTGTGCTTATTCCGAAAAAATGGTAATACAAAAAACCAAAAAATAATAATTTTAATCACTCTGAAATAACTGCATAACCATAATTTATATTTACTTGTCAAAATCAAATCATGCATTAATAAACCCGTTGAACACTTTAACCATGTACTCTCTCCCAACTTTGAGTTCCCTGTGTCCGAAGAAGAGGAAGACGGAAAAGTTCTCGATGGGGTTTTTCTCGCCTACTGGGGCATCTTAACCGTCAAAGTCAAAAACAAAATATCAAAGAAGAGTGTCCAGAAAAGGACATCCACTTACGAAGACCGGCACGAGATGCTAACATCATACTTCAAATGCACACTTCAACAGGGGCAACCCCCCATCATACTTCAAATGCACACTTCAACAGGGGCAACCCCCCCTCCTTCCCTACAACATGGAGATCGTTGAAGTCCCTGTCAACAGGAGTTCTGCTGAAATCCAAGCATGATTGAACTTAAAAACATGACGGCCTCGTACAACTATGTCAGAAGAGGTTAAAACAAACTTCTTACAAGAAGGTTCGTCCTAGTGGACTTCAAGAAACCTTGTGCTAACAAGACACCATCTTTCCAATCAGACTCCAGGGACATGTGAATGCCTAACTATGGGGGCCCATGTGCAGTGGCTCATGTGACTACAAATGTCAATAAAACTCTCATGCTGGTGCAGTCAAGAAATACTTTGTCAAAATATACAAAAAAAAAAAAACAAAAAAGCTCGATGAGTCGCGAACCTGAAAAGGCGACTTAGGCAAAAATGAGCGTCTCGGTGGACTGAAAACCCGAAAGGGCGGTCCAGGCAAAATTAGAGACATGAACAAAAATAATTATCCTGATAGATTGAAAAACCCGCAAGGGCGATCTATGCAAAAGTTAAGGATCAAGACAAAGTAACTGTATTCGGTCAGGCACAGTCAACTTGGGGCATCCAGTCATCAGAAGATCTCCGATTCGAAGCATCTGCAAATGAAAGACCCGGAACAAGGGCAATTCAAAGTTGTTAGGGAGAATAGTGGTTACGGTGTTCAATGTACCTTTCCCATATATTTACCATTTTCCAAATTTTTCAAAATCTGTGGAGCCGTGCCATTGGCGGGTCACCACTCAATTCATCAAATTTGAGCCTGTGCCCATTTATTTGGAACTCTCATTTATTTCTATTTGCGAAGTTCCTTCTATTTTTAATGGCAACACTTGAAGCAAAAAATTTCAAAATACAAAACCTTTTTACATATTTTGAAAAGTGTGAACGACAAACACACTCTCTTTGAACTCATGAGTAGATGAAACATACATCAACATCCACCTCGAGAACGCTTACATTCCGGAAGAGAAACATGGCTAAGTGTTATGGAGAAGGCCTCTGCTTTGAGCAAAATGCAGTCACAATCCAAAGATACAAGAAAACAAAAAAGAGCTCGCTAAGCTGAAAACCTGAAAAGGCGGTTTAGGCAATAGAGAGCGTCCCGGTGGACTGAAAACCCGAAAGGGCGGTGTCATACCCCAATTTTTGACCTAAGACCCCATTTTTATTTTTATTTTTTTTATTTTTTCTTTCAAAGACAAATTTCAAAAATCACAAAAAAATTAGTTTTTAATTTGTTTAAGTTTATTGTTTTTTATCGTTATTAATTTCCCCCAAAATAAGAGGAAAATAAGAGAAGCATAAAATGAAATTTCATCAAGGATACAAGTGGAACAAAGTGACATCACCATATCCCCTCATGTTGCCACCAGATCCCAACTGTTTATTAGTCACGTGTGTTTGTCTCCAAAAGGAAAGGAACAACAAGAATGTTCTTAAGAACATTCTCCATATGACAAATTTTACAACTTGGACATTCTTGCTTTCCAAACAAAAGAACACACGCACATGGGGTATTTCATGAAAGGGGGAAATAACTATCCTTGATGCTTGCTATGAAACAGCTGTAACTCAAGAGAATGTTTTCAAGAATGTTCTACAATTAACAAAGTTGTTTTACAAAGAAAGAATGTTCTGGAACTACAAATATGGATAAGGATGTTGTCTTTCAATCACAGCCAATTACAACTCAGGCACAGCTGTATTACAGCCTCACACTAGCTGTCTCAAAAGGCAAGAATGAAGAGAATGCTCTTGAGAACATTCTTCACTTGAAAAAAACATATTTTTTGCAACACTTGTGCATCAAACAAAAAAAGCACAAGCACATGGGTTGTTTCCAAGAAGGGGATCACAGCTGTTTTCTTGCAATCACGTGTGGCTGTCCCAAAAGGCTTAGAAGGGAGAGAATGTCTTGAGAACATTCTTCACTTGTTAAAATTCACATTTTGGGCATTCTTGCTTTTCAAGCCACAAAGGGCAGCACTTGTAGCCTCCATGAAGTGCCATACAGCTGTGTTCCAAGCATCTACAACCTACATTCACGTGTGAACCTTTTTTTTGCAAGCTGGAAGTTCCAGAACGTTCTGAGAACGTTCTGAGAACGTTCTGCAAGAACAAAATTCACTTTTTTTTCATTCTTGCACACCAAGCAACAAAAGCAAGAGCACGTGGGTGGATTTTGGCAAGCAAAACACAGCTGTTTGTGGCTGTAAGACTTCAAGTTTCTCACCTCTATAAATACAAGCATGGATCAAGGCAAAAGAGGAGGTTACACACACAAAAATTCAAGAAAACTCTCCACACACACAAACAAAAATTCATAAGCTCCTCAAATAACAAACCTCTCAACAAAACTCTTTCCTTTCTCATCATCATCAACAAACAAACAAAAATCAAACAAAAAACATCACACCATCTTCACCCAAAACAAACAAAAATCAAATAAAACAATCCTTTTTTTTCTCTTCTTTCTCTCTTTCTCTTACTCTCCCCACAAAGGTACATAATCTTTTTTTTCTTTCTTCTTCTTCTTCTTTTCTTTTCTCTTCTCTCTCTCCCTCTCTCTCTCCCTCTCTCTCTCTCTCGTGCTTCTCTCTCTCACTCTCTCTATATTTTTTTCTTCATTTATTTTACGTTAAACACACACAAATTAATCCAGAGTACTCTGGTCCAAAATTAACTGTTTATATTATATTTTTGTTTAATTTAAATACTCTCCAGAACGATCTGGTCCTTGTTAATTAAATTAATCCAGAGTGTTCTGGTCCTAAACTAACTGTTTATATTATATTCTTGTTTATTTTATATTTCTCCAGAACAATCTGGTCCTTGTTAATTAAATTAATCCAGAGTGTTCTGGTCCTAAATTAATTGTTAATATTATATTTTGTTTAATTTAATTATTCTCCAGAATAATCTGGTCCTAATTAATAATCAAATTATTCCAGAGTTCTCTGGTCCAATATTTATTAGTAATATTGTTCTACTTTTTATTTTATATTTCTCCAGAATATTCTGGTCCGTGCTAAAAAAAACTTCATAATTCATTTTAACATCATTTTTCTCATTCTGCTTATATAATCATTCTCAAGAATGTTCTGGTCCCATATATATATATATAATACTATTTATTTTGCTAAACTAACAAAAAACCCAAAAACATTTCTTGCCCCAGAACTACGTAGCTTTGATTTCTCCATCGCACCTGGAGATACGTAGGAGCAAGATAAAACTCTTGTCAAGCACAATAAACAAAAAATACAAAAAAACATTTTCTTACCGCACCATATACAAAAAACAACAAAAACATTCAAATAACAAAAATCACAAAATATTTTCATAATAAACCTTGATTTTTCATCAAGTGATCGTTCTTTCTATTTTCCTTTCTTAGTCAAATTTCAAATCAACTTTAATTCTATTTCAAGTCTATTTCCTTCAACATTAAAAAACACAAACAAGCTTATTTGCCACTTGGCTTTTTAGTTTAAAGTCTTTTTTTTCAAAACTAATAAAAAACACAAAACCAATCAAACGTCAATTTCTACCCCGAACTACGAGGTTTTGATCCCTCACGGGTACGTAGGCAAAGGACGCTCGTCCTTTCAAATCAATAAAAAATGTAGATAATAGGTCTTTCTTCATTTTATCTTATTTTTTATCGTTATTCTCAATTTCCTTCTTTTTAATAAAATTAAGCAAGTAATAGCACAAAAAAGTAAAAGTAAAGTCAAAAGGTTCTCGTAGAGTACTACGAATATTTAGGGTGCTAATACCTTCCCTAAATATAACTAACCCCCGAACCCTGATCTCTTTCAAATGGGTAATTCGAACTTTTTTCCCCTTCCCCCAAAAAATTAAAAAGTTCAGTCGTGAATAAAAAATAGTGAGTCAAAGCTGGTCAAACAGCGATGGTCTCCCGAAAAATGACGCGACAGAAATGGCGACTTCACTGGGGATGGTGTTCGAGGGTTAAGCCTAACTTGACTTTGTTTAAACTTTTGTGCTATTACTTGCTTAACAAAAACAAAAAAAATAAAAGATGGAAATGCTTGTATATATGTTCTCCTTCTTCTTTCTCCTTTCTTCGTGAGTGGTGAGATAATAAGTCCTACTCCCGGGCTTGAGGGAAATATAAGATAGGACGGGGTACAATCATAGTACCATACCAGGAGCGGTCCTGCGATATGTGTGCATGTGATATAACTCCACTCAACATAGGTCTTTTAAAAGTAATATTACGTCGTCATGAGCAGTCGTGATAGGCGTTATTATTTTTGAAGTCCGCTAAACGTTGAGGACCTTTAGATCACCTAACCCATCTTGGCCTTTTTAGGACGTAGTGCGGTGGCTAAACCAAGAGCAGTCTTGAATTTAGTTGATACGCGATACTACACTCAAACTAGACTTCCTTGTGAATTTTATTGGACTAGGAGCATTCCTATACACCGATATATTCAAAAGGGGGTTGGAATTTGGGGAACTTGGTAGAACCCTTGTTACAAGTACAATTGAAACCATAGTCCTTACCAAATGGCGTGTTTTACCCTTGGCCCCAACATTACGGATTAAACCTCACCATGTTTTCACCATTTGTGTAGCATAAATCATGCATTCATTCATCAAATCTTTTTCTCATTAAAATACCGAAGGACTTGAATAAGTTTTTTGTAAACATCGCAGACATGATTCCCACAAAAAGAAGTGTTAAGAAGTATAGTTTCAAAAGCCCGAATTTGACAAGACTAAGGAAGCTAGGATCTCTAGTAGCTAGTCCAGGAGGCTTTCGGGACCGTCATGGGAAATTGCTTGACATCCTCAAAATAAAAGTTGAAGAAGGAATCTTGGAGACTCTGGTCCAATTTTACGACCCGACCTATCATTGTTTCACCTTCGCCGATTACCAACTTGTTCCCACCCTTGAAGAGTACTCCTATTGGTGTGGCTTACCGGTGCCCGACAAAGAACCTTTCAACGGCCTTGAACTAACTCCTAAGACTTCAATTATTGCAGCAGCCCTCCACCTCAAACCTTCCGACATGGCTCCCCCTAATTTCATTATCAAAGGTGGCTTCCAAGGCCTAACTGCTGATTTCCTCTACAAAAAAGCCTCCGCCTTCGCTAAAGACAAAAAAACCAGTGCCTTTGAATCTATCATTGCCTTACTCATATATGGCCTTGTACTCTTCCCTAACTTTGACAACTTTGTTGACCTCAATGCCATCAAAATCTTCCTATCCAAAAATCCTGTCCCTACCTTGCTCGCAGACACATACCATTCCATCCACTATAGAACTATCAAAAAGAACGGAACTATCCTTTGTTGTGCACCTTTACTATACAGGTGGTTTACTTCGCATTTACCCCAATCCATCTTCTCCAAAGCGAACACAGGAAAATCCCTTTGGTCTCAAAGAATCATGCCCCTTACCCCAGACGATATTGTTTGGTACCGTGCAGCCGGTGACGCAGGAGTAGTCATTGACAGTTGTGGCGAGTTTCAGAATGTGCCTCTCATCGGTAGGTACGGGGGAATTACTTACAACCCAGCTCTTGCCATGCGCCAGTTCGGATACCCCATGAAAGAAAAGCCTAATAACCTTTCCCTATCCAGTGAGTTTTACCTCAACAATAAAGACTATGCGAACATGAGGACGAAATTTGTGCAAGCTTGGCACACTGTTCGTAAGCTTGATAGAAACCAGTTGGGAAAGAAGTCGAATTTTGCCCATCCGTCTTACACCCAGTGGGTTATTGATAGAGCTGTGAGTTTCGGCTTACCCTACACCCTACCAAGGTCCTTGTCCTCAACCATCCCACATGCATCCTTACCCCTACCCCCTTGCACCCAGGATGAGTACCAAGAGCGATTGGCCGAGTCAAGCCATGAAAGTGGCACTTGGAAGAGGAAATACCATGAAGCTATGCTCAAAATGGAAACAATGAGTGGGCAGCTGGAACAAAATGACCATCAAATCCTCAAGCAAAGACGACAAATGATCGAAAGAGATGAACTTCTCCTGGTGAAGGATAGGCTGCTCGACCGATATGCTAATAAGAAGAAGCGTATGGATTTCTTTTCCGGCACAAACTCTGATTCGGACGATCCACCGGCCTCAAGAGCTTGAGAGTCTTCTGGACTTGTTACTTGTTCTTACCTTCTAGCTTTACTTTAAGTACTTTGGAGTCTATCCCTTGGCTCAGTTTGTTAAAAAGGGAATTATCTTGCAGTACCTTAATTATTCAATGAAATTTTCAATTATGATGTTTACAAAACTGCTTTTATAAGTCCTTCGATAAATAAAAATAAAAAAAAATGTGTCAATTTTTGCATAACATCATGCATCATCTTGCATATCATAGTTTCAATTCTGAGGCTCACAAGTTTTTTCTTTCCAAAGGTCACGCCCATTTCGAAGGTGGCTCGACGTCCTCAACCAACTCGCGTACACGGCACTCGGGCAAATATAAAGAAGAAAATGGATTTTCTTGAACAAGAGAATCAGGCACTCAAAGAAGAGATGGCAGCCATGCAAGCGAAGATAGACGAGATGGCAGCCATGCAGAGTCAGGTGGATGAACTGTCTGAATTGGTAAAAACGCTGAAAGCTGCACAGAACCAACCACCCCCGCCTCCTCCTCCTGTCAGGACTCGGGCCGAAGCAAGGGGCACTGCTATTCCTGACTGGACGATCTATTACGAGTCTCCAATAGTCTCTGCACCTCCACGATCTGCGCCTTGGTTCCCGCCCTTTACTTCTGGTGAAATACTCCGCCCTATTGCTTGTGAACCTCCGATGCCTACTTTTCAACATACAACTCATGTTCCGCCGCCTGTTGCAACGCGCCCTCCAGCTACTTTGACCTATTCAGCACCCGTGGTTCACACTGTCCCACAAAATGAAGAACCCATCTTCCACTCAGGGAATATCGAGGTCTCCAATAAGGTAGATGACTTACAGGAGAAGTATGAAAAGATGAATCGAGAAATGCTTGCCCTCCTCGGGAAAGAAGTATCCAAGAAGGACGTCTATGATCTGTGCTTAGTGCCGAACGTCCAGATACCTCACAAATTCAAACTTCCAGACTTTGAAAAATACAAAGGGACCTCCTGCCCTAGAGACCATCTAACGATGTATGTGAGAAAAATGTCCACATATGCCAATGATCATCAAGTCCTCATCCATTACTTTCAAGACAGTTTGACTGGTACCGCACTGAAGTGGTACATGAACTTGGACCGAGCAGAAATCCGAACTTTCAACGACCTACGCGAGGCCTTTGTACAGCGGTACAAATTCAACGAAGATATGGCCCCAGACCGAAGTGATCTCCAGGCTATGACCCAAAAGGACAAGGAAACACTCAAAGAGTACGCCCAACGATGGAGAGATGTCGCCGTCCAAGTTAGCCCCCGTGTAGAAGAAAAGGAGATGACCAAACTCTTCTTAAAAACTCTCAATCAATTCTACTATGAGAAAATGGTCGGGAATGTGCCCAGAAACTTCACAGAAATGATCAGTATGGGGGTACAGTTGGAAGACGGAGTCCGCGAAGGACGTTTAGTCAGAGAAACTACTCCCGCCAGCAGTACAAGGAAGTTCGGAAACAACTTTTCAAGAAAGAAAGAACAAGAAGTTGGTATGGTAGCCCGTGGAACACCTCAACAGGATCACCCAGCCTATCAACACATTGCCGCTATAGCACCCGCAGCAAATACCACTCAACAACCAAGCTATCAGCAGCACTATCCTCAACAAAATTACCCAGCCTACATTGCCGCCATTACACCCTCTACCAATCTTATCCAAACACAAAATCATCAACCACAAAATCATCAACCACAATATCCTCAACACCAATACCCACATCAATATTTCCAACAACCATATCAACAACCATATCAACAGCCGTATAGACAACCTTATCAACAGCCATATCAACAACCATATCAACAACAAACTCGGCAACAAGCTCCCAGAATACAGTTTGATCCAATCCCCATCACATATGAGCAGTTACTCCCAGCTTTGCTCAGGAAAGAGCTAGTCCAGACCAGACCACCTCCAGCGGTCCCAGAGAAGTTGCCCCCATGGTACAAACATGACCGATTCTGCGCCTTTCATCAGGGTGCCCCAGGTCACAACACCGAAGATTGTTATAGTCTAAAGAAAGCAGTCCAAGACCTCATCAGAGACAAGAAAATAAACTTCACCGATCTAAATCCAAATGTTCAGACCAATCCATTGCCAAATCACGGTGCCGCACCTGTCAACATGATCAATGACGGCCGAAAGACTCACCACATTCTCGATGTACAACACATACGAACACCATTGGTCCCTCTACATACTAAGTTATGCGAAATAGCTCTCTTTACATGCGATCATACAGCCTGCAAGGTGTGCTCTACAGATCCAAGGGGTTGTCAGAAAGTAAAGGACGATATTCAAAGACTATTGAACCAAGGGGAACTTGTGGTCGAAAAGAAATGTGACGATGTATGTGCTGCAACTTCTGAAGAGCCTGTGGAAATTTTCTTTGATAGTCGAAAATCGGCTGATGCTCCTCTGGTGATATGTCCGCCAGGCCCTATACCGTACACTTCGGAAAAAGCCATCCCTTACAAATATAATGCCACTATAATTGAAGATGGACGCGAAGTTCCCATACCACCTTTGCCTTCTGTGGTTAACATTACTGAAGAAAGCAGAGTGTTGAGGAATGGGCGTGTTATTCCCACTTTGTTCCAAAAGAAAACAAGTGCTCCAGTAATTGAACAAATACAAGCTAGAGGCTCCCGCACGACCAAAGATGTAGGCCAGACTAGTGGAACCAATACCAATGCTGACTTTGAGGAGTTACTACAATTGATAAAGAAAAGTGAGTACAAGGTGATCGACCAATTGATGCAGACCCCCTCAAAGATATCCATCCTGTCTTTATTGTTGAATTCCGAGGCCCACAGAAATGCCTTGATGAAGGTCCTAAACCAAGCCTTTGTAAATCATGACATCACTATTGGGCAATTTGATGGAGTAGTGGGAAATATCACTGCATGCAACAACCTGAGCTTCAGTGATGAAGAGCTTCCCGAGGAAGGAAGGAACCACAACATGGCGCTGCATATATCTGTGAATTGCAATACTGATGCACTGTCAAATGTGCTGGTGGATACTGGGTCGTCCTTGAACGTAATGGCCAAAACAGCTTACAATCAACTTTCTTTCGAAAGCGCACCTTTAAAACGAAGCGATGTGAGGGTGAGGGCTTTCGATGGTTCAAGGAAGAATGTCCTTGGAGAAGTGGATCTACCTATTACAATTGGGCCGCATATCTTCCAGATTACCTTTCAAGTAATGGATATACAAGCATCATACAGTTGCCTGTTGGGCCGACCCTGGATTCATGAAGCAGGGGCAGTAACTTCTACGCTGCATCAGAAGCTAAAGTTTGTGAAGAACAGAAAGCTGGTGACCGTGGGAGGAGAACAAGCCATGCTAGTAAGCCATTTGTCATCATTCTCATTCATTGGTGCTGATATTGAAGACGGTACGTCTTTCCAAGGACTTTCTATTGAAGACCAAGATGCTAAGAAGAAAGCAACATCCATTTCTTCTTTCAAGGATGCTCAGAAAGTGGTACAAAATGGTGTCTCTACCGGCTGGGGGAAGGTTGTGAATTTGTCAGAAAACAAGCGTCGTGAAGGACTCGGCTTCACTCCGTCAGTAGGGAGTTCCAACAGCAAGCCAATGGGGAATACTTTCTACAGTGCTGGGTTCATCCATGCCTCGTCAGAAGCCAATGCTATCATTGAAGATAATCCAGAAGGAGTGCCACAAAGTTTCGTGACACAAGGAGGGATTAGCCGCAATTGGGTCGCTGTAGATGTTCCTTTTGTTGCTCACTTGTCCAAGTAATGCCTTTGTTTGTTTTTACGCTTTTTCAAAAAAAATCCTTTCGTCCCGCCCCAAGCGAAAGTGAATCTATCTAGGGCTTTGTTTCAAGAAATTATCATCAATTAAATAAAAATGTCGTTTTACTTCCGACTTTTTGCTTTATTTTTTTCCTTTTATGCATTTTTCTTGAAAAAATGGTAATACAAAAAACAAAAAAATATAATCACTTTCGAAAAATCTGCATTTTACTAAAAAAATCACCAATCATATGTGCAGATTAAATAAGCCCTTTGAACAACGTAACCCTACGATCTCTCCCAACTTCGATTCCCCTGTGTATGAGGCAGAAGAAGAAGAAGAAGAGATTCCCGATGAAATCTCTCGATTGCTTGAACGAGAAAGAAAGACCATTCAGCCTCATGAGGAAGCCATAAAGGTAATCAATTTGGGTACGGAAGAAGACAAGAAAGAAATCAAGATTGGGGCATCGCTTGAAGCAAGTGTCAAGAAGCAAGTGGTAGAGCTTCTCAAAGAGTATGTCGATATATTCGCTTGGTCATATAGAGATATGCCGGGTCTGGATACTAATATTGTGGTGCACCATTTGCCGTTGAAGCCGGAATGCCCGCCAGTTAAGCAAAAGTTGAGAAGAACTCACCCTGACATGGCTCTCAAGATCAAAGAAGAGGTGCAGAAACAAATTGATGCAGGCTTCCTCGTTACATCAGAATACCCTCAGTGGCTGGCCAACATAGTACCTGTTCCGAAGAAAGACGGTAAGGTCAGAATGTGTGTTGATTACCGTGACCTAAACAAAGCCAGTCCGAAGGATGATTTTCCGCTTCCTCACATTGACGTGTTGGTTGATAGTACTGCTAAATCCAAAGTCTTCTCCTTCATGGACGGTTTCTCTGGTTACAATCAGATCAAGATGGCACCCGAAGACAGAGAAAAGACATCTTTCATCACTCCTTGGGGCACCTTCTGTTACAAAGTAATGCCTTTTGGTTTGATAAACGCAGGTGCTACCTACCAGAGAGGTATGACTACCCTCTTCCACGACATGATACACAAAGAA
This sequence comes from Medicago lupulina, assembly GCA_958299785.1. Classification (NCBI taxonomy): domain Eukaryota; kingdom Viridiplantae; phylum Streptophyta; class Magnoliopsida; order Fabales; family Fabaceae; genus Medicago; species Medicago lupulina. Next base: position 66,420,452 of record OY283139.1, read on the forward strand.
ATTGAAGTGTATGTGGATGACATGATCGTCAAATCCGGCACGGAAGAAGAACACGTCGAGTACTTGCGGAAGATGTTCCAACGGCTGAGAAAGTATCAACTCCGCCTCAATCCTAACAAATGCACCTTTGGTGTCAGATCTGGGAAGCTCCTAGGTTTCATTGTCAGTCAAAAGGGTATTGAAGTGGATCCAGACAAGGTCAAAGCCATCAGAGAAATGCCAGCCCCACAGACAGAAAAACAAGTACGAGGGTTTCTTGGACGTCTAAACTACATCTCCAGGTTCATCTCCCATATGACTGCAACATGCGGGCCGATATTCAAATTACTCCGCAAAGATCAAGGAGTCATCTGGACAGAAGACTGCCAGAAAGCCTTCGACAGCATCAAAGAATACCTGCTAGAACCTCCGATTCTTATCCCCCCAGTCGAAGGAAGGCCATTGATCATGTACCTGACTGTGCTAGAACATTCCATGGGTTGTGTGCTCGGACAACAAGATGAAGCCGGGAGAAAAGAGCATGCTATTTATTACTTGAGCAAGAAATTTACTGACTGTGAGTCTCGCTACTCCATGCTCGAGAAGACTTGTTGTGCACTAGCTTGGGCTGCCAAACGCCTCCGTCATTACATGGTTAATCACACTACTTGGTTGATATCTAAAATGGATCCAATCAAGTACATCTTTGAGAAGCCCGCGTTAACAGGGAGGATTGCCCGGTGGCAGATGTTGTTGTCAGAATATGATATCGAATACCACACTCAAAAGGCGATCAAAGGTAGTATCCTTGCTGATCATTTGGCACACCAACCAATCGAAGACTATCAACCTATTAAGTTCGACTTTCCCGATGAAGAGGTCATGTATTTAAAGATGAGGGATTGTGACGAACCATTACCTGAAGAAGGTCCGGACCCTGATTCAAGATGGGGTTTGGTGTTCGATGGAGCTGTTAACGTCTACGGTAACGGAATTGGGGCAGTCATTATTACCCCTCGAGATACTCACATCCCTTTCACTTCCAGGTTATTATTCGAGTGCACGAACAACATTGCAGAATATGAAGCATGCATCATGGGTATTGAAGAAGCCATCGACCTGAGGATCAAGAATCTAGACATATATGGAGACTCAGCTCTCGTGATCAACCAAATCAAAGGAGAATGGGAGACTCGCCACCCCGGCTTGATTCCTTACCGAGACTATGCAAGGCGACTTTTGACATTCTTCAACAAAGTTGAGTTACACCACATCCCTCGTGAGCAGAACCAGATGGCAGACGCCCTGGCCACTTTATCTTCTATGTACAAAGTGAACCGTCAGAATAATGTGCCATTGGTCAAAATCAGATGTCTCGAAAGACCAGCGTATGTGTTCGCGGCCGAAGAAGCTACTGACGACAAGCCGTGGTTCCATGATATCAAATGTTTTCTCCAAAATCAAGAGTATCCAACCGGAACTTCCAGTAAAGACAAGAAGACTTTGAGAAGATTGTCTGGAAATTTCTTCTTAAATGGTGATGTGTTGTATAAAAGAAACTTCGACATGGTCCTGCTCAGATGCGTGGATAAACGAGAAGCAGATTTGTTGATGCACGAAATCCACGAAGGCTCCTTCGGAACTCATGCTAATGGGCACGCAATGGCCCGGAAAATGTTGAGGGCGGGTTATTACTGGATGACGATGGAAGCTGACTGTTACCAGCATGCAAAGAAGTGTCACAAATGTCAAATCTATGCTGATAGGATTCATGTCCCGCCAAATACACTCAATGTGCTTTCTTCTCCATGGCCATTCTCTATGTGGGGCATTGATATGATCGGAAAGATCGAACCAAAGGCTTCAAACGGGCACCGTTTTATTCTTGTAGCCATTGACTATTTTACCAAGTGGGTCGAAGCAGCATCCTACGCCAATGTGACCAAACAAGTAGTGGTCAAGTTCATCAAGAATCAAATCATTTGCCGCTACGGTGTCCCTAGCAGGATCATTACAGACAACGGGACAAATCTGAACAACAAAATGATGGAGGAGTTGTGTGATGACTTCAAGATCGAGAATCATAATTCTTCGCCTTACAGACCTCAAATGAACGGCGCTGTCGAAGCCGCAAACAAGAACATCAAGAAGATCGTCCAGAAGATGGTGGTGACATACAAAGATTGGCATGAGATGCTTCCGTTTGCATTGCATGGTTATCGCACTTCCATACGCACATCAACAGGGGCAACCCCTTTCTCCTTGGTATACGGCATGGAGGCGGTTCTCCCAGTAGAAGTTGAGATTCCATCAATGAGAGTCTTAATGGAGGCTGAGTTATCAGAGGCTGAATGGTGTAAGAACAGGTTTGACCAATTAAACTTGATCGAAGAGAAACGCATGTCTGCTTTATGTCATGGTCAACTATATCAAAAACGGATGAAACAAGCTTTTGACAAGAAAGTTCATCCACGCGAATTTCGAGAAGGAGACCTTGTACTCAAGAAGATCCAACCTTTCCAACATGACTCTAAAGGTAAGTGGACGCCTAACTACGAAGGCCCATACGTCGTCAAAAGAGCTTTCTCGGGCGGTGCAATGACCCTTACGACTATGGACGGTGACGAACTTCCACGACCGGTGAACACAGATGCAGTCAAAAAATACTTTGCCTAAAAAAAAAAAAAAAAAAAGAACTGCTCGGTAAGCCGAAAACCTGAAAAGGCGGCTTAGGCAAAAAGGAGCGTCTCGGTGGACTGAAAACCCGAAAGGGCGGTCCAGGCAAAGATTAGAGGCATGAACAAAAATGATTATCCTGATATATCGAAAAACCGAAAGGGCGATCTATGCAAAAGTTAAGGATCAAAAGGCAAAGTAACTGCATGCGGTCAGGCACAGTCAACCTGGGGCATCCAATCATCAAAAGGCCTCCGATTTGAAGCATCTGCAAAGCACAAACCCAGAACAGGGGCATTCAAAGTTGTTAGGGAGAATAGTGGTTATTGTGTTCAATATACCTTCCAATATATTTACCATTTTTCAAAATTTTCAAGGATCTGTGGAACCATGCCCTTGGCAGGCCACCACTCAATTCATCAAATTTGAGCCTGTGCCCATTTATATGGAACTCTCATTTTATTCTATTTGCGAAATTTCTTCTGTGTTTGATGACAATACTTGAAGCAAAATAATTTTCAAAATACAAAACTTTTTACACCTTTTGAAAAGCATGAACGACAAACACATTTCTTTTGAACTCGTAAGCACACAAAACGTACATCGACATCCGCCTCGAGTACGGTTACATCCCGGAAGAGAAACGTGGCTAAGCATTATGGAGAGGACCTCCGCTTCAAAGCAAGATGCAGTCATAACACAAATACGAAAAAAAACAAAAAGCTCGCTAAGTCAAAAGCCCGAAAAGGCGACTTAGGCAATAGAGAGCGTCCCGGTGGACTGAAAACCCGAAAGGGTGGTCCAAGCAAAAATTAGGGGCACAAAAAATACACTCCCGGTGGACTGAAAACCCGAAAGGGCGGTCCAGGCAAAATCAGGGATTTTCAAGAAAAACAAAAAACAAGAAAACAAAGTTATGACTGCTGAAACACGCTAATGGAAAGATACGCTGCGCCGATCCAAAAATGGCGACTTCTTCCCAAATTTCTAGGTCAAGAGTGGGCTTTCTCCCCAGTGAAAGCATCAGTTATTACTTTGCACTAAGCTTACCATATCAATAATATCAACTCCAAGGAAGTTTGCCGAGTGCTTGTATTGCGCTATTAGTCCGCTCCCAATCTTACATGTCCTGTCTTGTTCTATCGAGTCACCTGTCATATGCAGTTTATATGGTCGTTCAAGTCACATTCATACATTCATACATACATGCATTCATGCATCCAAACATTAATGCTTTCATGAATTCACACATTCATGCGTACACAAAAAATATCAATTCACACATGATTGCATCAGTCGCCCAGAGTCTTGTCTGGTCATATCTCATCAATTCAGCCATCAATTCCTCCAAGTGGTAAGTCCTAAACAACGGACAGCTTGAGGTTTATTTTCCTGTCTTTCAAGTGGTGAGTCCTACATAACGGACAGCTTGAGGTTTATTTTCCTGTCTTTCAAGTGGTGAGTCCTACATAACGGACAGCTTGAGGTTTATTTTCCTGTCTTTCAAGTGGTAAGTCCTACATAACGGACAGCTTGAGGTTTATTTGTCTGTCTTTCAAGTGGTGAGTCCTACATAACGGACAGCTTGAGGTTTATTTTCCTGTCTTCCAAGTGGTAGGTCCTACATAACGGACAGCTTGAAGTTTATTTGTCTGTCTTTCAAGTGGTGAGTCCTACATAACGGACAACTTGAGGTTCATTTTTCTTGTCTTCCAAGTGGTGAGTCCTACATAATGGACAGCTTGAGGTTTTTATCTTTGTTCCAAGTGGTAAGTCCTACATAACGGACAGCTTGGTGTCTATTTTTCTGTCTTTCAAGTGGTAAGTCCTACACAATGGACAACTTGAGTTTATTTTTCTGTCTTTCAAGTGGTAAGTCCTACATAATGGACAGCTTGAGTTTATTTTTCTGTCTTCCAAATGGTAAGTCCTACATAACGGACAGCTTGGTGTCTATTTTTCTGTCTTTCAAGTGGTAAGTCCTACACAATGGACAACTTGAGTTTATTTTTCTGTCTTTCAAGTGGTAAGTCCTACATAACAGACAGCTTGGTGTTTATTTTTCTGTCTTCCAAGTGGTAAGTCCTACATAACAGACAGCTTGGTGTTTATTTTTTTTGTCTTCCAAGTGGTAAGTCCTACATAACGGACAGCTTGGGATTTATTTTTCTGTCTTCCAAGCGGTAAGTCCTACATAACGGACCGCTTGAGTTTACTTTTCGTCTTTGTTTCGAGTGGTCAGTCCTAAACAATGGACGTCCTGAATTTATCCTTTCATCTAGTTTCAAATGGTCAGTCCCAAACAACGGACTACTTGTGTTTACTTGTCATTCTTCTCGAGTGTCATCCCTAGCATGTCAGATCAATAAGTGTCTCCATTAAACTATCATTCCCAAACCAACACAATGGTACATCACCATTCTCCCCAGTAAAACTACACTATCCCCAAGTGGAGACGAATTCCTTTTCCTCCAAAGAACTTGGGTATCCCGTTGTTATTTCTCATTCCAGTCAAGTCACCTTTGTCGTCCTGCATTCATAATTGCATCACAAGCATTTCACCAGCATTTCATACATCTTAGGTCAAAAATGGTGTACTCTGTATTTAAGTCTCTTCGGCCTGTCAAATTAAAGATTTTATCTTCAAGTCTCCACACGAAGAAACTTAAATAGGGGCATCTGTCATACCCCAATTTTTGACCTATGACCCCATTTTTATTTTTATTTTTTTTATTTTTTCTTTCAAAGACAAATTTCAAAAATCACAAAAAAATTAGTTTTTAATTTGTTTAAGTTTATTGTTTTTTATCGTTATTAATTTCCCCCAAAATAAGAGGAAAATAAGAGAAGCATAAAATGAAATTTCATCAAGGATACAAGTGGAACAAAGTGACATCACCATATCCCCTCATGTTGCCACCAGATCCCAACTGTTTATTAGTCACGTGTGTTTGTCTCCAAAATGAAAGGAACAACAAGAATGTTCTTAAGAACATTCTCCATATGACAAATTTTACAACTTGGACATTCTTGCTTTCCAAACAAAAGAACACACGCACATGGGGTATTTCATGAAAGGGGGAAATAACTATCCTTGATGCTTGCTATGAAACAGCTGTAACTCAAGAGAATGTTTTCAAGAATGTTCTACAATTAACAAAGTTGTTTTACAAAGAAAGAATGTTCTGGAACTACAAATATGGATAAGGATGTTGTCTTTCAATCACAGCCAATTACAACTCAGGCACAGCTGTATTACAGCCTCACACTAGCTGTCTCAAAAGGCAAGAATGAAGAGAATGCTCTTGAGAACATTCTTCACTTGAAAAAAACATATTTTTTGCAACACTTGTGCATCAAACAAAAAAAGCACAAGCACATGGGTTGTTTCCAAGAAGGGGATCACAGCTGTTTTCTTGCAATCACGTGTGGCTGTCCCAAAAGGCTTAGAAGGGAGAGAATGTCTTGAGAACATTCTTCACTTGTTAAAATTCACATTTTGGGCATTCTTGCTTTTCAAGCCACAAAGGGCAGCACTTGTAGCCTCCATGAAGTGCCATACAGCTGTGTTCCAAGCATCTACAGCCTGCATTCACGTGTGAACCTTTTTTTTGCAAGCTGGAAGTTCCAGAACGTTCTGAGAACGTTCTGCAAGAACAAAATTCACTTTTTTTTCATTCTTGCACACCAAGCAACAAAAGCAAGAGCACGTGGGTGGATTTTGGCAAGCAAAACACAGCTGTTTGTGGCTGTAAGACTTCAAGTTTCTCACCTCTATAAATACAAGCATGGATCAAGGCAAAAGAGGAGGTTACACACACAAAAATTCAAGAAAACTCTCCACACACACAAACAAAAATTCATAAGCTCCTCAAATAACAAACCTCTCAACAAAACTCTTTCCTTTCTCATCATCATCAACAAACAAACAAAAATCAAACAAAAAACATCACACCATCTTCACCCAAAACAAACAAAAATCAAATAAAACAATCCTTTTTTTTCTCTTCTTTCTCTCTTTCTCTTACTCTCCCCACAAAGGTACATAATCTTTTTTTTCTTTCTTCTTCTTCTTCTTTTCTTTTCTCTTCTCTCTCTCCCTCTCTCTCTCCCTCTCTCTCTCTCTCGTGCTTCTCTCTCTCACTCTCTCTATATTTTTTTCTTCATTTATTTTACGTTAAACACACACAAATTAATCCAGAGTACTCTGGTCCAAAATTAACTGTTTATATTATATTTTTGTTTAATTTAAATACTCTCCAGAACGATCTGGTCCTTGTTAATTAAATTAATCCAGAGTGTTCTGGTCCTAAACTAACTGTTTATATTATATTCTTGTTTATTTTATATTTCTCCAGAACAATCTGGTCCTTGTTAATTAAATTAATCCAGAGTGTTCTGGTCCTAAATTAATTGTTAATATTATATTTTGTTTAATTTAATTATTCTCCAGAATAATCTGGTCCTAATTAATAATCAAATTATTCCAGAGTTCTCTGGTCCAATATTTATTAGTAATATTGTTCTACTTTTTATTTTATATTTCTCCAGAATATTCTGGTCCGTGCTAAAAAAAACTTCATAATTCATTTTAACATCATTTTTCTCATTCTGCTTATATAATCATTCTCAAGAATGTTCTGGTCCCATATATATATATATAATACTATTTATTTTGCTAAACTAACAAAAAACCCAAAAACATTTCTTGCCCCAGAACTACGTAGCTTTGATTTCTCCATCGCACCTGGAGATACGTAGGAGCAAGATAAAACTCTTGTCAAGCACAATAAACAAAAAATACAAAAAAACATTTTCTTACCGCACCATATACAAAAAACAACAAAAACATTCAAATAACAAAAATCACAAAATATTTTCATAATAAACCTTGATTTTTCATCAAGTGATCGTTCTTTCTATTTTCCTTTCTTAGTCAAATTTCAAATCAACTTTAATTCTATTTCAAGTCTATTTCCTTCAACATTAAAAAACACAAACAAGCTTATTTGCCACTTGGCTTTTTAGTTTAAAGTCTTTTTTTTCAAAACTAATAAAAAACACAAAACCAATCAAACGTCAATTTCTACCCCGAACTACGAGGTTTTGATCCCTCACGGGTACGTAGGCAAAGGACGCTCGTCCTTTCAAATCAATAAAAAATGTAGATAATAGGTCTTTCTTCATTTTATCTTATTTTTTATCGTTATTCTCAATTTCCTTCTTTTTAATAAAATTAAGCAAGTAATAGCACAAAAAAGTAAAAGTAAAGTCAAAAGGTTCTCGTAGAGTACTACGAATATTTAGGGTGCTAATACCTTCCCTAAATATAACTAACCCCCGAACCCTGATCTCTTTCAAATGGGTAATTCGAACTTTTTTCCCCTTCCCCCAAAAAATTAAAAAGTTCAGTCGTGAATAAAAAATAGTGAGTCAAAGCTGGTCAAACGGCGATGGTCTCCCGAAAAATGACGCGACAGGCGGTCCAGGCAAAAATTAGGGGCACAAAAAAGAATGTACTCCCGGTGGACTGAAAACCCGAAAGGGCGGTCCAGGCAAAATTAGGGATTCTCAAAAACAAAAACAAAGAATGACTGCTAAAGCATGCCGAGGGAAGAACAGTCTGCGCCCATTTACTAATGGCGACGTCTCTCAGACCTTCAATCGACAATGAGCTGGCTTCCCCAAGGGGCATCGGCTACCACCGTGTGCCGGGTTTCGTACCGTCAATGACCTGATCTGTTCACAATAACATCTACTCCAACGAAGTTTGCCGAGTGTTGGTACTGCGCTGTCAGTCCCCCTCCAATTATACATGTCCTGTCTTGTTCCATCGAGTCACCTGTCATATGCAGTTTACATGGTCGTTCATACATGCATGCATTCATGCATCCAAACATCAATACTTTTATACATTCACACATTCAAGCGTGCACAACGCGCATATACACACAATATCAATTCACACATGATTGCATCAGTCGCCCAAAGTCTGGTCTGGTCATATCTCATCAAATCAGTCATCAATCGTTCCAAGTGGCAAGTCCTACATAACGGACAGCTTGAGGTTTACTTTTCGTCTTTCTTCCAAGTGGCAAGTCCTACATAACGGACAGCTTGAGGTTTATTTGTCTTTCTTCCAAGTGGCAAGTCCTACATAATGGACAGCTTGAGATTTATTTTCGTCTTTCATCCAAGTGGCAAGTCCTACATAACGGATAGCTTGATGTTTCTTTTTTGTCTTTCTTCCAAGTGGTAAGTCCTACATAACGGACAGCTTGAGATTTATTTTCGTCTTTCTTCCAAGTGGCAAGTCCTATATAACGGACAGCTTGAGATTTATTTTTGCCTTCCTTCCAAGTGGCAAGTCCTATATAATGGACAACTTGAGGTTTATTTTTCTGTCTTCCAAGTGGCAAGTCCTACATAACGGACAGCTTGAGGTTTATTTTTCTGTCTTCCAAGTGGCAAGTCCTACATAACGGACAGCTTGAGATTTATTTTTCTGTCTTCCAAGTGGCAAGTCCTACATAATGGACAACTTGAGGTTTATTTTTCTGTCTTCCAAGTGGCAAGTCCTACATAACGGGCAGCTTGAGGTTTATTTTTCTTTCTTCCAAGTGGTAAGTCCTACATAACGGACAGCTTGAGGTTTATCTTCGTCTTTCTTCCAAGTGGCAAGTCCTACATAACGGACAGCTTGAGGTTTATTTTTCGTTTTTCTTCCAAGTGGCAAGTCCTACATAACGGACAGCTTGAGATTTATTTTTCGTCGTTCTTACAATGATACATCCCCATTTTCCCCAGTGAAACTACACTGTCCCCAAGTGGAGTCAGATCCATTTCTCAACAAATTAAGGTATCCTGTCATGGTTCCTCGTCCCAGTCAAAGTGTCTTCGCCGTCTTGCATTCATATTGCATCACAAGCATTCATAGCATCTTAGGTCAAAAATGGCGTACTCTGTATTTAAGTCTCTTCGACCAGTCAAATCAAAGATTTCATCTTCAAATTTCCGGACGAAGAAACTTAAATAGGGGCATCTGTCATACCCCAATTTTTGACCTAAGGAACCACTGACACACGTCATTCGGTCCGAAGAATCTTCGACTTTTCAAGCGAAATTTCGACAGAAAGGTATTTTAAAATACCTCATTTTTTGTTCCGAGTCGGGCCCTCCTCACACTTTATCTCTATTTTTAATTTTAATTCCAATTTCCATCTTTTATTTAATTCCTCAATTTTTATTTTTATTTTAATTCTAAATTTTAATTAGTCTTCTTAATTTTATTTGTTAACTTAGTCACTTTCATTATTCTTATTTTTTTTTTATTATTAATTGTCCAAAAATCCAAAAAAATAGTCCAGATACATTCCAATCCAAACAGCTATCATCAGAGCCTTATCCGCACAGTTCTTGGCACAAGTTTCGCTTCTCTTTTAACAAACCCTAACACCAAACCCTAAGGCTATAAAAACAACCCTGCATTCACAACCAAAGAGAGGCCGAAAATTAGACCAGGAAACCCTAGCCACCGCAAAATATTTATTTTCAAAACCTTAGACTGCTGTGTTTTTTTTTGTGTCTGCAAACTACTTTCAATCTGGTTCACAGTTTCAATTGTCGCTCTATTCTTTGCACTCACGCTGCCTTTGTTATTGCATTCACGCTGCCATTGTTATTGCTCATTCACCTTGCTATTACTCATTCACGTTTCTAATCTCAATTGTTTTTTCATTTAATTCACGTTAGCATACAACCTTGAGAACTTTTTTTTTTACAATTTCTTAATCAATTCCAATTCTTGCTAGTTTTCGTTGCAGTGTTATTTCCATTCCTTTATTTTTATATATTGCTGCCTCATCTTGCTCTGAATTCCAATTTTGAATCAATGGCGTGGCAACTGGTGCATGAGTCCGTATGAATTTATTTCCATAGTTTCATTCACTGTCCTTTCTTATTATTGTTGATTTTCAATTCTGCCAATTTGTTTTGTCCCGTACTCATACATTTAATCAGACCATGTTGTGTGTGGCTCTTTTGTCTCTATCCCAATCTCTTTAAATTGCTAGTTTAATTTGCCTTACTTAAAGTTCATGTTGTTGCTTCTGTTAGGTGTTGTTGCTACCAATTCAATCAACTTTGATTGAATTGCTTTGGTACGGTGTACTACTTCTTTTATTTTGCAGATTGTTTCTTTGATGTCGATTTAAAGGATGGGTTTTATACTTAATTAAGGTGGCCAGATTTGTACAGGAACGAGAAGAAGAAAGAAAGAAGGATGGGATTTACACCCTCGGTTCCTTTATTCCTATTTCTCATCCTTTTTAGCATTTTATTTTCTCATGGTTAGTCTTATTATTATGCACTTGTTTAATTCATTCATGCATATTTATCTTTTTTTTCATTTATTTTGTTGCAAGGAATTAGAATGTAAATTAGGCTTCATGTAAATTATTTTCTTATTTAATTTCCGCAGACCGTAGAATGTATTAATAGGATTTTATGTAATAGTTTAGGTATATGTGTGTGTGGGTGTGTGCATGCCTTATTCTTATGCTCTTAGCTTAGGTTAAGGATCCTCGTGGTGGTCCAACGCCACCATGAGCTACTCCGCGCTTTTATTCTTTTCCGCTCCGTTAGTTTTAATCTTTCAAAAAACCAAACAAAATCACAAAAACATTTTTTCTCAATAAACCTTGGCTTAACCAAGTGATCCTTTTCCATTTTATTTCTTTAATCAAACATTAAATCAATCTAATTCTATTTTGAGTCATTTTCTTTTAACATAAAAAACACAAACAAATAATCATTTGCCACTTGGCTTTTTCTTTTAAAACCTTTTTTCAAAAACTAATAAAAAACACAAAACCAATCAAACGAAATTTTTACCCCGAACTACGAGGTTCTGATCCCTCACGGGTACGTAGGCAAAGGACACTCGTCCTTCCGAATCAATAAAATGTAGATAATTAGGTCTTTCTTTCTTTAATTCCATTTTCTCAAAACAAGCAAGTTTATAGCACATATATTAAATAAAGTCGAAAGGTTCTCATAGAGTACTACGAACATAAAGGGTGCTAATACCTTCCCTTTATGTAACCAATCCCCGGACCCCACCTTTAAATAAATTTTTTCAATCAAAGTCGTAAAATAAATCAGTGAGTCAAAAGCTAATCAAATAGCCTTGATCTCCAAAAAATGGCGCGACAGAAATGGCGACTTCACTGGGGACTAATTCGAGGGTTAAGCCTAACTCGACTTTATTTTAATTCTTGTGCTATAATTTGCTTAGACAAAAACAAAAATAAAAGATGGAAATGCTTGTATATATGTTCTCCTTCTTCTTTCTCCTTTCTTCGTGAGTGGTGAGGTAATAAGTCCTACACCCGGGCTTGAGAGAAATATAAGATAGGACGGCGGTATCATAGTCCCAGGCCAAGAGTACTCTTCGGTTTTGGCACATGTGATAACCCCACTCAACGGAGGGATCTTGGAAGTATACTTTGTCAACGTGAGTACTCATGCTTGGCTTACTATTTTCAAGTGACCGTTAAAGTTGAGAACCTTAGTTACCTTAACCCATCTTGGCCTTTTTAGGACGTAGTGCGGTGGCTAATCGAGAGTACTCTTGAATTGGTCGATACGCGATACTACACCCAAACGAGACTATCCTACGGATGTTGTTGGAATGGGAGTACTCCCGTCACCCGATAAATGTTCGGAAGTGGTTGAAAACTTTGGGAACTTGGTAAAACCCGTGATACAGGTACAAATGAAGCCATAGTCCCTACCCTACAGCGTACTATCCCTCAGCTCCAACATTATGGACTAAACCTCACCATGTTTTCACCGTCTGTGTAGCATAAATCATGCATACATGCATTCATTCATAAAAACTTTTTTTTTTCATCAAATATCGAAGGATTTAGAAAAGTTTTTGCAAACATCACGGACGAATGGACCTTGTAAGAAAGAACAACAAAAAACATTACTTCAAAAATCTTAACTAAGCCTTAGCTTTTGCTAAAAACTTTTTCCTTGGTGTTGTTCTTACTTTTGGAAAAGGAACCGGTTGCAATATCTTCACAATTTTCGAATAAAAATCACGCTCGTCTGCGATGTTTACGATTCACTTTGATAAACCCTTCAAAAATGTGTCTAATTTTGCATAAACGCATCATGCATCATACTGCATTCATAGTTTCAAAGTCCGAGTCTCACAAAGTCTCCTTATCCATCAAAAAGGTCAACCTGTGGTCTTCAGTCGACTCACAGATACAACACTCGGGCAAGCATCAATGGAAGGTCTTGAACAAGAGAATCAGGCACTCCGTGAAGAGATGGCAATCATGTAGGCTAAAATAAACGAGATGGTAGCTATGCAAACTCAGGTGGATGAATTAACTGAATTGGTGAAAACACTGAGAGCGGCACAAAATCAACCACCGCCTCCTCCTCCTCCTGTCAGAACTCAGGCCGAAGCAGGTGACTCTGCTATCCCTAATTGGGAAATATGCTTCGAATCTCCAACATCTTCCACGCCTCCACGATCTGCGCCCTGGTTCCCGCCCTTTACTTCTGGTGAAATACTCCGCCCTATTGCTTGCGAACCTCCGGCACCTACTTTTCAAACTACAGTTTACACTCCTCCACCAGTACCAACGCTCCACCAAAGTGAACCTCCACTGCCTACTGTCCAGCATGCAATCTTTGTCCCTCCTCCAGCTGCGACACGAGCCCAAGCTACTATGACCTATTCAACACCAACAATCCATACTGTCCCACAAAATAAAGAACCCATCTTTCACTCCGAGAACATGGGGGCCTATGACAGAGTGGATGACTTGCAAGAGAAATTTGAGATAGTGAATCGGGAGATACGAGCCCTCCGCGGGAAAGAAGCACCCAAAAAGGATGTTTATGATCTGTGCTTGGTGCCGAATGTCCAGATACCCCACAAGTTCAAGCTCCCAGACTTTGAGAAATACAGAGGGACTTCCTGCCCTAAAGACCATCTGACAATGTATGTGAGGAAAATGTCCACCTATGTCCACGATCATCAGGTCCTTATCCATTACTTTCAAGATAGTTTAACCGGTACCGCACTGAAGTGGTACATGAACTTGGACCGTGCAGAAATCCGAACTTTCAATGACTTGCTTGAGGCCTTCGTGCAGCAATACAAATTCAATATGGACATGGCTCCAGACCGAAGTGATCTTCAGGCTATGGCTCAGGAAGACGACGAGACATTCAGAGAATATGCCCAACGGTGGAGGAACGTCGCTACCCAAGTCAGCCCACATGTAGAAGAGAAGGAGATGACCAAACTCTTCTTAAAAACTCTTAAATCAGTTCTACTATGAGATGATGGTCGGAAATGTTCCCAGGGACTTCTCAGAGATGGTGAACATAGCTATGCGTCTGGAAGCAGGGGTCCGAGAAGGACGATTAACCGCCTCTGCCGATATCCAAGAAATTGCCGACTCTTGGGAAACCTGATCTCTTTTGTGCCTTCCATCAAGGGGCACAAGGTCACAAAGTTGAGGACTGTTTTCGACGCCGGTGTCTTGTCTTTCAAATATTTGAATCCGAGCATGTAGCCGCGACCGGGTCGCTGTCAATGTTCTTTCTACTACTCATCTGCTCATTTAAATATGTTTGTTGTTTGCTGCTTTTCAAAAATGTCCTTTCGTCGCGCCCGAGACGAAAGTGAACTGGTGTAGGGTTTTTTGCTTCAAGTATTTTCCGTCTTTAATAAAAGGTCGTTTCTATCCCGACTGCCTCTTTTGTGCTTATTCCGAAAAAATGGTAATACAAAAAACCAAAAAATAATAATTTTAATCACTCTGAAATAACTGCATAACCATAATTTATATTTACTTGTCAAAATCAAATCATGCATTAATAAACCCGTTGAACACTTTAACCATGTACTCTCTCCCAACTTTGAGTTCCCTGTGTCCGAAGAAGAGGAAGACGGAAAAGTTCTCGATGGGGTTTTTCTCGCCTACTGGGGCATCTTAACCGTCAAAGTCAAAAACAAAATATCAAAGAAGAGTGTCCAGAAAAGGACATCCACTTACGAAGACCGGCACGAGATGCTAACATCATACTTCAAATGCACACTTCAACAGGGGCAACCCCCCATCATACTTCAAATGCACACTTCAACAGGGGCAACCCCCCCTCCTTCCCTACAACATGGAGATCGTTGAAGTCCCTGTCAACAGGAGTTCTGCTGAAATCCAAGCATGATTGAACTTAAAAACATGACGGCCTCGTACAACTATGTCAGAAGAGGTTAAAACAAACTTCTTACAAGAAGGTTCGTCCTAGTGGACTTCAAGAAACCTTGTGCTAACAAGACACCATCTTTCCAATCAGACTCCAGGGACATGTGAATGCCTAACTATGGGGGCCCATGTGCAGTGGCTCATGTGACTACAAATGTCAATAAAACTCTCATGCTGGTGCAGTCAAGAAATACTTTGTCAAAATATACAAAAAAAAAAAACAAAAAAGCTCGATGAGTCGCGAACCTGAAAAGGCGACTTAGGCAAAAATGAGCGTCTCGGTGGACTGAAAACCCGAAAGGGCGGTCCAGGCAAAATTAGAGACATGAACAAAAATAATTATCCTGATAGATTGAAAAACCCGCAAGGGCGATCTATGCAAAAGTTAAGGATCAAGACAAAGTAACTGTATTCGGTCAGGCACAGTCAACTTGGGGCATCCAGTCATCAGAAGATCTCCGATTCGAAGCATCTGCAAATGAAAGACCCGGAACAAGGGCAATTCAAAGTTGTTAGGGAGAATAGTGGTTACGGTGTTCAATGTACCTTTCCCATATATTTACCATTTTCCAAATTTTTCAAAATCTGTGGAGCCGTGCCATTGGCGGGTCACCACTCAATTCATCAAATTTGAGCCTGTGCCCATTTATTTGGAACTCTCATTTATTTCTATTTGCGAAGTTCCTTCTATTTTTAATGGCAACACTTGAAGCAAAAAATTTCAAAATACAAAACCTTTTTACATATTTTGAAAAGTGTGAACGACAAACACACTCTCTTTGAACTCATGAGTAGATGAAACATACATCAACATCCACCTCGAGAACGCTTACATTCCGGAAGAGAAACATGGCTAAGTGTTATGGAGAAGGCCTCTGCTTTGAGCAAAATGCAGTCACAATCCAAAGATACAAGAAAACAAAAAAGAGCTCGCTAAGCTGAAAACCTGAAAAGGCGGTTTAGGCAATAGAGAGCGTCCCGGTGGACTGAAAACCCGAAAGGGCGGTCCAGGCAAAAATTAGGGGCACAAAAAAGAATGTACTCCCGGTGGATTGAAAACCCGAAAGGGCGGTCCAGGCAAAATTAGGGATTCTCAAAAACAAAAACAAAGAATGACTGCTAAAGCATGCCGAGGGAAGAACAGTCTGCGCCCATTTACTAATGGCGACGTCTCTCAGACCTTCAATCGACAATGAGCTGGCTTCCCCAAGGGGCATCGGCTACCACCGTGTGCCGGGTTTCGTACCGTCAATGACCTGATCTGTTCACAATAACATCTACTCCAACGAAGTTTGCCGAGTGTTGGTACTGCGCTGTCAGTCCCCCTCCAATTATACATGTCCTGTCTTGTTCCATCGAGTCACCTGTCATATGCAGTTTACATGGTCGTTCATACATGCATGCATTCATGCATCCAAACATCAATACTTTCATACATTCACACATTCAAGCGTGCACAACGCGCATATACACACAATATCAATTCACACATGATTGCATCAGTCGCCCAAAGTCTGGTCTGGTCATATCTCATCAAATCAGTCATCAATCGTTCCAAGTGGCAAGTCCTACATAACGGACAGCTTGAGGTTTACTTTTCGTCTTTCTTCCAAGTGGCAAGTCCTACATAACGGACAGCTTGAGGTTTATTTGTCTTTCTTCCAAGTGGCAAGTCCTACATAATGGACAGCTTGAGATTTATTTTCGTCTTTCATCCAAGTGGCAAGTCCTACATAACGGATAGCTTGATGTTTCTTTTTTGTCTTTCTTCCAAGTGGTAAGTCCTACATAACGGACAACTTGAGATTTATTTTCGTCTTTCTTCCAAGTGGCAAGTCCTATATAACGGACAGCTTGAGATTTATTTTTGCCTTCCTTCCAAGTGGCAAGTCCTATATAATGGACAACTTGAGGTTTATTTTTCTGTCTTCCAAGTGGCAAGTCCTACATAACGGACAGCTTGAGGTTTATTTTTCTGTCTTCCAAGTGGCAAGTCCTACATAACGGACAGCTTGAGATTTATTTTTCTGTCTTCCAAGTGGCAAGTCCTACATAATGGACAACTTGAGGTTTATTTTTCTGTCTTCCAAGTGGCAAGTCCTACATAACGGGCAGCTTGAGGTTTATTTTTCTTTCTTCCAAGTGGTAAGTCCTACATAACGGACAGCTTGAGGTTTATCTTCGTCTTTCTTCCAAGTGGCAAGTCCTACATAACGGACAGCTTGAGGTTTATTTTTCGTTTTTCTTCCAAGTGGCAAGTCCTACATAACGGACAGCTTGAGATTTATTTTTCGTCGTTCTTACAATGATACATCCCCATTTTCCCCAGTGAAACTACACTGTCCCCAAGTGGAGTCAGATCCATTTCTCAACAAATTAAGGTATCCTGTCATGGTTCCTCGTCCCAGTCAAAGTGTCTTCGCCGTCTTGCATTCATATTGCATCACAAGCATTCATAGCATCTTAGGTCAAAAATGGCGTACTCTGTATTTAAGTCTCTTCGACCAGTCAAATCAAAGATTTCATCTTCAAATTTCCGGACGAAGAAACTTAAATAGGGGCATCTGTCATACCCCAATTTTTGACCTAAGGAACCACTGACACACGTCATTCGGTCCGAAGAATCTTCGACTTTTCAAGCGAAATTTCGACAGAAAGGTATTTTAAAATACCTCATTTTTTGTTCCGAGTCGGGCCCTCCTCACACTTTATCTCTATTTTTAATTTTAATTCCAATTTCCATCTTTTATTTAATTCCTCAATTTTTATTTTTATTTTAATTCTAAATTTTAATTAGTCTTCTTAATTTTATTTGTTAACTTAGTCACTTTCATTATTCTTATTTTTTTTTTATTATTAATTGTCCAAAAATCCAAAAAAATAGTCCAGATACATTCCAATCCAAACAGCTATCATCAGAGCCTTATCCGCACAGTTCTTGGCACAAGTTTCGCTTCTCTTTTAACAAACCCTAACACCAAACCCTAAGGCTATAAAAACAACCCTGCATTCACAACCAAAGAGAGGCCGAAAATTAGACCAGGAAACCCTAGCCACCGCAAAATATTTATTTTCAAAACCTTAGACTGCTGTGTTTTTTTTTGTGTCTGCAAACTACTTTCAATCTGGTTCACAGTTTCAATTGTCGCTCTATTCTTTGCACTCACGCTGCCTTTGTTATTGCATTCACGCTGCCATTGTTATTGCTCATTCACCTTGCTATTACTCATTCACGTTTCTAATCTCAATTGTTTTTTCATTTAATTCACGTTAGCATACAACCTTGAGAACTTTTTTTTTTACAATTTCTTAATCAATTCCAATTCTTGCTAGTTTTCGTTGCAGTGTTATTTCCATTCCTTTATTTTTATATATTGCTGCCTCATCTTGCTCTGAATTCCAATTTTGAATCAATGGCGTGGCAACTGGTGCATGAGTCCGTATGAATTTATTTCCATAGTTTCATTCACTGTCCTTTCTTATTATTGTTGATTTTCAATTCTGCCAATTTGTTTTGTCCCGTACTCATACATTTAATCAGACCATGTTGTGTGTGGCTCTTTTGTCTCTATCCCAATCTCTTTAAATTGCTAGTTTAATTTGCCTTACTTAAAGTTCATGTTGTTGCTTCTGTTAGGTGTTGTTGCTACCAATTCAATCAACTTTGATTGAATTGCTTTGGTACGGTGTACTACTTCTTTTATTTTGCAGATTGTTTCTTTGATGTCGATTTAAAGGATGGGTTTTATACTTAATTAAGGTGGCCAGATTTGTACAGGAACGAGAAGAAGAAAGAAAGAAGGATGGGATTTACACCCTCGGTTCCTTTATTCCTATTTCTCATCCTTTTTAGCATTTTATTTTCTCATGGTTAGTCTTATTATTATGCACTTGTTTAATTCATTCATGCATATTTATCTTTTTTTTCATTTATTTTGTTGCAAGGAATTAGAATGTAAATTAGGCTTCATGTAAATTATTTTCTTATTTAATTTCCGCAGACCGTAGAATGTATTAATAGGATTTTATGTAATAGTTTAGGTATATGTGTGTGTGGGTGTGTGCATGCCTTATTCTTATGCTCTTAGCTTAGGTTAAGGATCCTCGTGGTGGTCCAACGCCACCATGAGCTACTCCGCGCTTTTATTCTTTTCCGCTCCGTTAGTTTTAATCTTTCAAAAAACCAAACAAAATCACAAAAACATTTTTTCTCAATAAACCTTGGCTTAACCAAGTGATCCTTTTCCATTTTATTTCTTTAATCAAACATTAAATCAATCTAATTCTATTTTGAGTCATTTTCTTTTAACATAAAAAACACAAACAAATAATCATTTGCCACTTGGCTTTTTCTTTTAAAACCTTTTTTCAAAAACTAATAAAAAACACAAAACCAATCAAACGAAATTTTTACCCCGAACTACGAGGTTCTGATCCCTCACGGGTACGTAGGCAAAGGACACTCGTCCTTCCGAATCAATAAAATGTAGATAATTAGGTCTTTCTTTCTTTAATTCCATTTTCTCAAAACAAGCAAGTTTATAGCACATATATTAAATAAAGTCGAAAGGTTCTCGTAGAGTACTACGAACATAAAGGGTGCTAATACCTTCCCTTTATGTAACCAATCCCCGGACCCCACCTTTAAATAAATTTTTTCAATCAAAGTCGTAAAATAAATCAGTGAGTCAAAAGCTAATCAAATAGCCTTGATCTCCAAAAAATGGCGCGACACATTGCATTCTGTAGGCCTGGCCGGAGTAACTACTACTGTTAATTAGTCTAGCCTCTTATTGTCTCTCAAGTAGTAAATGTGTTAACCTGACTTATCTCCAGCTGCGAAGCCTGGATACTTTAAAATTGATGAAGTATCGGTATCCAATGCGTGTTCGATACATGAGAGCATCTATGATTAAATTTCGTATGGTATTTTTTTTATTTCAAGGAATGTTACATGTTTTCTTCACTTTCTATTCACATGCTTAAGAGTGGAAATCTAGCATTGCTATGGGATTAAATAAATATTAACTATAACTTCCTACTATCACTCACATTCTTAGAAAAACATTTCTGATAATTTTTTTTTTTTTTTTTTTGCCAAACACGCGAGGAGGAATCTTATTCTTGAGAATCATACTTGTAGGCATATCATTCCAAAAAATGTAATTTCAAACCATAAAACTAACGCATCTAAGTTGTTGATAACAGTTTATTTATTTGTTTTATGCAATGCAAGGTTGAATTTATAACTTAAACTCGTCGGATAAATAAGACAGTAATCATTTTAATTTTAAGAAAGAATAAATTAAATCTGACAAGAAGATTTTAATGAAACTAAATCCAAACACATGTTAATTTTAAAAATAGAAAATAACGATTTACAATCATCCAGGGGCAAACAGACTTCAGACATGGCCCAACTCCAATGACTTTTATCAGTTGCTCGTCCTACCAACTCTTTAAGAATAAACAATGGTGTACGCAATCAAAGAGTGTAAAATTTAAGCTAGTTGTGAAAATATGTAAAAAGAAGAGTTTTTATAATAAAAAAACTGTAATATCGATGATTTCTCAAATAGTTTTTCATGTAATTTGACATTAACTTCTACATTTTATTTCTCATGAACCCTCATTGCTTCACTAAAAGCATCAGTAAACTTCGAGCATTTTTGCATGTAAAGAACCATTAGTTTAATTGAGAAGCTCCAATAAGCTAAAGCTAAAACAAATTATGCCATACATATGAGATCATATATTTAGAACTCAATCTTACATCGCACACAGACAAAATGTGTAGGCTGACTAAGTTTTATGGTTCATTGCCACTCATTCAAACGCTAACTACTACAATTTTATTGGTGAAAAACCAGTCATAGAAGAAATTATAGAACAAAGCTGAAAAATCTACATCCATTTCCAACTAGATTTTTACATTTGTTGCTACTGCGAAAAATAAATCTTGCTTTTCAGGGAAACCATAAACAATTTAAAATCTAAAATTAACTACATTACAATGAAGAGATATATAGCCCCGGATGTCTTTAGAGTCAGCAAGGTCAGTACCCAGCAGCTATGTCATTTCTAAACTGTTTAGGCTGGTGGAGGAACCAAAAGCCTAAGCCTACTTCTGTATCTTGCAATGCGCTGCGACCGTTCTTCCCTTAAACTACAAGCAACATAAGGAAGTAACAATGTTAGTATATAAATTTTATTTCATCCTGAAACATGATTTGTCCTAAAAAAAATAGTCTGGATGTTTTCAGAATCATCAAGTTATAAGACTTCCAGGATGTAACATCACACATACTCTCATAGCATTTTAGTTATTTTCAGATCTAAACTAGCTAAACAATGGAAGCATTATTAAAGGAAAATAAAAAGGCACTCATTGTAACCATGCAGGAACAAAAACTTATGTCAAAAGCATGGAAACTATGCACATGCTAAGAAAACCATTTCAATATTGCATCTAGGATTGTGAAAATAAGTTACAAGCATGTAAGTAGCAAATTTTAAGTGATTTACATGCCAAGAGAAAAATAATTCCTTTGGATCAATATTAAATTAATAGTAGCCATCATTATCGGGTATGTCATTAAAAGGTAAAGAAGAGAGCTGCTTCCACTAAACATGTGTTTACAGTCATCAAATCATACCATAAAACAAACAGGGCCGAATAGACCTAGGGTAGATATATAGTCAAAAAAAATCTTGTTTGCTTTATTTAATGATATGGTAAGAAACATTAAACCAACAAACTAATGTAGTTATGTTCAGTCACTGACAATCGCTTGATCATCAGACCGTCACCACTAACTATCCACTCACACACTGCAACACGAGCAAATTCGTGAAGCTCGCAGGCCACACAAGTGAGTGTTGTCTACGTGCTACCATTAGCCACCCAGTAATCACTCTTCTGGTTCGCGCTGGCAAACCCTCTGTCTGTTAAGAAGGTTAGTTGTCCAGGTCCATTTCTTCTAAGTGTGTTTTCTGCCTTGTCTTGTTTCAGTCTCAAATGGCAGACTCTTAGGTAATGGTCCTGGCAAACCCATTTGTGTTAACAAAACTAATATCCTTTGTGTTCTCTAGCAATCCGTCTAGAATGTCCCAAGGACATTGACGGGAACAAACCCAAAAGTTGAAGGTTAATTATCAGTTGGTTTTCTCATATTAGTTTATTGCCACAAAATTATTGGTTTATCAGTCGACATTTTGACGGAGGACAAAAGTGTTTAACCAAATCGAGTTCAATGTCATTATGATGTGGATCATAGTTTAGCTACATTTTCAAGGACTGATCAAGACGTTGATATTATGACATTTGGAAGAAGGCCAAAAGTGTTTAATCAAATGATGTTCAATGCCTCAATGGTGTGGTTCATTGTTTAGCTACATTTCCAATGACTAATCAAGACATCTCATCGTATTTGAATAAATCCTTGTCCGCAATTGACGATGTCAAATTCCTTTTGACTAATGATGATTTCACCGAAATGATGAAAACACGTAATGTGTGCATGGTGTTTATCTTTTATGGACATCAACTCAAGACAGCTCATCAGCATTCGGCTGTTATTGCACAATCTTGGAACTTCACGGCTATTCTCTCTCTTATTATTTGTTCAATCCAAGATTTTATATACTGGTGCTTTTAATTACATAGTTAGAAATCTTTCATTTTCTCAAAATTGTAACTTATGACTCTCTAAGGCCAAATTATAAGGAATTGGTTAAGTCACACCTGTTCCTTTGTTATCTTTAAACTCTACCCTTTGTGTGCCTTGTTTTCCTTTAAGTCAGTCAACTCACTTGTACTTGTGGCGCTTGTCCATAACTATGACCGTTATGTCTAATAATTTGTATATATAGGACCAGAGTATCGGCAGGTCATTGGCGCAAGATGCAATCTCAAGGTTTTTATTACTTTCTATCTCCATCTTCCATGGCTTGAAGGAAATCGTTGCCAATCTTTCTTATTTGCAGTCATTGCATATCATTAGAAAAACTCTCCTTTTGACATTATTGATTCTCATACACGGGGTTCGAGTCCTTGAAGAAGAGTTAGGTCACTTAAAATAAAACATAATTACCTATATACCCTTAAAAAAGAAGCTGAAAGGTTAAATTAAGGGGGTGATTTACATTTTTCCAACGCCTAAACCAACTGAGACCTAATTGTAGCAGCTACAGCGCGAGAAGACCGCAATCCGTGGCCTTGAGCGTGGCTTAATAGCAGAACGCGTCACAGTGGACACCAAGTCCATTCTGCAAAGCCGCTATCGTGCCTCAATTGACAGCATAGATATATGCACAAGCTTGAGGGAGACTTTTGAGATAATCAAGTTATTGAAAATAAATAGCATTGAAATTTCACTATACAGGTAGCTTAGGTTTGTTACAGTTAGAATTTATTCAAGTATCATAAGTAGTACAAATAGCTTAATTACTCTTTTATTAACCGTGTAAATCAGATCCATATATAAAGCTGTCCTACTAACTGTCAATTAACACTTAAGCAGTTCAGAGACTTCAAGAACATTCAGTAGGCAGCAGTTTATAATGCATTACCAATCCAGTCATGCTATGATGTGACCACAAGTCAATAAAATAATATGGTGAATAAATAAACAAGAAGGTGAAAGGGAGTGTCAAACAAACTTACCGTGCTCGAACTCTTTTTGCACGTTTAATATGTCTCTTCAATAGATCTTGTGTTGATAAGTGCTCAACAGATTTCTCATCCTGAAAGCAATATGGGTATCAATAACCCAAAGGATATGGATTAGTGGGATATAAAGATATGACAGCATTGAAGCAAATGAACTCTAGTTTCAATTTCAACAGAAGCATCATTTCAAAACATTAGCATGAGGAGTGTACTATCCAATAAACTTAGTTTGACAACACATTGTATCAAAGAAATGGCTATTTTCCATGTGTTAATGTTTCCTTAGTCCTAATTACCATGTCTCTATATAATTTGATAGATTGCCTGTACATATTTAGATTAGGAAATTCTAAATACTTGAAGTAGATTGTTCAACTGGTCCTTGAAACATTGAAAGTTTATTCACATTATTATCTATAATCTATTCTATAACAATATATAGAGGGAATACACCATTTTGGGCTGGATTTTTCCTTTCCAATTTTACCCCTACATTTAAACTATTTTATCATTTATCATTTTTATAATACTATCTAAATCATCAATTAAAAATTTAGTTAAATCCCATTGAAATAGGAACAATCTACAATAATAGGAACAATATTGGACACTACAAAAATAAATATAACAACACTATATAAAGGGAATACACCCTTTTGGGCTGAATTTTTCCTTTCAAATTTTACCCCTTTATTTAAACTATTTTATCATTTATCATTTTTATAATATTATTAAAATTTCCAATTAGAAAATTAGTTAAATCCCATTGAAATAGGATTAATCCACAACAATAGGAACAATATTGGACACTATTAAAAAACCTTATTTTATTTTTATTTGTCAAAAATTTTATTATCTATCTATATATAATTAAGTGGAACAGAAAAATATTATAATAATGTGAATATAAATGAAAAGCTTGGGAGCTAACTTCTCAAGTAATTCACAAATAAATTCTTCAGTTCATATATTAAATTTTCACAAATGGCTTTAATAGGCATTTAACCAGAAAACCCAACCTCTTGCTCATCTTCGTCATTTTCATCATCTTTCTTGTTCGAGGTACAGGTATCCACCATAGATGCAGGCGATGGTTTGGGAAGTGACATTGTTACATCTCTCTGCGGTGGCTGACAAGCATAATGAAACAAAAGATTACAAATAAATAAATAGCAATGTAACAGATGAAAATAAGAACATGCTTATGAACTATTCAGCCCGAAGAAGCAAATCATTTGGGCTGAAAATTACAAAGAACCATGACATCCCAATCCTTAGCACTTCACGATGAGAAAATTAGAAAGAAAGCATAATTGCCATATTTATTCACAACCAATTTTGAGAGGATCAGTTAGAAAGAAAAAAAAAAATAGAGGTCTCCTTTAATGTTGTTAGGAAGCCGCAGCAAACAGATCATCCCAATTCCCAACAAATCTTTTTCTAAGCTTCAGAATAAAACCTAATTGCCATATTTATTCACAACCAATTTTGAGAGGATCAGTTAGAAAAAAAAATAAAAAAAATAGAGGTCTCCTTTAATGTTGTTAGCAAGCCGCAGCAAACAGATCATCCGAATTCCCAACAAATCTTTTTCTAAGCTTCAGAATAAAACCTAGTAGATTCCCTTTGGAGAAAAAACAAGGGTTAAATATGTTTTTGGTCCCTATAAATATACCAACTTTTCGTTTTAGCCCCTCTAAAATTTTCCTTCAAACTTTAGTCCCTATAAAATTTTCAATCACTACTTTTGGTCCCTATTTTTAATTTAATTTTTGTATTTCTTAATGAACTTATGCAGAAATGTGTAGAATATTGTAAAAAAAATTCCCAAAAAAAATTAGAATTTTTTAACAAAACAAAAATTAAATATGAATTTTTAACCGTAAAACATATAAAAATTCATATTAAATTCATGTTTTGTTAAAAAATTATAATTTTTTTTGGAAGAGATTCTTATAATATTATGAATTTTTATGCAAAAATTTATTCAAAAATATGAATTCTACATATGAGTTTACTTTAAAGGAGGGACCAAAAGTGAAGATAAAAAATTTTAGAGGGACTAAAAGTTGAAGAAATTTTTTAGAGGGACTAAAACGAAAAGTTGACACATTTACAGGGACCAAAAACATATTTAACCCAAAAAACAATAGGCATCAAACAAACTGTAATAAAACATGAGACCTATTTTATAGAATTCTCAGGATCACCAATTCACATCCATGAAAAAGATCTATTATGGTGACAAGAAGCCTCTCATTTAATAATTTGAACAGCTTCTTCAGATTATATGGATCCAAATAACTAAAATCAAGCATAATTTCATCAGTTCTAACTGACACAGGTCTGGGATAGCTATATCCTAGGCCATGGTTTTAAAACCGAAACTGCGTAATCGAGTCAAAGTTGCAGCCTGGTGAAGTGACCCTGTCCATACTCCATAACTCATCTAAGCCCCATTGCAATGCATTACTACTTGCCAAAAGAAACTAAATGGTAGAAAATACCATGCATCTACAAAGAATTAAGATCAAGTAATCAATTTGTACAATTTTTTAAAAAAAAAAAATCATATAAATCAAGCAATTGATTTTAAATTGCAAACCCAACTTACTGTATAAAGGACAGGGTGCAACCAAGCATTTACCAAGTTGCCTCAACTCAAACTTATTCATTAGAAGTACTTCTATTGTACAACATCTAAAATATGAGTTCAAATATAGCCAAAGTTTGGCAATAGTTGATGCTGCCATTATATATCACCAAGCATATATGCAATCAGTATCATTTCCTCAAGATCATAATAGACTAACAGAAGATTAGAGTCACTATAACTTGCTTGAAGTCATAAGTGGATATACCTGGCTTTCATCATTTACACCATTTCTCAACCATGATCTACAGAGTGCATACAGAGAAGCATCCTCTGTTATTCTAACCTAAAAATTTGAAATGCAACATTGTTACCACAACAAAAAAGAAAAATACCACAAGAGAAAGTATAAATATTAAAATCAATTGCGCTTGTTGAGATATGGCTTAAATAATAGAATTTGATTGAGATCTCCCTCGTTTGCTTCAATGTAAGTATTTCCTATTGCCATGAGATATGGCTGGCAATCCATCTCTTTTATAAAAAAAATATCCCAACCTACCCCACAACATATTACTGTAGCAACGGGTCAAAAGTTAAAGCTAGTGGCATTAGTCAAGCAACTCATCTCCCATCCTTATTTCTTGACTCTACTGTTTTTGTTTCCAATTGTTCATTTAATTTAATTTTGTTAATAGTCTGACACATTCTAAATTGTTCAAAAATTTTGTTATAAAGAAGCAGATGAAGTTGATGAACGGTGCAGGCTGAGTCACATGGACTTTACTGCCTTAAGTCTTCATCTACAACTGCTTCCACTAATACAAGTCTTTGAGCCTTCTTCAGGGTTGATTAGGTTATCCAGGTCTCAAAAGGTTTAAATCTATGATTCCTTATTTGTCTCACTTGCAGTCTTTAGCTTGTGAATTTCATCAGCTTGGAAACACTACCGAGTCACAACTCTGCTCTCTTTTTTGTCGTTCATCCAGATGTATAAGGATCAAGTCAAGTGATTTCAATAGTAGGACATAGGCACTTTGTTATCTTTATTGATGCATTTTTCTAGATGTACGTGGATCTACACAACTGTTGGGTTTATTTAAAAAAATATTTAAGGAGTATTTTTGAAGCTGGTTTATTTGCATTTTGGACAGTGATAATGCATTAGAGTATTTTTCAGCATCCTTTAATTCTTTTATTGTCGAAAAAGAGTAATACATCAGTCATCTTGCCAACTAAGTTGCATCAATCATCTTCCTACATCTTCTCTAAACTAGAACACTCCCTATACCATCTTATTCAACTAACAACTTGGTTGCAAGTTTTTGAAATTGAAAGTTCTTGGTCGATCCTACTTTCCTTTAATCCAGCCCTATAACCCTCATAAGCTTGATTTCGTTATAAAGAATGGTTTTCCCTAGGTTACTCAACCTCACATAAAGGCTACAAATGTCTCTCCCTTTTTGGTAAACTTTTTATCTCCAAAGATGTTATTTGCAATGAGTCTAGATTTCCTTATCAAGATCTATTTCCCACCAAATCACCTCCTCCTCAATCTGTCCCAGTCTCTCTTCCCCCATTCCCATTGTTCCTCCATCCAATAACCCGTCCTTTTGTCTCTTTACCCACATACTAATTCCAGTACAACAACCTCCTCTCCCTCTAATGCTACAGCAGCCCCTATTTCATTTGAGCAGACAACAAAGATGTGAGCAAGTGAGAGCACAGATATGTATATTTATGTCGGGGTTTGACAGGTCATTGAAGTTTTTTCAGGTCATTAGGGTTTAAAACAAATCACCTACACCATTTCTTTTATCTTTTTTAGGTGAATAGCAGCTCTTTTCACCATGACTGATTTCCTGAACTGCCGAACACAGAAACAGAAGCCGCCGTAGGCTTCCATGTGAGTGCCCCCATGACATGGCCATCAAAAGTTGTTTTGTCGAAAACATGCCACACCATACTGCCATAGCACAGCCATTTCCACATTTCGACAACACTTATTCACGTTAAAAAACTTACTAGCAATTACCACAAATTCTATTTTTCCTTTTACTTGTCTATAAAGCTATTCCTACACCAAACTTCTGAAAGATAATTACATCATATTTTACATCATAAAATTAATGAAAACTGCTTCTTTTTTGTTCTTAAATGAAACCATCTATTACAGTAGAAGCACAAGCGCCCTTTTCTCTGAAGAGCATGAGCTTCCATTCAATTTTATTCTGTTCTTGATCAGCATTCTATTGTATTTCCTGTGTTAATTTTGTAAACTGTATTTCCTCATTCTAATTTTCTTCTTATTCTCTATTATCTCCTGTCCTCTTTTTAGAAAAATTTATTTGCCTCATCACTTGTGTTACTATCTTTATCTTACTCTTACCTTCAGAAATATTCTTCCACTGGAGGTTCCAACGTTATGTGTGTTATGTGAAAGAGGAGAGGAATCGTCAAATCATCTCTTCTTACATTGTGAGGTGACAAACTCTATTTGGTCCAAGGTGTTACATTAGGTTGGCATTTATAACTCCTCTGTATTTGTTTGTTCATAGGGAGTATTGGAGTGGAGAGGGGAGAAATAAGAAAATCCGTCAGGGTTTATGGCTTATTTGGCAGCAATAATTTGGGTGATTTGGAAATCGAGAAAAAACATCATTTTTAATAATGAGGTGAGAGTGGTGGAGGAAATTAAGGTGTTTATTCTGGCGTTGGAGTTTGAATAGAGTTAAAATTCCAACGTGTCTGTATTATGAATGGTGTTGGAATCCAAAAGATTGTCTTATGAGATGAGCCGGAGGTGATAACGGTGGTAGAGTTGGAGGAACGGGGGCAGCAGGTTTTGTTTAGCCTCACTCTGTTATGTGATTGCAGCTCTATTGGTGACGTTTTGTTGGCTGTCCCAAGTATGGGGATTCTGTGTTTGCGGTTTGCGCCACTGTTTTGGGGGGCTGTGTTGCCAATTTTTGTTTCTGTTTTGCTGTACCTCTAGCTAACAGCACAATTTTTGTTTCAGTTTTGGGGGGCAGGGACATGTTTGAAGTTTGTTTTATTTTGGTTTTGGGGGTTAACTGCGTATGTGTGGTGCCTCTTTGTATTTCTTTATGGTAATCCTTGTACGGGTTCTGTTTGATGATAAAATTTGCCGTTTAAACAAAAAAACCTCCCCTCCAAAAATACCCTAAAATCAGATTAACTCCTCAGGAGCTGAATTGTAATTAGATAAGAGATATACAATATACAATAAACAGTGCAAAGTAAGAGAATTAGGGCTCACTTTTCGATCTCTAACAACAGTTAGTGCATCATCTCTGCTTCTTTCCCTATAAAACACATCAGAAACATCAATCAAACTCCATAATCAAAACAGAACATGAAAAAACACCAAATTGAATACACCAAAAATCATCCAATTTTTTTTTACCTCACAGTTGAATCTCTATGGCCATTGACATCAGAAACCGTAGATCTAGCAGTACCCTAATATAAAAACCAAAACAAAATTTCATCAAAAATTAAAATTCAAGCTCTAAATAAAAATTAAAAATCAGTAATCACAGTAACAATTTCAAATGACAATATTTCAATTGAATTCCACCATTCACAGACATTGAAACCAATTTATATACAATTAAATCAAATTAAAGTATACATCATAACAAAAAGGGAAAATCATAATCAACATTTAATTAAAAAAAAACTCATCCTTTTACTTGATCAAAGGCAATTTTCACACAATTCAAAAGATTGAAATAAAAAAAAAACTTCAAAATCGAAAATCAAATTTCAAAACCTTGAGGTGTCCTTTAACAGAAGGCGAAGCAGTAGCAGCAAGATGAGGGAACTGCACGTGCGAAAGCGGTCTAGTCACGTGCAAAGCGTGACTTAGATAATCCAAATTCATCCCACGAACACCGCCGCCGTGAGAATACAAAAGTGGCGGCTGCGGCTGTGACGGAGGAGGTGGTGGAGGATAACCGCCAACAGCATGATTCGCGGAAGCGCGTGAAGGTGAAGCGAATGGGTAAAGAAAAGGGTTTGGAGAACGAACATGAAGCGCTTGTTGTTGTTGTGGTTGTGGTTGTTGTGAATAATGAATCGGTTTCGAATTTGGATTTGGATTCGGATTTGTGAACGGTGTAATAGGTCTTGATGCGGTGGCGGTTGTGACGGTTGTTGGAGGTGGATCTAACGACATCGTTTTGGGGTTTTTGAACTGAAAGAAAAGAGAGTGCTGAGTTTTATTGTGTGGAGAAAAAAAGGAGGGAAAGGAAAAGTGATTAATAAAAGAGAAGAAAAAAAAGTATTGTAGTTGGGTTTTGAATTATTCGGTGTGGGACCCGAATGAAGAAGTGTAACGTAAGTGTAACTAGCAGTAATGAAGTGGTAAAGATTTGGGGCTAAAATGGGTACATAATCAAGATCAACTTATTTTACCGTTACTAGAACAGATTTTGAGTGGTCATAATTGTTGAGTCTTACATTTTAAGTATGATTTTAATTTTAATTTGTACACCTGTGTACAATAATTTATACACGCATTTAATTATTTGTTGTCACGTAATTAATGATCAAGAAAATGCATTAGTTCATATATTAATTAATTGGTGTAGACACTCTAACGTTTAAGTCAGTAAAATTAAAAAAAATGGTCTAGGGTTGAATAGTATCTTATCTTTGAGGACTGTGAAAAGTTCCCTTATATAATGAGGAGGCACACGAGCCGTTGTAGTGGCACACTGTAGCGCTCGACAATTACGAATTTGCAGGATCATAACCGTTGGAATCCTGCTCTTTATCCAAATGGTTTCGCTCATTCCCAAGTGAAATTCCAATTTTACCCTTACACAAGTTAACTCTCGCAGCGTGAGTTAACATACGCTAGTTACAAGCGTAGCGTGACTTAAGTCACACAGCGTGAGTTAAGTCACGCTACGTTACTTAAGTCATTTATCAGCACAACAACAACACAGAACTCTCATTTTCCAACTTTTCAAAAAACGAAAATTTCACCCCCAAATCCGAATTTCACCATTCTTGTGCCATTCAAACCAAATTTCGTCCACAACATCAAGTAAGTGATTATTATCCTAATTCTTTGCATTAATTTGGTTTAAATTTTTGAATTTTTGTAGAAATTGAATATTTTTAAGGTTTTTAAAATTTTGCTTGCATGTTAGTTTTGATGATTGTTAGTGACAAATTAACTTAGGAATTGTTGTTTAGATGTTGTTTAGGGTACAATGTGGTAGATTAGGGTTTAGAAATTGTTTGATTACATAGTTGTTTGAAAATTGCACACTACGTGTTCGGTGAAATGTCTCTATGAATTTTATTTTGTTTTTTTGGATTGTTAATGATGTAATTAGTTAGAATTATGTTTGTTAATGTTTATTATAGTCAATTTGACTGCAATGTGGTAGTTTATGGATTCAAATAACATTGTCGACATTTTAGTGTTGTTGTATTGTTAA
Organism: Medicago lupulina; assembly: GCA_958299785.1. NCBI lineage: Eukaryota > Viridiplantae > Streptophyta > Magnoliopsida > Fabales > Fabaceae > Medicago > Medicago lupulina. The sequence continues at coordinate 66,452,147 of OY283139.1, forward strand.
AGATGGCACGTGTGTTGTTGTCGAAATGATGTGCAAATGTGTTAAAGATTTTTTGATTTTTGTGCAGATATGTCTGACAGACTTCGATTAGGGAGGCCTGCCCCTAATAGTAGTGCAAGGAGAGAGAAGCAAGCACAACACGCTCTTGAGGGCCGAGGTCGAGGTCGAGCGAGATTGGGGGGTTCAAGACTTGCTCATGTTGATACTGTGGGGGGATCGACGTCACAGACAAGTCCATCCCAGACGATGGACCCAACACAGTACCAGTACGACCCGCATTATCAGGAACAGGCGTATCAGGCGCATGTGTATCAAGAGTAGCCTGAAATTCATCCGGGTTATCAGTATCAGGAGGGGTATGAGTATCACCAGGGGTATGATGCTCAGTTTCACGAGGGATATCAGCCTGAGCAGCCTCTTCAGCCCCAATATGTCGATGCTCCTGAGCATCATGTAGAGGCTGTTATAGAGGACAAGGACAGGGGCTTTCCAGGGGGGCCTTACGACTTGTCACTTTTACCAGACTTTGGTAAACACGTGACATTCAAGCTTTGGAACGATAAAACAGTAAGTATAACGTGTTGGAACAAAGGGTGTTTCAAAAATTATACCACTTAAGTTTTGATGATAACAAGGTATTAAAAATTATCAATTGGATATGCTAAAAGTTTATTCAAGTGTACAGGACCATTAACAAAGATTTATTTACAAGAGGTTCTGACTGAATGAATTAAAGAGCAAAGGAAATTAAGACTGAAGCTTGAAGAGCATCTGAATGAAAGCGCTCCTGGAAAGTCAGAAGCAGAGTGCGTCTGAAGAAAGAGCTCCTGAAGATGACGTCATCAGAAGCCAGTTTTCCAGAAGCAAGATTCATCAGAAGCCAATATTCTTCAGAGGCTAAAGAGCATTGACAAAGTACAGTGTACGGAATGTACAACCACTATGTCTGCGCTTGTCCCTACAACCACCAACTCTGCACAGTGTCTTCTATACACGACAAGAATAACAACAACTAATGCAGAGACATTTCCATATTTATGGGAATGGATTTGAAATTAGTTTCATAGTACAATCCTCAAATCAAGCAAAAGATCAATGGTGTCAAATCAACTTCGGTCTAGACAGTGATGAGCTGGCAGTTCCCAACGTCTCTCAAATCCTCTATAAATAGAGATGAAGACTTGAAGAACCATATACATATATTCATACACGCGAACAAGGCCATTCTCTCATATCCAAAGTCGCAAACATTGCTCATCAACAACTTAGATAATTCTTACAAAAGTTCACATTTTAGAATTTCTAAGTGTCTAAGAAAAACAGAGTCTGTTTTGTTTTGTTTTGTTTTGTGAATACCTCTAATTGTATATCAAGTATTCAAAACTCTTTTCAATTCTCTGTAATTGTTTAGAAGTCTCTTGGAGTTGTCCTTGAGCATTGAAGTCTCTTTCTTGTGTGATTGAGCAAAGGAAGTCTCTTACTTGTGTGTTTGAGCAACTTGTAATTCGATATTACATTTTAGTGGAACTTTCCTTGGAAGTGCAAGGGGGACAGGACTACTTCCGGATTGTGGAAGGAACCTGTATAAATTGCTTGTGTTCTTCTTCTTTCTCTTGCTCTCTTACTCTTATCCGCTGCACACTCAAACTTTGAACTCTAATCAGACTCTGAACTTTTCAGACTCTGATCCTGAGAACAGTGCTGATTTTCGTGAGAAAGAAACGTTTTTGAAAACACAATTCAACCCACCCTTCTTGTGTTTTTTCCACCTTCATAACGATATTTTACTATTTAAGTATAATTGATTTATTTTTTACGTAGAATATTTACGTAGAATATTTTATGTTTACGTAGAATATTTATAGTTTATTATTTCATGTTTACGTATAATATTTACATAGAATATTTGATGTTTACGTATATTTATAGTTTATTATTTCATGTTTACGTAAAATATTTACGTAGAATATTTTATGTTTACGTAGAATATTTATAGTTTATTATTTCATGTTTACGTATAATATTTACGTAGAATATTTTATGTTTACGTAGAATATTTATAGTTTATTATTTCATGTTTACGTATAATATTTTTAAGTATAATTACGTAGAATATTTTATGTTTATGTAGAATATTTATAGTATAATTGACTCTTTTTTTTTTTTGTATTTCAGTTGCAAGCGAATCGCAAGATGTCTGGCGTCTCACACGGGAGGAAACTTAAGCTTTCTGCCTTGACCGTTCTGTATCCGATAGAAGATTACCCTTGGTTATGGGAACCGGTGGATAGATCCGGGCTAAGGCCCCTACTTCTGAATGGGTATGACAACATCTCCTACGGGTTAGTTAGTGCCATCACTGAGATATGACATCAGGAGATCAACAACTTCCATCTGCTTGTTGAGGAGATGACCATCACACTGGATGATGTGGCTTCTCTTCTAAACATCCCCGTCGCTGGACGGCTCATTCGGGAGGATGAGTTAGATCATGACCATGGTACTATAAAGCTGATGGTGAATCACCTTTTGTTTCCGGTGGAGGAAGCGGTGGGGCAGGCGAGTGACAATTCAGGAGCCTTTATGACTTACACGGCCCTGAAACACCGTTATGAACACCTGTTGAATAGGTGTAACCAATTGGTGGAGGAGGAGGATTTATCAGAGAAGGAGGAGCATGAGCTGAGTCGTGTTAGGCCTGCCTGTGTTAAGGCGTTTTTGTTGCTCTTGCTTGGCTACACCCTTTTTGCCGGCAAGAACAGCAGAACCATTAATCTGCTGTGGATGCTTGCGATTCGGGATTTGGCTAACATAAGCACTTGGGCATGGGGCGCGATGGGACTTTCTTTCTTGTATGAGCAGCTGAATCTTACCTACAGCTCACATGTTGGCTCCGTTGGTGGTTACATGACCTTGCTTGTGGTAATATTTTATTTTCTCCTTTTTTAAAATTAATCGTAAATGTATACTTTTTTGTATGATAATTGTCATCTCATATAAATTTGTCTTTTTGTGCTTGCAGGGATGGGTTATAGCTCACATCAGCCATGTCGTTCCGAGGAAGAAATATCTAGATTACGAACGGCCTAACCCGTATGTGGGTAGATGGACACCTAAAAGGGGGTTTGCTGATGCTGAACACTTCAGAGGCTTGTTGGATTCCATGGAGCATTGCCATGTCACCTGGAGGCCGTACGAGACGTGACTCCTTTTCATGACGTGTGCTGGTACTCTGAATGTGTAACACCCTAGTCGTTATTTAATTATTTTTGATTTATTTAGAGTCCTTTTTATGATTTTGAATAATATTTGTTAGTGGTGTGGTGTGGTGTGGTGTATTTTTATTAGATGATTTATTTTTAGTATTTATTAGAATAATGTGAGAATTAGAATTAATTGGAGTTTTGGGGGTTATATTTTAATTAAAAGAATTAAGTGGGAGTTAATTAGAATGAAGGGGAGTTAAATAAGGAGTTAGAGAAGTCAGAAACAGTTTTCGCGTACTATCAGTTTTTGGGAGAAAAAGCAAGGGAAGAGCAAAGAGAGAAGATTCTGATTTTTGGGGAACTTTGTCAATCGAATTAAGGTAAGGGTGAGACTATCTCTCAATAATAATGGTTGTATAATTCTGATTTTGGTTTAACATGGTGTTAGTTGAAATTGGGGATTGGGGGTTAGGTTTTGGAGTATGATTTTTGGATGGAAAAGGTGTAAAGAGCATTGTAATAGCATTAGAATGCATTCAGGTTGTAGACAATAAATTATTACACTTCTGTAAATCGTTTTGGGGATTGAAATTGAGAAAATTGGGATTTTTGAGAAAAACCTGCATTCTGCCCGTACATACATTCATCGCTCGCCGCGGCGAGTAGCATGACTCGCCACAGCGAGTGAGCAATATTCATAGCTCGCCTCGCGAGCAAAACCACTCGCCATAGCGAGTAGTGCATTAGAAATCATGATTTTTGAAGTGTTGTTATAAGACGTAAGTTGGATAGTTTTAAGTGCCTAGATGTTTTTAGAGAGGACTAGGACAATTTTCAGATTAAAAAGATGAATAGGGAGCTTAAAAATGAAGTTTTAGTGAGAAAAATGTCAAAAAGACCGAGAGCACCCAGTTTTACTCGCCTTTAGCTCGCCCTTAGCTCGCCTAAGCGAGTAACCCATTTCTTTGAGTTTGCCATGTCGAGTTGATGTACTCGCCGAGGCGAGTTGCCCTGAACCTGAAGTGTTTTCTATGCAATTGAATATTGTTGATTAAATTCTGGTGAGGATAATGTTTATGATTAATGGTGTATTTGTATATATATAAATTATACATGTTATTGAATTCTTTTCAATGGTTGAAGTATTATGGGTTGAGTTGTTGGGTGTGTAAGTCATATTTACATATATGCATTGTTGAGTAGTAGTTGTCATTGTGTTGTAGTTGAGTTGTATGTTGATATACACAAGTGGAGTTCATTGCATAATCATAAATTGGTGATGGCTCATGCCCTGGAATGCCTTGTCGTTCAATTGGTGAGGGCTTATGCCCTGTGAATGCTAGTTCATTCAATTTGGTGAGGGCTCATGCCCTGTGAATGCTTTAACCATTCAAATTGGTGAGGGCTTATGCCCTGAAATGCTTTGTCATTCAAACGCGTTAACGGTACCACATGCATGTGCATTGTCACATTTTGTCGTTGAGTCATATCGGTGTTGTCATGTCATTGCATGAGTCGTTGTTGTTGGTTAAGTAGTCGTTGTATTGTTGGTTGAAATTGAATATGTTGGTAATGTTATTGACCATGACATGCGTAAATATATTGAAGTATTGATGATATTAGGGTGTTAGATTCAATTGATGAATTATATTTCTATAATTGTTGTTGTGAATCTCACCCCTTCTGCTTGAAAATGTTGCCCTTCGTATGGGTAACTGGCAGGTGATCCAGAATAGTAGAAGTGGTGGCTCAAGTGTCTTAGGGCTCTGATATGTAACGAGATGGGAATTTGTTGTTGTGTTTTCATTCCTTATGTATCAAATTTTGAAACATGTTGATGGAGCTTTGCTTGTTGTTGAATAAATTGTTAATGACTAATTATGTAGAAGCCTTTGTGCTAGCATCATTGATGACATTTGAATGTTAAATGATTTTATGAATTTTCCGCTGCAATGTATGGATAATTTATCACAGTTGATTTGATAAATAGTATTTCATTCTATTTAAGAATTTTTGAAAAGCAGTGTGACATGCCCGTTTGTTGTTGAACTCTGATTTACTTATTTATTTATTAAATATTTAATTGTTGGGATAACGGGTGTTACAGAATGGATCATGGCCGGCAAACAGAGGATGGTGCGTCACTTGCCGGAGCGGGTTCTGAGGCTGTACGGATATGTTCAGACTGTTCCCCGACCTCATACTACGATCATGCCTCTTGCCCTAGCAGATGTGGCTGCTGGCTTCTTGGAGTTTGCTCTCCATGTCGTTGCCCAATAGCATAGGGGTTCCCAGGTCCCGGACGACGAGCCTTGGAAGCATTCAGATAGGTACATCAGGTGGTTATACCTTGTATCCCATCCTATCATCGTCAACCCTCCTCCAGAGCCTGAGATTACAGTGCCGAGACCTGTCTACCAGGATGTTCTTATTGACCAGGACTGGGGCAGACATCCTCCCGATCCAAGGCAGGTCCTTAGCACCATGCGAGACATAGTGGAGCATGCACTGCAGATTCCAGAGGTGGTTTCAAATCCACTTTTCCTCGACATTTTGGAGGGCCGCTGTTCCGATTATATCGTGTTTGACCAACAGCCGGTTCTGAGGAGGAGGTCTAGGAGTCCACAGGAGTAGTGTCTTATTTTTAGGACTTGTTTGCATATTCATAGTATTTTATTGACATTTTGTTGGATTTGTATGTAATCCATCTACATTTGCGCAGGTGCGCCTCTTTTATGACATTTGCGTTAATTTCGTTAAAATTGCGTTTCTAAATTATGATTGAATGAATGTATGTTTAGTAAATTACGAGTTTTGGTTGAATGAATGTATGAGTTTTGCAAAACAGGGAACAAGGCAGAGGCAGCAGCTACTGCCTGTCTGTTCTGGTGTTAACTCACACTAGTACAAAAGGAAGCGTGAGTTAACTCACGCTGATTTTTTTTTTTTTTAAATTAACACTAGCGTGACTTAACTTAGTTTAAGTTTACACTAGCGTGACTTAACTCACGTAAGAGCATTTTGGTCATTTCACTTGGGAATGAGAAAATCCGTTTGGGTAAAGGGCAAGATTTTAACCGTCGAGCGAGATTTAAGGCACCTGGGGGGAAACATTACCATTCGGTTTGAATTGGTCTCTTGAGATGCTTTAGGCACCCTCGTAGCAGAGAGGGGTTGTAGAAGGAGCAGTTGACCCAAATGCAGTATTTGACCTATTTGATTGGGCCTATTGGAAATGGGCATTTAGAACATTGAAAATTGCTTTCTTGACTTCAGTTTCTTCCTAATATCACATGAAAATTCCAAAAATACCTCCAACGGTAGTTAACTACCGTCAGCGTCAGTCTGAGCGGTAGTTAACTATCGTTCACACCAGTAAATGTAGACAATGCAGTATGGATTCATTTTTTCAACCATTTTCGGTCTGGTTTTACCTGTAATTTCAAGCACCAATTCCAGATGAAATTAAACCAAAACAACAACATCCATCAATCATAAACAACAACATTACATAATTTATCAACGACTTTCTTTTGTCAAACCCAAGGACTCCTCTATAGCCTTAAACCCACAATTTTCATCGCCTTTAACATCCAATTTTTTTTCAATAAATGGTCTCATGAATTTTGGCATGTAATACATATGACTCGATGGATCATAAATTGTTGGAACCAAGATAGACTTTGGAACCAGAGTTGGCGTTGGAACCCGATTTGGCATTGGAATCGACGAACGTGGAGAAATGGCAAGGCGAGCACCTTTTCTTTTCGGTTGTGAAGATTTTTTTGGTGGTGTGATGAGTCAATAATTAGTCATTTTAAAGTGTTGATTTCAATCTATTTTATTTAGATTTTATGTGTTTTTATTTATTATTTAGAACTATTTTACTACAATTGCTTGTTATTTAATTTCAGGAACAAATATGATGAAAGATTGAATCTTGGAGCAAAAGAAAGGGTTTTGAGCATGAATTAAGGAGAAAAGGATCTAAAATATGATTTGGAGTTGATTGAAGACAAAAATATAAAGATCATGTGTAAAAATATGTCAATCCCCCTTTTTGCTGTTTTTCTTAAAAGACTTGGCACTTGGGAAGATTTAGTGTGATTTTAATATGCTGATTTGGCACATATTTATGTACTGATTTGGTGCATATTTATGTGCTGATTTGATGCATATTTATCTGTAGATTTAGTACAATTATATGTTCTGATTTGGTGTAAATTTATATGCCAATTTAGTACAAATCTATGTCTCGATTTAGTGCAATTTTATGCTGCCCCCTTAGCTATAAATAGAGCAGCTAGCAGACACATCAATTCATCTTTTGTTCTTGGAAATAATAAGTGACAATTGTTTCTTTGAATAAAAGTTCATCTTTATTTTCTTGTTATTTACTTATATGTTCTTCTTCTTCTTCTTCTCCATGTCTACATCATAAGTGAGTAGACTTCTCTTGTCTTGGGATTGTTGGATAAGTCTAATGACATAGTCCTAATCAACCCAAACCTAAAAACCTAATTTTATGTAACCCTATTTTCTAATCTAATTTCACCATTTTTATAATGAATTAAAAAATACCAAATCCGAAATGAGAGTGGAGGATAAATATTTGTTAATTCATCATCACAAATATTAGACAAGGATTGCGAAACATGAGAATAGTCTAGCAAACCTTGAGACATATAAAGTTTCGAGCTTCAAGGATTTCAATGGCAATCAACCACAAGAATAGACGTGGTTGCTAGAGAAACACACTCACTGAGACCGAAAGGAGATGTGATAGGCTAAAGAGAAACTTGTCTTTAGAAAATAGGTCTAACATAAAGTTGTAGGTTTAGGGTTTGGTTATAAAGTTGTAGGTTTAGGGTTTGGTTTGTGAAGGGTTTGTCAGCAAGATGAACCAATAATCCCAAAGCTCTCTTTTATTATTATTTCCTTTAATCAATCAATTCTCTACTTTCGAACTTTCCATCTAACCATTTTTTAAGAGTAAATTAAATTTAAACTCCCTGTCAGAACGATACTCTTTTTACTACTTCGGTAAACCGTGCAGTTGCGGATTTATCTCATCATGGTGAAGATTGACTTTTCGGAAATTGAAAATCAATAGTCTCCCACGAAGATGGAATCCGACGTGTTGATGCCACTTTTGGTCTAGATTTGATTTTTTTTCTTTGCTCCTTTGGTTGGTACCTTTCTTGGAGGTGGTGACATCATTGTGGTCTCCGAAAACGCTAACAACCGCAAACCCTCTTTGATTTCTAGTTTCATTTGGTATGGGACTCTTTGGAGACGTTCCTGAATACCACTCCACTCCTCCGCGATTGAAAACAATTCTTCATTACTTTCTTCATCACCCATATATAACTTATGCCAATGCGGGTATATCTCATCCAATCGAATATGCTTGCTGTGACAAATTTTCATAGCAATGAAACATGCACAAGGTAGTCCATACTACGTCTTTTGAACACAACCACAAGTTTTCTTGTCCATGCACAAGGTTTTCCTAGCACACTCTTCTTCCAAAAAAATATTGTTCATGGCTTGCACTACTATCAGGGAGAACAGTTGCTACGGCATTCATCAAAGTCGTGTCCCTGTCAGTCACTACCACCTTAGGCATATCACTATTTGGTTTAAAAAGTTTAAGCAACATTTGTAAATCCCAAGTAAAGTTATCCTCCTTCTCCGCCGTCATAAATGCAAAACCAACCGAATATGTCATATCGGTTGAGGTGACTCCTGTAACGCCCCATTTTTATTTAATTATTTTTAGTTGATGTTTGAGTATTTTTATATGATTTTATATGACTATATTTGACATATATGATTTAGATATGATTTTATGTGAAATATATGACTTGGTATGAATTGTGTGATATTTGGTGTGATGATAATTTATTATATGATTTATGGTGTTGTGTTTTATTTAAATAAATGTTGTTTGATTATTTTATTTATTTAATAAAAAGGTAGAAAATAGTATTATTTGGTTTAAAGGGAATTAAGTATAATTATGAGGAATAAGTGGGAGTTAAGGAAATAAGAGGGGTTATAGTTTACAATAAAAAGAAAAGGAGAGTCACAAAAAGTTTTACGTACAATTGAAAAAAAGAGAGAAAATGAGTTTTTGAGAGAAGAAGAGGAGAAAACCTAGAACCAAGAGAAGAGGCTAGAAGAAGAGAGAAGAACGCAGCTTAATTCAGGAATCATAATCTAAGGTAAGGGTGAGATTCCTTCAATAATATGTATATATAATTTTGATTGTTGATGAAATTATGTTCTAGGTTTAGGGTTTAGAAAGTTTATGATAATTGATATGATGTGATGAATTGTGTTGTTTAATGCATGTTTCTGTGTTGTTTTGATTGTTATGTTGTATATAGAACCTGTAAACATTGTTCTCTATCAAATTTGGGATTTGGGTAGATGAAATTTGGGTTTTTGAGTGAAAAATAAAGTTTTCCCGAGAGCTACCTTTGACAGCATACCCTGTTTCATGTTGTTGCGTCTTTTGCATCAGTTTCTGTTTCGAACTAGCTTTCGGTGTAAACACGAAAGTTGTAGGTATGAATGTTAGCTTTCTAATGCCGTTGGTCTGACGTCAAAATGATTTATAGAACTTGAGTTATGGTCAAATTACTGAACGTAGGTCACAGTGAATTTTTATGAATTTCAGCATAACTTTGTCCGAATTTGAACTGAAAACTGGTATTGATTGGTACATAATTGGCTTTAGGTGTAAACATGAAAGTTGTAGATAATTAAGTTAGCTTTCTAATGGCACTGGTCTGACTCGAAGAGGATTTGTAGATTTTGAATTATGATGAAAATAGTCCAAGTAGGTCTTCAAAAAATTTTTAGAAAACTTAGCTTAACTAATCCCAAGTTAGTCCAAAACTTATGGTTGGTTTCCCAACTTCAAACTTAAGTATTAGGGATTTAGTCGGAGTGTTTTATGAGTATTTGGCTTATGTTTTATTGATCAAACTTGATTTGCTTGTTGAAGGATGTGTTGGACTTTGATATGAATGTAGTTGATTAATGTATATGTGCTTTCCGGAGATGTGTGATTTAAATATGTGTTATATCAAGATGTGTTGTTTGTAGATGTGTGACTTAAATATGTGCTATATAAAGATGTCATATTTAAATATGTGATATTTGACGATGATGCTATTTAAAAATGTGTATTTGTCGAGTCATCTAAAGATGTGCATTGTTGAGTCTTTACTCGTGTCGTTGCATTTGAGTCGTGTCGTTGCATAGCATAGTCAGCGATGGGGGCTTAATGCCTGACAGGTTCTTTTATGACCTTTAGCGATGGGGGCTCAATGCCTGACAGGTCCTATTTGACCTTAGCGATGGGGGCTTAATGCCCTGATGGTACCACATGCATGAGGTCTAAGTGTTGCATAGTCGTGTCGTGTCGTTTGTGAAGTGATGATGTAATTGTGAAGTGATGATGTAATTTGCAAAGTGATGATGTATTCATGATGGTGTAATTGTGACTTGTTGATGTATTTATGACGTGTTGAAGTATTTGTGAAGTGATGATGTAATTGTGAAGTGATGATGTAATTTGCAAAGTGATGATGTATTCATGATGGTGTAATTGTGACTTGTTGATGTATTTATGACGTGTTGAAGTATTTGTGAAGTGATGATGTAATTGTGAAGTGATGATGTAATTTGCAAAGTGATGATGTATTCGTGATGGTGTAATTGTGACTTGTTGATGTATTTATGACGTGTTGAAGTATTTGTGATGTTATGATGTACTTGTGAATGTTTGAGATGTTTTCGTTATATGTGATGATTTGTTGATGTTGTTGATATTGTTGTTGTTGATTGTTTATTGTTGTTGTATCTTGCTAAATGTCATTGATGTTGATAACGTTGCTGTTGCTATATATATATGTATACATACATATATGAACTTGTTGATACTTGTGGTATAATTTGTTGTTGTTTCATCGATTTGATGAATTATATATTATTATTATTGAATGTGTTTCTCACCCCTTCTGCTGGAATTGCCGCCTCGTGGGCAAGTGCAGGTAACGAAGGCTAGTTAGATTATTGGCTCTTGTGTCCTAGGCTCTGATACGTAACGGGATGGGGATTCTGCTGTTTATATTCTTCATTTCCTTATGTATCAATTTTGGAACTATATTGTTGGAACATTTATTTATTATTAAGAGGATTATTGAAATGATTATTTATGTTGGGGCCTTTGTGCCAAGATTTTGTTGAAGTTGATTATATTTTAAAAAAGACTTTTCCGCTGCAAAATATTACGAGATTAATTTATGTTGTTGAATAAATAGTATATTTTCTATTTATGAATTTTTGAAAAGTAGTGTAACATTCCGTTTTGCGATGAAAACTCTGATTTTACGTATATTTAATTATGTTGGGAAATCGGGGTGTTACAGTTGGTATCAGAGCAGGTCGGTCCGTCCGGCCAAGTAGTAGAGTCGTGTTGAGCCTAGTAGTGTTGTGTGACAGCTTTATACTGTCTTTTGTTGTCCTAATTGTTGTTTGTTGTGTAGAGAACTAAGGTGCTAGAGTCTTATCCAGAATTGTTTGCATGAGGTTCATTTTCGAGGACGAAAATTCTTTAAGTTGGGGAGAGTTGTAACGCCCCATTTTTATTTAATTATTTTTAGTTGATGTTTGAGTATTTTTATATGATTTTATATGACTATATTTGACATATATGATTTAGATATGATTTTATGTGAAATATATGACTTGGTATGAATTGTGTGATATTTGGTGTGATGATAATTTATTATATGATTTATGGTGTTGTGTTTTATTTAAATAAATGTTGTTTGATTATTTTATTTATTTAATAAAAAGGTAGAAAATAGTATTATTTGGTTTAAAGGGAATTAAGTATAATTATGAGGAATAAGTGGGAGTTAAGGAAATAAGAGGGGTTATAGTTTACAATAAAAAGAAAAGGAGAGTCACAAAAAGTTTTACGTACAATTGAAAAAAAGAGAGAAAATGAGTTTTTGAGAGAAGAAGAGGAGAAAACCTAGAACCAAGAGAAGAGGCTAGAAGAAGAGAGAAGAACGCAGCTTAATTCAGGAATCATAATCTAAGGTAAGGGTGAGATTCCTTCAATAATATGTATATATAATTTTGATTGTTGATGAAATTATGTTCTAGGTTTAGGGTTTAGAAAGTTTATGATAATTGATATGATGTGATGAATTGTGTTGTTTAATGCATGTTTCTGTGTTGTTTTGATTGTTATGTTGTATATAGAACCTGTAAACATTGTTCTCTATCAAATTTGGGATTTGGGTAGATGAAATTTGGGTTTTTGAGTGAAAAATAAAGTTTTCCCGAGAGCTACCTTTGACAGCATACCCTGTTTCATGTTGTTGCGTCTTTTGCATCAGTTTCTGTTTCGAACTAGCTTTCGGTGTAAACACGAAAGTTGTAGGTATGAATGTTAGCTTTCTAATGCCGTTGGTCTGACGTCAAAATGATTTATAGAACTTGAGTTATGGTCAAATTACTGAACGTAGGTCACAGTGAATTTTTATGAATTTCAGCATAACTTTGTCCGAATTTGAACTGAAAACTGGTATTGATTGGTACATAATTGGCTTTAGGTGTAAACATGAAAGTTGTAGATAATTAAGTTAGCTTTCTAATGGCACTGGTCTGACTCGAAGAGGATTTGTAGATTTTGAATTATGATGAAAATAGTCCAAGTAGGTCTTCAGAAATTTTTTAGAAAACTTAGCTTAACTAATCCCAAGTTAGTCCAAAACTTATGGTTGGTTTCCCAACTTCAAACTTAAGTATTAGGGATTTAGTCGGAGTGTTTTATGAGTATTTGGCTTATGTTTTATTGATCAAACTTGATTTGCTTGTTGAAGGATGTGTTGGACTTTGATATGAATGTAGTTGATTAATGTATATGTGCTTTCCGGAGATGTGTGATTTAAATATGTGTTATATCAAGATGTGTTGTTTGTAGATGTGTGACTTAAATATGTGCTATATAAAGATGTCATATTTAAATATGTGATATTTGACGATGATGCTATTTAAAAATGTGTATTTGTCGAGTCATCTAAAGATGTGCATTGTTGAGTCTTTACTCGTGTCGTTGCATTTGAGTCGTGTCGTTGCATAGCATAGTCAGCGATGGGGGCTTAATGCCTGACAGGTTCTTTTATGACCTTTAGCGATGGGGGCTCAATGCCTGACAGGTCCTATTTGACCTTAGCGATGGGGGCTTAATGCCCTGATGGTACCACATGCATGAGGTCTAAGTGTTGCATAGTCGTGTCGTGTCGTTTGTGAAGTGATGATGTAATTGTGAAGTGATGATGTAATTTGCAAAGTGATGATGTATTCATGATGGTGTAATTGTGACTTGTTGATGTATTTATGACGTGTTGAAGTATTTGTGAAGTGATGATGTAATTGTGAAGTGATGATGTAATTTGCAAAGTGATGATGTATTCATGATGGTGTAATTGTGACTTGTTGATGTATTTATGACGTGTTGAAGTATTTGTGAAGTGATGATGTAATTGTGAAGTGATGATGTAATTTGCAAAGTGATGATGTATTCGTGATGGTGTAATTGTGACTTGTTGATGTATTTATGACGTGTTGAAGTATTTGTGATGTTATGATGTACTTGTGAATGTTTGAGATGTTTTCGTTATATGTGATGATTTGTTGATGTTGTTGATATTGTTGTTGTTGATTGTTTATTGTTGTTGTATCTTGCTAAATGTCATTGATGTTGATAACGTTGCTGTTGCTATATATATATGTATACATACATATATGAACTTGTTGATACTTGTGGTATAATTTGTTGTTGTTTCATCGATTTGATGAATTATATATTATTATTATTGAATGTGTTTCTCACCCCTTCTGCTGGAATTGCCGCCTCGTGGGCAAGTGCAGGTAACGAAGGCTAGTTAGATTATTGGCTCTTGTGTCCTAGGCTCTGATACGTAACGGGAAGGGGATTCTGCTGTTTATATTCTTCATTTCCTTATGTATCAATTTTGGAACTATATTGTTGGAACATTTATTTATTATTAAGAGGATTATTGAAATGATTATTTATGTTGGGGCCTTTGTGCCAAGATTTTGTTGAAGTTGATTATATTTTAAAAAAGACTTTTCCGCTGCAAAATATTACGAGATTAATTTATGTTGTTGAATAAATAGTATATTTTCTATTTATGAATTTTTGAAAAGTAGTGTAACATTCCGTTTTGCGATGAAAACTCTGATTTTACGTATATTTAATTATGTTGGGAAATCGGGGTGTTACAGTTGGTATCAGAGCAGGTCGGTCCGTTCGGCCAAGTAGTAGAGTCGTGTTGAGCCTAGTAGTGTTGTGTGACAGCTTTATACTGTCTTTTGTTGTCCTAATTGTTGTTTGTTGTGTAGAGAACTAAGGTGCTAGAGTCTTATCCAGAATTGTTTGCATGAGGTTCATTTTCGAGGACGAAAATTCTTTAAGTTGGGGAGAGTTGTAACGCCCCATTTTTATTTAATTATTTTTAGTTGATGTTTGAGTATTTTTATATGATTTTATATGACTATATTTGACATATATGATTTAGATATGATTTTATGTGAAATATATGACTTGGTATGAATTGTGTGATATTTGGTGTGATGATAATTTATTATATGATTTATGGTGTTGTGTTTTATTTAAATAAATGTTGTTTGATTATTTTATTTATTTAATAAAAAGGTAGAAAATAGTATTATTTGGTTTAAAGGGAATTAAGTATAATTATGAGGAATAAGTGGGAGTTAAGGAAATAAGAGGGGTTATAGTTTACAATAAAAAGAAAAGGAGAGTCACAAAAAGTTTTACGTACAATTGAAAAAAAGAGAGAAAATGAGTTTTTGAGAGAAGAAGAGGAGAAAACCTAGAACCAAGAGAAGAGGCTAGAAGAAGAGAGAAGAACGCAGCTTAATTCAGGAATCATAATCTAAGGTAAGGGTGAGATTCCTTCAATAATATGTATATATAATTTTGATTGTTGATGAAATTATGTTCTAGGTTTAGGGTTTAGAAAGTTTATGATAATTGATATGATGTGATGAATTGTGTTGTTTAATGCATGTTTCTGTGTTGTTTTGATTGTTATGTTGTATATAGAACCTGTAAACATTGTTCTCTATCAAATTTGGGATTTGGGTAGATGAAATTTGGGTTTTTGAGTGAAAAATAAAGTTTTCCCGAGAGCTACCTTTGACAGCATACCCTGTTTCATGTTGTTGCGTCTTTTGCATCAGTTTCTGTTTCGAACTAGCTTTCGGTGTAAACACGAAAGTTGTAGGTATGAATGTTAGCTTTCTAATGCCGTTGGTCTGACGTCAAAATGATTTATAGAACTTGAGTTATGGTCAAATTACTGAACGTAGGTCACAGTGAATTTTTATGAATTTCAGCATAACTTTGTCCGAATTTGAACTGAAAACTGGTATTGATTGGTACATAATTGGCTTTAGGTGTAAACATGAAAGTTGTAGATAATTAAGTTAGCTTTCTAATGGCACTGGTCTGACTCGAAGAGGATTTGTAGATTTTGAATTATGATGAAAATAGTCCAAGTAGGTCTTCAGAAATTTTTTAGAAAACTTAGCTTAACTAATCCCAAGTTAGTCCAAAACTTATGGTTGGTTTCCCAACTTCAAACTTAAGTATTAGGGATTTAGTCGGAGTGTTTTATGAGTATTTGACTTATGTTTTATTGATCAAACTTGATTTGCTTGTTGAAGGATGTGTTGGACTTTGATATGAATGTAGTTGATTAATGTATATGTGCTTTCCGGAGATGTGTGATTTAAATATGTGTTATATCAAGATGTGTTGTTTGTAGATGTGTGACTTAAATATGTGCTATATAAAGATGTCATATTTAAATATGTGATATTTGACGATGATGCTATTTAAAAATGTGTATTTGTCGAGTCATCTAAAGATGTGCATTGTTGAGTCTTTACTCGTGTCGTTGCATTTGAGTCGTGTCGTTGCATAGCATAGTCAGCGATGGGGGCTTAATGCCTGACAGGTTCTTTTATGACCTTTAGCGATGGGGGCTCAATGCCTGACAGGTCCTATTTGACCTTAGCGATGGGGGCTTAATGCCCTGATGGTACCACATGCATGAGGTCTAAGTGTTGCATAGTCGTGTCGTGTCGTTTGTGAAGTGATGATGTAATTGTGAAGTGATGATGTAATTTGCAAAGTGATGATGTATTCATGATGGTGTAATTGTGACTTGTTGATGTATTTATGACGTGTTGAAGTATTTGTGAAGTGATGATGTAATTGTGAAGTGATGATGTAATTTGCAAAGTGATGATGTATTCATGATGGTGTAATTGTGACTTGTTGATGTATTTATGACGTGTTGAAGTATTTGTGAAGTGATGATGTAATTGTGAAGTGATGATGTAATTTGCAAAGTGATGATGTATTCGTGATGGTGTAATTGTGACTTGTTGATGTATTTATGACGTGTTGAAGTATTTGTGATGTTATGATGTACTTGTGAATGTTTGAGATGTTTTCGTTATATGTGATGATTTGTTGATGTTGTTGATATTGTTGTTGTTGATTGTTTATTGTTGTTGTATCTTGCTAAATGTCATTGATGTTGATAACGTTGCTGTTGCTATATATATATGTATACATACATATATGAACTTGTTGATACTTGTGGTATAATTTGTTGTTGTTTCATCGATTTGATGAATTATATATTATTATTATTGAATGTGTTTCTCACCCCTTCTGCTGGAATTGCCGCCTCGTGGGCAAGTGCAGGTAACGAAGGCTAGTTAGATTATTGGCTCTTGTGTCCTAGGCTCTGATACGTAACGGGATGGGGATTCTGCTGTTTATATTCTTCATTTCCTTATGTATCAATTTTGGAACTATATTGTTGGAACATTTATTTATTATTAAGAGGATTATTGAAATGATTATTTATGTTGGGGCCTTTGTGCCAAGATTTTGTTGAAGTTGATTATATTTTAAAAAAGACTTTTCCGCTGCAAAATATTACGAGATTAATTTATGTTGTTGAATAAATAGTATATTTTCTATTTATGAATTTTTGAAAAGTAGTGTAACATTCCGTTTTGCGATGAAAACTCTGATTTTACGTATATTTAATTATGTTGGGAAATCGGGGTGTTACAACTCCAACTATTTTGAAACAATGGCATCCTGTACAAGTTGCTTTTGTACGTGGAATCCATTACCAAAACAGTCGGGAAATTGTTAAACAACTTTATCGATGTTTGATGAGTCCAAAATATGTCTTGAATAGTATGACTTTCACATTTTCTCTTATGAAATAAACATATTTATTCTCTTCCATCTTTGAGATTAGAAACTGCATCTCCGTCAAGTCACCACTTTTTGTCTTTTTGAATTTATGACGTTCAATGTAGACTTGCTTTATATTTGTCATGGACTCTTGTCTTTTCTTCTTCAAATTTGTCAAAATATTTTTTGGTTTTACCGAACTATTGCTCAAATCATGTACAATTGCCTTGTCGTCCTCCATTAATCTTCCCACAAGAAGGTCCCTTGCTAAATAAGGCAACATCTCATGGTTGTGAACACCATTAAGAATAGCCAACTTCCGAGCATTGTCTTCCTTGACGACATATCCATGCAACTTGAAGAAACACCCACATTTTCTTGATCAAGTTGCTTCAAGCTTCAATTTTTTCATTGGTACTTTGTGCTCGCCACTCCTTTAACAAATAAACTCCAACATTAGATTTCTTATTGCACAAGATCTTTTAACGATAACCGTAAATCCATCACTATTTGCTTGTCGACGTACCTAACCAGCAATTCGTCTTTATCTTTCCATGTCTCTCGGCTCGAAAAGAAATGAGCTGTGTCCATTTCGTTGTCACGAAGTTTGGACACACCGGAATTGACGCTTGAAGCCTCCATTTTAACGGAAGCTTCAACCTTCACAGAAGCTTCAACCTTAATGGGAGCTTCAAGCTTCAGCGGTTTGATCTCAATGAAAGAATCGACAACGACAACACTAGGTTTTCGATCAACCAGATCATCACCCGCATTCTCAACCATATTTATAAATAAACAACATATAATTGCTAAAATAATTAATTATCATGTATCTAATATAATTTAAGAACATAAATAAATCAAAAAAATAAACAAAAAAAAAAGAAAAAAAAATAGGCAGTAGTAGGGCTGGAAATGAGTCGAGCCGAGTCGAACCCGTCTGAGCTCGGCTCGACTCGATAAGAATTGACTCGGCTCGAAACTCAACTCAAGTTCGATACGAACCTGTCATACCCCAAATTTTGACCAGGGTCCTCCATTTGACCATCATTTTATGTGCATTTCAAAACTCATTTTATTCACCTTTAATTCCTTTTTTATTCACATTTTAATTCTCATTTTAAACTTATTTTAACGCTCGTTGCGCTGGTATTTTAATTCTCAGTTTTGTTTACATTTTTAAATGCATTTTAACGCTTGTTGCACTGGTATTTTAAATTCTCAATTTCATTTACATTTTAAACGTATTTTAACGCTCGTTGCGTGAGTATTTTTAATTCTCAATTTAATTTGCATTTTAAAGCTCTTTGCACTCGCATTTTGTTTCTCGTTTTTATTCGCTTTCGAAGGTTTTTATTCGCCGAGTAATTCCGTCGTCTCAAACGAAATTTCGGCAGAGAGATATTTAAAATACCTCATTTGGTTCCGAAGGAACATTTTTTATTTTTATTATTCCATTTATTTCATCTTTATTATTTTTTTAATTCTCATTATTTAATTTCCCTTTTTACTTTATGCTTGTTTTTAATTTGTTTTGTTTCTGTTTTTGTTTCACTTCTCTTTTCTTTTCTTTCTTCAAGTCACATCTTTTTTTGTTTTTTTAAATAATGTTCTTTTGTTTTATTTTTTAGTCTCTTTAGTGTCCATTGGCTCAGGTCCTGTCCACATGTTTTAAGTCTATTGGTTCCTTGTTTCCCCTTTTCCAAGTTTTATCTCAGCCAACTGCAAGGGCATTTTAGTCCTGCCCAAAAGGGACACTTCATCACCTGATACACCTGCAAACCCTAATTGAGCAGTTATAAATAGTAACATTAATTGTGCACACTGTTCAGGGGGACTGACATAGCCGCAAATCAGCAGCCATCAATTCACAAACAATAAACCCTTTTCTCTCTCATAGATTATAAGATCAAACCACAAAAAATCACCAAAAAAATATCAACCCTCAAGAACATCATGAATAAAATTTTTCCTGCAACTCATCTCTTCTTGAGCTTTCACTACAAATCCTTCAAATAATCAACACAATGACTCGAATTTGCTATCAAACAACAACACCACTTTCGAATTCGACAACAACACAATCTGTTCCCTTTTTTTCCGTTCATCAACAAAGGATCTATTGAATTAGTACACATAACCATAACAAGTTTGAATTTCGAACCAGCTAGTTCATCACAAGAGAAACCGAGCCAGGTTCGAATCAGAGCAGGAAGTAAACAAAGTGAATCGAGCCAAAACTGAATCGAAACCAAGAAAGAGGAATAAGAGGTAAAATTTTCGTGTCTTGTTTTCGTAGATCTACAAATTTTGAGGTGTTTTTTCAAACTTTTGAGGCCGGATTTGTGTTTAGGGAGAAAAAGGATATCCAAAACTGTTATTTGTTTTTAAAAAAGGAGTGGTTTGTATCAACTCCGGTGGCGGCGCCGCCACCCTGGGTGGCCGGCCACCGCGCTGGAGATTTGAAGAAGATGAAGATCTTCATGATCTTCATTCGGTTTTTCCAGAAACTAGAGAGAGAAGGAGAAGATGTTTGTGTTTCAGAGAGAGGTGGAGTCTTTGGAATGAAGGAAAAAAACCGTCCTCCCCTTTTTTATAAGTGTAATTAAAACCGGATCGGTTCATCTCTTGAACCGGATCGCTCTTTGTTTCTTGAAACAATCCGGCCTTGATCTTAGGTCGTTAGATCGCAGATCTAACGCCCGTTATTGTTCCTCTTTTGTTTTACAACGCGTCCCTTTTTGCTGTGTATTGTGTTCCTTTCATTTTAACCTTTAGATCTAGATCTGGTGGCTGTGATGAGTTTATGCAGTGATTGGATTTGGACCTCTTGATTCATCAAGTGGTCCAGATTTATTCTGCTTGAGTCAATTTTTTCTCTTGTTATTTTCCACTACTTTTTCACTATTTACACCACTGTTTTTATTTTTAGCACCTCTTTTCACTTAAATTTTTTTTCTCTAATTTTACAAAAATATTTTGTTTTGTGTTAATTGTTTGATTACTGTTTTTTTTTATTTTAGTATATTTGCATTGTTGCATTATTATTTTTCATCATGTCATGCATATTTTAATTCTTGTCATTTACTTTAATTGTCGTTATTTTTTAGTGTGTATTTAGGACTTGATGTAATTTAATTTTTAGTGTGTATTTGAGACTTTAGCATGTATTTAGGTCCTATGTAAATACCCAAATAATAAGAATATGCACCGACACCACGATTTATTTACCGCTTTATGCTTGTTGGTGAGTGAGGACTAATTTGAGTTATGGACAAACTAGGAATAAAAACTTGACTAATATGAGTGCCTTAAAATCAACTAACTAGTAATTTTAAGTTGAGATTTTATTTTGGGATCCAATATCCCCGGTATTTATTTTTTACGCCTTTCCGTTACGTTTTACGTATAGTTTTTTTTTACCGTTAGTTAAAAGCCTTTTTTTCCAAAAAAAATCAAATAATCAAAACACCAAAAATATTTTCTTAAGAAACCTTGGATTTTAACCCAAGTGATCTTTTTCCTTTTATTTCTTAATCAAATCTTTAATTAACTTTAATCTATGTTTAGACTTACTTTCTTGTAAATAAAATCAACCAACTTCACTCCATTTTATTCTTCTATGTCTTTCGGCCTCTTGTCCACTCCAAAACTTTTTTAAAAAACTTTTAAAATCAATCCAACTAACCAAACCGAAATTTTTGAGGTGAACTACATGATTTTGATCCCTTTTCTTTAAGGGTATGTAGGCAAATGATTTATCCTTCCAAATCAACAAAAACAACAAAAAAACATACTTCTTCTCCCTCCATTCTTTCACCTAGACTTTAGGCAATATTTTACAAATAAATAAGCAACTAATTAGCACAAGATAATTTAGGCAAGAGGCTCCTTCGGAATACCGAAGTCGTTTAGGGTGCTTAACACGTTCCCTATTCGAAACCAACCCCCGGACCTTGATCTCATAAGGGTTTTTACACACTTTTTTCCTTTTCACGAATAAAAGTTGAGAGTTCAAAGATTGAAAGTTCAAAGCCAATTAATGGATTAATACCCGAAAATCACGAGCACAGAACCATTTTTTTAACTCGAGTTTAGTTCGTTTAAAGTTCACGAAAAGCTCAATTCAGCTCGTTAGGTTCAATAGGTTTGCTCGAGTTACATTATTCAATTTTTTTTTTGTCAAAAAAGGATATCTTGACCTTTTAATTTATTTTTTAAAAATACTAAAATTGAACTCATTAAATTGCGGACCTTGAAGACCACCATGGAGAAAGCAATCGCAACTTGTAGTTACTACTGTAGTGTTGCCCTTGTACTTCTCTTTATTTATAACTAGGTATTTAACCCGTGCGTTGCACGGGTTTGATTAAAATGCGTACTTAAACAAATGATAAAATAATAATTGTCATAAGCGTAATCACATAGAGTTAAATGATTGATAATTTTTATGTTTAATATAAATTTAATATTAAATATAGGAGGGTTGTTTAGAAACTATATGAGAATTCATAGTTATTTAAATAATTTAAGGATAATTAATATAATTTTTGGTGGGTCTTATTAATATTTCATAAGTTTGAAGAGGTATATCACAATTCATATTTTATCCTAATAGTGTAATAATATAAGAACTTTTCTTTTTATAGATTGCAGTTGTGGAATTGGAAGATGTTTTGCCTTTTATCCTGGTATCACTTATTCTTTTCAACCAAAATTAGAGGCATTC
Source organism: Medicago lupulina (assembly GCA_958299785.1). Lineage (NCBI taxonomy): Eukaryota > Viridiplantae > Streptophyta > Magnoliopsida > Fabales > Fabaceae > Medicago > Medicago lupulina. Next base: position 66,474,447 of record OY283139.1, read on the forward strand.
ATGTTTTTCGATCAATATTGCTTATAAAATGGATTGAAATATGATGTTAGAATGTGATTCATATTTGGTGGTTTTATCTCTTTTTCTCTCATATTTTTTTTGAACAAACTTTTCCTCTCATATTAATTGAAAATGCAATTCAAGTGCTGATATAACGACTTCTTTTGGATTTTCCTCTCAAATTTTACTTAGTGGAATTTTATACCGACTTTTATTGTCCTATTTTTTACTCTATTGTTTAGGGTACCATTTTTTTGATTAACTTGATATTTATTTTTTTGGCTTATTTAAGTGAATTAGGATAATGAGAAATTAGAAAACTTGTTATTCATCAATTTATTAATTTAAATTTTGTGTTAATACAGTGTTGAGCGAAAGAGTGGTAAATAATATGAAATATGAAAAAAGAAAAAAGTAATTTAAAAATGAGTGAAACAAAAAAATGATTGTCATAGTTTTTTTTTTCACTCAGAAAAGCAAAAACAAAAAAATATTAATAAAAATAGTAATATTGTTCTTCTTTTGTTTTTCTTTCCATCTAAGAATGAGGGAAAGGAAAATAATAAGAAAGGTAAAGAAGAAGAAAAAGAAAGATTGTCATAGCTTTTTCTAATAACAATCACTTAAATATTTTCATTGATTCGGCAACTTCATCAATATACATAAATAAGTTTCAAATAAAAAAAATCAAGGGTATGTAAAAGATATTATTTGAGTTTTATATTTACTTTCATATGTTTCTCTAGCATCAAGGATGCAACAACTGAGAAAATGAAAGCATGCTTTATCACCTTCTTATCATTCCCATGGAAAAAATAGTAAGTCAAATACACGTAAGACAAAACAATAAAAAATTAAGTTAAAAAATAGACTAACAAACATTACATAAATAAAAAATCGAGCTACAACATTTGGTTGAACTAAACAATAAAATAAGTTGAGTCCATATCTTGCCAAATTAAACAACAAAAAAGATTAAGACATGTGTGAAGAATAAAAAAGAGAAAGAAAAATTATCATACACAATTGAAGAAAATCACCCAAAAATTGCTTAGAGAAAGTGAAGATGATCCAAAATCACATATTATACACACAATGATCATAAATGAAACAATAATAGAGTAAGGAATAGTTACAAACATTACATAAATAAAAAAAACCAAGCTACGACATTTGGCCAATCTAAACAATAGAGTAAGTCGATTCTGTGACGCCCATTTTGATTATTTAATTATTTGATTTATTTGAGAAATTGATATATATTTTTATATATATTATGTGATGTTAAGTGAAGATTTAATATGATTTTATGCGACGTGGTGACTTATTTTATTGTTTAATAAAATAAGATTTGAAAATAAAATAAAATATTTAGTTGTGGGTTAGTTTTGGATTTTAGAGAATTATGTGGGAGAAAGAGTAAATAAGATAAGATTTGTTGGGAGTATATAAAGGGAAAAAATTAGGTCAAGAGAGTCAGTACGCGTTGCCAGAGTTTTGGAAAAAGGGAGAAAACGGCCAAGTGAAGAGAAGTAACCTTAGAGGGCTGCGATTTCTGCTTTGATCAGGTAAGGGTGAGCCTAGCACTTAATTATATTGATCTGTAATGCATCTAATCAGAATTAACAACATAGGATTGGATTTGAGAGAATTGGAAGTAGGTTAAAATTGAGGAAAGACCATGAATTAGGCTATGAAACTGTGAAACAAAGTTAAAAATTGAGTACAGAACGTAGATTAACCTTAATGATGATGTTTCTGAGAGTGTAGATGATTTAGATGATGAATTTGGGAAACTTTTGTGTGATTTTCGCAGAACCCGTAGCAGTCTGTTCATCGCTCGCCTGGGCGAGCTATGCAACTCGCCGCGGCGAGTAGACCTAGTTTACTCGCGAGGCGAGCAACCCAGCTCGCCATAGCAAGCAGTACCCTAGAGCTCGCGAGGCGAGCACTCCAACTCGCCATAGCGAGCAGGACCTTAGTTACTCGCGAGGCGAGCATTCCCACTCGCCATAGCGAGTTATGTCAGAACCCAGAATCCGTTCTGTTTGCGACCTGCAGTCGCATATAACCTTGAGAGATGACCTTTGGGTAGCTTCTGGGACTTTTACTGACGTTATTTATGATCTGTGATGGTGATACATGATGATTGAGATTGTTTATGATGATTTTTTATGAAGCTTATGTGTGATATATGAATTAATTAAGTCATGAATGTTTGAATTACTTGCGATGCTTGCACTATGATTGCTATCTGTATGATGTACTTGCTGCCATGTTGCTATTTACTTTTGTATAGTTGCTGCATGTGTCAGTCCTTGATGATTAAGATGTGTTGCGACGTTTAAGATGTTAACTTGTTTAAGTTAAAAAGTGTTGAGTCTCATGCATACTCATTCTATGATGGGGGCTTATGCCCTGGAGTTTTTACTCACCAGCGACGAGGGCTTATGCCCTGGAGCTTTGCTCACCAGCGACGAAGGCTTATGCCTTGGAGTATATTTATGCTCATAGCGACGAGGGCTCATACCCTGGATTGGTACCACATGCATACAAGACGTAGGGTTGCATAGTCAAGTGATGATGTCGAGTCGTGTCGTCTAAGATGTTTACTAAGATGTTTATGATGTTGATTATAACGCTGCTAAATGATGTGTTGTTTATGTTGATGTGCTAAATGCTAGATGTTTATCTGTGATATGATGAATTATGTTTGGTTGTTGAATTGTGATTACTTAATTACATGTTTAATATAATTATTTGTGAATCTCACCCCTTCTGCTGGAATTGCCGCCTTGTGGGCAAGTGCAGGTAACCAAGATTAGGTGCAGACGTGTGAGGATTTCTGCAGTCGAGTCTAGGTGCTCTGATACGTAACGGGATGGGGGATCTTCTTTTATTTCTCTGTTCCTTGCGTATTTATGTTATTTTATATGATTATGTTATTTTGAAGATGTTGTTAATAAGACGTTGTTGAGGCCTGTGTGCCAAAGACTTTTGAGATGCTTTTGTTTATGAATTTTCGCTGCGATAAAGATTAATATTTTATGAAGATTTAATGATTATTTATTCATTAACATGAGATGTTTTAGAAATGTGATGCCCTGTTATGTGCTTACTCTGATGCATGACTATCTTTTTAAAGAAATTTTTATGTTGGGAAAACGGGGTGTTACAATTGGTATCAAAGCAGGTCGGTCCGTCCGGCCAAGTAGAGAGTCGAGTGACGTTGTTAGAGTTAGAATAGTATTATTGTATTATTCTAACTTACGTTTGCTTTGCAGAGGATTAAGATGGCTGGAAGGAATGACGCTGCAATTGCTGCTGCCTTGGAAGCTGTTGCTCAAGCTGTGGGACAGCAGCCAAACCCGAATGCTGGTGCTGGTGCGGAGGTCCGTATGCTGGAGACCTTCTTGAGAAACCATCCTCCTACCTTCAAGGGGAGATATGATCCGGATGGAGCCCAGACGTGGCTCAAAGAGATAGAGAGGGTGTTCAGGGTGATGCAGTGCACAGAGGTGCAGAAGGTGCGTTTCGGTACGCACATGCTGGCTGAGGAGGCGGATGATTGGTGGATTAGTCTTCTACCTACCTTGGAGCAGGACGGTGCCGAGGTGACCTGGGCAGTGTTTAAGAGAGAGTTCCTCAACAGATATTTTCCTGAGGATGTGCGGGGCAAGAAAGAGATAGAATTTTTAGAGCTAAAGCAAGGGAGCATGTCTGTGACTGAATATGCTGCAAAATTTGTGGAGCTGGCCAAGTTTTATCCACACTACTCTGCTGAGACCGCCGAATTCTCTAAGTGTATTAAGTTTGAGAACGGATTGCGAGCTGATATCAAGAGGGCTATAAGGTATCAGAAGATCAGAAACTTTTCTGAGTTAGTGAGCAGCTGCAGGATTTACGAGGAGGACACGAAGGCTCATTACAAGGTGGTTAATGAGAGGAAAGGAAAGGGGCAGCAAAGTCGTCCTAAGCCCTACAGTGCCCCTGCAGATAAGGGCAAACAACGAGTTAATGATGAGAGGAGACCCGTGAAGAAAGATGCTCCTGCTGAGGTAGTTTGCTATACTTGTGGTGTGAAGGGCCATAAGAGTAATGCTTGTCCTGGAGAGGTGAAGAGATGTTTTCGTTGTGGCAAGAAGGGTCACACTACCGCTGATTGCAAACATGGTGATGTTGTATGTTTTAACTGCGGCGATGAGGGTCACATTGGTTCGCAATGCACGAAGCCTAAGAAGGCTCAGACTTCTGGGAGAGTTTTTGCTTTGACTGGTACGCAGACGGAGAGCGAGGATCGCTTGATCAGAGGTACTTGTTATTTTGATAATATACCATTAGTTGCTATCATTGATACTGGTGCCACACATTGTTTTGTTGCTCTTGATTGTGCTGCTAAGTTGAATCTTGTTGTATCTGATATGAATGGGGAGATGGTTGTCGAAACTCCAGCTAAGGGTTCGGTGACTACTTCCCTTGTGTGTTTAAGATGTCCTGTGTCTATGTTTGGTCGTGATTTTGAGATTGATCTACTGTGTCTACCGTTGGTTGGGATGGATGTAATCTTGGGGATGAATTGGTTAGAGTACAATCATGTTCTGATTAATTGTTTTAGCAAGACAGTGCATTTTTCTTCTCCCGAGGAAGAGAGTGGCGCAGAGTTCCTATCTACTAAACAGTTGAAGCAGCTGGAACGCGATGGAATTATGATGTTTTCTCTGATGGCGTCTTTATCTATTGAGAATCAGGCAGTGATTGATAAGCTACAAGTAGTATGTGATTTTCCTGAAGTTTTCCCAGATGAGATTCCTGATGTACCTCCAGAGAGAGAAGTTGAATTTTCGATTGATCTTGTTCCTGGAACGAAGCCTGTGTCTATGACGCCTTATCGTATGTCAGCTTCTGAGTTGGCGGAGCTAAAGAAGCAGTTAGAGGATTTGCTTGATAAGAAGTTCGTAAGACCAAGTGTTTCACCGTGGGGAGCTCCAGTGTTGTTAGTCAAGAAGAAAGATGGAAGTATGAGGTTGTGCATCGACTATCGTCAGTTGAATAAAGTAACGATAAAGAATAGGTATCCACTTCCGAGAATTGACGACTTGATGGATCAGTTGGTGGGTGCTTGTGTATTCAGCAAGATAGATTTGAGATCGGGTTACCATCAGATTAAAGTGAAGGATGAAGATATGCAGAAGACGGCGTTTAGGACGCGCTATGGACATTATGAGTATACGGTGATGCCTTTCGGTGTTACTAACGCACCTGGCGTATTTATGGAGTATATGAATAGAATCTTCCATGCTTATTTGGATCGTTTTGTTGTGGTATTTATTGATGATATTCTGGTTTATTCTAAGACTGAAGAAGAGCATGCAGAGCACTTGAAGATCGTCTTGCAAGTGTTGAAAGAGAAGAAGCTTTTTGCTAAGTTGTCTAAGTGTGAGTTCTGGTTGAAAGAAGTAAGTTTTCTTGGTCATGTTATTTCTGGCGATGGCATTGCGGTTGATCCGTCTAAAGTTGAAGCGGTATCGCAATGGGAGACTCCTAAGTCGGTTACAGAGATTAGAAGCTTCTTGGGTCTAGCCGGTTATTATCGAAGATTTATAGAAGGATTTTCTAAGTTGGCTCTTCCGTTAACGCAGTTGACGTGTAAAGGTAAATCTTTTGTGTGGGATGTTCATTGTGAGAACAGTTTTAATGAGTTGAAGAAGCGTTTGACGACGGCTCCAGTTTTGATTTTGCCGAAGCCCGATGAACCTTTTGTGGTATATTGTGATGCGTCCAAGTTGGGTTTAGGTGGTGTGCTTATGCAAGATGGTAAAGTGGTAGCTTATGCTTCAAGGCAATTGAGGATTCATGAGAAGAATTATCCGACGCATGACTTGGAGTTGGCAGTTGTGGTCTTTGTATTGAAAATATGGAGACATTACTTGTATGGCTCGAGGTTTGAGGTGTTTAGTGACCACAAGAGCTTGAAGTACTTGTTTGATCAGAAGGAATTGAATATGAGGCAGCGAAGGTGGCTTGAATTGTTGAAAGATTATGACTTTGGTTTGAATTATCATCCGGGCAAAGCTAACGTGGTTGCAGATGCTTTGAGTAGGAAGACTTTGCATATGTCTGCCATGATGGTGAAGGAATTCGAGTTGTTGGAACAGTTTAGAGATTTGAGTTTGGTTTGTGAAAGAACACCTCAGAGTGTAAAGTTGGGAATGCTGAAAATTGATAGTGATTTCTTGAAAAGTATCAAAGAGGCTCAGAAAGAAGATGTTAAGTTTGTGGACTTGTTGGTTGCTAGTAACCAGACGGAGGATAGTGACTTTAGAGTTGATGATCAAGGAGTGTTGAGATTTCGAGGTAGGATATGCATTCCTGATAATGAGGAAATGAAGAAGATGATACTTGAAGAGAGTCATAGAAGTAGCTTGAGTATTCATCCGGGAGCTACGAAGATGTATCATGATTTAAAGAAGTTGTTTTGGTGGTCTGGTTTGAAACGTGACGTGGCACAGTTTGTTTATTCTTGTTTGGTTTGTCAGAAATCGAAGGTTGAGCATCAGAAACCTGCTGGTATGATGGTACCTTTAGATGTGCAAGAGTGGAAATGGGATAGTATATCCATGGATTTTGTGACGAGCTTGCCGAATACTCCTAAAGGGAATGACGCTATTTAGGTGATTGTTGATAGATTGACGAAGTCGGCTCATTTTCTACCGATTAATATTACTTTTCCTGTTGCTCAGTTGGCAGAGATCTATGTCAAGGAGATTGTGAAGTTGCATGGTGTTCCTTCGAGCATCGTATCAGATAGAGACCCGAGGTTTACCTCTAGATTTTGGAAGAGTTTGCAAGAGGCCTTAGGTTCTCAGTTGAGGTTGAGTTCGGCTTATCATCCGCAGACAGATGGTCAGTCGGAAAGGACGATTCAGTCGTTGGAAGATTTATTGAGGGTGTGTGTACTTGAGCAAGGAGGAACTTGGGATAGTCATCTTCCATTGATAGAGTTCACGTACAACAACAGTTACCATTCGAGTATTGGGATGGCACCCTTTGAGGCTTTGTATGGTCGGAGATGCAGAACTCCGTTGTGTTGGTTTGAATCAGGCGAAAATGTGATGTTAGGACCGGAAATTGTTCAGCAGACTACTGAGAAAGTAAGGATGATCCAAGAGAAGATGAAAGCGTCGCAGAGTCGACAAAAGAGTTATCATGACAAGCGAAGGAAGGACCTTGAGTTCCAAGAGGGAGATCATGTGTTCCTGAGAGTGACTCCTATGACCGGTGTTGGCCGTGCGTTGAAGTCAAAGAAGTTAACCCCGAAGTTTATTGGTCCATATCACATATCAGAGAGGATTGGGGCGGTGGCCTATCGTATAGGATTGCCACCACAATTATCGAATTTGCACGACGTGTTCCATGTGTCGCAACTGAGGAAGTATGTTCCGGATCCGTCTCATGTGATCCAGAGTGATGATGTGTAAGTTAGGGACAACCTTACGGTTGAGACCTTACCAGTGAGGATTGATGATAGAAAGACGAAGACGCTGAGGGGCAAGGAGATACCTCTTGTTAGAGTCGTTTGGTCGGGAGCGACCGACGAAAGCTTGACGTGGGAGTTGGAGAGTAAGATGCTAGAGTCGTACCCTGAGTTGTTTGCTTGAGGTAATTTTCGAGGACGAAAATCTTTTAAGTTGGGGAGAGTTGTAACGCCCATTTTGATTATTTAATTATTTGATTTATTTGAGAAATTGATATATATTTTTATATATATTATGCGATGTTAAGTGAAGATTTAATATGATTTTATGCGACGTGGTGACTTATTTTATTGTTTAATAAAATAAGATTTGAAAATAAAATAAAATATTTAGTTGTGGGTTAGTTTTGGATTTTAGAGAATTATGTGGGAGAAAGAGTAAATAAGATAAGATTTGTTGGGAGTATATAAAGGGAAAAAATTAGGTCAAGAGAGTCAGTACGCGTTGCCAGAGTTTTGGAAAAAGGGAGATAACGGCCAAGTGAAGAGAAGTAACCTGAGAGGGCTGCGATTTCTGCTTTGATCAGGTAAGGGTGAGCCTAGCACTTAATTATATTGATCTGTAATGCATCTAATCAGAATTAACAACATAGGATTGGATTTGAGAGAATTGGAAGTAGGTTAAAATTGAGGAAAGACCATGAATTAGGCTATGAAATTGTGAAACAGAGTTAGAGATTAAGTACAGAACGTAGATTAACCTTAATGATGATGTTTCTGAGAGTGTAGATGATTTAGATGATGAATTTGGGAAACTTTTGTGTGATTTTCGCAGAACCCGTAGCAGTCTGTTCATCGCTCGCCTGGGTGAGCTATGCAACTCGCCGCGGCGAGTAGACCTAGTTTACTCGCGAGGCGAGCAACCCAGCTCGCCATAGCGAGCAGTACCCTAGAGCTCGCGAGGCGAGCACTCCAACTCGCCATAGCGAGTCGGACCTTAGTTACTCGCGAGGCGAGCATTCCCACTCGCCATAGCGAGTTATGTCAGAACCCAGAATCCGTTCTGTTTGCGACCTGCAGTTGCATATAACCTTGAAAGATGACCTTTGGGTAGCTTCTGGGACTTTTACTGACGTTATTTATGATCTGTGATGGTGATACATGATGATTGAGATTGTTTATGATGATTTTTTATGAAGCTTATGTGTGATATATGAATTAATTAAGTCATGAATGTTTGAATTACTTGCGATGCTTGCACTATGATTGCTATCTGTATGATGTACTTGCTGCCATGTTGCTATTTACTTTTGTATAGTTGCTGCATGTGTCAGTCCTTGATGATTAAGATGTGTTGCGACGTTTAAGATGTTAACTTGTTTAAGTTAAAAAGTGTTGAGTCTCATGCATACTCATTCTATGATGGGGGCTTATGCCCTGGAGTTTTTACTCACCAGCGACGAGGGCTTATGCCTTGGAGCTTTGCTCACCAGCGACGAAGGCTTATGCCTTGGAGTATATTTATGCTCATAGCGACGAGGGCTCATACCCTGGATTGGTACCACATGCATACAAGACGTAGGGTTGCATAGTCAAGTGATGATGTCGAGTCGTGTCGTCTAAGATGTTTACTAAGATGTTTATGATGTTGATTATAACGCTGCTAAATGATGTGTTGTTTATGTTGATGTGCTAAATGCTAGATGTTTATCTGTGATATGATGAATTATGTTTGGTTGTTGAATTGTGATTACTTAATTACATGTTTAATATAATTATTTGTGAATCTCACCCCTTCTGCTGAAATTGCCGCCTTGTGGGCAAGTGCAGGTAACCAAGATTAGGTGCAGACGTGTGAGGATTTCTGCAGTCGAGTCTAGGTGCTCTGATACGTAACGGGATGGGGGATCTTCTTTTATTTCTCTGTTCCTTGCGTATTTATGTTATTTTATATGATTATGTTATTTTGAAGATGTTGTTAATAAGACGTTGTTGAGGCCTGTGTGCCAAAGACTTTTGAGATGCTTTTGTTTATGAATTTCCGCTGCGATAAAGATTAATATTTTATGAAGATTTAATGATTATTTATTCATTAACATGAGATGTTTTAGAAATGTGATGCCCTGTTATGTGCTTACTCTGATGCATGACTATCTTTTTAAAGAAATTTTTATGTTGGGAAAACGGGGTGTTACAGATTCCATTCCGCCAAAAAAAAACAAAAAAGATCAAGACATATGTGAAGAGTAACAAAGTGAAACAAAAACTATCATGCCCGGTTGAAAAATCACCCCTAAATTGCTTGGAGAAAGAGAATACAACCCTAAATCAAATATTTATACACAATGAACCTAAACCAAGACAATAACATAGTATCAATTCTCCTATAAATCTTCCTCACCCTCATTACATGAACAACCATGTATTCTTCCATGTTCTTCAAAGGTTATTATAGTATAAATTTACAATGGTTAATTAAATAAGGTGAATGAAAGGATGAAGCCAATTAATTAAAGAATTTTTTACCGATCGATTCACGAAATTACAATAGACGCAAATATTAAGAATTTAAGATGAAACCAAGTTAACATATCCATCCATTCATGCATACATAACACAAAGATGGCAACAGGAGGTATTTAGAAAAGCTTGGAACATTTATAAGCCAACTTGTTATTATTTCTTTAATTCATGGAAGAAGCCAAAGCGTCCATCAACGTATATAATACATGTATTTATGTTATTTTAATGGGCAATTCAATAGTTTTTATAAGGGGTTTTAAACTTGTTTCAATGTAGAATTTGTAAAATTTAACCATAACACATAAGCATAATGGAGGCCTATGAATAACTGAAGGTTCAAAATAAGTTCTTTTAGAAGTGCCACATAGACATAATGCTTGCATATAGTTAACTTAAGTTTCCTTTACAAAGATATATAGATAGATAGATAACTCGTCCTCGCCGAGGTTATTAAACTCACCGATGTGGGACAACTTTTAGTATGCATGTGAGTGGTTAAGAGCCTAAGCCTGCACTTGTATTATTAGCTTCTGTTTTTTTTTCTCTCTCTATTTTCTTATAATTATTTTTTTTAAGGGAAAAGATTCATCTCATTTTATTAGATAACAAATCGTAAATACAAGGTGGAATCTCAATAAAAGTTTGGGAGCTAGCTTCTAACAGGGCTGCCTGTGCCAATTCATGAGCCACCCCGTTTGCTTGCCTCCGGCTAAACTCTACCTTACAGTTGTGAAAATTAATGTCAAGTAGTTGTCTACAATGCATAATAATAGCACCAAAATCAGAATTACTGTTGACATTATTGTTAACAACATCAACAACCAATTTTGAATCCAACGAGAAGTCGCTTCACCGAGTCCCAAGGCTTCGCCAATCTCCACCGCACATAGTGGTGTAAACCAGGTCGTACGCGCAAGCACATAGTCACCTGCTGCATCTCGAATACACATCCCGATTCCAACTCGATTAAGCTCAGTCGAGAACGATGCATCTACGTTGAACTTGAATTATTGTTAATTAAATTAGTAACATTTCCTCTAAAAACAAGCACTTAAATATCAGAGGAAGCTTGTAATATTTCCTTTATTAATTTTTACTAAACTAATATATATATATATATATATATATATTATCGAGCTAACTCATGAACCAACCGAGTCAAACTATATACAATTCAAGTTCGGCTCATTTATTTAACGAACTTAATTTTAAGCTCAAGTTTAGCTTATTTGGTTCATGAACCAAATTCAACGAGTTAATTGTCGAATCGAGTTTCGAACTATTATCGATTTGGTTCGATTCATTGCCAGCCTTAGGCAGTAAGCATTGCCATTTGAAAATTTGAAATTTTTCTAAGTCCCCAGCGGTAGTTAACTGCAGCTGGTTCTTCATACGCAACGGTAGTTAACTACCGTTGAGCTGCATGTCAGAAGAAAAAAAACCAAAAAAAAACAACTCAAATGGAAACGAGTTTAACGTTACAATACCTGTTTTTTGACGTCAAATGTGTGTAGAAACGTTCTAGCGATCCATCTACAATGATTTGGAACCAAGATTTGAAGATTTTATTTTGAAATGGAGAATTTTTTGAGGTAAGGTGATGATGATGTAAGGTGATGAATGAATAGGGAAGTAGGGTTGTACTGGTTTTGGGGGATGAGTGATGAGTGAATAGGTGATGATGAGGTAACTACCGCTTGGGGTGTTTTAGACATTTCCATGTGTTATTAGGAAATTCTTGAAGTCAAAAAAGTAATTTTCTGGAACATTTGCTCGGTCCAGATACTAATTAAACTCATTTTAATTTTTGTTAAGGCAACCAAGATTAGAAGCATGAAGTTAAGACGGTTAATACTTAGATAGAGTCTACACAAATAGCATGTCACAAGAGAGTTGGATCGTCTCATGTTGAGTGTTCACTCGATTCCTCTCCGGTGCTAATCTCAACCATCAATACTTCATCTCTCCCAATCTTTTATTGTAAATTGTCTCTCTATTTATTTTTTAAGGTTGAAATTTCATTGCACCACAATATGACCGGATGTAATCCATTCCACTCACGATGTGATATAACAAACCAAATCACGACATGATATTATAATTAAAGAAACTAAGATAACCAATTAACAAATAACGTAATAAATGAAGAACAACGAGCGCAAAGACATTTACTATGTTCCTAATTTGCCCTTGTTTCCACAAACACAGAGGCGAGCATGTCTTGTATGGTCACATGACCAAATATACTGTGTTTAGGCACAAAAAGACTTTTATCTCCAAAATGTAAGATGATTTTTTCTTTTAAGAAGTCCTAATTTGGTTGGGTTGGATCATTTTCAGCATTATGGTTATAATTGGGTACAAGGGAATAAGGGTCACTAAGTTAAAAATATGATCTAAATGACTACAACCTGGACGATCTGGAATATTAATCCTTGCAATGGTATCATTTTCAGAGGCAAAATGTTGGAGGCTTGTAATGTTTTTGAGAAAATAACATTTACATCTTTGTTCTGATTTATTAACTATGCTCAGGGATGGATGCAAGTAGTGCACATTAGGGGCTGCCTCCACAAACTTATTTATTTTGGTACTCATGATTAGGGGTGTAACGCCTATACTAAACGTATCTAGAAAGTTTAGCATATGCATCATCTTTAGTACTTGATAAATTAAAATTTACAACATAAGTCTTCGAATGAATAAATAGATACAACAAATCACGTTCGTACAACTAACAATACAATACTCTATATCCAATAAATAGTCATAATCACTTTAATCCATAAGAACATCCTGCAACTGGTACGAACGAGCACTTGCTGACTATCCATTCGGCCACATGATTGTTACATCTTGCTAAACCAACATGTTGATCTGAAACAAAAAAAGGATCGAGATGAGACATAATGTCTCAGTGAGTTCTACCTAATCCTAGGCTATGGTCAACCTCGTGGAAACCTACGGTCACCACGTGTCTAAAACACAACCATTCAGTTGATTATACGTGTGTGGAACTTACTTATCTAGACGATCATGCATAACTAAGATCGCCATAAATCTCTACATGCCATAACTTACAAGTCTTGCTAAATGCCCTGCATACCATGACGGTCAAGGGAACTAAGACCACTATGTCGGAAACCGTCACTATCATGGTTTAAACATATCATGTGCATAACATATTCTGACTAGACGATCGGGGCAAGCTAATATCGTCGACAGTGAGTTCATAACTTGTTGCAGAAGCATATACCTATACACATCATAGCATAATCATATCATACCATATCATATTTTTAGCCATTCATTATGTTAGAGGTTAACGTGTAACAAAAAACATTATCTTGGTTCGTTTTACGGATTAATCCCGAGTGGAGTAACCCCGAAAATTAATCCCATGACACAACCAGTGAAATTCCTAGCTACGGTTAACGCCGGAACTCCTCTTAATGTTGTGCGGGCCTACCTTGCGGAGTGTATCCCGTCCCCCTAACGTGAACCTCTCGTATCCCCCTGGCGTGGATAACGGAAAGACACAACATGTTCATATTACTTATAGTCTTGTTCATACATAAAGGACTTATACTAAAAACTTACTTGAATGATTACCACTAGTCTGTAGCCTACTCGTATAATGGTGAATTATTACTTGCTTGTGCTTATCAATACATGTCTTAACATACTTAGGTTTCATGCTAACATACTTGTTCTCGACTACCTATGTCGAGGCTCTATGGTTTTCCCATTCTTAGGGTTAACATCTACCCGTACATGATTCGTATATTGCATACTCTCGTGTACCATTCATCAACAAGCCATGCTAATGAATTGCCATGCTTTTCTTCGTATAAAACCTTGTTCATAGTTGTACATTAGGTGACTTAAGATCGAGGGGTTTATATGTTACAAAAACTGTACGAAACGGGCATCGAACGACATGATTGCACCCCAAAACGAGCCGACAACTCAAAAAATGAGCTGTAAAACTCGCCCTGTACTCGCCAATGGTGAGTTGCTGTTGTAAGTTACTTGGTATAATATAAGCGAGTAAACTCGCTTATGGCAAGTTTCTTCAGTAGCTGAAGTGCAGAAAACGTGATTTGCTCTGAAAACCTCAATTCTAAGTCACTTAATGCACCCAAAACATCTAGAACACATAAAAATGATGAGAATTGAAACGCATGGCAATAATCAACATGTATTTGACAATCATGGTACAATTGGGTACTAAGAACCCTAATCATAAAACTTACATAGAAGTTATTCTCACATAATCATACTTAAACCCAAGGGTGGATAATCTATCTAAAGAACTCACATGATGTTTGCATTCACCAAGAATCTTCTATAAGCAAAACCCTAATCTTGCTCCCTTGCTCTAACTTGTATCCAAGGCTTCAAGTTCCTCAAAAGAACTCACATGATGTTTGCATTCACCAAGAATCTTCTATAAGCAAAACCCTAATCTTGCTCCCTTGCTCTAACTTGTATCCAAGGCTTCAAGGTCCTCAAAACCATAACCCAATTAGCTTATGCTCATTCTTCCACTAGTCATTTCTAAGCATCCATTCATACCATAATCTTTATCATCAACAATCATGTACAATGCTCCAAGAACTTCTAGGAATGCCAAAGCTAGAACTCTTCTTTGCTTCTTACAATGGTCAAATAGTGATGGTTGCATGTTGATTGTCATGACAATTGATGAATTGAGAGATTGCATGACAAGAGGAAGAGGGAGGGCGATACTCTAGAGAGAGGGGAGATGAAATCTAATTTCTTAAGCTTAGAGAGAGAAACCTCAGTGAATAATGAAAGGTTTAGCACAAGAACTACTTATATACTCCTCATGTGCTATTACCAACATGCCCATTGCCTTAATCGTGCTTATCCTGACACTGATAGTTAAACCCGTGCTTAACTGACATTGTATGATAAAACATTCTCCGTTGAATTGAATTTCCTGAACACTTAACCTCTGACACGTCCAATCGATAAAACTCCTATGATTGACGAGCGAGATATTACACTCTACCCTCCTTAAATAAACTCCGTCCTCGAAATTTAGAGATTTCTTAACAACCGTGGTGACTAATGCATAACATCTTTGGTTCTAGTTCCATGGTGTCCGATTATACATGATCAAAAGAGTCTGAAGTACACTTCCTTAACTGAAAACATGTAATACATCTTGAATTAATCCACATATTATCGGATATGATCTTAAAAATTCTGAAAGTCTTCTCAACATTTAGAATTATCTTAAAATGCCGTGGTTGAAGTTTATCTTGACTGCGAGCTTGACTAGTTTCCTCAGGTCGGTAGCCTACCCGCTTAACAGTAACTAATCACATAACTAACTTATGAATAACTGGAACACTTAGGATTTGCCTTTCTACTGGGATCCTAATGGAATTCAGGTTTGCCTTGCAGTGCTTACTTGCGTCTGAAGTATCTTGTTGTTCATGTGCATACTCAATGCACTTCTGCTATAGTCATGTATATCTAACTGATAGTTCATTGAATTGATGCTTTAAAGTATTTGAATAGGTTTACATAATCTTGATCCCAATCTCTTAACTAGGAATAGTCTCCGAAAATCCCATCTTAGGCGTAGTTTACAAGGACACACGATCTTCTTACTGAATTTTAAGGCTTTCGCCTCTCATCTGCGTAATTTAATTGACGGCTTTGGGTGAATCTTATCTTAAATTCCAGTACAATATGAATCCACAAGTAACTTATACAACTTGACATGGAGAAAACAAAATCAACGCGCTAATACTCCTAAAAATCATTAGCAAGTCCCTTACTTCACATATTCTTACAATTTTCGACTTGGACCACTTGTAATTGATTACTTTCAACAAAGTTCTGAACATCCTGTACGATATTTCAACGAACACTATTGTTAGCCTTAACTTCCCTGTGCTCGTGATTTTCGGGTATCAATCCATTAATTGGTTTTGAACCTTCAAATCTTTGAACTCTCAACTTTTATTCGTGGAAAGGGAAAAAATGAGTAAAAACCCTTATGAGATCAAAGGTCCGGATGTTGGTTTCGAATCGGGTAGGTGTTAAGCACCCTAAACGACTTTGGTACTCCGAAGGAGCCTCTTACCTAAATTATCTTGTGCTAATTACTTGCTTATTTATTTGTGAAATATTGCCTAAAGTCTAAGTGAAATAATGGAGGGAGAAGAAGTATGTTTTTTGTCGTTTTTATTGATTTGGAAAGACAAAGTTTTTTGCCTACATACCCGAAATGGGATCAAAATCATGTACTTCGAGGTAAAAATTTCGATTGGTGAGTTGGATTGATTTTAAAAGTTTGAAAATATTTTTAGAGGAAGAAAGAGGCCGAAAGGAAGAATAAAAATGTGAGCTTGTTTGATTTTAATTAGAGAAAAGAAAGTCTAAATGATTAAAATTGATTGAAGTTTTGATTTGGAAAAAGTAAAGAAAGGAAGGTTCACTTGGTTTGTTTCCAAGGTTTTAGGTGTGGGTATTTATTAGTGGTTTAGTATGACATTATTAGTGAATGAATATAATTAAATTAGATTAATGAGGCATAAGGGCAGTTTTGGAGTAAGGAGAATTTGTTAGGTGAAGAATAGGAGAGGTGTAGTTAGTGAGATGAGTAGTGTTTAATGATTTAAGTAATAGTAACAAGATCAAGAGGTGTGGGTAGAATTATGAAAAGATTAGTAACAAACTCAATTAAAGTTTATAAATAGAGAAGGGAATTAGAGAAGAAGGGTTACCGATAAAGAGAGCAACGAAGCGGAAAAAGGAAAAACTAGGGTTGTGGAGAAAAGAGGCAAGGAGGAATAGCAAGAAGAACCTAGAGAGAGATTTCACCGTAGGAAATAATCAATTTCGCAAAACTAGAGGTAAGCGCGGGACTAACCTTCTTTAATCATAAGCATATAATTTCTGAAAAGGGTTTAATCATGTTGTTGTTTGTTGAATTTCATTGGTGTTATAAAAGTTAGGTTAAATTCAATCAAAATTGTTGAAAGTGTATGCAATCCCATGAACTAATGTAAGAAAGTGATGTCTAGGTTGTAGAATAACAGTAAGTAATGTTTCCTATCAATTTTGGGGTTTGGGTTGTCAAAATTGGGGTTTTGGAGTGAGAACAGAGGTCTGTTCGTAGACCTGTCTGTCGTCGATCGTCACGATGAGTGCTCAAACTCCCCTAGCGAGTAGAAGTCATCGCTCGCCCAACGAGTGATCTTAGTTGCCTGGCGAGTAGTTCCCAACTCGCCACAACGAGTGTTTTTCCTCGCCTAGCGAGCTGTTCAGTAGAAAAATGGATGATCATATAAATGATGTTTTGGGTCAGGTTTATATGAATTTGAGTGCCTCTTCATGTTTAGAAATGATTAGACAACTTTAAGAATCAAATTTTGGCATTGGGAAGTTAAAAATTAGGATTTTTGGGTGAAATATGTCTAGTTCCTGAAGCTACCTGTTTTAGCTCGCCTTTGGCGAGTGATCTTGCTCGCCTAGCGAGTGGTCCATAAGTGAGCTTGCCACATCGAGTAGTTGTGCTCGCCTCGCGAGTTGTTCAGTAGTAGACTGCCTGTTTTGCGTTCTTGTGTCTTTTTGACAAGTTTCTGTTTTGAGTCGAACTTTGTCATACACATGAAAATTGTTGATAACTGATTTATTTTTCCAGTGGTTTTGAGTTGAAGTGAAAATCTTTTGTGGTTGATTTTATATGATTTTATGATGTTTATGTTGTTGCATTTAAGTTGTGTCATTGCATAAGCATTGTCAAGCGAAGGGTGTAACGCCCACTTTGATTATTAAATTATTTTAATAGAGAAAATTATATATTTATATGATTTATGTGATGTGTGTGATTTTAGAGATTTTATGAGGAGTTGTGACTTATTTTATTGTTTAATAAAATAAGATTTGAAAATAAAATAAATATAAAGATGTGGGGTAGTTTTGAGATTTTAGAGAGTTATGTGAGATAAAGAGTAAATAAGATAAGATTTGATGGGAGTATAAATAGGGAATATTAGGTTAAGAGTTGTCAGTACGTACAATTCAGTTTTTGGGAGAAAAAGGGAGAAGAGGCAAGAGAAGAGAAGTGAACCAAGAGAGGCTGCAATCTTTGATTTCTAAGGTAAGGGTGAGCCTAGCAGACAATTATAGTAAACTGTAATTCATATGATTATAATTAACAAGTGTAGGAATGGTTTTGGAGAATTGGAGAATTAGGTTAATCACGATGAATTGATGATCAGATGATGTAAAACTGTAGAACTGATGTAGAAATTCATTACAGAACATAGAATAACCTTAAGGCTAATGTTTCAGTTGAATTTGGGGTTAATCATGGTGAAAATTGGGATTTTTGGTGAAAAAGTTCGTAATCCCGTACCCTGTTCTGTCACCGTTTCGCCAGGCGAGAATCGTAGCTCGCCACGGCAGGCATCCCCTCATCACTCGCCAGGCGAGCAACCTAGCTCGCCATAGCGAGGGAACCGTGACGCTTTGCCAGACGAGCAATCCAACTCGCCATGGCGAGGGACCTGTAACCGCTCGCCAGGCGAGCAATAGAGCTCGCTATAGCGAGCTGCGCTGTGACAAATTGTCACGTTTTCTTTGTTTGCAATCTGTTTCGCACAAGACCTTGTGAGCTGAACCTTGGGTAGTATTGGAAGTTAACTATAATATAATTGATGATTTGTAAAGATGCTTGTGATGATTTAATGTTTTTGCTATTGATTAGTGAATCATATATGCATTATGTGAAATATATGTGAAGTTTATACGATGTTTGAGATGATGTTTGCATTTGATAATGTTATATCCTGTGACTAATGATTGCTGTCATGTTGTTGTTATTATTTAATTAAGCTGCATGAGTCGGTCTATGATGTGAGATGTTGTCCAATTGTTGGAGTCATATAAGATGTGTCATGATGTCTAAGACGTAAGAGATTGAGTCTCATGCATACTCATTCAGAGATGAGGGCTTATGCCCTGGAGTTTTTACTCAACAGCGACGAGGGCTCATGCCCTGGAGCTTTTTCTCAATAGCGACGAGGGCTTATGCCCTGGGAGTATATTTATGCTCAAAGCGACGAGGGCTTATGCCCTAGATTGGTACCACATGCATATAAGATGTCTAAGATGATTAAGATGTTCGAGTTGCATAGTCAAGTGAAGTTGCATTGTCGAGTCCAGTTGTTTAAGATGTTTATGATGATGATTTATGACGTTACTTATGATGCTAAATGATGTTTGTTGTGACGTGTTTATGTGATGATTTGTTGTTAACTATAATTGTTGAATTATATGTTTAATATTATTGTTTTGTAAATCTCACCCCTTCTGCTTGAAAATGTTGCTCTTCGTATGGGTAACTTGCAGGTAATCAAGATTAGGTGCAGTCGTGTGAGGATTTCCCCTTGGTTGAGTCTTAGGTGCTCTGATACGTAACGGGATGGGGGAACCTTGCTCATGTTTTCTCTATTCCTGGCGTATTGCTTTTATAATTTTCATTACTATGATTTAATGTTTGGATTTTAAAGACGTTTGATGAGGCCTTCGTGCCAGAGACTATTATGTAATTGATTTTATTCCGCTGCGAAGTTTTGAAATATTACTATGACTACTTTTTGAAGAATAAATCATTATTTATTCATATTTGAGATATATGTGAAATGTGACGCTCTGTTATGTGTTTACTCTGATTATTTATTTTGAGAAGTTTTTATGTTGGGAAAACGGAGTGTTACAATTGGTATCAGAGCAGGTTGGTCCGTCTGGCCAAGTAGAAGAGTCTTGTTGTGTCGAGTATCAGTTGATGTATTGTTATATGTCATACTGATTGTTTTGTGTTGTGTAGAGGACTAAGATGGCTGGAAGAAACGACGCTGCGATTTCTGCTGCATTGGAAGCTGTGGCTCAAGCTGTGGGGCAACAACCAAATGCAAATGCTGGAGCGAATGCTGAGGTCCGTATGTTAGAGACCTTTCTGAGAAATCATCCTCCTACTTTCAAAGGGAGATATGATCTTGATGGAGCTCAGACGTGGCTCAAGGAGATCGAGAGAGTGTTTCGAGTTATGCAGTGCACAAAGGTGCAGAAGGTGCGTTTTGGTACGCACATGCTAGCTGAGGAAGCTGATGATTGGGGATTGGACTTCTACCTATCCTAGAGCAAGATGGTGCTGAAGTTACTTGGGCTGTGTTTAAGAGGGAGTTTTTGGACAAATACTTTCTGGAAGATGTTCGCGGAAAGAAGGAGATTGAGTTCCTTGAGCTGAAGCAAGGGAACATGTCGGTGACTGAGTATGCTGCCAAGTTTGTGGAGTTGGCTAAGTTTTATCCACATTATACTGCTGAGACTGCTGAGTTCTCCAAGTGCATCAAGTTCGAGAATGGCTTACGTGCTGATATCAAGAGGGCAATTGGTTACCAGAAGATCAGAAATTTTTCCGAGCAGATGAGCAGTTGTAGGATTTGTGAAGAGGATACCAAGGCTCATTACAAGGTTGGTAATGAGAGGAAAGGTAAAGGTCAGCAGAGTCATCCCAAGCCTTACAGTGCCCCTGTTGATAAGGGCAAACAAAGAGTTAATGATGAGAGGATACCTAATAAGAAAGATGCTCTTGTTGAGATTGTCTGTTATACTTGTGGTGTGAAGGGCCATAAGAGGAATGCTTGTCCTGGGGAGGTAAAATGATGTTTTCGTTGCGGTAAGAAAGGGCATACTACTGCAGAGTGCAAACATGGTGACATTGTGTGCTTTAATTGCGAGGAGGAAGGTCACATTGGTTCGCAATGCAAGAAGCCTAAGAAGGCTCAGACTACTGGGAGAGTTTTTGCCTTGACTGGTACGCAAACGGAGAACGAGGATCGTTTGATCAGAGGTACTTGTTATTTTGATAATATACCTTTAGTTGCTATTATTGATACTGGTGCTATGCATTGTTTTATTGCTCTTGACTGTGCTGCTAAGTTGAATCTTGTTATATCTGATATGAATGGGGAGATGGTTGTCGAAACTCCAGCTAAGGGTTCGGTGACTACTTCTCGTGTGTGTTTGAGATGTCCTGTGTCTATGTTTGGTCGTGACTTTGAGATTGATTTGGTTTGTCTACCGTTGATTGGAATGGATGTAATCTTGGGAATGAATTGGTTAGAATACAATCACGTCCTTATTAATTGTTTTAGCAAGACGGTGCATTTTTCTTCTGCTGAAGAATATAGTGGAGCAGAATCCTTGACGACTAAGCAGTTGAAGCAGTTGGAACGCGATGGAATTATGATGTTTTCTTTGATGGCGTCGTTATCTATTGAGAATCAGGCAGTGATTGATAAGCTACAAGTGTTTATGTGATGATTTGTTGTTAACTATAATTGTTGAATTATATGTTTAATATTATTGTTTTGTGAATCTCACCCCTTCTGCTTGAAAATGTTGCTCTTCGTATGGGTAACTTGCAGGTAATCAAGATTAGGTGCAGTCGTGTGAGGATTTCCCCTCGGTTGAGTCTTAGGTGCTCTGATACGTAACGGGATGGGGGAACCTTGCTTATGTTTTCTCTATTCCTTGCGTATTGCTTTTATGATTTTCATTACTATGATTTAATGTTTGGATTTTAAAGACGTTTGATGAGGCCTTCGTGCCAGAGACTATTATGTAATTGATTTTATTCCACTGCGAAGTTTTGAAATATTACTATGACTACTTTTTGAAGAATAAATCATTATTTATTCATATTTGAGATTTATGTGAAATGTGAGGCTCCGTTATGTGTTTACTCTGATTATTTATTTTGAGAATTTTTTATGTTGGGAAAACAGGGTGTTACAAAGGGGGTTGTAGCCTGTCAAGTTGAATTATGACTTTAGCGAAGGGAGCTGTAGCTCTGTTGTTTCTTAAGCGAAGGGGGTTGTAGCCTGTCAAGCCGAATTAAGGCATTAGCGAAGGGAGCTGTAGCTCTGTTGGTACCACATGCATAATTACGTTGTTGTTGCATTTTTTGAGTCGTTGTTGTTGCATTGTTGAGTCGTTGCTGATGCATTATTGAATGAAGTTAAATGATGATTGTTGTTGGATTATGTGAAGTATTCTTAATGATAAATTGTTTGTTGTTTTATTTTGATTAATTCTTTACATGAATTGTTGCTTATTATTATTGAATGTGAAATCTCACCCCTTCTGTTTGAATGTTGCCTCTACGTGGGTAACGTGCAGATAACCAGCAGTAACTGCTGATGTGAGTTGATTCCTCGTGTCGTCATAGGAGTCATGCTCTGATACGTAACGGGATGGGAATATTTATATGTTTTGCTTTCCTTGTTACGTATTTCTTTTAAGTTGATGTTGAATCACTTTTGGATTTGAAACTTTATTATGTTGCTGATGTTGAGGCCTTAGTGCCGAGTTTTTATTAAAACGTTGAATATTTTTCGCTACGACATTATTTTGAATTATTGAAAGCAGATGTTTAAATAAATAGTGAATTTAACTCTATTTATATTTAATGATATTTTGAAGAACGGAATGTGACATCCTGTTTGTGATGAACTCTGATTTATTATATGTTGGGAAAACGGGGTGTTACAATTGGTATCAGAGCAGGTCGGTCCGTCCGGCCAAGTAGTTGAGTCGTTTGTGTCGTCTAACGATTGAATATTGTCGTCGTGTTTCTTATTATTGTTCATTGTGTAATGAAGAGAGAATGGCTGGAAGGAATGATGCTGCTATTGCTGCTGCGTTGCAAGCTATGGCTCAAGCTGTGGGGCAACAGCCTAATGCTGGTGGTAATGATAGGGTTCGAATGCTATAGACTTTCTTGTGGAACCATCCACCTACTTTTAAAGGCAGATATGATCCTGATGGAGCTCAAACATGGCTCAAGGAGGTTGAGAGAATTTTTCGAGTCATGCAATGCAATGAAGCTTAGATGGTACGCTTTGGTACGCATATGTTGTCTGAGGAGGCTGATGATTGGTGGGTAAGTACTCGTCCGCTTTTGGAGAACAAAGCAGAGGGAGTTACATGGGCTGTTTTTAAGAGGGAATTTCTGAGCAGGTACTTTCCATAAGATGTTCGCGGGAAGAAGGAAATTGAGTTCCTGGAGCTAAAGCAAGGTGATATGTCAGTGACGGAGTACGCTGCTAAGTTTGTTGAGTTGGTCAAGTTTTATCCGCACTATAATGCTGAGACTGCTGAATCCTCCAAGTGTATCAAATTCGAGAATGGTTTGCGTGCTGAGATTAAGCGGGCAATAGGGTACCAAAAGATCCGACAGTTTTCGGATTTGGTGAGGAGCTGCAGAATCTATGAGGAAGACACCACAACTCATTACAAGATTATGAATGAGCGAAAGGGTAAGCAACAACAACGTCATGGTAAGCCTTACAGCGGTCCGGCTGGTAAGGGTGAGCAGAGGGTGAATGACGAGAGTGGTCCCAGAAAAATAGATACTCCTACTGAAATTGTTTGTTTCCGGTGTGGAGAAAAAGGTGATCAGAGTAACGCTTGTGGTGCCGATGTGAAGCGGTGTTACCGTTGTGGCAGAAAGGGACATACAATTGCGGATTGCAAGCATGATGATATAGTTTGCTTTAACTGTGATGAAGAAGGACATACTAGCCCTCAGTGTAAGCAACCTAAGAAGGCTTAGGCTAGTGGGAAGGTGTTTGCTTTAGCTAGTACTCAGACAGCGAATGAGGATCGTCTGATCAGAGGTACATTTTCGAGGACGAAAATATTCTAGGTGGGGGAGAGTTGTAACGCCCTATTTTTATTTTATATTTATTTTATCGAGTTTAGTGTCTTTTTGTCATATTTTATTTGAATAATTGCGATGTGTGACTTTTATATTAGGTGTGGGTATTTATTAGTGGTTTAGTATGACATTATTAGTGAATGAATATAATTAAATTAGATTAATGAGGCATAAGGGCATTTTTGGAGTAAGGAGAATTTGTTAGGTGAAGAATAGGAGAGGTGTAGTTAGTGAGATGAGTAGTGTTTAATGATTTAAGTAATAGTAACAAGTTCAAGAGGTGCGGGTAGAAATATGAAAAGATTAGTAACAAACTCAATTAAAGTTTATAAATAGAGAAGGGAATTAGAGAAGAAGGGTTACCGATAAAGAGAGCAACGAAGCGGAAAAAGGAAAAACTAGGGTTGTGGAGAAAAGAGGCAAGGAGGAATAGCGAGAAGAACCTAGAGAGAGATTTCACTGTAGGAAATCATCAATTTCGCAAAACTAGAGGTAAGGGTGGGACTAACCTTCTTTAATCATAAGCATATAATTTCTGAAAAGGGTTTAATCATGTTGTTGTTTGTTGAATTTCATTGGTGTTATAAAAGTTAGGTTAAATTCAATCAAAATTGTTGAAAGTGTATGCAATCCCATGAACTAATGTAAGAAAGTGATGTCTAGGTTGTAGAATAACAGTTAGTAATGTTTCCTATTAATTTTGGGGTTTGGGTTGTCAAAATTGGGGTTTTGGAGTGAAAACAGAGGTCTGTTCGTAGACATGTTTGTCGTTGCTCGCCACGGCGAGTGCTCAAATTCGCCTAGCGAGTAAAAGTCATCGCTCACCCAGCAAGTGATCTTAGTCGCCTGGCGAGTAGTTCCCAACTCGCCACAACAAGTGTTTTTCCTCGCCTAGCGAGCTATTCAGTAGAAAAATGGATGTTCGTATAAATGATGTTTTGGGTCAGGTTTATATGAATTTGAGTGTCTCTTCATGTTTAGAAATGATTAGACAACTTTTAGAATCAAATTTGGGCATTGGGAAGTTAAAATTGGGATTTTTGGGTGAAAAATGTCTAGTTCCTGAAGCTACCTGTTTTAGCTCGCCTTCGGCGAGTAATCTTGCTCGCCTAGCGAGTGGTCCATAAGTGAGTTCGCCATAGTGAGTAGTTGTGCTCACCTCACGAGTTGTTCAGTAGCAGACTGTCTGTTTTGCGTTCTTGTGTCTTTTTCACAAGTTTCTGTTTTGAGTCGGACTTTGTCATAAACATGAAAATTGTTGATAACTGATTTCTCTTTCCAGTGGTTTTGAGTTGAAGTGCAAATCTTTTGTGGTTGATTTAATATGATTTTATGATGTTGATGTTGTTGCATTTAAGTTGTGTCATTGCATAAGCATTGTCAAGCGAAGGGGGCTGTAGTCTGTCAAGTCGAATTATGACTTTAGCGAAGGGAGCTGTAGCTCTGTTGTTTCTTAAGAGAAGGGGGTTGTAGCCTGTCAAGCCGAATTAAGGCATTAGCGAAGGGAGTTGTAGCTCTGTTGGTACCACATGCATAATTACGTTGTTGTTGCATTTGTTGAGTCGTTGTTTTTGCATTGTTGAGTTGTTGCTGATGCATTATTAAATGAAGTTAAATGATGATTGTTGTTGGATTATGTGAAGTATTCTTAAGGATAAATTGTTTGTTGTTTCGTTTTGATTAATTTTTTACATGAATTGTTGGTTATTATTATTGAATTTGAAATCTCACCCCTTCTGTTTGAATGTTGCCTTTACCTGGGTAACGTGCAAATAACCAGGAGCAACCGCTGATGTGAGTTGATTCCTCGTGTCGTCATAGGAGTCATGCTCTGATACGTAACGGGATGGGGATATTTATATGTTTTGTTTTCCTTGTTACGTATTTCTTTAAGTTGATGTTGAATCCCTTTTGGATTTGAAACTTTATTATGTTGCTGATGTTGAGGCCTTAGTGCCGAGTTTTTATTAAAACGTTGAATATTTTCCGCTGCGACATTATTTTGAATTATTGAAAGCCGATGTTTAAATAAATAGTGAATTTAACTCTATTTATATTTAATGATATTTTGAAGAACGAAATGTGACATCCTGTTTGTGATGAACTCTGATTTATTATATGTTATTTATATGTTGGGAAAACGGGGTGTTACAATATTGGTGAGTAGAGTTGATACCACATTCATATAGGTCGTTAGGATAGTTAATATGCATGTATATGTTGATGTCTGTGCTAATTCTTTATGTGTGAAAATGATGTGTTGTTGTTACATGTGAAATGAAGAGACTATACATAATGATTGTTGAGACGATGAGATAATGGAGATTATATTCTTCTGATATTTATTTAATGTGTGTGCTTTTCCCTATGATTATGTTATAGCAGAATTTCTCACCCCTTTCTTGTTGTTGTATTTATGGTGTCTGTACCTGTGGGGTACAAATACTTAGAACAAGGAGATCTAGTTTCCGGACGCCTAGAAATTTGGGACGGGAATTAACTTTTGTCAATTTTATTTTTAGTAAGGATTAGATATGTAGTCGAATGCGAGCTCTGATATGTAACACCGGAGTTGAGGTTGATGTTGAATCTATTTATCTTTGAGTTTAAATCTTGAGAATTATTGTCATTTCTATTTCGATGTTAAATAACAAGAGAATTTTTTATTAATGAGAACAGGGAATTGTTTTCCGTTGTTGGAATTATTAATTTAAAGGAAAATTTATGCTAATATTTGATATCATGTGAAGTTTTGTACCATCCTTATTATTAAATTTATTCTTATTATTTAATAATTATCGTCGGGAAATAGGTTGTTACACTAACCACTGCTAACATTCAGCATCCAAACAAGTAACTTGCTATGGTGCAAACAGATTAACCTTGCAAACTCTAAACCCTTAACTCTTTTATTATTTTTTGTTCCCCAATAAGCAACACAAATTGTTTGGACAAAACGACAATTTCTGTGGATACGATACTCTACTTATCACTTTATTACTTGGTAAATGATTTGGTACACTTGCCTAATCCGACCACAAGTTTTTGGCACTGTTTTCGGGGATTATTGATATTATTGACTAAGCAATTTAAATTACTTATTCGTATCTATTTTTATTTTTCCGCAATTTATTTTTCTGTTTTAAAAAATTCAAAAAAATACCAAAAAAATAAGTCCTAGTTGAGTCATTTTATTTTTGGAGTCTAATTTTATCATATAGTTTATTTTTCTTAGTGATGAGTCATTAATTATTTATTTTAATATAATATTTGATTTCGTTTTATTTAGATTTACGTTTATTTTATTTAAATATTATTTTCTTTTAGAACTATTTTACTTCAATTGCATATTATTATATTTCAGGAACAAATATCTAAAGATTCAGTCTTGGAGCAAAAGAAAGAGGATTCAAATCTCATTTGGGCTGGAAAAATACTAGATTCAACACAAAAATATAATCCCCCAAGTCAGAAGCTTGGCACGGCCCGTGCCATATCTCACACGGCCGTGCCACATCGCAAAATTGCTCTTTTGCTGCTTTTGCATTTTGGACAAGCTACCTATTAGTTTATTTCTGACCGAAAAGCCCATGGTTTCTTGTGGAACATTCTAGTGATGTATTTCCTAGGGCTTAAGTCATTGTAAACTATAAATAGAGTAGCTAGCTATCACAACAATTCATCTTTTGTTCTTGGAAATAATAAGTGACAATTGTTTTCTTTAATAAAAGATCAACCTTTATTTTATGTTCTTCTTCTTCTTCTTCTTCTCTATGCCTACAATGAACGTTAGTGAGTAGACTCTTCTTGTCTTGAGATTGTTGGATAAGTCTTAATGACATAATCCTAATCAAACCAAACCATAAACCCTAATTTTATATAATCTCACTTTCTAATATAATTTCACCGATCTTATAATGAATTAACAAATACCAAACTTAAGAAGCGAACGCGGAGGAGTTAGTATTTGTTAAATCATCATAAATATCAATTCATAATGCGATAACGGAGCTTTGATATTGGAACAAGTGAAATTAGACAAGGATTGCGAAACATGAGAATAGTCTAGCAAACCTTGAGACATATAAAGTTTCAAGCTTCAAGGATTCCAATAACAATCAACCATGAGAATAGGCGTGATTGTTAGAGGAACACACTCACTGAGACCGAAAGGAGATGTGATAGGCTAAAGAGAAACTTTTCTTTAGAAAGTGGGATCAATATAAAATTACCGGTTTAGGATTTGTTTGTGAAGGACTTGTTATTAAGATGGACCAATAAATCCCAAGGCTCTTTTTATTATTGTTATTTTCTTTCAATTAAAAATCTAAACATCTTAACTCAAACTCTTTTCTAATCATTGTTGAATGTTAATTGAATTCATAACTCCCTGTCGGAACGATATCTTTACTACTACATCGGTAGAACCGTGCACTTGCGGTTTTGCTCAACAAGTTTTTGGCACCGTTGCTGGGGAGTTATTGCAATTTGATTAACTTTTTTTTAATAGTGGTTAGAATATATATATATATATATATATATATATAATATTCTTTTTTTTCTTCTTCTTCTTCTCTCTTTTTTTCTTTCCTATTTCTTTCTTTTTACCGTTAACTTCTTGGGAACACAAAATAATACCGATATGGCTGAGGAACACACTCTTAAAGAGTATGCAACCCCTTTTACAGAAGATTTACATGCTATTATTGTGTACCCAACGGTTGAGGGTAATAACTTTGAAATAAAGCCTGCACTTATTTACTTAGTGCAGCAAAATCAATTTTTCGGATCACCCACTGAGGATCCGAATCTTCATATTTCAACTTTTCTAAAACTCAGTTGAACCTTGAAAGCTAACCAAGAGGCCGTAAGGCTGCACCTCTTTCCTTTTTCCTTAAGGGATATAGCTAGTGTTAGGTTTTATTCATTGAAAATTGGTTCTATCACTTCATGGGACCAAATGAGGCAGACATTCCTTTCCCGATTCTTTCCCCATAGTAAAACTATTCAATTAAGGAATCAAATCATACGATTCACTCAAAGAGATGGAGAATCTCTTTACGATGCGTGGGAGTGTTTCAAAGAAATGCTTAGTCTTTGCCCCCATCATGGTTTAGAGAAGTGGCTTATTATCCACACTTTTTATAATGGTCTTTTGTATACCACAATTTTTTTTGTTGATGCAGTTGTAGGTGGAGCTTTGATGAATAAAACCTACACAATAGCATATGCTTTGATTGAGGACATGACACAAAACCACTATTAGTGGACAAGTGAGAAAGACATCACTGCTTCTTCACCCTCTAAAAAAGAGGCAAGTATGTATGAAATTTCTTCCCTTGATCATCTAGCTGCTAAGGTTGACCCACTCACACAAAAATTTGATAAAATGAATAGTAGTGCTGTCACACCTGCCCTTGTATCACCTCCTTGTGAAGTTTGTGGTGTATTTGGCCATATTGGCGTTGAATGCCAACTAGGTAGTGTTGTTTATAACCAAGGGTTGAGGCCAAATCAAAACTTTTATAACCAAACTCCTCAAAATCCCTTTGGACAAACAACACCACCCGGTTATGCAAACAACCACAGAGTCTTTCAAAAATCCAGCTTGGAACTTTTGCTAGAAAATTGTTTAATGGATCAATCCAAGCATTACGAAGAACATAAAAATTAAACTGGATTTTTGAATGACTCCCTCACCAAGATCACATCGAAAGTGGACTCCATTGCTACTCACAATAAAATGCTCGAGACTCAATTCTCTCAAGTGGCCCAACAAATGGTTGCTTCCTCTCAAACCACCATAACCTTTCCATGTCAAACTGAAACCAACCCCAAAGGTTGTATAAGTGTTATTACTCTTAGGTATGGTAAACAATTAGAAGACTCTGTTGTGAAAGTTAGGAATAATGAGGGAGAGATAGGGAGTGACGAGCCTCAAGGTGAGAAAGCCATAGGAGAGAATGATAAGCCACTTGTTTCACCACCTCACGAGCCTAAAATTCTGTTAACACAAGGGTTTGCTAAATCTAAGTTAGATGAGAAATTTAGAAATTTTATTGAAATACTTCCAAACAAATTGCCACCTAAACTCAAAGATGCAGAAATTTTTTCCATACCTTGTGTCATAGGATCTGAAACCATTGAGAAATTCATGTGTGATTTGGGAGAGAATGTCAGTTTGATTCCTTTGTCCCTTAGTGAAAGATTGGGTATAAGGTAGAGAAGCCTCTTGATTGTCAAGCTAATAACTTTAAACGAGCGCTTCGTGGGAGGCAACCTACGAGTTTAATTGCTTTTATTTTGTTTGTTTTGTGTTGTTTTAATTTGTTTTGTAGGTATTTGTCCAAATATGATGCAAAAAAATGAAGAAAATTGAGCCTAGGATGACCAGAACCTTGGCACGGCTCGTGCCTGAAGTAGCACGGCCGTACCTGACTGTGCCTTAGCCAAACCCTCCATTTCTAGAAGGTTGGCACGGCCCGTGCCAATATTGGCACGGCCGTGCCATGTTCCCTGGCCTTCTTTTACCAATTTTTTCTTTCTTTCTTCTTCCTCCTTCATTCTCAAACACAAACTTCCCTCATTCTTCAACTTCTCTCTCTAAACCTCAATAACATCAACCTTCAAACCTCCATATCTATCTCTATCCATCACTCCAAACATAAACCACCATTCAAAACCAACTTTCATCCATCCAAACACCAAATTCGTACACCATTAAACCCTAACACAAAAACCAAAAATTCTTCACCAATCTCCATCATTCAACTCATAAACCTCACTTAAAACTAATCCCCGTCACTAAACCCACCCTTCCCAAACAAAACCTTGTCCAAACCTAACCTCAACCCAAACCCACACCAAGTCACACTAAGGTCAATGGCATCAAAGAGGAAAAGTAAGGAGATTGAAGGCTCCGGAAACAGTGCAAGCAGTAAACAATCAACAGTCTGAAATCATGGGATCCAATCCAAGGATCCCGAGCAAAGGAATATGTATAAATCTCTAATCTCTAGAACTATCTCTCCTTGCAGGTACCCTGATGTTAATTCTATGGATAGACTGGGAATAGATGAACATGTGATTAGGCTGTTAAATATGGCTTCCACCGTCTGGGGTAGGAAAGAGGTAAGAATAATGAGGACTGATGAGTTGTTCATGTTGTGGGGTATGCTTTATAACCACCCTGTTAACATTTGCTATTATTTGCTTGATTATCTTGTTTCACTTGCTAAAAATAAACTAGATGACAAATGTAACATAGTGGTAGGTGGAATCATCACATTCATTACTAGGAAGTTTGGAGTGGGTGAGAAGAGTGAAGTGAATATGATTGAAGAAAATATTTATCTAAATTTAGATACACTCACCTCTATGATCTTTATTAACCCTCATGGTTATACCCACAATTTCCAATTTGAGTGGAAAGTCAATAATGCTAATTGTTTGATTTTCTACCTAATCCGGATATAACTAATCCGGAGGTGGTGGAGAATTTGCTTTATGTTGGCACTAACCCACTTGTACATGACGATGATAATGCTGGTGATGATGGTGGTGATGAAGAGGAGGTAGGTGCAAACTTGCACCATGAACAAGAAGCCGGTGTGAACAATAATGATTAACGGTGGGCATGGATCCAAACCAAAATTCAAAGAATAAGAACCGAGCAACAAAGACAAGGTGTTGAAATATCCGGGCTAAGGAATAATGTCCAAAGGGGCAATCAAATAAATGAAGACAATAATCAAATGCTCCGAAACATGATGCAACACCTTCACCTCTAAGGTCCACCTCTTCTTCTTCTTCAAATCATTGAGGACAATGCTTCTCCCAATTGGGGGAGGGGGGGGGGGTTGCATAATAAAGTGTCTAGTGTCGTAGTGTTTCCAAACTCCCTTGAACTTTATTTCTTTTGTTATGTTTTGTTGTGAAAGGCATGATTAAGCAACTTGTTTTTATTGTAAATTATGACATAAATTTTTTTGTTGTCTCTTCTAAATAGGTTGTTTCTAGTACATGAAAGTAGCTTCTTGTGTTTTAAGTGTTCTTGCTATACCCACATCTTGTTTTATTATGAAACTTCTCCAATGAGAAAAGCACATAGTTGCAGTCTTTGAGTAAGTGTATGAATAGGTATTTTAAGGAGCACGTTCTAACTTCATTCGTAAATTAACCCTTTAAAGTTCTCAAAGTAAAAGTAGTGTAAGTTTGTGTGGGAATTAATTAATTAAATTAAAGAAGGACGGAAGCAAATATTTCTCTTAAAAAAGGACATCACTGACTCTGGGAGGAAAGGATACCCCCTCGCTGACTTCCCACGTGAAGGTGATGTTTTGAACAAATCAAAAAATTGGCTTCCGAAATCCTTCTAAAAATGGCATCTAAAATATTACTCAAAGTATTTAAAGCAAATAATTGTTTTCCTTAAAGCGCGGATGGCACCCTTTGAATGTGGGAAAAACACAAGAAGGGGGGGTTGAATTGTGTTTTAAAAAATGTTTCTTTCTCGCGAAAATAAGCACTGTTCTCAGAATCAGAGTCTGAAAAAGATCAGAGTCTGAACAGAGTTCAGAGTTTTAGTTTGCAGCGGATTAAAAGAAGAGAGCAAGAGAAAGAAGAAGACACAAGCAATTTATACAGGTTCCTTCCACAATCCGGAAGTAGTCCTGTCTCCCTTGCACTTCCAAGGAGAGTTCCACTAAAATGTAATATCAAATGACAAGTTGCTCAAACACACAAGTAAGAGACTTCCTTTGCTCAATCACACAAGAAAGAGACTTCAATGCTCAAGGACAACTCCAAGAGACTTCTAAACAATTACAGAGAATTGAAAAGAGTTTTGAATACTTGATATACAATCAGAGGTATTCACAAAACAAAACAAAACAGAACAGACTCTGTTTTTCTTAGACACTTAGAAATTCTAAAATGTGAACTTTTGTAAGAATTATCTAAGTTGTTGATGAGCAATGTTTGCGACTTTGGATATGAGAGAATAGCCTTGTTCGCGTATGTATATATGTGTGTTTCGTTCTTCAAGTCTTCATCCCTATTTATAGAGAATTTGAGAGACGTTGGGAACTGCCAGCTCATCACTTTTTCTTAACCGAAGCTGATTTGACACCATTGATCCTTTGCTTGATTTGAGGATTGTACTATGAAATCAAATTCAAATCCATTCCAGTAAATATGGAAAAGTCTCTGCTTTAGTTGCTGTTATTCTTGTCGTGTATAGAAGACACTGTGCAGAGTTGGTGGTTGCAGGGACAAGTGCAGACATAGTGGTTGTACTTTCCGTACACTGTACTTTGTCAACGATCCTTGGCCTCTGGAGAATATTAGCTTCTGATAAATCTGCTTCTGGAAAACTGGCTTCTAATGACGTCATCTTCAGGAGCTCTTTCTTCAGACGCACTCTGCATCTGACTTTCCAGGAGCGCTTTTATTCAGATGCTCTTCAAGCTTCAGTCTTAATTTCCTTTGCTCTTTAATTCATTCAGTCAGAACCTCTTGTAAATAATTCTTTGTTAACGGTCCTGTACACTTGAATAAACTTTTAGCAATATCCAATTGATAATTTTTAATACCTTGTTATCATCAAAACTTAAGTGGTATACTTGTGAAACACCCTTTGTTCCAACAATCTCCCCCTTTTTGATGATGACAAACACAAGTATTTAAAAAGATCAATTGTTGTTAACTTAATTAACAAGTTGACTTTTAGGGGTTCTGAGGTTTGTAGGCTCTGACTCCCCCTGAGTCTGATATTCTTTAAGGTGAGTTTTGTAAGCTCCCCCTAAGTCCTATCCAGGTTAATTAAAAAGAACAAATAAGAAGAAGTAAAGACAATAAATGGACAAAAGTGAAGAAATGAAGACTGTTTTATAAAAGATAGTCAGAAGAATACAAAGAAGTCAGATCAAGCATTAAAACACATAACTAAAAGAAAAACAAGGTGTGCAATCTAAGGGTTAGGTTGAGGTTGTTACTGTTGAATAAGAGCCATCAGACGCTGAATGTCTTCAGACTGCTTCCTAACAATTTCTACCAGAGCCAACTGCCTCTGAAGAAGGTAGTCTTCCCTAGCCTTAGATTCCTCTTGCTGCTTCAGCACCTTTTGCTTTAGCATCTTGAACACCTTGGAATCTCTTGTTACGTATTCAGATTCAGCGTAGAATGGAGCATTAGCCAGATACAGAGGCTTGCTTTGTAGTTGCTGAGAAGAGTGTGATTCTGCCAGACGACGTTTCATAGCATGAGCTTGAATACGACAACACTTCTGGGCAACATCATTAATGAAATCCAATGCTCTGTGCTTGAGATTAGACCAGCTGTCTTGATATGCAAAAGGTAGAAAAGGAGTGTTCCTTAGAAGAACCAGATTCTGCATCCCCTCATTGATTTCCACCAGCTGCTCTTCCAGATAATCAGGGTCCAGTATGTTAATGGGTGGTTGGTCTGAGATCTGGATAGGTGAGGAAGATGAGGGTTGTTCAGAATT
The DNA here is from genome assembly GCA_958299785.1 of Medicago lupulina. Lineage (NCBI taxonomy): Eukaryota > Viridiplantae > Streptophyta > Magnoliopsida > Fabales > Fabaceae > Medicago > Medicago lupulina. Next base: position 66,508,725 of record OY283139.1, read on the forward strand.
ACAAGGTTGGTTTTGTGTTGGTTCAGAATTTGAAACAGACACAGTGGGTTCAGACTCTGTCACTTGGACAGACTCTGTAGCCATTGTCTCCATAATAGATTCTGGAATAGTCTGTTCTTGAGTTTTGGTTGGTTGGGTTGGATTGACAAAAGTCTTTTGTTGTTGATATTCAGGAAGTTCTCCTGAATAATGGCTTTCAAGATTGGATAGGTCATTCTGTTCAGAGGGTTGGTTTTGTGGTGAAGAGGTTGTTTGTTGTTGTTTGTTTGCAAGTGAGTCTGAGCGAGGTAGTTCAGAAGTTTATGGTTTTTCAGTAATTACTTGCTCTTCAGCAGTAGCTGTTAAATCAGCAACTTTTGGACTTCCTTGGTTTGAGGAAGATGGAATGGGTACACCAGGGGGTAGCATGGTTAAAGGTTTGATAACAGGTGGTTGGAAAGGATGATTAGCAGGTAGTTTGTTGCAAATACCTATTCTTTTCTCAGATAACTCCCCTATTGTTTTATAAACATCAAAGGAAGCTTCTTTGAAAGGTTTGGCTTTGGGAGAGAGTTTGGATTTTGATGTAGTTGTTTTGGTTCTGACGGTTCGTTTGGCTTTTGGAACGGGTTTGGTCAGGTTGTATTTCTGACTTAGAGGAATGTTATCTAAGTCAGAGTGAGTAGAACTGGAAGATGAAGATGAAGGAGAGGTTGGGGAACTGGACTTTGATTTACCTTGGCAGACTTGGCCGCTTCTGAGACAGTAGCCTCTGAAGCAGTAGCTTCTGAAGCAACAGCTTCTGAAGCAACAACTTCTTGAGGAGCAGATCCTGAAGCAGCAGCTTCTGATGTTCCTTTAGACTCCTTCAGAACCTTCTTGGCTCCCTTCAGAGTCTCTTCCTCTAACTTCCTTGAGAGATTCTGAACCTCAATTATTTTCTCAATGGTGTCTTGATCACAATTTTCAAGACCCATTGCTTCCAAAGCCTTATCTCTGTCAATTCTGCATTGAGCCTTCATCTGCTTCTTCTCATTCTTGAGATTCTGATAGTATTCATCATTTTTCTTCGCCTGCTCAGGAGTTATTTCAAACATGGGGCACACTATCTCCTATCCAGCTTGCCTCTTGGGTGGCCTAACAATGCCAGCAGCTTTATCAACTTCAATTTCTTCCCAGGCTTGTTGAGCTCTTTCAATGATATTAGAGTCAGCCTTTCCTCTTTTTCTCTTTGGAGCAGCCACAACTCCAGAGTTTGTTGCTTCAGATTTAGCAGCCTTCTGCTTTCTGGCCTTAGCAACTTCAGCTTTCTGTGTGGCATCTGCAGACTCCTTAGCAAATGCTGCTAGATAAGCAGTCAATGCTTCAGGATTGTCTTCCTTGAGAATAGAGGGAAAGTCTCTTATGGTCTGAGAAGGAGTGTCAGATTCCTTCAGATCCTTGGCATCAGTGAGAATTATCTCAATAGCCTTCATGTTGTAAAGGTCTTGCCACTGATCATCCTTCCAGTGGTGATACCCAGGACTCTGTCAGACATAAGATTGAACTTCTCCAGAGTCTTTAGCACACCGCCTTGGTAGAAGATTTCAGATAGAAGTCTTCCACAAGGAACTTGTTTCCTCTTGCCTTTGGAGGCTTCCTTGATAGCCCAGCACAAGTGATGCATGATATATCTTGGAAGATTTATTTGTTGAAATCTAGCCAAGAAATACAGCACCAGCTTGTGATCCAAATTTGGTTGATCAGCACCTCCTCCCTTCTGGAAGAAGCACTCATTGATTATCTTCAGAAGCACCCTGTGCTCAATTTTCATGTCAACTAACTTGGTTGCTGGATTTCCCTTCAGCAACAGATTGGTGTAGCTCTCCAGTAGAGCATCTTTCCTGCTGACGTTCCACTGGAACCTTCCTTCAGGAGCCATCCTGCAAGCTTTAGCAATCACCCCTTCAGTAATAGATAATGGGATACCCATTACTGCAGACTTGATTTCTAAACCATGGAAAGGTTCAAGACCCATCTCTTTCCTTGATTTCCCTTTCAGATTTGGGTTTCTTGACACAGCTTGATTTTCTTGAGCCTTAGCAACTTCAACATCAAACACTTCAACCCTAATCCAGAATTCCTTGACCAGATTCACATACGTTGGTCCGTTAAGCATCTGAAAATACCCAGCCATCTTCTGAGCAATAATCAGTGTGTCCATGTCTACCTTGTTTCTTTTCAGAGATGAGAAATCCACCAGAGATTCGATTTGAACTTCCAACGAATCGATTGGAATCGAAACAGTTATTGGTTTGATGGAGTAGTTTGATTCTGTGCCTTGTTGCATGTTGGAACCGCTTGTAGAAGTAGCCATTGTAGAAGTTGAAGTTTGGGGGTAAAGGGTTTCTAAGGTGAGAGAAGAGAGAAAACAAATTTTTCTTCGTAACTGCTTAAAAACTTGAAAGTGTAGGAAAGTGAGTGAGTAGTGTGTGTTTGGTATTTATAGTGATTTTTGAAAACTAACTTTTCACATTTCAGAGGCGACAGCCAGACACACGCATTAATGACTTCAGGGGCGCAAGAATATTTGTTCAGATGATAACCATCATTGCCCTAAGAGTGTTGTTTCCCAATGCAGATAGACGTGTCAGAAGTCTACAAAAAGTAACTTTAACCTTTTCCACTTCTCAGTACTATCAGAGTCAAAAAGATTCCTTCCCAGAGTCTGAAGATTTTCTCAGAGGCTGAGTCTCTTAAAATTCTCCAAGGAGAGTCTGATACTTCTTCAGCTTCTGATAATTTTCAGAGTCTAGTTTTTCATTCAGAGTCAAGCATTACTCAGAGACAGAATGCATGTTCAAATTTTTCTTTATAAAATTAAATCTTTCAATAGTTAGGGGTTTTGTAAAGATATCAGCCCATTGATGATCAGTATCAATGAATTGAATATCTAAAACTCCTTTTTGAACATAGTCTATGATAAAATGATGTTTAATTTCAATGTGCTTGGCTCTTGAATGAAGAATAGGATTTTTAGACAAACAGATAGCAGCTGTGTTATCACAGTAAATTGGAATACAGTTTTCAGTTATTTGGTAGTCTTCCAACTGATGTTTCATCCAAAGCAGTTGTGTGCAACAACTAGCAGCTGAGATGTATTCTGCTTCTGCTGTTGACAAAGCAATAGTTGCTTGTCTCTTACTGGCCCAGGATATCAGATTCTCACCAAGAAACTGACAGTTTCCATTGGTAGATTTTCTTTCAATCCTATCACCAGCATAGTCAGCATCGCAGAATCCAACTAGCTTATAATCTGAAGATTTCTTATAAAGAAGTCCAAGATTAGTTGTTCCTTTCAGATATCTAAAGATTCTTTTAACAGCAGTTAAGTGAGATTCTCTAGGGTCTGATTGAAACCTTGCACACAAGCATACACTAAACAAAATATCAGGTCTGGATGCAGTGAGATACAACAGAGAACCAATCATGCCTCGATACAACTTCTGGTCAACTTTAGATCCTTGGTCTTCTTTGTTCAGAGTGCAGGTAGGGTGCATTGGAGTGTTCATTTCCTTGCAGTCTTCAAGTTTAAACTTTTTCAGAAGCTCTTTGGTATATTTGGACTGATGAACATACACTCCTTCTTTGCATTGGTTGATCTGAATTCCTAGAAAGAACTTCAGTTCTCCCATCATGCTCATTTCAAATTCCTCCTGCATCATCTTAGAAAATTCCTTGCAAAGAGATCTATTAGTTGAACCAAAAATAATATCATCAACATAAATTTGTACAATCGAAATGTCTTTCTCAAGTGTCTTCTTGAAAAGTGTTGTGTCAACCTGTCCTCTTTTAAAATCATTTTTAAGCAAGAAATTACTTAGTCTGTCATACCAGGCTCTAGGAGCTTGTTTCAGACCGTACAGAGATTTCTTTAGCTTATAAACGTGGTCAGGATGTTTTAAATCCTCAAAACCAGGTGGTTGTTTCACAAACACTTCTTCAGAAATGACTCCATTGAGAAATGCACTTTTAACGTCCATTTGGTACAAGGTTATGTTGTGATTTACTGCGTAGGAAAGAAGTAACCTGATTGCTTCCAATCTTGCAATTGGAGCAAAAGTTTCAGTGTAGTCAATGCCCTCTTGTTGGCTGTATCCTTGAGCAACAAGTCTGGCTTTGTTTCTGATTACTTCTCCCTGTTCATCCAGCTTGTTCCTAAACACCCATTTAGTTCCAATAACGTTCTTGTGTTCAGGCTTAGATACAAGATCCCATACGTCATTCCTTTTCAATTGGTTAAGCTAATCTTGCATTGCTAAGATCTATCCATCATCAGCTAGTGCTTCATCAACTATTGTAGGTTCTATCATGGACACCAAACCCAGGGCAGACTCTTCAGGTCTGAAATGAGATCTAGTTCTTCTGGGACTTTCTCTGTTGCCAATGATTTGATCCTCAGGATGAGAAGACTTGTACTTGAATGAATTTCTGGACTGGATAACTTGCTGTGAAGCATCTTGAGCTTCTTCAGAAGCTTCAACAATTGGGACTTCAGGAGCTGTCACAGCTTCTGAAGTATCATTCAACTCTGAAGTCTGATCAGGTTCTGAATAATCATCAAACTCTTCTGAACCTGCATTGTTTTCAATCTGCTCTAGAATTTGACTTCCAGGCTCTTTGTCATCGAATTTGACATGCATAGACTCTTCAACACAGAGTGTTTCCAAGTTATACAGTCTGTATGCCTTAGATCTCTCAGAGTAACCTAGAAAGATTCCCTTTTGAGCCTTTGCATCAAATTTCTTCAGATAGACTTTATTGTTCAGAATGTAACATGTACATCCAAACTGATGAAAGTAAGAAATGTTAGGTTTCTTGCCTTTAAAGAGTTCATATGTTGTTTTATTCAGTATGGGTCTGATATAGATCCGGTTCTGAACATAACATGCTGTGTTTACTGCTTCTGCCCAAAAATGTTTTGCCAGACTATTTTCGTGAATCATGGTTCTTGCCATTTCTTGTAGAGTCCTATTCTTTCTCTCTACAACTCCGTTTTGCTGTGGAGTTCTAGGAGAAGAGAATTCATGTATAATTCCAAATTTTTCACAAAATATTTCAAATGGCTCATTTTCAAATTCTCCCCCATGATCACTTCTGACTTTTAGAATTTTCAGTTCTTTTTCAGATTGGACTTGAATACAGAATTTTGTAAACACATCATATGAATCATTTTTAGATTTGAGAAACTTAACCCAACTCCATCTACTGTAATCATCAACTATAACCAATCCATATTTGCTTCCATATAGGGATGCAGTATTGACTGGTCCAAATTGGTCAATATGGAGTAGTTCCAAGGGTCTAGAGGTAGAAACAATATCTTTTGATTTGAAAGAAGTTTTAACAATTTCTCCCTTCTGACATGCACCACAGAGTGCATCTGAATGATAATCAATGTCTGGTAAGCCTCTGACAAGTTGTAACTTGCTAAGCTTAGAGATTAATCTCCAGTTAGCATGTCCCAACCTTCTGTGCCACAGCCATTTCTTATCACTCATTGACAGAAGACAAAATACCTTCTGATCAGTCAGTTCTGAAAAATTGATCTTGTAGACATTGTTCTTTCTCTTCCCCTTAAAAACTACAGATTGGTCATCTGTGTTGATTATTGTGCAGTTGTTCTTATTAAACAAGACATCATAACCATTATCACAAAATTGACTTATGCTAAGTAGGTTATGCCTTAAACCACACATTATTGATTGGTCATCTGAGGAATTACCAATTGTTCCAGTACCAATGATTTTGCCAGTTTGGTTTCCTCCAAATCCCACAGTTCCCCCCTCTTTCATGGTCAGGGTTAGGAACATAGACTTTTCTCCCGTCATATGTCGCGAGCAGCCACTGTCCAGATACCAGGACTTCTGCTTTTCTTTTCCTTTTAGACATATCTGCAGCATCAACAATTTCTGTCTTAGGTACCTATATTTTCATGGTACCTTTTGGATTAGTCCTAGAGGTTCTGTGTCTCATTTGTGTTTTCTATCTGAATTCTTCTTTTTTTGTCTTTTTCCAGACTTTGGGTTCAGAACCTTTAGTCTTAGAATGTGACTTAATAAAGACAGCTTCCTTCCTCTGAAATCTAGGCTTTTTAGTTTCAGACTCTGTTTTCTTCAGAACCTGTTTGTTAGGTTCTGATCTCTTCAGAATCTGTAACGTTGGAGCTTTTGACTTAGAGTCATTCGTTACCTTTGTCTTTTGATTCTTAGGTTTTGACTTAATCAATTCCTTTGAATTTAAAGATTTAGATCCTGAATGAGAAGCTTTTTCAGATTCAGACACAAAATGAGTTTTCAGTCCCTCTTTGATGTTATCAGAACAAGGTTTCAGAATTACTTCACTAGAGTTTCCTCCTGTGAAACCAATTCCCTTTTTGTTGTTCTGATTTATGTTATAAATCATAGATGCAACTTTGGTTCTATCAATTCCTGTGTTAATAAACTCTTGAAGAGCAGCATCTTGCTCAGACAAGGTTTTATTATCACCTTTCTTAGTCATTGTTTTAAAATCATTATTTTCTTGTTGTAAAACATCCATTTCCATCTTAGTTGATTCATGGAGTTTTAGTAGCTAAATGTATCGTTGCTTAACTCTCCTCAACTTAGTGGATTGGTTTTCATAATGACAAAGAAGTTCCTTGAGAGAATCAATTAATTCAGATCTAGTGAGTTTAGAATATACCTCAATTTCAGTTTCAGAATCTGTACTTGACTCAGCATCAGATGAATCTTTTTCATTATCAGCAGTAGCTACCAAAGCCAGAGCTATTTTTGCTTCATCTTCAGCATCATCTTTGTCAGACTCAGACTCATTATCCAGATCTTCCCAAGTTGCCATCAAGCTCTTCTTGAATTGCTTCTTGAATTTGTTGGATTTGAAGATTGCTTTCTTTGATTTTTCTTTGGATTTCTCTTTCTGCAGGTCTGGACATTCAGCAATGAAGTGTCCAACCTTCTTGCAGTTAAAGCAACCTTTCTGATCTTCTTTTCTAGAGCTTTTGTGACTACTACCACTGCTCATGAACTTCTTGTTCTTCTTAGCAAGATATTGTAGTCTGTTGGTGAGCATAGCCATCTCTTGAACAATCTCAGAGTCTTCATCAGAATCTTCAGATGTAGATTCTTCTTCAGACTCCAATGCCTTCAGAGCCTTACTTGACTTGCCTCTGGATTTTAGTGCAATGGACTTAGGCTTCTTGACAGGTTCATGCTCGTTAAGACCTATCTCATGACATTTTAAAGAACTTGTAAGATCTTCAACACTCAAGGTGTTTAGATCTCTAGCTTCTTCAATGGCTGTCACTTTCGGTCTCCACTTTGCAGGTAAACTTCTCAGAATCTTGTTCACATGATCAGACGTTACGTAGCTTTTCTTCAGAATCTAAAGTCCAGAAACAAGAGTCTGAAACCTTGAGTACATGGTCTCAATGTTTTCATCCTCCTTCATTCTGAACAACTCGTACTGATGAACAAGCATAGTAGCCTTGGCCTCTCTGACTTTCTTGTTACCCTCATAAAGTGAGCACAATGAGGTGAACATAGCCTTTGCTGTTGATTTGTCACTCATCTTTAAGTACTCTTTATGAGGCAAGGCAGCCACAAGAATGCCTCTGATCGTATGATGTTTCCTATAAAGCTTTTTCTGCTCAGCAGTGTGAGCTTTCCTATCAAGAGCAGCACCTTCTTCATCTAACCTCAGATCACCAACACCATCTTCAAGAACATCCTACAACTCTTCATCCATTCCCATGATGTGACTATACATCTTGGTTTTCCACCAAGAGAACATTTCAGGATCACCATTGAACATAGGAGGTTTGTTGTGATTAGAAGATCTTTCACTTTTGTGTGGGAATTAATTAATTAAATTAAAGAAGGACGGAAGCAAATATTTCTCTTAAAAAAGGACATCACTAACTCTGGGAGGAAAGGATACCCCCTCGCTGACTTCCCACGTGAAGGTGATGTTTTGAACAAATCAAAAAATTGGCTTCCGAAATCCTTCTAAAAATGGCATCTAAAATATTACTCAAAGTAATTAAAGCAAATAATTGTTTTCCTTAAAGCGCGGATGGCACCCTTTGAAGGTGGGAAAAACACAAGAAGGGGGGGTTGAATTGTGTTTTCAAAAATGTTTCTTTCTCTTGAAAATAATCACTGTTCTCAGAATCAGAGTCTGAAAAAGATCAGAGTCTGAACAGAGTTCAGAGTTTTAGTTTGCAACGGATTAAAAGAAGAGAGCAAGAGAAAGAAGAAGACACAAGCAATTTATACAGGTTCCTTCCACAATCCGGAAGTAGTCCTGTCCCCTTTCACTTCCAAGGAGAGTTCCACTAAAATGTAATATCAAATTACAAGTTGCTCAAACACACAAGTAAGAGACTTCCTTTGCTCAATCACACAAGAAAGAGACTTCAATGCTCAAGGACAACTCCAAGAGACTTCTAAACAATTACAGAGAATTGAAAAGAGTTTTGAATACTTGATATACAATCAGAGGTATTCACAAAACAAAACAAAATAGAACAGACTCTGTTTTTCTTAGACACTTAGAAATTCTAAAATGTGAACTTTTGTAAGAATTATCTAAGTTGTTGATGAGAAATGTTTGCGACTTTGGATATGAGAGAATAGCCTTGTTCGCGTATGTATATATGTGTGTTTCGTTCTTCAAGTCTTCATCCCTATTTATAGAGAATTTGAGAGACGTTGGGAACTGCCAGCTCATCACTTTTTCTTAACCGAAGCTGATTTGACACCATTGATTCTTTGCTTGATTTGAGGATTGTACTATGAAATCAAATTCAAATCCATTCCAGCAAATATGGAAAAGTCTCTGCTTTAGTTTCTGTTATTCTTGTCGTGTATAGAAGACACTGTGCAGAGTTGGTGGTTGCAGGGACAAGCGCAGACATAATGGTTGTACTTTCCGTACACTGTACTTTGTCAACGATCCTTGGCCTCTGGAGAATATTAGCTTCTGATAAATCTGCTTCTGGAAAACTGGCTTCTGATGACGTCATCTTCAGGAGCTCTTTCTTCAGACGCACTCTACATCTGACTTTCCAAGAGCGCTTTTATTCAGATGCTCTTCAAGCTTCAGTCTTAATTTCCTTTGCTCTTTAATTCATTCAGCCAGAACCTCTTGTAAATAATTCTTTGTTAATGGTCCTGTACACTTGAATAAACTTTTAGCAATATCCAATTGATAATTTTTAATACCTTGTTATCATCAAAACTTAAGTGGTATACTTGTGAAACACCCTTTGTTCCAACAATCTCCCCCTTTTTGATGATGACAAACACAAGTATTTAAAAAGATCAATTGTTGTTAACTTAATTAACAAGTTGACTTTTAGGGGTTCTGAGGTTTGTAAGCTCTGACTCCCCCTGAGTCTGATATTCTTTAAGGTGAGGTTTGTAAGCTCCCCCTAAGTCCTATCCAGGTTAATTAAGTTCATTTTTAAGCTTAACAATTATTTCATAAGTTCCAGATGAATTAAAATTAGTCAGATACAAGGTTCTGAAATAAAATAAGGTTTGCTAGAATTTATTTTATTTTTTGGCTCAGATTCTTTGTTAAATGCTTTCTATTACTCCCCCTTTTGTCATCAATTAAAAAGAACAAATAAGAAGAAGTAAAGACAATAAATGGACAAAAGTGAAGAAATGAAGACTGTTTTATAAAAGATAGTCAGAAGAATACAAAGAAGTCAGATCAAGCATTAAAACACATAACTAAAAGAAAAACAAGGTGGGCAATCTAAGGGTTAGGTTGAGGTTGTTGCTGTTGAATAAGAGCCATCAGACGCTGAATGTCTTCAGACTGCTTCCTAACAGTTTCTTCCAGAGCCAACTGCCTCTGAAGAAGGTAGTCTTCCCTAGCCTTAGTTTCCTCTTGGTGCTTCAGCACCTTTTGCTTTAGCATCTTGAACACCTTGGAATCTCTTGTTACGTATTCAGATTCAGCGTAGAATGGAGCATTAGCCAGATACAGAGGCTTGCTTTGTAGTTGCTGAGAAGAGTGTGATTCTGCCAGACGACGTTTCATAGCATGAGCTTGAATACGACAGCACTTCTGGGCAACATCATCAATGAAATCCAATGCTCTGTGCTTGAGATTAGACCAGCTGTCTTGATATGCAAAAGGTAGAAAAGGAGTGTTCCTTAGAAGAACTAGATTCTGCATCCCCTCATTGATTTCCACCAGCTGCTCTTCCAGATAATCAGGGTCCAGTATGTTAATGGGTGGTTGGTCTGAGATCTGGATAGGTGAGGAAGATGAGGGTTGGTCAGAATTACAAGGTTGGTTTTGTGTTGGTTCAGAATTTGAAACAGACACAGTGGGTTCAGACTCTGTCACTTGGACAGACTCTATAGCCACTGTCTCCATAACAGATTCTGGAATAGTCTGTTCTTGAGTTTTGGTTGGTTGGGTTGGATTGACAGAAGTCTTTTGTTGTTGATATTCAGGAAGTTCTCCTGAATAATGGCTTTCAAGATTGGATAGGTCATTCTGTTCAGAGGGTTGGTTTTGTGGTGAAGAGGTTGTTTGTTGTTGTTTGTTTGCAGGTGAGTCTGAGCGAGGTAGTTCAGAAGTTTATGGTTTTTCGGTAACTACTTGCTCTTCAGCAATAACTGTTAAATCAACAACTTTTGGACTTCCTTGGTTTGAGGAAGATGGAATGGGTACACCAGGGGGTAGCATGGTTAAAGGTTTGATAACAGGTGGTTGGAAAGGATGGTTAGCAGGTAGTTTGTTGCAAATACCTATTCTTTTCTCAGATAACTCCCCTATTGTTTTATAAACATCAAAGGAAGCTTCTTTGAAAGGTTTGGCTTTGGGAGAGAGTTTGGATTTTAATGTAGTTGTTTTGGTTCTGACGGTTCGTTTGGCTTTTGGAACGGGTTTGGTCAGGTTGTATTTCTGACTTAGAGGAATGTCATCTAAGTCATAGTCAGTAGAAGTGGAAGATGAAGATGAAGGAGAGGTTGGGGGAACTGGTGTAACACCCCAATTTCCCGTCTTAAAAATTTCATTAAATAAATCACATAAATCAGAGTACTTCTCAAAAGGAGTGTCACATTTCATTTTCAAAACAACTTAGATAATAATTTATCAAATTACAAAAATATTCAATTAAGCAGCGGAATTAAAAGGTCTCATCTCATAATAGTCTTGGCCTAAAAGCCAGCAAAAACGTCTCAAAATATTAATGGTTCAACATCACTGAAAGTCAAACTTATTCTAACAAGATACATAATGGAATAGACTCTACAAAAGACCCCATCCCGTTATGTATCAGAGCAACCCTACTTCACACAGACTCCTCGCATCATCGCATCTAAGACTGGGTACCTGCACTTGCCCACGAGGCGGCAATTCCAGCAGAAGGGGTGAGATTCACAACAATAATATTAATATATAAATCAAACGTCAAGATTAACAATCATAATCCAACTCATGACATATACATTATAGCACATCATAACATCGTCATAAACATCATCATAAACAACATCACATCATACATCAACGTCCCAAACATCATCACATATATGTCACAATTGACTCGACTAAATGCAACACCTAACGTCTCAACATCATGCATGTAACACCCCGTTTCCCCAAATGATATATTAATATCCAAACATCAGAGTTAATCCACAAGCAACGGAGTATTACATGCACATCTCAAAATTATTATCCATTTAAATAGAAATATAAAACTATTTAAATAATCCTCCAAATTAACATCTTTATAAAATAATCTGCAGCGGAATAATCATTTCAAAATCATCTTAAAAATTCTTATACATCAACATATCTGGCACAAAGGCCTCACCAAATAAAATATTCTCCAACATTATTCAAATAATTATTCAACAATTCTCCAAGTAAAAATGATACATAAAGGAATGAAATTATAAAAACATAAATCCCATCCCGTTACGTATCAGAGCCTACGACACAATGAGCCGACTCCTATCTATCCATCGCTACCTGCACTTGCCCACAAGGCGGCAATTCCAGCAGAAGGGGTGAGTTCACAAAACAAAAGCAATATATATATATATATATATATATATATATATATATATAATTCATAAAGTTGTATTGAAAAACAACAACAACAAGAACATTCATCATCACCATATTCATCAGCAATCTTTATTAATAATTTAACAATAATAATTTAGATTCACCTTAAATAACAACACCGACAACAACACCACTTGTGGTGACACCTCACCAACAACAACTCACACCTTAAACTTCTAATGCAAGACTCCATCACCTGACAATGTATTATGCAAATGTGGTACCATCTACGCGCGTTGAATGCTAAGCATTCCGGGGCATAAGCCCCCACCAATTTGGATGGTTAAAGCATCCCAGGGCATAAGCCCTCACCAAAGTGAATGACTAGCATTCCAGGGCATGAGCCCTCACCAGTTGAATGTATAAACATTCCGGGGCATGAGCCCCCACCAATGCAAATGAGTTATGAGACTTAAGGAGTATATCTACATACAACCATACGACAAAATAGTGGTGCATTTTCACCATGCAACCAACGACAACACCAACTAGGACACCTTCCCAACTAGACTCAACCACACCACAACACCATGAATAATTGCAACTTAGCATAGTATAATTCATTTCATTTCATATAAGATTCATCCATATATGCATCATAAACATCTCCAATCTACAATTTTATCACTCCAAAAATTCTCTAAAAATCCAATAAACCATTTAGAAAGCTTAGGTTTGGGTTTAGAACACCTTAGAAAAATCACATTTTGGGTCGCACAGGACCCAGCTCGCTTAAGCGAGCAGCATCTCGCTTGAGCGAGTCAAATGACGAAAGTTAGAGTTTTGCTCGCTTGTGGCTCGCTTCTGGTTCGCTTAAGCGAACAGGCCATTTTCCAAATTCTGGGCAAAATTCGCGTTGCTCGCTTAAGCGACGAGCAGCTCGCTTAAGCGGCCAAAAAGACGTAGCTTCAGGTCTTGCACGCTTGGAGTTCGCTTGGCGCACGCTTGAGCGAACGGGCGCGAAATAGTTCTGGGCAAGGGAAAGTGCCGCTCGCTTAAGCGACGGCTAGCTCGCTTAAGCGAGGGTTCATCTGGGCAGAATTGTAACCTACGATTTCTAACTCTTTTTCATCCAAAAATCCCATTTTTGATTCCCCAATCACCCAAAATGATTTTAGATTAAAATTATGGGTTCACTACTTAATCCAGGCACCAAAACAACTCATATAACATCAATAACAACATAATTCAACAACTTTAGGCATTTTACATATTCAAGAAAACCTAAAAACAGAACAACCAATTTCAATCCAAATTCATGAAAATATACATGTATATATTGGCAATTGAATCATAAACCCACCCTTACCTTAATTCAGCAAAATCTACAGCAATTCCTAGCAATTCCCCTTGGCTCTTGGCTCTTCTCACTTCCTCCCAAAAAGTCTACTTTTCTTTTTCTTACTGATACGTGCAATTGCTTGCCTGACTCTTTCTTTCCTACTCTTACCAACCAAAGGGTAACTCCTTTTTACTCTTTACTCTCCCCCACTAAATTCTATTAATTTCTCCTTAATCCCTTCTCAATTCTAATAATTTCAATTAAATCCTTCTTTTTCTAAAATAAATATTATTTCTCCTATTTTCCTAAAACACTACAAATAATTATAATAAATAATAACACACCAAATATTTCATATATCATTTATAAATTCAAGTAAAACACACCAAGCACACCAAAATCAATTAAAAATCACCACAAGTCATAAAACAGAATTTAGAGTGTTACAACTCTCCCCAACTTAGAAAATTTCGTCCTCGAAATATTACCTTAAGCGACAAACAACTCAGGATAGGACTCTTGCATCTTGCTCTCCAATTCCCAAGTCAAACTCTCACCAGTCACACCGCCCCAAACAACTCTAACCAGAGGTATTTCCTTGCCTCTCAACTGCTTTACCTTGCGATCATCAATCCTCAAAGGCGAAGTCTCAACAGTCAGGTTATCTCTAACTTGCACATCATCTCTAGGAATAACATGCGAAGGATCGGCTACATACTTCCTCAACTGCGACACATGAAACACATCATGCAAGTTCGATAGATGGGGTGGCAATCCAATCCGATACGCCACGGTTCCAATTCTCTCGGAAATCTGATAAGGACCAATGAACTTTGGAGTCAACTTCTTCGACTTCAATGCACGTCCTACACCCGTCATCGGAGTAACCCTCAAAAATACATGCTCACCCTCCTGAAACTCAAGGGTTTTTCTCCTTTTGTCATGATAACTCTTCTGACGATCTTGAGATGCCTTCATCTTTTCTCTTATCATCCTGACCTTTTCCGTGGTCTGCTGCACTAGCTCAGGTCCTAACACAATACTTTCACCCGACTCAAACCAACATAGAGGAGTTCTACACCTTCGACCATACAAAGCTTCGAACGGTGCCATACCAATACTCGAATGGTAACTATTGTTGTAAGTAAACTCTATCAAAGACAAGTGGCTGTCCCAAGCTCCACCCTGCTCGAGTACACACACCCTCAACAAATCTTCTAAGGATTGGATAGTCCTCTCCGACTGACCATCTGTCTGCGGATGATAAGCCGAACTCAGCCTCAATTTCGAACCCAATGCATCTTGCAAGCTCTTCCAAAACCTTGATGTAAACCTCGGATCTCTATCCGACACAATACTAGATGGGACGCCATGCAACTTGACAATATCACGAATATAAATCTCCGCCAACTGAGCTACCGGATAAGTAATATTGATCGGAATAAAGTGTGCCGACTTAGTCAATCTATCAACAACAACCCAAATGGCATCATGCCCTCTTGGAGTATTCGGCAAACTCGTCACAAAATCCATCGAAATGCTATCCCATTTCCACTCAGGTACATCTAATGGAATCAACAACCTTGCAGGCTTCTGATGTTCAACCTTGGACTTTTGGCAAGTCAAACACGCATACACAAACTGAGCAACATCTCTCCTCAAACCGGACCACCAAAATAATTTCTTCATGTCCTACATAATGGACAGCTTGAAATTTATTTTCCTGTCTTCCAAGTGGTAAGTCCTACGTAACGGACAGCTTGGTGTCTATTTTTCTGTCTTTCAAGTAGTAAGTCCTACACAATGGACAGCTTGAGTTAAGTGGTAAGTCCTAAACAACGGACAGCTTGAGATTACTTTTCGTCTTTTCTTTCAAGTGGTAAGTCCTACATAACGGACAGCTTGAGGTTCATTTTTCCTGTCTTCCAAGTGGTGAGTCCTACATAATGGACAGCTTGAGGTTTTTATCTTTGTTCCAAGTGGTGAGTCCTACATAACGGACAGCTTGAAGTGTACTTTTCGTCTTTCTTCCAAGTGGTAAGTCCTACATAACGGACAGCTTGAGGTTTATTTTCCTGTCTTCCAAGTGGTGAGTCCTACATAACGGACAGCTTGAAGTGTACTTTTCGTCTTTCTTCCAAGTGGTAAGTCCTACATAACGGACAGCTTGAAGTTTATTTTTCTGTCTTCCAAGTGGTAAGTCCTACATAACGGACAGCTTGAAGTGTACTTTTCGTCTTTCTTTCAAGTGGACAGTCCTAAATAAGGGATAGCTTGAGTCAAGTGGTAAGTCCTAAACAACGGACAGCTTGAGTTTACTTTTCGTCTTTTCCTTCAAGTGGTAAGTCCTAAACAACGGACAGCTTGAGTCTACCTTTTGTCTAGTTCTAAGTGGTCAGTCCCAAACAACGGACTACTTGTGTTTACCTGTCATTTCTTCTCGAGTGTCATCCCCAGTATATCGGATCAATAAGTGTCTCTATTAACCTATCATTCCAAACCAACACAATGGTACATCACCGTCTTCCCCAGCGAAACTACATTATCCCCAAGCGGAGTCGGGTCCCTTTTCCTCCAAAGAACTTGGGTATCCCGTTGTTATTTCTCATTTCAGTCAAGTCACCTTTGTCGTCCTGCATTCATGATTGCATCATAAGCATTTCACCAGCATTTCATAACATCTTAGGTCAAAAATGGTGTACTTTGTATTTAAGTCTCTTCGGCCTGTCAAATTAAAGATTTTATCTTCAAGTCTCCACACGAAGAAACTTAAATAGGGGCATCTGTCATACCCCAATTTTTGACCTAAGACCCCATTTTTTTTTCTTCACAAAAATAGGTTTTAATTTGTTTAATTTTATATTGTTTTTCATCGTTATTAATTTCCTCCAAAAAAAAGAGAGAAAAATAAAAGAAACATAAAACTGAAAATTTATCAAGAATGATCTGGAGAACGTTCTGGAGAATGTTCTGGTCATACTACAAATGAAATAAAGTGACATCATCAAAGTGACATCATCAAGTGACATCACTAAGATGACATCACATGACAACTTGCTCTCATTAGCTCAAAACTTAATCTCTAAGCTTCCATTATAGCTTGTTTCTCAAGTTTCTTTATTTCTATAAATAAAGGAGGTTTTACCACAAAAAAGGGGAGGAGTTTTTAGAGAGAAAAAAATCAGCAACACACCACTACATATTTTTTTAATTTTAGCATGTTTCTTTTCTTCATCATCAACAACACAACCACCACATAAACCATCATTAAAACCACACAAACCATCACATAAAACACCATTAAAACAACAAAAAATCACACAATCATCACTACAAATCAACATAAAACCACCATAAATCAACACAAAAAAATACTATCACTACCAAAAACAAAACAACCCTCATTTTCTTTCTTTTTTTCCTATTCTCCCCACAAAGGTATATTTTTTTCCTCTTTCTTCTTTTCCTTTTTCGTCTCTCTCTCTCTCTCTCCATCTTTTTTTCCTTCGTTTATTTTACGCTAAATACACACAAAATTAATCCAGAGTACTCTGGTCCTAAAATTAACTGTTAATATTATATTTTTGTTTAAATTAATTATTCTCCAGAACAATCTGGTCCTTGTTAATTAAATTAATCCAGAGTGTTCTGGTCCTAAACCAACTATTTATATTATATTTTTGTTTATTTTATATTTCTCCAGAACAATCTGATCCTTGTTAATTAAATTAATCCAGAGTGTTCTGGTCCTAAATTAATTGTTAATATTATATTTTGTTTAATATAATCACTCTCCAGAATAATCTGGTCCTAATTAATAATCAAATTAATCCAGAGTTCTCTGGTCCAATATTTATTAGTAATATTGTTCTACCTTTTATTTTTATATTTCTCCAGAATATTCTGGTCCGTGTTAAAAAATTTCATAGTTCATTTTAACATCATTTTTCTCATTCTGCTTATATAATCATTCTCAAGAATGTTCTGGTCCCATATATATATAATACTATTTATTTTGCTAAACTAACAAAAAACCCAAAAACATTTCTTGCCCCAGAACTACGTAGCTTTGATTTCTCCATCGCACCTGGAGATACGTAGGAGCAAGATTAAACTCTTGTCAAGCACTATAATAAAAAACCTAAAAAACATTTTCTTGCACCACAATAAACAAAAACCCAAAAACATTTTCCTACAAACACAACAGTATCAAAAACAACAAAAACATTTCAAATAGCAAAAAAATCACAAAAATACTTTTCATAATAAACCTTGATTTTTAATCAAGTGACCGTTCCTGTTTATTTCCTTTCTTAATCAAATTTCAAAGCAACTTTAATTCTACTTCGAGTCTATTTTTTTCAACATTAAAAAACACAAACAAGCTTATTTCGCCATTTGGCTTTTTATTTTAAAACCTTCTTCAAAACTAATAAAAAATACGAAACCAATCAAACGTCAATTTCTACCCCGAACTACGAGGTTTTGATCCCTCATGGGTACGTAGGCAAATGACGCTCGTCCTTTCAAATCAATAAAAATGTAGATAATAGGCCTTTCTTCATTTTATTTTATTTTTATCGTTATTCTCAATTTCCTTCTTTTTAATAAAATTAAGCAAGTAATAGCACAAAAAGTAAAAGTAAAGTCAAAAGGTTCTCGTAGAGTACTACGAATATTTAGGGTGCTAATACCTTCCCTAAATATAACTAACCCCCGAACCCAAATCTCCTTCAAATGGGTATTTTGAACTTTTCTTTCCCTTCCCCCAAAAAATTAAAAAGTTCAGTCGTGAATAAAAAATAGTGAGTCAAAGCCGGTCAAACGGCGATGGCCTGCCGAAAAATGACGCGACAGAAATGGCGACTTCACTGGGGAGAATGTTCGAGGGTTAAGCCTAACTTGACTTTATTTAATTTCTTGTGCTATAACGTGCTTAACAAAAACAAAAATAAAATTCGGAAATATGTGTATATGTTTTTTCCCTTCATTCTTTCCGTTCTTAACGTGAGTGGTGAGATAATAAGTCCTACTCCCGGGCTTGAGGGAAATATAAGATAGGACGGGGTACAATCATAGTACCATACCAGGAGCGGTCCTGCGATATGTGTGCATGTGATATAACTCCACTCAACATAGGTCTTTTAAAAGTAATATTACGTCGTCATGAGCAGTCGTGATAGGCGTTATTATTTTTGAAGTCCGCTAAACGTTGAGGACCTTTAGATCACCTAACCCATCTTGGCCTTTTTAGGACGTAGTGCGGTGGCTAAACCAAGAGCAGTCTTGAATTTAGTTGATACGCGATACTACACTCAAACTAGACTTCCTTGTGAATTTTATTGGACTAGGAGCATTCCTATACACCGATATATTCAAAAGGGGGTTGGAATTTGGGGAACTTGGTAGAACCCTTGTTACAAGTACAATTGAAACCATAGTCCTTACCAAATGGCGTGTTTTACCCTTGGCCCCAACATTACGGATTAAACCTCACCATGTTTTCACCATTTGTGTAGCATAAATCATGCATTCATTCATCAAATCTTTTTCTCATTAAAATACCGAAGGACTTGAATAAGTTTTTTGTAAACATCGCAAATATGATTCCCACAAAAAGAAGTGTTAAGAAGTATAGTTTCAAAAGCCCGAATTTGACAAGACTAAGGAAGCTAGGATCTCTAGTAGCTAGTCCAGGAGGCTTTCGGGACCGTCATGGGAAATTGCTTGACATCCTCAAAATAAAAGTTGAAGAAGGAATCTTGGAGACTCTGGTCCAATTTTACGACCCGACCTATCATTGTTTCACCTTCGCCGATTACCAACTTGTTCCCACCCTTGAAGAATACTCCTATTGGTGTGGCTTACCGGTGCCCAACAAAGAACCCTTCAACGGCTTTGAACTAACTCCTAAGACCTCAATTATTGCAGCAGCCCTCCACCTCAAACCCTCCGACGTGACTCCCCCTAATTTCATTATCAAAGGTGGCTTCCAAGGCCTAACTGCTGATTTCCTCTACAAAAAAGCCTTCGCCTTCGCTAAAGACAAAAAAACCAGTGCCTTTGAATCTATCATTGCCTTACTCATATATGGCCTTGTACTCTTCCCTAACTTTGACAACTTTGTTGACCTCAATGCCATCAAAATCTTCCTATCCAAAAATCCTGTCCCTACCTTGCTCGCAGACACATACCATTCCATCCACTATAGAACTATCAAAAAGGACGGAACTATCCTTTGTTGTGCACCTTTACTATACAGGTGGTTTACTTCGCATTTACCCCAATCCATCTTCTCCAAAGCGAACACAGGAAGATCCCTTTGGTCTCAAAGAATCATGCCCCTTACCCCAGACGATATTGTTTGGTACCATGCAGCCGGTGACGCAGGAGTAGTCATTGACAGTTGTGGCGAGTTTCAGAATGTGCCTCTCATCGGTAGGTACGGGGGAATTACTTACAACCCAGCTCTTGCCATGCGCCAATTCGGATACCCCATGAAAGAAAAGCCTAATAACCTTTCCCTATCCGGTGAGTTTTACCTCAACAATAAAGACTATGCGAACATGAGGACGAAATTTGTGCAAGCTTGGCACACTGTTCGTAAGCTTGATAGAAACCAGTTGGGAAAGAAGTCGAATTTTGCCCATCCGTCTTACACCCAGTGGGTTATTGATAGAGCTGTGAGTTTCAGCTTACCCTACACCCTACCCAGGTCCTTGTCCTCAACCATCCCACATGCATCCTTACCCCTACCCCCTTGCACCCAGGATGAGTACCAAGAGCGATTGGCCGAGTCAAGCCATGAAAGTGGCACTTGGAAGAGGAAATACCATGAAGCTATGCTCAAAATGGAAACAATGAGTGGGCAGCTGGAACAAAATGACCATCAATTCCTCAAGCAAAGACGACAAATGATCGAAAGAGACGAACTTCTCCTAGTGAAGGATAGGCTACTCGACCGATATGCTAATAAGAAGAAGCGTATGGATTTCTTTTCCGGCACACACTCCGATTCGGATGATCCACCGACCTCAAGAGCTTGAGAGTCTTCTGGACTTGTTACTTGTTCTTACCTTCTAGCTTTACTTTAAGTACTTTATCCCTTGGCTCAGTTTGTTAAAAAGGGAATTATCTTGTAGTACCTTAATTATTCAATGAAATTTTCAATTATGATGTTTACAAAACTGCTTTTATAAGTCCTTCGATAAATAAAAAAAATGTGTCAATTTTTGCATAACATCATGCATCATCTTGCATATCATAGTTTCAATTCTGAGCCTCACAAGTTTTTTCTTTCCAAAGGTCACGCCCATTTCGAAGGTGGCTCGACGTCCTCAACCAACTCGCGTACACGGCACTCGGGCAAATATAAAGAAGAAAATGGATTTTCTTGAACAAGAGAATCAGGCACTCAAAGAAGAGATAGCAGCCATGCAAGCGAAGATAGACGAGATGGCAGCCATGCAGAGTCAGGTGGATGAACTGTCTGAATTGGTAAAAACGCTGAAAGCTGCACAGAACCAACCACCCCCGCCTCCTCCTCCTGTCAGGACTCGGGCCGAAGCAAGGGGCACTGCTATTCCTGACTGGACGATCTATTACGAGTCTCCAATAGTCTCTGCACCTCCACGATCTGCGCCTTGGTTCCCGCCCTTTACTTCTGGTGAAATACTCCGCCCTATTGCTTGTGAACTAAAGGAGTATTATTAATATAGCAAGTACCTCTAATCAAACGATCATCATTCTCAGTCTGAGTGCCATTCAATGCGAACACTCTCCCAGCAGTCTTAGTCTTCTTGGGTTGCTTACACTGCGAACCAATGTGTCCTTGCTCATTGCAGTTGAAACACACAACATCGTCAAACTTGCAGTCATTAGTAATATGCCCTTTATGACCACAACGGTAGCATCTCTTCACATCAACAGTACACGCATTACTCTTGTGGCCTTTCTCGCCACAAGTGAAGCAAGTAATCTCAGCAGGAGCAGTCTTCTTCTGGGGCCTCCTCTCATCATTCACTCTTTGCTTCCCTTTATCTCTAGGGGCATCATAAGGTTTTGGGCGACTCTGCTGGCCCTTAGCTTTCCTCTCATTCACTACCTTGTAGTGAGCCTTGGTATCCTCTTCATAAATTCTACAACTACTCACCAACTCAGAAAAGTTGCGGATCTTCTGATAACCGATAGCTCTCTTGATATCAGCGCGCAATCCGTTCTCAAACTTAATGCATTTTGAAAACTCAGCCGTCTCAGGGGTATAATGCGGGTAAAACTTAGCCAGCTCCACAAACTTTGCCGCATACTCAGTCACCGACATGTTTCCTTGCTTAAGCTCCAGAAACTCTATCTCTTTCTTCCCACGAACATCTTCTGGGAAGTATCTGTTAAGGAACTCCCTCGTGAAAACAGCCCACGTCACCACAGCTCCGTCTTGCTCCAAAATGGGTAGGAGACTAACCCACCAATCATCAGCCTCCTCCGCTAGCATGTGCGTGCCAAAATGCACCTTCTGCACATCATCACATCGCATGACTCTGAAGATCCTCTCTACTTCCTTGAGCCATGTTTGAGCCCCATCTGGATCATAGCGCCCCTTGAAGGTAGGCGGGTGATTCCTCAGAAAGGTCTCCAACATTCTAGTCCCGTCGTTTCCACCAGCATTGTTCTGATTACCCACAGCATTAGCCATTGCTTCCAAAGCAGCAGCAAGGGCAGCATCGTTTCTACCAGCCATCTTAGTTCTCTGGAAATCAAACGTAAGTCAGAATAATACAATAATACTATTCTAACTCTAAGAAAACGTCACTCGACTCTCTACTTGGCCGGACGGACCGACCTGCTCTGATACCAATTGTAACACCCCAATTTCCCGTCTTAAAAATTTCATTAAATAAATCACATAAATCAGAGTACTTCTCAAAAGGAGTGTCACATTTCATCTTAAAAACAACTTAGATAATAATTTATCAAATTACAAAAATATTCAATTAAGCAGCAGAATTAAAAGGTCTCATCTCATAATAGTCTTGGCCTAAAAGCCAGCAAAAACGTCTCAAAATATTAATGGTTCAACATCACTGAAAGTCAAACTTATTCTAACAAGATACATAATGGAATAGACTCTACAAAAGACCCCATCCCGTTACGTATCAGAGCAACCCTACTTCACATAGACTCCTCGCATCATCGCATCTAAGACTGGGTACCTGCACTTGCCCACGAGGCGGCAATTCCAGCAGAAGGGTTGAGATTCACAACAATAATATTAATATATAAATCAAACGTCAAGATTAACAATCATAATCCAACTCATGACATATACATTATAGCACATCATAACATCGTCATAAACATCATCATAAACAACATCACATCATACATCAACGTCCCAAACATCATCACATATATGTCACAATTGACTCGACTAAATGCAACACCTAACGTCTCAACATCATGCATGTGGTACCATATGATTATAGCATTAATATGCTTCACCGTCGCTTTGAGCAAATGCTCCACCGTCGCTTTGAGCAAATGCTCCACCGTCGCTTTGAGCATAAAGCTCCACCGTCTCATAAATATGAAAATGCATGGACTCGTCGTTTAACAACTTAATACACCGTCTCAAAACATCATTTACAAATTCAAGACTGACACATGCAGTTATAATAATTATGTGACAGAGCATCATCTTGTTGTTCATACATATTGCAACACTTAGCATCATTCACATATCATCATACTCATACATCACTTATATTCAACAATATATCATTTATCGACAACTCAAGAAAATCATCAGCAATCATCTTTACAGAACACATTTAAGGATATGAAACATCACTAACACTACCCAAAGGGTTCCTCTCAAAGTCCCATGCGAAACAGATCGCAAAACAACAAACAGTTTAGGGAGGCACTAACTCGCCACGGCGAGTGCATCTGCTCGCCACTGGCGAGTACTCACAACAGCTTACTCGCCAAAGGCGAGTTGGGGGCGAGCTGGAGGCGAGAGATCCTGGGTGCTCTCGGCCTTTTTGACATTTTTCACCAAAAATCTTCATTTTTAAGTTCCCTAAATCCAATTTGGCTAAACCAACTTCACAGGTCATCTCTATAAATATTAAGGCACTCAAAACCATCTTCAATTGGGCCAAAATCCTAAAATTAAAGGACAAGCTCGCCACGGCGAGCTATACTGCTCGCCTCGCGAGCAACTAGAGGGGTACTCGCCACGGCGAGTGATCACTCGCCACAGGCGAGCGATCTCAGAACCCACACGGGTTCAGACTAAAACTCACCAAAACCTGCCAATTCTCTCCAATTAAGCTTCTAATTCATCTGCATAATCGTCACATAATCATATAATATATAATTATATACTATATCCTCTAATAAAACAATTAAATAATTAGATAGGGCGTTACAACTGGACTCTGATTTACCTTGGCAGACTTGGCCGCTTCTGAGACAACAGCCTCTGAAGCAGTAGCTTCTGAAGCAACAGCTTCTTGAGGAGCAGATCTTGAAGCAGCAGCTTCTGATGTTCCTTTAGACTCCTTCAGAACCTTCTTGGCTCCCTTCAGAGTCTCTTCCTCTAACTTCCTTGAGAGATTCTGAACCTCAATTATTTTCTCAATGGTGTCTTGATCACAATTTTCAAGACCCATTGCTTCCAAAGCCTTATCTCTGTCAATTCTGCACTGAGCCTTCATCCGCTTCTTCTCATTCTTGAGATTCTGATAGTATTCATCATTTTTCTTCGCCTGCTCAGGAGTTATTTCAAACATGGGGCACACTATCTCCTCTCCAGCTTGCCTCTTGGGTGGCCTAACAATGCCAGCAGCTTCATCAGCTTCAATTTCTTCCAAGGCTTGTTGAGCTCTTTCAATGATATTAGAGTCAGCCTTTCCTCTCTTTCTCTTTGGAGCAGCCACAACTCCAGAGTTTGTTGCTTTAGATTTAGCAGCCTTCTGCTTTCTGGCCTTAGCAACTTCAGCTTTCTGTGTGGCATCTGCAGACTCCTTAGCAAATGCTGCTAGATAAGCAATCAATGCTTTAGGATTGTCTTCCTTGAGAATAGAGGGAAAGTCTCTTATGGTCTGAGAAGGAGTGTCAGATTCCTTCAGATCCTTGGCATCAATGAGAATTATCTCAATAGCCTTCATGTTGTAAAGGGTTTTGTCACTGATCATCCTTCCAGTGGTGATACCCAGGACTCTGTCAGACACAAGATTGAACTTGTCTAGAGTCTTTAGCACACCGCCTTGGTAGAAGATTTCAGATAGAAGTCTTCCACAAGGAACTTGTTTCCTCTTGCCTTTGGAGGCTTCCTTGATAGCCCAGCACAAGTGATGCATGATATATCTTGGAAGATTTATTTGTTGAAATCCAGCCAAGAAATACAGCACCAGCTTGTGATCCAAATTTGGTTGATCAACACCTCCTCCCTTCTGGAAGAAGCACTCATTGATTATCTTCAGAAGCACCCTGTGCTCAATTTTCATGTTAACCAACTTGGTTGCTGGATTTCCCTTCATTAACAGATTGGTGTAGCTCTCCAGCAGAGCATCTTTCCTGCTGACGTTCCACTGGAACCTTCCTTCAGGAGCCATCCTGCAAGCTTTAGCAATCACCCCTTCAGTAATAGATAATGGGATACCCATTACTGCAGACTTGATTTCTAAACCATGGAAAGGTTCAAGACCCATCTCTTTCCTTAATTTCCCTTTCAGATTTGGGTTTCTTGACACAGCTTGATTTTCTTGAGCCTTAGCAGCTTCAACATCAAACACTTCAGCCCTAATCCAGAATTCCTTGACCAGATTCACATACGTTGGTCCGTTAAGCATCTGAAAATACCCAGCCATCTTCTGAGCAATAATCAGTGCGTCCATGTCTACCTTGTTTCTTTTCAGAGATGAGAAATCCACCGGAGATTCGATTTGAACTTCCAACGAATCGATTGGAATCGAAACAGTTATTGGTTTGATGGAGTATTTTGATTTTGTGCCTTGTTGCATGTTGGAACCGCTTGTAGAAGTAGCCATTGTAGAAGTTGAAGTTTGGGGGTAAAGGGTTTCTAAGGTGAGAGAAGAGAGAAAACAAATTTTTCTTCGTAACTGCTTAAAAACTTGAAAGTGTAGGAAAGTGAGTGAGTAGTGTGTGTTTGGTATTTAT
Organism: Medicago lupulina; assembly: GCA_958299785.1. Taxonomy (NCBI): domain Eukaryota; kingdom Viridiplantae; phylum Streptophyta; class Magnoliopsida; order Fabales; family Fabaceae; genus Medicago; species Medicago lupulina. The sequence goes on from OY283139.1 coordinate 66,534,313, forward strand.
AGTGATTTTTGAAAACTAACTTTTCACATTTCAGAGGCGACAGCCAGACACACGCATTAATGACTTCAGGGGCGCAAGAATATTTGTTCAGATAATAACCATCATTGCCCTAAGAGTGTTGTTTCCCAATGCAGATAGACGTGTCAGAAGTCTACAAAAAGTAACTTTAACCTTTTCCACTTCTCAGTACTATCAGAGTCAAAAAGATTCCTTCCCAGAGTCTGAAGATTTTCTCAGAGGCTGAGTCTCTTCAAATTCTCCAAGGAGAGTCTGATACTTCTTCAGCTTTTGATAATTTTAAGAGTCTAGTTTCTCATTCAGAGTCAAGCATTACTCAGAGACAGAATGCATGTTCAAATTTTTCTTTATAAAATTAAATCTTTCAATAGTTAGGGGTTTTGTAAAGATATCAGCCCATTGATGATCAGTATCAATGAATTGAATATCTAAAACTCCTTTTTGAACATAGTCTATGATAAAATGATGTTTAATTTCAATGGTCTTGGCTCTTGAATGAAGAATAGGATTTTTAGACAAACAGATAGCAGCTGTGTTATCATAGTAAATTGGAATACAGTTTTCAGTTATTTGGTAGTCTTCCAACTGATGTTTCATCCAAAGCAGTTGTGTGCAACAACTAGCAGCTGAGATGTATTCTGCTTCTGCTGTTGACAAAGCAATAGTTGCTTGTCTCTTACTGGCCCAGGATATCAGATTCTCACCAAGAAACTGACAGTTTCCATTGGTAGATTTTCTTTCAATCCTAACACCAGCATAGTCAGCATCGTAGAATCCAACTAGCTTATAATCTGAAGATTTCTTATAAAGAAGTCCAAGATTAGTTGTTCCTTTCAGATATCTAAAGATTCTTTTAACAGCAGTTAAGTGAGATTCTCTAGGGTCTGATTGAAACCTTGCACACAAGCATACACTAAACAAAATATCAGGTCTGGATGCAGTGAGATACAACAGAGAACCAATCATACCTCGATACAGCTTCTGGTCAACTTTAGATCCTTGATCTTCTTTGTTCAGAGTGCAGGTAGGGTGCATTGGAGTGTTCATTTCCTTGCAGTCTTCAAGTTTAAACTTTTTCAGAAGCTCTTTGGTATATTTGGACTTATGAACATACACTCTTTCTTTGCATTGGTTGATCTGAATTCCTAGAAAGAACTTCAGTTCTCCCATCATGCTCATTTCAAATTCCTCCTGCATCATCTTAGAAAATTCCTTGCAAAGAGATCTATTAGTTGAACCAAAAATAATATCATCAACATAAATTTGTACAATCAGAATGTCTTTCTCAAGTGTCTTCTTGAAAAGTGTTGTGTCAACCTGTCCTCTTTTAAAATCATTTTTAAGCAAGAAATTACTTAGTCTGTCATACCAGGCTCTAGGAGCTTGTTTCAGACCGTGCAGAGATTTCTTTAGCTTATAAACGTGGTCAGGATGTTTTAAATCCTCAAAACCAGGTGGTTGTTTCACAAACACTTCTTCAGAAATGACTCCATTGAGAAATGCACTTTTAACGTCCATTTGGTACAAGGTTATGTTGTGATTTACTGCGTAGGAAAGAAGTAACCTGATTGCTTCCAATCTTGCAACTGGAGCAAAAGTTTCAGTGTAGTCAATGCCCTCTTGTTGGCTGTATCCTTGAGCAACAAGTCTGGCTTTGTTTCTGATTACTTCTCCCTGTTCATCCAGCTTGTTCCTAAACACCCATTTAGTTCCAATAACGTTCTTGTGTTCAGGCTTAGATACAAGATCTCATACGTCATTCCTTTTCAATTGGTTAAGCTAATCTTGCATTGCTAAGATCCATCCATCATCAGCTAGTGCTTCATCAACTGTTGTAGGTTCTATCATGGACAGCAAACCCAGGGCAGACTCTTCAGGTCTGAAATGAGATCTAGTTCTTCTGGGACTTTCTCTATTGCCAATGATTTGATCCTCAGGATGAGAAGACTTGTACTTGAATGAATTTCTGGACTGGATAACTTGCTGTGAAGCATCTTGAGCTTCTTCAGAAGCTTCAACAATTGGGACTTCAGGAGCTGTCACAGCTTCTGAAGTATCATTCAACTCTGAAGTCTGATCAGGTTCTGAATAATCATCAGACTCTTCTGAACCTGTATTGTTTTCAATCTGCTCTGGAATTTGACTTCTAGGCTCTTTGTCATCGAATTTGACATGCATAGACTCTTCAACACAGAGTGTTTCCAAGTTATACAGTCTGTATGCCTTAGATCTCTCAGAGTAACCTAGAAAGATTCCCTTTTGAGCCTTTGCATCAAATTTCTTCAAATAGACTTTATTGTTCATAATGTAACATGTACATCCAAACTGATGAAAGTAAGAAATGTTAGGTTTCCTGCCTTTAAAGAGTTCATATGTTGTTTTATTCAGTATGGGTCTGATATAGATCCGGTTCTGAACATAACATGCTGTGTTTACTGCTTCTGCCCAAAAATGTTTTGCCAGACTGTTTTCGTGAATCATGGTTCTTGCCATTTCTTGTAGAGTCCTATTCTTTCTCTCTACAACTCCATTTTGCTGTGGAGTTCTAGGAGAAGAGAATTCATGTATAATTCCAAATTTTTCACAAAATATTTCAAATGGCTCATTTTCAAATTCTCCCCCATGATCACTTCTGACTTTTAGAATTTTCAGTTCTTTTTCAGATTGGACTTGAATACAGAATTTTGTAAACACATCATATGAATCATCTTTAGATTTGAGAAACTTAACCCAACTCCATCTACTGTAATCATCAACTATAACCAATCCATATTTGCTTCCATATAGGGATGCAGTACTGACTGGTCCAAATAGGCCAATATGGAGTAGTTCCAAGGGTCTAGAGGTAGAAACAATATCTTTTGATTTGAAAGAAGTTTTAACAATTTTTCCCTTCTGACATGCACCACAGAGTGCATCTGAATGATAATCAATGTCTGGTAAGCCTCTGACAAGTTGTAACTTGCTAAGCTTAGAGATTAATCTCCAGTTAGCATGTCCCAACCTTCTGTGCCACATCCATTTCTTATCACTCATTGACAGAAGACAAAATACCTTCTGATCAGTCAGTTCTGAAAAATTGATCTTGTAGACATTGTTCTTTCTCTTCCCCTTAAAAACTACAGATTGGTCATCTGTGTTGATTATTGTGCAATTGTTCTTATTAAACAAGACTTCATAACCATTATCACAAAATTGACTTATGCTAAGTAGGTTATACCTTAAACCACACATTATTGACTGGTCATCTGAGGAATTACCAATTGTTCCAGTACCAATGATTTTGCCAGTTTGGTTTCCTCCAAATCCCACAGTTCCTCCCTCTTTCATGGTCAGGGTTAGGAACATAGACTTTTCTCCCGTCATATGTCGCGAGCAGCCACTGTCCAGATACCAGGACTTCTGCTTTTCTTTTCCTTTTAGACATATCTGCAGCATCAACAATTTCTGTCTTAGGTACCCATATTTCCATGGGTCCTTTTGGGTTAGTCCTAGAGGTTCTGTGTCTCATTTGTGTTTTCTGTCTGAATTCTTCTTTTTCTGTCTTTTTCCAGACTTTGGGTTCAGAACCTTTAGTCTTAGAATGTGACTTAATAAAGACAGCTTCCTTCCTCTGAAATCTAGGCTTTTTAGTTTCAGACTCTGTTTTCTTCAGAACCTGTTTGTTAGGTTCCGATCTCTTCAGAATCTGTAACGTTGGAGCTTTTGACTTAGAGTCATTCGTTACCTTTGTCTTTTGATTCTTAGGTTTTGACTTAATCAATTCCTTTGAATTTAAAGATTTAGATCCTGAATGAGAAGCTTTTTCAGATTCAGACACAAAATGAGTTTTCAGTCCCTCTTTGATGTTATCAGAACAAGGTTTCAGAATTACTTCACTAGAGTTTCCTCTTGTGAAACCAATTCCCTTTTTGTTGTTCTTATTTATGCTATAAATCATAGATGCAACTTTGGTTCTATCAATTCCCGTGTTAATAAACTCTTGAAGAGCAGCATCCTGCTCAGACAAGGTTTTATTATCACCTTTCTTAGTCATTGTTTTCAAATCATTATTTTCTTGTTTTAAAACATCCATTTCCATCTTAGTTGATTCATGGAGTTTTAGTAGCTAAATGTATCGTTGCTTAACTCTCCTCAACTCAGTGGATTGGTTTTCATAATGACAAAGAAGTTCCTTGAGAGAATCAATTAATTCAGATCTAGTGAGTTTAGAATATACCTCAGTTTCAGTTTCAGAATCTGTACTTGACTCAGCATCAGATGAATCTTTTTCATTATCAGCAGTAGCTACCAAAGCCAGAGCTATTTTTGCTTCATCTTCAGCATCATCTTTGTCAGACTCAGACTCATTATCCAGATCTTCCCAAGTTGCCATCAAGCTCTTCTTGAATTGCTTCTTGAATTTGTTGGATTTGAAGATTGCTTTCTTTGATTTTTCTTTGGATTTCTCTTTCTGCAGGTCTGGACATTCAGCAATGAAGTGTCCAACCTTCTTGCAGTTAAAGCAACCTTTCTGATCTTCTTTTCTAGAGCTTTTGTGACTACTACCTCTGCTCATGAACTTCTTGTTCTTCTTAGCAAGATATTGTAGTCTGTTGGTGAGCATAGCCATCTCTTGAACAATCTCAGAGTCTTCATTAGAATCTTCAGATGTAGATTCTTCTTCAGACTCCAATGCCTTCAGAGCCTTACTTGACTTGCCTCTGGATTTTAGTGCAATGGACTTAGGCTTCTTGACAGGTTCATGCTTGTTAAGACCTATCTCATGACATTTTAAAGAGCTTATAAGATCTTCAACACTCAAGGTGTTTAGATCTCTAGCTTCTTCAATGACTGTCACTTTCGGTCTCCACTTTGTAGGTAAACTTCTCAGAATCTTGTTCACATGATCAGACGTTACGTATCTTTTCTTCAGAATCTAAAGTCCAGAAACAAGATTCTGAAACCTTGAGTACATGGTCTCAATGTTTTCATCCTCCTTCATTCTGAACAACTCGTACTGATGAACAAGCATAGTAGCCTTGGCCTCTCTGACTTTCTTGTTACCCTTATAAAGTGAGCACAATGAGGTGAACATAGCCTTTGCTGTTGATTTGTCACTCATCTTTAAGTACTCTTTATGAGGCAAGGCAGCCACAAGAATGCCTCTGATCGTATGATGTTTCCTATAAAGCTTTTTCTGCTCAGCAGTGTGAGCTTTCCTATCAAGAGCAGCACCTTCTTCATCTAACCTTAGATCACCAACACCATCTTCAAGAACATCCCACAACTCTTCATCCATTCCCATGATGTGACTATACATCTTGGTTTTCCACCAAGAGAACATTTCAGGATCACCATTGAACATAGGAGGTTTGTTGTGATTAGAAGATCTTTCACTTTTGTGTGGGAATTAATTAATTAAATTAAAGAAGGACGGAAGCAAATATTTCTCTTAAAAAAGGACATCACTGACTCTGAGAGGAAAGGATACCCCCTCACTGACTTCCCACGTGAAGGTGATGTTTTGAACAAATCAAAAAATTGGCTTCCGAAATCCTTCTAAAAATGGCATCTAAAATATTACTCAAAGTAATTAAAGCAAATAATTGTTTTCCTTAAAGCGCGGATGGCACCCTTTGAAGGTGGGAAAAACACAAGAAGGGGGGGTTGAATTGTGTTTTCAAAAATGTTTCTTTCTCGCGAAAATAAGCACTGTTCTCAGAATCAGAGTCTGAAAAAGATTAGAGTCTGAACAGAGTTCAGAGTTTTAGTTTGCAGTGGATTAAAAGAAGAGAGCAAGAGAAAGATGAAGACACAAGCAATTTATACAGGTTCCTTCCACAATCCGGAAGTAGTCCTGTCCCCCTTGCACTTCCAAGGAGAGTTCCACTAAAATGTAATATCAAATTACAAGTTGCTCAAACACACAAGTAAGAGACTTCCTTTGCTCAATCACACAAGAAAGAGACTTCAATGCTCAAGGACAACTCCAAGAGACTTCTAAACAATTACAAAGAATTGAAAAGAGTTTTGAATACTTGATATACAATCAGAGGTATTCACAAAACAAAACAAAATAGAACATACTCTGTTTTTCTTAGACACTTAGAAATTCTAAAATGTGAACTTTTGTAAGAATTATCTAAGTTGTTGATGAGCAATGTTTGCGACTTTGGATATGAGAGAATAGCCTTGTTCGCGTATGTATATATGTGTGTTTCGTTCTTCAAGTCTTCATCCCTATTTATAGAGAATTTGAGAGACGTTGGGAACTGCCAGCTCATCACTTTTTCTTAACCGAAGCTGATTTGACACCATTGATCCTTTGCTTGATTTGAGGATTGTACTATGAAATCAAATTCAAATCCATTCCAGCAAATATGGAAAAGTCTCTGCTTTAGTTTCTGTTATTCTTGTCGTGTATAGAAGACACTGTGCAGAGTTGGTGGTTATAACACCCCGTTTTCCCCAACATAAAAATTTCTTAAAACATTTATCAGAGTACGCAAACATAACAACGGGATATCACATGCAACGTAATCCGAAACAGTTAAATTATAATTTAACTAAATAACTTCAAATATAGCAGCAGAAAAATACTTATAATTCATAAAACAATTGGCACGCAGGCCCCATAAAACATCTCAAAGAGTTAGTTCCATCATTTGCAAAATATCATAAAGATTCACGTAAAAGAATGAAGCATGCTTATAAAACAACCCCATCCCGTTACGTATCAGAGCGACCTAGACGACACAGTGAGGTAAGGCCACTCACGAGCACTGCACACTAAGCACGATCACCTGCACTTGCCCACAAGGCGGCAATTCCAGCAGAAGGGGTGAGATTTCATAACAAGTAATATTAATCAATATAATTCAAATCATAATTAACATCATATCATCTTTAAGCAAGTAGCATAGACAAATAACACTTATCACGTAATCATATATTCAATCTTTATCAACAACATGACATCATAACTATGACCATGCGACAATGCTCTTAGACCCCTTATATGCATGTGGTACCAAACTTTATCATAAGTATTAATATACTTTTAAAACGTGCGGAGGACAAAGCTCCTAATAAACGTGCGGAGGACAAAGCTCCTATCATGGTGAGGACTAAGCTCAATGTATGCTATGCATGGACTCAATTCAAAACAACAATATCCTTAATCATCTTATCAATATGCATCCAAAAAGTTGGAGCTCAACAATAACTTGCCATTATATATATATATATATATATATATATATATATATATAAACATCAATGCAATCACAGCTAAATAACAGCAGCAGCACAGTCAACTATCAAGTAAGCAAATATTACCAATTGCAAACAATGGCACAACATTCACTCATATTATCTTAAAGCATAACAATTTACTTCATACCGCATATGACATAATCACGACCTAACTAGCTCACAGACTGCATTAATCAGCACCAGTAGGTCTTACTAATCCTTAGGGGTTCACTCCTTGATCAAGCTCACAACATAGGTCCTAAAAACCCTCCAACTCTCCAAACTGGTAGAGCTCGCGAGGCGAGAGAATCAGCTCGCCATGGCGAGTAGGTGGAATTCTCTTCCCTACTGTTCTGGGTTCAGTCAAGTCCTAACTCCAAATTCTACACTTCACTAAGTGGGTTCAGGCATACAAAGCATCAGGAATCAACTAAGGGTCAAAACTGCACAGCTTACGTGCCAACAGGCCTAACTCGCTATGGCGAGTAATGTTAGCTCGCTGTGGCGAGCTGCTAGGAGCAACTCGCGAGGCGGGGATAAGTGCTCGCCGTGGCGAGCGATGAAGCTCATCACTCGCGAGGCGAGGATCACAGCTCGCCGTGGCGAGCAATGAATCTCACCGCGGCCAGACTTGCTAATCCTACAAAAATCCTACGATTCTCATGGTTCTAAGTCTCCTACTGATTCCAGAATTCATTCTAAGCATAATACAAGGTCTAGGAACGTTTTCTACATCAACTAGACCTAATCTAACCGTTAAATCACCAATTCTATGGATTTTGACCTAGTTCTCACTTTCTCCAAACAACCCTAATTCATGCTAATTAATCATCAGAATTATACTAACCAATAATACAGAGTTATTAGTCCCACCCTTACCTGGTTAGAAGCAGAAATCGCAGGTCTCCTTCTCTTCTCTTCTCACGCGCGTGCGTTTCTTTCTTTTCCCAAAAGTTCTGAAAGCGTTCCTGACTCTAACCTAATTTTCCTTATTTATACTGCCAGCAAATCTTATCTTATTTACTCTTTCTCCCACATAACTCTCTAAAATCCAAAACTAACCCATAACTAAATATTTTATTTTCTTATCAAATCTTATTTTATTTAACAATAAAATAAGTCTCTTAACCTTATCCTTAGCATTATAACTTATCACCAAATCATCCAAAATATATCAAAACATATCAAAACATATCATAACACTTATATATTATATAAATATAATATAATCACCTAAACTTGATTTAAATAAATAATAAAACGAACGTGGGCGTTACAGTGGTTGCAGGGACAAGCGCAGACATAGTGGTTGTACTTTTCGTACACTGTACTTTGTCAACGATCCTTGGCCTCTGGAGAATATTAGCTTCTGATAAATCTGCTTCTGGAAAACTGGCTTCTGATGACGTTATCTTCAGGAGCTCTTTCTTCAGACGCACTCTACATCTGACTTTCCAAGAGCGCTTTTATTCAGATGCTCTTCAAGCTTCAGTCTTAATTTCCTTTGCTCTTTAATTCATTCAGTCATAACCTCTTGTAAATAATTCTTTGTTAATGGTCCTGTACACTTGAATAAACTTTTAGCAATATCCAATTGATAATTTTTAATACCTTGTTATCATCAAAACTTAAGTGGTATACTTGTGAAACACCCTTTGTTCCAACACCCTTAACAGCCAAAACATTGTCATCAGATTGCAATGGTTTATCGAGGGCAACCTCTTTACTAGCATCTATTCCCCATCCCCGAATGTTACAATAAAAAATGCCATAATAATCAAAGAATTCTCATCTCTCTTATATGAAATGAAGAAAGAACTTTTCTCAGTTAGTTTAGTGTTAAGGTTAGAACCTGTTTCCTCATAATATCTATCTTATACAGGAGCAAGAAAAGAGTTGGACTTCACACACACACACTCACTTGAAACTTGATTGTTGGGTTGAATAGGTTCACAAGGAATACTTGAAGTTGTGATTAGTGTATACTTGAAATAAAACCTTAGAAAGAGACATAAGTTTTTAATTGCATTGTCATATATTAAATCTTGTTTATGCTGTTATGCTTATGCCTTTTGCTTGAGGACAAGCAAAGATTCAAGTGTGGGGGAGTTTGATGAGTCATTAATTAGTTATTTTAATATAATATTTGATTTCGTTTTATTTAGACTAGCGGAAAGACGGGCGCTATCGCGCCCGTCTGTCCACTCTTTCTACTGCGATAACGCATGTTATTATTTTATTATGTTTGTTTGTATAGTTTTGATTAAAAATTTTACCTTTTGCAGGTGATACTGTATATATTCTCCCAATAACTTAAGACATAACAAATGTTATTATTTGATATATTCTACAAAAGCATTGGAGTTACCATATTCCGGTTCATAATATGCTGGTTCATCATATTCTAATTCATTATCATGAGTTCCTTGAAAAGTTGATGCATTATTAAGATCTGGTAGTTAAGATAAATATAAATAAATAAGAATATTTATGACATAAAAAGTATCACAATATAATAATAAATAATAATAATTGTTAAATAGGTGTAAAAGTGTATAATTTTGTTTTCATCACTAACCAAATGTTGGATCATTAATATGTATGGTACTTGATTCTGTTTTGTTGTCACGAGTTTCTTGAAAGCAATTATAAAACACTATCATTTATATAAAACACTATCATAGTTTGTATAAGCAATTATAAACCAACAAAGTCAAATAATTCTTAAAATTAATCGTAAATAATTTGAATTATAATCATTTATAAACCAGCAAAGTCAAATAATCCATAAAATTAATCGACTTTGATTAGTTGTAACATGAAAGAAAAAAAAAAACTTACAGGTTAATTCATAATTCTGATGCAGAGGGCTGAGACTCTATTGATTTATTTTGTTCCCAAATAAGTAACATGAATTGTTTGGACGAAACGACAATCCATGTGGATACGATACTTTACTTATCACTTTATTACCTGGTAAACGATTTAGTACACTTTCCTAATCCGACCATCAATCACCACAAAAATAAAAGTGAACCTCAAATACTTGAAGTTACTTTGTTTCTGAATTTGGGATGATTTTCTTATTTTCCATCAATCAATTAAAATTGAAATACTAAAGTTTGGGTTGCAGCGAGATTTGTTCAATCAATTATAATTAGGTTTTGTAACAGTAAAACTATCAGAAGAGAAAGAAAATGGATTTACCATGCATCTGTTGTGGCATTTTTAATGAAAAATTATAAGTCGTTTGATTAATTATAATTAACGGTTGAAATTTGGTGTAAGTTTTATAACTTACAAACGGATCCTAATATATATATAAGTCTAATAAAAAATAAAAATGAAATTTGATGATCATTATAAGATTCTTATGTGATATTTCCTCAAAAAAAAAAAAAAAAAGATTTTACGTGAGATGTTTGCAAAAGTTGACCTATCTTTTCGATGAAAGAAACATGTAAGCATGGCACATTGACATGCCAAAGAGCCGTTTAACAATAATTTCAATTTTATAAATGGTTTATTGAAACTTCACAACTGCCAAGAGATATTGCGTAAAACAAACTAAAAATATTTAATTGAATTTAATTAAGTATTGATATTTTTCTTATAAATTTATCAAACAAATTTTTCTTATAAAAAACTTTGTAACAACCAAGAAATATTGCCAAAAACATGACTTACATCTCTAGAATTTTTTATGTTTTAATCATCTTTCTTTGTCTTTTTCTTGTTGAAATTAATGGTGTTAAGTCATTGCTCTTAATTAAAGTTAGAAGTTATATCCCTTGCCAGAGAAGTGATGATTGTCCAAGAAATCTATGCGTGGATCAAATAATTCCTACATGTGTTTGGGCTAAATGTAAGTGCAAAAATTACAATGGTTAACCTGAAAACCAAATCTATATTACTCAATGGTTAAGCTGAAACCTCAATACTCCGTTGATGGTCACTTTTATCGAAATGATTAAGCATATGACCGGAGGTTTGATTAGAGTATGTATTTGAAATATTTTTACAAATGAAAAAAATAATAATTGTGATAAGGATAATCACACAAAATTAAATGATTGATAATGTTTTTCTTAAAAAAAAAAAAAGATCGATAATATTTTAAAATATAATGGTGTTTTTGTTTTTAATATTAATTTATTAAATATAAGAGGGTTGTTTAGAAACTATATAAGAATTCATATTTGTTTAAATATTTTAAGGATAAGTAGTGTAGTTTTTGGTGAGTCTTGTTAATATTTTATAAGTTTGAAGATGTATCATAATATTCATGTTTTATCTTAATAGTGTAATCACAAAAGAATTTTTTATTTTATGGATTGCAATTGTGCAGTCGCAAGTTGTTTTTCTTTTTATCTTGGTATAATATATTCTTTTCAATAAGAGTTAAAGACATCCATATTTTTTGTCAATATTGCTCATTAAAACGGTTAGAATAAGCGATTAGAATGTGATTTATATTTGTTGGTTTTGACTCTCATATATATTGAAAATACAATTCATATGCTGATTTAACAATTCTATTGTATTTTCCTCTCAAACTTTTGCTCAGTGGAATTTTATCCAAACTTTTATTGGTCTCCTTCTTTTAGTCGATTGTTTGGTTTACCCTTTCTTTATTTACCTCATTCTTCTTGTTTGTTTTGTTAAAGTGAATAGGATAATAAGTAATTAACAAAACTTGTAACTTATCAATTTATAAATTTAAATTTTGCGTTAATATAGTATTGAGTGAGAGAGTGGTGAATAGTTAGGAAATATGAAGAAAGAAAAAGATAGTTGAAAAATTAGTGAAGCAAACCGGTCATTGTCGTAGAAATAACTCAAAAATAAGAGAGAGTGAGAATAAACCAAGCTTAGATTCACATGGAAATTGCTATTTTGCATTTGCCCTTAAAAAAAAAAATCCAATCTAAGCACTAAAAGAAACGAGGGATAACAGTAGAAAAATAAACCAATAAATATTAATAAGTATGTGCAAAATATTAGAGTTAAAGACCTATACTTATATGAGATTTCATTTTCACATGCAAGCAAAACTATAAGCCTTATTTATTTTCATTTCATTGATGAAAAAATAGCTATTTTCCACTTGCCCTTTAAGTAAATCTAAAAATAATTATATCCAAACAAAGCGATAAAACAAAATAAGAAATAAAGATAAAAAAAAAAAAAAACCACTTACCAATTCACTTGTCAAGGATGAACAAAAAAAAGGAATGCAAAGATATTTGTTAAGTATAATAGAATACATTGAGTCCCATTGTAACGCCCTATTTTTATTTATTTAATTATTTGATTGAGTTTAGAGTCTTTTTGAATAATTTATTTGATTTATAGTGATGTGTGTTATTTTTGTGTTATGTGTTGGTGTTTTAGTAGCATATTATATTATAATATATATGTTATTTGGTGTAAAAATATATATGTTATTTGGTGTAGTAATATATATGTTATTTGGTGTAAAAATATATGTGTTATTTGGTGTAGAAATATTATGTTATTTGGTGTAGAAATATATATATGTTATTTGGCGTAGAAAATATATATGTTATTTGGTGTAGAAATATTATGTTATTTGGTGTAGAAATATATGTTATTTGGTGTAGAAATATTATGTTATTTGTTATAGAAATATATTTGTTATGTGGTTTAGAGATATTTTGTTATGTGTTGATATATATATTAGTAGCCTATATTTGTTTATTTAATTATTTTTCTTGAGATAGAGTCGAATTATATGATTTATTTAATTATGTGATATGTTGATATTTTATTGAGTGACTTTATTTTATTTTGGGTTAATATGTCTTTACCCCCTTGTAATTTGGGCGAGTTCCGGTTTTCACCCCTGTAAAAAAAAAAGTTTAGATTTCAACCCTATAATATGAAGATTCTCCACAAAACACACCTGTAATATAAAGATTCTCCACAAAACACCCCTGACCCCATCCAGACGTTGACGTGGCACGCCACTGTGTAATTATTTTTATTTTTATTTTTTTTAAAACCTGACACGTGTGTAATGGACGCTGACGTGACACACCACTGTGTAATTATTTTAATTTTTATTTTTTTAAAAACTGACATGTGTATAATGGTTTAAAAAATTATTTTTAAAAAGATAAAAAATAAAAATAAAAACTGAAAATTTATTTTAAAAAATAAGAAAAAAAATCGATTTTATTAAAAAACGAAAATAAATTAGACTTTTTTAAAAAATAAATAATTTTTTATATTCATTTAAATTTAAAAATAGAAAAAAAAATCAGATTATTTTTTCTAAAATTGAAAAAATCGGAAGAAAAAATCAGATTTTTTTTAAATTTAAAAAAACAGAAACAAATTCAAATTTTTTATTTCCTAAAATTTTATAAAATCTTTTTCAAAACTAAAATATTAGAAAAAAAATAATTATTTTTTACGAAAATGAAAATTTTTGGAACTTAATGTATTTCAAAATTTTCGAAAATAATTAGAAAATATAATTCGAAAAAGTTTAGATTTTTTTTTCGTAATTAAAAAGCTTCATTTTCATTTTTATACAAAAAATAAAAATTTTGGAAAATATTTTTCGTAGTAAAAAAAATTCCTGAATTTTTCAAAATTTTATTTTTTCGTAAAATCAAAATTCCAGATTTTTTTCTTCTTATTTTTAGAAATTTTTTATTTTCCTGAAAAAAAATTTAATTTCAAATTTGTTTTCCTAAATTTTGGTTTTTTTAAATTTTAAAAATTAAACTCCAGAATTTTTTATTTTTTTCGAAAATATTTTTTTACGATTTTTTTATTCTAAAAAATTAATTTTCTGATTTTTAAAATAATTTTTTATTTTTCAATTAATATAACTTCATTTATATTATTTTTTATTTTAAAAAAATAAAATAAAAAATTAATTATACAGTCAGCGTGCCACATAATCAAATATGCACAGTCAGCGCGCCACTCAGCATGCCACGTCAGCGTCAGGGTCTAAAACGAAAGAATCTTAAATTACAAGGTTGAAATCTAAACTTTTTTTTATAGGGGCGTAAACCGGAACTCGCCCAAATTACAGGGGGGTAAAGACATATTAACCCTTTTATTTTTTATTAGAATATATTTAGTGGAAAAATATAATTATTTAGAATAATGAGGCTTTGGGGCAGAATTGGAATTAAGAGAAAATAAATAGGTTAAGGTTTATATAAAAAGGAGAGCTAGAGTTAGAAAATATATTAGGTGCAAAACTGCTTTGGAGAAAGAGGAGAAACCTAGAGAAAGAGGAGAAACGAAGAGAAGAGAAGAGTCAGAGAAGGAGAAGTTTGTAGAACCTTGCTGTCAATTAATCCTAAGGTAAGGGTGAGACTAGCTTTCTCTAATAATGGGTTGTATAATTCTGAAAAAGGTTTAACCGTATAGTTGTTGTTAGATTTGACGTTGTAGAAATTAAGGTTAGATTCCATTCATAATCTTTTGTATAATCTCTTTTTCTACTTCTAGCCATAAGTGCCTATTTGTATAAAGTGATTATTGTGGATTTAATTGGTGAAATCTGTGCTTATGTTTTGATGCAATGTTTGGGTATGTGAATTTGATGTTAATTAAGTTGTTGATGATGAATTTATATGCTAAAGTTATGTATATATGTATACGTTGATGAATTATTGTTGTTGAATATGATGTTGTTTATGATTGATGATTTATTATATGAATGTATACGTTGATGAATTATTGTTGTTGAATATGATGGTGTTCATGATTGATGAATTATTATATGAATGTATATGTGTGATTTAAAGATGTGTTATATAAAGATGTGACATTTGAAGATTGTTGCATTTGAGTCGTGTCGTTGCATTAAGTCGTGTTGTTGCATAGCATAGTCAGCGATGGGGGCTTAATGCCTGACAGGTCCTTTTATGACCTTTAGCGATGGGGGTTCAATGCCTGACAGGTCCTATTTGACCTTTAGCGATGGGGGCTCATGCCCTGATGGTACCACATGCATATTGCATTGTCGAGTCGATGTGATGTTAAGATGAGTTGTTGTTGTCGTTGCATTGTAGATTCGTCATTGCATAATATAATTGACGATCATTTGAGAAGTTGTTGCTGTTGTTGATGATGATTTGTTGGTGTTTATGTTGTTTATGTGAAGCATTGTTGATGATGATTTGTTGGTGTTTATGTTGTTTATGTGAAGCATTGTTGATGATGATTTGTTGTTGTTTATGTTGATAAATTCTCTTGCTTAAATTATTGTTTATTAGTCTTACTAATGATGAATAGATGTTGTCATGTGTTGTTAAATTCTTTTAAAGAATTATATGCTTATTATTATTGAATGTGAAATCTCATCCCTTTTGCTTGAAAATGTTGCTCTTCGTATGGGTAACTTGCAGGTGATCAAGATTAGCTGTTGATTGCTGTTGTGAGTGACTACCTCTCACTGTGTCCTTAGGTGCTCTGATACGTAACGGGATGGGGAACTTTGTTATTGTTTTCTATTCTTTACGTATTATTTTTATGAGATTCTATGAACATGATGTTGAAACATTTTGATGAGATTTTACATTGAGGCCTTCGTGCCAAAGTTGTTTAAGGTTTTCGAATTAAATTCCGCTGCAAAGTATTTGAGATTTTATTTTGAGATGTTTTGAAGAATAAATTATTATTTATTCCATTTGTGATTTCTAAGAAATGTAGCATTCCGTTTAAGTTGTGAATACTCTAATTATTTTTAAGAAATTTTTATGTTGGGAAAACGGGGTGTTACACCCATTCTATTGTAAAAATCATTGAACACTCAGAACATACAGGAAGAGTGAGAAAAGAAAATAAAAGCCACAATACAAATTGAAGATTGAGTACTCAAAATTGTTAGGAGAAGGACATAATGCAACATCAAATAAAAGAATGAAGAGGCATGTATTACAATCGATAATTGTATTATAATCGATGGATCTCAAATTAAATACATTCTGATTGTAATATAATCGATAATTATGCAACCAACTTACTATGTGATCATGCATTTACAATACTAAAACAAATAACATTTTAAGTCATGATTTAAAAAAAATTAGTTCTTCTTTTTTTATTACAAGAAATGTTAAGTTATAATGCAACATCAATCAATTTAATTATAATAATTAAGATGGATATAACACAAAAACTCCATTATATGTATTGGCAGTAGTGCTATATGTTTGGTATGGAAAGGTCACCCGGACAATAATAAATCCTTATCAACAATAAAATTTATGGTTTTATTTAAAAGGTTATGTATAAGCATAATCTAAGGTTAAGAATGAATCAAGTTTACTAAGAGAAAGGGATGAGGTTTTTTGGAGGTGCCATGTAACACCCTAAAATCCGACATTGATTTATTAAATAATAAGGATGAATTTAATAAAATGATGTTACAAAAACTCGTCATATTTCATTCAATAATACAATAATAATTCTTGCTTCAGGAGTGGAAATAATTCAATTTAACTCAAATAATAAAAATGATTATGTCTTTAACTATAATAAAATGAATTTCAATATTAAACCCCAACCCTAATGTTAAAAATATCAGAGAATCACTTCGACTACATATTTAATATAAGGGAAAAGAGACGGAAAACATTTCCATCGCCACCTTCTAAGTCGTCTCGTAACTAATCCTCTTCAACCTAAGTGCATATACCACATGAGTACAGTCACCATAAAACACAACAACAATAAGGGGGTGATAATATTCATCTTGATATTTATTTGGGATAAATGAATAAATACAATAGTCATAAACAACCTTGGTCATATTTTACAATCATGCTCATAATATTTCACCATTATAATACAACATCGACACAGTCATCAGTTCACATCATCATTACATATATTACATACATCACATATAACACATAAACATCATAGCAAAAGTGATGTGCGAATTAGGCAAGTGTACCAAATCGTTTACCAAGTAATAAAGTGATAAGTAGAGTATCGTATCCACATGCATTGTCGTTTTGACGAAACAATTCGCATTACTTATTTTTGTAAGTTTGACGATATAAAAGTCAAGGGTTAGAAATGTTGCAGTTTTTATCTGTTTGCAATAGAGCAGTTTACCTGTTTTTGGTTGCAGAAATTAAGCAGCGGTTAGGATTCTTCGAATCCTCTCTGTTTATATTGTTGGATATAAAATAACGTAAATGTCGCGTATCTATCTTAGGTAGACTAAACAAGTAATGAGGCTGTTGAGATGTGACTAACCTAGAAGGTTGGAAGTTGCACATGCTGATCACACGGCGATCCTTACGTGTGGGGTCTATAAATCTCAGTTAACTAGGTTTATCCCTCCTAAGTCTGGTTGCACCTACTGATAACATGATGATCCTTAGGTGCGGGGTCTTACCGTCTCTAAGGTAATTGAAAACATAAACTTTAATTGGCATTCCAGTTTTTCCCAAGGCAATGAAGACCAAGGTTCCATTTGTTCAACCCATCTATGAATCTTAGAACACTCATAGCACACTATCTCTCACTTTCTTAGTAGTTCTACAAACGGACATCCCTAATCTACGTCTACCTTACTAAGGGTTTAAGAGAATGGTTTTATCTAGGTTTATTCCCAAGAGATGCTTGTTTCCTTAATTACTAACCAGTTACATCCTAGGTTCAGCAGAGTTACTACTCAAGTCTTAGTAATGTCACCTCCTATGTACTAACTACTAGGCTCGACTCTCTTTCGGTATCTTTCGCTAGTTAATAAATAATTACTTCCTAGACAGATAGTTAATAGTATAATGCTATAAATATCAAGATATAAGCAGCAAGATAGTATTAACAATGGTAGGCCCTATCATAACCTAAGTACCTAATCTAGGTTTACTGTTGGATATTTGTATGTTGGCTTCACTTTTGCCTAAAACAAATATTCACTTCATATGTGGAACACAATGTTCCAACATCCGGGCATGGTTCTATGTGTTATGTACCTTTCCTTGTTTTACACACGCGTTTGTTTTGTTTAAGGAATCCACGCCTTCATTTGTAACGCCCTAGTTGTTATTTTATTATTTTTGGTTGATTTTAATATGTTTTATGTATTTTATATACTTTAAAATAAATTATGTGATTTATGTGATGTTGTTATTTGATTTATATTGTATTATATGATAATTAGTTTTGATTTTGTGTTATTTAAGAGAAATAGGAGAAATATAGATATTTATTTGGTTAAAGGGATTTATTAGAATTAAGGAGGGGGGTTACATTTTAATTAGGAGAGTTAAGAGGGAGTTAAGAGAAAGAAAGGTTTTGGTTTTGTGGAAAAAAGAAATAGAGAGTCAGACAAACAAAAACATTTTCACGTATCAGTAAGAAAACAAGTTTTTGAGAGAAGCCAAGTAGAACAAGAGGGGAGAGCTAGGAAGAGGGAATCCATCCATTTTGCTGTAGAATTCGCTGAATTGAGGTAAGGGTGGGTTTACATTTCAGTTGTAATATATATATGCATGATTTCATGAAAATTGGATTGGAATTGGTAGTTTTGGAACTAGGTTTAAGAACATGATAATTTGATCAAATGTGTTGAATTGTGTTGTTGATTATGTTTCTGTGAGTTGTTTCTGATGATTTGTTGTATATTGAAACAATAAACCTTATAATAATTCATTTTGGGTGATTGGGGGATCAAAATGGGGTTTTTGGATGAGAAAGGGTTGTGAAATCGTAGGTTTCTAGTCTGCCCAGATGAGCACTCGCTCAAGCGAGCAAGCCGTCGCTCAAGCGAGCGACACTTTTCCCTGCCCAGAATTGTTTCGCGCCCGTTCGCTCAAGCGAGCTGCAAGCGAACTCCAAGCGAACTTGAACCTGACTTTCGTCATTTGCGTCGCTTAAGTGAAGTCCCCGTCACTTAAGCGAGAGACGCCAAACTTTGCCCAGATTTTAGAAAATTGGCCGTTCGCTTAAGCGAACCGTAAGCGAACCGTAAGCGAGCGAAACCCAAACTTACGTGAATTGGTTCGCTCAAGCGAACTGTGCTTCGCTTAAGCGAAGTTGGTCCTGAACGACCATTTTGTGTAATTTTTCTAAGTACTCCTAACCCAAACCTAAGCTTCCTAATATGATTGTTGGATTTATTTAGAATTGTTTAGATGGTAAAACTATATTATGAAGATGATTAAGATGGAGTTATGTATGTTTACTTGAAAATAATTATGCTTGCTAAGTGTGAGTTTGTCGTTGATGTTGCTAAGTAGTATTGTCCAGTTGGGGAGGATGTCCTAAGTAGTTGTTGTTGGTTGTATGCTGATATACACCATTAGATGTTGCTGGGTTGTATGCTGATATACACCACTGAGTCCATTCATACTCATATGCATTTGTTGGGGGCTTATTGCCCTAGAATGTTTATCATTCACCCGTTGGGGGCTTATTGCCCTGGAATGTTTATCATTCACTTATTGAGGGCTTATGCCCTGGGATGCTTTAACCATCCAATTGTTGAGGGCTCATGCCCTGGAATGCTTGTCATTCAACGCTCGTAAAATGGTACCACATGCATGTTGCATTTTGTAGTTGATGTCGATGCATAGTTGAAGTCGTCGCATAGTCGTGTCGGTAAGAGTTGTTGTTGGTGTGATGTCGCCACAAAGTTGTTGCTGTAATTATTTAAATGAAGTAATATTGTTGATGAATGATGATGCCATATATGTATGGATATTGATATATTTGTTGATGTGTTTTTAATTCAAGTTGATGATTCATTACATATATATATTATTTTTGATTTGTGAACTCACCCCTTCTGTTGGAATTGCTGCCTTGTGGGCAAGTGCAGGTAATGAAGGCTAGTAGATGTTGGCTCTTGTGTCTTAGGGCTTTGATACGTAACGGGATGGGGAATCGTTGTCTTTTCTTGCATTCCTTTATGTATCATTTCTTTTGAAGGATATGTTGTTGAGAATTTATTTGCTGAATGATGTTTTAAGATTGTTAAGGCCTTTGAGCCAAGAATTTTGTTGTAGTTGAATGTTGATGAGTTTAAATTAAAGATTTCCGCTGCAGAATTTTATAAAGATGATTTGTTGGTATTTGAATAGTTTTATATTCTATTTAAATAATTTTGAAAGTTAGTGTGACATGCCCGTATTGATGATCACTCTGATTATATATTATTATACGTTGTTTTGGGAAACGGGGTGTTACATCATTAGTGTTGGTTAACCTGCGTGTCTTTATTAGAGAATCAGAACATATGTGATTTCCTGAGGAAGTGCTAACGACTTAGGAAAGTCTTGAAGGTGATTTGTATGTTCCTAAAGATGTGCCTACATTTTAGGAGTTTCCTTATCTGGTTCTGTTTGCTGAGAAATGGTTCACCGGTTTGTTCTGAAGCCCAACAAGATTATTTGACCCGTATTGCTTCAGTATTTAGACAAGACTGCAAGACCTAGTTCAAAATTCAAGTCGTCTTTTGAAGAATAGAACTTTAGAGTTTTGAGTCTGTCATTTTGTGAGCCTTTCGTGTGTTAGATTGATGCATATTTAGGACTGTGTTTTGAGTTGTATTTGTTCACTACTCTAAAGCTTTTAAGCAAAGAGTTAGGTAGTTTGTGCACTACACCAAAGCTGTGAAGTATGGTGTTAGTTGTTGTGTTTTGAAGGTAACTTCGCTTTATTGATTGTGTCTGTATTTTAAGAATCACAGAGTCTGTGATCAGTTGTAAGGGAGTGAGATGGGATCTCAAATCTAGGAGTTCCTAGGTTGAAGTCAGTACGGGTAGGTCCTAGGTCCATAGTGAAAACTGTGGTTTATCGAGAGCTATTGAACAAGGACTACACTAGTAGATTTCCTTCCTGGCTTGGTAGCCTCCATAGTAGGTGTGTTGTACCCGAACTGGGTTAACAAACTCTCTGTGCATTTTACTTTTCTGTTTGTTTCTATTTATCTGTTTTCGTAAGCTTAATGTTCTAAACTTTTAATTCAACATCTTATTGTGTGTTACCGGTGTTGGAACCTTACGTAGAACATCCTAAGTCTAACGTGCCAGAATTTCAATTGGCATCAGAGCAGGCACCCTGCCTGTTATTGGGTGAGATCCAGAGGAGACTATTTCTAGCATTATGGAAAAGGAAGGAGGGTTTGTTGTAACGCCCTAGTTTATATTTTACTACTTTTTAGGTGCTTAGAATATTTTATTTGGATTTATAAATGATTATGTGAATATGTGGTGTGTTTATGTGTTTATAATTATTTAGGTGATTTTATGTTATTTAAGAAAATAGGAGAAATATTATTATTTTGGAGAATTATGAAAATAGGTAGAATAATTAGTAATTATTAGAATTGTGGGTTAATGTGAATTAAAAGAAATTTAGTGAGGAGTTAAGAGTAAAAGGGGAGGTTACACTTTGTGGGGAAAAATAAAATAGGAAAGTCAGTAAGGAAAGAAAATTGTACGTACAGTAAAGAACAAACAGACTTTTTGGGAGAAAAGAGAAGAACCAAGAGGGAAGAGCTAGGAAGAGAGAACCTGATCATTTTGCTGTAGAAATTTGCTAAATTAAGGTAAGGGTGGGTTTACTCTTCAACTGTTAATGTATAAGTATGTGTTTTTCATGAAAATAGATTGAATTTGGTGATTGTTGAACTAGGTTATGAACATGTTGAATTGCTCATTTCTTGATGAATTGTGTTGTTAATAATGCTGTTATGATATGTTCTGATGTTTTGTTGTGCCTTAAACCCATAAACATTGTTCCTAAACCATTTTGGGTGATTGGGGGATTAAAAATTGGGTTTTTGGATGAAAATAGGGTTAGAAATCGTAGGTTGTGTTTCTGCCCAGTTGAGCACTCGCTTAAGCGAGATACCCTTCGCTCAAGCGAGCAACTCCTTGGTACGCCCAGTCTGAATTTTAGCCGCTCGCTTAAGCGAGCCACGAGCGAACCCCGAGCGAGCAAAATGCTAACCTTCGTCATTTGCGTCGCTTAAGCGAGATCCCCGTCGCTTAAGCGAGAGACGCTAATTTCTGCCCAGGATTGTGTATTTAGCCCGTTCGCTTAAGCGAACCAGGAGCGAGCCGTAAGCGAGGAAAAACCCAACTTACGTGATTTGACTCGCTCAAGCGAGAAGCTGCTCGCTTAAGCGAGAAGCTGCTCGCTTAAGCGAGCAGGGTCCTGTGCGACCCAAAATGTGATTTTTCTAAAGTGTTCCAAACCCAAACCTAAGCTTTCTAAGATGTTTATTGGATTTATTAAGAATTGTTTAGATGATAAAACTTATATATGAAGATGATTAAGATGGAATTATGTATGCTTATGTGCAAATAATTATACTTGCTAAGTTGAATTGCCTTGTTGTTGTGAAGTGGTATAGTCCAGTTGGGGAGGGTATCCTAAGTTGTTGTTGTTGTTGGTTGCATGCTGATATGCTCCATTAAGATGTTGGGTTGTATGCTGATATACACCATAGAGTCATTCATACTCATATGCATTTGTTGGGGGCTTATTGCCCTGGAATGTTTATCATTCACCTGTTGGGGGCTTATTGCCCTGGAACGCTTTATCGTTCACCTGTTGGGGGCTTATTGCCCTGGGATGCTTTAACCATCCAAACTGTTGGGGGCTTATTGCCCTGGAATGCTTAGCATTCAACGCGCGTAGTTGGTACCACATGCATAATGCATTAGATGTTGATGGAGTCTTGCATTAGTTGTAGGTGTGAGTTGTCCTGTTGGAATTGTTGTTGGTGAGATGTCGCCACAAGAGTTGTTGTTGTTGTTGTTGATGTTAATCAAAGATGAAATTTAATTTATAAAGTTGAGATGATATTGATGATGTTGTTGCTGTTAGTTGTTATGAATTGTTGTTGTTTCAATTTACTTTGATGATTCATATATTTGTATATTACTTTTGATTTGTGAACTCACCCCTTCTGCTGGAATTGCCGCCTCGTGGGCAAGTGCAGGTAGCGAAGACTAGGGATGTTGGCTCTTGCGTCTAGGGCTCTGATACATAGTAGGGATGGGGAAACGTTATCTTTCTTGTATTCCTTTATGTATCATTTCTTTTGAAGAAGATGCTGTTGAGATTTATTTGTGGAATAATTTTACTATGTTGATGGTTTTTGTGCCAAGGACATGATGTGGTTATTGAATATGTTTTTCAATTAAAGAATTTCCGCTGCAGAATTTTAATATGATAAATTGTTGTTGGATTTAAATAGTTTTTATATTCTATTTAAATAATTTTGAAAAAAGTAGTGTAATACTCCGTTGTTTGTTGAGTAACTCTGATTATTATTTTATGATTAATACTATTACGTTATTTCGGGAAGGGGTGTTACAATTGGTATCAGAGCAAGTCGGTCCGTCAGACCATTAGAAGAGTCGTGTCGAGCCATGTAGAGTTGCGTGACAGGTTTAAACTGTCTATGTTGTTCTAATTCTTGTTGTTATGTAGAACTCTCGAGATGGATGGAAGGAATGATGCTGCTCTTGCTGCTGCTTTGCAAGCAATGGCTCAAGTTGTTGGACAACAGCAAGGTGCTGGTGGGGCTGGTGAAGGTGTAAGGATGCTTGAGACTTTCTTGAGGAATCATCCACCAACCTTTAAGGGAAGGTACGACCCTGATGGAGCACAGACCTGGCTGAAAGTGGTTGAGAGGATTTTCCGAGTGATGCAGTGCAATGATGTTCAGATGGTGCGGTTTGGCACGCATATGTTAGCAGAGGAGGCTGACGACTGGTGGGTAAGCACTCAACCCATTCTCCAAGCTGAAGGAGCTGAGATTACATGGGCTGTGTTTAGGTGGGAGTTCTTAAGGAGGTATTTTCCGGAGGATGTCCGAGGTAAGAAGGAGATAGAATTCCTTGAGCTGAAGCAAGGAGACATGTCCATTACGGAATATGCTGCTAAGTTCGTGGAGCTTGCCAAGTTCTACCCTCACTATGCTGCGGAGACTGCTGAGTTCTCCAAATGTATTAAGTTTGAAAATGGTCTGCGAGCTGATATTAAGCGGGCCATTGGCTATCAGAAGATCAGAGACTTCTCTGAGTTGGTGAGCAGCTGCTGTATTTATGAAGAGGACACTAAAGCTCACTACAAGGTGATGAATGACCGCAAGGGAAAAGGGCAGCAGAGTCGCCCAAAGCCTTATAGTGCCCCAGTTGATAAAGGTAAGCAAAGAATGCATGATGAGAGGAGGCCTGCACGTAGAGATGCTCCTGCTGAAGTGGTTTGTTATAAGTGTGGTGTTAAAGGCCACAAGAGCAATGCTTGCAACCGTGATGAGAAGAAGTGCTTCAGATGCGGAAAGAAGGGCCATACTGTCACCGAATGCAAGCGTGGGGATATTGTTTGCTTCAACTGTAATGAGGAAGGTCACATCGGTTCTCAGTGTACTAAGCCTAAGAAGGCGCAGACCAGTGGTAGAGTTTTTGCATTGACCGGTACTCAGACCGATAATGAGGATCGACTTATCAGAGGTACTTGTTTCTTTAATGGTACTCCTTTAATTGCTATTATAGATACTGGTGCAACGCATTGTTTCATTGCTTTTGACTGTGCACAAAGATTGGGTTTGATTATGTCTGATATGAATGGGGAGATGGTTGTTGAAACTCCAGCTAAGGGTTCAATAGCTACTTCCCTTGTTTGCTTAAGTTGTCCGCTGTCTGTTTTTGGTAGAGATTTTGAAGTTGATCTCGTTTGTTTGCCGTTGGTGGGAATGGATGTAATATTGGGGATGAATTGGTTAGAATACAATCATGTCCTGATCAATTGTTTTACGAAGACGGTGCGGTTTTCTTCTGCTGAAGAAGAGAGTGGAACAGAATTTTTATCCACTAAAGAGATGAAGCGTTTAGAAAAGGATGGCGTGTTGATGTTTTCCTTGTTGGCGTACTTGTCGGTGGAGAACCAAGCTGTAATTGATGGGCTGCCTGTTGTGAAGGAATTTCCTGAAGTTTTCCCCGATGAGATTCCAGATGTGCCACCAGAGAGGGAGGTGGAATTTTTGATTGACCTTGTGCCGGGTACGAAGCCTGTGTCGATGGCTCCTTACCGTATGTCAGCTTCGGAGTTGGCTGAGTTGAAGAAGCAATTAGAAGACTTGCTTGACAAGAAGTTTGTGAGACCGAGTGTTTCACCGTGGGGAGCGCCGGTGTTGTTGGTAAAGAAGAAGGATGGTAGCATGCGGCTGTGTATCGATTACCGACAGCTGAATAAAGTGACGATTAAGAATAGGTATCCACTACCGAGGATTGATGACTTGATGGATCAACTAGTGGGTGCCCGCGTTTTTAGCAAGATTGATTTGAGGTCGGGTTACCATCAGATAAAGGTGAAGGATGAGGATATGCAAAAGACGGCGTTTAGGACGCGGTATGGTCATTATGAATATAAGGTGATGCCTTTCGGTGTGACGAATGCACCTGGTGTGTTTATGGAATATATGAATAGAATTTTTCATGAGTACCTGGATTAGTTTGTAGTAGTCTTTATTGATGACATCTTGATTTATTCTAAGACTGAAGCTGAGCATGCAGAGCATTTGAGGATTGTATTGCAAGTGCTGAAAGAGAAGAAATTGTATGCCAAGTTATCCAAGTGCGAATTCTGGTTGCATGAAGTGAGTTTTCTTGGCCTCATTATTTCTGGTAATGGTATTGTTGTGGATCCTTCGAAGGTTGATGCTGTGTCACAGTGGGAGACACCAAAGTCAGTTACTGAGGTGAGAAGTTTTCTTGGTTTGGCTGGTTATTACCGCAGATTTATTGAAGGATTCTCGAAGTTGGCACTTCCTTTGACACAGCTGACCTGTAAAGGTAAAGCATTTGTGTGGGATGCTCAATGTGAAAGTAGTTTCAATGAGTTGAAGCAAAGATTGACGACTGCTCCTATTTTAATTTTGCCAAAGCCGGAAGAACCTTTTGTTGTTTATTGTGATGCATCTAAGCTGGGATTAGGTGGTGTTTTGATGCAAGATGGCAAGGTGGTAGCGTATGCTTCTAGGCAGCTGAGAGTGCATGAGAAGAATTATCCTACACATGATCTGGAGTTGGCAGCCGTGGTATTTGTTTTGAAAATTTGGAGGCACTATTTGTACGGTTCCAGATTTGAGGTATTTAGTGACCATAAGAGTTTAAAGTATTTGTTCGATCAGAAAGAGTTGAACATGAGGCAGAGAAGGTGGCTTGAATTGCTTAAGGATTATGATTTTGGTTTGAATTACCATCCTGGTAAAGCCAATGTAGTTGCGGATGCGTTGAGCAGAAAGACGTTGCATATGTCTGCTTTGATGGTGAAAGAGTTTGAGCTACTTGAACAGTTTAGAGATTTGAGTCTTGTTTGTGAGAGATCGCCTCAAAGTGTACGGTTGGGCATGTTGAAGATTAATAGTGACTTCTTGAATGGTATCAAAGAGGCGCAGAAGCTGGATGTTAAGTTTGTGGATTTGATGGCTGCTAGTGATCAGAATGCGGATAGTGATTTCAAGGTCGATGACCAAGGTGTGTTGAGATTCAGAGGAAGGATTTGCATTCCTGATGATGATAGTTTGAAGAAGTTGATTTTAGAAGAAAGTCATAAGAGTAGTTTGAGTATGCATCCTGGAGCTACTAAAATGTATCATGACTTGAAGAAATTATTTTGGTGGTCCGGTTTGAAGAGAGATGTTGCTCAATTTGTGTATGCATGTTTGACTTGTCAGAAGTCTAAGGTAGAGCACCAGAAGCCTGCAGGGTTGTTGACTCCGTTAGATGTACCCGAGTGGAAGTGGGATAGCATTTCGATGGATTTTGTAACAAGTCTGCCGAATACCGCAAGAGGGCATGATGCCATTTGGGTCGTGGTCGACAGGTTGACTAAGTCGGCACACTTTATTCCGATCAATATTACTTATCCGGTAGCTCAGTTGGCGGAGATTTATATCCGTGACATTGTGAAATTGCATGGTGTTCCATCTAGTATTGTGTCGGATAGAGATCCGAGGTTTACATCAAGGTTTTGGAAGAGTTTGCAAGATGCATTGGGTTCGAAATTGAGATTGAGTTCGGCTTATCATCCGCAGACAGATGGTCAGTCGGAGAGAACTATCCAATCCTTAGAAGATTTGCTGAGGGTGTGTGTACTCGAGCAAGGTGGAGCTTGGGACAGCCACTTACCGTTGATAGAGTTCACCTATAACAATAGTTACCATTCGAGTATTGGTATGGCACCGTTCGAAGCTTTGTATGGTCGAAGGTGTAGAACTCCTCTATGTTGGTTCGAGTCGGGCGAAAGTGTTGTATTAGGACCCGAGTTAGTGCAGCAGACTACGGAAAAGGTCAAGATGATAAGAGAAAAGATGAAAGCATCTCAAGATCGTCAGAAGAGTTATCATGACAAGCGAAGAAAAGCCCTTGAGTTTCAGGAGGGTGAGCATGTGCTTTTGAGGGTTACTCCGATGACGGGTGTAGGACGTGCATTGAAGTCGAAGAAGTTGACTCCAAAGTTCATTGGTCCTTATCAGATTTCCGAGAGAATTGGAACCGTGGCGTATCGGATTGGATTGCCACCACATCTATCGAACTTGCATGATGTGTTTCATGTGTCGCAGTTGAGAAAGTATGTAGCTGATCCTTCAAATGTTATTCCTAGAGACGATGTGCAAGTTAGAGATAATCTTACCGTTGAGACTTTGCCTTTGAGGATTGATGATCGCAAGGTAAAGCAGCTGAGAGGCAAGGAAATACCCCTAGTAAGAGTTGTTTGGGGCGGTGTAACCGGTGAGAGTTTGACTTGGGAGTTGGAGAGCAAGATGCAAGAATCCTATCCTGAGTTGTTTGTTGCTTGAGGTAATATATTGAGGACGAAATTTTCTTAGTTGGGGAGAGTTGTAACGCCCTAGTTTATATTTTACTACTTTTTAGGTGCTTAGAATATTTTATTTGGATTTATAAATGATTATGTGAATATGTGGTGTGTTTATGTGTTTATAATTATTTAGGTGATTTTATGTTATTTAAGAAAATAGGAGAACTATTATTATTTTGGAGAATTATGAAAATAGGTAGAATAATTAGTAATTATTAGAATTGTGGGTTAATGTGAATTAAAAGAAATTTAGTGAGGAGTTAAGAGTAAAAGGGGAGGTTACACTTTGTGGGGAAAAATAAAATAGGAAAGTCAGTAAGGAAAGAAAATTGTACGTACAGTAAAGAACAAACAGACTTTTTGGGAGAAAAGAGAAGAACCAAGAGGGAAGAGCTAGGAAGAGAGAACCTGATCATTTTGCTGTAGAAATTTGCTAAATTAAGGTAAGGGTGGGTTTACTCTTCAACTGTTAATGTATAAGTATGTGTTTTTCATGAAAATAGATTGAATTTGGTGATTGTTGAACTAGGTTATGAACATGTTGAATTGCTCATTTCTTGATGAATTGTGTTGTTAATAATGCTGTTATGATATGTTCTGATGTTTTGTTGTGCCTTAAACCCATAAACATTGTTCCTAAACCATTTTGGGTGATTGGGGGATTAAAAATTGGGTTTTTGGATGAAAATAGGGTTAGAAATCGTAGGTTGTGTTTCTGCCCAGTTGAGCACTCGCTTAAGCGAGATACCCTTCGCTCAAGCGAGCAACTCCTTGGTACGCCCAGTCTGAATTTTAGCCGCTCGCTTAAGCGAGCCACGAGCGAACCCCGAGCGAGCAAAATGCTAACCTTCATCATTTGCGTCGCTTAAGCGAGATCCCCGTCGCTTAAGCGAGAGACGCTAATTTCTGCCCAGGATTGCGTATTTAGCCCGTTCGCTTAAGCGAACCAGGAGCGAGCCGTAAGCGAGGAAAAACCCAACTTACGTGATTTGACTCGCTCAAGCGAGAAGCTGCTCGCTTAAGCGAGCAGGGTCCTGTGCGACCCAAAATGTGATTTTTCTAAAGTGTTCCAAACCCAAACCTAAGCTTTCTAAGATGTTTATTGGATTTATTAAGAATTGTTTAGATGATAAAACTTATATATGAAGATGATTAAGATGGAATTATGTATGCTTATGTGCAAATAATTATACTTGCTAAGTTGAATTGCCTTGTTGTTGTGAAGTGGTATAGTCCAGTTGGGGAGGGTATCCTAAGTTGTTGTTGTTGTTGGTTGCATGCTGATATGCTCCATTAAGATGTTGGGTTGTATGCTGATATACACCATAGAGTCATTCATACTCATATGCATTTGTTGGGGGCTTATTGCCCTGGAATGTTTATCATTCACCTGTTGGGGGCTTATTGCCCTGGAACGCTTTATCGTTCACCTGTTGGGGGCTTATTGCCCTGGGATGCTTTAACCATCCAAACTGTTGGGGGCTTATTGCCCTGGAATGCTTAGCATTCAACGCGCGTAGTTGGTACCACATGCATAATGCATTAGATGTTGATGGAGTCTTGCATTAGTTGTAGGTGTGAGTTGTCCTGTTGGAATTGTTGTTGGTGAGATGTCGCCACAAGAGTTGTTGTTGTTGTTGTTGATGTTAATCAAAGATGAAATTTAATTTATAAAGTTGAGATGATATTGATGATGTTGTTGATGTTAGTTGTTATGAATTGTTGTTGTTTCAATTTACTTTGATGATTCATATATTTGTATATTACTTTTGATTTGTGAACTCACCCCTTCTGCTGGAATTGCCGCCTCGTGGGCAAGTGCAGGTAGCGAAGACTAGGGATGTTGGCTCTTGCGTCTAGGGCTCTGATACATAGTAGGGATGGGGAAACGTTATCTTTCTTGTATTCCTTTATGTATCATTTCTTTTGAAGAAGATGCTGTTGAGATTTATTTGTGGAATAATTTTACTATGTTGATGGTTTTTGTGCCAAGGACATGATGTGGTTATTGAATATGTTTTTCAATTAAAGAATTTCCGCTGCAGAATTTTAATATGATAAATTGTTGTTGGATTTAAATAGTTTTTATATTCTATTTAAATAATTTTGAAAAAAGTAGTGTAATACTCCGTTGTTTGTTGAGTAACTCTGATTATTATTTTATGATTAATACTATTACGTTATTTCGGGAAGGGGTGTTACAATTGGTATCAGAGCAAGTCGGTCCGTCAGACCATTAGAAGAGTCGTGTCGAGCCATGTAGAGTTGCGTGACAGGTTTAAACTGTCTATGTTGTTCTAATTCTTGTTGTTATGTAGAACTCTCGAGATGGATGGAAGGAATGATGCTGCTCTTGCTGCTGCTTTGCAAGCAATGGCTCAAGTTGTTGGACAACAGCAAGGTGCTGGTGGGGCTGGTGAAGGTGTAAGGATGCTTGAGACTTTCTTGAGGAATCATCCACCAACCTTTAAGGGAAGGTACGACCCTGATGGAGCACAGACCTGGCTGAAAGTGGTTGAGAGGATTTTCCGAGTGATGCAGTGCAATGATGTTCAGATGGTGCGGTTTGGCACGCATATGTTAGCAGAGGAGGCTGACGACTGGTGGGTAAGCACTCAACCCATTCTCCAAGCTGAAGGAGCTGAGATTACATGGGCTGTGTTTAGGTGGGAGTTCTTAAGGAGGTATTTTCCGGAGGATGTCCGAGGTAAGAAGGAGATAGAATTCCTTGAGCTGAAGCAAGGAGACATGTCCATTACGGAATATGCTGCTAAGTTCGTGGAGCTTGCCAAGTTCTACCCTCACTATGCTGCGGAGACTGCTGAGTTCTCCAAATGTATTAAGTTTGAAAATGGTCTGCGAGCTGATATTAAGCGGGCCATTGGCTATCAGAAGATCAGAGACTTCTCTGAGTTGGTGAGCAGCTGCCGTATTTATGAAGAGGACACTAAAGCTCACTACAAGGTGATGAATGACCGCAAGGGAAAAGGGCAGCAGAGTCGCCCAAAGCCTTATAGTGCCCCAGTTGATAAAGGTAAGCAAAGAATGCATGATGAGAGGAGGCCTGCACATAGAGATGCTCCTGCTGAAGTGGTTTGTTATAAGTGTGGTGTTAAAGGCCACAAGAGCAATGCTTGCAACCGTGATGAGAAGAAGTGCTTCAGATGCGGAAAGAAGGGCCATACTGTCACCGAATGCAAGCGTGGGGATATTGTTTGCTTCAACTGTAATGAGGAAGGTCACATCGGTTCTCAGTGTACTAAGCCTAAGAAGGCGCAGACCAGTGGTAGAGTTTTTGCATTGACCGGTACTCAGACCGATAATGAGGATCGACTTATCAGAGGTACTTGTTTCTTTAATGGTACTCCTTTAATTGCTATTATAGATACTGGTGCAACGCATTGTTTCATTGCTTTTGACTGTGCACAAAGATTGGGTTTGATTATGTCTGATATGAATGGGGAGATGGTTGTTGAAACTCCAGCTAAGGGTTCAATAGCTACTTCCCTTGTTTGCTTAAGTTGTCCGCTGTCTGTTTTTGGTAGAGATTTTGAAGTTGATCTCGTTTGTTTGCCGTTGGTGGGAATGGATGTAATATTGGGGATGAATTGGTTAGAATACAATCATGTCCTGATCAATTGTTTTACGAAGACGGTGCGGTTTTCTTCTGCTGAAGAAGAGAGTGGAACAGAATTTTTATCCACTAAAGAGATGAAGCGTTTAGAAAAGGATGGCGTGTTGATGTTTTCCTTGTTGGCGTACTTGTCGGTGGAGAACCAAGCTGTAATTGATGGGCTGCCTGTTGTGAAGGAATTTCCTGAAGTTTTCCCCGATGAGATTCCAGATGTGCCACCAGAGAGGGAGGTGGAATTTTTGATTGACCTTGTGCCGGGTACGAAGCCTGTGTCGATGGCTCCTTACCGTATGTCAGCTTCGGAGTTGGCTGAGTTGAAGAAGCAATTAGAAGACTTGCTTGACAAGAAGTTTGTGAGACCGAGTGTTTCACCGTGGGGAGCGCCGGTGTTGTTGGTAAAGAAGAAGGATGGTAGCATGCGGCTGTGTATCGATTACCGACAGCTGAATAAAGTGACGATTAAGAATAGGTATCCACTACCGAGGATTGATGACTTGATGGATCAACTAGTGGGTGCCCGCATTTTTAGCAAGATTGATTTGAGGTCGGGTTACCATCAGATAAAGGTGAAGGATGAGGATATGCAAAAGACGGCGTTTAGGACGCGGTATGGTCATTATGAATATAAGGTGATGCCTTTCGGTGTGACGAATGCACCTGGTGTGTTTATGGAATATATGAATAGAATTTTTCATGAGTACCTGGATTAGTTTGTAGTAGTCTTTATTGATGACATCTTGATTTATTCTAAGACTGAAGCTGAGCATGCAGAGCATTTGAGGATTGTATTGCAAGTGCTGAAAGAGAAGAAATTGTATGCCAAGTTATCCAAGTGCGAATTCTGGTTGCATGAAGTGAGTTTTCTTGGCCACATTATTTCTGGTAATGGTATTGCTGTGGATCCTTCGAAGGTTGATGCTGTGTCACAGTGGGAGACACCAAAGTCAGTTACTGAGGTGAGAAGTTTTCTTGGTTTGGCTGGTTATTACCGCAGATTTATTGAAGGATTCTCGAAGTTGGCACTTCCTTTGACACAGCTGACCTGTAAAGGTAAAGCATTTGTGTGGGATGCTCAATGTGAAAGTAGTTTCAATGAGTTGAAGCAAAGATTGACGACTGCTCCTATTTTAATTTTGCCAAAGCCGGAAGAACCTTTTGTTGTTTATTGTGATGCATCTAAGCTGGGATTAGGTGGTGTTTTGATGCAAGATGGCAAGGTGGTAGCGTATGCTTCTAGGCAGCTGAGAGTGCATGAGAAGAATTATCCTACACATGATCTGGAGTTGGCAGCCGTGGTATTTGTTTTGAAAATTTGGAGGCACTATTTGTACGGTTCCAGATTTGAGGTATTTAGTGACCATAAGAGTTTAAAGTATTTGTTCGATCAGAAAGAGTTGAACATGAGGCAGAGAAGGTGGCTTGAATTGCTTAAGGATTATGATTTTGGTTTGAATTACCATCCTGGTAAAGCCAATGTAGTTGCGGATGCGTTGAGCAGAAAGACGTTGCATATGTCTGCTTTGATGGTGAAAGAGTTTGAGCTACTTGAACAGTTTAGAGATTTGAGTCTTGTTTGTGAGAGATCGCCTCAAAGTGTACGGTTGGGCATGTTGAAGATTAATAGTGACTTCTTGAATGGTATCAAAGAGGCGCAGAAGCTGGATGTTAAGTTTGTGGATTTGATGGCTGCTAGTGATCAGAATGCGGATAGTGATTTCAAGGTCGATGACCAAGGTGTGTTGAGATTCAGAGGAAGGATTTGCATTCCTGATGATGATAGTTTGAAGAAGTTGATTTTAGAAGAAAGTCATAAGAGTAGTTTGAGTATGCATCCTGGAGCTACTAAAATGTATCATGACTTGAAGAAATTATTTTGGTGGTCCGGTTTGAAGAGAGATGTTGCTCAATTTGTGTATGCATGTTTGACTTGTCAGAAGTCTAAGGTAGAGCACCAGAAGCCTGCAGGGTTGTTGACTCCGTTAGATGTACCCGAGTGGAAGTGGGATAGCATTTCGATGGATTTTGTAACAAGTCTGCCGAATACCGCAAGAGGGCATGATGCCATTTGGGTCGTGGTCGACAGGTTGACTAAGTCGGCACACTTTATTCCGATCAATATTACTTATCCGGTAGCTCAGTTGGCGGAGATTTATATCCGTGACATTGTGAAATTGCATGGTGTTCCATCTAGTATTGTGTCGGATAGAGATCCGAGGTTTACATCAAGGTTTTGGAAGAGTTTGCAAGATGCATTGGGTTCGAAATTGAGATTGAGTTCGGCTTATCATCCGCAGACAGATGGTCAGTCGGAGAGAACTATCCAATCCTTAGAAGATTTGCTGAGGGTGTGTGTACTCGAGCAAGGTGGAGCTTGGGACAGCCACTTACCGTTGATAGAGTTCACCTATAACAATAGTTACCATTCGAGTATTGGTATGGCACCGTTCGAAGCTTTGTATGGTCGAAGGTGTAGAACTCCTCTATGTTGGTTCGAGTCGGGCGAAAGTGTTGTATTAGGACCCGAGTTAGTGCAGCAGACTACGGAAAAGGTCAAGATGATAAGAGAAAAGATGAAAGCATCTCAAGATCGTCAGAAGAGTTATCATGACAAGCGAAGAAAAGCCCTTGAGTTTCAGGAGGGTGAGCATGTGCTTTTGAGGGTTACTCCGATGACGGGTGTAGGACGTGCATTGAAGTCGAAGAAGTTGACTCCAAAGTTCATTGGTCCTTATCAGATTTCCGAGAGAATTGGAACCGTGGCGTATCGGATTGGATTGCCACCACATCTATCGAACTTGCATGATGTGTTTCATGTGTCGCAGTTGAGAAAGTATGTAGCTGATCCTTCACATGTTATTCCTAGAGACGATGTGCAAGTTAGAGATAATCTTACCGTTGAGACTTTGCCTTTGAGGATTGATGATCGCAAGGTAAAGCAGCTGAGAGGCAAGGAAATACCCCTAGTAAGAGTTGTTTGGGGCGGTGTAACCGGTGAGAGTTTGACTTGGGAGTTGGAGAGCAAGATGCAAGAATCCTATCCTGAGTTGTTTGTTGCTTGAGGTAATATATTGAGGACGAAATTTTCTTAGTTGGGGAGAGTTGTAACGCCCTAGTTTATATTTTACTACTTTTTAGGTGCTTAGAATATTTTATTTGGATTTATAAATGATTATGTGAATATGTGGTGTGTTTATGTGTTTATAATTATTTAGGTGATTTTATGTTATTTAAGAAAATAGGAGAACTATTATTATTTTGGAGAATTATGAAAATAGGTAGAATAATTAGTAATTATTAGAATTGTGGGTTAATGTGAATTAAAAGAAATTTAGTGAGGAGTTAAGAGTAAAAGGGGAGGTTACACTTTG
Organism: Medicago lupulina; assembly: GCA_958299785.1. NCBI lineage: Eukaryota > Viridiplantae > Streptophyta > Magnoliopsida > Fabales > Fabaceae > Medicago > Medicago lupulina. The sequence goes on from OY283139.1 coordinate 66,569,422, forward strand.
TGGGGAAAAATAAAATAGGAAAGTCAGTAAGGAAAGAAAATTGTACGTACAGTAAAGAACAAACAGACTTTTTGGGAGAAAAGAGAAGAACCAAGAGGGAAGAGCTAGGAAGAGAGAACCTGATCATTTTGCTGTAGAAATTTGCTAAATTAAGGTAAGGGTGGGTTTACTCTTCAACTGTTAATGTATAAGTATGTGTTTTTCATGAAAATAGATTGAATTTGGTGATTGTTGAACTAGGTTATGAACATGTTGAATTGCTCATTTCTTGATGAATTGTGTTGTTAATAATGCTGTTATGATATGTTCTGATGTTTTGTTGTGCCTTAAACCCATAAACATTGTTCCTAAACCATTTTGGGTGATTGGGGGATTAAAAATTGGGTTTTTGGATGAAAATAGGGTTAGAAATCGTAGGTTGTGTTTCTGCCCAGTTGAGCACTCGCTTAAGCGAGATACCCTTCGCTCAAGCGAGCAACTCCTTGGTACGCCCAGTCTGAATTTTAGCCGCTCGCTTAAGCGAGCCACGAGCGAACCCCGAGCGAGCAAAATGCTAACCTTCGTCATTTGCGTCGCTTAAGCGAGATCCCCGTCGCTTAAGCGAGAGACGCTAATTTCTGCCCAGGATTGCGTATTTAGCCCGTTCGCTTAAGCGAACCAGGAGCGAGCCGTAAGCGAGGAAAAACCCAACTTACGTGATTTGACTCGCTCAAGCGAGAAGCTGCTCGCTTAAGCGAGCAGGGTCCTGTGCGACCCAAAATGTGATTTTTCTAAAGTGTTCCAAACCCAAACCTAAGCTTTCTAAGATGTTTATTGGATTTATTAAGAATTGTTTAGATGATAAAACTTATATATGAAGATGATTAAGATGGAATTATGTATGCTTATGTGCAAATAATTATACTTGCTAAGTTGAATTGCCTTGTTGTTGTGAAGTGGTATAGTCCAGTTGGGGAGGGTATCCTAAGTTGTTGTTGTTGTTGGTTGCATGCTGATATGCTCCATTAAGATGTTGGGTTGTATGCTGATATACACCATAGAGTCATTCATACTCATATGCATTTGTTGGGGGCTTATTGCCCTGGAATGTTTATCATTCACCTGTTGGGGGCTTATTGCCCTGGAACGCTTTATCGTTCACCTGTTGGGGGCTTATTGCCCTGGGATGCTTTAACCATCCAAACTGTTGGGGGCTTATTGCCCTGGAATGCTTAGCATTCAACGCGCGTAGTTGGTACCACATGCATAATGCATTAGATGTTGATGGAGTCTTGCATTAGTTGTAGGTGTGAGTTGTCCTGTTGGAATTGTTGTTGGTGAGATGTCGCCACAAGAGTTGTTGTTGTTGTTGTTGATGTTAATCAAAGATGAAATTTAATTTATAAAGTTGAGATGATATTGATGATGTTGTTGCTGTTAGTTGTTATGAATTGTTGTTGTTTCAATTTACTTTGATGATTCATATATTTGTATATTACTTTTGATTTGTGAACTCACCCCTTCTGCTGGAATTGCCGCCTCGTGGGCAAGTGCAGGTAGCGAAGACTAGGGATGTTGGCTCTTGCGTCTAGGGCTCTGATACATAGTAGGGATGGGGAAACGTTATCTTTCTTGTATTCCTTTATGTATCATTTCTTTTGAAGAAGATGCTGTTGAGATTTATTTGTGGAATAATTTTACTATGTTGATGGTTTTTGTGCCAAGGACATGATGTGGTTATTGAATATGTTTTTCAATTAAAGAATTTCCGCTGCAGAATTTTAATATGATAAATTGTTGTTGGATTTAAATAGTTTTTATATTCTATTTAAATAATTTTGAAAAAAGTAGTGTAATACTCCGTTGTTTGTTGAGTAACTCTGATTATTATTTTATGATTAATACTATTACGTTATTTCGGGAACGGGGTGTTACATTTGTTAACAGACAACCTCTGTTGGATGGAACCAACTATGATTATTGGAAATCACGGATGAGTGCCTATCTAAAATCTATTGACAGTAAGAGTTGGAAGGCAGTGATAAAAGGATGGGAACATCCAGTTGTCCTTGACAAAGACGGGAACAAAACTGAAGTTTTGAAACCTGGGGAAGAATGGTATGTGTAACACCCTATTTTCCGACGATAATTATTACATAATAATAATAAATTTAAAAATTAGGATGTTATAAAATTTCACATGATATCACATAATAGAATAAATTTTCCTTTTAAAAAATAATTTCAACAGCAGAAAACAATCACCTGATCTTATTAATAAAAAGTTCTCTTATCATTCAACATTGAAATAGAAATAACAATAGTTCTCAAGATTAAAACTCAGATAAATAAATTTAATGTCAACCCCAACCCTGGTGTTACATATCAGAGCTCGTGTTCGACTACATTTCTAATCATTACTAAAATAGAATTAACGGGATACATTTCCCGTCGCAACCTTATAGGTGTCCCGCAACTAGATCTCCTCGTCCTAACTATCTGCACCCCACGGGTACAGACACCATAAATACAACTGTCATACCCTCATTTTGGACCTAAAAATACTCGTTTAAATTTCCTTTCTATTCCTAATACTTTTTCAATTTACTGTACATTACTCTGCAATTTACCACTGTGCTTCAGCTGCATACGTTACCGTTTCTGTCTTTTTATTTTTGCATAAAATCATACAAAAGGGTATTTTGGTCATTTCCCGCAATGGAACCCATTTTAGTCCCTACAATTTGTCCCTGAGTCTTTTCAATCTGTCTGCATGAATCATTAATCAAATTTTGTACAAAATCGTCTTAGTTCTGCATCTGAGTCAGTCTGAGTCATTTTAACCCCCAGGGGTATTTTGGTCTTTTCACATTATTTGATTTTTGGGCAGAGAGGTATTTTGAAATACCTCATTTTTGGTAGTTTGTTAATTTTAGTCCATTTTGTCAATTTTAACTGTTTCACTTTACATTTTTTCCAAATTACATTTTTTACCAATTTTATTTTTACTTTTTGCAAATAGGTCCAAATTTTATTTTAATTGCAATTTAGTCCAAAATTTTACATTTCATTGCAGAAGTGTCCAATTCCAATTTTCAAAACAGTCCAATTCAGTTTTAATCTCAGAGGTCCGAATTCTTATAAATTGCATTTCAGTCCCAAATTTTCCAAAATTGCATTTTAGTCCTTTTTTTCAGTTCAGTCCACAAGTGCCACGCAAGCTGTCCAAGTCCACATGTCACAAGCTCATTGGATCAGGTACACACATGGCAGCCTATAAAAGGCCACCACTGTACAAGTCAGAATCAGAATCCACAAATCAGAGCCACATCACACAAACAGATTCAGTTTTCTCTCTCCATTCAGTTACAGATCAAATCCAACAAACTCACAGAAAAGCTCAAGAACACACAAACCCTAGCTCGAATTCAACACCAATTCAGATCAATTTCACACCAAAAACAGCAAATTCGCCATTGAATTCGATCATCAGCATCAAATAGAGTTCGAATCCACGCAAATTCAAGCAACTCTGAGAGATTCGCATGAACCTTCATCACTGAGTTGTGAGCCTGCAATTCTACGCGAGCACGCCACTGGAAGCAACGCGCTACGAGCGTGATCACAGGCAGATCAGAGAAGGAGAAAGAGGAGAAGAAGTGAGGGTTTTCACCGGTTCGAACCAGAAGAAGAAAAGAGCGAAATTGCCTTACCAGCGAAGATTCAGAACCAAGGATCGGAAGAAACGGTTCTAATCCCCAAGCAAGACTCAGGTAATACTCAAGCTCTATCTCATTTCACTAAGAATCATCACAAGTCCAGAACCGTATGAATCCATAACCAATTCGAGCTGTTCGGACCCAAAACCTTTACCCTAACTCAAAAGAATTTGAAAAATCAGAGGAAAGCTTCAGAATCCACAACGAGTGTGGATCGAATCATTTCCTCATCGTTTTACAACGTTTTCATCCAGAAAACACGAAAGATCCGAACAGTTTGAACCGGTATCAAGCACGAAGGTTTACGCCGTTTCAACGGTTAAAACCGTTCGTTCTTGATGGATTCATGTTTAGGTTGAGAGTAGGAACGGTTTAAGCCATAGATTAGCAAGGTCTGAACAAGATTCAAGAAATTAGGGTTTGGGGTGTGTGAGATGAGAGAATGGCGCAAGAGAGAAGAAGAAGAAAGAGAAATGATCCAAGGAAATGAAGGGAACCGGGTTCCCAGCGCTTTTATATAAGCTTCTGGACCGGGTCGCTCCATACCCGGTCCACTTCCCCTTAGTTGTGTGCGTTGGATCAAGATCCTGATGGATCTGGATCAATCCAACGCTCCTAGAGCGTTAGTTTGATCCGGACCCATCAGATCCGTGGGTTTGGGTTGTGAAACTATGGGCCTTTAGCTTTCTTGCATTTTTTTTAGGTTTTTTTTGTTGATAATGGCACCTCTTTTCTTGCTGATTGAACCCTGTGCATGCTAAAAATTTCTTGCAAAAATTCCTAAAAATTTACTATGTGTTTTGGTGTGTTTATGACTGTTTTTTATGATATTTTACATACTGAAAGTTGATAAAAAAGGATAAGTGTAAATTTCCCTTTTTAATTGGTATGTTTTGTTGTGCTTGTGTGAATCTCCTCGTGACTTTTAGTCCAAATTTGTATCACATTATTCTAGTGCTTAGCCTTTGATTCTATGATGATTACCTTTGTTTCTTGATGGATCCATTTAATCTTGGCAAGTTTAATTTTCTTTTGTTTTGGTGCATTATTCTCAATCTTGTTAAACTTGAATTTTGTGATATTTCCCATTTTTGTTAAATTTGATTCTTGATACCAATTTTGTGATATTTCGCAATTATGTTTAGTTTGGTTCTTGATACTAATTGTGTGATATTTTGCAATCTTGTCTAGTTAGAGTTTTGATGCCAATTTTGTGATATTTTGCAATTTTGTTTAGTGTGATTTTATGCTAATTTTGTGATAGTTTGCCATTTTGCTTAGGATTAGTATTTCATTATTATTTTTTTTCTTCTTGTTTTACTAACTATTTTACTCTATGTTTCATGCATACTAAGCATCTCATCTCATTCCCATTTCTTCCTTTAACTCTTTCATGGAACGTTCAACTAATTCTCATGCAATGTTTAGGTAGTTTACTTTCCTTTCAAATTCTTGCAAGATCATAGAATGTAAATTAGGACCCGATGTAAAAGACTATGGACTATAATGATGTACACCGACACAAGCACCGGCACGCACACACGTTGTATGTTCACCGCTAGATGTATGTTTAGGAAGCGTGATACTTAGGAAAAAACTCATTCTCTCTTTCTCAAAAAAATAACACATCACTCAAAGATTTTTACAATAAAGTGAAGTCAAAACTTCACTCATTTTTCCTTTTATTTTCTTAAGCAAAATCAAAATGAACACTAATTCTCAACCTTAACCATTTTTGTAAATAAATTGGACCAACCTCACTTGTTTCCAAATCTCATGCCTTTACGGCCTCTCATCCTTTTCTTCAAAAACTATTTTCAAAACTAAAATTGAACCAACCCACAAAAAAACATTTTGGAAGAGAACTACATGGAATTTTGATCCCTTAAAAGGGTATGTAGGCAAGAGACTCAAAATCTCTCCAAGTCCAATAAAAACAACACTCAAAATCTTCTTTCTCTCATTCTTAAAATCAATCCCTTTTTTACAAATAGCGATAAAAGCAAAGCGTACACATAAGACTAGTAAAACGGTTCCTATAGGATACTATTGTCATTGCGGGTGCCTAACACCTTCCCGTAGTGAAATCAGCCCCGAGCTCAGAATTTCTAAGGTTTTTTCTCGATTTTACCTTTCCCCAAAAAAAATAGAGATATCAATGATTGAAAGGTTCAAATCTAATTAATGATTTGACACCCGAAAATCGCGATAACAACAACAACAAGAAAGGGGTGAGAAATCAAGCCATAACATATTTTTAGGAAAACACGCACAAATCATTAAAATAAAGATAATAATAATATTTTGTCGTCGTAAGAATATCAACCAATATTTTATCCTCAACATATCACTCATTTCATCATCTCACTCTATTCCACAATCTTAACATCAAACACAAATATCATCATTTAAATGCATATGGACTCATCCTAAGACCTATATGAATGTGGTACCACACCTATCATCACCAAGTTGCCAGAGATATGTTACTGGACTTTTTCATCACCAATTCTTCACCATTTTTCTAGACTCGATTCTAGTATGTATGCATGAGACTGACTCATCAAGTAAATACACATCAACACATCATCAACACATCATTCATTAATGCACGACTCTCTCTAATATGCACAACACCATAATAAAAACAAGAACATCACCATAATTAAACATCACCATTTCCATCACCAAATGTTATTAAACGTCACTAATATCCTCACCAAATATAAATATACCTCACCATTATCGTCACCATAATTTCTAAACATCACCACTATCACCACAAATATAAGCAAGCATCACCTCTCTCATCGCCATTATAATATAAAAATCCTCATCATAATTTAAACGTCGTCAATTTCATTTTCTTAATATGTGTATGCATCATCTTTTTCAGCATCGTTATATTATAAACATCTTCACCCTCGTCGTATTTATTTATATACATGTATAAATATTAATCGTTAACACTATTTATCACGTTTCTAAGATTCCCCGTCATTACCCTCTAACAACCGTTTAGTTCACCTCTTTATCTCTTCAGTAATCCAAGACTTACGCGTGACTAATTTTTTTTTATGTCAACATCCCTCTATTTTATTTTATTATTCATCTTAAGAAAATACTCTATTCTCTCATCTATTCTAGGCTCTCTCTATACAATTTATCTCTGATATCATACCCTATTCCTCAATTTTAGTCTCAAGATGTATTATTATTCATTATCATTAGATATAATGTATCCTCTCTATATAGCTAGGTTCTTTCCTCCATCGTCATTAACTCTTCGAAATTATTCTTCCCATTAAAGCGACTTTATATCTTATTACCTCGTTCTCACATTCGTCATCATCTATACATCGATCATCATCCTAACCTTAACTTATTTCTATGTTAAATTTATTATCTCATCTTATCGTTACGTTTGACTTCAACAACTTTCCTCACTAAGATTTCATTATAATTTAAGGAGTTATTCTCTCAATACCGGTCGTTATTATTATAGTCAAACATTATAACTGTTACCTCTTATCTTCCTACCTATTCATCTTGATCCCTTCTAATTCAATTACCATCTTATTCTTATCTATCATCATTCCTATTATCTTCCATTACTTAATGCACAACACCCTACCTTCCTTCACGTTATGTCTTAACGACTCACTCATCGTCTAAGATCATCTAAATTTAACTTATATATTCTTTATACATTTTTACAGCTTACACATTCCTATCGAACATTCATATTAAGTTCTTTAACTATCTTGACTCTTTTACTCTTCAACTTAACAATATTCCTAAACTCTTTGTTGGTTTAAAGAGATTATATTTAACTTCATCAATTACCCTAAGAGAACCTACTTTATATCTTCTCTTATCATCGTATTTTTCATTTCTTTATCTCTCTCATATTTTATACCCTCTTAATCGACTTACCACATTAAACCCTTTAAATATCTCAAGGAATTACTCTCGTCATTAACACTCCATCATGAACTACTATATATATCTCTACTTCTTCTACTCTTTTTAGGCACATCACTAATTCGAGGAACTTGTATTTATCATATTCATCTATCTTAAAATAATACTCTATGTATTCTCCTATCATTATTTTTTACTTCCATTTACCAAGTCATCTCTTAACATCATTAAATTCTCTTACACAATTATCATCGGTTTATGTTTTAGACTCGCTATTATTCCGAGGTAATAACTTATATTTATGCCTAAACACCCTTCCTAATTTACGTATATAGATTAAGGACCCTTACTTTTAATCTACACAATAATGGCTTGGTTAAACTCACTAATGTTCTCATAGATGTTCTAGAGTCCACTGAAAGGGTTATGCTGAAATTTCACGGAAAATGCAGCATGACCTACATGCAGTATTTTAATCATATTTAAAGTTCTAAAAATCTAATTGGAGTCCAACCAAAAGCAACTGAAAGCTAACAACCATATCTAGAACATTCATGAAGACGCCCAAACCTAATTCATAACAGAAAATTCCAGAAAATTTGATTTTCCTTAGCTTGGGGAAAGAGCTCGACCTTGCTGATCTCTGCTGACCCCTGTGTAGTATTTTGATCATATCTTGAGTTCTATATCATTAAAGCGAGTCCCTCCAAAGGCTAGTGAAAGCTAACATCCATATCTACAGCTTTCATGTAGATACCTAAACCCAGTTCGAAACTTAAACTTGTCAAACTGAGACAACAAGAAACGCGTTTTGCATAGTGACACCAAATCGCAATTCAGCTGCGATTTTACCTTGGGGAATCCTTTTCGACTTCGTTTTCGATCCAATACTCTCGAAACTTGACCCTAGAACATTAATTATTCATTAACCTACTGGATTATCCACTCATTTTAACACTAGAAACTCAATCGAAACCTAAACTAGTTTTGCTTAATTCTTACCTTTCAACATCATCTTTTAATTCATTCACATTCATTCTCTCATCCAAATTCACACCATAACAGCAACAACATACTAGAAATTTAAGACAACATTCCCATCATAGATTAAGATACCCTACAGTGCAAAGATTCTCCCCCTTACCTCAATTCCTTTAGAAATTCCAGCTTTGCCTTGATTCCGTCGCAACTAGGGTTTCTCCTTTTCTCCTCCTTTCTTCTCTCTTTTACAAGTTCAGCAAAAGTGGCCTTTCAAACTCCTAATGTTTCTATTTATATTTGGGCCAATCACTTGTTATAATTTTCTTCTCCTCTAATCAATATTCTTTTACTCCCCCCTCCCCTACTTATTTAAAACTTATATTATACACCTCCGACTCTATATTATTTTGTTTTGATTCCTCTCTACATTTAATTTAAATTCTCATCTTATTTCTCAATCATCATCAATATTCTATTTTCTCAACAATAAAATAACACTCAACCTAAATCATCATCAATAATAATATTAACCAAAACTTCACCTATTAAACTTCATGGAATTAATTAAAATAGAAAATTGGGGTGTTACAACTCTCCCCCACTTAAAGAATTTTCGCCCTCGAAAATTACTCGAAGGTAGTTGCTCTGGATGAAACTTCCTCAACCGATTCTACATACTATACTCATTCTTTACTCCTCCAGTTCATGTTCAGTTTTAGAAATCCATATCCTAAACTAATCAAATTCATCTACCTAAAGTCTACACCTTCGGGCATCATTGATCCTCCACATTCAACCGTTACCCGTTATATATTAAATCCTTCGTATGTTCTCTTGGCTTTATCTTACCTCACCTTTGGTCTCTTCGTGGCATGCCCACTCGGATTTTCAACTTATCCTCTAACAATCCAAATGAATGCCTAAAATACGACGCAAGGTTGCCTACACTTCAATCCTAGCTACTAGGATAATTCAATTGATCGAAACTTATATCTCCCATTCTGTAAGTAAATAGTACCTAACCTACGTCCTCCAAAATTATCCTTCGCTTTAGCATCTCATGACTATCCATCTAAACCATGTCCCACCAAAAGATTCGCATCCCAGCTGATAGCTAATCTAAACCACATCCATCATTCTTCTACAACTTATTCACCCACAATTAAACTTACAACGTCGAAAATTTGCAACTCATACCACCATCCTAACTTGTTAAGTCTCAATACTGAACTCATGCCTCATATTCCTTCAACCTATATCTAGCACTAATTTAACTCCAAGGATGTCATCATAGCGTTTCACTTCTCACTTCGAAGACTAAAACTTCTATTCTGAAATGCCACCACCTACGAGACATCTCCGAGAAGCCAGAGTGTCTCCCCCACTTGTTTCTTTTCCTACCCACAACCTCCTATTGAACTTTCCTCTCTCCCTCATCAGCCGGAACCTTACAAGGCTTACTACGCTCCTGATTTCTTACCCTTCATCCCTCTAGCACTCTTGTAGTGGCCGACTTTGCCCGACTATCTCCCTTCAACCACCCTCTCATGTACCATATACAACTAAACAACTATTAACGTAATCAGGCATTGACAGTGCCTGCACACATCCCGTCTGTGGGGACATAACAAAATTATAAAACCTAGGCCGGATAGACCGACCTGCTCTGATACCAACTATGTAACACCCTATTTTCCGATGATAATTATTACATAATAACAATAAATTTAAAAATTAGGATGTTATAAAATATCACATGATATCACATAATAGAATAAATTTTCCTTTTAAAAAATAATTTCAACAGCAGAAAACAATCACCTGATCTTATTAATAAAAAGTTCTCTTATCATTCAACATTGAAATAGAAATAACAATAGTTCCCAAGATTTAAACTCAAATACATAAATTTAATGTCAACTCCAACCCTAGTGTTACATATCAGAGCTCGTGTTCGAATACATTTCTAATCATTACTAAAATAAAATTAACGGGATACATTTCCTGTCGTAACCTTATAGGTGTCCCGCAACTAGATCTCCTCATCCTAAGTATTTGCACCCCACGGGTACAGACACCATAAATACAACAACCAGAAAGGGGTGAGAAATCTAGCCATAACATATTATTAGAAAAACACGCACAAATCGTTTAAATAAAGATAATAATAATATTTTGTCGTCGTAAGAATATCAACCAATATTTTATCCTCAACATATCACTCATTTCATCATCTCACTCTATTCCACAATCTTAACATCAAACACAAATATCATCATTTAAATGCATATGGACTCATCCTAAGACCTATATGAATGTGGTACCACACCTATCATCACCAAGTTGCCAGAGATATGTTACTGGACTTTTTCATCACCAATTCTTCACCATTTTTCTAGACTCGATTCTAGTATGTATGCATGAGACTGACTCATCAAGTAAATACACATCAACACATCATCAACACATCATTCATTAATGCACGACTCTCTCTAATATGCACAACACCATAATAAAAACAAGAACATCACCATAATTAAACATCACCATTTCCATCACCAAATGTTATTAAACGTCACTAATATCCTCACCAAATATAAATATACCTCACCATTATCGTCACCATAATTTCTAAACATCACCACTATCACCACAAATATAAGCAAGCATCACCTCTCTCATCGCCATTATAATATAAAAATCCTCATCATAATTTAAACGTCGTCAATTTCATTTTCTTAATATGTGTATGCATCATCTTTTTCAGCATCGTTATATTATAAACATCTTCACCCTCGTCGTATTTATTTATATACATGTATAAATATTAATCGTTAACACTATTTATCACGTTTCTAAGATTCCCCGTCATTACCCTCTAACAACCGTTTAGTTCACCTCTTTATCTCTTCAGTAATCCAAGACTTACGCGTGACTAATTTTTTTTTATGTCAACATCCCTCTATTTTATTTTATTATTCATCTTAAGAAAATACTCTATTCTCTCATCTATTCTAGGCTCTCTCTATACAATTTATCTCTGATATCATACCCTATTCCTCAATTTTAGTCTCAAGATGTATTATTATTCATTATCATTAGATATAATGTATCCTCTCTATATAGCTAGGTTCTTTCCTCCATCGTCATTAACTCTTCGAAATTATTCTTCCCATTAAAGCGACTTTATATCTTATTACCTCGTTCTCACATTCGTCATCATCTATACATCGATCATCATCCTAACCTTAACTTATTTCTATGTTAAATTTATTATCTCATCTTATCGTTACGTTTGACTTCAACAACTTTCCTCACTAAGATTTCATTATAATTTAAGGAGTTATTCTCTCAATACCGGTCGTTATTATTATAGTCAAACATTATAACTGTTACCTCTTATCTTCCTACCTATTCATCTTGATCCCTTCTAATTCAATTACCATCTTATTCTTATCTATCATCATTCCTATTATCTTCCATTACTTAATGCACAACACCCTACCTTCCTTCACGTTATGTCTTAACGACTCACTCATCGTCTAAGATCATCTAAATTTAACTTATATATTCTTTATACATTTTTACAGCTTACACATTCCTATCGAACATTCATATTAAGTTCTTTAACTATCTTGACTCTTTTACTCTTCAACTTAACAATATTCCTAAACTCTTTGTTGGTTTAAAGAGATTATATTTAACTTCATCAATTACCCTAAGAGAACCTACTTTATATCTTCTCTTATCATCGTATTTTTCATTTCTTTATCTCTCTCATATTTTATACCCTCTTAATCGACTTACCACATTAAACCCTTTAAATATCTCAAGGAATTACTCTCGTCATTAACACTCCATCATGAACTACTATATATATCTCTACTTCTTCTACTCTTTTTAGGCACATCACTAATTCGAGGAACTTGTATTTATCATATTCATCTATCTTAAAATAATACTCTATGTATTCTCCTATCATTATTTTTTACTTCCATTTACCAAGTCATCTCTTAACATCATTAAATTCTCTTACACAATTATCATCGGTTTATGTTTTAGACTCGCTATTATTCCGAGGTAATAACTTATATTTATGCCTAAACACCCTTCCTAATTTACGTATATAGATTAAGGACCCTTACTTTTAATCTACACAATAATGGCTTGGTTAAACTCACTAATGTTCTCATAGATGTTCTAGAGTCCACTGAAAGGGTTATGCTGAAATTTCACGGAAAATGCAGCATGACCTACATGCAGTATTTTAATCATATTTAAAGTTCTAAAAATCTAATTGGAGTCCAACCAAAAGCAACTGAAAGCTAACAACCATATCTAGAACATTCATGAAGACGCCCAAACCTAATTCATAACAGAAAATTCCAGAAAATTTGATTTTCCTTAGCTTGGGGAAAGAGCTCGACCTTGCTGATCTCTGCTGACCCCTGTGTAGTATTTTGATCATATCTTGAGTTCTATATCATTAAAGCGAGTCCCTCCAAAGGCTAGTGAAAGCTAACATCCATATCTACAGCTTTCATGTAGATACCTAAACCCAGTTCGAAACTTAAACTTGTCAAACTGAGACAACAAGAAACGCGTTTTGCATAGTGACACCAAATCGCAATTCAGCTGCGATTTTACCTTGGGGAATCCTTTTCGACTTCGTTTTCGATCCAATACTCTCGAAACTTGACCCTAGAACATTAATTATTCATTAACCTACTGGATTATCCACTCATTTTAACACTAGAAACTCAATCGAAACCTAAACTAGTTTTGCTTAATTCTTACCTTTCAACATCATCTTTTAATTCATTCACATTCATTCTCTCATCCAAATTCACACCATAACAGCAACAACATACTAGAAATTTAAGACAACATTCCCATCATAGATTAAGATACCCTACAGTGCAAAGATTCTCCCCCTTACCTCAATTCCTTTAGAAATTCCAGCTTTGCCTTGATTCCGTCGCAACTAGGGTTTCTCCTTTTCTCCTCCTTTCTTCTCTCTTTTACAAGTTCAGCAAAAGTGGCCTTTCAAACTCCTAATGTTTCTATTTATATTTGGGCCAATCACTTGTTATAATTTTCTTCTCCTCTAATCAATATTCTTTTACTCCCCCCTCCCCTACTTATTTAAAACTTATATTATACACCTCCGACTCTATATTATTTTGTTTTGATTCCTCTCTACATTTAATTTAAATTCTCATCTTATTTCTCAATCATCATCAATATTCTATTTTCTCAACAATAAAATAACACTCAACCTAAATCATCATCAATAATAATATTAACCAAAACTTCACCTATTAAACTTCATGGAATTAATTAAAATAGAAAATTGGGGTGTTACAACTCTCCCCCACTTAAAGAATTTTCGCCCTCGAAAATTACTCGAAGGTAGTTGCTCTGGATGAAACTTCCTCAACCGATTCTACATACTATACTCATTCTTTACTCCTCCAGTTCATGTTCAGTTTTAGAAATCCATATCCTAAACTAATCAAATTCATCTACCTAAAGTCTACACCTTCGGGCATCATTGATCCTCCACATTCAACCGTTACCCGTTATATATTAAATCCTTCGTATGTTCTCTTGGCTTTATCTTACCTCACCTTTGGTCTCTTCGTGGCATGCCCACTCGGATTTTCAACTTATCCTCTAACAATCCAAATGAATGCCTAAAATACGACGCAAGGTTGCCTACACTTCAATCCTAGCTACTAGGATAATTCAATTGATCGAAACTTATATCTCCCATTCTGTAAGTAAATAGTACCTAACCTACGTCCTCCAAAATTATCCTTCGCTTTAGCATCTCATGACTATCCATCTAAACCATGTCCCACCAAAAGATTCGCATCCCAGCTGATAGCTAATCTAAACCACATCCATCATTCTTCTACAACTTATTCACCCACAATTAAACTTACAACGTCGAAAATTTGCAACTCATACCACCATCCTAACTTGTTAAGTCTCAATACTGAACTCATGCCTCATATTCCTTCAACCTATATCTAGCACTAATTTAACTCCAAGGATGTCATCATAGCGTTTCACTTCTCACTTCGAAGACTAAAACTTCTATTCTGAAATGCCACCACCTACGAGACATCTCCGAGAAGCCAGAGTGTCTCCCCCACTTGTTTCTTTTCCTACCCACAACCTCCTATTGAACTTTCCTCTCTCCCTCATCAGCCGGAACCTTACAAGGCTTACTACGCTCCTGATTTCTTACCCTTCATCCCTCTAGCACTCTTGTAGTGGCCGACTTTGCCCGACTATCTCCCTTCAACCACCCTCTCATGTACCATATACAACTAAACTATTAACGTAATCAGGCATTGACAGTGCCTGCACACATCCCGTCTGTGGGGACATAACAAAATTATAAAACCTAGGCCGGATAGACCGACCTGCTCTGATACCAACTATGTAACACCCTATTTTCCGATGATAATTATTACATAATAACAATAAATTTAAAAATTAGGATGTTATAAAATATCACATGATATCACATAATAGAATAAATTTTCCTTTTAAAAAATAATTTCAACAGCAGAAAACAATCACCTGATCTTATTAATAAAAAGTTCTCTTATCATTCAACATTGAAATAGAAATAACAATAGTTCCCAAGATTTAAACTCAAATACATAAATTTAATGTCAACTCCAACCCTAGTGTTACATATCAGAGCTCGTGTTCGAATACATTTCTAATCATTACTAAAATAAAATTAACGGGATACATTTCCTGTCGTAACCTTATAGGTGTCCCGCAACTAGATCTCCTCATCCTAAGTATTTGCACCCCACGGGTACAGACACCATAAATACAACAACCAGAAAGGGGTGAGAAATCTAGCCATAACATATTATTAGAAAAACACGCACAAATCGTTTAAATAAAGATAATAATAATATTTTGTCGTCGTAAGAATATCAACCAATATTTTATCCTCAACATATCACTCATTTCATCATCTCACTCTATTCCACAATCTTAACATCAAACAAAAATATCATCATTTAAACGCATATGGACTCATCCTAAGACCTATATGAATATGGTATCACACCTATCATCACCAAGTTGCTAGAGATATGTTACTGGACTTTTCCTCACCAAATTGCCAGAGATATGTTACTGGACTTTTTCATCACCAATTAATCACCATTTTTCTAAACTTGATTCTGGTATGTATGCATGAGACTGACTCGTCAAGTAAATACACATCAACACATCATTCATTAATGCACGACTCTCTCTAATATGCACAACACCATAATAAAAACAAGAACATCACCATAATATTTATCTCTCTCATATTTTATACCCTCTTAATCGACTTACCACATTAGACCCTTTAAATATCTCAAGGAATTATTCTCGTCGTTAACACTCCATCATGAACTACTATATATATCTCTACTTCTTCTACTCTTTTTAGGCTCATCACTAATTCGAGGAACTTGTGTTTATAATATTCATCTATCTTAAAATAATACTCTATGTATTCTCCTATCATTATTTTTTACTTCCATTTACCAAGTCATCTCTTAACATCATTAAATTCTCTTAGACCATTATCATCAGTTTATGTTATAGACTCGCTATTATTCCGAGGTAATAACTTATATTTATGCCTAAACACCCTTCCTAATTTAGGTATATAGATTAAGGACTCTTACTTTTAATCTACACGCTAACGGCTTGGTTAAACTCACTAATATTCTCATAGATGTTCTAGAGTCCACTGAAAGGGTTATGCTGAAATTTCACGGAAAATGCAGCATGACCTACATGCAGTATTTTAATCATAATTAAAGTTCTAAAAATCTAATTGGAGTCCAACCAAAAGCAACTGAAAGCTAACAACCATATCTACAACATTCATGAAGAAGCCCAAACCTAATTCATAACAGAAAATTCCAGAAAATTTGATTTTCCTTAGCTTGGGGAAAGAGCTCGACCTTGCTGATCTCTGCTGACCCCTGTGTAGTATTTTGATCATATCTTGAGTTCTATATCATTAAAGCGAGTCCCTCCAAAGGCTAGTGAAAGCTAACATCCATATCTACAGCTTTCATGTAGATACCTAAACCCAGTTCGAAACTTAAACTTGTCAAACTGAGACAACAAGAAACGCGTTTTGCATAGTGACACCAAATCGCAATTCAGCTGCGATTTTACCTTGGGGAATCCTTTTCGACTTCGTTTTCGATCCAATACTCTCGAAACTTGACCCTAGAACATTAATTATTCATTAACCTACTGGATTATCCACTCATTTTAACACTAGAAACTCAATCGAAACCTAAACTAGTTTTGCTTAATTCTTACCTTTCAACATCATCTTTTAATTCATTCACATTCATTCTCTCATCCAAATTCACACCATAACAGCAACAACATACTAGAAATTTAAGACAACATTCCCATCATAGATTAAGATACCCTACAGTGCAAAGATTCTCCCCCTTACCTCAATTCCTTTAGAAATTCCAGCTTTGCCTTGATTCCGTCGCAACTAGGGTTTCTCCTTTTCTCCTCCTTTCTTCTCTCTTTTACAAGTTCAGCAAAAGTGGCCTTTCAAACTCCTAATGTTTCTATTTATATTTGGGCCAATCACTTGTTATAATTTTCTTCTCCTCTAATCAATATTCTTTTACTCCCCCCTCCCCTACTTATTTAAAACTTATATTATACACCTCCGACTCTATATTATTTTGTTTTGATTCCTCTCTACATTTAATTTAAATTCTCATCTTATTTCTCAATCATCATCAATATTCTATTTTCTCAACAATAAAATAACACTCAACCTAAATCATCATCAATAATAATATTAACCAAAACTTCACCTATTAAACTTCATGGAATTAATTAAAATAGAAAATTGGGGTGTTACAACTCTCCCCCACTTAAAGAATTTTCGCCCTCGAAAATTACTCGAAGGTAGTTGCTCTGGATGAAACTTCCTCAACCGATTCTACATACTATACTCATTCTTTACTCCTCCAGTTCATGTTCAGTTTTAGAAATCCATATCCTAAACTAATCAAATTCATCTACCTAAAGTCTACACCTTCGGGCATCATTGATCCTCCACATTCAACCGTTACCCGTTATATATTAAATCCTTCGTATGTTCTCTTGGCTTTATCTTACCTCACCTTTGGTCTCTTCGTGGCATGCCCACTCGGATTTTCAACTTATCCTCTAACAATCCAAATGAATGCCTAAAATACGACGCAAGGTTGCCTACACTTCAATCCTAGCTACTAGGATAATTCAATTGATCGAAACTTATATCTCCCATTCTGTAAGTAAATAGTACCTAACCTACGTCCTCCAAAATTATCCTTCGCTTTAGCATCTCATGACTATCCATCTAAACCATGTCCCACCAAAAGATTCGCATCCCAGCTGATAGCTAATCTAAACCACATCCATCATTCTTCTACAACTTATTCACCCACAATTAAACTTACAACGTCGAAAATTTGCAACTCATACCACCATCCTAACTTGTTAAGTCTCAATACTGAACTCATGCCTCATATTCCTTCAACCTATATCTAGCACTAATTTAACTCCAAGGATGTCATCATAGCGTTTCACTTCTCACTTCGAAGACTAAAACTTCTATTCTGAAATGCCACCACCTACGAGACATCTCCGAGAAGCCAGAGTGTCTCCCCCACTTGTTTCTTTTCCTACCCACAACCTCCTATTGAACTTTCCTCTCTCCCTCATCAGCCGGAACCTTACAAGGCTTACTACGCTCCTGATTTCTTACCCTTCATCCCTCTAGCACTCTTGTAGTGGCCGACTTTGCCCGACTATCTCCCTTCAACCACCCTCTCATGTACCATATACAACTAAACAACTATTAACGTAATCAGGCATTGACAGTGCCTGCACACATCCCGTCTGTGGGGACATAACAAAATTATAAAACCTAGGCCGGATAGACCGACCTGCTCTGATACCAACTATGTAACACCCTATTTTCCGATGATAATTATTACATAATAACAATAAATTTAAAAATTAGGATGTTATAAAATATCACATGATATCACATAATAGAATAAATTTTCCTTTTAAAAAATAATTTCAACAGCAGAAAACAATCACCTGATCTTATTAATAAAAAGTTCTCTTATCATTCAACATTGAAATAGAAATAACAATAGTTCCCAAGATTTAAACTCAAATACATAAATTTAATGTCAACTCCAACCCTAGTGTTACATATCAGAGCTCGTGTTCGAATACATTTCTAATCATTACTAAAATAAAATTAACGGGATACATTTCCTGTCGTAACCTTATAGGTGTCCCGCAACTAGATCTCCTCATCCTAAGTATTTGCACCCCACGGGTACAGACACCATAAATACAACAACCAGAAAGGGGTGAGAAATCTAGCCATAACATATTATTAGAAAAACACGCACAAATCGTTTAAATAAAGATAATAATAATATTTTGTCGTCGTAAGAATATCAACCAATATTTTATCCTCAACATATCACTCATTTCATCATCTCACTCTATTCCACAATCTTAACATCAAACAAAAATATCATCATTTAAACGCATATGGACTCATCCTAAGACCTATATGAATATGGTATCACACCTATCATCACCAAGTTGCTAGAGATATGTTACTGGACTTTTCATCACCAAATTGCCAGAGATATGTTACTGGACTTTTTCATCACCAATTAATCACCATTTTTCTAAACTTGATTCTGGTATGTATGCATGAGACTGACTCGTCAAGTAAATACACATCAACACATCATTCATTAATGCACGACTCTCTCTAATATGCACAACACCATAATAAAAACAAGAACATCACCATAATATTTATCTCTCTCATATTTTATACCCTCTTAATCGACTTACCACATTAGACCCTTTAAATATCTCAAGGAATTATTCTCGTCGTTAACACTCCATCATGAACTACTATATATATCTCTACTTCTTCTACTCTTTTTAGGCTCATCACTAATTCGAGGAACTTGTGTTTATAATATTCATCTATCTTAAAATAATACTCTATGTATTCTCCTATCATTATTTTTTACTTCCATTTACCAAGTCATCTCTTAACATCATTAAATTCTCTTAGACCATTATCATCAGTTTATGTTATAGACTCGCTATTATTCCGAGGTAATAACTTATATTTATGCCTAAACACCCTTCCTAATTTAGGTATATAGATTAAGGACTCTTACTTTTAATCTACACGCTAACGGCTTGGTTAAACTCACTAATATTCTCATAGATGTTCTAGAGTCCACTGAAAGGGTTATGCTGAAATTTCACGGAAAATGCAGCATGACCTACATGCAGTATTTTAATCATAATTAAAGTTCTAAAAATCTAATTGGAGTCCAACCAAAAGCAACTGAAAGCTAACAACCATATCTACAACATTCATGAAGAAGCCCAAACCTAATTCATAACAGAAAATTCCAGAAAATTTGATTTTCCTTAGCTTGGGGAAAGAGCTCGACCTTGCTGATCTCTGCTGACCCCTGTGTAGTATTTTGATCATATCTTGAGTTCTATATCATTAAATCGAGTCCCTCCAAAGGCTAGTGAAAGCTAACATCTGTTGGAACAAAATGTGTTTAACAATAAACCCTAAAGAGTTTTGATGATAACAAGGTATTAAAAATTGACAATTGGTATTGCTAACATTTGTTCAAGTGTACAGGACCATTAACAAAGTGTTATATCTTAACAAGGTTCTAGAAGAACAAATAAAGAGCAAAGGAAGTATTTATTTGAAGCTTAAAGCGCTCCTGAAGAAAAGCGCTCCTGAAGACTAGCGCTCCTGAAGAGTATGACGTCATCAGAAGCTGATTCTTCAGAAGCATCAATATTTCACCAGAAGCGAAATGATTCAAGTTTTTTTTATGAATTAAGTGTTGTATTTTGGAGCGGAAGTCTTGTAGAAGTGGTAGAAGATCACATGGAGGTCACACGTTCTCATTTGAAAGCATCTGGTTGCTAAATTACAAAGAGCGTTGACAAATGTACTATGTACGAACTGTACAACCACCTTCTCCACTACTCTGTTCTCTGTCTCAGCTACCAGACAAGAACAACAGCTCTCTTGTACAACCAAGCCTGCATCCTTGTTCCCTCTCAATCAGAATGGATTTGAAATTGATCCTTTATAGGACAATAACTTATCAGGCAAAGAATCATTGGTGAAAGATCAAGCTTCAACAATGACTCTTTTTGGATGTGTTGGCACTTACAACGTTCATTTCACACCTCTATATAAAGGAGTGAAGACTTGAAGAACAACAAGACTCTACAATATATTTAAAAAGCGCCAAAACTCTGTAAAATTGTTTAAGCATCCAAAGTTCACTTAGAATTTCAGTTTTCAAGTTCATATCTTTGAAATTCTTAAGTCTTTAGAGTCTGTATCTGATTTGTATTGTGAACACCACTGATTGTATATCAAGTGTTCAACCTCAAACATTTTATGTGTAATTTTGTTTGATAGAAGTCTCTTGCTTGTGTGCTTGAGCATTAGAAGTCTCTTGATTGTGTTCTTGAGCATTTGAAGTCTCTTGCTTGTGTGCTTGAGCATTTGTAATCAGATATTACTTTAGTGAACTCTCCTTGGAAGTGCAAGGGGGACAGGACTACTTCCGGTTTGTGGAAGGAACCTGTATAAATTGCTTGTGTCCTGCTTCTTCTCTTTTCTCTCTGTTTATCATTCCGCTGCATACGCTCTTGAACATCATCTTCAGAAGCTGTCTTATCTGCTTCTGATCATACGTGTTCTGAGTTTTGAAGAGAAAACGATAATTTGTAAAACACAATTCAACCCCCCCTTCTCGTGTTTTTCTCCCCTTCAACATCGATATACAACTTTCATGAAGATACCTAAACCCAGTTCGAAACTTAAACTTGTCAAACTGCGACAACAAGAAACGCGTTTTGCACAGTGACACCAAATCGTAGTTCAGTTGCGATTTCGCCTTGGAGAAACCTTTTTGACTTCGTTTTCGACCCAATACTCTCAAAACTTTACCCTAATCATCACCCTATAATTACCTTATCATTAGAATATCAATTATTCATTAGCCTACTGGATTATCCACTCTTTTTAACACTAGAAACTCAATCGAAACCCAAACTAGTTTTGCTTAATTCTCACCTTTCAACTTCATCTTTTAATTCATTCACATTCATTCTCTCATCCAAAGTCACACCATAACAGCAACAACATATTAAAAATTTAAGACAACATTCCCATCATAGATTTAGATACCCTACAGTGCAAAGATTCTCCCCCTTACCTCAATTCCTTTGGAAATTCTAGCTTTGCCTTGATTCCGTCGCAACTAGGGTTTCTCCTTCTCTCCTCCTTTCTTCTCTCTTTTCCATGTTCAGCAAAAGTGGCATTTCTAACTCCTAATGTTTCTATTTATATTTGGGCCAATCACTTGTTATAATTTTCTTCTCCTCTAATCAATATTCTTTTACTCCCCTCTCCCCTACTTATTTAAAACTTATATTTTACACCTCCAACTCTATATTATTTTGTTTTGATTCCTCTCTACATTTAATTTAAATTCTCATCTTATTTCTCAATCATTATCAATATTCTATTTTCTCAACAACAAAATAACACTCAAGCTAAATCAACATCAATAATAATATTAACCAAAACTTCACCTATTAAACTTCATGGAATTAATTAAAATAGAAAATTGGGGTGTTACAGTCTTCCCTTGAAGATGAACAGGCCCTTGCAAACTCTAGAGCCTTGAATGTCATCTTCAATGGTGTTGACAAGAATATGTTCAGAATGGTCAAACAATGCAATGTTGCTAAAGATGCCTGGGAGATTCTCAAAATTTCTCATGAGGGTACGATCAAGATAAAAAGTTCAAAGATTCAACTTCTGACTACCAAATTTGAAAGCCTAAAAATGAAGGAAGATGAGACCATACGGGACTACTATATGAATGTCCTTGACATTGCAAATTCATTTGATTCTCTTGGAGAAAAACTGTCAAATGAAAAACTAATTAGGAAAATTCTCAGATCTTTACCCAAAAGATTTGACATGAAAGTCAAAGCCATAGAAGAAGCCCAAGATATTCCCAGTATGAAGGTAGAAGAGCTTATTGAATCTCCACAAAATTTTGAAATCATGATCAACAGTAGGAAAGAAAAGTACATGGCTTTAGGTCCTAATGCGTACATTAAAGAAACCCAAGGAAACCTTGACAATAATGAGAACT
Organism: Medicago lupulina; assembly: GCA_958299785.1. Classification (NCBI taxonomy): domain Eukaryota; kingdom Viridiplantae; phylum Streptophyta; class Magnoliopsida; order Fabales; family Fabaceae; genus Medicago; species Medicago lupulina. Next base: position 66,592,355 of record OY283139.1, read on the forward strand.
TGGTTGGGTCAGTTATGCTTCTTGGAAGACTGTTTAACAGAATCTTGAAACAAGCAAACTGGAAATCCAGATCGGATGATCAGAACATTGGATTCAACATCAAGGAAAAACTAAATGATGAGAAGAGCTTCAATACAAATGACAAGGGAAATCAACCCAAGGAAGTTTAGTGTTATGAATGTGAAGGGCATGGTCATATAAGAACAGAGTGTGCTACTTTTCAAAAGAAACAAAAGAAAAGCTTGACTAGTGCCTGGCATGATGAAGACATTTCAGACAAGGTTAGTGAATATGAACCTTCAAAAAGGGTAACTGCTTTTACTAGGAGAGTTCTTTCTGATACTGAGTCATGTGATGAAGAGTTGGCATATGATGATCTAGCTGCATCTTACAAGGACCTATACTTCAGAAGTGCAGAGATATGTAAATTTCTAGGGGAACAAAAGAAGATCAATAGTTAATTGCTCACAGAAAGAAGTAACCATCTGGCAAAGATCTTAGAACTTAATAATGAGGTAATTCTTCTAAACACTCAACTTAACCAGATTAAGAAGCAAGCTGAAATAGTGACGAATGATACTATAATTCTAGATGAAGTGACAGAAGATCATAATAAAAGAAAGGCAAATGGTATAGAATTTGATTATAAACCTCTAAATCTGAGACAAAGCAACATAAATGTTAGTTATGCATCAGAAGATCATGGGATGATTAAAAATGAAAAACATGATAAAAGGGCAAACTAACTGGTTCTGTAGGGACAAACGTTGGTTCTATTAACAAGACAATGTTGAAACATTCTCAGGAACATCAGAATGGGAAAAAGACAACTCGTCCTTGGACTTGTCACCACTGCAAAACAAAGGACACACAAGACCTTTATGTTATAAATTGTATGGTTACCCTGAACACTATGGACATAAATCTCATGAATTAGGAATGAGAACTGCAAAGAAAGAGTGGATACCTAAAGGTAACAATGTTGGATTGATGGTCCACACTTCTCAAAAACCTTCTTATAATGAAGTCTGGTATTTTGACAGTGGATGCTCTAGGCATATGACTGGGAAAATTGGTTTCATTGAAAATATAAGACCTTGCAAGAAAGGATATGTTACATTTGGTGATGGTGGCAAAGGAAAAATACGTGGCATTGGAAACTTGATCAACAATGGGTTACCCAAACTTGCAAATGTTTTCTTAGTTGAAGGACTTTTCACAAACTTGATCAGCATAACCCAGCTGTGTGATCAAGGAATGGAAGCTATTTTCGATAGATTTGGATGCAAGATAACTGATGAAAAAGGAGAAGTGGTTATGAGAGGAATTAGAACCAAAAATAATTGCTACAAATGGATCTCTGATCCTAAAACTTAGACGGACATGTTGAATACTATGTTGAAACATCATGAGAGTCTTGCCATGCCTCAACTTAAAAGTAAAGATGAAAGGAGTAAGGTTTGTGAGAATAGTTCTACTTGGAAAAATAATCAGATTAAAGATTAGCTCCACTCTATCAAAAATTCTGATAGAAAAAGTGTTCCCACAACAGGTACTCTAGTTGACAATTTTTCAGAAATTTTAAATTTAGAGAAATATGATAAGTTAAGGGACAAAATGGACATTTCGCTGAAAGAGAAGTTATAGCAGTTAGCTTGGGGTTGGCGTGCAAAGAACGTGTGGTTACTCTGTTCCTCATTGGTGCATGCTAATTCAGGCAAGTTTCTTTTTCAAATTTTCTTTTTACACTCAACTAACCGCAATCACTCCACTCCAAACCCTAGACACACTCTCTCACTCTTTGAACCTCTCAAAACCTTTTGCCTTCTCCTCCCTGCAATCGATCATCAAAAATCTCATTTTTCCATCAACCCCTGTCAACTTCACCACTCCGCCATGAAGTTCAAAACCAACTCCTCTGTCACAAATGAAAAGAACACCACCGAACAACAAAAAACCGAGTCATCTGCTCCAAAGATGATTGAACCCCTCACTACTGTTCCTCCCATGAAACCTAAAAAGAAAACAACTTCTAAATCTACTACTAAGAAGAAGAAAGTTGTAAAGAAAGGAGAATCAAAGGTGGCGCTGTCTATGTCTAATTTGTATGAAAAGGAGAATCCTTTTGCAGCTTCTAAGGAAGACACCACCGCTCAAGCTTCTACAAAGATTGATGACAAAGATTCTTGATAACCAGCGGAAGATGTTGCAACTCCCGTCTGTGAAAAAGGTAATCCTGACACAACCCTAATCTCTGATGAACCTACATCTAGTAGAAAACTAGGGTTAGATGATTTGAATGATGCAATAGAAAGTACTGAAAACATGGATGTGAACAACTCTAGTAAAGAGACCGGAGGTGATGATTCTGTTGAAAATAATCCGAAAGAAGCTGATGTGCAAAACAATGTTGGGCTGGATGTTGGCACATCCTTGGGCCAACAAGATAAACCTGATATTGAGGTTGATGTTGTGGCTAATGAAGAAAACTCCAATCCTAAAACTGATCCAGTAGAGGATGTTGATACTGGAAATTCTCTAGAGAATGCTCATGCTTAGGAGAGTAAGGGAACAAAAGATGAATCTGAAAAGGATGAAAAGGAAGAAGATTCTGGTGGCAAAGAAAATGAGAAAGATGTCGTAAATGTTGATGAACTTGAGTTAGATGATGTGCCTCTGGCACAGAGGCTTGGTGATAATATGGCCAAGAGATTGAGAAGTAACAAAGAAAAAGCTGTTCTTTCTGAGACCCCTAAAAGGACAACTACTATTGTGACTGAGACCCCTAAAAGCAAGACTAAATCCGCTGGTGTTGGACCAAAGAAAGGCTGGAGTAAAGTGACAGTGAAAAATGTTGTTGGTAGCTCAATGAAGAGGAAGGTTATCTCTTCAAGTGAGTATGAGTACGATGTTGATGAGAATGCTCTAAACATTGTCCCCTCTGCTGTTAAGAAATCTGCTGGGAAAAAGACTGTGTAGATTGTGGAGAACGTACCAATTGACAAGGTGTCCTTTCATTTTCCTGACTACGCTCAAAGGTGGAAATTCATCTAACATAGGAGACTGGCTTTGGAAAGAGAGTTAAGTGAAGAGTGTAACGCCCACTTTGAATTATTTTAATTATTTAATTATTTGAAATATTTGAGGAGTCTAGATATATTTATATATATTTTAAGAGATGTTGAGATTAAGATTTAAGTGATTTTTATGTGATGTGGTGACTTATTTTATTGTTTAATAAAATAAGATTTGAAAATAAAATAAATATAGAGATGTGGGGTAGTTTTGAGATTTTAGAGAGTTATGTGGGAGAAAGTAAATAAGATAAGATTTGTTGGGAGTATAAAAAGGGAAAATTAGGTCAATTTGTTAGTACGTACGTTTTGGTGAAAAAAGGAGAAAAACCAGAGAAAGGGAGAAGAGGCAAGAGAGCTGCGATTTCTGCAATTTTAAGGTAAGGGTGAGCCTAGCATTACAATTCTATTAAGCCTGTAATTCATGTATTATAATTAACAAGAGTAGATGTGATTTTTGAGGAATTGGGAATTAGGTTAAAAATGAAGAATTAATGATCTGATGATGTAAAAGTGTAGTATTGATGCAGATATTGAGTGCAGAACCTAGAATAATCATAGGGTTATTGTTCCTGATCGTTTTGAGGGTTAACATGGTGAGATTGGTGACTTTTGGTGAGAATTTTGCTGAGTCCGTAGCTGTCTGTTCATCGCTCGCCTAGGCAAGCTAAGCAACTCGCCGCGGCGAGTAGACCTTCATCACTCGCGAGGCGAGCAACCCAACTCGCCATAGCGAGTAGCCCTTGATCACTCGCGAGGCTAGCAATCCCACTCGCCATAGCGAGTTGACTTGTGAGAATCTTGATTTTTTAGAATGTTGTTTTGAGACGTGTTGTAGTTGGTTTTGAGTGCCTTGACGTATATAAGAATGATTAGGTAAGTTTTTAGGATCAAATTGGACCTAGGGAACTTATAACTGACGTTTTTGGATGAAAAATGTGAAAAAGGCCGAGAGCACCCAGTATTGCTCGCCTTCAGTTCGCCCCCAACTCGCCAAAGGCGAGTAACCCCTAGTTGAGCTCGCGAGGCGAGCAGATCAACTCGCCACAGCGAGTAGTGCGGTTTCAGACTGCCATAACTTTGTATTGTGGGATCTGTTTCACGTAGGACTTTGAGAGTTAACCCTTGGGTAGTAAGGGAAGATAACTATATTATAAACGATGATCTGTAATGATGCTTGAGATGATTTAATGTTGTGATGATGATTTGTGAACTATGTGAAACATATGCAAAGAATATTTATATCGTTTTGAATGATGATTTCTCTTGATGTTGTTATATGCCATGATTGATGATTTGCTACCATGTTGTTGTTTACATTAAATAAAGTTGCATGTGTCGGTCCAAGATGTTCATGATGTTGAGACGTTTAAGATGTTTAACTTGTTTAAGTTATAAGTGATTGAGTCTCATGCATACTCATTCAGAGATGAGGGCTTATGCCCTGGAGTTTTTACTCACCAGCGACGAGGGCTCATGCCCTGGAGCTTTTTCTCACTAGCGACGAGGGCTTATGCCCTGGGAGTATATTTATGCTCAAAGCGACGAGGGCTTATGCCCTGGATTGGTATCACATGCATTTAAGATGTTAGAGTTGCATAGTCAAGTGAAGTTGCATTGTCGAGTCAAGTTGTTTAAGATGTTTATGATGATGCTTGTGATGCTAGATGATGTTTGTTGCGACGTGTTTATGTGATGATTTGTTGTTAACTATAATTATTGAATTATATGTTTAATATTATTGTTTTGTGAATCTCACCCCTTCTGCTTGAAAATGTTGCTCTTCGTATGGGTAACTTGCAGGTAACCAAGATTAGGTGCAGGCGTGTGAGGACTTTCCTCGGTTGAGTCTTAGGTGCTCTGATATGTAATGGGATGGGGAAACTTGTTAAATGCTTTTCTATTCCTTGCATGTCGTTTATGATTTTAAAAGACTATTTTTAGATGGACTTTCTGAGACATTTTGATGAGGCCTGCGTGCCAAGACTTTTTATGATTCCGCTGCTATGTTTAAGACGTTTTAATAAAGAATGAATTGTTATTTATTCATATATGAGATTTAAGTGAAATGTGACACTCCGTTATGTGATTAACTCTGATTTATTTAAAGAAATTTTTAAGTCGGGAAAACGGGGTGTTACAAAGAGGCCTTGAAGATTAAGGAAGTAATGAAGATGATCAAGGAGGTTGGACTTATGAAAACTGTGTGCAAGTTGGGATATTGCTATGAAAATGTGGTGAAAGAATTTCTAGTAAACATTCATGTTAATTGTGACAATCCACTAAGTAGAGAGTATCAAAAGGTGTATGTCAGAGGAGAGTGTGTCAACTTCTCCCCCAACATCATCAACGATTTCCTAGGGGTTGATGTGATAGGTGTTGCGGAGGTGGAAGCCACTGATAATCGAATAAGCCAAGAGATTACAACTAATCAAGTGATGGTCTGGCCGAAGAAAGGGAAGATTTCTTCTGGGAAGCTCAACGTGAAATACGTTATCCTCAACAGGATTGGTGCTGCTAACTGGGTCCCTACTACTCACTCTTTAGACATAGCAACAGGTTTGGCAAAATTCATCTATGTTATTGGAACAAAAACTAAAATGGATATTGGTAGGTATGTGTTTGATCAAACTGTGAAGCATGCAAAGACTGATGCTGTCAAATTTCCCATTGCTTTTCCAACCCTGCTGTGTAACATTATGCTGAGTCAACATCCTAGTCTCATCACTACTGATGATCTGCCTATGAAGAGGGAATCTCCTCTCACCATTCATCAGAAACTCTTTGGAGAAAATCATGATGCATATCTTGTTGGAACATTTGTACCGATCCCCAATACAGACTACATGTCAAAGGAAGAAATTATTACTGCCTTGAAGGACACTAGTGTTATGCTGGATGAGAGGAAGGCTCAGTTTGAGCGTATGATTCATGCTTTGGAAAGGAAGGATGCTGATGCAGAAGATGAGGAAGCTGAAGGTGAAAAGGAAGCTGAAGATGATGATGGCTTGGGAAATAAGGATGAGGAAGATGATAACAATGGTGATGATGAAGCTTTTGGAAGCAGCTCTGAGGCAGCAAAATGATTGTTGTCATTTCTTTGCGTTTTATTTTTTTTGGATTTACTTTTGTGGGCTATGCCCTGGATAATTTGAGCACTATATGTGCTATGGTCTGTAACCGTATAATTTCTACTTTCTCTGTCCCTTGGTACCTTTTTTTTTATTAAGGTTTTCTGGAATTATCCTTATGCTATGAAGATTTTTGTTTCTCTCTATCTTTTATTTGGCATATTTTATGGCTAAAAAGGAGGAGTAGATATGCATGTGCTAAGTTTATGCCTGTGGATTTCTTTTGTGCTAGTATATTCTGTTGGAAGTTATTTTGTTGCAAGCTTGTGAAAAGCATGTACAAGTGTATGTGTGCTCTTTTGAGAGCATGTTTATTTTTATCAGATCTGAGTATAATAGCAGATAATGTGTCAGGTGGTGTTGAAACATCTGCGTATGCTTCTGAGTATTCTAAGTACAATTGCTTTCTGTTTGAAGTATTTACTTTTCTAAAGTTCTTCCTGATGGCTTGATGTGTGTATATGATTATGCCTTTGCATGACCGTGTTCAGATGCATGTGTTCAGGGGGAGTATTAGAATACTGCTTTGTGTTCTTTGAGGGGGAGTGATACTCTTTTGTGTTCCTGAATGTTGTGTTGGATGCCAGAACATTCTTATTAGCTATTGTATGTTGTTTGGGAATTTATTTTTCCCTCTGATTATTTGAGTAGCATGTTGTGACAGTTGACTGTCTGTATGGGAATTTATGGGAATTTATTTTTCCTTGTATTTCCACTGCTGCAAGCCTCTGATTTTCTAGGATGATACCTATTTTTCTCTTGTCTGCATATTTCCATGTGTTGAATAATTTGTGAAAATACTGGAAGCAAAAACTGAGATCTGTAATATACTTCTTCTAGTTTTGAAGATTTTGATGTGACTAAAAAACTATATTTTTGGTATCCATTAGAAATCTGAATTTGTGTGCCTTTCTTCAAGGAAGATTTTTTTTTTTTGAAGATTGAAGAAAAGGTTGCGTGTTGTCTCTTTTCTTTGTTTGGACTGGCCTTAAGTTGTTTTAGCCAAAAATTTGCCAAAAGGAGAGATTGTTGGATATTTGTATGTTGGCTTCACTTTTACCTAAAACAAATACTCACTTCAGATGTGGAACACAATGTTCCAACATCCAAGCATGGTTCTGTGTGTTTTGTACCTTGCCTTGTTTTACGCACGCGTTTGTTTTGTTTAAGGAATCCACGCCTTCATTAGTGTTGGTCAACCTGCGTGTCTTTATTAGAGAATCAGAACATATGTGATTTCCTGAGGAAGTGCTAACGACTTAGGAAAGTCTTGAAGGTGATCAGTATGTTCCTAAAGATGTGCCTACATTTTAGGAGTTTCCTTATCTGGTTCTGTTTGTTGAGAAATGGATCACCGGTTTGTTCTCAAGCCCAACAAGATTATTGACCCGTATTGCTTCCGTATTTAGACAAGACTGCAAGACCTAGTTCAATATTTAAGCCATCATTTGAAGAATAAATCTTTAGGGTTTTGAGTCTGCCATTTTGTGAGCCTTTCGTGTGTCAAATTGATGCATGTTTAGGATTGTGTTTTTGAGTTGTATTTGTTCACTACTCTGAAGCTTTTAAGAAAAGAGTTAGGTAGTAATAAGGTTTATAAACTAACACCAATATGGCCAAATACACCACAAATTTCACAAGGAGGAGATACAAAAGTAGGAGTGACAGCACTAACGTTCATTTTTTTCAATCTTTTGGGTTAGTGCATCAACCTTAGCAGCAAGATGATCAAAGTTAGAGACTTCGTACATACCTGTCTCTTTCTTAGAGGGAGTAGGGGCTGTTATGGCTCTCTCATTGGTCCATTGGTAGTGATTCTGGGCCATGTCCTTAATCAAGGCATATGTTGCCGTATAGTTCTTGTGCATTAAAGCTCCACCTGCAACTGCATCAACAGTCATTTTTGTGGTATGAGATAAGCCATTATAAAAGGTATGGACTATGAGCCACTTCTCTAAACCATGGTGGGGACAAATTCTAAGCATTTCTTTGAAACGCTCCCACGCATCATATAGAGATTCCCCATCTTTTTGATTGAACCGTGTGATTTGGTCCCTTAGTTTAGCAGTTTTAGAAGGGGGAAAGAATTGGGCAAGGAATGCTCACCTCATTTTATCCCATGAAGTGATGGAACCAACTTCTAGGGAATGGAACCAAGCGCTAGCTCTATCCCTTAAGGAAAAGGGAAAGAGATGAAGTTTTACGGCTTCTTGTTTCGCTTTTAGGGTTCCACTGAGTCTTAAGAAGGTAGAAATATGTAGGTTTGGATCCTCAGCGGGGGATCCAAAAAACTGATTTTGTTGCACCAAGTTAAGTAGTGCAGGCTTGATTTCGAAATTGTCATCCTCAACCGTTGGGTACACAATAATAGATTATGGCTCTTCCGTAGAAGGAGTAGCATATTCTTTGAGAGTGCGTTCGGCCATAGCGGTATTATTTCGTGCGTCTCTTTTTCTATCATCTAGAAATCTTTTAGATCTTCGCATAAAAGGGCAAGAACCCAAGAAGTTAACGGTAACAATAGAAAGAAAGGAGAAGAAGAAAAGAGAGAAGAAAAATAGAAAAAAGGTAAAAGAAAAAGAAAAGAATTCTAATCACTGAAGAAAATTAATCAAATTGGTTAACTCCCCGGCAACGACGCCAAAAACTTGATGAGCAAAACCGTAAGTGCACGGTTCTACCGATGTAGTAATAAAAGAGTATCGTTCCGACAGGGAGTTGGTTAATTTGATTAACTTTGAATGATGATTAGAAGGAGAATTAAGTAGAAAAAGGATTGATTTTTAAGGAAGAAAATAATAATAAAAAGAGCCTTGGGATTTATTGGTCCATCTTAATAACAAGTCCTTCACAAATAAACCCTAAACCGTTAATTTTATATTGGTCCCACTTTCTAAGGACAAGTTTCTCTTTAGCCTATCACATCTCCTTTCGGTCTCAGTGAGTGTGTTCCTCAAACAATTACGCCTATTCTCATGGTTGATTGTTATTGGAATCCTTGAAGTTTGAAACTTTATGTGTCCCAAGGTTTGCTAGACTATTCTCATGTTTCGCAATCCTTGTCTAATTTCACTTGTTCGAATATCAAAACTTCATCTTTCGATCCTTCGCTTTGATATTTATTATGATGAATTAACAAATACTAACTCCTCCGCTTTCGCTTCACAAGTTTGGTATTTGTTAATTCATTATAAGAGCGGTGAAATTAGATTAGAAAGTGAGGTTATATAAAATTAGGGTTTATGGTTTGGTTTGATTAGGATTATGTCATTAAGACTTATCCAACAATCCCAAGACAAGAAGAGTCTACTCACTCACGTTCATTGTAGACATAGAGAAGAAGAAGAAGAAGAAGAAGAAGAAGAACATAAAATAAAGGTTGATCTTTTATTAAAGAAAACAATTGTCACTTATTATTTCCAAAAACAAAAGATGAATTGTTGTGATAGCTAGATACTCTATTCATAGTTTACAATGACTTAAGCCCTAAGAAATACATCACTAGAATGTTCCATAAGAAACCATGGGCTTTTATGTCTGAAATAAACTAATAGGTAGCTTGTACACGAAGCAAAAGTAGCAAAAGAGTTTTCTGGGAGATGGCACGGCCGTGTGAGATATGGCATGGGCCGTGCCAAGCTTCTGACTTGGGGGATGTTATATTTTTGTACTGAATCTCGTATTTTCCAGCCCTAATCAGCTCCTAATCCTCTTTCGTTTGCTCCAAGACTAAATCTATCAAATATTCGTTCCTGAAATATAATAATATGCAATTGAAGTAAAATAGATCTAAAAGAAAATAATATTTAAATAAAATAAACTTAAATCTAAATAATATGAAATCAAATATTATATTAAAATAACTAATTAATGACTCATCAAACTCACCCACACTTGAATCTTTGCTTGTCCTCAAGCAAAAGGCATAAACATAGTAGCTTAAACAAGATTTAACATATGACAATATAATTAAAAACTTATGTCTCCCTCTAAGGTTTTGTTTCAAATGTACACTAATTATAACTTCAAGTATTCCTTGTGAACTTTATTCAACCCAACAATCGAGTTATAAGTGAGTGTGTGTGTGACGTCCAACCCTTTTCTTGCTCCTGTATAAGATAGATATTATGAGGAAACAGGTTCTAACCTTAAGACTAAACCAACCGAGAAAAATTCTTTCTTCATTTCATATAAGAGAGATGAGAGTATTTGTGATCATTGGATCTTTGCCATTTGCATATTTTTGGGGTTTTAGCAGAATTTTTATTAATTTATGGAGACAACATCTTCACGTAGGAAGTCGGAGGGCCTATCCTCTTCCCCAATCTAGATTTAATGGTGCCCCTTATATTTGTTTTTGTTCTGCCCCCTTAAGTTTCTCAAGATAACATCACCTTCACGTAGGAAGTCGGAGGGCCTACCCCCTTCCCCAATCTAGATTCAATGATGCAACCTTAAAATTATTTTTGGCTTTATAAACTCCCCCACACTAGCTTATACTATTTTTACTCTGAAATTTTTTAGGGTTAACTTACCTTTAGAATTAGAACGTGTTTCTTAAAATACATATTCATACAATTGCTCAAGGGATGCAACTCGTGCTTTTCTCATTGGAGAATTATTCACAATAAAACAAGGTGTGGGTGTATCAAGAAAACTTAAAACACAAGAATTTACTTTCATGTACAAGAAACAACCAATTTAAAGGAGACAACAAAAATTTATGTCATAATTTTTAATAAAAACAAGCTACTTAATCATGTCTTTCGCAAGTAAACATAACAAAAGAAATAAAGTTCAAGGGAGTTTGGAAACACTACGACACTAGACACTTTATTTGGCTCCCTTCACACTTGGGAGAAGCATTGTCCTCAATGATTCAAAAATAGAAAAGAAAAGAGAAGGAATAAGAAGAAGTAGGAGAAAGAGAGGAGAGATAGAAGGGAAGAGAGGAAGAGGAAAACTCACAATATTATTGAGGTCCATAAGGAGGACCTTAGAGGTGAAAGTGTTGCATCATCATCCGTAACATTTGATTGTTTTCATCATTTACCTGATTGCCTCTTTGGACATCGTTTCATAGCCCGGAGATTTCTACACCTTGTCTTTGTTGTTAGGTGCTTATACGTTCAACCTCGGTTTCCATCCATGCCCATCGGTTGTTGTTTTCATTATATTGCTCACCGACATCATAGTCATGGTGCAAGTTTGCACCCTCCTCCTCAATAACATTGTGCTCCTCGTGTACCTGTGGATTATCACCAATATACAACAAATTTTCTTCCACCTTGGTGTTAGTCCGAGATGGGTTAGGAAGAATGATTAAACATAAAGGCACATTGAGCTGAAGCTCAAAAGTAATGTTAGCAGGCGGATGAGGCTTAATAAAGTTCATAGCAATGAGGGTTTCTATATTAAGCCTATTGTTGCCCCCAATTCGGTTTAGCCCTTTGTCCTCACCCACTCCAAACTTCCTAGGTATATAGGTAATGATGCCACCAACTACTATCTGACCCTTACTATCAGACTTTGTACCTACAGAGGCAAGATGATTAAGCAAGTAAAACCAAGTGTTCACAGGGCGGTTATGAAGCATAGCCCACAACATGAATAGTTCATCTGTCCTAGTGGTCCCTAACTCTTTCCTACCCCAGATGGTGCAAGCCATAAGCCTTTGGAGGTACCGAAGCACAGGGGTATGAATGTTACTGGCCTTATTGGAACCTGAATTGTATTGGTTTAACCCGGTGATACGTTTCCAAAAGGCAGCAGGGTTGTAATCTTCCGGCCTTAGGTCATGATTAAAAGAGTCATGGATGAATCTGAAGGTGAGAAAAAACACAAGAAGAGGGGGGGGGGGGGGGGGGGGGGGGGGGTTGAATTGTGTTTTCAAAATCTTTTCTTCCTTACGAAATAAAACTGTTCTCAGGATCAGAGTCTGATAGAGTTCAGAGTCTGATGTGAGTTCAGAGTCTTAATGCAGCGGATAGAGAGTAAGAGTGCAGAAATGAAAGAAGAACACAAGCAATTTATACAGGTTCCTTCCACAAACTGGAAGTAGTCCAGTCCCCCTTGCACTTCCAAGGAGAGTTTCACTAAAATGTAATATCAAATTACAAGTTGCTCAAACACACAGTAAGAGACTTCACAATGCTCAAAGACAACTCTAAGAGACTTCCTTTGCTTAATCACACAAGAAAGAGACTTCTATGCTCAAGGGCACTTCTAAGAGACTTCCTTTGCTCAATCACAAAAGAAAGAGACTTATCTAAACAATTACAAGGAATTTAAAAGAGTTTTGAATACTTGATATACAATCAGAGGTATTCACAAAACAATGCAAACAGAACAAACTCTGTTTTTCTAGACACTTCGGAATTCTAAGATATGAACTTTTGTAAGAATTCTCTAAATTGTTGATGTGTATTTTGCGACGCTTTGTTAAGAGAAAATGTGTTGGTCTTTTCTTTCAGTTCTCGTATGTATATGTATGTGTTTCTTGAAGTCTTCATCCCTATTTATAGAGGATTTGAGAGACGTTGGAAACTAGCCGGTACATCAACTTGTCTTGACTGTAGCTTTGATTCTTCACCATTGATCTTTTGCCCGATTTGATAATTGTCCTATGAAGAAACAATTTCAAATCCATTCCAATAGAGAAGGAACAATGTCTGCAAACATTACTGTTATTTTTGTCTTGTAGAGGAGACAAAAACGCAGAGATGGTGGTTGCAGAGGCGTGCTCACAGTTAGTGGTTGTACACTTCGTACAATGTACTTTGTCAACGCTCTTAAGCTTCTGGTGAAGTAGCTTCTGATGAACTTGCTTCTGATGACGTGGATTCAGGAGCTCTTTTCTTCAGATGCACTAAGCTTCTGATGATGTAGCTTCTGATGACCTTACTTCTGATGACGTCATCTTCAAGAGCACTTCCATTCAGACGCGCTAAGCTTCAAAATAAATTCCTTTGCTCTTTGATTCGTTCAAACAGAACCTCTATGAATAAGACTTTTAATTATGGTCTTGCACACTTAAACAAATGTTTAGCATATCCAATTGACAATTTTAATACCTTGTTATCATCAAAACTTAAACGGTGATTATGTGAAACACCCTTTGTTCCAACAATCTCTCCCTTTTTGATGATGACAAACACAAGTATTTAAAAGGTCAATTGTTGTTAACTTAATTAACAAGCTGACTCTGGGGTTCTGAGGTTTGTAAGCTCAGAGTCTGAGGTTTGTAAGCTATGACTCCCCCTAAGTCTGATAGTCTTTAAGGTGAGGTTTATCCAGGTTAATTAAATTCAATTTAAGCATAAAAAAATTGCAATATACACACAGATTCATTAAATAAGGTTCTCATAAGATAAAATTGCTTAAGAATTTTATTTTAGCTAGGGCTCTGATTCTTGTTAAATACTTCTACTGCTCCCCCTTTTGTCATTAACAAAAAGAAACAAAAAAAATGTACAAATTGAAAAACAAGTATAAAGACACTGAAGGTGAGAAAAACAAAACATTAATATATATATATATATATATATATATATATATATATATATATATATATATATATATATATATAGAAAAAGACTGGTACAAATTGAAAATTTAGAAGCACAATAATAAAACAAAACAAAGAAGTTGTGCATCTAAGGGTTGGGTTGCTGTAGTTGTTGGATAAAGGCCATCATGCGAGAAATTTCCTCATATTGCTTCTTCAGGAACTCTGATTGTTGCTTAACAGTCTCTTCAAGAGCTATCTGCCTCTGAATGAGATAGTTCTCTCTAGCCTTAGATTCTTCCTGTTGTTTCAGTACTTTCTCTTTCAGCATCTTGAAAACCTTGGCTTCTCTCGAGACATAGTCTGATTCAGTATAGAAAGGTGCATTTGCTAGATAGAGAAGTGGACTTGAAAATTCCTCAGAGGAGTGCAGACTTCTCAGGTGACGCTTCAATGCAGCAGCTTGAATACGTAGACACTTCTTGCTAACAACATCTATTAGTTCAGAAGCTTTGCTCTTCAGAGATGCCCAATGATCTTCATAGTCAATAGATAGAGTAGGGACTCTTCTCAGTTGAACTAGAGCTTTCATTTCCTCACTGATTTTCAGCAGCTCAGCCTCAATGAATTCAGATTCCAGAAAGTTTAGGGGTGGTTGTTCAAGGATCTGAATGTGAGATGGAGATGAAGGTTGGTCAGAAGCACTAAGGATAAGGTTTTGTGTTGGTTCAGAACCTGAAACAGACACAGAAAGTTCAGACTCTATCACTAGGACAGACTCCTCAACAACTGTCTCTATAACAGATTCTGGAATGGTCGTTTGTTGAGTTTGAGTTTGGGTTATGGTTTGGAGTGTTGTTGTTTGTTCAGGGTTGTCTTGTTGAGATGTTTTTGGTGGTTGTTGGTTAACTAAATCAATCTTTTTAGGGACTGATTTAGTGGCTTTTTGTGGAGTGATAGGAATTTCACCACCTAAGTGTTTTTCTAAAGAATGTAGGTTTGAAGGTGAACTTAAAGGGGTTTGGTCAGAGGTGGATGACTTCTGAATTGTTGAGCCCATTATGACCTCAACAAGTCCAGTAGTACTAATTGTTGGTTTGACACGGATTTGTGTTTGATTTGGGTTTGTTGAAGTGGAAGTGTTGGGTTTACGTTTAGGAGAGGGTTTAGGTAGGTTGTATTTCTGACTAAGAGGAATGTTGTCTAGGTCAGAATCAGTTGATGATGATGGTGAGGTGTGGATGGGGGGGGTCTGGAATCTGAGTTTCCTTGGCTGAGAGAGGAGCTTCTGATCTTTCAGCTTCTGAAGCAGCAGACTCTGGAACAGGTCCTGAAGCACCAGCTTCTGATGTTCCTTGAGTCTTCTTCAGGATCTCCTGAGCCTCCTTCACAACCTCTTGCTCAACTTCAACAGAAATTGCCTTAACCTCAGTAAGCTTCTCCACATAGAACTTGTGAAAGTCTCCTAGCCCAACAACTTTGAGCTTTTCATCCCTTTCAGCAATGTATTGTGCAGCCTTCTTCTTCTTGTCTGCAGTCAGCTTATCAGCATGTTCCTTAACTCTGTTGGCCATTTCAGGAGTCACAATGAACATTGGACTAACAATATCTACACCACATGTGTGTTTCTTACTAGCCCTTTGCTCTTCTGCATCCATTTCTTCCAGAGCTAATTTAGCTGCCTCAGTGGTTATTGAAGAATCTCCTTTACCTCTTTTTCTCTTAGGAGTAGAAGCAAACCCACTGTCGTAGTTTGTTGCTTCAGACTTAGCAACCTTTTGCTTTTTGGCCTTAGCATCAGCATCTTCAGAGTCAGTATGCACCTTGGTCCTTTTGCCCTTAACTCTGAGAGAAGCATCATCAGAAGAGTCAGGGATGACTACACCTTGATAGGTTCCGCCTGATTCCTTGGCATGTGCAGCTATGTATCCAGTCAAAACTTCAGGATTATCCTCTTTTGAGATGGAAGGAAAATCCCTCATCAGTCCTTATGGAATTGAGGATTCTTTAAGGTCCTTCTCGTTGGAAGAGAATTTCCCAATGATCTTCATGTTCTGCAGAGTCTAGCCATTGATGATCTTCCCAGTAGTAGTTCCAAGAACTTTATCAGAAGCAAGATTGAATTTCTTCGGAGTCTCTATCAATCCTCCTTGATACAAGATCTCAGACAGCAGCCTTCCACATGATACTTGCCTTCTTTTCCCTTTGATTCCTTTTGTGATAGCCCAGCATAGATGATGCATGAGGTATCTTGGAAGATTAATCGCTTGATAGGCAGCCAAGAAGTACAAAACCATCTTGTGGTCCAGACTTGGTTGGTCAGACCCTCCTCCCTTCTGAAAGAATCAGTCAGTGACAAACTTCATAAGCATCTTATCTTTATCATTCATGTCTACCAACCTTGTTGCTGGATTTCCTTTCAGCAGAAGATTAGTGTAACCATCCAACAGGGGTTCCTTTCTGCCAACGTTCAGAGAAATCTGCCTTCAAGAGCCACTCTGCATGCTCTTGCAATAACCTCTTCTGTGATGGTTATAGGAATACCCATCACTGCTGATCTGATCTCTAACCTTCTAAAAGGTTCAAGACCCATTTCTTTTCTTGATTTTCTTTTCAGACTTGGATCCCTCGCCACAGCCTGTCTTTCTTATAAGATAGCAGCTTCTTGATCGTAGACCTCAACCCTTACCCGGAAATCTTTAACCAAGTTAACATATGTTGGTCCATTCAACATACGAAAGTAACCAAACATCTGTTGTGCTGAAATCAGTGCTTCCATGTCCATTCCGTTTCGCTTCAGAGATGCGAAATCCACTGGTGATTCTATTTGTACCTCAAACGATTCAAGTAGAATAGGCATCGTTTTTGGTCTGATTAAGTAACCGGACCCTGTTCTGAGTTGCATACCAGAACCACTTGTTGAAGTTGCCATTGAAGAAGTTGAAGGTTTAGGGTTTCTAGTTTGAGAGAAGAGAAAATCTGATTTTTCTAAGTAAACGGCTTAAAAACTTGAAAGTGTAGGAAAGTGAGTAAGTTGTGTGTGACTGATATATATAGTGAGTTTTTGACACCAAAACGTTTCACATTCAGGGGGGACAAACATACACATGCATTAATGACAGTATAGAGGGCGCAATAATATTTGTTTAAGAGAATAACTATCATTGCCCTTATAGAGTTATTACCTAATACAGATAGACCACGTCAGAGGACTAAAAAGTAACTTTTGTCAGTAGGGGACTAGGTGTTACTAGACTTAACTTCCACCTTTTCCTCTTCAGCACGCTATCAGAGTCAAAAGATTCCTTCCCAGAGTCTGAGAGTTTTTCAGGGGCTGAATTTCTTCAGAGTCTCTAACAGAGAGTCAGATACTCAACAACTTCTGATAAATTTCAGAGTCTGATTTTTCATTCAGAGGCAAGCATTACTCAGTGACAAAATGCATGTTCAAATTTTTCTTTACAAAATTAAATCTTTCAACAGTTAAGGGTTTTGTAAAGATATCAGCCCATTGATGATTAGTATCAATGAATTGAATATCCAAAACTCCCTTTTGAACATAGTCTCTAATAAAATGATGTTTAATTTCAATGTGCTTGGCTCTTGAATGAAGAATAGGATTCTTTGACAAACAAATAGCATTTGTATTATCACAACAAATGGGAATACAATTTTCAGTTATTTGATAGTCTTCTAACTGATGTTTCCTCCAGAGTAGTTGTGTACAACAACTAGCAGTTGAGATGTATTCTGCTTCTGCTGTTGACAGAGCAATAGTTGCTTGTCTCTTGCTAGCCTAGGATATCAGATTATCACCAAGGAATTGACAATTTCCACTCGTTGATTTTCTTTCAATCTTATCACCAACGTAGTCAGCATCACAGAATCCAACTAGCTTATAATCTGAAGATTTCTTATACAGAAGCCCAAGATTAGTTGTTCCCTTCAGATATCTAAAGATTCTCTTAACAGCAGTTAAGTGAGGTTCTCTAGGATCTGATTGAAACCTTGCACACAAGCATAAACAGAACAAAATATCAGGTCTAGATGCAGTGAGATATAACAGAGAACCAATCATACCTCGGTACAACTTCTGGTCAACTTTAGATCCTTGATCTTCTTTGCTTAGAGTGCAGGTAGGATGCATTGGAGTGTTCATCTCTTTACATTCTTCAAGCTTGAACTTTTTCAGAAGTTCCTTGGTGTATTTGGATTGATGAACGTACACTCCATCTTTGCATTGGTTGATTTGAATTCTCAAAAAGAACTTCAGTTCTCCCATCATGCTCATTTCAAATTCATCCTGCATCATCTTAGAAAATTCCTTGCAAAGAGATCCATTAGTTGAACCAAAAATGATATCATCAACATAAATTTGCACAACCAGTATGTCTTTCTCAAGAGTCTTCTTGAATAGTGTTGTGTCAACTTGTCCTCTTTTAAAATCATTTTTAAGCAAGAAATTACTTAGTCTGTCATACCAGGCTCTAGGAGCTTGTTTCAGACCATACCGAGATTTCTTTAACTTATAAACATAGTCAGGATGTTTTAAATCCTCAAATCCAGGAGGTTGTTTCACAAGCACTTCTTCAGAGATGACACCATTGAGAAATGCACTTTTAACGTCCATTTGATACAAAGTTATGTTGTGATTTACTGCGTAGGAAAGAAGTAACTTGATTGCTTTCAATCTTGCAACTGGAGCAAAAGTTTCAGTGTAATCAATGCCTTCTTGTTGGCTGTACCCTTGAGCAACAAGTCTGGCTTTATTCCTGATTACTTCTCCCTGTTCATCTAGCTTGTTCCTAAGCACCCATTTGGTTCCAATAATGTTCTTGTGTTCAGGCTTAGGTACAAGATCCCACACATCATTTCTTTTGAATTGATTGAGTTCATCTTGCATTTCTAAGATCCATCCATCATCAGCTAGTGCTTCATCAACTGTTGTAGGTTCTATCATGGACAGCAATCCCAAAGCAGACTCTTCTGGTCTGAAATGTGATCTAGTTCTTCTGGGACTTTCCTTGTTGCCAATGATTTGATCCTCGGGATGAGAATACTTGTATTTGAATGAGTTTCTAGACTGGATAACTTGCTGTGAATCAACGTGAGCTTCTTCAGAAGCTTCTTCAACTGGTCCATCAGGAGCTGTTACAGCTTCTGGAGCACCATTCAACTCTGAAGTCTGATCAGGTTCTGAGTAATCATCAGACTCTTCTGAACCTGCAATACTTTCATCCTGCTCTGGAATTTTACTTCCAGGCTCTTTGTCATCAAATTTGACATGCATAGATTCTTCAACACATAGTGTTTCTGAATTATACAGTCTGTATGCCTTAGACCTCTCAGAGTAACCTAAAAAGATTCCCTTTTGAGCCTTTGCATCAAATTTTCTCATATAGACTTTGTTGTTTAAGATGTAACATGTACATCCAAACTGATGAAAGTAAGAGATGTTAGGTTTCCTACCTTTAAAGAGTTCATATGCTGTTTTGTTCAGTATGGGTCTAATATAGATCCTGTTCTGAACATAACATGCTGTGTTTACTGCTTCTGCCCAAAAATGTTTTGCCAGGTTGTTTTCATGAATCATGGTTCTTTCCATTTCTTGTAAAGACCTATTCTTTCTCTCTACAACCCCATTTTGCTGTGGAGTTCTAGGAGAAGAGAATTCATGGACAATTCCATGTTTTTCACAAAATATTTCGAATGGCTCATTTTCAAATTCTCCCCCATGATCACTCCTGACTTTTAAAATTTTCAGTTCTTTTTCAGATTGGACTTGAATGCAGAATTTGGTGAACACATCATATGAGTCATCTTTAGATTTAAGAAACTTAACCCAACTCCATCTACTGTAATCATCAACTATAACCAATCCATATTTACTCCCATATAAGGATGCAGTGCTAACTGGTCCAAATAAATAAATGTGGAGTAGTTCCAAGGGTCTGGAGGTAGAAACAATGTCTTTTGAATTGAAAGAAGTTTTAACAATTTTTCCCTTCTGACATGCACCACAAAACGCATATGAGTGATAGTCAATGTCTGGTAAGCCTCTAACAAGTTGTAACTTGCTAAGTTTAGAGATTAATCTCCAGTTAGCATGTGACAACCTTCTGTGCCACAGCCATTTCTTATCACTCATTGATAAAAGGCAATATACCTTCTGATCAGTCAGTTCTGAAAAATTAATCTTGTATACATTGTTTCTTCTCTTTCCTTTGAAGATTATGGATTGAGCATCTTTGTTGACCACTATGCAGTTGTTCTTATCAAACAAGACATCATAACCATTATCAACAAATTGACTTATGCTAAGTAGGTTATGTCTAAGTCCATCAACAAAACACACATTATTAATAGAGATTGAAGAATTACCAATTGTTCCAGTACCAATGATTTTGCCAGTTTGGTTTCCTCCAAATCCCACAGTTCCTCCCTCTTTCATGGTCAGGGTTAGGAACATAGACCTTTTCTCCCCTCATGTGTCGCGAGCAGCCACTGTCGGGGTACCAAGACTTCTGCTTTTCGCTTCCTTTTAGACATACCTGCCACATCAACAATGTCTGACTTAGGTACCCATATTTTTATGGGTCCTCTTGGGTTAGTCCTAGGAGTTTTGAATTCCCTTTGTGTTTTTTATCTGAAATTGTCTTGCTTTGTCTTCTTCCAGACTTCAGGTTCATAACCTTTAGTATTAGAATGTGACTTAGCAAAGACAGCTTCCTTCCTCTGAAATCTAGGCTTTTGAGTTTCAGACTCTGTTTTCTTCAGAACTTGTTTATTAGGTTCTGATCTTTTCAGGATCTGTAACTTTGGAGCTTTTGATTTTGAGTTGTTCATAACCTTTGTCTTTTGGTTCTCAGGTTTTGACTTTGTCATTACCTTTGAACTTGAAGCTTTAGGTTCTGAATGAGAAGTTGTTTTGACCTTTTCAGATTCAGACACAAAATGGATTTTCAGTCCCTCTTTGGTGTTATCAGAACAAGGTTTCAGGATCACTTCACCAGAGTTTCCTCCTGTGAAGCCAATTCCCTTTTTGTTGTTCTGATTGATGCTATAAGTCATGGATGCAACTTTGGTTCTATCAATTCTTGTGGCAATAAACTCTTGAAGAGCAGCATCCTGCTCAGACAAAGGTTTATTATCACCTTTCTCAGTCATTGTTTTTAAATCATTATTTTCTTGTTGTAAAACATCCATCTCCATCTTAGTTGATTCATGGAGTTTCATCAGCTTAATGTATCGTTGCTTAACTCTCCTCAACTCAGAGGATTGGTTTTCATAATGACCAAGAAGTTCCTTGAGAGAATCAATTAATTCAGATCTAGTGAGTTTAAAATATAACTCTGTTTCTTCTTCAGAGTCTGTACAGGATTCAACATCAGATGATTCTTTTTCATCTTCAACAGTAGCCACCAAAGCCATGGCTATATTTGCTTCATCTTCAGCATCATCTTTTTCAGATTCAAACTCATTATGCAGATCTTCCCAAGTTGCCATCAAACTCTTCTTGATTTGCTTCTTGAATTTGTTGGATTAAAAGACTGGCTTCTTAGATTTCTCTTTGGATTTTTCCTTCTGCAGGTCTGGACATTCAGCAATGAAGTGTCAAGTCTTTTTGCGGTTGAAACAGCCTTTCTGTTCTTCTCTTCTAGAGCTCTTGTGACTAATGCCTTTACTCATGAACTTCTTATTCTTCTTAGCAAGATATTGTAGTCTGTTGGAAAGCATAGCCATCTCCTTGACAATTTCAGGGTCTTCATCAAAATCTTTAGATGTAAATTCTTCTTTAGACTCTAATGCCTTTAGAGCTTTAGTTGACTTCCTTCTTGACTTCAAAGCAATAGACTTCGGCTTCTTGACAGATTCATGCTCATTAAGACCAATCTCATGACACTTTAAAGAGCTTATAAGATCTTCAACACTCAGAGTGTTTAAATCTTTGGCTTCTTCAATAGCTGTCACCTTTGGTCTCCACTTAGCAGGTAGGCTTCTCATAATCTTGTTCACATGATCAGGCGCCACGTAGCTTTTGTTCAGAATTTGAAGCCCAAAAACAAGAGTCTGAAATCTTGAGTACATAGTCTCAATGTTTTCATCCTCCTTCATTCTGAACAACTCGTACTGATGAACGAGCATAGTAGTCTTAGCTTCTCTGACTTTCTTGTTGCCCTCATAAAGTGAGCACAATGAGGTGAACATAGCCTTCGTTGTAGATTTGTCACTCATCTTTAAGTACTCTTTATAAGGCAAGGCAGCCACAAGAATTCCTCTAATCGTGTGATGTTTCTTATAAAGCTTTTTATGTTCAGCAGTGTGAGCTTTCCTATCAAGAGCAGCACCTCCTTCATCCAGCTTCAAATCTCCAACAGCTTCTTCAAGAATATCCCACAACTCTTCATCCATTCCCATGATGTGACTATACATCTTGGTCTTCCACCAAGAGAACATTTCTGGATCACCATTAAACATGGGAGGTTTGTTGTGATTAGCAAATCTTTCATTTTTATTGTTGTTGCTATAATCATATGGAATAGTAACTCCAGAACCAGAAGCAGAGCCAGAGCCAGAAGCATCTTCCCCAGACATGTTTTTCTCAGATCGTTCACTGTAACACGGATAAGTGCTAACTACAAAGCCGAAGCTCTGATACCAACTAAAGGTGAGAAAAAACACAAGAAGGGGGGGTTGAATTGTGTTTTCAAAAACTTTTCTTCCTTACAAAATAAAATTGTTCTCAAGATCAGAGTCTGATAGAGTTCAGAGTCTGATGTGAGTTCAGAGTCTTAATGCAGCGGATAGAGAGTAAGAGTGCAGAAAAGAAAGAAGAACACAAGCAATTTATACAGGTTCCTTCCATAAACCGGAAGTAGTCCTGTCCCCCTTGCACTTTCAAGGAGAGTTTCACTAAAATGTAATATCAAATTACAAGTTGCTCAAACACACAGGAAGATACTTCACAATGCTCAAAGACAACTCTAACAGACTTCCTTTGCTCAATCACACAAGAAAGAGACTTCTATGCTCAAGGACACCTCCAAGAGACTTCCTTTGCTCAATCACAAAAGAAAGAGACTTATCTAAACAATTACAAGGAATTGAAAAGAGTTTTGAATACTTGATATACAATCAGAGGTATTCACAAAACAATGCAAACAGAACAGACTCTGTTTTTCTAGACACTTAGGAATTCTAAGATATGAACTTTTGTAAGAATTCTCTAAGTTGTTGATGTCTATTTTGCGACGCTTTGTTCAGAGAAAATGTGTTGATCTTTTCTTTCAGTTCTCGTATGTATATGTATGTGTTTCTTCAAGTCTTCATCCCTATTTATAGAGGATTTGAGAGACGTTGGAAACTAGCCGGTACATCAACTTGTCTTGACTGAAGCTTTGATTATTCACCATTGATCTTTTTCCCGATTTGATAATTGTCCAATGAAGAAACAATTTCAAATCCATTCCAATAGAGAAGGAACAATGTCTGCAAACATTACTGTTATTTTTGTCTTGTAGAGGAGACAAAAACGTAGAGATGGTGGTTGCAGAGGCGTGCTCAGAGTTAGTGGTTGTACACTTCGTACAATGCACTTTGTCAACACTCTTAAGCTTCTGGTGAAGTAGCTTCTGATGAACTTGCTTCTGATGACGTGGATTCAGGAGCTCTTTTCTTCAGATGCACTAAGCTTCTGATGATGTAGCTTCTGATGACCTTACTTCTGATGACGTCATCTTCAGGAGCACTTCCATTCAGACGCGCTAAGCTTCAAAATAAATTCCTTTGCTCTTTGATTCGTTCAAATAGAACCTCTATGAATAAGACTTTTAATTATGGTCCTGCACACTTAAACAAATGTTTAGCATATCCAATTGACAATTTTAATACCTTGTTATCATCAAAACTTAAACGGTGATTATGTGAAACACCCTTTGTTCCAACAGAATCCCGTATTTTTGAAGCCCATCTCATTGCAAAAGTTTTGAAGAGACATTTCATAATCAGTATTCATAAGCCAGAAGGAGACTCTATGATTGGGGTTATCAAAATTCATCCTATCCTTTGTGAAAACAATAGAGCTTAAAAATTCGTAAGTGAAGTTTTCAAACCCCCTCATAGGTCTTAGCATTTCAACCCATCCTAACCTATTCAACAACATTATCACATTATCTCTAATACCTAGTCTACCCATATCATAATGATCGGGGTACCTGCAAGGGTGTAAAGGTTTAGAGAGAAGAGATTTATACTTATTCCTTTGCTCGGAATTTTTGACGCTAATGTCGTGGTTCTTTGGGGTTCCTTGCTTCCTACTTGTACCAGCACTAGAGCTTGCAATTTCCTTCCTTTTGGATGCCATTGACCTTTGTTGACCTTGGTGTTTGAGTTTTGATGAAGGTTGGGGTTTGGGAAGTTTTTGGGTGGAAAAGATTGGTTTTGTTATGGGGTTAAGGCTTAAGTAAGATTTATGAGTTGGGTTGTGGAGATCGGTGATGAATTTGTGGTTTTTGGGTTAGGGTATTTAGGAATTTGAATTTGGTGATTTTTGGTTTAGGTGGATGAAAGTTGTTTTTGATTGAAGGGTTATGTTTGGAATGATTTTTGGGGTTAATTGGGTGAAATTTTTTTGTGAATTGGTTAAGTTTTGAGGGAGATATGAAGGTTTGAAGGTTGTTGGTTATGGAGGTTTTAGAGAGAAGTTTGGATGAGGAGAGATGTTTGTGTGGTAGAATGACGGAAGAAGAAGAAGAAAAAGTTTGGTATAATGAATCGGGCCAGGAGAGCTCGCGTCATTTGATCCCATGAAGTGATGGAACCAACTTCTAGGGAATGGAACCAAGCTCTATCCCTATCCCTTAAAGAAAAGGGAAATAGATGAAGTCTTGCGGCTTCTTGGTTCTCTTTTAGGGTTCCACTGAGTCTTAGGAAGGTAGAAATATGGAGGTTTGAATCCTCAGTGGGGGACCCAGAAAACTGATTTTGCTGCACCAAGTTAAGTAGTGCAGGCTTGATTTCGATGTTGTCATCCTCAACCATTGGGTACACAATAATAGCTAGTGGCTCTTCCGTAGAAGGAGTAGCATACTCTTTGAGAGTTCTTTCGGCCATAGCGGTATTATTTCGTGCGTCTCTTTTTCTCTTATGTAGAAATCTTTCGATCTCGGGAACGAATTCACCAAGACTTTTAGATCTTTGCATAAAAGGGCAAGAACCCAAGAAGTTAACGGTAACAATAGAAAGAAAGGAGAAGAATAAAATAGAGAAGAAAAATAGAAAAAAAGGTTAAAGAAAAAGAAAAGAATTCTAATCACTAAAGAAAATTAATCAAATTGGTTAACTCCCCGGCAACGACGCCAAAAACTTGATGAGCAAAACCGTAAGTGCACGGTTCTACCGATGTAGTAATAAAAGAGTATCGTTCCGACAGGGAGTTGGTTAATTTGATTAACTTTGAATGATGATTAGAAAGAGAATTAAGTAGAAAAGGATTGATTTTTAACGAAAGAAAATAATAATAAAATGAGCCTTGGGATTTATTGGTCCATCTAAATAACAAGTCCTTCACTGACAAACCCTAAACCGTTAATTTTATATTGGTCCCACTTTCTAAAGACAAGGTTCTCTTTAGCCTATCACGTCTCCTTTCGGTCTCAGTGAGTGTGTTCCTCTAACAATCACGCCTATTCTCATGGTTGATTGTTATTGGAATCCTTGAAGCTCGAAAGTTTATATGTCTCAAGGTTTGCTAGACTATTCTCATGTTTCGCAATCCTTGTCTAATTTCACTTGTTCCAATATCAAAACTTCATCTTTCGATCATTCGCTTTGATATTTGTAATGATGAATTAACAAATACTAACTCCTCCGCCTTTGCTTCACAAGTTTGGTATTTGTTAATTCATTATAAGATCGTTGAAATTAGATTAGAAAGTGAGATTATATAAAATTAGGGTTTTTGATTTGGTTTGATTAGGATTATTTCATTAAGACTTATCCAGCAATCCCAAGACAAGAAGAGTCTACTCACTCACGTTCATTGTAGACATAGAGAAGAAGACGAAGAAGAAGAAGAAGAAGAAGAAGAAGAAGAAGAAGAAGAAGAAGAAGAAGAAGAACATAAAATAAAGGTTGATCTTTTATTAAAGAAAACAATTGTCACTTATTATCTCCAAGAACAAAAGATGAATTGTTGTGATAGCTAGTTACTCTATTTATAGTTTACAATGACTTAAGCCCTAAGAAAGACATCACTAGAATGTTCCATAAGAAACCATGGGCTTTTAGGTCAGAAATAAACTAATAGGTAGCTTGTACATGAAGCAAAAGAAGCAAAAGAGTTTTTTGGGACATGGCACGGCCGTGTGAGATATGGCATGGGCCGTGCCAAGCTTCTGACTTGGGGGATGTTATATTTTTGTACAGAATCTCGTGTTTTCCAGCCCGAATCATATCCTAATCCTCTTTCTTTTGCTCCAAGACTGAATCTATCAAATATTCGTTTCTGAAATATAATAATATGCAATTGAAGTAAAATAGATCTAAAAGGAAATAATATTTAAATAAAATAAACTTAAATCTAAATAAAACGAAATCAAATATTATATTAAAATAACTAATTAATGACTCATCAGTCTATTGAATCTTCATTCTTGGTCTTCCTAACCTACTGAAAATGACTGAAAAACATACTAAGAATAATGTAAGATGATCTGTCATCACAACCCCAAACTTAAATTGTTGCTTGTCCTCAAGTAACGAAAGAAAAACATATTTAATCTTTGATTTTTTTCCACGAAAAACATACGTTTTCGGGAGTTGTGTTTAGGACATCATTCATCGCATTTATAGCAGATCAACAACTGACTTACTACAGTACATTCAAGCGGGTCCGACTTGGTGAAAGTAACCTATATTCTCAGCGATACTCTTTTCTAATGATACACATATGTATCTCCTAAAGCCAGTAGGGCTGGTCACAACATTTTCCCACTCCAGTCGTCACATGAATGTATCTTGCTATAAATTTGAAACAATTCTAAACAGATAGTCAAAATCAGATTATTTACGCACTTAGAGGAATTTGAGGGTTATAACTTGGCTTAGGTTAAGGGTGTATATATTTAGTAAAGTAGGCTAACAAAAGAACTTGGATTTAGTTCACTAACCTAGGGATTCTTTCTAATTCATGATTGTACTGCCATCTTTCCTTTCTTGATTCAAACAAGAAGGGTAAAACAGTAGAACTATTTGTCTTTTTAATTTTGACAGAAAGATGAACATAATTTTTTTAAGAGACCATTTTTTGGCTCTTGATTTTTTTTTCCTTTTTCTATTGTTTTTGTGTGTAGATCCATGGTCATCTACATTTTTTTCATTTTTTCTTTTTCTTACAAATGTGTTTTACTGTTACCCCACCCCAAACTTAAAATGTTGCTAATTCCAAAGAGCAACCCCAAACTTAGTTTCAAATCATGAGCAGTCATAATAATTCCTATCTAACTCCAAGTGAAATCAAATAGGGTGCATTTAAAGTGTAGGACTGTGACATGATTCGTCACTAATAAAGAAAGAAATTTCGTCTGGAGGCTCAAAGTGGTTTCACAAAGGATAATAAGAATATAATAGGGTGGCTTGAAAGGCTCTAGGTACCAAAGAAATTTTTTCTCATGTGTAATATAATCTAACTGATCGTCCGTAAAGAACGGTTGTAAATTCACGCAAAAATAGCATTCATATGGAACACTCATAATAAGTATTTAAGTATTTAAGTATCTACCAACCTAGAATGAATATGAAAATATTTGGCTCTGAATCTCACCGGTTATGCTATTTAGAAAAGAGATAGTGATCCTATAAGTACCTTTACTAGTAAGCCCCATAGAGTATCGTGCTCTTGAATGTAAGGATAAACTAGCCTCCGCCTAAAATGCTTTGAATGAATACCTAAGAATAAAATAAATTTAAGCATAAAAGGAATGATTATAAATGTAATGCAAAAGAAATAAATTTTATTAGATAATACTTGAAAGATAAGCAACAGAAAAAGAAAAGAAATTGAGTAGTCAGATCATCTCAGCTTAGCAAAAGTAAAAATGCAGAAAATAAAAATAATAGGTTGCCTCCTAATCAACGTGTGTTTAGCGTCCCAAGCCTGACATATATGTCTAAATGTTGCTTTTAGAACTTTGAGCAGCCGGTTCTTCCTCCAGTTTATGCGCCTTAGGTCCAGGATGATATTATGGTGTTTAAGGACTCCAAGGATATTCTCCAACTTGAGAAAAACTGTTTTCCATTGACATATTTGATAGCAGCTGTTATCCTGATACAATAAAATAACAAGCTTGTATTATAGCAAAAGAGTATGATAATGTTTTATTAACTGGATTTTAGTTGCTTTATATTAATCCTAAGATTAACTTCCTAAATTTCTAGACTCGATTGATTCCTAATATCTAAATGTAATGCAGAATCGATTTAATTAACTACTATAGTTAATACCTAATGTTTATTAAAACCTAAGACTCTATCACTATTATTACTAAATGCTAATCCTAGCCCTAAATGAAAAACTAAATGGATGGACTCTTATTAAATATCCTAATTAAAACTAGACTCAATCTAATGTAGATATTATAATAACTGTTATTTTTACAACGACTCCCTAAATGCAATGCGAAATATTAAATATTACCCAAACCTAGACTATAAAAAATAAAAATAAACGAATGGGGTTAGTTCCTAAATGGAAAAACAAAAAGAAAAGAAAAAATGGTTAATACTAAATGGAAAACAATAAACTAAATGCAAAACAGAAAAATAAACTATGTTAGTACGACTATAATAAATAAACTAAATTATA
The DNA here is from genome assembly GCA_958299785.1 of Medicago lupulina. Taxonomy (NCBI): domain Eukaryota; kingdom Viridiplantae; phylum Streptophyta; class Magnoliopsida; order Fabales; family Fabaceae; genus Medicago; species Medicago lupulina. The sequence goes on from OY283139.1 coordinate 66,620,930, forward strand.
AATAAGACTCTAAATAAAATAAAATAAAATAAAATGACTCAACTAGAACTAAATATTTTTGGTATTTTTAAATTTTAAATTTTAAATTTTTTTTGTTGGTATTTTTGAATTTTTTGAAAACTGAAAAGTAAATGTGGAAAAATAAATGACAGAAAAATAAAGATAGAAAAAATAAGTAATTTAAATTGCTTAGTCGAAAATATCAACAATCCCCGGCAACGGCGCCAAAAACTTGATGTGCGGATTAGACAAGTGTACCAAATCGTTTACTAAGTAATAAAGTGATAAGTAGAGTATCGTATCCACATGGATTGTCGTTTCGTCCAAAAAATTCACGTTACTTATTTTTGTAAGTCTTACGATATAAAAGTTAAGGGTTTGAAAGATTGCAATTTTTATCTGTTTGCAACAAAGCAGTTTATCTATTTTTGGTTGCAGAAAAGTAAGCAGCGGTTAGGATTCTTCGAATCCCCTTTGTTTATATTATTGGATATCAAAGAATGTTAATGTCGCGTATCTATCTTAGGTAGACTAAACAAGTGATGCGAATGTTGGGACGTGACTAACCTAGAAGGTTGGAAGCTGCACCTGCTGATCACACGATGATCCTTACGTTTGGGGTTTATAAATCTCTGTTAACAAGGTATATCCCTCCTTAGTATGGTTGCACCTGCTGATCGCACAGTGATCATTACGTGTGGGGTCTTACCGTCTCTTAGGTAACTGAAAACATAAACTTAAATTGACATTCCAGGTTTTCCCAAGGCAATGAAGGCCAATGGTCCATTAGTTTATCCCATCTATGAATCTTAGGACACTCATAGCACACTCTCTCTCACTTACTTAGTAATTCTACAAACGGACAACCCTAATCTACGTCTACCTTACTAAGGGTTTAAGAGAATGGTTCTATCTAGGTTTATTCATCGGAAAATCTTGTTTCCTTAATTACTAACCAGTTACATCCTAGGTTCAGCAGAGTTACTACCTAGTCTTAGTAATGTCACCTCCTAAGTACTTACTACCAGGGTAAACTCTGAAATTCTGGCATCCAGTAAAGATGTTATACACAATGTCAGGACATGCGCGATGTCAAGACTTCGTGATAACCCATATAACAAACAATGAATAAAGTGTGCTCGTGATTTTCGGGTATCAATCCATTAATTGGTTTTGAACCTTCAATCTTTGAACTCTCAGCTTTTATTTAGGAAGGGAAAAAGTGAGTAAAAACCCTTATGAGATCAAGGTCCGGGGGTTGGTTTCGAATAGAGAAGGTGTTAAGCACCCTAAACGAGGGGAAAAGTGAGTAAAAACCCTTATGAGATCAAGGTCCGGGGGTTGGTTTCGAATAGAGAAGGTGTTAAGCACCTTAAACGACTTCGGTACTCTGAAGGAGCCTCTTGCCTAAATTATCTTGTGCTAATTACTTGCTTATTTATTTGTAAAATATTGCCTAGAGTCTAAGTGAAAGAATGGAGGATGAAGAAGTATGTTTTTTTGTTGTTTTTATTAATTTGGAAAGACATAAGTCTTTTGCCTACATACCCAAAAGTGGGATCAAAATCATGTAGTTCACCTCAAAAATTTATTTGGTGAGTTAGCTTGATTTTAAAGTTTTTAGAAAAAAGGTTTTTAGGAAAATGATTTTTTAACTAAGTTAAATGTAAACTAAAAAAATTACGTGTAACGACGCACTATAATGAAAAGCGAGAAATTTACAAAGGACATTTGATCCTAACAAAATTCTCAAGTTTGAAGTGAACCTAAAATTACTAACAGTTTGATTTTAAGAAAATTTTAGAGTCCAATCATTAACCTAAATTGTCACTAATTCATTTTCGTCCTTGATCGCGGTTATGACATAAAGTGGAAAAAAATAAAGTGTGGTGTCGGTGCATGTTTTATTTACATGATTACATAGTTCCTAAATACATTCTAAAGTTTTGCATAACAATAAATGACGGGAAAAATAAAAATACGGAAAATATTACATAAATCCTAAATACACGCTAATATCGTGAAATTTAAACAAATAAAAATAATAAAGCGATAATGCAAATAAAATGCAAACACATAGAGTAGGCACATATGCTAAACAAACCAAATATGCATGTAATGTTTTTTTTAAAGTCTAAAATGCATGAGATGAAAATATAGTCATTAAATGAATTAGATAAAAAAAAAACATGATATGAAAAAAGTGATTTGAATTAAAATGCATGTGATGAAAATTAAATCAACAAGTAAACTATATGATAGGACAAATATAAAGTGAAAAATTAATTTGAACAAAATGCATGAAAATGGCTAAAATTAACATGTGAGAAGAAATTAAATTCAAAGAAACAGGGAGGTGCAGAAGCAGTGCAGGGGGTAACAACAGCAAGCAGAGAAATCAGAAGAAGGAAGAGGATTGGGCTTAAGAAGAACCGGTTCGGTTCAAGTCTGGATCGGTTCACAGGCGAACCGAACCGGTTGCAATAGTATAAAAAGAGACATGCTGGTTTTTTCATCATTTTTACAAATTTCCTTCTCTCTTCTTTCCCTATTCCTCTCTCTCTCTCTCTCTCTCTCTCTCTAAAAACTGGGAAACAAAGAAAAACAGGGATGAATCTTCATCCCTTCCGGCAAGGTCCGTCGCTTTGGCGCGGTGGCTCGCCGGCCCAACAGGGCGGTGCCGTCGCACCGGAGATACAAAACAGCTCCGTTTTCAAAAAGAACAACCATTTCTCTCTTGTTCCTTCAGTTATGGATTTGTTCTTCTTCTCTCTTTCCTTACGTTCTTGATTCGGATTCACCTTCCTCTTACTTGTTCCGGTTCGAACCTTGCTCGGTTTCCCTTGTGACGAATTAGCTGGTCCAAGATTCGATCTTGTTGTGGTTACGTGTACTAACTCGAACAGATCCTTTGTTGATGAACGGAAACGGGAACTGATTGTGTTGTTTTGGATTCGGAAATGGTGTTTGTGTTTTGTGTTTATTGGCCGAAAATAGGTTAATTGATGCTATGAAAAATTGTTGTTGATGATTGAATTTTGAAATGGTTTGTGTTTTGTATTGAATGTTCTTGAGAATTTTCTTCTGACCACTTTGAATATTCTTGGGATTTCTTCCTTTGATCCGAAAATGTGAGGGAGAAAAGGAAATTAGGGTTTGTGTCATTTTTGGCTGACTGCTGCGGTTGGGATTGGTCTTGGAATATGTGTCAGCCTCCTTTGACTGCAATAATGACAAACCTTAAATAGCCTGCAAAAACTAGGTTTCTCTGATACATTGCAATGACCAAAATACCCCTGATTGAAACTTGGAGAAAAAGACTGCAAGGAACAATGAAATGAGGACACATGGATTGGACTTAAAATAATACTAATAAAATAAAAACAAACTAAAAAGAAAAAAGAATAGTCCCTCACGTGAGTTTTCTTTGAAAAGTTAAAAATAATAAAAATAAAATAAAAAAAGAAATAAAAAGGATTAATAATAAAATAAAAAGACTAATAATAAAAAACAAAATAATAAAATTGTCCCTTCATAATCAAATGAGGTACTTCAAAGTAACTTCCATGCCGAAATTTTGTCTGAAACAAAGAAAATTTTCGACTTTAAAAGTACAAATAAAATGTGTAAAAAACAGAGAAAAGTGGTCAAAATTTGGGGTATGACATAAAGCATGAAATAAATAAACACAAGAAGTTTATTAACCTAGTTTGGTGCAACTTTACATAAGGTTGGGGGGCTACCAAGCCAGGAAGGAAATTCACTATAGTAGATCAATTCGAAGCATACATAAAAACCCTTGGTCTACTAGCTTCTCACTTAATCACTACCCGTGTAATTTCTGCCCAAGACTCTCCTAGTCCTAGATATGAGATCCCCTACTCACTTCCTCTTAATCACAATCCCAATGATCGTCCTTAAAGTAACAACAAAAATGGAGACACTCTCCTAAACTAAGAATCAACTCGTGCTTATAAGATTTGAGTGATTTCAAAGTTTTACAACTCAACTACAGAGTCCAACTTCAATATCAAGAGATATGAGAGTGGATCACAAATAACAAAGACTAACTAAAACCCTAATTGACTCTTTTGTGAATTGCGGCTTTAGTGACAAATTAGGTTTTGAGTCTTCCTTTATACAGCCTGATTGCAAAACGGGCTTGATGCATAAATCGGGCTAGACATCCAGCTGAATCAGGAAATTTCAGCACAAATATTCTGAAGCAGATCTGATGTTTCCTTAAATGTTGCAACAACATTCTTAACGAACACGCTAAGTATAAACTGCCAATATCTGCTCCTAGAAACACGTTTCTTGGCCAACTCTTCACGTGAAACAAATCTTCAGAGAATATTCAGGAATCTTCACGTTTTAGATTAATCTCCAAGAAGGCAAATCAAGGCACGCTATGATGTCATACCAACATGTCAAGACATCTTGTCCGACATCTTGCTAGAACTCTTTGTTTTAACAAAATGCAGCCAACACATGTCTACATACCTAACAATCTCCCCCTTTGGCAAATTTTGGCTAAAATTGTTCATCTTTGTTAGATTGCATCTTTGTTGATTTTTGACTTTACAAGTTTTTTTTTGTATGTTGATGACAAAAGGGGGGAGAAAGGATAAAGTATTTGAACACTAAGCCTAACATAGAAGCTAAAGAACCTAGTTATATTTTTTTTCTGCAAGTTAATATTTTTTTATAAAAAAATATGCGCTTAATTGATAAACTTATCAGACTCTGATAAGGTATCAGATTGATCTTAATCAAAGCTTGAAAAGCTTTGTGTGATCAAAGATTCTGATATCTTGTTAATGTTTTAATAAAAATTTGATTACTTGTTCTGATGCACTTAAGAGTGACTAAGACTGAATTTAATCAACTGAAATAAGACTTAGGGGGAGCTTGCAAACCTCGCCTTAATGGACTATAACATACTCAGAGGGAGCTTGCAAACCTCATACCTGAGATTGTCAGACTCAGGGGGAGCTTGCTAACCTCAGACCCTAAAGTCTAACAAAGTATTGAAGAAAGGGGGAGATTGTTAGAAGAAGGATGGTTCATACTAATTCTCTTGGGTTTTTATGATAACAAAGTATCGAAGAACAATTGGAATACTAACATATGTTCAAGTGTGCATGATCTCCTATCATGAAGAAGGAACACATGAAGAGCATCATAAAGGGATTGGGAAGCTTAAAAGGCTATTGTGGAAGATCTACTGGAAGGTCAACCAGAAGTGAACGTCCTTAGTAGAAAAAAGTCTCACAGAAGCTGGGGAGTGATCTCCACAGACTATGTGATTAACATCAGACACAAAAGTTGACTAGGCTACTTGGATCTGAGGGACCTAGGACCCACGTAAGCTTTTGTCTTATTCTGTGAGTTGTCTCTAACATAACATCTGGTGGAGAAACTATTTTGTCTTATTCTGTCTACGAGTACAATTAGACAAAGGACATCAGGAATGAGAAACGCAACAGATAATTTTCCTTTCAATGAAGGAAATTCAAAGTACTTTCCAACGGGATTATCCATACCAGGCAAAGGACCAACGTTCACGATCGAAGCTTCTCAACGACTCTATTTGCGTTAGAACTCTTCTCCAATGTCTCTCGAATCATTGCCTATAAAAAAAAGCTGAAGACCTGAAGAATAAGTAACAAGACTATGTTATTTTTCTGTGCCAAAACTCTGTCAAATCAAATAGCGCAAGACACATAGGATTTATTTTCAAGTTTATATCTTAGAAATCCTAAGGAGTGAGTATGTTCATTTGTTCAGTTTACACTCACTAGTTAGAAAGAATTTAAGAACAAATTAACTTGTTTGTAGTTGGAGCAAACATTTTAGAAAGTCTCTCGCCTACGTGCTTGAGCATATAAGTTTCTTGTTGAAACCTTGAGCACCTAGGAAGTCTCAATCAGTTGTGATTGAACAGGGTAAAGTCTTAAACAGTTGTACTTAAAAAAAACTCACACAATTCAAACCCCCCTTCTTGTGTGTTTTTATCACCTTCAATGCATTCCTTAGCAAAGGCCATGCACGCAAAATGATGGTGGGCATTAGGGAATATTCTCTAGGTTGCATTTTTCATTACAAGATCCCAAGCAGTTATCATTGAAAATGGATGCTTGCTTTTCATTGCACTCAACAATTGTTTCAATAACCAGACATATGTCTCTTCAGTCTCCCTGGTTACTATACTAGTGCCAAACAAAATTTTGTGATTATGGTGATTAACACCTAAAAAAGACCACAAACGGGAAATTGTACTTGTTTTACCTGTAAGTTGCATAAAAAACAATAACATTTCCAAATGTCTCATAGTTCATTCAATTTTCCCCATCACACCAAAACAAACGCTTAAGCCTTCTACCATTGTCAATGGAATGTGTCACAAATATAAGTGGATCTTTTGTGTTTTGAGACCTCAAAGGTAGTTTAACTTAACATGCACACCTTCGTTATCTAGGTTTTGTAAAATTTCGTCTCCATCTAAACTTTCACGTCCGACTCTATCACTTGCTCCAACATCAGATATGTTGTTACCGTTAGTTTCTTCACTTAAATCTTGTAACGTAGGTCCTTTTTAAAGAAAATACTAAATTAAATTAAACCAAATTTACATTAAACAAATAGACGCACTTACAGTTGGATTCTTCAAAACCTCCATTCATGGACAAATTAACTTCACAATTGGATCTACCTTCCATGTCATAAAACCTAGAAGTACAACATATATATAAACCCACTTATTTTTTAACATTATTTTTTGAAGATAAAGTAAAATATATCAACGTTTTCGACCTTCTAAGTCATGTAAATCAAGAGATTCATAACAAAAAATAAAATAAAATAAATCGTGGAAGCAAAAGATTCCACAACAAATTGGACATTATTTGTCGAACAATTAAGAAACAAGATCAACTTACCTTAGATCTCCTTCAACGGCGGCGGCTACAGATTTTTCAAATTATGTATTTCGACAAACTTCTATTTTTATTTTAACAGTTTCTTGAAAAAAAAATACAATAAAGACAATATATTTATATTTTGAGTAAATTACACTCCCCTCCCCTCAAAGATGCTTGAATTACACTCCCCTCCCCTCTTATGTTAAAATATACATTCCTCTCCCCTCTTATTCAAAACATATTAGAGAAAAATACATTTCCCTCCCCTAAGAAAAGATTGAATTACATTCCCCTCCCTCTTATGTTAAAATCTACACTTTACTCCCTCAATATATATTTTTTTATTTTTAATAATCTAGCAAAAAAATAATAATCTAATACACTTCGAAAATAACAGTATTGCAGGTCTATTTTAACATAATAAAAAATTGAATACATATTTTTTTGCTATTTTTTATTCACAATTTCATTAACATGTAGTTTTAAACCCTATTATAAAATATGAAACAAGCCAAAATAAAATTAAAATATGTGAAAAATTACTAACGACAATAAACCATGGTTATTTAAAAGTTAATTTTAAACTCTAAATTATAAAATCAATAGCAAAATATTTAAATTTAATTATCATTAACATTTAAATTATAAAGAAATGAATTAATTTTTCTTAAAGGGTGGTTTAAAATTAATATATATCATAAAAATATTTATTTATGTTAAAATAGATTAAAGTGTAATGTATATTTAATTATCAAGGGAGGGGGTTGTAATTCAAGCATCTTATAAGGGAGGAGAGTGTAAATTTTATTTTTCAAGGGAGGAAATTGTATATTTTAACATAAGAGGGGAGGGGAGTGTATTTCAAGCATCTTTGAGGGGAGGGGAGTGTAATTTACTCATATATTTTACATACATGCCAAGTTCGTAAATAAAAAACCTAAGGGGGTGTTTGTTTTCTGGTTTAAAAAATTATTCCCAGGAATGTGGAGGTTGCAATGATAGATTTTTTTTTTTTGAGCAAGGTTGCAATGATAGATTACTATGTTTGTTTCAAAGTTAAAATATTAACTCCCAGGAATAAAAAGTTCCTAGGAAAATAATAACTTTCACTTGCCCATGATTTTATTCACAAAGGAAATGGGTGGGAATAAAGGTAATTTCTACGGTACACTCAACAAAATTGAGTGTACCGGTACACCTATATATTAAATTAATAGTTAAATGAGTTATTTTTTTAGAAAAAATATATTTTCGATCAGTTACAACTATAATAATTATATTTTATAGGGTTAATAGTGCTTTAACCCTCTGTAATATAGTTCATTTCTGGTTTTCCTCCTGTAAAATATTTTTTTGAATTTCATCCTTGTAATTTGAAGATTTTTTGGTTTTGGACCTTCATGGAAAATTTCACCCCCTGTAATTTGAGCAAATTTAGGTTTACCCCCCTTGTAATTGGAGCAAATTTCGGTTTACCCCCTGTTAATTTGAGCAAATTTCGTTTTACCCCCTGCCATATCGTCGATTTTGTACAGTCAAAATTCATTAAGGTCCAAAACGAAAAATCTTCAAATTACAAGGACGAAATCTAAAAAAGATATTTTACAGGGGGTAAAACCAGAAATGGCTTATATTATAGGGGGTAAAACATTATTAACCCTGTTTTATATTTCAAAAGTGTCGGCAAATCAAAATTCAACTTTTTTTAATTTTTATAACTCATAATAGTGAATATTGATTATTTTTTCGATAAAATGTTAAAAAAATAGTATGATTTTTATAAAGAATGAAATGATGTTTTTTCTTATGAAATAATATTTTCTAAAATATAAAAGTCGACAAATATCTCTTTATTACACAAAAATAATCGTTAACTTATTGATTTATGAAATAGGTCTACCGGTACATCTTAATTTAAGGGTGTACCGTAGAAACTTTCGGGAATAAAAGGTTCCCATGTAAATAGTAACAAAATTGAAATAACTACCCATATACCCACTATCATAAATAATTCCCATGAATCTTATAATTATTTACTAAACACAATTTTTAAAAAATACCCAAAAATAAGATGTCCATTATTATTTCCCAGAAAAGGTTATTCCCAGGAATGAAATATTTATACTTAACTAAGATGGGTTGAATGTATAAATAGGTTATAGTAATATAGAACTAATAAAACCGTTTTTAACCTACTAAAACCGGTATTAACACCCAAACCAATGTGAGAGATATGTTTTGATATCTCATGCTAGAACTTGTCTACAAAGTTTATATAATTAACTGTATAATTTAGAATTGTAATGTTTATAACAGTACTTATATCTCACGGTAGAACCAGCCTAGTTATTTTGATTTGGGTATATGTTTTGATATCTAACCGTCAGCAATCAGAGCGAAATGTAAAATGGATGAAGCCAAATGGACGTAGAGTCGAATGTAACATTGATGCCTTTTTCTATAAGCTCTCTAACAGGGTTGGAATAGTAGTGTGCATTAGAGACGAAAATGGCACTTTTGTCTTAGCTAAAACAAAATGGTTTAGTCCCATCTGTAAAGTTCATGTTGGAGAAACCCTTGGACTCTTATCGGCATTGGAATGGGTCCATGTGCTTAATTTGGGACCTGTTGATTTTGAGATGGATGCTAAGAGAGTGGTTGACAACTTTCATTCTCAAACGAATGATGTTACTCAATTTGCAAATATTATTGATAATTGTAAATCTCTCTTTAGGAATTTTTATGAAAACTCACGTGTCGAGTTTGTGCGGAGGCATGCAAATGAGGTTGCTCATGCTTTAGCTAAGACGGCTACATTAAAAGCCAATTTCTAGGTTTTGGTAGAGATACCACATTGTATTGAACACATTTTGAGTAATGAAATGTAGTAAGCCTATTCCTTTAAAAAAAAAAAGATCATTTTGTTCAGTTCGTTTAATCGACAAATGGTTTTAAAGCACGATACTCCTTTTTGCAACTTATTTGGCTCTCTTGTGCTTGAGTTTTGTGGAACGAAAGAATTAATAAATTATTCAAGAACAGGGCCGTTCCTACGAAATTGGAGACCTGACACCGATAAAATAAGCCCCTAAAGAGGTTCTTCATTTGGTGTTAATATAATCGATTTTTGCTTGTTAAAAAAGGAATTACAATGACCGTTGATTATATAATATGATTTTGAATTCAAAATAGTTTTTTAATTAAAACAAATTTACATATAATATTACAATGATGTTACTTATAAAATGAACATTACATTTGGTTTTAAAATACTTTCTAAATTATAAATTTATTTTGAGATATCTCTAAATCATTATCTTCTCTCACTTATAGTACACTTTTAAAAGGAGGTGTACTATCTGTTTATTTAACTAGAAAAGTAGGTACTATCTTGATGTCTACAATTGATATTGATGTTCTCGTCACAAGGTAAAAAAAATAGAGAAATACAAAATTTAGTACTGTTAATCATTTTTTATGTTCAAAAAGAGCGTAGTGAAATCATGCATGAAATAAGACACAAATCGTAGCACAAATCATTGGGTGACATATAATAATGGCAGTTGAACTTTTCTATTAAGGTGATTAGGTCATGTCTATTTTTTTTCTTTCTGTTTCTTTTAATCCTGAGAGTTCCTAATGAAGATAAGAAATTAATGGGTCCATGGTCGGTTAAATATTTTAATCATAGATTTTGCTTTTGCATGCTATGCGCGTTGTTTCTACATTTGTGCGTGACCACCCGTAGATAACAAAGAAAAATGTTTTGAGAGTTGTATACACATCAAAATAAATAAGAAATAAAATACAACGATATTATAGATGTGATAATTTGAGTATGTGATATGTTGAGTGAAATAGAGATAAAAAAAATAAGATATTAAATAGATATATTATAAAGAATGTCTCTTTATGAATGTTATAACAAATATTAGTTTTAATATTTAGGAGCCATCGCATGCTTTGCATGAGTAAATCAACTTTCATGTCTTGGCAACCAGAAAAAAAAATGTCTTGGCTGCTAGCTTAATAATAGAAAATGATGTCTTTGTCTTTTATAATTATACTCAGTTGCAGTTTTTTCGGTTTCAATAAATGATTATTCGTGATGCGTGAATTGAAGTGGCTACTATTAAGGAATTATCTTTGTTAGTTTTTATTTTATTTGTATATTTTTATTTTCTTTTAACAAGCTAAAATGGTATATATATTTAGAAACAAACAATCACCCCGCACAAGGTGTGCAAATGGTGAATCAATCAACAGTATTTACATAGAGTCGGTACCACAACCAAAAGATTACAAACAAAGAAATAAGCTAATGGACCCCCATACAATACAGTGGGTGTTTTCACCAGTCATGATAACTATAAGAGAAAGTAGCCTGTTTTGATTTTAACCACAAAAAAGAATGTAGCTTAACCTTCTCTAAAAGCACCACAGAACTCAAAGCCTCATTGTTGAAGGCCTGATTGTTTCTTTCCTTCCATAGCACCCAAACCGATGCAAACCAAATTATCCGTAAATAGAGATAAGTAAATCTAGGTAAACCAGCCATATGCGTAAACTGCTCCAAATGGTGACGGAGCTCTCCATGGAGAACCGATGAAATACCTAACCAATGCAACACAAGTGACCAAAGTGAACCGTAAACGGCACAACCTAAAAACAAGTGAGAGGCCGTCTCTGATTCTCCGCACCCTGTCGTGCACACCGTATCCGTTGCTTGTAAAACTCCCCTCCTTAACAGATTATTTTTAGTAGGCAATCTATCACGAAGGAGGCGCCACACAAACAAGGACACCTTTGCCGGGATACACCTGTGCCAAACCTCATCAACATGCGATATGTGAACCTCTGCTCCTGGATTAGTAAGAAAGTGATATGTCCCTCGAGCCGTGTAACCATGGATAGGATCTAGTAACCACCGTGTTATCGCGATTTTCGGGTGTCAAATCATTAATTAGATTTGAACCTTTCAATCATTGATATCTCTATTTTTTTTGGGGAAGGTAAAATCGAGAGAAAACCTTAGAAATTCTGAGCTCGGGGCTGATTTCACTACGGGAAGGTGTTAGGCACCCGCAATGACTATAGTATCCTATAGGAACCGTTTTACTAGTCTTATGTGTACGCTTTGCTTTTATCGCTATTTGTAAAAAAGGGATTGATTTTAAGAATGAGAGAAAGAAGATTTTGAGTGTTGTTTTTATTGGACTTGGAGAGATTTTGAGTCTCTTGCCTACATACCCTTTTAAGGGATCAAAATTTCATGTAGTTCTCTTCCAAAATGTTTTTTTGTGGGTTGGTTCAATTTTAGTTTTGAAAATAGTTTTTGAAGAAAAGGATGAGAGGCCGTAAAGGCATGAGATTTGGAAACAAGTGAGGTTGGTCCAATTTATTTACAAAACTGGTTAAGGTTGAGAATTAGTGTTCATTTTGATTTTGCTTAAGAAAATAAAAGGAAAAATGAGTGAAGTTTTGACTTCACTTTATTGTAAAAATCTTTGAGTGATGTGTTAGTTTTTTGAGAAAGAGAGAATGAGTTTTTTCCTAAGTATCACGCTTCCTAAACATACATCTAGCGGTGAACATACAACGTGTGTGCGTGTCGGTGCTTGTGTCGGTGTACATCATTATAGTCCATAGTCCTTTACATCGGGTCCTAATTTACATTCTATGATCTTGCAAGAATTTGAAAGGAAAGTAAACTACCTAAACATTGCATGAGAATTAGTTGAACGTTCCATGAAAGAGTTAAAGGAAGAAATGGGAATGAGATGAGATGCTTAGTATGCATGAAACATAGAGTAAAATGGTTAGTAAAACAAGAAAAAAAATAATGAAATACTAATCCTAAACAAAATGGCAAACTATCACAAAATTAGCATAAAATCACACTAAACAAAATTGCAAAATATCACGAAATTGGCATCAGAACTCTAACTAGACAAGATTGCAAAATATCACACAATTAGTATCAAGAACCAAACTAAACATAATTGCGAAATATCACAAAATTGGTATCAAGAATCAAATTTAACAAAAATGGGAAATATCACAAAATTCAAGTTTAACAAGATTGAGAATAATGCACCAAAACAAAAGAAAATTAAACTTGCCAAGATTAAATGAATCCATCAAGAAACAAAGGTAATCATCATAGAATCAAAGGCTAAGCACTAGAATAATGTGATACAAATTTGGACTAAAAGTCACGAGGAGATTCACACAAGCACAACAAAACATACCAATTAAAAGGGAAATTTACACTTATCCTTTTTTATCAACTTTCAGTATGTAAAATATCATAAAAAACAGTCATAAACACACCAAAACACATAGTAAATTTTTAGGAATTTTTGCAAGAAATTTTTAGCATGCACAGGGTTCAATCAGCAAGAAAAGAGGTGCCATTATCAACAAAAAAACCTAAAAAAAACGCAAGAAAGCTAAAGGCCCATAGTTTCACAACCCAAACCCACGGATCTGATGGGTCCGGATCAAACTAACGCTCTAACAGCGTTGGATTGATCCAGATCCATCAGGATCTTGATCCAACGCACACAACTAAGGGGAAGTGGACCGGGTATGGAGCGACCCGGTCCAGAAGCTTATATAAAAGCGCTGGGAACCCGGTTCCCTTCATTTCCTTGGATCATTTCTCTTTCTTCTTCTTCTCTCTTGCGCCGTTCTCTCATCTCACACACCCCAAACCCTAATTTCTTGAATCTTGTTCAGACCTTGCTAATCTATGGCTTAAACCGTTCCTACTCTCAACCTAAACATGAATCCATCAAGAACGAACGGTTTTAACCGCTGAAACGGCGTAAACCTTCGTGCTTGATACCGGTTCAAACTGTTCGGATCTTTCGTGTTTTCTGGATGAAAACGTTGTAAAACGAAGAGAAAATGATTCGATCCACACTCGTTGTGGATTCTGAAGCTTTCCTCTGATTTTTCAAATTCTTTTGAGTTAGGGTAAAGGTTTTGGGTCCGAACAGCTCGAATTGGTTATGGATTCATACGGTTCTGGACTTGTGATGATTCTTAGTGAAATGAGATAGAGCTTGAGTATTACCTGAGTCTTGCTTGGGGATTTGAACCGTTTCTTTCGATCCTTGGTTCTGAATCTTCGCTGGTAAGGCAATTTCGCTCTTTTCTTCTTCTGGTTCGAACCGGTGAAAACCCTCACTTCTTCTCCTCTTTCTCCTTCTCTGATCTGCCTGTGATCACGCTCGTAGCGCGTTGCTTCCAGTGGCGTGCTCGCGTAGAATTGCAGGCTCACAACTCAGTGATGAAGGTTCATGCGAATCTCTGAGAGTTGCTTGAATTTGCGTGGATTCGAACTCTATTTGATGCTGATGATCGAATTCAATGGCGAATTTGCTGTTTTTGGTGTGAAATTGATCTGAATTGGTGTTGAATTTGAGCTAGGGTTTGTGTGTTCTTGAGCTTTTCTGTGAGTTTGTTGGATTTGATCTGTAACTGAATGGAGAGAGAAAACTCAATCTGTTTGTGTGATGTGGCTCTAATTTGTGGATTCTGATTCTGACTTGTACAGTGGTGGCCTTTTATAGGCTGCCATGTGTGTACCTGATCCAATGAGCTTGTGACATGTGGACTTGGACAGCTTGCGTGGCACTGGTGGACTGAACTGAAAAAAGGACTAAAATGCAATTTTGGAAAATTTGGGACTGAAATGCAATTTATAAGAATTCGGACCTCTGAAATTAAAACTGAATTGGACTGTTTTGAAAATTGGAATTGGACACTTCGGCAATGAAATGTAAAATTTTGGACTAAATTGCAATTAAAATAAAATTTGGACTTATTTGCAAAAAGTAAAAATAAAATTGGTAAAAAATGTAATTTGGAAAAAATGTAAAGTGAAACAGTTAAAATTGACAAAATGGACTAAAATTAACAAACTACCAAAAATGAGGTATTTCAAAATACCTCTCTGCCCAAAAATCAAATAATGTGAAAAGACCAAAATACCCCTGGGGGTTAAAATGACTCAGACTGACTCAGATGCAGAACTAAGACGATTTGTACAAAATTTGATTAATGATTCATGCAGACAGATTGAAAAGACTCAGGGACAAATTGTAGGGACTAAAATGGGTTCCATTGCGGGAAATGACCAAAATACCCTTTTGTATGATTTTATGCAAAAATAAAAAGACAGAAACGGTAACGTATGCAGCTGAAGCACAGTGGTAAATTGCAGAGTAATGTACAGTAAATTGAAAAAGTATTAGGAATAGAAAGGAAATTTAAACGAGTATTTTTAGGTCCAAAATGAGGGTATGACAGCTGCCCCTATTTAAGTTTCTTTGTCTGGAGAGTCAAGAGACGGCGTCTTTGGCTTGACATGACGAAGATACTTAAATATCGACATTTACGCTGATTTTGGGCATAAAAATACGTTCGTAAATGTCATGCATGCCATGCAACATTTGTGTTATGAATGCAAGACAGTTGAGAATTGATTTTAACAAAATATGTCGTATCCATTGCGGGACTGGTAGACATTAACAGAATAGCAAAAACGGAGTATGTCGTATCCATTGCGGGACTGGTAGACATTAACAGAATAGCAAAAACGGAGTATGTCGTATCCATTGCGGGACTGGTTGACATTAACAGAATAACAAGACTCACTGGGGAGACTTAATAGCAAATTTGACAGGTACAAGCTGTTCTTGGATGCGAACTGGCCACTTGACCGGGAATATTGACAACAAAGGGCGCAAGCTGCTCTTGTGTTTGAGCTGGTTACTTGGCTGAAAGAAAATATAGAAAGCACAAGTCGTTCTTGTATTTGAACTAGTTACTTGGCTGACAGGAAACAAAGTAGAAAGCACAAGCCGTTCTCGGACATGAACTAGTTACTTGGCTGACAGGAAACAAAGTAGAAAGCACGAGCTGTTCTTGGATCTGAACTGGCCGCCCGGCGGATATCAAAAGGATAGGTACAAGCTGTTCTTGGATGCGAACTTGCTACTTGACCGATAACAAAAACAAATTGACAGGTACAAGCTGTTCTTGGATGTGAACTTGCTGCTTGACCGATAACAAGAGTGAATTGGCAGGCACAAGCTGTTCTTGGATGCGAACTAGCCACTTGGCCGTTAACAGAAACGAATTGTATTGTAGAAACAAATTGAAATTGATTTGACATGTCGGCAGGAGCTTGAATTTGAAAAACAGCTAAAGTTTGAAGTTGACAAGATTGTTGGATTTTGAAATTGACATGACAGTTATGAATTTGGAATTGACATGATTGATTTTGACAGAGATCAACATAGGAATTGAGGACGCAAATGCGTATGAATAACATGACAATTTTATCAAATGCATGAACACATAGAATGCATGATTATGCATGTATGAATGCTTTGAAATGCATGACGGTTGGCAATTTTCAGACATGATTTCGCAGAGACAGGCAAAACATTGGAATATTGGGCACGTAATGGCTCGTGCTCCGAAAAAGTTCCTCTTCTGGGGATGCCGTCGTTTGAAGATACATCGAGACCATCGTTGAAGGCAGAAAGCTGTAAAATCGTAGAGGAAGACAGTCTGAACGGTATTGCTGCTTATTGGAACAGTCACATAAATACTTTGGACATCGCATCTGTGGTCAATGCTTTTGCATGTTTGCTTTTTATTTCTTCTTCATTTTTATTTTCATCATCCCATTTTTGCCTGGATCGCCCTTTCGGGTTTTCGACCCACCGGGAAATAGTTTTTTTCAAATGCCCCTGCTTTTTCCTGAATTGCCTTTGAAGGTTGTCAATCCATCGGGGTGCTCATTTTTGCCTAAGCCGCCCTTTCGGGTTTTCGACTTAGCGAGCATATTCATTTTCATGCTTTTCATTCTGTTTTTTCATTCTTGCCATTGACCACAAACCGTCACTGGGGGGAAGGCTTGCTAGTAACTTGAATCGGAACTGATATCAATGTAGATTTGTTCATGCATGTTCATTTGAATATACCTAGTTGCTTAGGCTTGTTTTCAAAATACTCAAAAATTTTCAATTTTCAGAATGTTCATTCCAGACATGCATCATTATTAACATAAAAAGAACCCTTTTTGTATAAAGCTTTGGAGATAGAATAGAAAAAGAATTAGAGTGCCAAACAAAAGCATAGGCTCAAATCGATGTATAAGGGTGGTAATCAGCCGAAGGCGTGACGCCACGGATTTACAAAGCTTGGAAAATGGTAATTTCATTGGTTGGTGGTACATTGAACACAGTAACTATTATGGTATCTAAAACTCTTGAATTCGCAGGCGTCGGAACCTCAGACGAGAACAGCCAATCATCAGTTGCAAAGATCCCGAGGGGAATGGTAATTTGCCAGATATAGTCAATTGTCTTTTATTTCAATCTCATTTTTGCATGAACCGCCCTTTCGGGTTTTCGGCTCATCGAGACGCTCATTTTTGCCTGAGTTACACGTAATCTCAGCGAGCTTTTACATTTTTGTTTCTTGCCCCTTATTTTGCCTGGATCGCCCTTTCGGGTTTTCGATCCACCAGGAAGCGCATTTTTGCCTAGGCCGCCCTTTCGGGTTTTCGACCTACCACGCTGTTCTTTTCATATTTAGACAAAATATTTCTTGACTATATCGGCATTCACAGGATTCGGAAGTTCTACACCATCCATGTGTGTGAGAATCAGAGCACCGCCAGAGAAAGCCTTCTTGACAACATAAGGTCCTTCATAGTTAGGCGTCCATTTGCCCCTTGGGTCGGGTTGCTGACTCATTCTTCTTTTCAATACAAGTTCACCCTCTTTGAATCCCCGAGGACGAACTTTCTTGTCAAAAGCATTTTTCACATAAGGCCTGCACCATGTCATTGTTCAGGTTGGTGCCGTTGTCAGTGATGATCTTGCTAGGAACACCATACCGACAGATGATATTGTTCTTGATGAACTTGACCACCACTTGCTTGGTTACATTGGCATAGGATGCAGCTTCGACCCATTTGGTGAAATAATCGATTGCTACCAGGATAAAACGATGACCATTCAAAACTTTCGGTTCAATTCTTCCGATCATATCAATGCCCCACATAGAGAAAGGCCATGGAGAAGACATAACATTGAGAGCGTGCGGAGGCACATGGATCTTATCAGCATATATTTGACATTTGTGGCACTTCCTAGCATATTGATAGCAATCGCGCTCCATGGTCATCCAGTAGTAACCAGCTCTCAACAGCTTTCTAGACATAGCATGCCCCAATGCGTGGGTCCCAAAGGTGCCATCGTGCACATCGTGCATTAGCTGTTCTGCTTCACATTCATCAACGCATCTTAACAACACCATATCGAAATTCCTTTTGTACAGAACATCCCCATCCAGCAGGAACTTGCTAGCCAGCCTGCGCAGCGTCTTCTTGTCTTTGTTGGAAGCATCCGGCGGGTACTCACGGCTTTGCAAAAATTGCTTGATATCATAATACCAGGGTTTGTCGTCGACTCCGCCTGAACCCGTCTGTACAATTGCATCACTGACAGTAAACACATGAGCGGGCCGGTCTAAGCGCTGTACTTTGATCATCGGTACATGATTCCAATGGTTTACTCGGAACATGGAGGATAGGGTAGCGAGAGCATCGGCCATTTGGTTCTCCTCTCGGGGAATATGGTGCAACTCGACCTTTGTAAAATACGTTAACAGACGTCTCGCATAATCACGGTAAGGGATCAAATTAGCATGATGGGTCTCCCATTCTCCCTTTATCTGGTTGATGACTAGTGCAGAGTCTCCATAGATGTCGAGGTGCTTGATTCTCATATTAATTGCTTCCTCGATTCCCAAGATGCATGCCTCGTACTCGGCCACATTGTTGGTGCACTCAAACACAATCCGGGCTGTGAAAGGAATGTGATGCCCCTGCGGAGCCACAATTACTGCGCCAATTCCTCGGCCATAGGCATTAACAGCACCATCAAAGACCAACCCCCACTTGCTATCAGGGTCTGGACCTTCACCGATCAGTGGTTCTTCACAGTCTCTTGGCTTCAAATACATGACCTCTTCGTCAGGGAAATCGAACTTCAAAGGTTGATAGTCATCGAGCGGTTGGCAAGCGAGATGGTCAGCCAGGATACTCCCTCTAATGGCTTTCTGAGCTTTAAACACAATATCATACTCTGACAGTAACATTTGCCAACGTGCGATTTTTCCAGTGACCGCCGGTTTCTCAAAAATATACTTGATTGGATCCATCCGTGATACCAACCAAGTTGTATGATTTATCAAGTAATGACGCAGGCGTTTGGCTGCCCAGGCTAATGCACAATAGGTTTTCTCGAGCATTGTGTACCGAGTCTCACAATCGGTGAATTTCTTGCTCAAATAGTAGATCGCATGCTCTTTCTTTCCAGTTTCATCTTGCTGACCGAGCACACATCCCATGGATTCATCCAACACTGACAGATACATAATCAATGGCCTTCCGTCCACAGGCGGGACAAGGATCGGTGGCTCTAGCAAATAGTTCTTGATGTTGTCGAAAGCTTCTTGGCATTCATCATTCCATACCACAGGTTGATTCTTCCTGAGTAACTTGAAAATTGGCCCGCAGGTCGCAGTCATGTGGGATATAAATCTAGAAATGTAGTTCAAACGCCCGAGGAACCCTCTGACTTGCTTCTCGGTTTGCGGGGCCGGCATTATCCTCGGTACCCAAGTTAAACAACTCAATCACTCCTGGTGAGGCTGAATGGCTTTCTCCTCTTGTTCAAGCAGTCGAGTGATCTCATCTGGTATGTCATCACCATCCTCATCCTCGGCTTCAAACACCGGGGATTCAAAAGTCGGAGGAACCGTAGTATCACTGTGTTCAACGGGTTTATTTTGGTTCGATCTGCGTGACATGATTGGATGATTTTTTTAGAAAATAGTTTTCATGCAGATCTTTGAAATTAATAAGAAAATACAGATGTTTTGGTTTTTTCTGGCATTACCATTATTTCCAAGGTAAAAGCATTTAAGAAAAACAATAGTCGTGAAAGAAACGACGTTTTTTATTGATAATGGTGATGTCGGAACAAACATGCAATTTACAAAAGTGTCACTTCCGCCTCGGGTAGGGCGGAAGGATTGTTATTTTTGAAAACAAAAGCCTAGACAGCGAGACGCATTACTTAGAATCATGCATAAACACAGGGAGATTGATAACGTTCCAGTTCTTTGCCATGCCTCCTGGTATCACAAATGTGGGCCTAGACCCACTGAGCACGAGCCATTTTTCAAACTGCGGCAGAAGAACCAGGAGACAATGAGCACTTGGAAGTTTTTTCGTGACTGATGAATGATGCATATGATGCATGATATGTATAAATGCAGATGCAAAAATGACTCTTTTCGTTATCGAAGGGTTTTAGACAAACTAGAAACTTTTGCAAACATTTTTAGCAAGATGATGAGATTAGAAAGTTGTCAAGACAAATTGTTTTGAAATGCTAAGCGAAAGGAAGTGGGATCGACTTCCTTGATCTTGTAAGACTTAGTCTTCTTCATACCTGGAATGTTTACAAAGCTTTTTAATTCGTCTAGACCTTTCGATAAATGCATGAGAAAAGATTTATGCATGAATGCATGTATGCATGATTTTGATTACAAAGAGCGCAGTGGGTTAAGGTAACAAGTGGACACGGTGTCCGGTGAAACTAAGGCTTTGATAGTAGTAACCAAGGTTCTATAAAGTTCCCAAACCACAACCTCTCTTCCGTATATCATAGTAGTACAAAGCAACGCTTGTCCATGATTATTCGTAAGAAGGTCTAGTTTGGGTGTAGTATCGCGTGACGACTAAATTTCGAGACAACGCTCGGTTTAGCCACCGCACTACGTCCTAAGAAAGGCCAAAGATGGGTTTGGTAACTACGGTCCACAGCCTTCATCGGTCAATTGGAAGTAAAGTGCCTAAGCATGACAACACACGCCGACAACATCACCTCCAAAATGCCTCAGCTATGTGAGATTGATCGCGTAATCCAATGCACGAGGCAACCCTCGGAATGGATTGTCGATTATATCTCTTCCTAATCTTAGGTTCACTCAGCCCGGGTATAGGGCTTTTGATATCCTCACCCCACACGTACACAAGAAAATTTTACATGTAACAATAAAGCAAAGCATAAACATAAAGCATGTAAAACTAGGTGTAGCCCTAAACTAGTCCCCAGTGGAGTCGCCATTTCTGTTATTGCGATTTTCGGGTGTCAAATCATTAATTAGGTTTGAACCTTTCAATCATTGATATCTCTATTTTTTTGGGGAAGGTAAAATCGAGAGAAAACCTTAGAAATTCTGAGCTCGGGGCTGATTTCACTACGGGAAGGTGTTAGGCACCCGCAATGACTATAGTATCCTATAGGAACCGTTTTACTAGTCTTATGTGTACGCTTTGCTTTTATCGCTATTTGTAAAAAAGGGATTGATTTTAAGAATGAGAGAAAGAAGATTTTGAGTGTTGTTTTTATTGGACTTGGAGAGATTTTGAGTCTCTTGCCTACATACCCTTTTAAGGGATCAAAATTCCATGTAGTTCTCTTCCAAAATGTTTTTTTGTGGGTTGGTTCAATTTTAGTTTTGAAAATAGTTTTTGAAGAAAAGGATGAGAGGCCGAAAAGGCATGAGATTTGGAAACAAGTGAGGTTGGTCCAATTTATTTACAAAAATGGTTAAGGTTGAGAATTAGTGTTCATTTTGATTTTGCTTAAATAAAAGGAAAAATGAGTGAAGTTTTGACTTCACTTTATTGTAAAAATCTTTGAGTGATGTGTTAGTTTTTTGAGAAAGAGAGAATGAGTTTTTTCCTAAGTATCACGCTTCCTAAACATACATCTAGCGGTGAACATACAACGTGTGTGCGTGTCGGTGCTTGTGTCGGTGTACATCATTATAGTCCATAGTCTTTTACATCGGGTCCTAATTTACATTCTATGATCTTGCAAGAATTTGAAAGGAAAGTAAACTACCTAAACATTGCATGAGAATTAGTTGAACGTTCCATGAAAGAGTTAAAGGAAGAAATGGGAATGAGATGAGATGCTTAGTATGCATGAAACATAGAGTAAAATGGTTAGTAAAACAAGAAAAAAAAAATGAAATACTAATCCTAAACAAAATGGCAAACTATCACAAAATTAGCATAAAATCACACTAAACAAAATTGCAAAATATCACGAAATTGGCATCAAAACTCTAACTAGACAAGATTGCAAAATATCACACAATTAGTATCAAGAACCAAACTAAACATAATTGCGAAATATCACAAAATTGGTATCAAGAATCAAATTTAACAAAAATGGGAAATATCACAAAATTCAAGTTTAACAAGATTGAGAATAATGCACCAAAACAAAAGAAAATTAAACTTGCCAAGATTAAATGAATCCATCAAGAAACAAAGGTAATCATCATAGAATCAAAGGCTAAGCACTAGAATAATGTGATATAAATTTGGACTAAAAGTCACGAGGAGATTCACACAAGCACAACAAAACATACCAATTAAAAGGGAAATTTACACTTATCCTTTTTTTATCAACTTTCAGTATGTAAAATATCATAAAAAACAGTCATAAACACACCAAAACACATAGTAAATTTTTAGGAATTTTTGCAAGAAATTTTTAGCATGCACAGGGTTCAATCAGCAAGAAAAGAGGTGCCATTATCAACAAAAAAACCTAAAAAAAAACGCAAGAAAGCTAAAGGCCCATAGTTTCACAACCCAAACCCACGGATCTGATGGGTCCGGATCAAACTAACGCTCTAACAGCGTTGGATTGATCCAGATCCATCAGGATCTTGATCCAACGCACACAACTAAGGGGAAGTGGACCGGGTATGGAGCGACCCGGTCCAGAAGCTTATATAAAAGCGCTGGGAACCCGGTTCCCTTCATTTCCTTGGATCATTTCTCTTTCTTCTTCTTCTCTCTTGCGCCGTTCTCTCATCTCACACACCCCAAACCCTAATTTCTTGAATCTTGTTCAGACCTTGCTAATCTATGGCTTAAACCGTTCCTACTCTCAACCTAAACATGAATCCATCAAGAACGAACGGTTTTAACCGCTGAAACGGCGTAAACCTTCGTGCTTGATACCGGTTCAAACTGTTCGGATCTTTCGTGTTTTCTGGATGAAAACGTTGTAAAACGAAGAGAAAATGATTCGATCCACACTCGTTGTGGATTCTGAAGCTTTCCTCCGATTTTTCAAATTCTTTTGAGTTAGGGTAAAGGTTTTGGGTCCGAACAGCTCGAATTGGTTATGGATTCATACGGTTCTGGACTTGTGATGATTCTTAGTGAAATGAGATAGAGCTTGAGTATTACCTGAGTCTTGCTTGGGGATTTGAACCGTTTCTTTCGATCCTTGGTTCTGAATCTTCGCTGGTAAGGCAATTTCGCTCTTTTCTTCTTCTGGTTCGAACCGGTGAAAACCCTCACTTCTTCTCCTCTTTCTCCTTCTCTGATCTGCCTGTGATCACGCTCGTAGCGTGTTGCTTCCAGTGGCGTGCTCGCGTAGAATTGCAGGCTCACAACTCAGTGATGAAGGTTCATGCGAATCTCTGAGAGTTGCTTGAATTTGCGTGGATTCGAACTCTATTTGATGCTGATGATCGAATTCAATGGCGAATTTGCTGTTTTTGGTGTGAAATTGATCTGAATTGGTGTTGAATTCGAGCTAGGGTTTGTGTGTTCTTGAGCTTTTCTGTGAGTTTGTTGGATTTGATCTGTAACTGAATGGAGAGAGAAAACTCAATCTGTTTGTGTGATGTGGCTCTGATTTGTGGATTCTGATTCTGACTTGTACAGTGGTGGCCTTTTATAGGCTGCCATGTGTGTACCTGATCCAATGAGCTTGTGACATGTGGACTTGGACAGCTTGCGTGGCACTTGTGGACTGAACTGAAAAAAGGACTAAAATGCAATTTTGGAAAATTTGGGACTGAAATGCAATTTATAAGAATTCGGACCTCTGAAATTAAAACTGAATTGGACTGTTTTGAAAATTAGAATTGGACACTTCGGCAATGAAATGTAAAATTTTGGACTAAATTGCAATTAAAATAAAATTTGGACTTATTTGCAAAAAGTAAAAATAAAATTGGTAAAAAATGTAATTTGGAAAAAATGTAAAGTGAAACAGTTAAAATTGACAAAATGGACTAAAATTAACAAACTACCAAAAATGAGGTATTTCAAAATACCTCTCTGCCCAAAAATCAAATAATGTGAAAAGACCAAAATACCCCTGGGGGTTAAAATGACTCAGACTGACTCAGATGCAGAACTAAGACGATTTTGTACAAAATTTGATTAATGATTCATGCAGACAGATTGAAAAGACTCAGGGACAAATTGTAGGGACTAAAATGGGTTCCATTGCGGGAAATGACCAAAATACCCTTTTGTATGATTTTATGCAAAAATAAAAAGACAGAAACGGTAACGTATGCTGCTGAAGCACAGTGGTAAATTGCAGAGTAATGTACAGTAAATTGAAAAAGTATTAGGAATAGAAAGGAAATTTAAACGAGTATTTTTAGGTCCAAAATGAGGGTATGACACACCGCCAAGTATCAGTTGATGTATCCTGCAAAACAACATTATGAAGCATAGCCTGACACTCCCCGACACTCTCCTCCTCCCAAGCTAGTAACCGACGTCTCCACTCCCACCTGCCCCCTCCCTCCTCCCATACTAACCTCCTCATCTCCTCTACAGTTCTCTCTTTATGCACAGCCAATTCAAAAAGACGAGGAAATTTCAAACGTAAAGGAACTTCCCCCACCTACGTGTCGTGCCAGAATAAGGTACCCCTACCATCTCCCACTACACGCCGAAGATTATCCTCAAACCAACTACCAACACCACTACCCGCCCCCTCTCGGATCCTACAAATCGACCTCCACCAAGATGAACTCAACCTCCCCCCATCCTTCAACCGGCCCCTCTCCTCCCCATATCTAGATTTCAACACTTGGTACCACAACCCACTCTTGTCAATCAGCATCCTCCAACACCACTTCCCCAATAAAGAAATATTAAACTCTCACACCCTCTAACCCCCAAACCACCATCCTTCTTAGAATGACAAATAGACTCCCAACTAATCCAGGCTATTTTCTTAAAATCCTCACCACCCCCCCAAAAGAAATTTTTTAAAATAGATTCAATAGAAGAAATTATACTTGCAGGGGCTTTGAAAAAGGAAAGAAAGTAAACCGGAAGTGAGGACAAGACGGACTTTAGAAGTACAAGACGGCCACCAAGAGAAAGGAATTTATTATTCCACGACGACAAGCGAGTAACAATGCGATCGATAACCAGTTTCCAAAAAGACAACTTTCTAGAATTACCACCAATTGGGAGTCCCAAGTAAATAAAAGGAATAGTCCCCCGACGACAATTCATTACCGAAGCTGCCTCCGACAACCAAGAATCTGAAATATTCACACCTGTCAACATGCTTTTTTGGAAGTTTACCTTTAACCCCGACACATCTTCAAACAAAAGCAACACCGCACGCATAGTACGCACATTCAACCAACTTTTTTCACCTATAATCAACGTGTCATCCGCAAATTGAAGATGTGTCAATTTTACATCACCAACCGGACCTACCCCATAGCCATTGAAGAGATGCGCCCCCACCACTGCTGACATAAGGATATTAAACCCCTCTGCAGATAACCAAAAAAGAAATGGAGATAGCGGATCACCCTGCCGGAGGCCCCGCCCAATAGGAAACTCATCTGTTGGACACCCATTTACCAGGACCGAGGCCGTTGCTGTTCCCACACACTCATATATCCACTTCCGCCACAAAACTGGAAAATTCATTTTAGCCATAACGGAGTCAAGATAATTTAAGTCCACCGAGTCATATGCCTTTTGAAAATCAACCTTGAACAAAAGCATCTCTTTTTTCAGGCGTCTGGCCTCATCCACTGCTTCATTTGCAATTAAAATACCATCCAAGATTTGTTTCCCTTTGACAAACGCGGATTGCGATTCAGACACCACATTGCCGACAAATTTACGCAACCTATTGGCAAGAACCTTCGCTAACACCTTATACATACATCCAACTAAAGAGATAGGTCGAAAGTCGTTTAGCCTTTGCGGGCTGGTTACCTTAGGAATCAAAGCAATAAATGTAGAGTTAACCCTCTTTGTCAGCTTCCCATTGCGATGGAATTCCATCATAAATCTCAAAAAATCGCCCTTGACCAGGTCCCAAAACTCTTTTAAAAAACCAAAACTAACTCCATCCGGGCCCGGACTCTTATAGCTATCACAATCCCAAATGGCTTGTTTCACCTCCTCCTGCGTGAACGATATAATTAAAGACCCCGCGTCCACTCTAGACAGCCGACGAAACTGTAGAACCCCCACTCCTGGCCTACTGACACGAAGCGGTTTAAAATGAGTCAAAAAGTGATTAAAAACAACTGACCGAACGTTGTTTACGCCTTCTACAAATACCCCGTCCACCAGCACCCTGTTAATGGTATTCTGACGTTTCCTACCAGACATAACACCGTGAAAAAATTTTGAGTTGGCATCTCCCTCCCTTAACCATTTCATCCGCGATTTCTGCCAATTTATACTATTTTGAGCCTTGGCCATAGAATGCAAGTTTACAGACAAGTCATGGATTTCCTAAAGCTCATCCTCACCTAGCACAGACAACTCTGCTTTAGATTCTAAACATGATATCCTGTTTTTGACTGTTACAATCTTACTATCCATATTCTTTGCGTGTTGCTGATGCCATTCCTTCAGACTAAATTTCAACATTTTCAGTTTCTCTTTCAATACATGGCCTCCCCATCCTTGGCACTGAAAAGAACCCCATTTTTCACAAACAAAGTCACTATACCCTGGAAATTCAGACCAACATTTGAGCATCCGAAGCGGTCGGGGTCCCCAGTTAGCTTCCTCATTTAACAACATTTTTATATTTTTATTTTATTTTTCATGAGTGCAAAAAATATGGTATTTTATCATTTGGAAGCAAGTTAAGGTCAACAATATTCATGTGTCATAAATTGTCAAAAATAAAAAAAATTCATGTGTCATAATCTAGTACTGAATTGGCATAGCTAACCAAAGGAGAAAGTCATTCTCTATTGTGGAACTAATATTCCTTTGATTGTTTTTTTACCAAAAAACTTTTAAAGAACGGTGCAACCGTGTTTATCCAACAACATTTGGTATTTTGTGCAACAATTGGTACTATGTTCATTGTTCTTTATCACAAAACTAGAAGATTGGTGCAACTGTGTTTTGTCCAGCTTTATTTTCTATATTTTCCTTGCTGGAGTTTTTGGCATTTTGAGCTTTTATTTCATGCTCTTTTCTGATCAGGGGATTGTATTAGGATTTCTAGTCCATCTTTTTAATTGTATTGGCTACAGGTGTTTTCAGTTCATGATCGATTTAAATTTTTCTATTCTCTATGTTGTTGAGCCCGTTTTACACAGCTTATGGTAAGTCATGTTGGATTTAAAAAAAAATCTGAAAGACCAAATCGATTTTTTTATGCAAAAAAATTACTTCTAAATTATGTGATTTGAGCAACTAAACTGAATCTAACGAGCCGAACCGAGTTATTAGCGAACTCAAACCGAGTCGAGTTCGAGCTTAAAAAAAAGTTCGTGACGAACTCGAGATGAGTTTCGAGTTGAACCTAATCTTATTGAGTCGAGTCGAGCTCAGACAAGTTTGATTCGACTCGACTCATATCCAGCCCTAGTGTGAGGTCTAGATTCTTAAGGCGCTATAGGACTTGTAGGATTTGTTTATCTCAAGAGCCTTGGTGGTGGATCAAGGACCTAGAGAAAAGAAGACACTTTTCACCTCCAAATGGTTTTGGGGGTTGTTTCTCAACTACTCAAGGTTCCATGGGATCATTGCTTCATACATAGAAAAACGAATTCTCAAAGTAGAAGTTCAAAGGATTCCATGGAAGCTTGATATTCAAAGACCTTGTGGGTGTCCAATTTCAAGAGGTCTTGAAGATTAGATCTTGTGTGATTGCTTAACATAGAAGATTCGGGAATCAAAGAAATCTTTGTAATCATACATTTGTAAACATTTTCATCATAGTGGAAGACCGTGATAGAGGCGTTTTCTATCACGAAGAGAGGATGTACCCCTAGCAAGGAAACTCTATAAAATTCAGTGTTCTTCTTTCGCTTATCTTTCTAATTTCAGCATTATATTTTTGTGTATATGAATTCATTGCGTGAAGTGATTATTAATAGATTGTGAGTTAACTTTTTACCAAAACCTAATCTCAATTTCCTTAATTGAGATTTTACTGATTCAATTTTCTCACAATCAAAGTTGAAAATTAACTTCAAACAATTACTTCATTTACCTTGTGTTCATTTGTAGTTAGTGTTGTTAATAGGTTTAGGTAGAGATAGTTTAGTTTTGTGATTTGAATTTGTGTATTGATTGTTGAATTGTATAATAAGATTCAACAGTGAACTTCTCATTCATATTTGAATCTTTATTTCTTTACATTGCTTTATTCATATCATCATATTCAAGCACAATCCAATAGTCATAATTGTATTCTAACTCACGCTTTTGCAAACTCTTTTGAAAACCAAAAAACGTTATTCACCCACCCTCTAGCGTACTCTTGGTATTGTCATATAAACTAACAATTGAGGCTTATCAAGCTCCACATCCTGGTAGTGCTCCTCATCAAGGTTGTAGTAGTTCTTGTCATTGAAGTGGTCCTGTCTTGAGATGGGTCTACAACCTATGACACACCCGTTTGTGAGGTCTCCTCCATGCCACTCTTACAACCAAATCCCTTTTAGTAATAGGGTTTGAAGGTGAGAAAAACACAAGAAGGGGGGTTGAATTGTGTTTTCTTTTTCTTCTCCTAAGACTGAAGTCACTGATCAGAGTCAGATAAAGTTCAGAGTCTGATGCAATGTTCAAAGTCTAAATGCAGCGGATATGTAAAGAAAGAGAGAAAGAAGAAAGAAACAAAACAATTATACAGGTTCCTTCCACAATCCGAAAGTAGTCATATGTCCCCCTGGCACTTCCAAGGAGAGTTCACTAAAATCAATATCTGATTATAATTGCTCAAGCACAAAAGCAAGAGCCTTCAAACTACTCAAACACAAAAGCAAGAGGTTTCCTATGCTCAAGCACAAACGCAAGAGACTTCCTATGCTCAAGCCCAAAAGCAAGAGACTTCTATTCAAACAGAATTACACACAAAATTGTTTGAGGGTTGAACACTTGATATACTATTAGTGATGTTTACAAATACAAATCAGATAAGACTCTTAAGACTATAGAATTTCTAAGATATGACAGTTGTTAAGAAATTCTAAGTGAACTTTTGATGTGGAACAATTTCAGCAGAGTTTTGGCACTTGTAAAATTGTTGTGAGTCTCTTGGAAATCTTCAAGTCTTCACTCCTTTATATAGAGGTGTGAAAGAGACGTTGTTGATTTCCAGCACATCAAAAGAGTTGTTGAGAAGCTTGATCATTCACCAATGATCTGCTGCTTGATTGGGTAATTGTCATAAGATGGAACAATTTCAAATCCTTTCCTTGTAGAGAGAACAACCACTGTAGGTGCAGATGTATTCTTGTACTATTGCAGACATGAAGAGTGGAGTAGTGGTTGTACAATTGTACTATTGTCCTTTTGTCATCAACAACAAGTAGTACTATATCTACTCTACTCTCCCTTTTGTCATCAACAAAAAGTATGTAAGATAAAAGACCAAAAAGAAAAGTAAGAAAAACATGAGATATTTCTAGCAGAACAGAACATGGTTAAACATGTTACTAAATAACAATAACAATAGCCAAACAAAAATGTTAGAGAAGCAATAATATTGTATCAAAGCATTAAATAGAGTACATAAATATCAGAAGCAATACAAATAAAGCATCATAAGCAAATAATAAACAAGAAATGTGTGCAACTAAGATTGTTGAAATTTCTTCATCATTTCCACCATTTCTTTCATCATTCCAGTAGTATCTTCTGATTGCTTGTTCACTTTTTCCTCAAGAGCTTTTGAAGTTCTGATACGTGCTTCTTCTCTTGCTCTGTGTTCTTCTTTCATTTCTGCCATTTGTCTTTTCAATATTCAGTATCTTCTGATCAAAGAGTTCTTTCATCAACTTCTTGTTTTCCCTGACTAGTTCAGGATCTTGCTTCAGTTTCTCAAGAATAGGAATAACTGGCTTAACTTGAATCTTAGTTAACAAGGAAACATTTAAATTTTCTTGAACTGATGTGGTGAAGAGAGCTTCTACATCAAGAAAGATGGGGTACTTTGAGAAATACAATATGTTCCTGTTAATTTCCACTGTTTCCCTGCTCTTGATGACTTGTTTAAACCAATCATGAGTGACTGATTCTGAGCTTCAATTGATAATCTTTGTAGTTCACAAAAGACTCTGCGACTCTTTCCCTTAGATCAGTCCATTGGTCTTCATACCTTACCACGTGAACATGATCATCCCTTGCTTTCACATGCTTCTGCAGATCCTCAAAAATATTCTCGTAGACCTCTTTTAATACAATAGAATCTAGTAACATAGAAGGAGGGGGTGAAACGTATATGGTTTGAGGTTCAATAGGTGTGGATAAGACAATTTTCGGTTGATCTGAAGATGTTGAAGGTTGGTCAAAATTAGCTTGAGATGAAGAAGATGAAGGTTTGTTAAGTTCAGTTTCATTAAAATGAATGTTTTCTTCATCTTAATCAAAAAAATATCACATATCCAGATGGTCAGATACATTAAGATAAGCTTGGGGTGGCTGGTTGAATGACTGGCTCAAGGATAGGTTCTATAACAGAAGGTTTGTTGGTCAAGATCTCTAATGATGATTGTAATGTGTTCTTTGGAAGAGAAGCATTTAGAGGTTGAACAACATGAACATACTCTTCTGAAATGGAAACACTAAGTTCAGAACCTATTTGACCAGATGAAGAAGAATCAAGAATTGATTGAAGTGGAGAGTCTGGCTTAAAATTAGGGTGTATCATCAAAGTTATACAGGTTTCAGAGGCCATTTGTAGGTTTTCATGTAGTTTTTGTTGTTGATTTTTCGAAACAGCTAAGTCAGATGCTACTTCAGAGGCCTTTTCTGGAGTTACAAGCAGTTCACCATTCAAGTGTTTAGTTAAGTAACGGAAAGAATTTGGTGAATCTGGGGTAGTTGAATGAGGTTGAGATGATGATGACGATGATGCTAAAGAATTTGGTGAATCCATTGGTTCTCCTTTAGATTTCTCATCGGGATGTATAATCTAAAATGGTTTCAGAAAGGCAGGTTGAAGCCAATGATCAGCAGCAGTCTCTGAGTTGTATTGATTCTATGTTGAATTAAATCATTCATTCTATCATTAATAGATGGTTGCATAGGTTCAACAACATCATCATATGGATTTATAGAAGGTTTGGTTGATGGTGATGGGAATAAGTCTTTGTGTAAGTTTGTGTAGACTTTATTCAAAGGTATCTTATCAAAAGGTGAAAGAGGGTTTAGATCTATTGTATTATCAGAGAGATTTGTGTAAGAACCATTACCTCTTGAAAGATCAGCACCAGAAACAGCAGCTTCTGAAGAATCTTGTTCCCTCTCCAGCTTCATAGAATCTATCAGCATCTTGCCAACCTTTTCAGCAGCTGAGTTCCGAATCTCTTCAGCAAGCTTTTGAGCATTCTTTGCATCTTTAACAATCTTCTGCTTGACAACATGAGTTGTCGATGATCCCAATTCTTTTGCCAGACTCTTAGAAGTTTCCAAAACAACATGTTCCACACATGAAGGTTCTTATTGACTCTTAGCAACAACAAACTGAATGTATGTCTGAGGTTCTGAAGAAGATTATGCAGCTTCCATGTTTTTAACAAACTTTTTGACCAATGCAGTTGCTTTTTCAATCTCAACATCTTCTTCTTCTGTGTATTTAGATTGAACCATCTGCCTTATCTTCATTGGTTGCCTTTTTCTTTTCTTCTGAATTGACAGATTTGATTGAGGAACAACAACTTCTGAAGTAGCAGCTTCTGTAGAAACATCTACTGAAGATCCTCCTCTTGTCCTTGTGTTTAGAACCTCAACAGGTCCAAAATTTTCAATCTCTTCTTGAATAGCCTGAAGAGTTGGTTCAGAGACTATTAACTTAGTGGCAGTTTTAGCCTTCTTCTGTTTCTTAGGCTTTACTTCAGATTCATCTTCAACTTCAGTCTTTTTCTTCTTTGCCTTCCTTTTTCTGGAAATTCTTATAGGAGCACCAACCTGAGTTTCAGGGATAGAACTATAATTTATGATTTCACTAGTTCTTTCATGATGTAGCAACACATAAGAAGGCAGAACCTCTAGATTGTCTTGCTTGGATATGGGGGGAAAATCTATAATCAAGTCAGAGACAACTTGTGATTCTTTCAAATCAATGTCCAGTTTGATAAAACTTTTCACAAGGCTCATATATCTTAAGGTTCTTCCATTGATGACCTTCCCAGTCATAGTTCCCAGATGTTCATTAGACACTACACCATTATTTTTCAGAACATTGAGAAGTACTCCTTGGTAGAAAATTTCTGAGATTAGCCTACCATAGGGAATGTATTTTTTGTCATCTTGCTGACTTTCTTTGAGTGCCCAGATCATATGGTTGAATATATATCTTGGCAAATTTACTTTATCAAAAGTTAGAAGGAAGTATAATGACAGAGTGTCAGTGCCACCTCCCTTTGGAAGAAAGCAATCTTAAGTAAGCTTATGAAGGACTTTATGCTCCTTCTGCATATCTTTGTACTTATCAGAATCTCTGCCTTTGTGAAATGCATCATAAGTTGTTTGTATCCAAGGACTTGTCTGACTGTTTATATTCCATTGGAATTTGCCTTCATTAGAGCACCCTGCAGCTCTGGCTATAATTTCTTATGTAATGATGATTGGAATACCCATCACTGCAGAACGAATCTCTATTCTTGTAAATTTTTCCAAACCCATCTATTCTTTTGATTTACCCTTCAGACTAAGATCACCATTGATCTTATCTACTTCCTCAAGCTTAGCAGCTTTCTTATCATACACCTCTGCCTTAACCCAGAAATTCTTCACAAGTTCTTTGTAAGTAGGACCATTCACCATTCTAAAGTAATTATCTAAATCATGTCTCAGAAAATAGCTTGAAACATCAAATCCATGATATACCAAAGAAGCGAAATCAACTGGACTCTCAACTTGTACGACCAATTCATCTTCTCTGACTTTCATAGTTCTTGGCTTGATCACATATGATTCTCCAGATTTTATATGCATGGGGACAACTTGATTAGAACTTGATTCAGCCATAGATTATTGATGAAGTTTTTAGGGATCTAAGGTTTAATTTCGAAAAGGAAGAGTTTTTCAGAGAGATTGCTTAAAAAAAACAAAATGTGTAGGAAGTGATTGTGAGAAGTGTGTGAGTTTGTCTAAGTGTTTTTAGCAAAACGGTTGCAATTTAGACATGGGACAAGCAAACACAAACATTAATGACAAAGGGGGCGCGAGATACAACTTTCAAAGCATAAACACATCATTTCCCTTTTAGTTATACACCAATACAAATAAACCACGTCAGAGGGTCTTAGAGTAACTATAAACATTAGTGGGACGGATACCACAAAAAGTAACTTCCACATTTTCCACTTATGTTGCTATCAGAAACAATGAATCCAGATTCTGGAGTTCAGATGTTGACTTCATCAGAAGCATAATTTCCTTAGAGTCTCAGTTAAGAGAGTCTGATGTGAAGGGGAGAAAAACACAAGAAGGGGGGGTTGAATTGTGTTTTACTTAATTTCGTTTTCTCCTTTAAAAACTCAGAACACTAATGATCAAAAGCAGTTGAGACAACTTCTGAAGATGAGGTTCAGGAGTGTATGCAGCGGAATGATAAACAGAGAGAAAAGAGAAGAAGCAGGACACAAGCAATTTATACAGGTTCTTTCCACAAACCGGAAGTAGTCCTGTCCCCCTTTCACTTCCAAGGAGAGTTCACTAAATGTAATATCTGATTACAAATGCTCAAGCACACAAGCAAGAGACTTCAAATGCTCAAGAACACAATCAAGAGACTTCTAATGCTCAAGCACACAAGCAAGAGACTTCTTTCAAACAAAATTACAAGGAAAATGTTTGAGGTGGAACACTTGATATACAATCAGTGGTGTTCACAAAGTAATTCAGATACAGACTCTTAAGACTTATGAATTTCAAAGATATGAACTTGAAAACTGAAATTCTAAGTGAACTTTGGATGCTTAAACAATTTGACAGAGTTTTGGCGCTTTCAAAATGTTGTAGAGTCTTTTTTTTTTTAAGTCTTCACTCATTTATATAGAGGTGTGAAATGAACGTTGTAAGTGCCAATTCATCCAAAAAGAGTCGTTGAAGCTTGATCTTTCACCAATGATTCTTTGCCTGATTAAGTTATTGTCCTATAAAGGATCAATTTCAAATCCATTCCAGTTGAGAGGGAACAAAGATGCAGGCTTGGTTGTACATGAGAGCTGTTATTCTTGTCTGGTAGTTGAGACACAGAACAGAGTAGTGGAGAAGGTAGTTGTACAGTTCGTACAGAGTACAATGTCAACGCTTCTTGTTTCTTTGCAGCCAAAATGACTTCAAATCCTTTTAAAATGTCCGTTGCATTATACCACTGGTCTTCTGCCAATTCTATGTGACTTTCGCTCCAAAATACAACACTTAAATCATAAAACCTTGAATCATTTTGCTTCTGGTGAAATACTGTTGCTTCTGAAGAACTAGCTTCCGAGGGGCGCCTTAAGCTTCAAATAATGTTTCTTTAGCTCTTTATTTGTTCTTTCAGAACCTTGTTAAGATATAACACTTTGTCTCTGGTCCTGTACACTTGAATAAATGTTAGCAATACCAATTGTCAATTTTTAATACCTTGTTATCATCAAAACTCTTAGGAATTATTGTTAAACACATTTTGTTCCAACATGATGGACCTTAGCTTCTGAACAACTTCAGACTCTGAATTCCCATTCAGAAGTAAGCACTATTCAGACACAAAATGCATGTTCAAATTTTCTTAATAAAATCAAATCTTTCAACAGTTAAAGGTTTAGGGAATACATCAGCCCATTGATATTCACTATCAATGAATTTGATATCCAATATACCTTTTTGAACATAGTCTCTGATAAAATGGTGTTTAATCTCAATGTGCTTAGCTCTTGCATGTAAGATTGGATTCTTTGACAAACAAATAGCAGCAGTATTATCACAATAAATGGGGATACTGTTTTCATTAATATGATAATCCTCTAACTGATGTTTCATCCAGAGTAGTTGTGTGAAACAACTTGCAATTGAGATGTATTATGCTTCTGTTGTTGACAAAGCAATAATAGCTTGTCTTTTGCTAGCCCAGGATATCAAATTCTCACCAAGAAATTGACAGTTTCCACTGATTGATTTTCTTTAAATCCTATCACCAACATAATCAGCATCACAGAATCCAACTAGCTTATAATCTAAGGATTTCCTGTAAAGGAGTCCAAGATTTGTTGTTCCCTTCGGATATCTAAAGATTCTTTTAATAGCAGTTAAGTGAGATTCTATAGGATTTGACTGAAATCTTGCACACAAGCATACACTAAATAAAATATCAGGTCTAGATGCAGTGAGATATAACAAAGAACCTATCATACCTCTGAACATCTTCTGATCTACCTTTGCTCCTTTATCTTCTTTGCTTAAGGTGCAAGTTGAATGCATTAGAGTATTCATCTCTTTACAATCTTCAAGTTTGAACTTCCTCATAAGCTCCTTTGTATATTTAGATTGATGAACATATACTCAATCATTGCATTGGTTGATTTGAATTCCAAGAAAAAACTTCAATTCTCCCATCATGCTCATTTCAAACTCATCCTACATTAACTTAGACAATTCCTTGCAAAGAGATGCATTAGTAGAACCAAATATTATATCATCAACATAAACTTGTACAACCAGAATGTCTTTCTCAAGTGTCTTTCTGAAGAATATAGTGTCAACCTGACCTCTTTTAAAATCATTTTCAATTAAGAAATTACTTAGTCTATCATACCAAGCTCTAGGAGCTTGTTTCAGACCATATAGTGATTTCTTAAGCTTATAAACATGATCAGGATGCCTCAGATCCTCAAAACCTGGAGGTTGTTTGACATACACTTCTTATGAAATTACACCATTAAGAAATGAACTCTTAACATCCATTTGATATAATATAATGCCATGATTTACTACATAGGAAAGAAGTAACCTGATTGCTTCCAATCTTGCAACTGGAGCAAATGTTTCTGTATAATCAATTCCTTCATGTTGAATGTAACCTTGACCAACAAGTCTAGCTTTGTTTCTGATCACTTCACCTTGTTCATTAAGCTTGTTTCTAAACACCCATTTTGTTCTAATGATGTTTTTATGCTCAGGTTTAGCTACCAGATCCCACACATCATTTCTTTGAAACTAATTGAGTTCTTCTTGCATAGAAATTATCCATCCATCATTTGAAAGTGCTTCATCAACTGTAGTAGGCTCTATTATTGATAACAATCCCAAC
Organism: Medicago lupulina; assembly: GCA_958299785.1. NCBI lineage: Eukaryota > Viridiplantae > Streptophyta > Magnoliopsida > Fabales > Fabaceae > Medicago > Medicago lupulina. Next base: position 66,657,540 of record OY283139.1, read on the forward strand.
ATAGACTCTTCTTATCTAAAATAGATTTTGTTCTTCTGGGACTTCCTTTGTTTCCAATGATAAGATCCTCTGGATGTGAAGACTTGTACTTGAAAGAGTTCTTGGATAAAGTAGCTTGCTGAGAACCATCTTGAGCTTCATTAGAAGCTTCTTCATTATGAGCGTCTGGTGTGGGTTCAGATTCTGGACTATCATCAGACTCTAGAGTCTGATCAGGTTATGAAGGCTCTTCAGACACCTGTATATCTGCAAAACTTTCACCTAGCTTTGGAATTTCACTTCCAGGCTCTTTGTCATCAAATTTGATGTGCATTGATTCTTCAACACATTGAATTTCTGAATTATACACTCTGTATGCCTTTGACCTTTCAGAGTAACCTAAAAAGATTCCTCTTTGGGCCTTGGCATCAAATTTCTTTAGGTAGACCATATTATTCAGAATGTAACATGTACATCCAAATCGATGAAAGTAAGAGATATTATGTTTTCTTCCTTTAAAGAGTTCATATGTTGTTTTGTTCAATATAGGTCTGATATAGATTCTATTCTAAACATAACATGTTGTGTTTACTGCTTCTGCCCAAAAGTGTTTAGCCAGATTGTTTTCATGGATCATTGTTCTAGCAATTTCTTGTATAGATCTATTATTTCTTTCTACAACCCCATTTTGCTGTGGAGTTCTAGGAAAAGAGAATTCATGAACATTTCCATATTTTTCGCAAAAAGTTTTAAATGGCTCATTTTCAAATTCTCCACCATGATCACTCCTGACTTTCAAAATTTTCAATTCTTTTTCACACTGTATTTGAGTGCAGAAGTTACTAAACACATCATATGAATCATCTTTAGTTCTGAGAAATTTAACCCAAGTCCATCTGTTGTAATCATCAACAATGACTAATCCATATTTACTTCAATAAATAGATGTAGTGTTAACTGGTCCAAATAAATCAATATGGAGTAGTTATAAGGGTCTGGAGGTTGAAACAATGTCTTATGATTTAAAAGATGTTTTTACAATTTTTCCTTCTAGTATGCACCACAAAGTGCATCTGATTGATAGTCAATGTCTGGTAAGCCTTTGACAAGTTGTGACTTACTAAGCTTAGAGATTAATCTCCAGTTAGCATACCTTAACCTTCTGTGCCACAACCATTTCTTATCATTCACTGATAGAAGACATACTACCTTCTCATCAGCCAGTTCTGAAGAATCAATTTTATACACATTGTTTCTTCTCTTTCCCTTGAACACTATGGACTTATCACTTTTGTTGATTTCTGTGCAGTTGGTCTTATCAAACATCACATCATAACGACTATCACAAAACTGAATAATGCTAAGTAGGTTATGTCTAAGACCATCTACCAAATACACATTATTAATGGAGATAGAGGAGTTATCAATAGTTCATGTGCCAATGATTCTGTCATTCTGGTTCCTTCCAAATCCCACAGTTCCTCCCTCTTTCATTGTTAGGGTTAGGAACAAGAACTTTTCTCCTGTCATGTGTCGTGAGAAGCCACTATCCAAGTACCATGACTTTAGCTTTTCCGTTCCTCTTAAGCACATATGCAGCATCAAGAATTTCAGACTTAGGTACTTATATCTTTATGGGTCCTTTAGGGTTAGTATTGAAATTTTTTTCTCTTCTTCTGTTCCTTGAGCTTGAAGCTAAGTTGCTTCTGTTCATTCACTACCTTAGGTTTATTACCTTTAGGTTTAGAATCTGATGAAGCACTAACTGTTTTCCCCCTCTGAACCTTAGCTTTTTGATCTCAGACTCTGAGTTATTCAGAACCTGAGTTTTAGATTCTGGTCTCTTCATAATCTGGATCTTTGGAGTCTAAGATTCAAAGTTAGTCACAACCTTAGACTTAGAGTTCTTTGACTTTGAGACCTTCAAAGTCTTAGAGCTAGAAGCTTCAGGTTATGACTGAATCACAATTTCAGTCTCAACTTCTTTAGGAACAAAGTAAGTTTTCGAACCTTCCTTAATGCATTCAGCACATGTTTTCAGATTCATTCCATTAGGTAAACCTTCTGGAAATCCAATTTCTCTACCATGATTCTGATATATCCTGTAAATCATGGAAGCTACTTTCCTTCTACAATACCTGATACAATAAAATCTTCAAGAGTCATCTCTTGTTTGCTTAAAGGTTTTCTTTCACACTTTTCATGTAGTTTTTGACAAAGTTACTCAAGTTTGCCTTCATAAGTTCTACAAATGAAATCAAAGCTCTAAAGTTCCTTTTTAGAATCATTAAGATCCAATAGAGTATTTTCATGTTGTTTTAACAAATCAACATATTTTTCTTTTAAATCTTTCATCTCATTGGTTATATGTTCAAAGTGTGAAAGAAGCTCTTTAAGTGATTTTGGAAGTTCAATTCTGGAAGATTTAGAGACTACCTCATTCTCATATTTTGAGTCTGTTTCTAATTCAGCTTCTGAAGGAGGTCCAACTTCTGAAGTAGCTTCTGAAACTTCTGTAGCTACTAACCCAAGAGCTTCATTTTCAAGAGCTACATTTCCTTCTTCTTCAGCTTCATCTTTCTTAGACCCAGATTCATTATCTAAGTCTTTCCAGGTGGCCATCATACTTTGCTTGATCTACTTTCTGAACTTGTTGGACTTGAAGCTTGGTTTCTTGGACTTCTCTTTAGAGTTCTCCTTCTGTAGATCAGAACAATCAACAATGAAGTGTCCAATTTTCTTGCAGTTGAAGAAACCTTTTTGATCTTCTTTTCTGGAGTCTTTGTAACCACTGCTTCTGCCTAAGAACTTCTTGTTCTTCCTGGCCAAGTATTAAATCCTATTGGTAAGCATAGCCATTTCTTGAACAACAAAATGATCTTAATCTGAATCCCCCAGTAGGAGACTCTTCTTCATATTCATTTTCTTTCAAGGCTTGTGAAGACTTGCCTTTAGACTTCAATGCAATAGTCTTTTGCTTTCTAACAGATTCATGCTCATTAAGACCAATCTCATGAAACTTGAGAGAGCTTAAAAGATCTTCAACACTCAAAGTATTTAAATCTTTAGCTTCCTCAATAGCAGTCACTTTAGGTCTCAATCTTGAAGGTAATCTTCTCATAATCTTGTTCACATGATCAGAAGCTACATAACCTTTCTTCAGTATCTGAAGTTGTCGCGGTGATTTTCGGAGATCAAACTATTGATTAACGTTGACTCACAGATTTAGATTCACCACCGAGCTTTAACTTTTTTCCAAGGAAAAGGGGGAAAAGTTCGAATAAACCACTATTTTTAAAGATTTTAGGTTCGGGGGTTAGTTACGTAAATGGAAGGTATTATCACCCTAAACATCCATAGTATCCTATGGGAACCACTTGATTTTATTTATTTTTTGGCTATTTATTTGCTTAAAAATTTAAAGTGATGAGTAAAAGAAAGAAAAATGTTTTTTTATTTATTATTTTTTGATTTGGAAATACAAGTTCCTTTTGCCTACGTACCCGTTGTAACACCCCAATTTTCTATTTTAATTAGTTCCATGAAGTTTAATAGGTGAAGTTTTGTTAGTATTATTATTGATGTTGCTTTAGCTTGAGTGTTATTTTGTTGTTGAGAAAATAGAATATTGATGATGATTGAGAAGTAGTATGAGAATTTAAATTAAATGTAGAGAGGAATCAAAACATAATAATATAGAGTCAGAAGTGTAGAATATAAGTTTTAAATAAGTGGGGGAGGGGAGGAGTAAAATAATAGTAATTAGAGGAGAAGAAAATTATAACAAGTGTTTGGCCCAAATATAAATAGAAACATTAGTAGTTAGAAGGGTCACTTTTGCTGAACGTGGAAAAGAGAGAAGAAAGGAGGAGAGAAGGAGAAACCCTAGTTGCAACGGAATCAAGCCAAAGCTGAAATTTCTGAAGGAATATAGGTAAAGGGGAGAATATTTTCACTTTAGGGTATCTTAATCTATGATGGGAGGGTTGTCTTAAATTTTAATATGTTGTTGATGTTATGATGTGAATTTTGATGAGAGAATGATGATGAACGAATTGAAAGATGAAATTGAAAGAGAGAATTGAGGAAAACTAGTTTAGGTTTTTGAATTGAGTTTTTAGTCTTAAAAAGAGTGGATAATCTGGTAGGTTAATGAAGAATTAGTGTTTGAATGATAGGGTAATCATGGAGTAAATATTAGGGTCGGGTTTGGCAAGTTTAGGGTCGAAAACGGAGTTAGGAAAAGTCCCTTAAGGTTAAATCGCAGATGTGAAATCGCATAAAATCTACGATTTCGGTAATCGAAGCAAAAATAAAAACAGGGACTTTTCTGTTCATAATTATGTGAAGAAGATTTCCTTATTAGACTTGGCTGGGTTTTGATGATAACAAACTTACATTACAAAAGAAGAAAAACTATATGGGGGCTCAAGTTGAAGAATGAAGATAATGGGACTTAGGCTTCATAGTTATATTTTTGTAAGTATGATCCATATCTTTGATTTATCATTATTAAGTTATGGAACAACTTACAATTCTCAGAAAATAATTACAAATATTTTTTCTAAGTCCTCACATGAAACAATGCCTAAAGCCCTCATGAAAATAAATCAAACACTCACAATAATTTTCATATAAATGTGATTTAGCATGAAAACATTTTTACATGAAAGTTCATAATTGGTTTTGGAAATTCCATTTGAAAAATTTCAGAGCATTATAAAATATTTTCAGCATATTTTTATACAGCCATAATTCACATTTTTCCGTTGGATTAATTTGTTTACCATGCAACGGCTAATTCTATTTTATGAATGTTTATCATGCATGCATAACGTGTCTTTCACAATGGCATGGCAAAATTGATTTCCATGTACCGATTTCAAGAGATTATATATTTCTTTCCTTTGTTTTCATGCATTCATTGGCATTGCTTTAGCATACATATTCATTCGGCTATTCTCAAATCTTTTGAAGCAACGGCTAGTGTTTTTCAAAAATGCATTTCATACTCATTTTTATAAGTGGATGCCATTTCAAATATGTGTCTATTTACTGGTAAAACTTTTTGAAAAATAGCATTGCTTCATAAACAATTTTTTAGTCTTTATAAATTCAATTGAGAATTAAAGCAAAAAATATAGACAACAATTTTCATTATCTCAATTGATATTTTCAATATCACTTGCTTTCAAACTTTCATACAAGTCGTTTGGAAAACTGTGCCTATTCTTTAACATTTAATAAAAAGTTTTCTGAGCACTAAGTCCATATGTTAGAGTGATATTGGTAAAGATATTCAGCTATACATTTGATATTCTTCAATTACTTTGTTGTAAAATTTCTCGCCATTATCGGTGGGAATTGTTGTAAAAGATAGTGGAGTGCTATCTTGTTTCTTTGTGAGAATTTCATCATAGGTTTGGTGAAGATTCTTGTTGTAAAGATAGTGGGGTTTCTTTCTTGTGTGTATGTTAGAAAGATTGTTAGGGGGTCTTGGAGTGAGATTGCTTGTAACAAAGATTCTAACATAGTGAATTCCTTTGCGGGGTGTGAATGGAGTGGATTGACCCTAAGGTTTAGAGGGGAACCACTATAACTCTATTGTGTCTTTTCTATTCCCTTACTCTTTTATTTTTCCGCATTCATACCTTCATCATTATTTAACGGAAAAATTATCAACAACACGAAACTCTTAAAAATTGACCAATATTCCTATTAACCTAATTAACCCCCCTCTTAGGTTACAATCTGAACTAACAAATTAGGTTTCGGTGTCTTCATGAAAGTTGTAGCTATGAATGTTAGCTTTAATTGAGCATTGGTTTGACCTTATTTCAACGTGTATAACTCTAGATATGAACAAAATACCACACAGAGGTCAACATGATCGTGCTCTTGTTTATTTTTGTAACCGAAAACAAAAATAACATTGGGACTTTTCTGTTCAGAATTAAGATTTGGTGTCTTCATGAAAGTTGTAGATATAGATGTTAGCTTTCCCTGGCCTTTGAAGTGACTCTATTTAAGCATATAGAAATCAAGATATGATCAAAATACTATACATGGGTCAACAATTTCGTGCTCTTTCCCCACGCTTAGGAAAATTAACTTTTCTACCATTTTATGTTCCGAATTAGGTTTGGGAGTCTTCATGAAAGTTGTAGATATGGTTGTTATATTTCAGTTGCTTTTGGTTGGACTCCATTTAGATTTTTAGAACATTAGTTATGATTAAAATACCACAAGTGGGTGGTCATGCTTCATTTTCCATGAAATTCCAGCATATCCCTTTCAGTGGACTCTAAAACAGTTATGAGAGCATTAGCGAGTTTAAGCAAACCGTTAGCGCGTAGATTAAAACTAGAGTCCTATATATATGGAGCTTGCTAGGATACACCCACTAGTTTTTATTAAGGTGCGTTTTAGCAAAGATATAACTGAAAAGTTGTTAAATACACCTTAAGGTGAATGTTTCTAAAACACACATTCTAAAAAACAAGTGGGCGTATGTTAGCAACTCCTATAGACATTTGCTAGGATACACCCACTTATTTTTTAGAAGGTGTGTTTTAGCAAGTTATAACTAAAAAGTAGTTAAATACACCTTAAGGTGTAGCTTGCTAAAACACTCTCATATAAAAACTAGTGGGTGTGTTCTAGCAAATCCCTATATATATATATATATATATATATATATATATGAGGGAATGTGTTTAGGCATGAATATAAGTTATTACCTCAGAATAATAGCGAGTCTAAAACATAAACCAATGATAATGGTCTAAGAGAATTTAATGATGTTAAAAGATGACTTGGCAAATGGAAGTGAAAAACAATGATAGGAGAATACATAAAGGAGTCGTTTAAGATATATGAATATGATAAACATAAGTTCCTCGAATTACTGATGTGCCTAAAACGAGTAGAAGAAGGAGAGAGATATATATAGTAGTTCATGACAGAGTGATAACGACGAGAGTAATCCCTTGAGATATTTAAAGGGTCTAATGTGGTAAGTCGATTAAGAGAGTATAAAATATGAAAGAGATAAAGAAGTAAAAAAGACAATGATAAGAGAGGATATGAAGTAGGTTCTCTTAGGGTAACTGATGAAGTTAAATATAATCTCTTTAAACCAATAATGAGTTTAGAAATATTGTTAAGTTGAAGAGTAAAAGAGTCAAGGTAGTTAAAGAACTTAATATGAATGTTAGATAGGAATGTGTAAGCTCTAAAAATGTATAAAGAATATAGAAGTTGAGTTTAGATGATCGTAGACGATGAGGGAGTCGTTAAGACGGAATGTGAAGGAAAGAAGGGAGTTGTGCATTAAGTAATGAAAGATAGTAGGAACGATGATAGTTGAGAATAAGACGGGAATCGAATAAGAAGGGAGGAAGATTAATAGGAAGGATGATAAGAGGTAACAATTATAATGTTTGACGAAATAATAACGACCAGTATCAAGAGAATAACTCCTTAAATTATAATGAATTCTTAGTGAGGAAAGTTGTTGAAGTCAAAAGTAACGATAAGATGAGATAATAACTTTAAAATATAATGAAGTTAAGGTTAGGAAAATGATCGATGTATAGATGACGACTAATGTGAGAACGAGGTAATAAGATATAAAGTCGTTTTAATGGGAAGAATAATTACCAAAAGTTAATGAGGATGGGGGAAAAGAACCTAGTTGTATAGAGAGGAGACATTATATGTAATGATAATGAATAAGAATACATCTTGAGACTAAGATCGAGGAATTGGGTATGATATTAGAAATAAAGTATATATAGAGAGCATAGAATAGATGAGAGAATAAAGTATGTCTGTAAGATGAATAATAAAATAAAATAGAGGGATGTTGACGTAGAAATTAGTCACGCGTAAGGGTTAGATTACTAAAGAGATAAAGAGGTGATAGAAACGGTTGTTAGAGGGTATTGATGGGGAATCCTAGAAATGTGATAAATAGTGTTGACGATTAATATTTATACCTGTATATAAATATATACGACGAGGGTGAAGATGTTTATAATATACCGATGCTAAAAAAAAGATGATGTATACATATATTAAGAAATTAAATTCACGACGTGTAAATTATGATGAGGATGTTTATATTATAATGGCGATGATAGAGGTGATGCTTACTTATATTGGTGATGATGATGGTGATGTTTAGAAAGTATAGTGATGATAATGGTGAGGTATATTTATATTTGGTGAGGATATTGATGACGTTTAATAACATTTGGTGATGGAAATGGTGATGTTTAATTATGGTGATTTTCTTGTTTTTATTGTGGTGTTGTTCATATTAGAGAGAGTGTGCATTAATGAATGATGTGTTGATGTGTATTTACTTGACGAGTCGGTCTCATGCATGCATACTAGAATTGAGTCTAGGAAAATGGTGATGAAAAAGTCCAGTAACATATCTCTGGCAACTTGGTGATGATAGGTGTGATACCACATTCATATAGGTCTTAGGATGAGTCCATATGCATTTAAATGATGATACTTATGTTTGATGTTAAAATTGTGGAATATTGTGAGATGATAAAGTGAGTGATCTGTTGAGGATAAAATATTACGACAACAAAATATTACTATTATCTTTATTTTAATTATTTGTGTGTGTTTTCCTAATAATATGTTATGGTTGGATTTCTCACCCTTTTTTTGTTGTTGTATTTATGGTGTCTGTACTCGTGGGGTACATATACTTAGGACGAGGAGATCTGTAACGCCCACTTTGAATTATTTTCATTATTTAATTATTTGAATTATTTGAGGAGTCTAGATATATTTATATATATTTTAAGAGATGTGGAGATTAAGATTTAAGTGATTTTTATGTGATATGGTGACTTATTTTATTGTTTAATAAAATAAGATTTTGTAAATAAAATAAATATAGAGATGCGGGGTAGTTTTGAGATTTTAGAGAGTTATGTGGGAGAAAGAGTAAATAAGATAAGATTTGTTGGAAATATAAAAAGAGAAATTAGGTTAAGAAACCTTCAGTATGTATGATTCAGTTTTTGGGAGAAAAACCAGAGAAGAGAGAAGAGACCAAGGAGAGCTGCGATTTCTGCAAATTTAAGGTAAGGGTGAGCCTAGCATTTCAATTCTATTAAATTGTAATCCATCTAATTATAATTAACAAGTGTAGGGTTGATTTTAGAGAATTGGAGAATTAGGTTATTTATGATGAATTGATGATTAGATGATGTGAAATTGTGAAACTGATGTAGGAATTGAATACAGAACCTAGAATAATCATAGGGCTAATGTTCCTAATAGTTTTGAGGTTAAACATGGTGAGATTTGGGACTTTAGGTGAGAAATTCGCAAAACCCGTAGCCTGTCTGTTCATCACTCGCCTAGGCGAGCTAAGCAACTCGCCACGGCGAGTAGACGTTCATCGCTCGCGAGGCGAGCAACCCAACTCGCCATAGCGAGTAGCACTTGACCACTCGCGAGGCGAGCAATCCCACTCGCCATAGCGAGTTGACCTGTGAGAATTGTGATTTTTAGAATGTTGTCTTAAGACGCGTTTTAGATGGTTTTGAGTGCCTTGATGTTTATAGGAATGATTAGGTAAGTTTTTAGGATCAAATTGGACCTAGGGAACTTATAATTGATGTTTTTGGATGAAAAATGTGAAAAAGGCCGAGAGCGCCCAGTATTGCTCGCTTTCAGTTCGCCCCCAACTCGCCAAAGGCGAGTAACCTCCAGTTGAGCTCGCGAGGCGAGTAGTGCGGTTTCAGACTGCCAAAACTTCGCATCTTGGGATCTGTTTCGTGTAGAACTTTGAGAGTTGATCCTTGGGTAGTAATGGAAGATAACTATGATATAATTGATGATTTGTAAAGATGTTATGTGAGGTTTTAATGTTGCTATTGAATTATGTTTCATATGTGCATTACGTGAGATATATGTGAAGTTCATGTGATGTTTGAGATAATGTTTGCAAAGATATTGTTATATCCTGTGATTTGCTTGCTGCCATGTTGCTGTTTAAATTTAATAGAGCTGCATGTGTCGGTCCAAGATGTTTATGATGTTGAGACGTTTAAGATGTTTAACTTGTTTAAGTTATAAGATGTTGAGTCCATGCATGCTCATTCAGAGATGAGGGCTTATGCCCTGGAGTTTTTACTCACCAGCGACGAGGGCTCATGCCCAGGAGCTTTTGCTCACTAGCGACGAGGGCTTATGCCCTGGGAGTATATTTATGCTCAAAGCGACGAGGGCTTATGCCCTGGATTGGTACCACATGCATTTAAGATGTTAGAGTTGCATAGTCAAGTGAAGTTGCATTGTCGATTCAAGTTGTTTAAGATGTTTATGATGATGCTTTATGATGATGCTTGTGATGCTAAATGATGTTTGTTGCGATGTGCTTATGTGATGATTTGTTGTTAACTATAATTATTGAATTATATGTTTAATGTTATTGTTTTGTGAATCTCACCCCTTCTGCTTGAAAATGTTGCTCTTCGTATGGGTAACTTGCAGGTAATCAAGATTAGGTGCAGTCGTGTGAGGACTTCCCTCAGTTGTGTCTAGGTGCTCTGATACGTAACGGGATGGGGATTCTTGTTTGTGTTTTCGCTATTCCTTGCGTATTGCTTTGATGAACTTCATGACTATGATTTAATATTTGAAAATTTATGAGACGTTATGATGAGGCCTGCGTACCAAGACTTTTATGATATTCCGCTGCAATGTTTTTGAGAGATTTTAACGACTATTTTTATGAAGGAATAAATTGTTATTTATTCATATTTGAGATGTTTTGGGAAATGTGACGCCCTGTTGTATGTGAAAACTCTGATTTATTTACGAAATTTTTATGTTGGGAAAACGGGGTGTTACAGTTTACATTGATGATATTTTGATATACTCTAGACTGAAGAAGAACATGTTGAGCATCTGAAGATTGTTCTGCAAGTGTTGAAAAAGAAGAAGTTGTTTGCCAAATTGTCAAAGTGTGAATTTTGGTTGAAAGAGGTGAGTTTTCTTGGCCATGTTATTTCTGGTAATGGTGTTGCAGTGGATCCGTCTAAAGTTGAAGCGGTATCACAATGGGAGACTCTTAAGTCGATTACAGAGATTAGAAGCTTTTTGGGTTTAGCTGGTTATTACCGAAGATTCATAGAAGGATTTTCTAAGTTGGCTCTTCCATTAACACAGTTGACGTGTAAGGGTAAATCTTTTGTGTGGGATGTTCATTGTGAGAACAGTTTTAATGAGTTGAAGAAGCGGTTGATGACGGCTCCAGTCTTGATTTTGCCGAAGTCCGATGAACCTTTTGTTGTTTATTGTGATGCGTCCAAGTTGGGTTTAGGTGGTGTGCTTATGCAAGATGGTAAAGTGGTTGCTTATGCATCAAGACAGTTGATAATTCATGAACGAAATTATCCTACTCATGATCTTGAATTGGCTGCAGTTGTGTTTGTGCTTAAGATTTGGAGACATTACTTGTATGGTTCGAGATTTGAAGTGTTCAGTGATCACAAGAGTTTGAAGCATTTGTTTGATCAGAAGGAATTGAATATGAGACAACAAAGGTGGCTTGAATTGTTGAAAGATTACGACTTTGGTTTGAATTATCATTCGGGTAAGGCTAATGTTGTTGCAGATGCCTTAAGTAGGAAGACTTTGCATATGTCTACTATGATGGTGAAAGAGTTTGAGTTATTGGAACAGTTTAGAGATTTGAGTTTAGTTTGTGAAAGGACACCTCGGAGTGTAAAGCTAGGAATGCTGAAGATCGATAATGATTTCCTGAAAAGTATTAAAGAAGCGCAAAAAGAGGATGTAAAGTTTGTGGACGTATTGATTGCTAGTAATCAGACTGAGGACAGTGACTTTAAGATCGATGATCAAGGAGTGTTGAGATTCCGAGGTAGGATTTGCATTCTTGATAACGATGATATGAAGAAGATGATTCTTGAAGAGAGTCACAGAAGTAGCTTGAGTATTCATCTGGGAGCTACCAAGATGTATCATGATTTGAAGAAGTTGTTTTGGTGGTCTGGATTGAAACGTGATGTGGCACAGTTTGTATATTCTTGTTTGATTTGTCAGAAGTCGAAAGTCGAGCATCAGAAACCTGCTGGATTGATGACACCGCTAGATGTGCCAGAGTGGAAATGGGATAGTATATCCATGGATTTTGTGACGAGTTTTCCTAATACACTTCTAAAGGGAATGACGTTATTTGGGTGGTTGTTGATAGATTGACGAAGTCGGCTCATTTTATTCCAATTAATATCACCTTTCCTGTGGCTCAGTTGGCAGAAATTTATGTTTGAGATATAGTGAAGCTGCATGGTGTTCCTTCGAGCATTGTATCAGATAGAGATCCAAGGTTTACTTCTAGATTTTGGAAGAGTTTGCAAGAGGCTTTAGGTTCTCAGTTGAGGTTGAGTTCGGCTTATCATCCGCAGACAGATGGTCAGTCGGAGAGCAAGGAGGGACTTGGGATAGTCATCTTCCGTTGATAGAGTTCACGTAGAATAACAGTTACCATTCGAGTATTGGAATGACACCTTTTGAGGCTTTGTATGGTCGGAGATGCAGAACTCCGTTGTGTTGGTTTGAGTCAGGTGAGAACGTGGTTCTAGAACCAGAGATTGTTCAACAGACTATTGAGAAGGTAAAGATGATTCAAGAAAAGATGAAAGCGTCGCAGAGTCGACAGAAGAGTTACCATGATAAGCGAAGGAAAGACCTTGAATTTCAAAAGGGAGATCATGTGTTCTTAAGAGTTACTCCCATGACCGGTGTTGGTCGTGCATTGAAGTCAAAGAAGTTGACTCCAAAGTTTATTGGTCCGTACCAGATATCGGAAAGAGTTGGAACGGTGGCGTACCGAGTGGGTTTGCCACTGCATCTTTCGAATTTGCATGATGTGTTTCATGTGTCGCAACTTCGGAAGTATGTTCCGGATCCATCTCATGTGATCCAAAGGGATGATGTGCAAGTTAGGGATAACCTTACGGTTGAGACCTTACCAGTGAGGATTGAGGGTCGTGAAGTGAAGCGGTTGAGAGGCAAGGAGATACCTCTTGTGAAAGTCGTTTGGGACGGAGCGACTGGTGAAAGCTTGAGGTGGGAGCTAGAGAGTAAGATGCTGGAATCTTATCCAGAGTTGTTTGCTTGAGGTAAATTTTCGAGGACGAAAATCTTATAAGTTGGGGAGAGTTGTAATGCCCACTTTGAATTATTTTAATTATTTAATTATTTGAATTATTTGAGGAGTCTAGATATATTTATATATATTTTAAGAGATGTGGAGATTAAGATTTAAGTGATTTTTATGTGATGTGGTGACTTATTTTATTGTTTAATAAAATAAGATTTTGTAAATAAAATAAATATAGAGATGTGGGGTAGTTTTGAGATTTTAGAGAGTTATGTGGGAGAAAGAGTAAATAAGATAAGATTTTTTGGGAATATAAAAAGGGAAATTAGGTTAAGAAACCTTTAGTACGTACGATTCAGTTTTTTGGAGAAAAACCAGAGAAGAGATAAGAGACCAAGGAGAGCTGCGATTTCTTCAATTTTAAGGTAAGGCTGAGCCTAGCATTTCAATTCTATTAAATTGTAATCCATCTAATTATAATTAACAAGTGTAGGGTTGATTTTAGAGAATTGGAGAATTAGGTTATTTATGATGAATTGATGATTAGATGATGTGAAATTGTGAAACTAATGTAGGAATTGAATACAGAACCTAGAATAATAATAGGGCTAATGTTCCTGATACTTTTGAGGTTAAACATGGTGAGATTTGGGACTTTTGGTGAGAAATTCGCAGAACCCGTAGCATGTCTGTTCATCACTCGCCTTGGCGAGCTAAGCAACTCGCCACGGCGAGTAGACGTTCATCGCTCGCGAGGCGAGCAACCCAACTCGCCATAGCGAGTAGCACTTGATCACTCGCAAGGCGAGCAATCCCACTCGCCATAGCGAGTTGACCTGTGAGAATTGTGATTTTTAGAATGTTGTCTTAAGACGCGTTTTAGATGGTTTTGAGTGCCTTGATGTTTATAGGAATGATTAGGTAAGTTTTTAGGATCAAATTGGACCTAGGGAACTTATAATTGACGTTTTTGGATGAAAAATGTGAAAAAGGCCGAGAGCGCCCAGTATTGCTCGCTTTCAGTTCGCCCCCAACTCGCCAAAGGCGAGTAACCTCTAGTTGAGAGCTCGCGAGGCGAGTAGATCAACTCGCCATGGCGAGTAGTGCGGTTTCAGACTGCCATAACTTTGTGTTTTGGGATCTGTTTCGCGTAGGACCTTGAGAGTTGACCCTTGGGTAGTAGTGGAAGATAACTATATTATAAATGACGATTTGTACTGATGCTTTGAGATGATTTAATGTTGTGATTATGATTTGTGATTTATGTGAATCATATGCGAAGAATATTTGTATTGTTTTGAATGATGATTTCCTTGGTGTTGCTATATGCCATGATTGATGATTTGCTGACATGTAGTTGTACATTTAAGAGTTCAAGCTGCATGTGTCGTTCCAAGATTTTTGAGACGTTTAAAGATGTTTAACTTGTTTAAGTTATAAGAGATTGAGTCTCATGCATACTCATTCAGAGATGAGGGCTTATGCCCTGGAGTTTTTACTCACCAGTGACGAGGGCTCATGCCCTGGAGCTTTTGCTCACTAGCGACGAGGGCTTATGCCCTAGGAGTATATTTATGCTCAAAGCGACAAGGGCTTATGCCCTGGATTGGTACCACATGCATTTAAGATGTTAGAGTTGCATAGTCAAGTGAAGTTGCATTGTCGAGTCAGGTTGTATAAGATGTTTATAAAGATGAATTATGATGATACTTGTGATGCTAATGTTATTTGTCGAGACGTGTTTATGTGATGATTTGTTGTTAACTATAATTGTTGAATTATATGTTTAATATTAATGTTTTGTGAATCTCACCCCTTCTGCTTGAAAATGTTGCTCTTCGTATGGGTAACTTGCAGGTAATCAAGATTAGGTGCAGGCGTGTGAGGACTTTCCTCGGCTGAGTCTTAGGTGCTCTGATATGTAACGGGATGGGGAAACTTGTTAAATGTTTTTCTATTCCTTGCATGTCATTTATGATTTCATAAGACTATTTTTAGATGAACTTTTTGAGACGTTTTGATGAGGCCTGCGTGCCAAGACTTTTTATGATTCCGCTGCAATGTTTGAGATGTTTTAATGAAGAATAAATTGTTATTTATTCATATAAGAGATTTATGTGATATGTGATACTCCGTTATGTGATTAACTTTGATTTGTTTAAAGAAATTTTTAAGTCGGGAAAACAGGGTGTTACAAGATCTAGTTGCGGGACACCTATAAGGTTGCGACGGGAAATGTCTTCCGTTAATTCTATTTTAGTAATGATTAGAAATGTAGTCGATCACAAGCTCTGATATGTAACACCAGGGTTGAGGTTGACGTTGAATTTATTTATCTTTTAGTTTAAATCTTGAGAACTATTGTTATTTCTATTTCAATGTTGAATGACAAGATAAATTTTTATTAATAAGATAAAGTGATTATTTTCCGTTGTTGAAATTATTATTTAAAAGAAAAATTTATGCTATTATGTGATATCATGTGAAATAGTTGTAACATCCTAATTTTTAAATTTATTGTTATTATGTAACAATTATCGTCAGAAAATAGGGTGTTACACCCGCGAGAGAGCAAGATCACGTAGTTCGAGATAAAAAGACTGATTGATTTGTTGGATATTTTTTATTATTTTTGAAAAGGTTTTTTAAAATAAAAAGGCAAATGGCAAAGAAGAAATTGGTTTAGTGTTTTTTTTTTTTTAAGAAAGAATTTAAATATGCTTAAATGGATTAAAGTTTTTATTTAAGAAAATTAAATGAAAAAAGTCTCTTGATGAGAATCAAGGTTTTTTTTATAGAAAAGAGTTCCCTTTTTTTTTTTGAAATTTTGTTTTTTGATTATCTAAATGTTGTTGTTTTTTATTTTATTTTTAAAGGCCTAAAAATTAAATGCGAGAGATTTTCATAGTGACGTTGGATCAAAACGAAACCCCTTTTCCTTGGATAATAAACTAACCTAATTTTTTTGCATTTTTTATATATGAAAGCTGAATAAATAAATAAAGACAATGCATATTTTTTGATTTTTTATATTTACAATTTCCCTAAATACATTCGAATTGCAAAATTGATAAATAGCAACAAATAAAATGCTATCAAACAAATAGACAATGAAACAAAAATAAAATAAATAAAAAGCGGACTAAAAACGAACCACAAATGAAGTATTTTAAAATATCTCTCAGAGACAATAAGTCGAAAAGGGACTATGGTCTTAAGACCACTCTTAAATTCCGACAGGACATAAAAAGAGGGGTAGGAAAAGAATAGCTCGTCAACACAAACTAAAGAAAGGAGAAGAGAGAAAAGTTCTTTGACAACTCAAGAGAACTTTTGGTGTGTTTTGAAGTGTTTGTCAAAGCCTCTATTTACAGGTTCTATGGTTGATAAAAAATGGAAAATTGGTTTAATGGACTTTGATGGAGATTTGAATGAGATTGATGGTTTTGCCGAAATTTTCCTTGAAAAATCAAGGAATATTCCTAGTCAAAAGACCTGTGACAGTGGGATCTTAGGTCAAAAATTGGGGTATGACAGAAGTCCAGAGACTAGAGTCTGAAATTTTGAGTACATGTCCTCAATACTTTTATCGTCTTTCATCTTGAACAACTCATACTGATGAACAAATATAGTAACTTTGGCTTCTCTGATTTTCTTGTTACCTTCATAGTTTGAACACAAAAAAGTAAACATTGCCTTAACAATAGACTTATCACTCATCTTCAAATACTTTTTGTAAGGTAAAGCAGCAACCAGATAGCCTCTGATCTTGTGATGTTTCTTGTAAAGCTTCTTCTGAGCAGGGGTGTGTTTCTTTCTGTCAACAACAACTCCTTCTTCATCTAGAACCAAGTCACCAACACCTTCTTCAAGAACATCTCATAGTTCTTCATCTAAACCCATGATGAAACTATACGTCTTGGTCTTCCACCACAAGAAAGTTTCAGGATCACCATTAAACATATGAGGCTTGATAGAACCAGAACCAGATAGAGTTCAGAGTCTGATGCAATGTTCAGAGTCTAAATGCAGCGGATAAGTAGAGAGAGAGAGAGAGAGAGAGAAGGAAGACATAAAGTAATTATAGAGGTTTCTTTCACAATCCGGAAGTAGTCTTGTCCCCCTTGCACTTCTAAGGAGAGTTTACTAAAATCAATATTTGATTACAATTGCTCAAGCACAAAAGCAAGAGACTTCAAACTACTCAAGCACAAACGCAAGAGGTTTCCTATGCTCAAGCATAAACGCAAGAGACTTTCTATGCTCAAGCACAAAAGCAAGAGACTTCTATTCAAACATAATTACACAGAAAATTGTTTGAGGGTTGAACACTTCATATACTATCAGTGGTGTTAACAAATACAAATCAGATAAGACTCTTAAGACTCTAGAATTTCTAAGATATGACAGTTGTTAAGAAATTCTAAGTGAACTTTGATGTGGAACAATTTCAGCAGAGTTTTGGCACTTGTAAAATTGTTCTGAGTCACTTGGAAATCTTCAAGTCTTCACTCCTATATATAGAGGTGTGAAAGAGACGTTGAGAGGCTTGATCATTCACCAATGATCTGTTGCTTGATTTGGTAATTGTCCTAAGAGGGAACAATTTCAAATCCTTTCCTTGTAGAGAGAACAACCAGTGTAGGTGCAGCTGTATTCTTGTACTATTGCAACCATGAAGAGTGGAGTAGTGGTTCTACAATTGTACTATTGTCATTTTTCTGCGCTCTTCAGTGGATAAACATCCAATGCCTTCTAATTCCTCTGAAATAGTTGTTACTCTAGGCTTCTATTCCTTCTGCAATGATTTGTCTTTAGAATAACAACTTATAACTAACTCTAGCTTGTAGTCTTCAGACTCTGTGGAAGTCATCTTCTGATGGTCTTCTAACTCTCTGGAAGTCAACTTCTGATGGTCTTCAGACTCTTGTTGTCTTCAATTCTTGCAACATTAAGCTTCCTTTGTAGATTCGTCTGCTCTTCATTCGTTCTTTCAGAACCTAAATATGCCTTATAAATTTTTGACTATTGTCTTGCACACTTGAACAAATATTATCATATCCAATTGACTTATTTTTAATACCTTTGTTATCATCAAAACTTAAAGGTGATAGTGTTTAACACATTTTGTTCCAACAGGGTTCACATCCACTTTCTCCCTACAGGCGCTAGACGTCAAGGTCTCCTTGCCCAGTCGGCGATCTATGTGAGTTTGGATTGTCAAACATATCTACACAACAAAAAACAATGAAAAATTCATTCATGCATTTCATCAACCACTTGGAGTGCAAAATACAAAACATTGATCGATTGTGTTATTTCAACTTTTAAACTATCTCATTGAAGTCAGACCTAGTCTAAACAACATTCACATTACAAACAGAAAATCATTGGATCATTTACTACCAAAAAATTCAACATTTACATAAAAAACCATAAACACTAACATTTATCAATTTTAAACAAAAAAATCTAACATATAAAACAAAAACATAAAAACTCAATGTAAAAAGATCATGAACACTTTCTTATAGTTGAAGTTGAAGAAATTGATTTACTCGAATATGGAGGGAGAAATGTTTCTATTTTGTGTTTTGAAGGAGTGAGTTAAATGCAATTGCTGTTCTAGAATAAACTAAACGTAACATCGATTAATTGTTGTTGGAAATACTTAGCGAGCGATACTAAATTGTTATGGAGACGAACGACAATTAACTATCATTAAGGGCATTAAGATAATTTTAGGGTGTTAAAAATCAATTTCCAAGGAAAAATAGTATAGCTCAGTTTGGGTTCAAACTTCGTAATTCTAAATAGAAAAATATTAACAAGTACACCAAAACATTTTTTAAGGACCATAAACAATAGTTTACAATATATTGAAAATTTAAATATTAACGAATGTCTTTAAAGACATTCGTTAACAAGACTCTTCTAAATAGGCATCGAAACTAAACCAAAAGATATTAGCATAAATTTGTCTCATAAATTTCATTTAGTTTTGTAAATTTTTTATATTGTCTCATAAATATTTTGAAGTATACAAGAATGGACACAATAAAGCACTTGAGGCCCCGCTTGATTAGCATCCCTAAGGTGGAAGGCCATGCGTGTCGCAAACGGCTTGTATTCTATCATTAAATTAATTAACCATAATGAAAAGTGTACTTCCCTCGTGCATTCTCATTATTGGGGTACCCCACTTTAGGGGACAAAATTTATCAATGTGGCATTCTTGTCCTGTCCCTTTTGGGTCACAGTCCCATTTGTTGCCCCTCTTGAATTCCCACAAGAGAAGCGCAAAAGGCATGCAATTGCACCCTATCATTATTTTCACATTATAAATACTTGCATATTTTTTCTTACAAAATAAATACCGTACTGTATAATAAATGAAAGAATTTAATGAACCCCTACCACACCTAGTAATTCTTTGACTCTCCATCTCTAGTCTGAATTCTTCATGATGACGAGTGACTGCTGCTGAGGTTGAAGTCTTCAAAAAACGAAATCATTAAAAAGCAGACTGATCAATGGGTTTGAAAATCTCTTGGTTTTTTCTGAAAAAGTTGCCTTGAACCACGGCCTTAGCCTCCTCACCCCATGACCATTAGGTCATAGCCTACCTAACTCTGACTATTTACCTTTATTATAATTTTCGACCAACAATATGAAACTTCATTTTACATTCTCCCTCAAGTCATTATCACAAACAAAAAATGTGTACAATCTTGGTTATTAACATAAAAGAAGGGTGTGTTATGTATCTAACATACTCCATAATAAAATATTTAGTATGATTTATTATATGTCAATTTTCATCAATTTCTAATACAATATTTATATAAGTTTTTTTTGCCAAATTTTTTAATTGCTTTTCATTTTCATTAATGTTAAACATGAAATTATCATAGTTAATAGATATATTTAATTTCAAAAATAAATTACCTTATATTTACCTGAAAAATAATTAAGTTAAAAAATAACAATTGAGTTTAATATACGCCAGTCTAGATTATTTGTAGGGAAGGGAGGCCTACTATAATTGGTGCAATTGTCTGTTGTTATGTCCACATGCTATCTAACAAATTTTTTGATGTAACATGATCACATTTTTTTATAATCAATTGGTATTTTTATTTTGTTTCACAAGACTTGGTAGTACTTGTCAAAAAGAACTCCAAAATTCTGACTTTGATTAGTATGCATGTTATACTATATATAAATTTTTATCATAATATTTATTGAAGTAGATTGTACGTACGTTCTCCTTGATCTTTAGAACGTGTTTGTCGTCGTGATCCAATTATCAAAAAAATAATTTAAAAAATGATAAATTAAGGGTGGAGAGATTATCACAAAAAATAGTATCATTTCAGTTGTCTTCTTTTGAATATATATCTTCACAAGTCTAAAATTTTCTTGCATCAATCCAAAGAAATTAAAGGAATAATATCCAAAGAAATTTAAACTAAAAAAAAAAAACAAAAATCCAATCATCAGAAATTCTATACCAACTCCCAATGGAACATATAGGGAGCAAAAAGCAAAAACAAAAAACACTATGATCAGCCTCTCATAAAATTCCCTATATACAAAATTAAATAAATTTCCAATAACTCACTATATAATCAATTCCAATGCTGGTTTTTGAGGTGGAATCATCACTTGTTAATTTTGTGATTGTTATTAGCATTGATTGTGGCACTAGTATTAGTGATAGATGAAGTGGCTGTAGAATTTGTTGCAACACGTTCACAAGAAGGGCACATAGTTAAAGTAGTTGCTGGTAATTGCATGTTGAATGGATTTGAAGTTTTTAAAGCTCTTAATTCTTGAAGTTCCTTGTGTAACCTCCTATTCTCTTCTGTTAGTGTTTCACAGCATCTCTTTAAGTATTCACAGTCTACTTCTGTTTGCTTCAACTTAGTCCTGCATCAAAACATAAATTCATATCATTAAATTATATTTTCATATCCAAAGTTTAAAAAATAAAGTTGCATCCGCTACATTTGTCTGTAATTTTTTCATAATTTAATATGAATGATAAAAAACTTCACTGCATGGCGAATAGTATACAACTATGATTTTAAACATATGATAGGAAATAGTCTACAAAATTAGCAAAGTGTATATGTACCTTGCTCTTCTGTTTTGGAACCAGACTTCTACTTGGCGAGGGCGAAGATTGAGTTGTTTTGCAAGAGCCAGTTTTTGTTTCTACACCACAATTGTGTCCAACTATTAGTATTTTAAACAAAAACCCAAAAAAAAAAAAAAACAAAGAAAAAAAACAAATGGGCCCAAGGAAGAATTGTCATAATGAATCAAAAACCAAATAATATAAAAAAAAAAAAAATTCAAATCTAAACATTCATTTTTTCAATTCAATGCAAACATTCATTTCAACATATGTAACACCAATATTTGCTAGAGATATATTTGGTGTTTCTTATGACACCAATAATAACATTACATAGACTTTTTTTTTTGAAAGGAACATTACATATATTTAATGCTATATTAAGTTTTTAAATTATTATTGATATCGATGTGTTAGTATATTGGAATAAATCTGGAAGTATTTATATAGATTTAAAAAATACTATAGGACTCTTATAATAACACTAATTTATACTTCACATGAGAGAAAAAAAAACATACAGGGTTAAGAGTGTGATGTTCTTTGAAGCTTTCTTCAAGAAAAGCAGATTGATCCTTAGAGAGCCTAAGTTTCTTCCTTGTGTTCCCACCACCACAGTTATCATCTTCATCACTAACTCTTGAAGAATTCCTTTGATCATAGCCTTCACCATCAGAAAATTCTCTCTTGTTCCCTCCTGAACCACTCAAACTCCTACCACCACTTCCTCCTCGACTGTACATGCATAGATCCATCTGAAAAGAAGATGCTGCACTATTAGGGGACGATGAAAGCACCGTCTCATCGTCCGCCATAACAACTACCGTTGCCGGTGGAACCACGTTCACATCCAATCCCCTTGAAGAACCTCCAAACTCGGTTGATAATAAATTACCTATTGCAAAAACAATAATAACCCTAATAATCATAATAAGCACCGATTCTATTTTTAATCCTATTTTAAAAACACTGGTTTCATCATCACTATAACTATTTAAATTTTATAAAAAAATAAACAAGAGTAAAAGATAAAATATTGGTAACTTTTTAGGAAGTGGGTTGTTACCGTTTTGAGAAGGAGGATTCCATGGGAATGAGAGTTGAGGAAGAAGATCAAGTTGATGCAATACAGGATTAGGATTTTCAGTTCTGTTACTGTTGTTGTTGATGTCCCTTTGAGTCTTTTCTTGTTGTTGTTGTTGTTGTTGATCTCTTTGTGTAGTATTAATGATTGGACCAATTGATAAAGTGGTGTTGAAGCCTAAGCCAAGTTCTTTGGAAGTTTGATGAGGATGCTTTTCCATTAACCCAATTAGAGGCTTTGAAGAGTCTCCTAAGGTTAAACCTAGCTCCATGTTTTCTTTCTCTACTTCTGCATAGGGAAAAGAAGAAACACACAAAGTGGAGAGGAATATAGAGAGAGAAAAGGAATGAGGAATGTAAGTGGGGAAAGGGAATTCTAGCTTGGACTAATAAATGAAGATGAAAAGGTTGAAAGAGAAGAGTCTTTATAATCATAGAAATGAGAGTGTCCAACGTGATCATAGCAAGACCAAAATGGTCACTTTCTTTATTTAAAATAATATTTAAAAAATGTGTGGTGGCTATTTTCTTTTGTTATTTGCTCTCGAGACTTTTAATGTATAATGTGTACTTATAAATTAAAATATAATATCTGTAAAAATTAATCTAATCAAATGGAGATTAGTCATTTTAGTCTTTAAATAAGAAATGAGTTATCACTTTAATCTCTGAAAATCGATAAATTGCAAAATAGTCCTTGAATATAGACGTTGTTACTCAATTTAGTCTCTGAATGCAGACTCCGTAGTCAATTTAGTCTCTGAATGTAGACTACGTTAGTCACTTTAGTACCTGAAATTGACTAACAGAATCTACATTCAGGGACTGTTTTACAATTTCTCAGCATTCAGTAACTAAAGTGACTACTCCTTTCTTATTTAGGGCCTAAAATGACTACTTCCCCTAAGTTAAATCTACTTTTTCTGTTCATACTTTCATATCCTAACCATTTATATACTCTTATATCTAATTTTGAGTATTAAAAAATGATTTCTTTGATCTTATAAAATACAAGCAAATGGAAATTACTTTTATTTTATTTAATGTTATCATTTTTAAAGTATTCATAATTAATTTTAATTTCATTTTTAAAATTAAAATTGTTTTGTTTCTTTGTCTTCAGTTTTTTTTTTTAAGAACTATGTCTTCAGTTTTTTTAACTATTAGTCTTGATTGTTGCAACATAATTTTTTAGCTGATAGCTAAATTAGATAAAAGATGAAACCGCTAAACAGAAGCAAATCAATATTTTACTGTTTTTTCAATCAAATCCATATTTTACTTATATTTTAAAAATAAGAATTGAATTAAATATTAATCTTGACAAAAAAAGAAATAAATATTAATATTTTTTTAAGGAAATAAATATTAATCGTTTAACATATGAAAAAATATATACGCGGTCATAAATTATATGATTTGGATATAACAATGATATGATATGTGTACATCTCATATCACATCATTCTCCTTATCTATGTATACATCATGGTCGGTTTAAGGGAGATGCCACTAGAATAAGAGCTTTAGCTCCTAAAAAATTTTGGCTTCATATTATAGCCTTATTTTTTTTTAGCTTTAAATATATTTGAGTATAATGTTAGTTTCGAGAAATATATTAAGACATATTGTGTGCAATTAAAATATTTAAAAGTGAGTGTTTTATATTTGTGTTATAGTTAAATATTATTTTGTTATTTCAAAGTTTAACAATTAGTAAATAAGGTCTATATCAAATTTTTTTTTTAACTTATATCATTAATTAAACTAAATTTTTGTTTAAAACGGTTCTTACGCTTATAAGGTTGAGTCTAACGGAGTTAGCTAGAATTTCACAACCTAATAAATCAAGAACTTTGAGTGTAAGTGATATTCATATTTAGTATTCGACATGCTTCATATAAAAGTGTACTCCCTCCGAATCAAAATGATTGTCTTTTTAACATTTTTCTATGTCTCAAGATAATTGTCACTTTAAAATACCAATACATCATTTATTATTATTTTTCGACTATTATACAGTAATTTATTGAATTTCATCCAACTTAATCATTTCACCAAAGGAAATGCTAACTTGTACTCTTAGAGCACATGTTAAGAATTTCACTGAAAGAAATTATGTAAATTGTGTTAATTTATTGGTTAAAATATTTAATATTAATTATTTTCAATAAATTCTTATTATTAATGGAATGTTTAACATGTGCCTTAAAGACATAAATTAAAATAAAATAGACATATAATTTAAGAAAAAAAACTTTAAGAAAAAATGCAACTAGTGTAAAAAGTTGGATAAGATTTACTCCCAAAACAAATTGTGGAACGGAAATGGGTCTCTGACCGACAAAGGTTAACAAGGTTGACAAACACACGTGAAACCCTATTTTTATGGTAGATACTCATGCTAGATTAGATTGCATTAGTAGATGAGGGATGCTAGCAACACTCTCTTTTCAACACTCTCTCAAACACTCACTATTTTATTGGATGAAATCAATGTATGTCCCACCACTTTAAGTGGGTTCCATTTTCAAAATATAGGACCCACATTGATTTAAGCCAATTAAAAAGTGAGTATTAGAGAGAGTGTTCAAAAGAGAGTGTTGCTAGCACTACTCTTAGTAGATTTAGTAGTAGGAGATAGAATGGACAAAATTATTCCTCAAAAGAATTATGTTTGGCGCGTGACCACCATCCATGTTACTCCCTCTCATAGGTATTTACGAATAAATTAATTAAAATAAGATTTTTTCCCTCTAAAATTATAAAAAAGATGATTTTAATCCATAAAAATAAAAACAAAAAATTTGAATTCTTCCGAAGTTTTTTTTTCTTCATTTTTTATTTAATGGTAAGTTTATATTCATGCTTATGATTTTTTGAACAATATTGATGCTTATGATTATGATCATTTTATGTTTGAGATGTGTTTAAATTATGTCAATCTATTATGTTATGTTGAACTAAAATGAGTTTTGAACAATGTCTTTGAAGTTTTTATGATAACAATGTATAAAAGAACATGTTTCTAAAGTTTTGACGATAACAATGTAAGAAAAAACAATTGTATATGTTAATATGTGTTCAAGTATGCATGATCATAAAATTAAATTCTAACTCTTATAGTCTAGTTTTGGTTCTGAAAACACAAAGGAAAACATTTGATACAAAAGAGAAGTTGGTTTAACTTCAGACAAAATTTGAAGAAAGGTCAAACACCCTTGCAAGAAACTTCTATGCCCAATGTCACTCAAGAGACTTCTACAACTTAAGGAAAACTCTAAGAGACTTCTATTTTTCAAGCACGTAGGCAAGAGACTTCACGTGCTCAAAGTTTCACCAAGAGACTTTTGATGCTCAAGCTTCACAAGCAAGAGAGTTATATTTGTTTACAACAAATATAAACAAATTTGTTCTTACACCAGATATACAAATTGTTGGTGTAAACTGAACAATGTTGAACATGCTCTCTTCAAATCAAGGACGTTAAGCCATTGTATGATATGGATAATGTCGTTGGATAGTCATTCGAAAATCATTTGCTGAAACATGAAGTATTCGTCCTTTCTTATTGCCCTTGAAGTTCTTTGTCTGTTTCTACAAGTGGTCAGAAAAAGAGAAAACTATGCTTAGATCCTTTGATGTGGACAGTTACTGAAGACGACAAATCTGACGTGGAGTCTGGGTCCCTCAGGTGCGTCTGAAGTCTGAAGGTCTTCCTAGTCTGATGGGGTCTTTTATGTCTGGCAAGGTCTTCTGGGCCTGATGATCTTCAAAGAGTCTAATGATCTCTTCAACTTTTTGAAAGTTGTCATTTTCTTCTAATCCAATGTGTTGACTTTTGGTTGACCTTTCTTCATATCTTCTACCATATTATTTTAAGCTTCTCTTGTGCTTCTGATGCTTTAATACATGTTCAATACTTTGAGGTATATATTCTATGATCTTGTACACTTGAAAAAATATTAGTATATTCAATTGTTCTTCAATATTTGTTATCATCGAAACCTCAGAGGAATTGTATAAGACCGTTCTTGTTCCAAAAATCTCTCCCTTTTTGATGATGAAAAACACAAGTATTTGAAACAATTGTTGTTAGTCTAATTAATAGGTAGACTTCAAGGTCTGAGGTATGCAAAACACCTATGGAGTTGCATGATCTAGGATAAACTTGAATCACAACGACTCGAGTGAAAACAATACAATATGTTCCTTAAACCAACGACAACTCCTATAACTCTCATCTTATTTGTCTTCAAATGCAAAGAAAAAGTACTAAAAACATAGCCAAAATGTTATTTGATGCTTTGTCATCATGTAGTCATAACACTTTTGCAATTTTACCACTTTACCCCTCATTATACATATAATATCTACTTTGCCATTAGTGTAAGCAAATCGACTAATATGTTCCTTTTCCTTCATATAGTCAATTATGAAATATTAAAATTGTAATTAATCTCCTTTCCACTGTCAATTAAAATTGTTTGTTACATTCTACCCTCCTTAAAATAATTTCGTCCTTTCACATGATCAAAATAAAGACGATTTGTCTCATTCTGATTAAAACTTTAAAAATTCCCTTACAAATCTAATTATCATTCATACTTCCTTGATTACTCGATCACATCTCTTCAACTTCATAAATTTCACCAGTGCCCATTCGGCTTATTCGACAGACAGTTTAATTTTCCTTCTGGTTGTTTTTTTTCGCAAAAGTTTATCTCTTCCTATTTCTTATATGTTCCATCACTACTTCCCTTTCCAAGTCGCTTTCGAAAAGATACAAGTATGCACATATTCCTTCTCTTATAACTAACTCAACTTGAGGTGTTCTTCTTTTGCTTCCATACATCTTATGATTAGTGCAAGTGCTTGCAGTACTTCACTTGTGCTAACATGGCATCTGCCGTCATTAATTACTTTTGAACATAATTAAATTCGTACTCCATCATTACTTCTCTTGAGATGGGGTTTCATATGCTTATAATCCAATGTTAGAAGGAACTTGCAAATTCGATTGTTCAATAGAACTATCTTTACTCTTTGATAACTAGGTTATTCAGGTTGTCCCATTATTATCTCAAAGTCCATATCCAAAACTTGCGCACATGCAATCTTAGACCGTAAATCACAGATGACTTTTAATTTATGCAAAATAATTTCATTCTCCACTGATGTGACGACAAGGTTAAAATCTCTGAATCTTTCGTAATAGTTGAACATATGGATCATCATTTTTGTTCTAAGTAAAGCATTCATACTCAAAACGTTTGTTACTACATTTGCCTTTCTCAGATGGTACTTTAAGTCGAAGTAAAAGTTTATCGGATACTCCATCCATTTCCTTAGCCTTGTATTCAAATCCTTTGACCAACAAAAACTTCAAGCTCTTGTGATCACTAAATAGTTCAACTTGGGTACCATACAAGGTGTCTCCTATCACTTCTAACTTATCGCTGAAGGAACACATCCATCATATTATTTCCACGTTCTCTTAGGCCACATCAATTTTCATTAGAATTCGTTGTATGCTTGAGTTATCACTTCTCACTAATATCTCATGCCCCAAGGGTCATGTGGACACTTTCCTTGTGGTTCATCTGACAAGAATCCCATGAACATCTTTATTCTCAAGTCCCAGACTTCTGTGTATTCCATTACTTCATTCTTGATTAATTTTCTAATGCGTCACTCTGATTTAACAACTTACTTTAGTCAAGAATACTAATCTATCAATATTGTAAAGATTTCACAATCAACTTAACTTCGTTACGACTTCACAGTCATCAGGACAAAAACCACTTTATGGCTGCTACTTATTCTTAATCTTATTGCTACCGCTTATCCAAACTCCCTTTTCTTAAGGTTTTAAAAGATTTCAGTCTTTCTGAATTGCACTTTAATAATAGGGAGGTAAACATCATACCACATACTACCTTGAAACTCAACTTATATCACTGACGAGTCGTTTCCACATTATGCTTTTCCTTTAGACATATACTACATACTAGTTCTCACAAAGCGATTTCTTGAATACCTTCCCCATTCACATCATTATATACTAAAACTCACTGATGGTTTGAGTCTCGCTTCCATTCATTCTATTCTTATCCGTTAAAAAAATCATACTTAATCTCTCATGTGAGACAACTTCAGTTTCACAATTCGGTCCAATCGATAACAAGTAACCCATATCGAGTTTCTAGATTACAACAACAAGATAACTTTTCAATGAAAACATACAACTCTTTCATATCCAAACTACATTCTTAAATTCTTCGTAAGGATTTCGGTGTTCCATATGAGTGAACTCTAAGGTATTTCTCAACCGAAAATTTTAGATTATTCCTCAGAATACTGGCCTGCTATATCTTTGCGTTAACTTAATATTGTCCTTTACAATATATGAAATAAGTTCAACTTTACATGTGCATCAATTCTTTAAGATCCAACAACTCACTATCCACATTCTACTTTTTGACTCCGTCGAAAAGTTACGTATCATCTTGAAATTCTGGTACGTAGGGGACAAATGTCGTGTACGATGTCCAGGACACCAGGAATGTCAAATGCAATGTCAGGACATGTGAAGGAAATAATGCAGAGTATTTTTTAACCCAATTCGGTGCAACATCACCTACATCTGGGGGCATCCAAGACAGGAAGGAAATCCACTATAATAGTATTAGTTTGAAGTCCTACTTGAACAACCTCTGGTCCACTGCCTTCGCACCTAATCACTACTCGTGCTATTTCTATCTAAGACTCTCCTAGATATGAGATCCAATCTTACTTCCTCTCAATCACAGAACCTGTGATTATAAAGATTACAATAAAAAGAAGACACACTCTAATAAACAAAACCTTCTTTGAGCTTAAAAGCTTCAAAGAGATTCACAAGTACAACTCAACTATCAGTCCAACTCTAGCATCAAGGTGATACAAGAGTGGCTCACAAATAACAATGGACAGACTAAAAAACCTGAATGACACTTTGACAAATTGCAGCTTCAGCCGTCTTCTTAGGTTTAGAGTCTTTCTTTATATAGCCTGAGAATAGCATGGGTTTGATGAGCAATTAGGATAATCAATGCAGCTGACCTATAGAACCTTCAGCACAATATTCTAAAAGAAAATATACGGTTTCCTTAAATGTTTTGACATCCAACATAAGAAACGCGCAAAGCACAAACGGACTTCTGCAACTTCTAGAAAACACACACTTCTTG
Organism: Medicago lupulina; assembly: GCA_958299785.1. Classification (NCBI taxonomy): domain Eukaryota; kingdom Viridiplantae; phylum Streptophyta; class Magnoliopsida; order Fabales; family Fabaceae; genus Medicago; species Medicago lupulina. Next base: position 66,687,142 of record OY283139.1, read on the forward strand.
GAGCACAATATTCGAGAATCATATCTTCAATTAAATCTTCAGAGATCTCACGAATAAAACAAATGTTCCAAGAATGCGAAATAAGGCACGCTATGATGTCGTACCAACATGTCAAGACATATGGCCTAACATGTTGCTAGAACATATTGTTTTAACAAAATGCGGCCAACACAATATATAAAAACCTAACACAGCTTACTCAATCTACCGAGATTTCATTCCCTGACTGCTAAACTTACATTTCCTACTCTAATGACGTATTAATATCTCGTGCTGAGAGTTGGCAATATAACTCACTTTCACTGTGTACAATTCTAGACCGAAGTTAGTTCCTTATTAACTCCTTAATCATTAATAACAAATTCGGACTGCATACTGACATATGCCCAATTTTAAACCTACTACATACTCATTATTCAGTATTTAGTGTTGCATAACAACTTCACCATCTAATTCATAAACCTGGTACTTACGATTCAGGAAGTCTGATTAATCAGATAAAACTCAACAAACTTCTGTTGCATGCTTGATGACCACCTTGGGGGCTAGCTTCATCTGCTCCAAAATAGTCTACTTAATCCATAAATAATTCTCTTCATTTTCTAGCCATCAAAATCTTGCCTGGCTCAAGTGTGCGAGTACTTTGATTCTTACATCCTCCATTTTCACCGAGAGCCTAGGGGTTTCGATAATCGGCTGATAATTACTTATGCTAAGTTCCTCTATTTCGAAGTCTGATATCAAAACTCTAAATTTATAATTATTCCTTTATTCCACATCTTACTTCTGCTCTCAAGCTACGATTCCCGTGTGAGGCTCCAAATCAATTGATCCTTAAAGCATCCAAGAATTTTTTAATTCTCTTGATTCCACAGACAAATCATCGTTCAAATACGTGTCCAACGATATTGAGGTACTCCGTCTTAATCTTGAAATATCACCAATATACTCTTGAAGAATCTTCATCATTGATTTCTCTCATTACCTCAAAGATTATTGGACACCATTTGGCGTTGCGTACTCATTCATCAATTTCTGTTATAAATTCTAACATCATGATTCTCATCCTTCATGCGCTTCGTTCCTCCGTGGTCCTATTCAGCTCCCGAAAATTTACCCTTACTAACATATATTAGGTCAAGTTGATGAGCCCAACTAGATGTGACATTAGAATAAATACCGGAATCCGAATGGTCCTACTACGTTTATTGAATTCTGATGACCCAAGGCACGGTCAAGATCGATGATGAGTCAATAATTATTCGTTTTTAACTGTTGATTTTAGCATATTTTATTTAGATTTTATGTGTTTTTATTTATTATTTAGAACTATTTTACTACAATTGCTTGTTATTTTATTTCAGGAACAAATATGATGAAAGATTGAATCTTGGAGCCAAAGAAAGGGTTTTGAGCATGAATTAAGGAGAAAAGGATCTAAAATATGATTTGGAGCTGATTGAAGACAAAAATATGAAGATCCTGTGCAAATATATGTTCATCCCCCTTTTTGCTGTTTTGCTTCAAAGACTTAGCACTTGGGAATATTTAGTATAATTTTATATGCTGATTTGGTACATATTTATGTGCTAATTTAGTGCATATTTTATATACCGATTTAGTACAAATATATGTCCCGATTTAGTGTAATTTTATGTTGTTCCTTTAGCTATAAATAGAGGACCCATCATATATATATTTCTCATCTTTTGTTCTTGGAAATAATAAGTGACAATTGTTTCTTTGAATAAAAGTTCATCTTTATTTTATTGTTATTTACTTTCATGTTCTTCTTCTTCTTCTCCATGTCTACTATGATCATGAGTGAGTAGACTTCTCTTGTCTTGGGATTGTTGGATAAGTCTAATGACATAATCCTAATCAACCCAAACCTAAAATCCTAATTTTATGTAACCTTATTTTCTAATCTAATTTCACCGTTTTTATAATGAATTAACAAGTACCAAATTCAATGCGAGAGCGGAGGGTTAATACTTGTTAATTCATAATCACAAATATCAAAGCGATGGATCAAAAGATGAAGTTTTGATATTGGAACAAGTGAAATTAGAGAAGGATTGCGAAACATGAGAATAGTCTCGCAAACCTTGAGACATATAAAGTTTCGAGCTTCAAGGATTTCAATAGCAATCAACCATGAGAATATGCGTGATTGCTAGATAAACACACTCCCTGAGACCGAAAGGAGATGTGATAAGCTAAAGAGAAACTTATCTTTAGAAAATAGGTCCAACATAAGATTCTAGGTTTAGGGTTTGGTTTGTTACCAAGATGGAACAATAATCCCAAGGCTCTTTTTTATTATCATTATCTTAAATCAAACAAATTCTCAAACTTTTAAAACTTTCACTCTAATCATTATTAAAAGTATATTAAATTCAAACTCCCTGTCGGAACGATACTCTTTTTACTACTTCGGTAAACCGTGCACTTGCGGATTTACACCATCAATCGACCTTCTCTGATACCAAATGTAACGTTTGATGGTCAGATTAGGCAAGTGTACCAAATCAACCAATTAATAAAGTGATAAGTAGAATATCATATCTAGAGGGATTTTTGTTTTGTCCAAATAATTCACGTTACTTATTTTATGTTGACGTTATAAAATAAAAGAGCTAAGGGATAGAGATTGCAATTTTTTTCTATTTACAACAGAGCAAGATACATGTTTGGTTGCAGAAAAGTAACCAGAGGTTAGGACTCTTCGAATCACTCTATTTATTTTGTTGGAATTAAATAACATTCATGTCGCGTTTAGTTATCTTAAGTAGATTATACAAGTGATAAGGTTGTTTGGACGTTCTAACCTAGTCGAGTGTTAAGCTGCACCTGCTGATCGCATAGTGATCCTTATGTATGGGGTCTATACTATCTTGGTTGTTCTAGGTCTACCCCTCCGATGACTAGTTGCACCTGCTGGTCCATACTAACGTTATACGTGTGCTACGATATATGGTTATAAATCCTATATGACCTGCCTCCTTCGTAAGGATTATTAGTGTGGGGGTCTTAGGTATTTGAAACATAAACTTAAATTGACGTTCTTAGGTTTTCAAAGGCAATGAAGGTCAATGTTCCCGAATGTCTTCCCATATATGAATCTTAGGACACTCATAGCACACTCTTCTTCTCCCCTTGGTAGTTCTACAAACATGCAGCCCTATCTGTGTCTACGTTACCAAGAGGTCAATGAAAATGGTCTCGTTAGGACCGATTCACTCCCCTTGGTACTTTTTTTCCCTAATTAAAGGTTACATCCTAGGTTCAGTAGATTTTACTCAATATTGGTAATGTCACCTCCTAAGTACTTACTACTAGGGTCAACTCGCTTTCAGTATCTTTCGTCTAGTTATTAACGATTTACTTCCTAGATAGGTAGATACTAATATACGAGATATAATCATCCATATAGTAATATCAATATTAGGCCATGTCACAGCCTAAGTACCTATTCTCGGGTTGCACTTCGTCGGAATAAACTAATAAAACTTAATAGAGAACAAAATATAGACATTAAATTAAATAATTACCCAACAAAACAAATAGAGGTTCATCTTAAAACCCTAGCCTATAAATATCTAGTTACACATGATAACTAAGTCATAATACAGAAAGATGAAAACATACCCTAGAAAAGATAGCAAACGATAGAACTCCTCCTTGGCTCCTACAATCGCCTTCCGCTTGAACTGTTGTCGTTATGAACGAGAAATTGTGGATAAGGAAGACAGTATTTATAGGGAAACTTTCCAGCTAACTTGGGGTAAAAACATGGGCTTCTAGGGGCGACAAAGCCACAAAAAGTGACTTTTTCGCAAGCCTTAGTGCTCCACGCAACTAAGGCTATGCGAGAGGCGCATGTGACTGCCAACCTGAGGCACCTAGCTCCTCCTAGCATGCACCAGGAGCTTTAGTTCAATAGTTTTGGGGCGCCCAACGCCCCCTGTGGTGCGCCTGGGCACTACATTGTGTTTTCTGTGTTATTTTGCTTGTTTTCTTCGCTTGTTGAGGTGTTTTCTTCAATGTAATTAGATGTTTTGGAACTTGGAAATATAATTCCTCCCTCTGTAAAGTTTTCTGAGGCCTCTTGAATCTTCATTATTCATCTTCCCAAGGACAACATAAATTTTTGGATGTCTTGCTTTGCTTGATTTGCTTGATTTCTTCGTTAATTACATGAAGAACACCCTAAAATTGCTATGTTTTGGGAAGAGTAGAATTACATACTCAAATATAGAAAACATTACAAATGTCCTGAAATCATAGGGAATTGATCTAATGCTCCTCTGTTTTACTGGTAAAACCTACTAAAATTGACTGAAAAACATGCTAAGAATAACGTAAGTGTTTGCCTGTGATTTTGGAAAACGGGGGCTAGTTCTGATTATTACAAGCGAGATCAAACTAGAAATCTCAAGACCATTGTGCAAAGGTTTTTTTTTTTATCGAAAACGAGTTTCAAAAAAGGCCACGAAATGCTCTCAGGTTGCTTAGAGAGCAGGATGGGTTTGATATAAAAAGGGCAATGTCTCTCGACAGGTTTGAGAATGTGATAAAAAGGCTTTAAATAAAGCAAGATAAAAGATAAAAGTAAGTTTACGCACGCAAACTCAAGGGAAAAGTAAAATGAAAATGCATTAAAATAAAAGGGGTGGTCTACAAATTAGTTTACATACATTCTGTATAACTTGTTTCCCTAGACGCCGGTAGTTTGAGTGTTATAGAATTCTGTATATGATTTGTGACCCACTTTCCGGCTTGGAAATTACTATTTATACTAATAAACTAGATGGTGAACCACTAACTCCATGATCAGCACTTCTTCCATCTTGGACAACCACTTGCCCCACGTTTTCCACTAAAAGGAAACCACTTCCTTGCTTGAAATCGCACTTCCCGCCCTTTTGCTTGTCTTCGACGCAAAACTGCCTTTTCAGCCTTGTTTTTTCGAGAGTCCGTTTACGTGCCTTAAGTTGAAAGCTTCGTCGTGATCCTTTAATTGAAATGAGAAAGCTCTTCGATTCCTGCAAAGCAAAAGGTCAAGCAAATGTCGACCATATTAAATGAGCTTGTGAAATTTATAGTCTAACAAATGCCCCCCAAAAATTCCATTTTCGACAACACGAACTCGAAGAGGATAACATTGGCATTTTTGAAACATTTATTTATTTAAGGAAATGTCATCACCCCATTTCAGTCATGCCCTTTTCAGTTTCTCTTCCCTTTGATCACTTTAGAATATGAGTGGGCCACGTTTCTCCACTTGAAAAGCCTACAAGTCTATTTGCTTCCTCATGGCGCCACTTGTCGTTGATCAAACTATCCATGTTTCTCTTTTCATGACTTCCCATTCCCACCATCATTGCACCTTTCCTTGCAAGATTTGTCTAAGATATCATATTCCCCAAAACAATTAATTGTCCACTTATTTTGAAGTATCTCTATCTTCCTTTGCGTACGTGGAAAATACAGAAGAGGGGAGATGAGGCGATCAATGTGCTATAAAGGTTTTATCAAGACCTTTTCATCCATCTTCCCTTCTTCTACAAGGATAGTGATAAAAAATATTTGTTTTCTACGATGGAGGTTTTTCCCCTAGAAATCCAACTTTTCATTGCTAAAAAGATTGCGTCTTCAAGCATGAGAAGGTTATTGGCTTTTAGAGCATCAACGACGCTTCACCGGCAACTCTCCGAGGATGTTGCGGTGCTTAGGGCTGTGTCTGATGACTGCGTACAACTTTTTGCACTCCCTTCGCCCAACGCAGGGCAAAAACGGTTCATGCAGCAACTCACTATGAGTGGACACGCCCTTTACTACGTTGTTAGAACTGCACAACTGCTTCATTGCTCCCACCCCAATTTGCCAATGATTCATCTGGTACTAAGGAATGATTCCTCTGCAAGATCGGATGAAGCGATATACTTCTCGATCATGTTGAAGGTGTTGGGTAGTGGAGGTTTCGACAAGGAAAACGTTATGTCTGACTTTGAAGGTCTCTTTGTTCGACAACGCCTGGCTCACTGTAGGGGCAACATCAGTGCTGGAGATTTCTTACCTGGTTTGGAGTAGCTTGAATTGTGTTTAATGCCTCCTAGTTTGGAATATCGGTTTACATGTCCTTCCGAAGGAACCTGCGCACAGGGTTCACAATGTTCTCTTAGCGTCTTCGGGTGAAGATGATGACTATGACATGGTCAACATCTGTCTTTGGTGCTGTCTTGATGTTGAACTCAACTGGTTCTTGGGGCACTTCCGTTTTTTCGACCTTGGCTTTTTGTTATAAGGGTCTAAAAGCCATTTTGTTACGTGTCGAAAGAACATGACTCTGCATCACCATTTTGATTTTCGACTTATTGTATTCTGACCCAGTGGTTGGTCTTAAACTTGTTCAATCCAATCGAAAGTCAAAAACTCTTTTCTCTTTTGTCGAACTTTTACTTTGTGCTATTTTATTTCACACAATTAGGCTCATATTATCAATACATGCCTTTATTTCGATATATTTATCAAAGCAATTAATTTCTCTGACAATTTGTAAAATGGTAAATGACTTCAATTATTTAAGATAAGAGATATTTGCAACCCGAGTAACCGTTTGCAAACAAACCGAAGTTGTAAATAAAGCTTCAATAAGCATAATTGCTTTCCCCCAAACTTTGATATTGCCAAGTTTGCCACAAAGGTTTTGAACAAGAATTACATCTATTTCGGTTTCATCCACCGCTTATGGTTTTCTTAAACTTTTGAAATTTTAAGGCAATTAATACCTAATTTAACCATTTGATTTTCAATTCAGGAATTATATAAATTCCTTCCTCAAAGATAAAATCAATTGTATGGCCGATTAGCCAAAATTGCCTTAAGCATAAACTTAAGTATCTCGACAGTATCTTCATCAATGATTTCTTAACCATCTTTTGATAAGTACTAGCCAATTAGGCCTGTTTGATTTCAAACTCCGGCTACACAACCGTGATTTGATTATAAGAATCTTGCTTAGATATGATGATCCTCTTCATCATTCCCTAAGGTTAGGGAATTCATATCCTCCATGTCCAATTTTGTGTCAAACGTCTCCCTTTCCCACATGAAGCCATGAGTTGGATGGAGTTTCATAGAACTTGCATCTGCTTGGTTATCATCGTCAATTTTTGCAGATGAACATGGAGCAATATTTGCCAAGTTATTGTCAAAGGTCTTCCTTGTGATTTGATTTACTTCAGCATGAAAATAGTTTTGGTCAGCCTCGATGTTCTTAACTATACCATCATCTCTCCAAATCGAGATTCTTTGGTGCATGGATGAGGGAACATCACCTATTCCATGAATCCATTCTCTCCCCAACAATAGGTTGAAGTTAGCTTTCGATGGGACCACCGTGAATAAAGTTATTCTAACCATAATCCCCACCGTTAGACTTACTTGGAGAGCACCAAGGGAATGTCCAGTCTTTCCTTCGTAATTTGACAGAATCATATTATGAGGTTTCAAATCTTTTTCGGTCTTACCAATCCTCTTGAGTAAGGATTGAGGCATTAGATTGACAACAGCACCACCGCGCCCAACACTTTGTTAATACTAGTCTCATCCACTTTGACTTGGATGAACAAAGGTTTGAGATGACTCCTCATCGAACCATCAGGCTGCTCAAATATGGCTTTCTGATTGTCTTTAGAGTCATCATTCACAAAATAACACATGGGCTTGTATTCCCCCATGTCTTTAAATTCGAACTCTTCCTCTGAATCATCAACTTCGGATATCATATCGTATTCAGCTAGTAAAATGGAAACCAAATTGCATATGGCATCGAAGTCTAGTTCTGAGTCTGTAAATCCCGATCCTAACTCATTATCCTCATTAGGATCCTCTTTGACTATAGGAAGAGATAATCTCTCTTTTGCTGGTCTCCTGTTGGATTCGACCATTCTCTGATCACCCTTTGGGTCAGCAATTTCATTTTCAAGGCTTGCAGAAATGCCTTTCTTAGATCTCTGGTACCTCCTCCACTGAGTTCTTGTCTTGGGATTCTTTCCCTTGTAGTTGTTGCAATAAGAAAACTTCTTCGACTCAAAGGCAGTACCATTTTTGTTGTTATCCACAACACTGGTGTTTCTTTCCACCACATTGTTCTTCCCATGTTGCACATTCTTGTGGGTTGATTGAACCCATTCTTGTGTTGTAGAATTCTGTATATGATTTGCGACCCACTTTTCGGCTTGGAAACTACTATTTATACTAATAAACTAGATGGCGAACCACTAACTCCATGATCAACACTTCTTCCATCTTGGACAACCACTTGCCCCACGTTTTCCACTAAAAGGAAATCACTTCCTTGCTTGAAATCGTGCTTCCCGCCCTTTTGCTTGTCTTCGACGCGAAACTTCCTTTTCGGCCTTGTTTTGTCGAGAGTCCGTTTACGCGCCTTAGGCTTAAAGCTTCGTCGAGATCCTTCAATTGAAATGAGAAAGCTCTTCGATTCATGGAAAGCAAAAGGTGAAACAAATGTCGACCGTATTAAATGAGCTTGTGAAATTCACAGGCTAACAATAAGATGACCTATCATCACAACCCCAAACTTAAACTGTTGCTTGTCCTCAAGTAACAAAATGAAAACATAAATTATTTTTTGCATTTTTTTAAGGAAAAAAACATACCTTTTCGGGAGTTGTGCTCAGAACATGATTCATCAAAATCTAAAGTAGTAGACTAACTTACCTCGTTACATTCAAGCGGGTCCAGCTTAGAGAAAGTAGCTCATATTCTCAATCATACTCATTTTCCATGATACACGTATGTATACACGTATGTATTCACGACATTTTCCCACTCCAGTCGTCACATGAATGTACCTTCATGTAAATTTGAGACAATTATGAACAGACAGTCAAAATTAAATTATATACACACTTTGAGGTCTTTCAGGGTTATAACGTTGCTTAGGTTAGGGGTGGATATATTTGAGAAAGTAGGCTAATAAAAGAACTTGGAGTTTGTTTACTAAACTAGGGATTCCTACTAAACATTGATGATCTACCAATCTTTTTTCCTTGAATCAGACAAGATGGGTACAATAGAACTATTTATCTTTTTTCTTTTGACATAAATAAACTTTTTTTTAAGAGACCAAATTTTTTTGATGTTTTTGGCTCTTATTTTTTTTGTGTGTAGACCCATAGCAATCTACTTTTTTTTTTCATTTTTTTTCTTTTTATGATAAATAAGTTCTACTGTTACCCCATTTTAAACTTAAAATGTTGTTAATTCGAAATAGCAACCCCAAACTTAGCTTCAAACCATACTCAGTCAAAATAATATCCTTTCTAACTCCAAGAGAAATCAAACAGGGTGCATTTAAGGTTCAGGACTGACATGATTCGTCACTTAGTAATAAGAAAGAAATTTCTTCTAGAGGTTCAAAATGGTTTCACAAAGGATAATAAGAATATAAAAAGGGTTGCTTGATAGACTCAAGGTACCAAAGAAAAAAATGTCTCCTGTGTATTATAATCCAACCGATTGTCCGTAAAGAATGGCCGCAAATTCGACCAAAAATAGCGACCCCAAACTTAGCTTCAAACCATACTCAGTCAAAATAATATCGAACACTCATAATAGAAATAAGTTAAGTATCTAACAACCTAGAATGAATTTGGAAATATTTGGCTCTAAATTTCACCGGTTATGCTATTCAGAAAAGAGATGGTGATCTTACAAGTACCTTCAGTAGCAAGCCCAAAAACGTATCGTGCTCTTGAATGTAAGGGTAAACTAGCCTCCACAATAAAAGCATTGAAATGACTTCCTAAGACTAAAACAAAATTAAAGCATAAAAGGAAATATTGTAAATGTAAATGCTAAAGAATAATTTTATAAGATAAAACTTGAGGATTAGTAACAGAAAAAGAAATGAAATTGATTAGTTGGGAAATATCAACTTAGCATAAAATAAAATTCAAAAAAATAAATCAATGGGTTGCCTCCCATTCACCGTCTGTTTAACGTCTCTGTTACGACAATCAATAAGTTGCCTCCTATTCAACGCTTCTTTTACGCTTGAGCCTGACGGTCTCCATGGGTTGCCTCCCATGCAACGCTTCATTTAACGCCTATTAGCTCGACGTCTCAATCCTGTTAGGGTGTCTTATATGAAAGATAGAACATATCCTCCTTCCTCTTCCTCTTGTTTGGAAGGATGTTCATGAATTTGGCATAAAGAGGTAAGTGTTCACATGCTCCTATCACTAGGATTTCAGAATATGTCCTCGTCTTCCATTGATGGTTATACTTGAATTTTTTCGAGCTTTCCTATTACCCATGTTGTATTTGAGTTAGCTCTTTCACCTAGACTACACCGAGCTTCTTTTATGGAAATCTTATCAATAGAATTGAAACTATGTGGGTCCTTCTTCTTTAGAGGTAATTGTCTGCCAAAGAGGGCATTTCATCTTTCGGTTCGAGAAAAAGACTATTCCCTTTACAATTTCCTATTTTTAGAGAGAAGTTCTTTCTTGAACTTCCTGTAAATATGACTTTGCTATAACATCTCAACAAAGGGAAGAGTAATTTGAAGTTTTCCCATGAGCTTCAAGAATTCTTTGTGTTGTCGATCCCTTTTTTCCTCCGACATGTTCCTACATCGGGATCTTTCTCTCTAAGTGGATCCTCTTGCTGAACTATGTTTTTCTCTTCATCTCTTGAGTCCTCCTCATTTCCAGTTTAGGGAAGATTTTCCTCTATTCTCTTCTTCTTAACCTCTAAAGGAACAAACAACTTTTTGCTTCTTAATTCTACTGCCATCCTAGTTTGACAAGTTTCCTTTCGGAAGTCCAGCATGCATCCTTGTGCTATGTTAAACATCATGTCTAACCGCGTAATCCTTTGTTAGTTTGCTTGGTTTGTTTCTCTATCAATTTTCACAAGTCAACAGATGTTTCGCTGTGTGGTGCTCATAAATGATATGAAAGCAGTTCCTAACAAAAAATGCATCGCATCCAGTAGTTCATAAGAACTAGTTGGGTTGATCCGTTCATACCACCTAGCATAGTAATTCAAGGAAGAATGAAAATGAAGAAGAATCTAGAATCTCATTCCAGGAATAGAAATGTAGAAACGAATAACCTTTACATAAACAGGACAGCTGAAAATCAGGAGATCATTACTTGCAATGCTGAAAATATGGAAGAGAAGTCCATGAATACACTGAACTATGTTGAAGACCTAATGTTGGATCAACACATTCAACATCAGAAGTCTGAATTGAGAGCTGCAAGGGAACATGTTGAGAATTTTATTCAGGTTTCTCAACAATGCTTTGAGAATGATCAATCATTGAATGCTTTAGTATGAAGAATATGTCGGTGTTCTGGGACAACAAAGATCAAATATGTGAACTTCTGCATTCTACTACGACTCAGTTTCGTCACAAAGGAAGAAAATGTGATAACTTGGAAATGTCAAAAGGGCACAATGTCAAGCTGAATGTTATAGCATCTTGCTTAACAAATCTGAAGATTGTCATCACCTCTGAGACTCCTAGTAAAATCAAAAGGAATGAACCTCTTGACATTCGTCATTGTATCTTCAAAAAATGGAATATAGTAATGTTTGTCATGTGTGAGTACTTGATTGTAGAGAAACTATCAGGATTTCTATTTGCTAAAGGTCTAAACAGAGGATAGGTTGAGAAATTAAGGGGTAATTTGGGTATTTGGCTTTTTGAATTATAGCAATTACAAATTGAGCGTGCAACAAACACATTCTCTTTCCTCTGGTTACCAATGCACGTTATTTTAGGGTAATCATTAGAAGTCTCCCATAATACCCTAACATCTCGCCATCAATTCACCTTCAGTCATATCCTTTGTTTACACCGTCTCTCTAAATTCCGTTAACCTACCCACATCTTCTTCATCTTTCTTATTATTTCACACCCCATCTCTCTAGAATTAGTGTTATTCATCAAAATAACTTTCACCGAAGATCAAGAAACCAAGATATCACAAGCATCTGACCAGACTAATCAAACTCATTCTGCAACCCGAGTCACTCGATCTACAGAGAAAGAGGGCTCCTCTAAAGTGGTGACCGATGTTGTTCCTATTTCTGTTGTTCCTAGCCGCACTCCAATCGAGAAGAAAACCAGGACTCCTGCGACGAAAAAGATCAAGCCTCTGTGTGTAAGTGTCTCTGAAATTGCTTATTTATCGCCTAATATTCCTACAAGTAAGACTAAGGAGGATAACCCCATAAACATTGTGCATGTTGTTAAGAAACCTCATACCATGACTAGTCTATATGTAACGCCCTAGTTGTTATTTAATTATTCTTGGTTGATTTTAAGTCTTTTATATGATTTTAATTAATTTATATGATTATTTGGTGTGTTGTATTCTATTATATAGTTATTTTTATTATTTAATAGAATTAAGAGAGAAATAGAATTTATGGAGTTTTTGGGGGTTACATTTTAATTAATAGGATTTAGTAGGAGTTAAGGAATAATAGGGAGAATAGGAAATAGGCAGTCAGAACATTTTCACGTACAATAGAGAAAACTCAAGTTTTGAGAGAAAGAGGAGAAAACCAAGAACAAGGGAGAAGAGCCAAGAGGAGAGGATTTTCTGTAGAGTTTTTGATTCTTCTTAATTCAGGTAAGGGTGAGGCTAACTTTCAATTAATAATATGTATATAATTGTTGGAATTGAATTGAAATTGTGGTTCTTGAGTTAGGGTTGCAAAGATAATGAAAAGTTGCTAAATGTTGTGAATTATGCTGTTGATTGCATGTTTCTGAGTTGTTTTTGTTGTTGTACTGCATATAGAACCTATAAACATCTGTTAGAACACGTTTTGGGTAATCAGGGGTTAAAAATGGGGTTTTGATGAGATAGGGTTAGAGAACCCGTAGAGCTTTTCCCTACCCAGATGAACGCACGCTCAAGCGAGCACTTGCACGCTCAAGCGAGCATTCAAACTTGTGCCCAGATTTTGAAACAGATCGCACGCTCAAGCGAGCTCCCAAGCGAGTAACTTCCAACTTTCGTCATTTAGGTCGCTCAAGCGAACGGTAAGCAAGCCACAAGCGTGCAAACCCTGAAGCTACGTCTTTTTGGACGCTCAAGCGAGCAGTAGGTCGCTCAAGCGTGTTGGGTCCTGTGCGACCATTTTCTGAATTTTGCTTCGTACATTAGGACATTAATCTGAGCATCCTAAAATGTTTCTTTGATTTATTTAACCTTGTTTATGTAATAAATATTATAAATGAAAGTGAAGCTATGTGAATACATGTATATATAAATAAATATAATTATATATGCTATATCGTTGATTTCCGTTGTTGATGTCGTTGTTGTCCAAGTTGGGGAGTGTGTCATAAATGATTTAGGCACAGTTGTTGTTGTCGTAGTTGTTGTTGCTGTTGTTGTTGAGTTGTATGCAGATATACACAATGAGTCATTTCATACTCATGCATTGTTGAGGGCTCATGCCCTGGAATTTTAATCATTCAACCGTTGAGGGCTTATGCCCTGGAATGGTCGTTCATTCAATTGTTGAGGGCTTATGCCCTGGGATGCTTTAACCATCCAAAATTGTTGAGGGCTCATGCCCTGGAATGCCTTGTCATTCAAACGCGTAAAATGGTACCACATGCATATTGCATTAGTAGTTGTCGTCGGTGCATAGTCGTAGACGCTGTTGTTGGTGAGTCATTGGTGTCGTAGTTGTTGATGGTGTCGTTGTTGCCGTTGATGATGTTTTTATCAATTAAATAAGAATTGATGTAGTAGTTGTTGATGATGTTGCTGCCATGTTCATATAAACTTAATGATGCCTGTTGTTATGAATGTTGTTGTTTTTAATTCGATTGATGAATTATATATATTATTGTTGTTTGTGAATCTCACCCCTTCTCCTTGAAAATGTTGCTCTTCGTATGGGTAACTTGCAGGTATTGAAGACTAGTAGGTTGTCTGGCTCAAGTGTCTTAGGGCTCTGATACGTAACGGGATGGGAAACGTTGTGTTTATTCATTCCTTTATGTATCAAATTTTGAAACAATGTTGTTGGAGTTTATTTTCGTTGAATAATATTTAATTTTGTTGAGGCCTTTCTGCTAAGATTTGTTGGAAGTTGATATTAATTTAAAAGAATTTTTCCGCTGCAGTTTACGAGATGATATGTTGTTTCAATTAAATAGTTTTATTTTCTATTTAAGAATTTTTGAAAAGCAGTGTAATGCTCCGTTGGTTGATTTACTCTGATTAAATTATTTGAATATTACGTTGTTGGGAGAACGGGGTGTTACACTATAAATTGATCCCTTCAAAATCCAAAATATCAGTCATAATGTTACTACCTCTACTTGTGATCCCACTGCGACCAAAATCAATGTTGAAACACCTGGAAAACCTAATTTTGAGTCTAGGAGTCCTGCAAACCTTAGATCTGCTACTTAATGCTTCATGTCAGTATATGTGTATATGAATCACCTCCTAAGACTTTGGTGGATGATCTGATACCTAATGTTTCTAAAACTGTTGATGATACATCTGTTGAACCACTCAAAGAAACAATGATCCAGTCAGATGTTACGCCAGATGTCATAACATCTATTGTCCAATTTGATGCTCCTATTGTTACCTCACATGAGAACCCTAGCAAAGAACCTGAATCAGAGTCATTCCCTGAAGGTGAAAAATCACAGCAAGAAGAGACATATGATGCTAGTGAAGGTAATAAGACTGTATATGGTAATGATCAAAACAGTGGTTCTAAGGGTGAGAATGATAACTCAACTAGCACTTGGGAGGATGATAAGACTGTATCTGGTGGTGTGTCTGACAAAGAAAAGGCTGATTAGAGCATTTTTGATGAAGAAGGTGAAGGAAAGTTGAATTACAATAGAATAAAGTAGCAGATAAAACTTTCAGTTTTCTTTCCTTGGATCATTACGAATTGTCAAGAATCAGTGATTCGATTATTACCCCAAAGAGTGGAATCTGGTACACGATCACAAGAAGTAGCAAGCAGCAAGAAGCAAAGCCTCTAGCAAGTCCACACAAACAGTGCTCCTCCAAATCTCGGTGCTAGCCAAGGAATCAGAAGTTTCAGTGAACTAGGGTTTCTCAAAAACGTGTAACAAAGACTTCAACACTATGGTTCTATTTATAGAACTCCTAGTGTGCTCTGCAAATCAGAAGTCACTATTGGGCTTTAGTAAACCCAATAACGAGTATAGTATTTTGTTAACTAATTAGCGTTATTTACTAAACGCACCCCTTATATAAGTCACACTTATATATTTCTCTTTTGACCGTTCTTTGTGTGTGACCCTTTTGGTTCTAGTCACGTTAGCAATAATATTAAATCTAATATTCAATACTATAAACAATGAGCGGTATCTAGCAACACATCATTGCTACCCAAGTGACAAGAATGTCAAGTGATCTGACGAAACCTTTTCCATAATAATATTTATGTGTACAATTTCTTCTTTGTCCTAATATCTATATTGATCTCAAGGCATAGATTTTGTCACCCTTGTATAGATCAACATTTATATTTCTTGATTTCGAAATATACTAAATAATGAATAAATCCAATATCTCATATTGACTTAGTACGGCATGGTCATGCAATTTTACAGTCATATTTCATCAAGAGGCCTAAAGATATATCTCCTGTTATGAGGAGGAACAAATCCCATCTAGGACACTCATGTACCTCAACATGATTCATCAAGTACCCATCTACTAACGTTATGGTTATCCTTTTACAAACAACGTTAGAATGACAACAAAGCACTTGAGTCCACATCTAGGGATCATAGTGGTTTCAGGTCTAAGAGCGATATACACTATTATAATTGTAAGAATATCTTATGACAATTTCATAACATATTATGTAGTATTTTCACGGTGGGTCAATCCAGTATAAATATTACTCTTAATATTTATACCTATGTATAGACTTAATATCTCATATCTGTGATCCATGAGATGTGGTCATCAGTCTACATACATAATGTTGTTAATTCTAAATAGCAACCCCAAACTTAGCTTCAAACTATACTTAGTCAAAATAATATCCTTTCTAACTCCAAGAGAAATCAAACAGGGTGCATTTAAGGTTCAGGATTGACATGATTCGTCACTTAGTAATAACAAAGAAATTTCTTCTAAAGGTTCAAAATGGTTTCACAAAGGATAATAAGAATATAAAAAAGGTGGCTTGATAGACTCAAGGTACCAAAGAAAAAAATGTCTCATGTGTATTATAATCCAACCGATTGTCCGTAAAGAACGGCCGCAAATCTGACCAAAAATAGCAATAATATGGAACACTCATAATAGAAATAACTTAAGTATCTAACAACCTAGAATGAATTTGGAAATATTTGGCTCTAAATCTCATCGGTTATGCTATTCAGAAAAGAGATGGCGATCTTACAAGTACCTTCAGTAGCAAGCCCCAAAAGAATAATTTTATAAGATAAAACTTGAGGATTAGTAACAGAAAAAGAAATGAAATTAATTAGTTGGGAAATATCACCTTAGCATAAAATAAAATGCAAAAAAATAAATCAATGGGTTGCCTCCCATTCAGCGTGTGTTTAACATCTCTGTCACGACGATCAATAGGTTGCCTCCTATTCAACACTTCTTTTATGTCTTGAGCCTGACGGTCTCCATGGGTTGCCTCCCATGCAGCGCTTCATTTAACGCCTATTAGCTCGACGCCTCAATCCTGTTAGGGTGGCTTATATGAAAGATATAACATATCCTCCTTCCTCTTCTTCTTGTTTGGAAGGATGTTCATGAATTTTGCATAAAGAGGTGAGTGTTCACATGCTCCTATCACTTGGATTTCAGAATATGTCCTCGTCTTCCTGAAAGAACACTGAGACTGTTGCAACAAATGAATCTTCTTTTGAGTCTTTAATGTCAAAAAGTTAGAGTGACAATTGATGGTTATACCTGAATTATTTCGAGCTTTCCTATTAGCCATGTTGTATTTGAGTTAGCTCTTTCACCTAGACTACAACGAGCTTCTTTTATGGAAATCTTATCAATAGAATTGAAACTATGCGGGTCCTTCTTCTTTAGAGGTAATTGTCTGCCAAAGAGGGCATTGCATCTCTCGGTTCAAGAAAAAGACTATTCCCTTTACAATTTCCTTTTTTTAGAGAGAAGTTCTTTCTTAAACTTCCTGTAAATATGACTTCGCTATAACATCTCCACAAAGGGAAGAGTAATTTGAAGTTTTCCCATGAGCTTCAAGAATTCTTCATGTTGTCGATCCCTTTTTTTCCTCCGACATGTTTCTACATCGGGATCTTTCTCTCTAAGTGGATCCCCCGGCTGAACTATGCTTTGCTCTTCATCTCTTGAGTCCTCCTCATTTCCAGTTTAGGGAAGATTTTCCTCTATTATCTTCTTTTTAACCTCTAAAGGAACCAACAACTTTTTGCTTCTTAATTCTACTGCCATCCTTGTTTGACAAGTTTCCTTTCGAAAGTCCAGCATGCATCCTTGTGCTATGTTAAACATCGTGTCTAACCGCGTAATCCTTTTTTGGTTTGCTTGGTTTGTTTCTCTATCAATTTTCGCAAGTCAACAGATGTTTCGCTGTGTGGTGCTCATAAATGATACGAAAGCAGTTTCTAACAAAAAATGCATCGCATCCAGTAGTTCATAAGAACTAGTTGGGTTGATCCGTTCATACCACCTAGCATAGTAATTGGATCGGTGTGACTCCATAGGGTATGTATTGTTGTAATGATTGAATTGGGTTGTTGCAAAATTATCGATGAATCGTTTCCTGAAACAATCATAAACAAAAATACCCTAATAGCACTGTTCTGGGAGTGATTGTGAATAATAATAATTATTGTTATGATTACAATACCTTTATAAATAAATAACTAAAACAATAAAAAAAATAAAAACAATTACAAATAAGTAATTTAAATTGCTTAGTCGAAAACTGCTATTTGTGTAGACCTGAAGTAGGAAGTGAAGTTTGTAAAACTTGCTATTACAGAAGGAGAACTTGGAAGTCAGAAACAATGCTTGGGAGTCAGATCAGTTCAAGAACTGGTGAACCTCATTTGAGTCACTTTAAGGATGCTTCTGTTAAGTGCACTGATGGGAAGAGATATACTCATGATGGGCACTCAAGCTTTGATAAGATGAAGCATAACTTTGATAACAACTTCCACAAGATTCAAGGAAGAATGAAAATGAAGAAGAATCTAGAATCTCATTCCAGGAATAGAAATGTAGAAACGAATAACCTTTACATAAACAGGATTGCTGAAAATCAGAAGATCATTACTTGCAATGCTGAAAATATGGAAGAGAAGTCCATGAATACACTGAACTATGTTGAAGACCTAATGTTGGATCAAAACATTCAACATCAGAAGTCTGAATTGAGAGCTGCAAGGGAACATGTTGAGAATTTTATTCAGGTTTCTCAACAATGCTTTGAGAATGATCAATCATTGAATTCTTTAGTATGAAGAATATGTCGGTGTTCTGGGACAACAAAGATCAAATATGTGAACTTCTGCATTCTACTACGGCTCAGTTTCGTCACAAAGGAAGAAAATGTGACAAATTGGAAATGTCAGAAGGGCACAATGTCAAGCTGAATGTTATAGCATCTTGCTTAACAAATCTGAAGATTGTCATCACCTCTGAGACTCCTAGTAAAATCAAAAGGAATGAACCTCTTGACATTCGTCATTGTATCTTCAAAAAATGGAATATAGTAATGTTTGTCATGTGTGAGTACTTGATTGTAGAGAAACTATCAGGATTTCTGTTTGCTAAAGGTCTAAACAGAGGATAGGTTGAGAAATTAAGGGGTAATTTGGGTATTTGGCTTTTTGAATTGTAGCAATTACAAATTGAGCGTGCAACAAACACATTCTCTTTCCTCTAGTTACTAATGCACGTTATTTTAGGGTAATCATTAGAAGTCTCCCATAATACCCTAACATCTCGCCATTAACTCACCTTCAGTCATATCCTTTGTTTACACCGTCTCTCTAAATTCCGTAAACCTACCCACATCTTCTTCCTCTTTCTTATTATTTCACACCCCAACTCTCTAGAATTAGTGTTATTCATCAAAATAACTTTCACCGAAGATCAAGAAACAAAGATATCACAAGCATCTGACCAGACTAATCAAACTCATTTTGCAACCCGAGTCACTCGATCTAAAAAGAAAGAGGGCTCCTCTAAAGTGGTGACCGATGTAGTTCCTATTTCTGTTGTTCCTAGCCGCACTCCAATCGAGAAGAAAACCAGGACTCCTGCGACGAAAAAGATCAAGTCTCTGTGTGTAAGTGTCTTTGAAATTGCTTATTTATCTCCTAATATTCCTACAAGTAAGACTAAGGAGGATAACCCCATAAACATTGTGCATGTTGTTAAGAAACCTCATACCATGACTAGTCTGTAAATTGATCCCTTCAAAATCCAAAATATCAGTCATAATGTTACTACCTCTACTTGTGATCCCACTGCGACCAAAATCAATGTTGAAACACCTGGAAAACCTAATTTTGAGTCTAGGAGTCCTGCAAACCATATATCTGCTACTTAATGCTTCATGTCGGTATATGTGTATATGAATCACCTCCCAAGACTTTGGTGGATGATCTGATACCTAATGTTTCTAAAACTGTTGATGATACATCTGTTGAACCACTCAAAGAAACAATGATCCAGTCTGATGTTAAGCCAGATGTCATAACATATGTTGTCCAATTTGATGCTCCTATTGTTACCTCACACGACAACCCTAGCAAAGAACCTGAATCAGAGTCAGTCCCTGAAGGTGAAAAATCACAGCAAGAAGAGACATATGATGCTAGTGAAGGTAATAAGACTGTATATGGTAATGATCAAAACAGTGGTTCTAAGGGTGAGAATGATAACTCAACTGGCACTAGGGAGGATGATAAGACTCTATCTGGTGGTGTGTCTGACAAAGAAAAGGCTGATCAGAGCATTTCTGATGAAGAAGGTGAAGGAAAGTTGAATTACAACAGAATAAAGCAGCAAATAAAACTTTCAATTTTCTTTCCTTGGATCATTACGAATTGTCAAGAATCAGTGATTCGATTGTTACCCCAAAGTGTGGAATCTAGTACACGATCACAAACAGCAGCAAGCAGCAAGAAGCAAAGCCTCTAGCAACTCCACACGAACAGTGCTCCTCCGAAGCTCGGTGCTAGCCAAGGAATCAGAAGTTTCAGTGAACTAGGGTTTCTCAAAAATGTGTAACAAAGACTTCAGCACTATGGTTCTATTTATAGAACTCCTAGTGTGCTCTGCAAATCAGAAGTCACTATTGGGCTTCAATAAACCCAATAATGAGTATAGTATTTTGCTAACTAATTAGCGTTATTTACTAAACGCACCCCTTATATAAGTCACACTTATATATTTCTCTTTTGACCGTTCTTTGTGTGTGACCCTTTACGTTCTAGTCACGTTGGCAATAACATTAAATCTAATATTCAATACTATAAACAATGAGCGGTATCTAGCAACACATCATTGCTACCCAAGTGACAAGAATGTCAAGTGATCTGACGAAACCTTTTCCATAATAATATTTATCTGTACAATTTCTCCTTTGTCCTAATATCTATATTGATCTCAAGGCATAGATTTTGTCACCCTTGTATAGATCAATATTTATATTTCTTGATTTCGAAATATACTGAATAACGAATAAATCCAATATCTCATATTGACTTAGTTCGGCATGGTCATGCAATTTTACAGTCAGATTTCATCAAGAGACCTAAAGATATATCTCCTGTTATGAGGAGGGACAAATCCCATCTAGGACACTCATGTACCTCATCATGATTCATCAAGTACCCATCTACTAACGTTATGGTTATCCTTTTACAAACAACGTTAGAATGACAAGAAAGCACTTGAGTCCACATCTAGGGATCATAGTGGTTTCAGGTCTAAGAGCGATATACACTATTATCATTGTGAGAATATCTTATGACAATTTCATAACATATTATGTAGTATTTTCACGGTGGGTCAATCCAGTATAAATATTACTCCTAATATTTATACCTATGTATAGACTTAATATCTCATATCTATGACCCATGAAATGTGGTCATCAGTCTACATGCATAATATTCTCGATGCTTTATTATTATCCTAATTCGTATTAAAGCTTGGCTACAGATACATTTAAGAATAGTGTTCTTTATGTTAATGTAATCTCATGATTAAGTCACACTTAATATATCATTACATGAACTACCTATTATAGGGACTTTATTAACATTACTATAAATATAATAAAGAGTTCCATATATTATTCAATGATAAAAGTCATGATACATAAGATAAGTTATACATAAACTATTGGCCTCTAAGGCTTACACCAACAGAAGGAAATGCAGATAACTCTGAAAAGGAAGCATGGGCAAGTAAACTGTTGATAATGAGAAAGATCAAGATCCTGATATTGTGAACTTGGAGGACTTAAACTCTGATGATGAACCAATTGGAGGGAGATTGAGAGCATGAGTGGCAGAAAGATTGAAGAAAAGAAAACATAAGGCTACTCTTACTGAGAGTAAATCTTCAAAGGCCACCAAGAAGAAAGCTTGTGTAGGATCTGCAAAAGGAAGGAACAAGGTAATTGTTCCTAAAACCAATAAGAGACCCAATAAGAGGAAGGAAGCCTCTGAGAATGAGTCTGACTATGATGCTGAGCAAGATATCTTAGACATTATGCCCTCTGTTAAGAAAAGAATTGCTAGAGGAAAGAAGGTACCTGTTAATGTACCCGAGGCACCATTGGATAATATTTCGTTCCATTTTGTAGAAAGTGTTCAGAAATGGAAGTTTTTATATCAAAGAAGGTTAGCCCTGGAAAGAGAATTAAGTAAAGAAGAAATTGAGTGCAAGGAGGTGATGAAATTGATTGAAAGTGCTGGATTGCTGAAAACTGTGAAGGGACTGGGAAATTGCTATGAAAAACTTGTGAAAGAATTTCTAGTTAACATCTCCAGTAGCTGTGATGATAACCCAAGCAAGGAGTTCATGAAGGTGTATATGCGTGGCAAGTGTGTGAGGTTCTCACCTGAAACAATTAACAAATATTTGGGAAGAATTGAGGACTCTAGTGCAGAAGTGGTAGTGATAAACAATCAAATCTGCAAGGAAATTACTGCTCAACAAGTAAAGCAATGGCTTGTCAAATAAAAGCTGCTCTCAAGCAAGCTCATTGTGAAATATGCCTTGCTGCACAGGAATGGGGCTGCAAATTGGGGGCCCACAAATCATACCTCTATCGTTGCTACTGGTTTAGGTAAATTCATTTTTATTGTTGGTACATAACTGATTATGATTTTGGTTCTTATATCTATGACCAAACAATCAAGCATGCCCAATCTTTTGCTGTGAAAATGCCTATTGCATTCCCTCTGTTATCTGTGGTATCATTCTTAGTCAGCATCCTGGAATTTTGGTAAGCAATGATGTTGTGAGTAAGAGGGAATCTCCCCTTTTTTTCACTACAAACTGTTCAAGGGGACACACGCCCGAGATATTGTCATGACATTAAATAATGAAGTTGCAAGATCAACATCTAAGGATGAAATTCTTGTTGACCTAAAGGATATGTCCAAGAATTGAGAGGAAGATAAGTCTGGATAAAATGATTTTGCATTGTCAGTTCAGAATGAGGAATTTGATGAAGAAAATGTTGTTGGGAATAAAGATGAAGAAGTAACTAGGAACACAGAGGATGAGAATGATGATCAGGAGGACTCTGAAGCTGAGGCTTGATTCTCTGTTATCTTCATTTTTTTGTTTTACTTACTTGTGGGCTATGCCCTGAATTTTTCAGCACCATATATGCATAGTCTGTAATATCTACATTATATGTCCTGCTACCTTATGTTCTCCACTTTAACATTCTACTACTTTACTTATTTTACTTATGCATGATAGTTTATCGAAATTTATGGCTAAAAAGGGGGAGTAGTATTTAAATGTTATGCATGTTGTTCTGACATGTTTCTGATATGCATGATTTCTGCAACTAAGGGGGAGTAGCCCTTATGGTATGTTAAGCTTCAAATGTTATAGTAGACTGTCATTATGCATGTTGCTAAAGAAGCATTGCCTGAGGGGGAGCATAATTTTTTTTTTTGATCTACCATTGAGGGGGAGCATTACATGTTACTAGCCTTCTTATACATGATAGGTTTATGCTAGTATGTGCTTGATTAAAATGCATGTGGGTGTGTGCGTTCTGGTGAACTGATGTCTTGCAAGTTGCCCTGACATCTTGAGGATTTATTTTTTCTCTGATGCATTATTTGTGGGAGTTTATTTCTCCTGTTATTTTATGTAAGGTTGTGTTCTATCTCTAATCCGCTACTGTTGATAGAAATTTGGCAAGTAAAATATCGATCCCACAAGGACTGTTTTTAACTTCAATAATTCAACTTCGTTAAGCAATAGGATGTGTAAAAGTTATATTTGTTTTGCCACTAGGCGGTTTGTTTGTTTTGATCTTATAGAAACAAATAACAGGAAATAAGATTTGATTAAGAAAATATGGAGAGAGATGAGATTAGGTTTGTCGAATCCTCTACGTTCCCCTAATTGGTATACTGTACTATATTGTCATGAATGGTTTTCTAGTTTTTACGATAGTTAACAAATTAGCCCTAATCAATCCCTTGAGTTATGACCCTCTTCTCAAACTACAGCCCGTAATCCCTTAGGTGGTCTAATAATCTTTGAAGGTTTTAGGTACGTTAACCTAATATCACTAATAAACGATTATCCATTCCTAGACTAACCATGTTTATTAGAACATTTCAATGGGTCTAAGTTGAAAGCTAGGGTCAGTAGTCATTCATACTCACGATGTTTATATGTGATCAATATATAAAAAGAATTAAGAGCAATTGAATTGAATAAAAACTAAATTGTCATTCACGAATAATAGAGTTTCATCATGGCAACATGTATCAATTAGGGTTACATCGATTCATCTCAAACCTAATCTCTAAGAGATTTAGCTACTCATAATTGCGGTTACAAATAGCATAATCAATGAAAGAATTAAAACATACATAAACTGGATCAGAGATGATGAAATCGCCCCTTCTGCAGCCTTTTGGGTGTAAAAATCGCACTTTAGCTCTCCAAATTCGTAACCCTTGTTTTTGGAATAGACTTCAGCTTAAATAGGCTCAGAATTTTGCCCAAATCGTGTCACGTTTTTAGTAAATCGTGGCACGTTTTCACTTGTGTAACAAGAAACTGAATTAGGGTTTCACCAAATCGTGTCACGTTTTTAGTAAATCGTGGCACGTTTTCACTTGTGTAACAAGAAACTGAATTAGGGTTTCACCAAATCGTGTCACGTTTTTGCCAACGTGACACGTTTTCCTTAATACCAAAACAATGCATTCTGCCTTGTGCATTCGTGTCACGCTTTTGACCAAACGTGCCACGTTTTGTGTCTTGTCCTTTTTCTTCAGTTTTCTTGCTTTTCTTGCTTCTTAAGTCACCTTGTGAACTCCATAATGTGATAATATTTACATAAAAATTACGTAATGACAGCATGTCATCAGCTGTGTATGCCTCTGATGTGCTAAATGACGTCTCAACACGTCGATCTGTGCATTATTTTTAAAGTAGTTCTTTTTGAATAATGTTGAAGTTCTTCTGTTATCTTCTTTCGAGTTGAGTCCTTATGTTAAAATGAAAGAAGGTATGACCATATGATCTCTCACACTTTTGTTCATGATGCAAAGATTAATTTAGTCAAAATTTGCCAAAGGAGGAGATTGTTAGGTTTTTAGACGTATATTGGCTGCATTTTGTTAAAACATTAGTTCTAGCCAGATGTCAGACACGATGTCTTAACATGTTGGTACACATCATAGCGTACCTTGTTACACTTACTTGGAGATTCATTTTAAATGTGAAGATTTCCATATATTCTAAAAAAAAAAAATCACATGAAGAGTTGACCAAGAAAGTGCGTTTCTAGAAGCAAAGATAGGCGGTTTATGCTTAGCGTGTTTCTGAAGAATGTTGTTGCAACATTTAAGGAAACATCTGATATGCTTCAGAATTCATGTGCTGAAATCTCGTGATTCAGCTGATTGTTTAGCCCGATTTGTGCATCAAGCCCATTCAGCAAGTAGACTATATAATGGAAGACAGAAGACCTAATTGAGTATTGAAGCTGCAATTTACAAAAGAGTCTTTTAGGGTTTTAGTCTGTCTTTGTCGTTTGTGAGCCACTCTCATATCATTTTGATATAGAGTTGAACTTTGTAATCAAGTTGTAAAACTCTGAATCTCTCTAAGCTTGGAAGCACAAGTTGATTCTTTGTCTAGGAGAGTGTCTCCATATTTGTTAGTATTTCAAGGACAACCACTGGGTTGTGATTAAGAGGAACTGGGAGGGGGGTCTCTCATATCTAGGACTAGGGGAGTCTTAGGTAGAAATTGCACGGGTATTGATTAAGTGAGAAGTTAGTAGGCTGGTGAAAACTTTTATGTATGCTTCTAATTGATACTACTATAATGAATTTCCTTCCCGGCTTAGAAGCCCCCAGATGTAGGTGAAGTTGCACCGAACTGGGTTAACAAATAACATGTGCCTTTTACTTCCTGTCCTTTAATTAAAACAGTTATTTGTTATTACTAGTGTGCTGATGTTCTGACATCTTACATGACATCTGATTTGTCATAACATCGTGTTCAACATCTGGTATACCTACGTGCCGGAATTTCATTTAGGATTTTTGTTTCAACTTGTGTAATCTTAGAAATCCTAGAAAGTTTAAAGATTTGTTCATATTGTTTAGTTTACACCATAAATTGATAAATCTGGTGTAAGAACAATTTTGTTTATATTTGTTGTAAACAAACATAAATCTTTTGGTTATTAAGCTTGAGTAACATAAGTCTCTTGGTGAAACCTTGAGCATCAAAGTCTCATCCAGTTGTGATTGAGCACCAAAAGTCTCAATCAATTGTGATTGAGCATAAAGTGTGCTTGAACATTAAAAGTCTTTTGAACTTGTCCTTGAGTAGTGTAAGTCCCTTGGTAGTGACCTTGGGCAAAGAAGTCTCTTGCAAGTGTGCTTGAGAATTGGAAAGTCTCTTGGAGGAGTCTTTGAGCAATTTGTAATCTGTGATATTATTGTGAACTCCCTTAAAAGTGCAAGGGGACTAAACTACTCATGCATTGTGGGAGGAACCAGTATACAAACGGTTGTGTCTGCTTTCTCTCTATCTATCTATCTTTTATCTTGTGTTCTGTATTCTGCTACCCACAAACTCTGTACCAGAATTTGTACTCATCAGATTCTGAGCAGCTTTTAATACTTAGAAAAAGTAAACCAAAAAAAACCAACACAATTCATCTCCCTTCTTGTATTTTTCTCATCTTCAGGTGTCCCAACTTACCCTCGTAACCCTTCCAACTTTAAGACGGGCATAGAGTTCAACTAGCTAGAAATAACCCTAATAATCTCACTTAGTAGCTATACATTAATCATATAGTCCATTATAACAATCCATTCTCTAGTTGTTCAAGAAAAAAAAATCCATTCTCTAGTTACATCATTCATTAAATGCAATTAGAGCATCGACCTCATACTAAACGCTATTTACTCGTCATACCTTTATTTTATTAGAATTAACCTCAAATACATAATATAGCATAAAATTCCAAAGTTGTTCATTATACATTCAAGTTGAAATTAATATCCTTCAATTATTTCTAATATAATATTCAAGTGTAATATCAATCATTGTAATATGTAACTTTTCTTACTCATCCATCATTTCAATCATTCAACATTAGGACAAGAAAATAAAATTTATATATGAAAGGCTAATAGGGGAAATGCAAGGTTACAAGAGGTATATGATATCTAAAATGAGTCACAATAGGAGTAATATATTTTCAGTGCGACATGATTGGAAGAAAATAAAATTTATATATGAAAGGCTAATAGGGGAAATGCGAGGTTACAAGAGGTATATGATATCTAAACTCCTATTGTGACTCATTAATATAATAGGAGTAATATATTTTCAGTGCGACATGATTGGAATCAACCTTGAAGGTGATTCGGATCATGCAACCTAGAACAAGATTTTGTCAATTTATACATAATGTGATTTGAATAAACACTATTGATGTTTCAAATCATGTTGCGATTTTCTATTCCTAATGCATGTTAGCATGATCTATTTTAGCATGAGTTAATTAAATCACAATAAATGTACTTTGATGTCTGTTTGAATCACATTAGAAATTTTGTAAAAACGTTGTTTAATACTACTTTACCTCATAACATTTGAATCAATATCTTATAGATAGAGTAATTCATAAGTACTAGAACAAGAAAACATAACCAAATTCACATAAATGATAAACAATTGTTACCATGGGTTTCCAATCTATAAAACAAAATATGTAAAATTCAAGAGTACCACCAATCAACTAATGTACAAACAATTTCACACATGCATTCACCAATCTAAAATTGAACTTGATCTCTCTTTCATATTGTTGGTTTTTTACCTGTCCAGTCATTTTTCAGAGATCAAGGCTATTTGATTAGCTTTTGACTCACTAGATTATTTCACGACTTTGAAAAATTATTTGAATTGGGGTCCGGGGGTTGGTTATATTCAGGGAAAGTATTAGCACCCTAAATATTCGTAGTACTCTACGAGAACCTTTTGACTTTATTTGCTTTCTGTGCTATAAACTTACTTAATTTTGAGCTTTTGAAAAAGGTTTTAAAATGAAAAGCCAAATGACAAAAAGAATTTGTTTGTATTTTTAATATTAAAAGGAAATGGACTCAAAATGTAATTAAATATGTAATTAAATTGATTGATATTTGATTAAGAAAGAAATAGAAAAAAGGAATAACTCAATTTGTGGATCGAGGTTTATTGTGAAAATATTTTGTGGTAACGTTGGATCACCACAAAAACCTTTAACCTAAGCTATAAAGGATAAAAATAAACATACACACACGCATGCCCACATGCACACATACACATGAATGAAAATACATTAAGCCTAACATAAATATATATATGCATAATAAAATTTACATTAAGCCTAAGATATACATTCTAACAACAAAAAAAAAAAAGATATACATTCTAAGGTCTGTGAAATAAAAATAAATGACGAAAAAAATAAATATGCAATAAATAAATAATAAAAAATGGGCTGGCCCCTTAAGTAGTTTTCCAAAGTTGTGATTTTGGCCCCCTAAAAAAACAACTCTTTCCAGGCCCCTAAGTTTACTTTCTGTTGCAATTTTGGCCCCCCAACCCAATTTTGACCCAGTCAACGCTGACGTGGCGCCCACTTTAATATTTTTGTATTTTTTAATAATTTTTTTATTTATTTTGTAATTAAAAAAATAATAATAAATTTTTAATTTTTAATTTTTAATTTTTGTAATAAAAAAACAAAAAAATTGTAATTAATTTTTTTTTTCATTTGTAATAAGAAAACTAATTTTTTTTTTTTTAAAATTTTATAATTAATTTTTTTTAAAAAATTAAAAAATAATTAAAAAATATAAATAAAAAAATTACACACGTCCATGTATGCATGAAGAAGAAATTAAAAAAAAAAAGGGTTACCAGTTCTCAATCTCTTTAACTTTGGAGAGCAGCCACTGCAACACAGGAACTTGGAGAAATAGGCACGGCAGTGTTAGAACGTCTAATAATGGGACAACCAAAGAGAGCAGTCACGGCAGTTCTAGCAATTACAAAGCTGTTGGAAGAGCCACGCAGGAAAAAGGCTATATATATGGAATATGGCACACAACAAATTTGCTGAATTGGAAATCAATAATAATAATAATAACAGCAGCAAATAAAATTATGGAACAGGGCAACAAGCAACCAATTAACAAGATTACTAAAGTAGAATGGATGGTGCATCACATTAAATGGACATGAATAAGTAGTATCTAAAGGCAATGAATTGACACAGCAATGAAAAACTAAATCAAAACGCCAAGGATTAAAAGCAATATTTCTTACGGCACCGGCAACAACACATGAATAATAAGGATTAAAGTAGCTAGCAATCAAACAACAATGAATAATAGTAAAGAAACTCAATGGAAATTGGATGAATTGTAATGATGTGAAACAACAATTCAAATCAATACGAATAACAATAATAAATCGATCAAAGTAATCTTGGTTTTGAAATTAAAATACTGTGTGGTAGCCAAAGGTTTGGAACAATGATGAATTCTAAAAGTAACAAAGCAATACGGCTGAATGCAAAATTACGGCTCAAAATAATGTACGATGGTTAGGGTTTCTATTGAAATAAAGTAGGGTTCTGAAAATTGCGATGGTTAACGTTTTGGAATAATTTTGTCTATCCTGTGTGTTGTACAGATTGTTGGTTTTATAGTGTTAGCATTAGGGCTTCAAAAAGAAACTGCATGCCTTGCCTTGGGGAGAAGGAAATGAGTTTGTTCCCGGAGATTTGTTGCAAATGATATGTTTTGGACTTGGACCTATCAACTAAAAATAAAAAATAAATAAAAAGAAAAGATAAATATGCATATTTTAGATTGGGACAGTTTTGGACTTTATCATCTAATAATTTAAATAAAAAAATAAAAATGAATAAAAAGGCTAAAATTAAAAAATAAAAATAATGAATAACAATAAAAGATGGAAATGAATTAAAAAAATTAAAAGGGCTAAAAATAATAAAAAGTGAGAAGGGGCCCCGAATCAGAAACAAAAAAAAACCAATTTTTTTTAGTGAAAAGTCAAAGACTAATCAAAGTCAAAGGGCACGTGTCAGTGGTGTCTTTGGTCAAAAAATAGAGTATGACATTACCAATTAAACTCTTATATCCCCAACCTTGAAATGATGACGATCTAACAGATTAAGATAGTTAAATGATGACGATGATGACATATTCTTCAAATTATTGTCCTCTTTTATCTTTTCCCTCTATAATTTTGTGCTCACTTCTTCTTTCTACAATTCCATTTTCATTTTCTTTCCCTTATCTCTTTATCTTCTCTACTAATACAATCTTCCTTTTCTTTTTCACCCTTGTGAATTTTCCCTTCTCTCTTATTTCACTTTTCTTGTCATAAGTTCTGATCTTTAAAAGTGTCTTTCCCACCTTCTCTTTTTCTATGACGTGTGTTGTGTGAAAGGGTGTGAGTGAGCATTAAGATGATTGGGTATATGTGTGTTGGTATGGGTGAGTTGTTGTGTGTATGATATTCATTGACTAAGTCCACTTTTAGATGCTATAGTGAATATTT
The DNA here is from genome assembly GCA_958299785.1 of Medicago lupulina. Taxonomy (NCBI): domain Eukaryota; kingdom Viridiplantae; phylum Streptophyta; class Magnoliopsida; order Fabales; family Fabaceae; genus Medicago; species Medicago lupulina. Next base: position 66,717,567 of record OY283139.1, read on the forward strand.
TGTATGGCTTGAGATTCCAATAAAAACTATTTACAGATGAAAATATGGGGTGCTATAGCGAATATTTTGGATGCTTTAAAGGGATTAATTATAATTTAATTAATAATATTAAGATGACTGTTATTTAGGCTATTGGTTTTTAATCAACTAGGATTTAGTGAATAATAGAGCGGTGCCTTTTGAGAAGTAACTTATATATCTAACAAAATAGCATGTAAAGTCTGTGAGAAGCAAGAAAAACTTTTAGCATGTAAATTATGGAATTAAACCTTAAAGAGGAATGTGCAACAAGACAAATTTGCTTTCAACCTTCGAGTAATAGTTCTTTAAAGTTATGATGGTACTTTAGACGAATTTAGGTGCGGTAAAAATACAATGGGTGAAACAATTCTTTATGTAATATATTGGTTTGGGTCGGTGGGGGTATGTGGTGTTATAAGTGAAGCTGGATTATAATTTTTTAAGATAATTCAATTCAAAATGTTATTGGAGTACATGGTTTTAATCATGGAAACAATGAAGTTAGAAACATTTTCAGTGGTTTGAGGGAGTTTTACGATTACACATATAGATTGGAAGATTTGATCCCCAACCTGATGTTAGGGGTTGAGTTGTAAGGCTTCTATGTAGTTGTGAGGTCAAACATAATTATTAATTTGGGTGTACTTTAAATTTTCGAGATTTTTTGTAAAAAAAAATTTTGTAAGAAGTGAAGGAATATGGATTTTATGTGGTTTGTAATAAGTGAACGTAATTATCTTTAGGGAACCTTATAAGTGCTTGATAAATAGATTTTATATGACGTTTCAGATTTGGATTGTTGGCTACATATATGTCAGCTACTCTCATTGTTGCAGTATGGAGACCATTGGATTAGCTTTGTGTTAGTCAGTTGTTAGATCAATCTATCTATCTATCTATCTATATCTATCTATCTATCTATCTATCTATCTATCTATCTATCTTCTATCTATATATCTTTGTAAAGGAAACTTGAGTTAACTATATGCAATCATTATGTCTATGTGGCACTTTTAGGAAAGCTTATTCTCACTCTCACTCTCTCTTATTCTCCACTCTCTCTTATTCTAAAATTCATTATTTATCTCCACTATATCAATTTAATATGTGAATGTTAATGATACAATATTTAAGTAAAAAAACTTGAGGAAGAAAAAAAGTAAATTGTCCATTGGAAAACTCCAAATAAGTAACTGTCATTTCCTCATGTATTTTTCTTAATTCTCCACTTAAGTTGAACATAAATCAACATTTACAATCCAAAAGTGTTATAATATAGATGTTTTAGTGCTTAAATTGCTTCATCAATATTAGTGTCATCTTAAACCATGCGTTATTTGTCTTCTAAATTTTTTGTATGTTACAATTTGTAGTATTCTTTTAAAGTGGCCATTTACATCTTAAACCATCTTAATTGAATTTATCCCTTTAACATTCCTCCAAAATAACCTATAAAATAAAAAAGTTTAGTGCATAATTTTTCATTTCACTCTCACTTTTATAACCAACACTTATCCTACATTTCTTTTCATTTCTAATTCTACACATTTGATAGTTCTCCTAAATTTTTGAGTGTTTTGTGTTATTGATACTATCATATTCATTTGTACTAAAAGTTTTTTCATCCTTCATTTGTACTAAAGCTATCATATATTTCTTTTCTTTTTTTCAGGTTGAGAGAAATAAGTTTTCACTACAAATATGGTGCTAAAATATATAAAAAGGTGTTCCTAATTCCTCTTATCACACCATTATTCATTCAAAAACTTCTCACAATACTAATTCTTCATTTTTTTTAAACACCATAATATCAACAAGTAATTAAAACACACTCCTACCACATGTAATTCATTATATGTATAGATTTCATATGTGTTTTTCATAAGTGCAAGGAAAAAAGAGAAAACATATATATGGATTGGACAATTTGACAAAGAAGTGGATGGTACATGAAAAGTCAGTCCTAACATTATAAGAACATTAAAATGATTATGTTATCCAAATAAGTTCCATTCATTAAATTGAAAACTCTAAAAATGAACGTTTTAAAGGAAACTTGAGTTAACTATATGCAATCATTATGTCTATGTGGCACTTTTAGGAAAGCTTATTCTCACTCTCACTCTCTCTTATTCTCCACTCTCTCTTATTCTAAAATTCATTATTTATCTCCACTATATCAATTTAATATGTGAATGTTAATGATACAATATTTAAGTAAAAAAACTTGAGGAAGAAAAAAAGTAAATTGTCCATTGGAAAACTCCAAATAAGTAACTGTCATTTCCTCATGTATTTTTCTTAATTCTCCACTTAAGTTGAACATAAATCAACATTTACAATCCAAAAGTGTTATAATATAGATGTTTTAGTGCTTAAATTGCTTCATCAATATTAGTGTCATCTTAAACCATGCGTTATTTGTCTTCTAAATTTTTTGTATGTTACAATTTGTAGTATTCTTTTAAAGTGGCCATTTACATCTTAAACCATCTTAATTGAATTTATCCCTTTAACATTCCTCCAAAATAACCTATAAAATAAAAAAGTTTAGTGCATAATTTTTCATTTCACTCTCACTTTTATAACCAACACTTATCCTACATTTCTTTTCATTTCTAATTCTACACATTTGATAGTTCTCCTAAATTTTTGAGTGTTTTGTGTTATTGATACTATCATATTCATTTGTACTAAAAGTTTTTTCATCCTTCATTTGTACTAAAGCTATCATATATTTCTTTTCTTTTTTTCAGGTTGAGAGAAATAAGTTTTCACTACAAATATGGTGCTAAAATATATAAAAAGGTGTTCCTAATTCCTCTTATCACACCATTATTCATTCAAAAACTTCTCACAATACTAATTCTTCATTTTTTTTAAACACCATAATATCAACAAGTAATTAAAACACACTCCTATCACATGTAATTCATTATATGTATAGATTTCATATGTGTTTTTCATAAGTGCAAGGAAAAAAGAGAAAACATATATATGGATTGGACAATTTGACAAAGAAGTGGATGGTACATGAAAAGTCAGTCCTAACATTATAAGAACATTAAAATGATTATGTTATCCAAATAAGTTCCATTCATTAAATTGAAAACTCTAAAAATGAACGTTTTAATTTTTTCAGGAAAATCTTACCCTATCTTATCTTATATATGATTCTCATCTCCACTACCTTGATCATTTACGCTTTTCTGCTCTGTTAAGGTAATTTGGTTCTCCTTTTACTTTCCTTTCCTTCATTTTTGTGTTTGGATTTACATTTTAGGTTCATAAATTGGTTGATTTGTTTTCTCAAGGTTAGTAAAAAAACTTGAGGAAGAAAAAAAGTAAATTGTCCATTGGAAAACTCCAAATAAGTAACTGTCATTTCCTCATGTATTTTTCTTAATTCTCCACTTAAGTTGAACATAAATCAACATTTACAATCCAAAAGTGTTATAATATAGATGCTTTAGTGCTTAAATTGCTTCACCAATATTAGTGTCATCTTAAACCATGCGTTATTTGTCTTCTAAATTTTTTGTATGTTACAATTTGTAGTGTTCTTTTAAAGTGGCCATTTACATCTTAAACCATCTTAATTGAATTTATCCCTTTAACATTCCTCCAAAATAACATATAAAATAGAAAAGTTTAGTGCATAATTTTTTATTTCACTCTCACTTTTATAACCGACACTTATCCTACATTTCTTTTCTTTTCATTTCTAATTCTACACATTTGATAGTTCTCCTAAATTTTTGAGTGTTTTGTGTTATTGATACTATCATATTCGTTTGTACTAAAAGTTTTTTCATCCTTCATTTGTACTAAAGCTATCATATATTTCTTTTCTTTTTTTCAGGTTGAGAGAAATAAGTTTTCACTACAAATATGGTGCTAAAATATATAAAAAGGTGTTCCTAATTCCTCTTATCACACCATTATTCATTCAAAAACTTCTCACAATACTAATTCTTCATTTTTTTTTTAAACACCATAATATCAACAAGTAATTAAAACACACTCCTACCACATGTAATTCATTATATGTATAGATTTCATATGTGTTTTTCATAAGTGGAAGGAAAAGAGAGAAAACATATATATGGATTGGACAATTTGACAAAGAACTGGATGGTACATGAAAAGTCAGTCCTAACATTATAAGAACATTAAAATAATTATGTTATCTAAATAAGTTCCATTCATTAAATTGAAAACTCTATAAATGAACGTTTTAATTTTTTCAGGAAAATCTTACCCCATCTTATCTTATATATGATTCTCATCTTCACTACCTTGATCATTTACGCTTTTCTGCTTTGTTAAGGTAATTTGGTTCTCCTTTTACTTTCCTTTCCTTCATTTTTGTGTTTGGATTTACATTTTAGGTTCATAAATTGGTTGATTTGTTTTCTCAAGGTTAGTAAAAAAACTTGAGGAAGAAAAAAAGTAAATTGTCCATTGGAAAACTCCAAATAAGTAACTGTCATTTCCTCATGTATTTTTCTTAATTCTCCACTTAAGTTGAACATAAATCAACATTTACAATCCAAAAGTGTTATAATATAGATGCTTTAGTGCTTAAATTGCTTCACCAATATTAGTGTCATCTTAAACCATGCGTTATTTGTCTTCTAAATTTTTTGTATGTTACAATTTGTAGTGTTCTTTTAAAGTGGCCATTTACATCTTAAACCATCTTAATTGAATTTATCCCTTTAACATTCCTCCAAAATAACATATAAAATAGAAAAGTTTAGTGCATAATTTTTTATTTCACTCTCACTTTTATAACCGACACTTATCCTACATTTCTTTTCTTTTCATTTCTAATTCTACACATTTGATAGTTCTCCTAAATTTTTGAGTGTTTTGTGTTATTGATACTATCATATTCGTTTGTACTAAAAGTTTTTTCATCCTTCATTTGTACTAAAGCTATCATATATTTCTTTTCTTTTTTTCAGGTTGAGAGAAATAAGTTTTCACTACAAATATGGTGCTAAAATATATAAAAAGGTGTTCCTAATTCCTCTTATCACACCATTATTCATTCAAAAACTTCTCACAATACTAATTCTTCATTTTTTTTTTAAACACCATAATATCAACAAGTAATTAAAACACACTCCTACCACATGTAATTCATTATATGTATAGATTTCATATGTGTTTTTCATAAGTGGAAGGAAAAGAGAGAAAACATATATATGGATTGGACAATTTGACAAAGAACTGGATGGTACATGAAAAGTCAGTCCTAACATTATAAGAACATTAAAATGATTATGTTATCTAAATAAGTTCCATTCATTAAATTGAAAACTCTAAAAATGAACGTTTTAATTTTTTCAGGAAAATCTTACCCCATCTTATCTTATATATGATTCTCATCTTCACTACCTTGATCATTTACGCTTTTCTGCTTTGTTAAGGTAATTTGGTTCTCCTTTTACTTTCCTTTCCTTCATTTTTGTGTTTGGATTTACATTTTAGGTTCATAAATTGGTTGATTTGTTTTCTCAAGGTTTCTCTTAGACATATGTTCTTATGAATTTTTAAGATGTACTTTCATATCTATTAATTTATTTGAATGGTTTTCTTCCTTTTCACAACTATTTGTTGAACTTTTTTATAGTTGAATCAAGAAGTTTTTTATAGTTGATTTATGCTAACTTAGTTGGTAAAGCTTACCATTTTTTTAAAAGCAATCATATGTCTAGCTAAGCTATGTACATGTATTATATTCTATGAGTGTAGTGGAATTTTATGCAGTTATTTGTGTGTGTAACTTTGAGTTATTCTTAAAGCTAGAATAGTGATGATGTGTCACCTTTAAAAAAGCTTCATGCCTCTCTCAACTTAGTTTGAGTTAAAAAAAATTCTAATTTCCATCTTAAAGATAAATTGAAGTTTTCTTGAATCTCAAAAGTTATGTCTATTCACGTGTAAAGTTGCATTATACGTATACTATATACTATGAGTGTTATGGAATGTGAGCAATTATTTGTTAGAAGTAAATTAACAATTCAGTCTTTAAAATTGTAATATTCTGTCAGTTCAATTCAAAATTAAATTAAAAATAGTTGGTCAATTTCCCTCTAATTTTTCAGCGTAACATTAATGATATAAAGCCAAATATTTCAATATTTACTTTTATAGGAAAATATTTCAATAATTAGTTGGGAATAAAGCCAAATTCATGATATAACATATAAATAAGTTTTTATTTTTGGAGTAAATATTATAAAATAAAGGTTTGATTATAGTTTTTGTTTCTTTAATTTTAGTCACAAAATTTGTCCACTATATTAACATTCAACAATATTGGTCCCGCCTTATTAATATAATTGACTGGAGTTATTATAACATTAGTATTATCCAACAACATTATCTTTTTCTTAACAAAGTATAATAGAATTGAGCTTTTATAGAATTAAAAGAAAAAATAAAATGAAACAATATGTTAATTTGATTAACAAGTTAAAAAAAAATTTCACCCTTTATTATTCCATAATGTCTATGTATTATTAAATAGACCTGGGAACGTAAACATTAATTGGAAAGAAAAAAAAACAAACAAAAATATGAATTGATCAAAGTGATAAAAGGTAAACAACCCGTGGGTTAAAATAATTTGAACCAATAAAAGTTGGAATAAAATTTTAGAAATGAAGGTTTGGTAGGAATGTTCAAAATAAGCTAATTTATCACAATTAGGATAATGTTTTCAATAAATACAGGAGACCTTTAATAATAAATAGGAACGTAAAAGTAAGTTGTTAGATCATGTTGCGTAATTTTGAAGAACATGGTCTAAAGATGACAAAGACGTATCCTAATTTGAACTTATTGCAACCTTTCTTATGAATAATATTGACATCAAACATGAATGACTCTAATAGAAAAAATGTGAGATTCCAAGATTAAGAAAAAAAAAAAAAACATATTATTACACCACTTTGATACCATAAATGAATTTCCTTATATGATTGCATTAAGATAAACTATATATGAGACATGTCTTAAAACTTATTAAATATTATAGGATCCACCAAAAACTATATTATTTATCCTTAAAATATTAACACAAATCTACGTTATAAATCAATATAAATTCTCATATGTTTTAAAAAATACTCCTATTTTAGTATAAATTAATATTAAAATAATAATATCACTAATATTATAAATCAATAAAATATATGTGATTATAGTTATCACAACTTTTATTTTTTTCAAATACAAGCTATAATCCAACCCGTGCAACGCACGGGTTATATACGTAATGTGTACTAATAACATTATTCTCGGTAACTTTTTTTTTTTTGACCAACTTATTCTCAATAACTTCTAACAGCAAGCAAATGTAACAACACTTGCATAATACAATAATGTGGTTTTGAGAAGATCAAATAACTTTGAATGTTCGACAAACAAAGACTTAAATGTTACAAAACTCACAAAAATACCAAAATTATTATTTTAAATGAAATTATACTTTTAGAATTACCATGTAATTATTTTTCAACTTAATTTCTACTAACAACATTGACAAATCATTCTTATGCACTTTGCATATTCAGGAACAACACACGGCATTATATGACAATCTTCGTCATCCACACATAAATAAACTCCTGTGACATCAATTATTGAAAATGAATGTTAATAATAAGGAATGAAATATTATGTATACGACAAAGTAATTTTGAAAAATATAGTATATAATGGACTTACCATCGGTTACCATGATAAATATGAAAAGAAAAAATATCACTACATAAAAATACTTGCAAGTTTCAACCATATTATTCCTCGCTTGCAAGTAGAAATATACAATTGTATTATAAATTTATAGTGTGAAAACCTTGATGTTTCAAATTAAAATTATTGTTAAATGTCTCTTAGGTGTATCTATGTGTTGTTTTTTCGTCATCAAAAAAATGTAAGTCGTCATCAAAAAAAAATCTGTGTTGTTTTTGAATTTATAGCTCACCGAATCGATCATTTGTCCTTAAATGTTTCTTGATTGTCATTAGATGTAATTTTCTTTTACGAATATTTCATTATTATTATTATTATTATTATTATTATTATTATTATTATTATTATTATTATTATTATTATTATTATTATTATTATTATTATTATTATTATTATTATTATTATTACTATTATTATTATAACTAGTGAAAAGACGGGCACTCACGTGTCTGTCTTTTCTCTCTTATTATTGCGCTAACGTTTGAAAATTATGAACGGTGTTTTTTATAAAATTTTGACTTTGATCAAAAGTAAAAATATAAATGTTTTTTGTTTTCAAATTATAATAAATCAAATTAACCATGATTATCTATTTCAATGACACCAATAATATAACAAAAAAAATATAATCTAAATTCTTAAGGGTATAATTATGATAATGAAAAAGTAAGTATAAATACACTCTTTTAGTTTGTTACACTTCTTAATGAACACACACACACACACACATATATATATATATATATATATATATATATATATATATATATATATATTATATTATATTATGAATTTATTATTGTTGTTTTTGTTTCTATGTTATCCTTTCATGATGACATAGGTAAAGCCCAATAGAGAAGTTATATTGTTAAATGATGACAAAATCAATCCTATGAAGTGTAAACATATATTTTTAGTTTATCTTTCTTTTCTGTTGTCTCTTTTGTTTATCTTTTTTGAGGGTTATGGTTTGGTCCCCGCTCTTGTATATATTTCTTTCTATATACATATTGTGGGTGATTGGCATAGGATGTAAGTTTTTGGGGGTGCCGACCTAGTCGGAATGTCTAAGTTCTCCTTGATGGTTTTCTCACTCTTGCCTTATAAAAAATATTAATTAAGCATTACAAATATGAAAACTACATGAGTCGAATACAATGTTCTTTCTCACACGAGGAAATAAAGGGGATTCTTTTCATTATAAAGATTTTTTATACTAGGCCATGCAAGCATTGCCAACAGATGAAAAATCATGGCCATAAAATGATAATATATAAAGTCTTTCACGTGCTTCTAAGTTTCTACATCTTGTTTTCCTCCATAAAAAAAGTTGTTGCCTTTTCTTTTTAAGTCATGTTTGAAAAAGTGTAGATGTAAATAATTTGTGAGATCAAGTTAACACCATGGTGAGTGTTGTTGGAACAAGAAATGTCTTGTACAATTCCTCTAAAGTTTTGATCATAACAAAGTATTGAAGAACAATTGGATATACTAATATTTTTCAAGTGTGCAGGATCAACAAATATATCGATCAAAGTATTGAACATGTATTAAAGCATCAGAAACACAAGAGAAGCTCAAAAGACTATGGTAGAAGATATGATGAAAGGTCAACCAAAAGTCAACTCATTGGATCTGAAGAAAAGGACATCTCTCAGAAGCTGAAGAGATCATCAAACTTTGTGGATATCATTAGACACAAAAGACCTAACTAGACACAGGAGACCCCATCTGACGTGGAAGACCTTCAAATTTCATAAGCACTTGAGGGACCCAGACTCCACGTGAGATTGGTCGTCTTCTGTAGTTGTCCACAACAAAGGATCTAAGCACAGTTTTGTCTTCTTCTGACCACGTGTAGAAACAAGAAAATAACTTCAAGGGCAATAAGAATGAACATATACTTCTAGTTTCAGCAAAGGATTTTCGAATGACTATCCAACATAATTATGAAGGTGGGAAAAACACAAGAAGGGGGGGGGGGGTTGAATTGTGTTTTCAAAAACGTTTCTCTCTTACGAAAAATAACAATGTTCTCAGGATACAGAGTCTGATAGAGTTCAGAGTCTGATCAGAGTTCAGAGTCTTAGCAGCAGAATATAGAACAAATGCAAGAAAGAAAGAAGACATAAGCAATTTATACAGGTTCCTTCCACAATCCGGAAGTAGTCATGTCCCCCTTGCACTTCCAAGGAGAGTTCCACTAAAATGTAATATCAAATTACAAGTTGCTCAAACACACAAGTATGAGACTTCCTTTGCTCAATCACACAAGAAAGAGACTTCAAAATGCTCAAGCACACAAGCAAGAGACTTCAAAACAATTACAGAGAATTGAAAAGAGTTTTGAATACTTGATATACAATCAGAGGTATTCACAAAACAAAACGAAACAGAATAGACTCTGTTTTTCTCTAGAAACTTAGAAATTCTAAGATATAACTTTTGTAAGAATTATCTAAGTTGTTGATGAGCAATGTTTGCGACTTGGAGTATGAGAAATAGTCTTGTTCGCGTGTATGCGTTGTAATTCTTGTAGCACCGTTCTTCAAGTCTTCAGCTCTATTTATAGAGGGTTTGAGAGACGTTGGGAACTAGTCAACTCATCATTTGTCTTGATCAAAGCTTTGAATAAATCACCATTGATCTTTTGCCCGATTTGATGTTTACCGTTGTGAAAACAAATTCAAATCCATTCCAATAATAAATGGAACAAAGACTGCCATTGTTGCTGTTATCCTTGTCTTGTATAGGAGACACAATGCAGAGAAGGTGGTTGCAGAGACTTAGTGGTTGTACAGTTCGTACTTGTACTTTGTCAACGCTGCTTGGCTTCTAAATAACTTGGCTTCTGATGAAACTGGCTTCTGAGAATTGGCTTCTGATGACGTCATCTTCAGAGGCGCTTTTCTTCAGACACACTATGCTTCTGACTTTTTCAGGAGCGCTTTCTTCAGACGCACTTTCATTCAGATGCTCTTCAAGCTTTGATCTAGAATTCCTTTGCTCTTTAATTTATTCAGTCAGAACCTCTTGTAAATAAATTCTTTGATAATGGTCCTGCACACTTGAATAAACTTTTAGCATATCCAATTGATAATTTTTAATACCTTGTTATCATTAAAACTTAAGTGGCGTAATTGTGAAACACCCTTTGTTCCAACAATCTCCCCCTTTTTGATGATGACAAACATAAGTATTTAAAAAAAATCAATTGTTGTTAACTTAATTAACAAGTTGACTTGAGGGGTTATGAGGTTTGTAAGCTCTGACTCCTCCTGAGTCTGATATTCCTTAAGGTGAGGTTTGTAAGCTCCCCCTAAGTCCTATCCAGGTTAATTAAATTCATTTTATAACTAATAATAATTTCGAAAAGAAAAAAAAATTACTCAGATGAGATAAAGATAAGATTCTCAAAATAAAACTTGTTAGAATTTTATTTTACTTGGGCTCAGATTCTTGTTAAATACTCTCTATTACTCCCCCTTTTGTCAACAATCAAAAAGAATCAAGTATAAATAAAAAGAAGAAGTAAAAACAAGAAAATGATATTAGATGCAACTGAAAAAGAATTTATAAATGCAATATAAACACAGATACATCAGAGGCAAAAATAGAAGCACAAAGACAAAACACAAATCAAAGAAAAACTAGGTGTGCAACTAAGGGTTGGGTTGAGTTTGTTGTCGTTGAATCATAGCCATCAGACGCTGAATGTCTTCAGACTGCTTCCTAACAGTTTCTTCCAGAGTCAATTGCCTCTGAAGAAGTTGATCTTCCCTTGCCTTAGCTTCCTTGGATTCTTCTTGATGCTTGAGTACCTTCTTCTTCAACATCTGAAACATCTTTGATTCCCTTGTGATGTAGTCTGACTCAGCATAGAATGGAGAATTGGTCAGATACAAGGTCTTGCTTTGAAGATGCTTAGTTGATAACAAGTGTTCCCTCATGCGACACTTCATAGCATGGGCTTGAATACGGCAGCACTTAGAAGAAACATTGTTTACCAAACTAAGTAATCTGTTCTTGACTAAAGACCATCTGTCCTGATAAGCCAGAGGTAGAAAAGGAGTCTTCCTGAGGTTCAGCAGAGTCTGCATTTCCTCATTGATTTCTGCCAGTTGTTTATCAAGATAGTCAGGATCCAGTATGTCAGAGGAGGGTTCATCAATGATTTGTACAGGTGATGAAGATGAAGAGGGTTGGTCAGAAGCACTAGGGTTGGATTTATGTGTTGGTTCAGAATATGAAACAGACACAGTGAGTTCTGACTCTATCACTTGGATAGACTCTTCAGCCACTGTCTCCATGACAGATTCTGGAATGGTCTTTTCTTCGGTCTGTGTTGGGGGGTTTTCAGTAGCATTTTGTTGGTATTCAGGAAGTTCACCTGAATAGTGTTTTTCAAGATTTGACAAAACTTGTTGGTCAGAGGTTTGTTTGAGTAGTGTGGAGGTGGTTTGTTGTTGGTTGTTTGTTGGTGGTTGTTCAGCAGTTGTTGGTTCTTCAGTAACTACTTGCTCTTCAGCAGTAGCTGTTGAATCAACAACTATTGGACTATTTGGTTTTTGTGATTGTGTTGGTTTGACAGGTTTGGGTCTATGTGAGCGTTTGGCTTTTGTAGTGGTTTTGGATTTTGTAGTTGTTGTTTTGATTCTTTGGGTTTGTTTGGCTTTTGGAACGGGTTTGGTTAGGTTGTATTTCTGACTTAGAGGAATGTCAGAGTCAGAATTGGTTGAGGAAGATGAGTGAGGGGTTGGGGAAACTGGAATCTTGACTACCTCTGTTGAAACTTTGGCAGCCTCTGAAGGAGCAGCTTCTGAAGTAGCAGCTTCTGAAACAGCCTCAACAGGAGCAGATGTTTCTAGAGTCTCTTTCATAGCCTTCTTGGCTTTCTTCAGAGTCTCTTCTTCTACCTGTCTGGTCATCTTCTGAACTTCTATGATCTGTTCAATAGTGGACTGATCACAGTTTTCAAGACCCATGTCCTTTATTTTCTTCTCCCTATCAATCCTTTGCTGAGCCTTCAGCCTTTTGCTTTCATTCTTCAGATTCTGATAGTATTCAGCATTCCTCTTCGCCTCCTCAGGAGTTACTTCATACATAGGGCACACTAAACTTACAGCTTGCCTCTTGGTTGGCTTAACAATGCCAGCAGCTTCTTCAGCTTCAATTTCCTCCCAGGCTTGTTGAGCTCTTTCCTCAAAGTTAGAGTCAGCCTTTCCTCTTTTTCTCTTGGGAGCAGCCACACTGTCGTAATTTGTTGCTTCAGGCTTAGTAGTCTTCTGCTTTCTGGCTTTAGCAACTTCAGTAGTCTTGGTGGCTTTCTCAGACTCCCTTGTGTAAGCTGCTAGATAGCCAGCTATAGCTTCAGGGTTGTCTTCCTTCAGGATAGAGGGAAAATCTCCTATTGTCTGAGAAGGTGCAGTGGAGTCTTTCAGATCCTTCACATCTGTGATAATCATCTCTATCACCTTCATGTTGAGGAGGGACTTGCCACTTATCATCCTTCCAGTAGCAATCCCCAGGATTCTGTCAGATACCATATTGAATCTGTCCAGCATCTTTAGTAAGCCTCCTTGATAGAAGATTTCAGATAGAAGTCTTCCACAAGGAACTTGTTTCCTCTTGCCTTTAGCTCCTTCCTTGATAGCCCAACACAGATGATGCATGAGATATCTTGGAAGATTGATAGCTTGGTAGGAGACCAAGAAATAAAGAGCCAACTTCTGATCCAGACTAGGTTGATCAGCACTTCCTCCCTTCTGAAAGAAACACTCATTTGTGATCTTCAGAAGCAACCTGTGCTTGATATCCATGCTTACAAACTTTGCTTTAGGATTTCCGTTCAGCAGTAAATTTGTAAAGCTTTCCAACAAAATGTCTTTCCTGCTGACATTCCAATGGAAGCGACCTTCAGGAGCCATTCTGCAGGCTCTAGCAATAACTTCTTCAGTGATAGATACTGGGATACCCATCACAGCAGACTTGATTTCCATACCATTGAAAGGTTCCAAACCCATCTCTGATCTTGATTTCCCTTCCAGATTAGGGTTATCTAAGACAGCTTGGTTTTCCTGTGACTTAGCAGATTCAACGTCACAGACTTCAGCACGAACCCAGAATTCCTTCACCAGGTTCACATAGGTTGGACCATTCAGCATGTCAAAATACTCGAACATCTTCTGAGCATTGAAATATGCATCCAAATCAACTTTGTTTCTCTTCAAAGAACCGAAATCCACCGGTGATTCACTTTGAACTTCAAGTAAATCAATTGGAACCGTTGTTGTAAGAGGCTTGAGAGAGTAAACTGAACGGATGCTTTGTTGCATGCTTGAACCACTTGTTGAAGTTGCCATGGTGAAATTTGAGAGCGAAGGGTTTCTAATGTGAGAGAATAGAAAAATCTGATTTTTTAAATCGTAACTACTCAAAGATTTGAAAGTGTAGGAAAAGTGAGTGAGTAGTGTGTGATCTGTATTTATAGTGATTTCTGAAAAAAAAACTTTTCAAATTCAGACGAGACAAACAGACACAAACATTAATGACTAGCAGGGGTGCGAGAATATTTGTTTAAGAGAATAACCATCACTGCCCAAAAGCGTTGTTTCCCAATGCAGATAGACCATGTCAGAAGTCTACAAAAGTAACTTTAACCTTTTCCGCTTCTGATACTATCAGAGTCAAAAAATTCCTTCCCAGAGTCTGAATAATTTTTCCAGAGGCTGAGTCTCTTCAGAGTCTTCAGAGAGAGTTTGACACGTCATCAGCTTCTAATAATTTTTCAGAGTCTAGTTTTCCTTACTCAGAGTCAAGCATTATTCAGAGACAAAATGCATGTTCAAATTTTTCTTTATAAAATTGAATCTCTCAACAGTTAAGGGTTTTGTGAAGATATCAGCCCATTGATGTTCAGTATCAATGAATTGAATATCTAACACTCCCTTTTGAACATAGTCTTTGATAAAATGATGTTTAATTTCAATGTGCTTGGCTCTTGAATGAAGAATAGGATTTTTAGACAAACAAATAGCAGCTGTGTTATCACAGTAAATTGGAATACAGTTTTCAGTTATTTGGTAGTCTTCTAACTGATGTTTCATCCAAAGCAGTTGTGTACAACAACTAGCAGCTGAGATGTATTCTGCTTCTGCTGTTGACAAAGCAATAGTTGCTTGTCTCTTACTGGCCCAGGATATCAAATTCTCACCAAGAAATTGACAATTTCCACTAGTTGATTTTCTTTCAATCCTATCACCAGCATAGTCAGCATCACAGAATCCAACTAGCTTATAATCTGAAGATTTCTTATACAGAAGCCCCAGATTAGTAGTTCCTTTCAGATATCTAAAGATCCTTTTAACAGCAGTTAAATGAGATTCTCTAGGATCTGATTGAAACCTTGCACACAAGCATACACTGAATAAAATATCAGGTCTAGATGCAGTGAGATACAACAGAGAACCAATCATACCTCGATACAGCTTCTGGTCAACTTTGGTTCCTTGATCTTCTTTGTTCAGAGTACAGGTAGGATGCATTGGAGTGTTCATTTCTTTACAGTCTTCAATTTTAAACTTCTTCAGAAGCTCCTTTGTATATTTGGACTGATGAACATACACTCCTTCTTTGCATTGGTTGATCTGAATTCCTAAAAAGAACTTCAGTTCTCCCATCATGCTCATTTCAAATTCCTCCTGCATCATCTTAGAAAATTCTTTGCAAAGAGATCTATTAGTTGAACCAAAAATAATATCATCAACATAAATTTGAACAATCAGAATGTCTTTCTCAAGTGTCTTCTTGAAAAGTGTTGTGTCAACCTGTCCTCTTTTAAAATCATTTTTAAGTAAGAAGTTGCTTAGTCTATCATACCAAGCTCTGGGAGCTTGTTTCAGACCGTACAAAGATTTCTTCAGCTTAAAAACGTGGTCCGGATGTTTTAAGTCCTCAAAACCAGGTGGTTGTTTCACAAACACTTCTTCAGAAATGACTCCATTGAGAAATGCACTTTTAACGTCCATTTGATACAGAGTTATGTTGTGATTAACTGCGTAGGAAAGAAGTAACCTGATTGCTTCCAATCTTGCAACTGGAGCATAAGTTTCAGTATAATCAATGCCTTCTTGTTGGCTGTATCCCTGAGCAACAAGTCTGGCTTTGTTTCTGATTACTTCTCCCTGTTCATCCAGCTTGTTCCTAAACACCCATTTAGTTCCAATAATGTTCTTGTGTTCAGGCTTAGGTACAAGATCCCATACATCATTCCTTTTGAATTGATTGAGTTCATCTTGCATTGCTAAGATCCATCCATCATCAGATAGTGCTTCATCAACTGTTGTAGGTTCAATCATGGACAGCAAACCCAGCGCAGACTCTTCAGGTCTGAAATGAGATCTAGTCCTTCTGGGACTATCTTTGTTGCCAATGATCTGATCCTCAGGATGAGAAACCTTGTACTTGAATGAGTGCTTGGATTGGATAACTTGCTGAGTATCATCTTGAGCTTCTTCAGAAGCTTCAACATTTGGAATATCAGGAGCTGGTACTGCTTCTGATGTATTCTTCAACTCTGATGACAGATCAGGTTCTGAATAATCTTCAGACTCTTCTGAACCTGCAAAACTTTCAACCTGCTCTGGAATTTTACTTCCAGGCTCTTTGTCATCAAATTTGACATGCATAGACTCTTCAACACAAAGTGTTTCCAAGTTATACAGTCTGTATGCCTTAGACCGCTCAGAGTAACCTAGAAAGATACCCTTTTGTGCCTTTGCATCAAATTTCTTCAGATAGACTTTATTGTTTAAGATGTAACATGTACATCCAAACTGATGAAAATAAGAAATGTTAGGTTTCCTGCCTTTAAAGAGCTCATATGCTGTTTTATTCAGAATGGGTCTGATATAGATCCTGTTCTGAACATAACAAGCTGTGTTTACTGCTTCTGCCCAAAAGTGTTTTGCCAGATTGTTTTCGTGAATCATGGTTCTTGCAATTTCTTGTAGAGTCCTATTCTTTCTCTCTACAACCCCATTTTGCTGTGGAGTTCTAGGAGAAGAGAATTCATGGACAATTCCAAATTTTTCACAAAATATTTCAAATGGCTCATTTTCAAATTCTCCTCCATGATCACTTCTGACCTTTAAGATTTTCAGTTCCTTTTCAGATTGAACTTGAGTGCAGAACTTTGTAAACACATCATATGAATCATCTTTAGATTTGAGAAACTTAACCCAACTCCATCTACTGTAATCATCAACGATCACCAATCCATATTTACTTCCATATATGGATGCAGTACTCACTGGTCCAAATAAATCAATATGAAGTAATTCCAAGGGTCTGGAGGTAGAAACAATGTCCTTAGATTTGAAAGAAGTTTTAACAATTTTTCCCTTCTGACATGCACCACATAGTGCATCTAAATGATAATCAATGTCTGGTAGTCCTCTGACAAGTTGTAACTTGCTAAGCTTAGAGATTAATCTCTAGTTAGCATGTCCCAACCTTCTGTGCCACAGCCATTTCTTATCACTCACTGACAGAAGACAAACTACCTTCTGATCAGTCAGTTCTGAAAAATTGATCTTGTAAACATTGTTCTTTCTCTTTCCCTTAAAAACAATGGATTGATCATCTTCGTTGACCACTGTGCAGTTGTTTTTATTAAACAAAACGTCATAACCATTATCACAAAATTGACTTATGCTAAGTAGGTTATGCCTTAGTCCATCTACAAGCCACACATTATTGATTGAGACAGAGGAGTTACCTATTGTTCAAGTACCAATGATCTTGCCAGTTTGGTTTCCTCCAAATCCCACAGTTCCTCCCTCTTTCATGGTCAAGGTTAGGAACATAGACTTTTCTCCCGTCATATGTCGCGAGCAGCCACTGTCCAGATACCAGGACTTCTGCTTTTCGTTTCCTTTTAGACATATCTGCAGCATCAACAATTTCAGTTTTAGGTACCCATATTCTCATGGGTCCTCTTTGGTTAGTTCTAGAGGTTCTGAGTTTCATCTGTGTCTTCTGTCTGACATTATCTTGTTCAGTCTTTTTCCAGACTTTGAGTTCAGAACCCTTGGTCTTAGAATGTGACGTACTAAAGACAGCTCCATTCTTTTGAAATCTATGCTTTTTAGTTTCAGACTCTGTTTTCTTCAGAACCTGTTTATTTAGTTCTGATCTCTTCAGAATCTGTAACGTTGGAACTTTTGATTTAGAATCATTCGTTACCTTCTTCTTTTGATTCTTAGGTTTTGACTTTGTCAATTCCTTTGAATTTAAAGATTTAGATCCTGAATGAAAAGCTTTTTCAGATTCAGACACGAAATGAGTCTTCGGACCCTCTCTGATATTATCAGAACAAGGTTTTAGAATTACTTCACTAGAGTTTCCTCCTGTGAAACCAATTCCTCTTTTGTTGTTCTGATTTATACTATAAATCATTGATGCAACCTTGGTTCTATCAATTCCAGTGTTAATAAACTCTTGGAGAGCAGCATCCTACTCAGATAAGGATTTATTATCACCTTTCTTGGCCATTGTTTTCAAATCATTATTTTCTTTTTGCAAAACATCCATTTCCAACTTAGTTGATTCATGGAGTTTCAGCAACTTAATGTATCGTTGCTTAACTCTCCTCAACTCAGTGGATTGGTTCTCGTAATGACCAAGAAGTTCCTTGAGAGAATCAATTAGTTCAGATCTGGTAAGTTTAGAATATACCTCAGTTTCAGTTTCAGAATCTGTACTTGACTCAGCATCAGATGAATCCTTTTCATTCTCAGCAGTAGCTACCAAAGCCAGAGCTATTTTTGCTTCATCTTCAGCATCATCTTTGTCAGATTCAGACTCGTTGTCTAGATCTTCCCATGTTGCCATCAAGCTTTTCTTGAACTGTTTCTTGAACTTGTTGGACTTGAAAATTGCTTTCTTTGATTTTTCTTTGGACTTCTCTTTCTGCAGGTCTGGACATTCAGCAATGAAGTGTCCAACCTTCTTGCAGTTAAAGCAACCTTTCTGATCTTCCTTTCTTGAGCTTTTGTGACTACTGCCTCTGTTCATAAACTTCTTGTTCTTCTTCGCGAGGTATTGTAGTCTGTTGGTGAGCATAGCCATCTCTTGAACAATCTCAGGGTCTTCATTAGAATCTTCAGATGTAGATTCTTCTTCAGACTCTAATGCCTTCAGAGCCTTACTTGACTTGCCTCTGGATTTTAGTGCAATGGACTTAGGCTTCTTGACAGGTTCATGCTCATTTAGACCTATCTCATGACATTTTAAAGAGCTTATACGATCTTCAACACTCAAGGTGTTTAAATCTTTAGCTTCTTCAATGGCTGTCACTTTCGGTCTCCACTTTGCAGGTAAACTTCTAAGAATCTTGTCCACATGATCAGACGCTACGTAACTTTTCTTCAGAATCTGAAGTCCAGAAACAAGAGTCTGAAACCTTGAGTACATTGTCTCAATGCTTTCATCCTCCTTCATTCTGAATAACTCATACTGATGAACAAGCATGGTAGCCTTGGCTTCTCTGACTTTCTTGTTACCCTCATAAAGTGAGCACAATGAGGTGAACATAGCCTTCGCTGTTGATTTGTCACTCATCTTTAAGTACTCTTTATGAGGCAAGGCAGCCACAAGAATGCCTCTGATCGTATGATGTTTCTTATAAAGCTTTTTCTGCTCAGCAGTGTGAGCTTTCCTATCAAGAGCAGCGCCTTCTTCATCCAGCTTCAGATCACCAACACCATCTTCTAGAACGTCCCATAATTCTTCATCCATTCCCATGATGTGACTATACATCTTGGTCTTCCACCAAGAGAACATTTCAGGGTCACCATTAAACATAGGAGGCTTGTTGTGATGTGCAGATCTTTCATTTCTGTTGTTGTTGCTATAATCATAATGAATAGCAGCTCCAGAACCAGAACCTAAAGCTTCATCCCCAGACATGTTTTTCACCAATCGTTTACTGTAACACGGTTAAGTGCAAGCTATAGAACCGGAGCTCTGATGCCAACTGAAGGTGGGAAAAACACAAGAGGGGGGGGGGGGGGGGGGGGGGGAGGTTGAATTGTGTTTTCAAAAACGTTTCTCTCTTACGAAAAATAACAATGTTCTCAGGATACAGAGTCTGATAGAGTTCAGAGTCTGATCAGAGTTCAGAGTCTTAGCAGCGGAATATAGAACAAATGCAAGAAAGAAAGAAGACACAAGCAATTTATACAGGTTCCTTCCACAATCCGGAAGTAGTCCTGTCCCCCTTGCACTTCCAAGGAGAGTTCCACTAAAATGTAATATCAAATTACAAGTTGCTCAAACACACAGGTATGAGACTTCCTTTGCTCGATCACACAAGAAAGAGACTTCAAAATGCTCAAGCACACAAGCAAGAGACTTCAAAACAATTGCAGAGAATTGAAAAGAGTTTTGAATACTTGATATACAATCAGAGGTATTCACAAAACAAAATGAAACAGAACAGACTCTGTTTTTCTCTAGAAACTTAGAAATTCTAAGATATAACTTTTGTAAGAATTATCTAAGTTGTTGATGAGCAATGTTTGCGACTTGGAGTATGAGAAATAGTCTTGTTCGCGTGTATGCGTTGTAATTCTTGTAGCACCGTTCTTCAAGTCTTCAGCTCTATTTATAGAGGGTTTGAGAGACGTTGGGAACTAGCCAGCTCATCATTTGTCTTGATCAAAGCTTTGAATAAATCACCATTGATCTTTTGCCCGATTTGATGTTTACCGTTGTGAAAACAAATTCAAATCCATTCCAATAATAAATTTAACAAAGACTGCCATTGTTGCTGTTATCCTTGTCTTGTATAGGAGACACAATGCAGAGAAGGTGGTTGCAGAGACTTAGTGGTTGTACAGTTCGTACTTGTACTTTGTCAACGCTGCTTGGCTTCTGAATAACTTGGCTTCTGATGAAACTGGCTTCTGAGAATTGGCTTCTGATGACGTCATCTTCAGAGGCGCTTTTCTTCAGACATATTATGCTTCTGACTTTTTCAAGAGCGCTTTCTTCAGACGCACTTTCATTCAGATGCTCTTCAAGCTTTGATCTAGAATTCCTTTGCTCTTTAATTTATTCAGTCAGAACCTCTTGTAAATAAATTCTTTGATAATGGTCCGGCACACTTGAATAAACTTTTAGCATATCCAATTGATAATTTTTAATACCTTGTTATCATCAAAACTTAAGTGGCGTAATTGTGAAACACCCTTTGTTCCAACAAATTATCCATATCAGGGAATGGCTCAATGTCCTTGATTTGAAGCTTCTCAACGACTCTTAATGTGATGGCACTCTTCTCAAACATCTCTCAAGTTTTATATGATTTTGAATGTCTTTTGATGTTTAAAAATTATTACACTATTTACAGAATCACTTTTGGACATTTGGGAGTAAAAATGGGGATTTTTGGTGAAAAATGGTCATAAAGCCGTAGCTACCCAGTTTTGCTCGCCTTAAGCGAGTAGCCTTCCTCGCCTCGCGAGTTTTTTTCTTGTGGCTCGCCACTGCGAGTAGATGTCCTCCCCTCGCGAGTTATGCTATGTCAGATTGCCTATGATGAATTCTTGTACCGTTTTCAGTTGTTTCAGTTTTGAATTGAGCTTTGTTATGAACATGTGAATTGTTGATATATGACTTACCTTTCCAGTAGCCTCGTTTTGATATGCAAATCTCCTACGATTGATTTTATATGAATTTATGATGAAGTTGTCTAAGATGTCAAGTTGTAAGAAACTGCCTAAGACGTCAAGTTGTGAGTTGTTGTCTAAGATGATGAAGTTATAAGACGTTGTCTAAGTTGTTGTGTTGCATTGGTTGATGAGTCCAAGCATAGTCATTAAAGATGAGGGCTGATGGCCCTGAGAGCTTTGCTCTAAATGATGAGGGCTTATGCCCTAAGAGTTATTACTCTAAATGTTGAGGGCTTATGCCCTGGGAGCTTACTCCAAATGATCAGGGCTGATGGCCCTGAGAGCTTTGATCTAAATGATGAGGGCTTATGCCCTGAGAGTTATTACTCTAACACGTTAAGGGCTTATGCCCTGATTGGTACCACATGTATATTGAAGTCGTTGTCCTTGCATATGTCGAGTGTTGTGTCGTCGTTGATGCATTGTCGTCGTCGTCGAGTTGTCAATGAATTAATAAGAGGTTAATGAAGAATTATGTGAAGTATTAACATTTGTAATTGCTGTTGTTTATGTTGTTAAATTCTTTTAATGAATTATATGCTTATTATTAGTGAATGTGAATCTCACCCCTTTTGTTTGAATGTTGCCTCTACGTGGGTAACGTGCAGATAACCAGGACTAGCTGTTGAAGTGAGTTGACTCTCTCACGTGTGTCTTAGGTGCTCTGATACGTAACGGGATGAGAATTTTGTTGTTGCTTCTATTCCTTACGTATTATTTTACGATTTTTCATGAACATGTCGTTGGAATAATTTTATTAGATTTTACGTTGAGGTCTTTATGCCAAAGTTGTTTAAATGTTGAATGATTTCCACTGCGATGTAATTTGAAATTTTGATATGACATGTTTTAAATAAATAGTAATTTTATTCTATTTATGAATTTATGAAAAGAAGTGTGACATTCCGTATATGTTGAAATACTCTGATTTTATGCATGATTTACATTGTTTGGGAATACGGGGTGTTACAATTGGTATCAGAGTAGGTCGGTCTGTCCGACAAAATAGATGAGTCGTGTAGTGTCGTGTATCAATTGATATATTTTTATGTGTCATACTGGTTGTTGTTTGTTGTGTAGAGAACTGGTTGGAGTATAACCATGTTCATATTAATTGTTTTAGTAAGTCGGTGCATTATTCTTCTGCTGAAGAAGAGAGTGGAGCAGAGTTTTTTACTTCTAAGCAGCTGAAGCAGTTAGTTCGTGATGGAGTTCCACTGTTTTCTTTGATGGTGTCTTTGTCTGTTGAGAATCATGCAGTAATTGATAAGTTGCAAGTTGTGTGTGAATTTCCAGAAGTCTTTCCTGATGAGATTCCTAATGTGCCGCCAGTGAGGGAAGTTGAATTTTCGATTGATCTTGTTTCGGGTACGAAGCCTGTGTCTATGGCGCGTTACCGTATGTCGGCTTCTGAGTTGGATGAGTTGAAGAAACAGTTAGAAGATTTTCTTGACAAGAAGTTTGTAAGACCGAGTGTTTCACCTTGGGGAGCGCCGGTGTTGCTGGTCAAGAAGAAAGATGGTAGCATGAGGTTGTGTATTGATTACCGACAGTTGAACAAAGTGACGATAAAGAATAGTTATCCACTTCCATGAATTGATGATTTAATGGATCAGTTAGTGGGTGCACGTGTGTTTAGCAAGATTGATTTGAGGTCGGGCTATCATCAAATTAAGGTGAAAGATGAGGATATGTAGAAGATGGCCTTTAGGACGCGTTACGGACATTACGAGTATACCGTGATGCCTTTCAGTTTTACTAATACACCTGGTGTATTTATGGAGTACATGAATCGTATCTTTCATGCTTATTTGGATTGCTTTGTTGAGGTGTTTATTGATGATATTCTGATATACTCTAAGTCTAAAGAGGAACATGCCGAGCATTTGAAGATTGTTTTGCAAGTGCTGAAAGAGAAAAAGTTGTATGCCAAGTTATCAAAGTGTGAATTCTGGTTGAATGAAGTGAGTTTTCTTGGCCATATTATTTCTGGTAATGGTATTGTTGTAGATCCGTCTAAGGTTGATGCAGTATCACAATGGGAGACTCCTAACTCAGTTACCGAGGTTAGAAGCTTTTTGGGGTTGGCAAGTTATTATCGCAGGTTTATAGAAGGATTTTCAAAGTTACCACTTCCGTTAACTTAGTTGACCTGTAAGGGTAAAGCTTTTGTGTGGGATGTTCAGTGTGAAAATAGCTTTAATGAATTGAAACAGCGGTTGACGACGACTCCAGTTTTAATTTTACCAAGGTCCGATGAACCTTTTGTTGTGTATTGTGATGCGTCCAAGTTGGGTTTAGGTGGTGTGCTTATGCAGGATAACAAGGTAGTGGCTTATGCATCGAGGCAATTGAGGATTCATGAACGAAATTATCCTACTCATGTTCTTGAGTTAGCCGCAGTGGTATTTGTGCTTAAGATTTGGAGACATTATTTATATGGTTCAAGATTTGAAGTGTTCAGTGATCATAAAAGTCTAAAGTATTTGTTTGACCAGAAGAAATTGAATATGAGGCAGCGAAGGTGGCTAGAACTGTTGAAAAATTATGATTTTGGGCTGAATTATCATCCAGGTAAAGCTAATGTTGTTGCGGATGCTTTAAGTAGGAAGACTCTACATATGTCTGCTATGATGGCTAAAGAGTTTGAGCTGCTAGAACAGTTTAGAGACCTGAGTTTAGTTCGTGAATTGTCACCTCATAGTGTGAAGTTAGGGATGCTGAGAATTGATAATGAATTTTCGAATAGTATTAAAGAAGCACAGACAACGGATGTAAAGTTTGTGGATTTGTTGGTTGATAATAATCAGACTGAAGATATTGACTTCAAGGTTGATGATCAGGGAGTGTTGCGTTTTCGAGGCAGAATTTGTATTCCTGACAATGATGAGATGAAGAAGATGATTCTGGAAGAAAGTCATAGAAGTAGTTTGAGTATTCATCCAGGAGCTACAAAGATGTGTCACGATTTGAAGAAGTTGTATTGGTGGTCTGGGTTGAAACGTGATGTGGCACAATTTGTGTATTCCGATTTGATTTGTCAGAAGTCAAAAGTTGAGCATTAGAAACCTGCTGGGTTGATGACACCGTTAGATGTGCCAGAGTGGAAATGGGATAGTATATCCATGGACTTTGCGACGAGTTTGCCGAATACTCCAATAGGACATGACGTTATTTGGGTGATTGTAGATAGATTGACGAAGTCGGCTCATTTTGTTCCGATCAACATCAGTTTTCCTGTATCACAGTTGGCAGAGATTTACATTCGAGAGGTTGTGAAGCTACATGGTGTTCCGTCGAGCATTGTGTCGAATAGAGATCCAAGGTTTACTTCTAGATTTTGGAAGAGTTTGTAAGAGGTTTTGGGTTCTAAGTTGTGGTTGAGTTCGGCGTATCATCCGCAGACAAATAGTCAGCCGGAAAGGACAATTCAGTCGTTGGAGGACTTGTTGAGAGTTTGTGTACTTGAGCTTGAGCAAGGAGGAACTTGGGATAGTCATCTTCCGTTGATAGAGTTCACGTGCAATAATAGTTATCATTCTAGTATCGGAATGGCACCATTTGAAGCCTTGTATGGTCGGAGGTGCAGAACTCCGTTGTGTTGGTTCGAGTCAGGTGAGAGTGTAGTTTTGGGCCCGGATATTGTTCAGCAAACTACTGAGAAGGTTAAGTTGATCCAAGAGAAGATGAAAGCGTCGCAGAGTCGACAAAAGAGTTATCATGATAAGCGTAGGAAAGACCTTGAGTTTCAGGAAGGAGACCATGTATTTTTGAGAGTTACTCCTGTGACTGGTGTTGGACGTGCATTGAAGCCAAATAAACTGACCCCGAGATTTATTGGTCCATATCAGATATCAGAAAGAATTGGAACAGTGGCGTATCGAGTGGGTTTACCACCGCATCTTTTGAATTTGCATGATGTGTTTTCATGTGTCACAACTTCGGAAGTATATTCCGGATCCATCTCATGTAATTCCAATGGATGATATGCAAGTTAGAGATAACCTTACGGTTGAGACCTTACCAGTGAGAATTGAAGGTCGTGAAGTGAAGACGTTGAGAGGCAAGGAAATACCTCTAGTGAAGGTCGTTTGGGGAGGAGCGACTGGTGAAAGTTTAACGTGGGAGTTGGAAAGTAAGATGCTAGAGTCTTATCCAGAGTTGTTTGCTTGAGGTACATTTTCGAGGACGAAAATTCTATAAGTTGGGGAGAGTTGTAACGCCCTATTTATTTATTCGATTATTATATTGAGTTTCGAGTCTAATTATATGTTTTATTTAATTATGTGGTATGTTGATATTTTCCTAAATGGCTTTATTTATTTATTTAGTAGAATATGGCTAAAAATAGGATAATTAGACTTGAGGGGCTGAAATAGAATTTAGAGGAGTTTAGTGGACTTAAGTGAATTATGAGAGTTGGTTAAGAATATAAAAAGAGAAAACCTAGAGTCAGAATAGTTTTCACGTAAAAACAGTTTTTGGGAGAAAAGGGAGAAAAAGTGAGAAGACAAAGAAGAGGAGCTAGGTCTGCGATTTCATCATCCAAGGTAAGGGTGGGACTAGCTTTCTTTAATAAGGGTTATATAATTCTGAAATTGAATTTAACATGTTGTAGGTAGTGAATTTGGGATTTTGGGAATTAGGTTTAATTTCATAAAAATGATGTAGAAAGTGTGTAATTGCATGAATTAATGTAAGGAAGTGATGTCTAGGTCGTAGATTACACGTAGGTATTGATTCCTAACAATTTTGGGGTTTAGAAGGTTGAATTTTGACTTCTAGGGTGAGAACAAAGGTCTGTTCGCAGACCCTTCTGTCATCGCTCGCCCAGCGAGCGATTATCCTCGCCTCACGAGCTGATGTAGTAGCTCGCCTAGCGAGCAATGTTTACCCGCCCGGCGAGTAGTCCCAACTCGCCACAGCGAGTGCTTTTCCTCGCCTAGCGAGCTGTTCAGAAGAAAATAGTGATTTTTGGGGAAAAGAAGTTTTGGGTCAAGTTTTATATGATTTTGAATGCCTTTGGATGTTTAAAAATTATTAGACTAATTACAGAATCACTTTTGGACATTTGGGAGTTAAATAGGGGATTTTTGGTGAAAAATGGTCATAAAGCCGTAGTTACCCAGTTTTGCTCGCCTTAAGCGAGTAGCCTTCCTCGCCTCGCGAGTTGTTTTTTTGTGAGCTCGCCACCGCGTGTAGATGTCCTCGCCTCGCGAGTTATGCTGTGTCAGATTGCCTATGATGAATTCTTGTACCGTTTTCAGTTGTTTCTGTTTTGAATTGAGCTTTGTTATGAACATGTGAATTGTTGATATATGACTTACCTTTCCAGTAGCCTCGTTTTGATATGAAAATCTCCTACGATTGATTTTATATGAATTTATGATGAAGTTGTCTAAGATGTCAAGTTGTAAGAAACTTTCTAAGACATCAAGTTGTGAGTTGTTGTCTACGATGATGAAGTTATAAGACGTTGTCTAAGTTGTTGTGTTGCATTGGTTGATGAGTCCAAGTATAGTCATTAAAGATGAGGGCTGATGGCCCTGAGAGCTTTGCTCTAAATGATGAGGGCTTATGCCCTAAGAGTTATTACTCTAAATGTCGAGGGCTTATGTCTTGGGAGCTTACTCCAAATGATGAGGGCTGATGGCCCTGAGATCTTTGCTCTAAATGAAGAGGGGTTATGCCTTGAGAGTTATTACTCTAACAAGTTGAGGGCTTATGCCCTGATTGGTACCACATGTATATTGAAGTCGTTGTCGTTGCATATGTTGAGTGTTGTGTCATCGTTGATGCATTGTTGTCGTCGTCGAGTTGTCAATGAATTAATAAGAGGTTAATGAAGAATTATGTGAAGTATTAACATTTGTGTCATACCCCAATTTTTGACCTAAGACCCCATTTTTTTTTCTTGCCTTTTTAGGAAAAATTTTGGCAGAGGTATTTTTAAAATACCTCATTCTTTTATCATTCAAGGACAAATTTCAAATCACAAAAATAGGTTTTAATTTGTTTAATTTGATTGTTTTTCATCGTTATTAATTTACCCCAAAATTAAAAAGAGAGCATAAAATGAAAATTCATCAAGAATACTCTACCAGAACGTTCTTCAAAACGTTCTGGTCATACTACAAGTAAAACAAAGTGACCTCATCATGTCCCATCAAGTATGCCACTAGATTACAGCTCCACAACACCACATGTCTTGCTTCAAAAGTGCATGGAACTAAAAGAATGTTCTTGAGAACATTATGGTGAAACCACAAATGGATAAGGATGATGTCACACTATCACATCCAATTACAACTATCTACAGCAAGAACACAACTGTGTTACAACCTCACATGGGCTGTCATGGGTTGTCTCAAAAGGCTTAGAAAGAAGAGAATGTTCTTCAGAACATTCTACACTTGTTAAATCCACATTTTTCTCATTCTTGCACACCAAGTATTGAACATACTTGCAGAACGTTCTTGATGTTCCAGAACGTTCTGGAGAACGTTCTGCAAGAACAAAATTCACTTTTTTTTTCATTTTTGTGCACCAAGCAACAAAAACATAAGCACTTGGGCTGATTTTAGCAAGCAAAACACAGCTGTTTTTGGCTGTAAAACTTCAAGCCTTTCACTTATATAAATACAAGCACATAGCAAGGTAATTGGAGGAGGAACTTACACCCAAAAAATTCTATCTCTCTCAAAGTGAATATTCTCACTACTCTCAAAAACTCTCCAAACACACAAACAAATATCCAAAAAAAAAACTCTTTCCTTTCTCATCATCATCAACAAACAAACAAAAAACAACATATCATCTTCACCAAAACAAACAAAAATCAAACAAAACAACCCTCCTTTTTTTCTTTTCTTTTTCTACTCTCTCCACAAAGGTATATCATCTTCCCTTTTTCCTCTTCTCTTTTTCTTCTTCTCCTTTTCTTTTCTTCCTGTCATATTCCTCTCTCTCTCTCTCTCGTGTTTCTCTCTCTCTCTCTCTCTCTATCTCACTCTCTCTATTTTTTTTCTTCATTTATTTTACGCTAAATACACACAAATTAATCCAGAGTGCTCTGGTCCTAAAATTAATTGTTAATATTATATTTTTGTATAATTTAATAATTCTCCAGAACAATCTAGTCCTTGTTAATTAGATTAATCCAGAGTGTTCTGGTCCAAAACTAACTGCTTATATTGTATTTTTGTTTATTTTATATTTCTCCAGAACAATCTGGTCCTTGTTAATTAAATTAATCCAGAGTGTTCTGGTCCTAAACTAACTGTTTATATTATATTTTTGCTTATATTTCTCCAGAACAATCTGGTCCTTGTTAATTAAATTAATCCAGAGTGTTCTGGTCCTAAACTAACTGTTAATATTATATTTTGTTTAATTTAATTACTCTCCAGAATAATCTGGTCCTAATTAATAATCAAATTAATCCAGAGTTCTCTGGTCCAATATTTATCACTAATATTTTTCTACTTTTCCTTTTATATTTCTCCAGAATGTTCTGGTCCTGTATATATAAAATACCATATATTTTGTTGAACTAACATTAACTAAAAAATCTTCTTTTCACGCCATGCGCATTTAATTTTTTCTCAAACGGATCGCCATCGCTCAAATGCGAGTCCGTCCCCTTTTTTTAAGCAAATCTTTTTCACGCCATGCGCGTTTAGTTTTTTCTCAAACGGGTCGCCATCGCTCAAATGCGAGTCCGCCCCCTTTTTTAAGCAAATTTGTTTTCACGCCATGCGCGTTTAATTTTTTCTCAAACGGATCACCATCGCTCAAATGCGAGTCCGTCCCCTTTTTTAGCAAAACTTTTTTTCATGCCATGCGCGTTTAATTTTTTCTCAAACGGATCGCCATCGTTCAAATATGAGTCCGCCCTCTTTTTTTTTAAGCAAACTTTTCGCCAAGCGCGACCAAATCATTTTCATAAATAAAATCAATCAAAACAAAAACATTTTCTTGCCCTAGAACTACGTAGCTTTGATTTCTCCATCGCACCTGGAGATACGTAGGAGCAAGATGAAACTCTTGTCAAGCACAATAATAAAAAAACCAAAAAACATTTTCTCACACCATAATAATAAAAAAACCAAAAAACATTTTCTCACACCACAATAATATAAAAAAACAACAAAAACATTCAAATAACAAAAATCACAAAATATTTTCATAACAAACCTTGATTTTTAATCAAGTAACCGTTCCTGTTTATTTTCTTTCTTAATCAAATTTCAAAGCAACTTTAATTCTATTTCGAGTCTATTTTCTTCAACATTAAAAAAATACAAACAAGCTTATTTCGCCACTTGGCTTTTTATTTAATTTTTTTTTTCAAAACCAATAAAAAACACAAAACCAATCAAACGTCAATTTCTACCCCGAACTACGAGGTTTTGATCCCTCACGGGTACGTAGGCAAATGACGCTCGTCCTTTCAAATCCATAAAAAATGTAGATAATAGGCTTCTTTTTTCTTTCAAATCTCTATTTTTTAATTCCGCCTTTTAAACAAAATTAAGCAAGTAATAGCACAAAAAGTAAAATAAAGTCAAAAGGTTCTCGTAGAGTACTACGAATATTTAGGGTGCTAATACCTTCCCTAAATATAACTAACCCCCGAACCCAAATCTCTTTCAAACGGGTAATTTGAACTTTTTCCCCCTTTCTTAAAAAAATTAAAAGGTTCAGTCGTGAATAAAAAATAGTGAGTCAAAGCTAATCAAACTGCCTTGATCTCCGAAAAATGACGCGACAGAAATGGCGACTTCACTGGGGACAATATTCGAGGGTTAAGCCTAACTTGACTTTGTTTAAATTTTTGTGCTATAACTTGCTTTACAAAAAAAAAGAAGATGGAAATATGTGTATATGTTTTCTTCCTTCATTTTTTCGTTCTTAACGTGAGTGGTGAGATAAGTCCTAACCCAGGCTTGAGAGAAATTTAAGATAGGAGTGGTAGAATCATAGTGACATTCCGAGAGTATTCTCGTGTTTTGGAACATGTGATATAACCATTCTTAGCGGAGGATCTTGAAGTAGTATATGTCGGCGTGTGTTGTCACGTTTTGACTTTATTACTTTTACGTTTCCGTCAAAGCTAAGGACCTTTAGTTACCCTTAACCCATCTTGACCTCTTAGGATGTAGTGCGGTGGCTAACCAAGTGTTGTCTTGGTATTAGTCGACACGCGATACTACACTCAAACGAGACTTTCCTATGGACGTTATTGGTCCGGGTGTTGTCCCGTCATCCAATAAAATTCAAAGGGGGTTGGACTTTGGGAACTTGGTAGAACCCGTGATACAGGTACAAAGGAAACCATAGTCCTCACCAATGGCGTATTTACCCTCAACTCCAACATTATGGACTAAACCTCACCATGTTTTCACCGTTTGTGTAGCATAAATCATGCATACATGCATTCATCCATAATAATTTTCTCATTAAAAATCGAAGGACTTCGACAAGTTTTTTGTAAACATCAAAGAAACGGACCTTGTAAGAATGAGCACCAAGAAATTCAACTTCAAAAATCTTAACTAAGCTTTAGCTTTAAAGAACTTTTTCCTTGGTTTCGTTCTTACCTTTGAAAGGGGAACCGATTGCAATATCTTTCCAATTTTCAAGTAAAACCATGTGCTGCTACAATGTTTACAATTCACTTTGATAAACCATTCAAAAAATGTGTGTCTATTTTTGCATAAACATCATACATCATTCCGCATCCATAGTTTCTAGTCTGAGTCTCACACTGTGTCTTTTCTACAAAAGGTCAATCCATTAGTCAACTCGTATCTACAACACTCGAGCAAATCATAAAAAAGAATGGATTTGATTGAACAAGAAAACTAGAGACTCCGTGAAGTGGTAACTATACTCAAGGGAGAGTTGGAAAGGCTAACCGCCATGGTAACTACTTGGTTGGCTGCTCAGACTCAATCGTCGGTCCCTCAGCCTACCAGTACTTCCCTAGCTCAACCAAATACGTCTTCTATGCCCATTTCAATAGTGTTTGCCAGTACTCCACAAAGTACTATGGTTGAAGGTTATCTCTAGAGCACACCCTTTAGTGTTGGTGAAGTACTCCACTCCCATGTCTCTAGTGTTTCGTTGCCCACTACCCAACATGCGATCTCTGTTCCACCGCCTGATACAAAGATTCCTCAAGATACAATGACTTTCACAACTCTAGTGGTTCATACTGTCCAACGAGACCATAAACCCATCTATCACTCAGAAAATGTGGTTGCATATGACCAGGTGGACGAATTGAAAGAAAAGTTTGATAAAATACAACTGGAATTGAAAGCTCTCTGTATGAAAAAAACTGTTTGGGAAGAATGTGTATGATCTTTGCCTGGTTCTAAATGTCGTGATACCACCCAAATTCAAGGTCCCTGATTTTGAGAAGTACAAAGGGAGCACTTGCCCTGAGACTCATTTGCTTATGTACGTGAGAAAGATGTCTGTGCAGGCTGGTAATGATGAGCTCCTCATCCATTGTTTCCAATATAGTGTGACTAGTGCCGCACTGATATGGTACATGGGTCTGAACAAGGTTGACATCAAAACTTTCAACGATTTGTGTGAGACTTTCGTCCAACGATACAACTACAACTTGCACTTGGCCCCAGACAGAAGCGAACTGCAGGCCATGACCCAGGATGATAATGAATCCTTCAAAGCTTATGCACAACGTTGGAGAGATTTTGCCGCACAAGTTCAACCACCTCTGGAAGAGAAAGAGTTGACCAAGATCTTCCTGAAGACTCTGGATCAGTTTTATTATGAGAACATGGTTGCAAGGGCACCCAACAACTTTGCAGAGATGATGACAATGGGTATGTATCTGGAAGAAGGAGTCCGTGAAGGACGTTTGGTCAAAGAAATTATTCCCACTGACAGTTCCGAGGAGAGAGACCCGAAGGTGAGTACGGTGAAAGTTTGGCCTCAACAACAATATCAGGTTCATCACCCTGTTGCCGCTGTTATGCCCGACGCCAATGCTGTTCAAAATCTGGGTTATCTACCCCAGTTTCAACAATATCAACAACAACATCAATAACAGCCTCGACAACAGGCTCCTCGGCAATTCAATCCACAGAATCGTGCTCCAAGGACACAGATTGATCTGATTCCCATAAAGTATGCAGAGTTGCTCCCAACTTTACTTAAAGAGCGATTGGTCTACACTAAAGCACCTCTTTCGGTGCCAGCAAGTTTGCCAGCAGGGTATAGGGCTGACCTCTCTTGTACCTTCCATCAAGGGGCACCAGGTCACGACATTGAGCATTGTTTTGCTTTGAAGAAAATAGTTCAGAAGTTGATCCGAGCCAACCTTTTATCTTTCGAGGGTTCAACTCCAATTGTGTAAGCAGATTGTTGGGCGTAATTTATCAACATGGGGCAAGACTACCGAATCATGGTACTTAATGTCAACATATTTAATGATAGCTGCACTTGGGTCGCTGTTGATGTCCCTTCAACTACTCTCTTGTTCAAATAGTATGTTCGGTTGTTGTTTTCTAGTTTTTTCGAAAAAAATCCTTTCGCCCCACCCGAGACGAAAGCAAACTTGTATATGGCTTTTTGCTTTAAGTGTTTACATCACTAATAAAAAGTCGTTTTAATCCCGACTTTGCTTTGTTTTATTTCATGTTTTTCTGGAAAATATGGTAGTACAAAAAACCAAAAATATACAATCATCCTCAAATAACTGCATAACCATAACTTATACTTACATGTAAAAATCGAATAATCAAATCATGCATTAATAAACCCGTTGAACATATTAACCCTGTACTCTCTCCCAACTTTGATTTCCCTATGTCCGAAACTCGAGGAAGAGGATGATGAAGAAGCTCCCGTCGAAATTTCTTGCCTACTGGGGCATCTTAAGCCGTCAAAATCATAAACAAAAAATATCAAGAAGTGTGTCCAAAACAGGGCATTCACTTACAAAGATTGGCACGAGATGCTACCATCATGCTTCAAGCGCACACTTCAACAGGGGCAACGCCCCCCTCCTTCCCTCAGTATACAACGTGGAGGTCGTCGAAGTCCCGTCGACAGGAGTTTTGCTGAAATCCAAGCTGGATTGGACTCAAAATGCATAACAGCCTTGTACAACTATATCAAGGGAGGTTGAAACAAAATTCCAACAAGAAGGCTCGTCCCCGTGGATTTCAAGAAACCTTGTGCTAAAAAATACACTATCTTTCCAATCCGACTCCAGGGGCAAGTAGATGCCTAACCATGAAGGCCCATGTGCAACAACTCTTGTGACTACAAATGCTGACAAACCCGCATGCCGGTACAGTCAAGAAATACTTTGTCAAAATATGCAAAAATCAATCAACTCAAAAAAATCAAAAAGCTCGATAAGTCGCAATCCTGAAAAGGCGACTTAGGCAAAAATGAGCGTCTCGGTGGACTGAAAACCTGAAAGGGCGGTCCAAGCAAAAATTAGAGACATAAACGAAAATGATTGTCCTGATAGATTGAAAAACCCGCAAGGGCGATCTATGCAAAAGTTAAGGATCAAAAGACAAAGTAACTACATCCGGTCAGGCACAGTCAACCTGGGGGCATCTGGTCATCAAAAGACCTCCGATTCAAAGCATCTGCAAACCCAAGACCCGGAATTGGGGCAATTCAAAGTTGTTAGGGAGAATAGCGGTTACTGTGTTCAATGTACCTTTCCCATATATTTACCATTTTCCAAAAATTTTCAAAAAAATCTGTGGAGCCATGCCCTTGGCAGGCCACCACTCTTTCAAATTAATTTGAGCCTGCGCCCATTTATTTGGAACTCTCATTTATTCTATTTGCAAAATTTCTTCTATTTTTGATGGCAATACCTAAAGTAAAATTTTTCAAAATACAAAACTTTTTTACATCTTTTGAAAAGGGTGAACAACAAACACACTCTCTTTGAACTCGTGAGTAGGTGAAACACGTGTCAACACGCGCCTCGAGAACAGTTAACCTCTGCGGAATACACAGTCATTGCTTAAAAAAAACGAGAAGCTCGCTAAGTCGAAAACTTGAAAAGGTGGCTTAAGCAAAAAATGAGAGTCCCGGTGGATTAAAAACCCGAAAGGGCGGTCCAGGCAAAAGTTAGGGATTTTCAAAAAAGGAAAAAACAAAACAAAACAAAAAGCATGACTATTGAAGCGTGCCCACGATGAAGCATTCTGGGTCGGCTTGGAAATGGCGACTTCTATCAGATTTCTTGATTGACAGGCTTTCTCCCCAAGAGGTGTCTACTTCACCATCAACTGATACATCATACCGGGCTTTACCCCGACGGAGGCTCGATTCATCTCCAATAATATTATCTCCAATGAAGATTGCCGAGTGCTTGTACTGCGATGTCAGTCCACTTCCCATCTTACATCCTCAAGTCATATACGATCATCAAGTCTTACAAATACAAGTGTCATACATACAAACATACATTCATACATTCATGTATATACACATTCATGCATATACAACATGCGCACAATATCATTTATACATTATTGCATTAATCACCCAAAGTCCTGTTTCGCTGTATCCCTTCAATTTGGTCCTTTTGTTTTTCCTGGTGCCAAGCGAATAGCTTGCAACCACCATTTGTTTCCACTGTGCCAAGCGAATAGCTTGCAAACATCTTTGATACATTTTTGTGCCAAGCGAATAGCTTGCAAATACCTGGTGTGCCAAGCGAATAGCTTGCAAACATTTTTAATACCTTTTGTGCCAGGTTAATACCCTGCAATTACCTTTTGTGCCAGGTTAATACCCTGCAAATACCTTTTATGCCAGGTTAATACCCTGCAAATACATTTGTGCCAGGTTAATACCCTGCAAATACCTTTGCGCTAGGTTAATACCCTGCAAATACCTTTTGCGCCAGGTTAATACCCTGCAAATACCTTTGCGCCAGGTTAATACCCTGCAAATACCTTTTGTGCCAGGTTAATACCTTGCAAATACCTTTTGTGCCAGGTTAATACCCTGCAATTACTTTTTGTGCCAGGTTAATACTGTAACACCCCGTTTTCCCAGCATAAAAATTTCTTTAAAATAAATAATCAGAGTGAACACATAACGGAGCGTCACATTCTTTAAAACATCTCAAGTAATGGATAAATAATAATTTATTCCTTCAGGAAAATAGTCATTTAAAAATATTCAAACATTGCAGCGGAAATCATTAAAATCATCACAAAAGTTTCTGGCACGCAGGCCTAATCAACGTCTCAGAAAATTCTCAACATAATCATAATCATGAAAGTCAAAATAAAAGAATACGCAAGGAACAGAGAAAACATAATCAAAGGTTCCCCATCCCGTTACGTATCAGAGCACCTAGACACAACCGAGGAAAGCCTCACACGACTGCACCTAATCTTGGTTACCTGCACTTTCCCACAAGGCGGCAATTCCAACAGAAGGGGTGAGATTTCACATTCAATAATAATAAGCATATAATACAAACAAAATGCATTTAACAACTTAATTCAACTTCATTTAATAATGTTATCTCACATAATTATTCATTTACTACTTCACTTATCATCATAGACATCGTCATTAACTAATAATAGTCCTTCATATAAAGTTTCATCAACAACTCAAGGTTAAATAACAACGACACAACTTCAACTTAACAATGCAACTTAGACTTCTTATTCATCTTAGACCATCTCGACAAAATGCAACTACGACCTCTTAATCATGCAAGTGGTACCAACCAGGGCATCAAGCCCTCAACGTATAAGCGTAAATAGGCTCACAGGGCATCAAGCCCTCAACTTACAGGGCATCAAGCCCTCAACGTATAAGCGTAAATAGGCTCACAGGGCATCAAGCCCTCAACGTATAAGCGTAAATAGGCTCACAAGGCATCAAGCCCTCAACTTACAGGGCATCAAACCCTCAACATAATATGTATAAATATACATTACAGGGCATCAAGCCCTCAACTTAAATGGGTATGCATGGACTCAACGTCTTACAACTTAAACAACTTAGACATCTCATATGACTCCAATAATTTGGATCAACATCTTACAATTTAAACAACTTAGACCAACATTAACATCCTAATCACGACAACAAGGAAGCACCATTAAATAATATGCAGCAAGTCAACATCAACAATAATCACCCAGTATAACCAATACAACTTCATATGAACATCTTTCACAATATATAAATCTGTCACATAATTCCAACTCTAAATCATCAATTAACTTCACTAAACAATGCACATTAAACCCTCGTGTTTATAGCTATACTAGTTTCTACTTATTGATTTTTCTATAACCCTATGACATCTTGACAACAAGTTCAGTCCTAACAGTCCTAATACAATTAAAGGTAAGCTCATGATATAATATTCTTAATTCGTCACATAACTTCATAAATTCATATAAAATTATTCGCAAGGTATTTTTGTGTCAAACCAACGCCATTGGAAAGACAATTCAACTATCTACAACTTTCGCGTTTACAACTAAGGCCAATTCTGTACCGATCAATACCAGTTTTTATTTCAAATTTGGGTACAGAAACTGAAATTTCACTATGACCTACGTGTAGTAATTTGACGATAACTTAAGTTCTAAGAATGATTTTGAAGTCCAACCAAAGCCATTAGAAAGCTAACATTTTTGTCTACAACTTTTGTGTTTACACCTAAGACAAATTCTGTACCTATCAGTACCAGTTTTTATTTGAAATTCAGGTACAGAAGTGGAAGCGAAAAGTTGTGCTGAAATCTCATGAAAATTACTGTGACCTACGTGTAGTAATTTGACCATAACTTAAGTTCTAAGAATGATTTTGAAGTCAAACCAAAGCCATTAAAAATCTAACACAATTATCTACAACTTTCATGTTTACACCAAAACCCAGTTCAAAACAGAAACGTGTGAAAAAGGCGCAAGAACATGAAACAGGAGATGCTGTCACTGTGCAGCTCTCGGGAAAAGTGACATTTTCCACCCAAAAACTTCGTTTTAACTCCGATTTTCACCAAACTTGACCCTATAGTTCACTCTTACATAACCTAACTTAATACAACACAAAACACAGCAATCCAACTCCAATTCATGCACAGTTCATTAGCTCTATTCATCATCAATTATTCTTTTTACCAACAACCCTATTCTTTCTAAACTCTATCATTCTCAACAATTCTGACACCAATCATTACAGAATAATCAAGCAGCATTCCATACATTAAAATTAACAGTAACAACACACAATTCATCAGTTTTCATGGGAATTCACAAATTAAACCCTAAACTCATTTCTACCTATTTTCTCATGAACCACTAATCAAACATGAAGAATTAAGCCCTTAATTAGAGAAGTGAAACCCCACCCTTACCTTAGTATTGATGATCGGCGGTCTCTCTCCCTCTTGGTTCTCTCTTCTCTTGTTTTCTCCCTTTTTCTCCAAAAGCAGTTTCACGTAAAAACTTTTCTAAACCTAGTTTCCTCCTTATATCTTTCTTCAATCCACTTTATCTTATTTTCTCTATTTTCACTAAACTCTTCTAAATTCCAAAACAGCCCCACATCTCAATATTTATATTATTTTCAAATCTTATTCTAGTAAATAATAAAATAAGTCTTTAAATAAAATATCAACACATCACATAATCGTATAAAATCACATAAATCATCAAAGTGGACTCTAAACTCTATAAAATAATTAAATAATTAAAGAGGGCGTTACAAATACCCTGCAATTACCTTTTGAATCAGATTCATATCTGCAACTACCTTTTGTGCCAGGTTAATAGCCTGCAAATACCTTCGTGTCAAGCAAGTGTCATCCCTAGTATGTCTAGTCAAAAGATGTCACACAAAAAAAAGGTCTTTGTCTTCATACAACTTGAGGTTTATTTTTGTCTTTCTTCCAAGTGGTAAGTCCTACATAACGGACAACTTGAGGTTTATTTTTGTCTTTTTTCCAAGTGTTAAGTCCTACATAACGGACAGCTTGAGGTTTATTTTTGTTTTTCTTCCAAGTGGTAAGTCCTACATAACGGACAGCTTGAGGTTTATTTTTGTCTTTCTTCCAAGTGGTAAGTCCTACATACCGGACAACTTGAGTTTATTTTTCGTCTTTGTTTCAAGTGGTCAGTCCTAAACAATGGATGTCTTGAGTTTATCCTCTTATCATTTTTTCGAATGGTCAGTCCCAAACAACGGACTACTTGTGTTTACCTGTCATTCTCTCAAGTGTCATCCCCAGCGTAGCTGTTCAAGTGATGTCACTAATCAAGTCAATTCCAATGGTGTCATCCCCAGCGTAGCTGTTCAAGTGATGTCACTAATCAAATCAATTTCAAAATTCAAAAGTGTCATCCCCAGAGTGTTTGGTCAAGAGTTGTCACCAAAAGGTTTTGTTTCATTAAACTATCATTCCAAACAAATGCAACAGTAGACAACCATTTTCCCCAGTGAAACTACATTATCCCCAAGGGTAGTCGGATCCCTTTTCCTCCAAAGAATTTGGGTATCCCGTTGTTATTTCTCATTCCAGTCAAGTCACCTTTGTCATAATTGCATCATGAACATTCATAGCATCTTAGGTCAAAAATGGTGTACTCTGTATTTAAGTCTCTTCAGCCCGTCAAATAAAAGATTTCATCTTCAAGTCTCCGGACGAAGAAACTTAAATAGGGGCATCTGTCATACCCCAATTTTTGACCTAAGACCCCATTTTTTTTCTTGCCTTTTTAGGAAAAATTTTGGCAGAGGTATTTTTAAAATACCTCATTCTTTTATCATTCAAGGACAAATTTCAAATCACAAAAATAGGTTTTAATTTGTTTAATTTTATTGTTTTTCATCGTTATTAATTTCCCCCAAAATTAAAAAGAGAGCATAAAATGAAAATTCATCAAGAATACTCTACCAGAACGTTCTTCAAAACGTTCTAGTCATACTACAAGTGAAACAAAGTGACCTCATCATGTCCCATCAAGTATGCCACTAGATTACAGCTCCATAACACCACATGTCTTGCTTCAAAAGTGCATGGAACTAAAAGAATGTTCTTGAGAACATTCTGGTGAAACCACAAATGGATAAGGATGATGTCACCCTATCACATCCAATTACAACTATCTACAGCAAGAACACAACTGTGTTATAACCTCACATGGGCTGTCATGGGCTGTCTCAAAAGGCTTAGAAAGAAGCGAATGTTCTTCAGAACATTATACACTTGTTAAATCCACATTTTTCTCATTCTTGCACACCAAGCGACAAAGGACAGCACTTGTAGCTTCCAAGAAGTGCCATACAGCTGTGTTTTAGGTGGCCTCTAAGCTTCTACAACTTGCATTCACGTTTGAACTTTTTTTTTGCAAGCTGGAAGTTCCAAAACGTTCTGCAAGAACAAAATTCACTTTTTTTTCATTCTTGTGCACCAAGCAACAAAAACATAAGCACATGGGCTGTTTTTAGCAAGCAAAACACAACTGTTTTTGGCTGTAAAACTTCAAGCCTTTCACTTCTATAAATACAAGCACATAGCTAGGCAATTGGAGGAGGAACTTACACCCAAAAAATTCTATCTCTCTCAAAGTGAATATTCTCACTACTCTCAAAAACTCTCCAAACACACAAACAAAAATCCAAAAAAAAACTCTTTCCTTTCTCATCATCATCAACAAACAAACAAAAATCAAACAAAAAACAACATATCATCTTCACCAAAACAAACAAAAATCAAACAAAACAACCCTCCTTTTTTTTTCTTTCTTTCTTTTTCTACTCTCTCCACAAAGGTATATCATCTTCCCTTTTTCCTCTTCTCTTTTTCTTCTTCTCCTTTTCTTTTCTTCCTGTCATATTCCTCTCTCTCTCTCTCGTGTTTCTCTCTCTCTCTCTCTCTCACTCTCTCTATTTTTTTTTCTTCATTTATTTTACGCTAAATACACACAAATTAATCCAGAGTGTTATGGTCCTAAAATTAACTGTTAATATTATATTTTTGTTTAATTTAATTATTCTCCAGAACAATCTGGTCCTTGTTAATTAAATTAATCCAGAGTGTTCTGGTCCTAAACTAACTGCTTATATTATATTTTTGTTTATTTTATATTTCTCCAGAACAATCTGGTCCTTGTTAATTAAATTAATGCAGAGTGTTCTGGTCCTAAACTAACTGCTTATATTATATTTTTGTTTATTTTATATTTCTCCAGAACAATCTGGTCCTTGTTAATTAAATTAATCCAGAGTGTTCTGGTCCTAAACTAACTGTTTATATTATATTTTTGCTTATATTTCTCCAGAACAATCTGGTCCTTGTTAATTAAATTAATCCAGAGTGTTCTGGTCCTAAACTAACTGTTAATATTATATTTTGTTTAATTTAATTAATCTCCAGAATAATCTGGTCCTAATTAATAATCAAATTAATCCAGAGTTCTCTGGTCCAATATTTATCACTAATATTTTTCTACTTTTCCTTTTATATTTCTCCAGAATGTTCTGGTCTTGTATATATAAAATACCATTTATTTTGTTGAACTAACATTAACCAAAAAATCTTCTTTTCACGCCATGCGCGTTTAATTTTTTCTCAAACGGATCGCCATCGCTCAAATGCGAGTCCGTCCCCTTTTTTTAAGCAAATCTTTTTCACGCCATGCGCGTTTAATTTTTTCTCAAACGGATCGTCATCGTTCAAATATGAGTCCGCCCTCTTTTTTTTTAAGCAAACTTTTCGCCAAGCGCGACCAAATCATTTTCATAAATAAAATCAATCAAAACAAAAACATTTTCTTGCCCCAGAACTACGTAGCTTTGATTTCTCCATCGCACCTGAAGATACGTAGGAGCAAGATGAAACTCTTGTCAAGCACAATAATAAAAAAACCAAAAAACATTTTCTCACACCATAATAATAAAAAAACCAAAAAACATTTTCTCACACCACAATAATATAAAAAAACAACAAAAACATTCAAATAACAAAAATCACAAAATATTTTCATAATAAACCTTTATTTTTAATCAAGTAACCGTTCCTGTTTATTTTCTTTCTTAATCAAATTTCAAAGCAACTTTAATTCTACTTCGAGTCTATTTTCTTCAACATTAAAAAATACAAACAAGCTTATTTCGCCACTTGGCTTTTTATTTAAAAATCTTTTTTCAAAACCAATAAAAAACACAAAACCAATCAAACGTCAATTTCTACCCCGAAGTACGAGGTTTTGATCCCTCACGGGTACGTAGGCAAATGACGCTCGTCCTTTCAAATCCATAAAAAATGTAGATAATAGGCTTCTTTTTTCTTTCAAATCTCTATTTTTTAATTCCGTCTTTTAAACAAAATTAAGCAAGTAATAGCACAAAAAGTAAAATAAAGTCAAAAGGTTCTCGTAGAGTACTACGAATATTTAGGGTGCTAATACCTTCCCTAAATATAACTAACCCCCGAACCCAAATCTCTTTCAAACGGGTAATTTGAACTTTTTCCCCCTTTCTTAAAAAAATTAAAATGTTCAGTCGTGAATAAAAAATAGTGAGTCAAAGCTAATCAAACTGTCTTGATCTCCGAAAAATGACGCGACAATTTGTAATTGTTGTTGTTTATGTTGTTAAATTCTTTTAATGAATTATATTCTTATTATTATTCAATGTGAATCTCACCCCTTTTGTTTGAATGTTGCCTCTACATGGGTAACGTGCAGATAACCAGGACTGGCTGTTGAAGTGAGTTGACTCTCTCACGTGTGTCTTAGGTGCTCTGATACGTAACGGGATGAGAATTTTGTTGTTGCTTCTATTCCTTACGTATTATTTTACGAATTTTCATTAACATGTTGTTGGAATAAATTTATGAGATTTTACGTTGAGGCCTTTGTGCCAAAGTTGTTTAAATGTTGAATGATTTCCGCTGCGATGTAATTTGAAATTTTGATATGACATGTTTTAAATAAATAGTAATTTTATTTTATTTATGAATTTATGAAAAAAAGTGTGACATTCCGTATATGTTGAAATACTATGATTTTATGCATGATTTACATTGTTTGGGAATACGGGGTGATACATATGCTCTTGCTCTCTCTATCTATCTTTTAGCTTTTTGTTCTATTATTCTGCTGCACTCATAATCTGTGTTAGAACCTGAACCCCTAAGAATCTGACTAGTATTAACCCCCCCTTCTTGTGTTTTTCTCACCTTCAGTTGGTATCAAAGCACCTTATGTGCTCAGCCACTTAACAAGGTCATAGTCAAAGATCTAGTGATGAAAACATGTCTTTTGACAATGAACCTAGTGCTTCAAGAAGAAACCACTATGCAGCCGTCTACTATGATTACAACACTCCCACATTTCAGAAGAACAACTACTCAAAGAAACATCTGGTCTTCAATGGGATGTTGCTCAGTTTTCCTCGTGGAAGAGTAACATGTACAGTCACATTATTGGTATTTATGATGACCTGTGGGATATTGTTAAAGATGGTACTGAGGTTGAAGTTGATGAAGAAGGAATGCACGTAACAGAAAGATTCTGACTGAGGTTTAGAAGAACCTTTACAGAAAGCATCATAGGGTGAGTGGAATTCTTTTAGAAGTTCTACCTCATTCAGAATATATGAAGATTTTCAACAAGTCTTCTGCCAAGACCATCTTTTAATCAATGTGTTCTACTTATGAGGGAAACCAACAGGTCAGGGAAGCCAAGGCTAACAGATTGGTAAATTAGTATGAGCTTTTTAGAATGAAGGAAGATGAGGACATTGAAACCGTGCATTCAAGGTTTCAAAATCTTCAGTTTGGTCTTCAGGTTCCGAAAAAGAGCTATAATATATATATGATTATGTCAAGAACATTCTTAAGAGTCTTTCTGCCAGATTCAGGCCAAAGGTAACAACCATTCAGGAGGCAAAGGACTTGGATACACTAAGTCTGGAGAACCTCATAAGTTCTCTCAAAAGTCATGAGATTGAGCTTTTTGGAGTTAACCATCTAAGAAATTCAAATATCTAC
This sequence comes from Medicago lupulina, assembly GCA_958299785.1. NCBI lineage: Eukaryota > Viridiplantae > Streptophyta > Magnoliopsida > Fabales > Fabaceae > Medicago > Medicago lupulina. The sequence continues at coordinate 66,761,139 of OY283139.1, forward strand.
CCTTGATAGCTGAGGACAAATTTGTTGAAGCTCTTCAGACGACTACATCAACAAAAGAATTATCTTATGGAGATTCTGATAGTGATTCAGATGTAGAAAAGATGGCATATTTGAACAAAAGATTTCAGTACCTAACCAAAGGAAAGAAGCTCTCAAGTAGAATAAGTGGTTCAAAAGGTTCAGAGCTCAAGGACTAAAAGGAATAATGGTTGCTCCAACTGTAAGAATGAAGCCTCTAGCTTAGCTAATAGTTTTTGATGATGTTCACTTTTGATTTGAATATAATTGTTGTTTAGTTAGGTTCCTAATTTGTGTAATAGCACCCTAGAAGATAAGGCATATTCATGGACAAAGTGTTTCAACTTGTTTCCTTTTAAAAATTGCATTTCATGTGTCTTAGAAAAGTTGCATTGCTCTCTGACTTCAGATGAATTGTATCAAACAAAGTTTGAATCGATTCACTTAGCTTTTGAAACCAACTTGATACTCTCTGACTTCATATGAATTGTATCACTTATATAGTGAATCGATTCAACTATGAATCGTATCATTTTTGTTTGAAACGATTCATCAAACTCTCTGCCATGGTTTGAATCGATTCAAACTAGTTTTGAATCACATCAATCTACTTCTGGGCTTTTTGAGTCATTTCAATCATCACTTGACAAGTATCATTCTTCATCATATTTTTCCCTTAGTTCTTTTTGTCTTATAAGGTTTGAATAGATTCAACTAGTAAGTGAATCGATTCATACAATTGTTTTTGAGAATTTTTTTAGCTTTTCTACCTTCTCCTATATATTGTCTTCTCATCATAACTCCAAAATCATTGAATCATTTGCAACTATTCTCTCTAGGTCTCAAAAACTCTTTGTTCATACATTCTTCAAGATTAAACACTTTTTCTTAGAATCAATTTATACATTGAGTCACATTGATTTGCTAGGGTGCTAGTATGGATTGTAAGTTGGTTCTATCAAGAAGATTGGTTGGACTTAATCAAGGCTTCAAAGGAAGTGAATAATCTCATTCCACCTCCAAAGGACTTTGGGGTCTTTCTAACCGTTCTTGAAGTCGAAGGGGGTTCGTTTACCAGACGTAGCATTGAAGACTTGAGTGAAGAGTTCGAAGGGGTGCATGGGTAATCAAGGATCCGAAGATTCAAGAAGCACCAAATTCGAGGGTTACTTGGAGTTTAGGGGAGTGTTTGCATAGGGGTTGAAGAATTAGGTTTAATTTCAAGGAACTCTTGTAAACACATTGTAATCAACATTTGTTACTTAGTGGATGACCTTGGTGAAGGGTTGGACGAGAAAGAGCGAACTACTATAAAAATATCGGTGTTATCTCTCTTCCCTATCCTCTTTACTTTTTGCTATTGCATGTGATTAATTGAAAAGTTGATAGAATAATTGCTAGTGTTGATCTAAGTTGTTTTTCATAGAAAATTAATCTAGTTCATTGAATTAGGTCTCATATAATTTGCTTAGATAAGTTGATTGCAAAATCGATTCAATTCTTCAATCACACATGTATTGTGTTTTGATTTGATAGCATAGTATTTTTGTTCACTTAGGTTTGGTTTGAAATTGTTATTAGTTTTGTATTGTTCAAGGTTGATTAAAGTTTGATTGTATAATAAGATTTGTATCGTGAATCTCTCAATTCTCAGATTAAATCTTATTGCACATATATTTGTCTTTTTAATTCATTGTTTGTGATTGTTCGAGCACAATTTCAATAGTCAATTTGTTAAAATCGGTTTTAAACAATTCTTTGAAAAAACTTTTCAAAAAGATATTCACCCCCACCCCCTTTAGCTTGGTAACCTAATAGCCATATAGACCAATAAAGAAGACTAGACTACTGATCTGGTAATCTTCTATCTCTTCTGCATTTATCTGACTATCGAGAGTTACAAAAGGACGAGTCAGGGAAAGAAAGGAATGGAAGAGTTGCATATGTTCCCGGTCCACAATCTGAGAAAGGAAGATATTGTGGATACTGGATAGAACCAGGAGAGACTGACTACTGATCTAGTAACCTTCTATCTCTTCTGCATTTATCTATTTATTATTTTGAAAGATCTGAACATGGTGTGCTTAGCATAAATTCATTATGTGACAGTCACCATAATGTCATAATGAGATAAAAGCATATGCATGGATATCAACTACATGACACAACCCACAATGTTCATAAAGTCAGGAGAAGCAAAATATTTTCACAAATGAATGCTTAAACTTGACTTATCAGAAAAAACAAGTTAACTCTTGATAGTCAGTAATGAAAAATAGTTCTTATTTTGAAAGAAATTTTTGAGAAAAACTATTTTTCAAATTTGAACAATATTATCTTACTTCTTCATACCTTCAGAATATCTTCATTTGTTTGTACTTTGTACATATAGAAGAATAAATATGGACTAGTCATAGTTAATAATCATAGCATATAAAGATTGGTTAATTTATCAAGAATAACATATGAATCTGTTAAAAGAAATAAACTAGATATATTTCATTCTCACAATCTAATATGTACTAGCTATATCTGAAGTTTAGCAGAATTTATCTAAAGCAAAATTTGTGCCCAAGCTTGATAGTCTGTTATGTGATGAATACTTTAATAGCTCAAGGCATACATTGCACATCATTCTACAACTAATAAAGTTGAGGAATCAATGCACACCATATATGCTAACAAAAGGCTTTATACTACATGTCAAAGCTAGAGAAAAATCTTGCAGGTATACAAAACTGAAAAGATGTCTTAAAAAGAAACAGAAGAATATCTTCAGGAGAATGAAGTATGATGAGAGGAGATACTTCAAAAGGCAATCAAAATTGGAATCCGTCTTGATCTCAGAAGAACATTGCTGGAAACAAATTGTATGATCAACAAAAGATTTCAATCAGGAGAGCATATCAGAGAACATAAAAAGGTATAACAGACTTTTCTCACTATCCAACAATGTGTATATATGGTTGAAGGACATAATATGATAGTACTAAAAAAAATTTCCAATCATATCCTCTTATGGATAAAGTCTGATAAGAATAAGCATATGATAACATGAGAACCTCTGAAACCTGAAACTCGGATAAGAACCTAATATGGCGTGTCATAAGTGGAAATGTCTCTTAACTATTTTATTGACACATGGCCCACTAAGTTGACAATTAGTGATGAGGGTGAAGGTGAGAAAAACACAAGAAGGGGGGTTGAATTGTGTTAGCTTTTTCTTCGTTTTCTCCTACTAAAGTCACTGGTCAGAAGTAGTTGGATTACAACTTCTGAAGTGATGTTCAGATTCTAAATGCAGCGGATAAAAACAGAGAGAGAGAGAGAGAGAGAGAGAGAGAGAGAGAGAGAGAAGAAAGACACAAAGCAATTATACAGGTTCCTTCCACAAATCGGAAGTAGCCCTGTCCCCCTTGCACTTCCAAGGAGAGTTCACTAAAATTTAATATCTAATTACAAATGCTCACTGCTAAAACTAGAAAGAGACTTCAAATTACTCAAGCACAACTGCAAGAGATTTCCTATGCTCCTGAACACAATCAAGAGACTTCTATGCTCAAGCACAACTGCAAGAGACTTCTATTCAAACAGAATTACAAAGAAAAATGTTTATGGTTGAACACTTGATATACAATCAGTGATGTTCACAATACAAATCAGATACAGACTCTTAAAATTCTAGAATTTCTAAGATAAGAACTTTGATAAGAAATTCTAAGTGAACTTTTGATGCAGAACAATTTCAGCAGAGGTTTGACGCTTTTAAATTTTTGTTGAGTCTCTTACAGTTCTCTAAGTTTTCACTCCTTTATATAGAGGTGTGAAAGAGACGTTGTGAATTGCCAGCACATCAAAAAAGAGTCGTTTAAAGCTCTGATCAATCACAAATGATCTTTTGCTTGATATGGTTATTTTCCTATGAATGATCAATTTCAAATCCATTCCCAGTATGAAGGAACATTGTTGCAGGCGTAGCTGTTATTCTTGTCCTGTAGCAGAGACACAAACTGAGTAGTGGAGGTAGTGGTTGTACACATCATACGATTATACTTTGTCAACACTCTTCAAAGAACAAACATCCAATTCATTTGAAATAACTGTTGCTTTACTCTTCTGGTCTTCTGTAATGCTTGTTGATTCCATTGCTCTCATGTGTTCTTCCAGTACCTAAGCTTTAAGTAGACACAATTTTTGTCTATGATCCTCTACACTTGAACAAATATTATCATATCCAATTGACAATTTTTAATACCTTGTTATCATCAAAACTCTCAAGAGTTAATGTTAAACACATTTTGTTCCAACAATATCCCTTTTTTGATGATGACAAACATTAGTATTTAAAATGTTCAATTGTTGTTAATCTAATTAACAAGTTGACTTTAAGGGTTTGAGGTTTGTAAGCTCCCCCTGAGTTCTATCCGTGTTAATTAAATTCATCTTAAAAAATGTAATAACTCTCAGAATTATCTCACATTAATAAACTAAGAGATAAGAAGAAGGTCCTATTAATTTAAATTGTTAACAGTTAAATTAATGGGGCTCAGAGCCTATAAATACTATACATCTACTCCCCCTTTTGTCATCAACAAAAAGTATAAAATAAAGACAAAAAGAAATAGATGAGAAAAACAGTGAGAAATTCTATAAAGACAAATAAGTATAGTAACATATGAACTGGTCAGAAGCATAAAATGAGTTCAGAAGCACAAAAAATAGTTCAGAAGCAGAAACGTGCATAAGTACAAACATAGAAAATAAACAAGCTTAGGGTGTGCAACTAAGGTTGGGCTTGTTTCTGGAACATTTCCATCATTTGATTCATCAACTTGTTTGTCTCTTCTGCTTGTTGCTTCATTTCTCTCTTGAAATCTTCATTGCTTCTGATCAAGTTCTCTTCTCTAACTCTTGCTTCTTCTAACTTAGCTTCAGTAGAGGTCTTGTACACCAGCAGCAGCAGTTTCTGTTCAAGAAGCTCTTTCTTGAGCTGTTTGTTTTCCCTTTCCAGAACTGTATTTCCTTGTAGTAGTTTTAGATCTGTAAAGGCTGACTTGAAGTTAATCTTGTTCAACCAGTCCAAATTTAGTTATTTTGGATGAACATAGTTGGGAATAACACTTCTTCTAGTTAAGCACAGAGGAGTCTTCACAAGAATTCTGTTGACTGCTACTTCTTGCATATCATTCATAATACCTCTTAACCAGTCCTAAAGCTTGTTCTGGGCAGCGTCTTGAGCATTAAATGAGGACCTTTACAGTTCAGACAAGACAAAATCTACCCTTTCTCATAATCTTCTCCACTGCTTAACATAGTTGTCTTCATGAATCAAGTTGTTTCTAGCTTGAATCAACTTGTTCAGCTCCTAGAATATATTCTCACACACATTTGCCAAAATAATAGAATCTAGAAACAATGTGGGTGGAGAAGGGATATTTTTGGGTCTAACAGGAGCACAGGTTTGAAGAGCTAGGTTGGAGGAGGAGGGTTGGTCATTTGTGGCTATTTCTGGTTCAAGAATAGTGTTGGTTGCAGAAGATTGGTTAGAGATAACTTTTTCAGGAACAGATAGTTTAGGAACATCTTGTTCAGGAACTTCTGGTTCAGAGTGAATTTGTTCAGAGATAAGGACATAATCTGTATGGGTTAATGAGGCATTTTCTAATTTAGGTGTTTGTTGATGGGGGCTTTCTCTCATAACTTCATCAGAAGCTATGTCAGAGGCTTTCTCTAGGTTGGACTCATAACCAGGTAATTCACCTGAATAATGGTTCATCAGGTCTTGGATGATTGATGGTTCATTTGTTTGGGTTGGAGATAATGATACATCAATGTTGGCAGACTCAGACCCTATTTGATAGATTACACCCTTTGCATCAGCAAGTACAAATTGAATAGGCTCAATCATGGGTGGTTGTAATGAATGATCAGCAGGTATTCTTACACATGCATTAATCCTTCTTTGTTGCATGTCATGTATTCTTTCTTTGACAGAAGGATACATGGGAACAAAGGTATCACTATCTGGATTTTTCTGAGTTTTGGTGGATGGTGAAGGGGATAAGCGTTTGTTAAGGTTTTCATAGACTCTGTTAAGTGGAATATCATCCATAATAGATGAGGTTGATGAAGATGTTGAGAGGGAGGCTGGGTTTAACCTAAAGTCAGAGGAAGTACTAGATTCTATATAAACTATTTCAGCAATATGTAGAGAATCAGTATTACCTTTATGAGCTTCTGAAGCAACAACTTCTGAGCAGCCAGCTTCCTCTTGAACACCTTCAGTAGCTTTCACCAGATCATCAGCCACTACCATCTGCTGCAAGTTCTCTTTGAGCTCAATCCCAAGTTGAGCAGATTGAGGTGGTGAAGGTTCAGCTTCCTTGCCACTTCTAGTTCTTTTGTTCAGGACCTTAACATGTTCCAGATCTTGAACTTCCTCTTGTATAAATGGCATACCAGAACCAGGTTCTTCAGCCTGAGTAGCAACTTTGACTTTCTTGGCTTTCTTTGAAGGTTGTTCAGAAGCATCATCTAGATACTCAGCTTCTGTGAGTGCTCTCTTCTTTGTCTTTTTGCTCTTGGCTACTGGTAGATGTTATCGCGATTTTCGGGTGTCAAGTCATTAATTAGGCTTGAACCTTTCAATCATTGATATCTCTATTTTTTTTGGGGAAGAGTAAAATTGAGAAAAAACCCTTAGAAATTCTAAGTTCGGGGCAATTTTCGCTACGGGAAGGTGTTAGGCACCCATAACGACTATAGTACTCTATAGGAGCCATTTTTCTAGATTTACGTTTACGCTTTATTTTTAATGCTATTTATTGAAAAGGTTATTTTTAAGAATGGGGGGAAAGAAGTGTTTGAATTTTATTTTTATTGGACTTGGAGAGGTTTTGGCCTCTTGCCTACATACCCTTTTAAGGGATCAAACTCCATGTAGTTCTCTCTCAAAAAATATCTTTGTGAGTTTTGATCGATTTTAATTTTCAAAAATGGTTTTGAAGAAGAGAAAGAGGCCGTAAAGGCTTGAGGAAAAAAAAGAAAATGTGAGGTTGGCTCAATTATTTAGAAAAAAGGTCTAAGTAGGAATTATTTTCATTTGAATTTTGATTAAGAAAAAAAGAAAATACAATGGAGTTTTGACTCCAAGGTTTATTGGAAAAAGAATTGTTTTCAAGTGATGAAGCTGTCAACACTTTTTGGAAAATAATTTTTCTAAGTTTCGCGCTTCCTAAACATACATCTAACGGTAAATCATACAACGTGTGTGCATGTCGGTGCATGTGTCGGTGTACATCATTATAGTGTCCATTGTCCTTTACATTGGCCCTAGTTTACATTCTATGGTCTTGCAAGAAATTAAAATAAAAGAAACTACCTAAAAAAATTAAAAGATTGAGTAAATCCTAAACTTAAAGGATGTAGATGAAATGGAATGCTCAACGTGCATGAAACATTAAAAGAGTTAGCAAGACAATATGAAGTGATAGTAGAAATGACAAACAAAGGAAAGAAATAATAGTAAGGTGTAAAATATGGGAAGAAGATGCATGAAAACTAACATTACCTACAAAGCAAGAAACTAACAAGATTGAAAACATTGCAAACTTGTAAACAAGAATCAAATTAACAAGATTGAAAATATTGCAAAATTGTAAACAAAGATCCAAACTAACAAGATTGAAAATATTGCAAAATTGTAAACAAAAATCCAAACTAACAAGATTTGCAAAATTGTAAACAAAATTAAACTAACACGATTGAAAACATTAGCAAAATTGTAAACAAAAACCCAAACTAACAAGATTGAAAATGTTAGCAAAGTTGTGCACAAGAATCAAATTAACCAGAATGGAAGTATTGCTAAAATGTTAACAAAAATCAAACTTAACAAAAATTGAAGATATTGCAAGAAATCAGAAATGATCACATCACAAAATCAAGTGCTAAACATCAATATAACATGACAAATATTTGGATCAAGAATCATGCGAGAAACTTCACACACAAAAAAAACACAAAAATGTACAAATCAATAGAAAAACTAGCGCATATTATTTTTATCAATTTTGGACATGTAAGATATCACAAAACAGTCAAAACATGTCAAGAACCCATAGTAATTTTTTTGGAATTTTTGTGAGAAAATTTAAAACGCGCAGGTGGTCCAAGTAGCAAGAACAGGGGTGAATATAGCATCAAATCAAGAATACTGAAAAGAAAACCAAAAGCCCAAAGCTACCCGGCCCCAAACCCACGCAGGTTAATGGATCCGGATCTCCAGAACGCCTCAGAGGCGTTGGATTGATCCAGATCCATCAGGACCTAGATCTAACGGACGAAAGCATGGGGCGCTGGATCGGGTCAGAACCCGCCCAGTCCAGCGCTTATATAAAAGGTTTTTGGCCCGGTTTCTCTCATTTTCTCACAACGTTTCTCTTTCTTCTCTTTTCTCTCTTCTCTCTTCTCTCTTCTCACTCCGGCGAAGCTTCATCTTCTCCGATGAAACCTTAACCCTAAATCTTCAAACCATCCCAGAATTTCATGAATCATGGCTTAAACGTTTCATCTCGTTGTTCTAAACATGAATCCATCACTAGAAATCGCATGCATCCGCTGAATCACCGTAGATCTTGAATCTTTTTTCACGGATTTCAAACGGTTTTTGGTTCTTTCTTTTGTTCAAATCTTTGTTCTGATGAAACTTCTTATGGATTCATAGGTTTACAACGGTTGATTCACGTTGTAAACCCTAAAATCCTTTACGGTTTCGAAAATTTTTTAGGGTTACAAAATTTTTTGAACCAAATTCTTTTGAACTCCTACAGATCTACGTTGATTCAGATTTGTTGATGTTCTTGAGTATGAATGAGGTAAGTTTCGATTCTCACTTGTGTTTTATTCGGAGATTTGAACTAGAATCTTCAGAACTCTTTGAACTTGATTCTGTTTTGCTGATTTTGGCTTGAAATCCGAAGATAAATCGGTGATTCTTCTTCTTCTTCACCGATTCAAAACCTTTGAAATTCTTTCCCTCTTCTTCTCAATTTCTTTCCTCTGTGATCGTATTGAGTTCGTCGCTTTCAGTGATGAATTCAGTACTTGAATTGCAAAGGAAGAGGCTCAATGATGAAGATTCAACCTTGAATCTCTGAGAGCTAACACGAATTCCATTGATTTGGCCTGAATTTGCTTCTGAAAACGGTTAGGGTTTGTTCTTCAATTTTCTGAGCTTTCTGTGAGTTTGATCTAACTGAATGGAGAGAGAATGTTGCACCGTGTTTGTGATGTGGCGTAATCTGTGTGGGCTCTCTTCTGACTGGTACAGTGAGTGACCTTTTATAGGCTGCCATGTGTGCTTCTGAACCAATGGGGTTATGACACCTGGACCTGGACTGGCCTACGTGGCACCTGGACTTAACTGTAAAAAAAACTTAAGGACTAAAATGCAATTAAAAAGAATTTGGACTGAACTGAAATTAAAAAGAAATTGAACTGACTTGAAAATAAATTTGGGCGTATTTGCAATTAAAACAAAATTTGGACTTATTTGCAAAAATGTAAGATAAAATTGGTAAAAAAAGTAATTTTGAAAACAACGTAAAGTGAAACGGTTAAAAGACAAAAAAAATGGACTAAAAATGAACAAACTACCAAAATGAGGTATTTTAAAATACCTCTCTGTCAAAAAATTATTTGATGTGAAAAGACCAAAATACCCCTTAGGGACCAAAACGACTCAGACTGACTCAGACTAACTCAAATGCAACGCTGAGACGATTCTTGAACAAAATTTGATTAACGCCTTATGCAGACAAGTTGAAAAGACCCAGAGACAAATTGTAGGGACTAAAATGGGTTCCTCTGTAGGAAATGACCAAAATACCCTTTCCATATGATTTTATGCGAAAAATTGGAATAAAATGCAAGAAAACACTTTGAATGGTTTGATATGCAGGAAAATTAGAGACAGAAGAAAGGACAATATGTGTCATACCCCAAATTTGGACCAGGGTCCCCGCTTTTTGTTCATTTTATTCGCATTTTTATTGCATATTTTACCCGCATCTTATCTGCATTTTACCTTTCATTTTGTTCATATTTTCAAAATTTTCGTTTATACGCTTTGTAACTTTCATTTTATTACTTTTATTCGTCTTTTAAAGAGCGAGAAGTTTCGTCGTTTCAGACGAAATTTCGGCAGAGAGGTATTTTAAAATACCTCATTTTAGTTCCGAAGGGACAATTTTATTTTTATTCTTATTTTACTTTCATTTTTATCTATCTTTAAGTTTTCTTCTCCTTTTATTAATTAATTTTCGTTTTTTCATTTACTTTTATTATTATTATTATTTTTATTTTATTATTCTAAGTTTTTTGTTGATTAATATTTTTTATTGTTATTTTAAGTCAAAAGTTTGTTTCCATCATTTTGTCCATGTGTCGCTACCCTATTGGTCCTTTGTACAACTTTTTCTCCAAGTTTCTGCAGGGGTATTTTGGTCTTTGGTCCGTATCAGAGAAACCCTGATTTGACAGTCTATATATTTATTGCACTGTACACCAATGATTAGGGTTCATTCGCCTGACACAGCCGCAGCCTTTCACAAACCCTAATTTCACCAAAAAACTCAATTTCACAGAATCAAACACAACAAAAAAAAATCAAAAAGATGAACAACACATGAACATGAACATTTAAAATCCAGCAAGCCAAACTACCAAAACCGAACCAACTCCTTCGTTTTCCTCCATTCGGATTCAATTAGTGACACGCAAAACAGCTTCATATTCGAACTTAAGCACATAAACAGCAAAGAACCTGGCTTATACATATAAACGGACCGTAGCGCGCAAAGAGGAAGAAGAAGGAGTAAGTTGAAGTTTTCCGGACCATTTCTATCTCTCCCTCTCCGAACTGAAGCTAGAGGTAGTTTATTTTCGTATTCTTTCAACTTTGGTTCAAAATTTCCGTGTGGTAAAACTTAGATCTAGGCTTTATGTGTGGGTTTTTGCGAAAACTAATCACGGATCTGTGAAGAGGGGAATAAGAGGAAAAGATTGGTGTAAAAATTTTTAAAAAAAAAGAGTTAAAAACTTCCGGCGCGGCGGCGCCACCGTGGTGGCTCTCCGGCCACCGCGCCGGAAACCTCATAGCTCGCCGGAGAAGATGAAGATTCATCTTCCCCGGCCGTTCCGTTCTTCACCATTTCCAGAAAGCTAGAGAGAAGGGAGAGCAATGCGATTTAGAGAGAGAAAGGGAATGAAGTAATGAAAAAACCGGTCCCTCCCTCTTTATATAGGGAGTGAACCGGACCGGTTCACTTTGAACGAACCGGTTTTCCCTTCTCCCTCAACCGCGGTTGCATCCTCGCCATTGGATCTACGATCCAACGGCTGCTGTGCATCTTCTTTCCCTCTGAATTTTGTGCGCATCCCTTACAATGTTATCTTGTTCCTTGCTTGTTCCAAACCGTCAGATCTAAGATCTGACGGCTGCTGTGTCTTTTGCTTTTGTTCATTGCATCTTATTTGTTTTGGTCCTTCTGATCTCCATCCTGTGACTACGATTGCTCCTGTTGTGATCAAATCCGAACCATCTGATTTATCAGATGGTTCAGATTTATCCAGACTGATTTTCTTTTGTTTTCACTATATTTTCACTATTTTTTACCCCTTTTTACTTGTGTATTTCTTTACCTACTCAAACATTTACCTCTAAAAATCATAAAAATATTTTCTACTTCTTGTTACTTGTTTTTTTTATTTTATCATCATTGTTTATTTATTTAGTTGTTATTTTTGCCATATTGTTTATTTATCATCCTCATCTCATGCATTATTTTATTTCTTGTCGTTTTATTTTTTTATCATCTTTTAGTATGTATTTAGGATTCAATGTAATTTAATTTTCCGCATTTTATTTCTCGTCATTTATTTTTATGCAAGACTCTAGAATGTATTTAGGCCTCATGTAAATATCAAAAATAATAAAAATGCACCGACACACACACCGACACAATCACACACTTTATTTATCGTTTTATGCCATTACCGCGATCGAGGACCAAAAATGAATTAGGGACAAAATTAGGATAATAATTGGACTTTAATTTTTTTTTAAAATCAAACTATTAGTAATTTTAGGTTCATTTTAAATTTGAGGATTTGCTTTGGATCCAACGTCCTTTGTAAATTTCTCGCTTTTTTTAAATACTTCACGTCGTTACGCTTAGTTTTTTTAGTTTACGCTTAACTTAGAAAAAATCAAATTTCCAAAAAAAATCAAATAGTCAAAACTCAAAAAAATATTTTCTTAACAAACCTTGGAAACAAACCAAGTGATCTTTTTTCCTTTTATTTTCTTAATCAAACTTCAATCAACTTTAAATCTTTTAGACTTTCTTTTCTTTAATTAAAATTGAACCAACCTCATATTTTTTCCTTCCTTACGCCTTGAGGCCTCTAATCTCCTTCTTAAAATCTTTTTCAAAATTGTTTAAAAATAACCCAACTCACCAAAAGAAATTTTTGAGGTGAACTACATGATTTTGATCCCGTCTTCGGGTATGTAGGCAAAAGGCATATGTCTTTCCAAATCAATAAAAACAACCAAAAACATGCATCTTCTCCCTCCATTCTTTCACTTAGATTTTAGGCCTATATTTTACAAATAATTAAGCAAATAATTAGCATAAGATAAATTAGGTAAGAGGCTCCTTCGGAGTACCGAAGTCGTTTAGGGTGCTTAACACCTTCCCTAATCGAAACCAACCCCCGGACCTTAATCTCTTTAAAGGGTTTTTTACTCGTTTTTCCCCTTCCCGCGGATAAAAATTGAGAGTTCAAAGATTGACGGATCAAAACCAATAAATGGATTGACACCCGAAAATCACGAGCACAGAAATGGCGACTTCACTGGGGAGATTAATTTCCTAAGTGGGTTAAGCCTAACTTACTTTTCTTTATGCTTTATTATTTGCTTATACTTTGTAAATATATGCCTACTTGTTTACCTTTAACGTGAGTGGTGAGATAAGTCCTACGCCCGGGCTTGAGTGAAATATAAGATAGGACGGGGTATAATCAAAGTTCCACTCCAAGAGTAATCTTGAGTCTTGGTTCATGTGATAACCCCACTCAATGGAGGGATCTTGGAAGTAATACTTGTTGACACGAGTAATCATGTTAGCTTTATTATTTTCAAGTGACCGTCGAAGTTGAGGACCTTAGTTACCTTTAACCCATCCTAGCCTTTTAGGACGTAGTGCGGTGGCTAATCAAGAGTAATCTCGAATTGGTCGATACGCGATACTACACCCAAACGAGACTTTCTTACGAGTGTTATCGGACCAAGAGTAATCTTGCAAACCAATAACGTTTGGAAGTGGTTGTCAACTTTGGGAACTTCTTAGAACCTTGTTACTTATGCTTATGAAACCGTAGTCCTTACCTTGTGACGTTTTTTTTGGACTTAATCTCACCGTGCTTTCTATGTTTCATAGCATAAATCATGCATACATGCATCCATTCATGAAAAATATTTTTCTCATTAAAATATTGAAGGACTTAGCCAAGTTTTTTCTAAACATCAAAGGAACAGACATTGTAAGAAAGAACGCCAAGAAATCCAAAAATATATAAAAAAAAGGGCTTAAGAACTTCTTCCTTGGTTTCGTTCTTACCTTTTGAAAAAGGAAACGATTGCAATATCTTTACATTTTTCAAATGAAACCATGTTCCTCTATAATGTTTACAGTAAACTTTGATAAGTCCTTCAAAAAAAAAAATCTCTTTCTGCATAATCAGATCATGCATCATTTGCATTCATAGTTTCTAGTCTGTGTCTCATATTGTGTCTTCTCCATAAAAGTTCAATCCATCAGTCGACTCGCATCTACAACACTCGCGCAAAGCAGAATGGATCATCGTCTTGAACAAGAGAACCACAAGCTTCGCGAAGAGGTGACGAACCTCCGGGCCGAAAATGAGATTTTGAGGAATTTGGTATCTTTGATGATGGCTACACAGGGTCAGTCGTTATCTCTTCCTTTTGTCAGCACTCAAGCTCAGACGTTTGCCTCCACTACCCCGATTTCAACAGTGTTTGCTAGTACTCCTCTACATGCTATGCTGGAAGGTTATCTCTGGAGCATACCTTTAAGTTCTGGTGAAGTACTCCGTCCTGGTGTCTCTAAGGTTCAAGCTCCTTTTGTGCAACAAACAATGTCTATCCCTCAACCGGGCCCATTGTTCCCTCAAGCTGCTATGACTTACTCATCGCCTTTGATTCACACTACTCAGCAAAACCATGGACCCAATTACCACTCGAAGGGTGTGGAAGCATACGACTGGAAAGATGGACTGGAAGAAAAGTTTGACCAAAAGCTTGACAGAATGCAGTTGGAATTGAAAGCTCTCCGAGGGAAGGACTTGTTTGGGAAAAGTGCTTATGATCTTTGCTTGGTTCCCAATGTTGTGATACCGCCCAAGTTCAAGGTCCCCAACTTTGAAAAATACAAAGGGAACACTTGCCCTGAGACTCATCTAGCGATGTACGTGAGAAAGATGTCTGGTCAGGTAGGTAATGATGAACTTCTCATCCATTGTTTCCAAGATAGTTTGACGGGTGCCGCACTGATATGGTACGTGGGTCTGAACAAGGTTGATATCAAAACTTTCAAGGATTTGTGTGAGGCTTTCGTTCAACGATACAACTACAACTTGCACTTGGCCCCAAATAGAAGGGAACTACAGGCCATGTCCATGAACGATAATGAATCCTTCAAAGCTTATGCCCAACGGTGGAGAGATGTCGCTGCACAGGTCAGTCCCCCTCTAGAGGAGAAAGAGTTTACCGAGATTTTCCTGGAGACTTTGGATCAGCCTTATTATGAGCATATGCTTGCAAGTGCATTCGGCGGCTTTGCAAAGATGGTGACCGTGGGCATGCGTATTGAAGAATGGGTCCGAAAGAGACGTTTGGTCGAAGAAAGTGTTCCCGCTGATGATTCCGAGTACGAAGATCAGGAAATGAGTGGGGTGCAGAGTCAGCCTCAACAACAGTATCTGGCTTATCACCCTGTCGCCACTGTTATGCCTGTTGCCAACATTGTTCAAGATCCGGGTTATCAACCCCAGTTTCTACAATATCAACAACCTCAACAACAGCCTCGACAACAGGCTCTTCAACAGTTTATCCCTCAAAATCAGGCTCAGAAAGCACCACAATATGATCAGATTCCTCTGAAGTATGAAGAGTTGCTTCCTGTTTTACTTAGGGAGCACTGTGTTCAGACCAGGCCACCTCCTCGGGTGCCTAAGAAACTTCCGGCTCGGTGGAGACCTGACCTCTTTTGTGCATTCCATCAAGGGGCACAAGGTCATGATGTGGAACACTGTTTCTCTTTGAAGATCGAAGTCCAGAATTTGATCGACGCCAACATTTTATCTTTCGAGGGTTCGATTCCAATCGTGCAAGTAAATCAGTGGGCATAGTCTATCGACACAGTGCAAGACAATACCGGATCATGGTACTTAATGTCAACACGTGGAATGTTTAGCTGCATTTGGGTCGTTTGTTGATGTTTCTTTCTACTACTTATTTATTCCTTTAAAATGTTAGTTCGTCGTTTTATGTTTTTCAAAAAAAAATCCTTTCGTCCCATCCGAGACGGAAGCGAACTTGTTTAGGGCTTTTGCTTTACGTATTTTCATCATTAATAAAAAGGTCGCCTCGATCCCGACCTTGTTATATTTTATTTTGTGCTTCTTCTGGAAAAATGGTAATACAAAAAACCAAAAAAAATATTTTCTTTTTTTTCAATGTCTGCATAATCATAATATTTATTTACTTGTCAAAATCATGCATTAATAAACCCGTTGAACACTTTAACCCTGTACTCTCTCTCAAACTTTGAGTTCCTTTGTGTCCGAAACTGAAGAAGAGGAGAATGAAAAGTTTCCCAATGAAATCTCTCGCCTACTGGGGCATCTTAGCCGTCAAAGCTGCAAACAGAATATCAAGAAAGATTGGCCATAAGATGACATTCATTTACAAAGGCTGGCATGAGATGCTACCATTTGCCTTGTAGGAATATTGTACTTCAAGTGCACACTTTAACAGGGGCAACCCCCCCACCATCCCTCAGTATACAACATAAAGGCAGTGCCTCACACAGAAGTCAAAATCCTATCAATGAAAAGTTCTCCAAGACAGTTATGTCAAAAGAATGAAACAAGCTTCCAACAAGAAGGTTTGTCCATGTGAATTTCAAGAAGACCTTGTGCTAAAAAAAAATTCAATCAGAATCCAGGGGCAAAATATGTTTAATCACAAAGGATGGTGACAAACTCACACGTCTTATTGAACACCGATGCAGTCAAGAAATACTTTGTCAAAAAAAATAGCTCGATAAGTCGCAATCCCGAAAAGGCGACTTAGGCAAAAAAGAGCGTCTCGATGGACTGAAAACCCGAAAGGGCGGTCCATGCAAAAGTTAGAGACAAAAAAAAAATGAATGAAAAAAATGAAAAATGATTATCCTGATAGGTTGAAACCCACAAGGGCGACCTATGCAAAAGTTAAGGATTATGACAAAGTAACTACACTTGGTCGGACATGAATCACTTGGGGCATTTCAGCCGTCAAAAGACCTCCGACTCATGGCAAGGTAATTGCATCAAATCAGATATAATCCACCTGAGACATCTTAGTTGTTAAAGGATTTCCGATCTGAAGCGTCTGCAAATCAAAGACTCGGAACCGCGGAATTCAAAGTTGTCAGGGAGAATAGCGGTTATTGTGTTTCAATGTACCTTTCCCGTATAATTACCATTTTCCAAACTTTTAAAATCTGTGGAGTCACGCCTTTGGCAGGCCACCACTCCTTTTACATTAACTTGAGCCTGTGCCCATTTATTTGAAACTCTCATTTTATTCTGGTTACATTATTCTCTACTATTTTTGATGTTAATACGTAAAGCAAAAAAAAATCTTTTAAAACTTTTTCATGTCTTTTGAAATGCATAAACAACAGATATATTCATGAGTAGAAGAAATATACATCAACATCCGTCTCAAGGACAGTTAAACCCTGCAGGATGAGTATGACCAAAGGCCGTGAAATGACCTCTGTCAAAAAAAAAGAGAAATACAAAAAAAAAAAAAAAAAGCTCGCTAAGTCGAAAACCTGAAAGGGCGGCTTAAGCAAAAAATGAGCGTCCCGGTGGACTGAAAACCCAAGAAAGGGCGGTCCAGGCAAAAATTAGGGGCATACAAAAAAGAATATATTCCCGGTGGATTGAAAACCCAAAAGGGCGGTCCAGGCAAAAGTTAGGGATTTGTAAAAAATGATGATGAAAAGATGATAAATAAATAAAAAAGATAGGCATCACATTTCCAATGGGCCAAACAGAAGAATACACATTGTGCTGATGTACAAATGGCGAATGCTGCCTGTGGTTTGATTAATGGCAACTTCTGTCAGTTTGATTGATTGATGGGTTTAATCCCGAGAAATGGCGACTGCTGCCTGTGGTTTGATTTATGGTAACTTCTGCCTGTGGTTTGATTTATAGTGACGTCTGCCTATGGTTTGATTAATGGCGTCTCTTGCATGTGGTTTAAGTGAAGATGATTTCTGCCAGGTTTTTGATAAATGGGCTTTACCCCTTCGGTATTTTGGTCATTGAGCTTCCTCTCCTAAGTGGTTTGATATCGGGCTTTACCCCGACAGTGATTTGATTCATCCCACAATGAAGATTGCCGAGTGTTTGTACTGCGATGTCAGTCCGACTCCCATCTTACTTGTCCAGTCTTGTCAGCTTCACTTGTTATATAGAGTCGTCTAAATCATACATTCATACATTCATATATTCATGTACTCCTACATTCATTCATACACATATTCATGCATATAAACATTCTTGCACATATAACTGCATACAAAAATCATTCATACACAATTGCATCAACTACTCTGAGTCTTGGTTCAACAAAACTCCCAGGAAATGTCATCCCTATTTGTGTCTGATCCAGAGAGGTCACCAATCAAACCATTTTTTTTCAAATGTCAGTTTCTACAAACGACCAGTATACAAATACATTTCAATTTCTCCAGTATCTGTCCATTTTTATTTTGTCTTCATACAGCTATCTTACAGATAGTAGACAACTTACCTTTCTTTTGTCTTCATACAGCTATCTTACGGGTAGTAGACAATGTCCTTCTTCAATCTTACCTTCATACAGCTATCATTGTACGATAGTAGGTAACAATTTGTCTTCATACAGCTATCCTACAGATAGTAGACAATGGCATCTCTTTCAGTTTACCTTTTATTTGTGTCTTGCTCTCCAACAATGACAGCAAACACCAACATTGCATTTACCTTTACCATTTTTTTAAGCTTCTGTTCCCTAGTGAACTTTTTGTCCCCAGTCAGGTCGTCATCATTTGGCATTCATAACATCACATTCGTCATTAATTGACATGCTTTATTTTCTGCAAAAATGCTTTATTTTCTGCAAAATGCTTTACTTTCTGCAAACGCTTTACTTTCTGCAAAATGCTTTACTTTCCGCACACATGCTTTATTTCTTGCAAAAATGCTTTACTTTCTGCAAAATGCTTTACTTTCTGCAAACACTTTACTTTCTGCAAAATGCTTTACTTTCTGCAAACGCTTTACTTTCTGCAAAATGCTTTACTTTCCGCACACATGCTTTATTTCTTGCAAAAATGCTTTACTTTCTGCAAAATGCTTTACTTTCTGCAAACACTTTACTTTCTGCAAAATGCTTTACTTTCTGCAAAACTGTTTTACTTTCTGCAAAAATGCTTTATTTTCTGCAAACCTTCGGTTACTTTTTCGAAAGTAGTCGACAAATGCTTTATTTTCTGCAAACTTTCGGCCACTATTTCAAAAGTAGTCGACAAAAGCTTCATTTTCTGCAAGGCACTAGTTACCTTTTCAAAAGGTAATTTGCAAACTTTATTTTCATGCACGTTAGTCTATTGTCATTTCAAAGATAGTAGGCAACTTTTCCACCCCAGTGATATCTTTTAACTTGTTCTCTATTCATTATTTCAACTGGTCAAATTTGGTGTATTCGATATTTAAGTCTCTTCGACCCGTTGATTCAAAAAAAATCTTATCTTTTTTTAAATCTCCGTGACGAAGAAACTTAAATAGGGGCATCTGTCATACCCCAAATTTGGACCAGGGTCCCCGCTTTTTGTTCATTTTATTCGCATTTTTATTGCATATTTTACCCGCATCTTATCTGCATTTTACCTTTCATTTTGTTCATATTTTCAAAATTTTCGTTTATACGCTTTGTAACTTTCATTTTATTACTTTTATTCGTCTTTTAAAGAGCGAGAAGTTTCGTCGTTTCAGACGAAATTTCGGCAGAGAGGTATTTTAAAATACCTCATTTTAGTTCCGAAGGGACAATTTTATTTTTATTCTTATTTTACTTTCATTTTTATCTATCTTTAAGTTTTCTTCTCCTTTTATTAATTAATTTTCGTTTTTTCATTTACTTTTATTATTATTATTATTTTTATTTTATTATTCTAAGTTTTTTGTTGATTAATATTTTTTATTGTTATTTTAAGTCAAAAGTTTGTTTCCATCATTTTGTCCATGTGTCGCTACCCTATTGGTCCTTTGTACAACTTTTTCTCCAAGTTTCTGCAGGGGTATTTTGGTCTTTGGTCCGTATCAGAGAAACCCTGATTTGACAGTCTATATATTTATTGCACTGTACACCAATGATTAGGGTTCATTCGCCTGACACAGCCGCAGCCTTTCACAAACCCTAATTTCACCAAAAAACTCAATTTCACAGAATCAAACACAACAAAAAAAAATCAAAAAGATGAACAACACATGAACATGAACATTTAAAATCCAGCAAGCCAAACTACCAAAACCGAACCAACTCCTTCGTTTTCCTCCATTCGGATTCAATTAGTGACACGCAAAACAGCTTCATATTCGAACTTAAGCACATAAACAGCAAAGAACCTGGCTTATACATATAAACGGACCGTAGCGCGCAAAGAGGAAGAAGAAGGAGTAAGTTGAAGTTTTCCGGACCATTTCTATCTCTCCCTCTCCGAACTGAAGCTAGAGGTAGTTTATTTTCGTATTCTTTCAACTTTGGTTCAAAATTTCCGTGTGGTAAAACTTAGATCTAGGCTTTATGTGTGGGTTTTTGCGAAAACTAATCACGGATCTGTGAAGAGGGGAATAAGAGGAAAAGATTGGTGTAAAAATTTTTTAAAAAAAAAGAGTTAAAAATTTCCGGCGCGGCGGCGCCACCGTGGTGGCTCTCCGGCCACCGCGCCGGAAACCTCATAGCTCGCCGGAGAAGATGAAGATTCATCTTCCCCGGCCGTTCCGTTCTTCACCATTTCCAGAAAGCTAGAGAGAAGGGAGAGCAATGCGATTTAGAGAGAGAAAGGGAATGAAGTAATGAAAAAACCGGTCCCTCCCTCTTTATATAGGGAGTGAACCGGACCGGTTCACTTTGAACGAACCGGTTTTCCCTTCTCCCTCAACCGCGGTTGCATCCTAGCCATTGGATCTACGATCCAACGGCTGCTGTGCATCTTCTTTCCCTCTGAATTTTGTGCGCATCCCTTACAGTGTTATCTTGTTCCTTGCTTGTTCCAAACCGTCAGATCTAAGATCTGACGGCTGCTGTGTCTTTTGCTTTTGTTCATTGCATCTTATTTGTTTTGGTCCTTCTGATCTCCATCCTGTGACTACGATTGCTCCTGTTGTGATCAAATCCGAACCATCTGATTTATCAGATGGTTCAGATTTATCCAGACTGATTTTCTTTTGTTTTCACTATATTTTCACTATTTTTTACCCCTTTTTACTTGTGTATTTCTTTACCTATTCAAACATTTACCTCTAAAAATCATAAAAATATTTTCTACTTCTTGTTACTTGTTTTTTTATTTTATCATCATTGTTTATTTATTTAGTTGTTATTTTTGCCATATTGTTTATTTATCATCCTCATCTCATGCATTATTTTATTTCTTGTCGTTTTATTTTTTTATCATCTTTTAGTATGTATTTAGGATTCAATGTAATTTAATTTTCCGCATTTTATTTCTCGTCATTTATTTTTATGCAAGACTCTAGAATGTATTTAGGCCTCATGTAAATATCAAAAATAATAAAAATGCACCGACACACACACCGACACAATCACACACTTTATTTATCGTTTTATGCCATTACCGCGATCGAGGACCAAAAATGAATTAGGGACAAAATTAGGATAATAATTGGACTTTAATTTTTTTTAAAATCAAACTATTAGTAATTTTAGGTTCATTTTAAATTTGAGGATTTGCTTTGGATCCAACGTCCTTTGTAAATTTCTCGCTTTTTTTAAATACTTCACGTCGTTACGCTTAGTTTTTTTAGTTTACGCTTAACTTAGAAAAAATCAAATTTCCAAAAAAAATCAAATAGTCAAAACTCAAAAAAATATTTTCTTAACAAACCTTGGAAACAAACCAAGTGATCTTTTTTCCTTTTATTTTCTTAATCAAACTTCAATCAACTTTAAATCTTTTAGACTTTCTTTTCTTTAATTAAAATTGAACCAACCTCATATTTTTTCCTTCCTTACGCCTTGAGGCCTCTAATCTCCTTCTTAAAATCTTTTTCAAAATTGTTTAAAAATAACCCAACTCACCAAAAGAAATTTTTGAGGTGAACTACATGATTTTGATCCCGTCTTCGGGTATGTAGGCAAAAGGCATATGTCTTTCCAAATCAATAAAAACAACCAAAAACATGCATCTTCTCCCTCCATTCTTTCACTTAGATTTTAGGCCTATATTTTACAAATAATTAAGCAAATAATTAGCATAAGATAAATTAGGTAAGAGGCTCCTTCGGAGTACCGAAGTCGTTTAGGGTGCTTAACACCTTCCCTAATCGAAACCAACCCCCGGACCTTAATCTCTTTAAAGGGTTTTTTACTCGTTTTTTCCCTTCCTGCGGATAAAAATTGAGAGTTCAAAGATTGACGGATCAAAACCAATAAATGGATTGACACCCGAAAATCACGAGCACAATATGCATTTGAAGCACAGTAGAAAATTGTAGAGTAAACACGGCGAATTTGAAAAGCATCAGAGGTAAACAGTAAAAGAAAGAAGTTTCGGAGTAGTTTTTAGGTCCAAAATGAGGGTATAACAGCTGCCCCTATTTAAGTTTCTTCGTCTAGAGGGTCAAGAGACGGAGTCTTTGGCTTGATGGGACGAAGATACTTAAATATTGACATTTGCACTGATTTTGGGCGTAAAAAACACGTTTGTAAATGTCGTGCATGCCATGCAACATTTGGATTATGAATGCAAGACAAACTGAGAGTTGAGTTTAACGGAATATGTCGTATCCATTGCGGGATTGGTAGTCATTAACAGGATAGCAAAAAAATAGGGTATGTCGTATCCATTGCGGGATTGGTAGACATCCACAAGATAGCAAATAACAAGGTTCACTGGGGAAACAAACAGCAAATTGACAGGTACAAGTTGTTCTTTTGGTTCGAACTGGGAACTTGACCGAGGATACCAACAAATAAATGGGCACAAGCTGTTCTTGTATTTGAACTAGTCGCTTGGCTGATAACAGAAACAGAGTGGGAAGCACAAGCTGTTCTTGTATTTGAACTAGTCGCTTGGCTAATAACAGACACAAAAAGCACAGGTACAAGCTGTTCTTGAATTTGAACTAGTTACTTGACCGATAACAAGAGTAAATTGACAGGCACAAGCTGTTCTTGGATGTGAACTAGCCACTTGGCCGTTAACAGAAACAAATTGTATTGCAAAAACAAACTGAAATTGGCTGACATGACTGCAGGAGCTTGAAACTGACAAGACTGTTGAAGTTTGGCATTAATATGACAATAGAAGCTTGAAATTAACATGACAATAGAAGTTTGAAATTAACACGATAGTAGAGGTTTGAAATTGACATGATAGATTTTAACAGAGATTTAACATAGGAATTGAAAATGCAATGTGTATGAACAGCGTAACAATTTTATCAGATGCATGAGCATATAGGATGCATGATTATGCATGTATGAATGCTTTGAAGTGCATAATGGTTGACAACTTGCAGACACGATTTCACAGAGGTAGACAAAACATTGGAATATTGGGCACGTAATGGCTCGTGCTCTAACATATACTTGTGAAAGTCCTCCTTTGGGGATGCCGTCGTTGAAGGACGCATCATAACCATGGCTGAGGGCAAGGAACTGCATCCCATTCAAAAACTTGTAGGGAGTGAAACCTTTTGATGGTACTGCCATTGCTGGGTGCTTTAATGCTGAGCACGTTTTGGGTATCGCATCTGTGGTCAATGCCTTCTTTCTTTTTTTTTTATTGCATGTTTGCTTTCATTTGTCTTTTTTTTATCATCATCCCATTTTTGCCTGGATCGCCCTTTCGGGTTTTCGATCCACCGGGGAATAAACTCTTTTCATTGCCCCTGTTTTTGTCTGAATTGCCTTTGCAGGTTGTCAATCCAGCGGGGTGCTCATTTTTGCCTAAGTCGCCCTTTCGGGTTTTCAGCTTAGCGAGCTTATTCATTTTCTCATGCTTTTCATTCTGTTTTTTCATTCTTGCCATTGACCACAGACCGTACTGGGGAGAGAGCCTGCTGGTAGCTTGTATTGAAATGGACATCGACACACATTCGTTCATGCATGTTTCGTTTGAATGCACCTAGTTGCTCAAGTTTGTTTTCAAAATACACACAAAAGGTTTTCAATTTCCAAAATGTTTGTTTCAGACATTACCATTATTAAAATAGAAAAAAAAATGTTTTTGTATAAAGCTTTGGAAGTAGAATGAAGAAATAGAGTTTCAAACAAAAGCATAGGCTCAAATCGATGTATAAGGGTGGCAGCCAGCCAAAAGCATGACTCCACAGATTTACAAAGCTTGGAAAATGGTAATTTTATCGGTTGGTGGTACATTGAACACAGTAACCACTACAGTCCTTAGAAATTTTGAATTCACAAGTACAAAAGCCTCTGATGAGAACAGCCGTTTATCAGTTGTAGGTGCCCCAGGGGATGGTAGTTTGCCAGATATAGTCAATTGTCTTTCCTCTCAATCTCATTTTTGCATGAACTGCCTTTCGGGTTTTCGGCTCATCGAGACGCTCATTTTTGCCTGAGTTACGCGTAATCTCAGCGAGCTTTTTCATATTCATTTTTTTTGTCACTTATTTTGCCTGGATCGCCCTTTCGGGTTTTCGATCCACCGGGAAGCGCATTTTTGCCTAGGCCGCCCTTTCGGGTTTTCGACCTACCACGCTGTTCTTTTCATATATCTAGACAAAGTATTTCTTGACTATATCGGCATTCACAAGGTTTGGAAGCTCTACACCATCCATGTGTGTAAGAATTAAAGCACCGCCGGAGAAGGCCTTCTTGACGACATAAGGTCGCTCATAGTTAGGCGTCCATTTGCCCCTTGGGTCGGGTTGCTGGCTTACTCTTCTTTTCAAAACAAGTTCACCTTCCTTGAATTCCCGAGGACGGACTTTCTTGTCAAAAGCAGTTTTCATTCTCGTCTGATACAGCCGTCCACGAGCCAAAGCATCCATACGTCTTTCTTCAATCAAATTTAACTGATCATACCGGCTCTGGCACCACTCAGCCTCGGACAATTTTGCTTCCATGATCACGCGGAGAGATGGGATCTCCACTTCCAAAGGGAGGACTGCCTCCATGCCATACACAAGAGAAAAAGGCGTTGCCCCGGTTGAACTGTGTACTGTAGTGCGGTAGCCGTGTAAAGCGTAGGGCAACATCTCATGCCAGTCTTTGTATGTAATCACCATCTTTTGTACGATCTTCTTGATATTCTTGTTGGCGGCCTCAACTGCACCGTTCATCTGGGGCCTATAAGGAGAAGAGTTATGATGTTCAATCTTGAATTTCTCACACAGGGCCTGCACCATGTCATTGTTCAAGTTGGTACCATTGTCAGTAATAATCTTGCTGGGAACACCATATCGACAAATGATATTGTTCTTGATGAACTTAACCACCACTTGCTTGGTTACATTGGCATAAGATGCAGCTTCGACCCATTTGGTAAAGTAATCGATCGCCACCGAAATGAAACGATGACCATTCGAAGCCTTCGGTTCAATTCTTCCAATCATGTCGATGCCCCACATAGAGAAAGGCCATGGAGAGGAAATAACGTTGAGGGCATGCGGAGGCACATGGATCCTATCAGCATAAATTTGACATTTGTGACATTTCCTGGCATATTGGTAGCAATCGTGCTCCATGGTCATCCAATAGTAGCCGGCCCTTAGCAATTTTCTAGACATGGTATGCCCCGAAGCATGGGTTCCAAAAGTACCATCGTGCACATCGTGCATCAGTTGCTCTGCTTCGCGTTCATTAACACACCTCAACAATATCATGTCGAAATTCCTTTTGTACAAAACATCTCCGTCTAGCAGGAATTTACTAGCCAATCTTCGCAGGGTCTTCTTGTCTTTGTTGGAAGCACTTGGCGGGTATTCCCGGCTTTGCAAAAACTGCTTGATATCATGATACCAGGGTATGTTGTCAACTACATCCGCATCCATTTGAACAGTCATATCACCGATGGCAAACACATGAGAAGGCCGATCTAGGCATTGCACTTTGATTATCGGCACGTGGTTCCAATGATTTACTTGAAACATGGAAGATAAAGTGGCAAGAGCATCGGCCATTTGATTTTCATCACGGGGAATATGGTGTAACTCGACTTTTGTAAAGTACGTCAGCAGACGTCTCGCATAATCACGGTAAGGGATCAGATTGGCATGATGGGTTTCCCATTCTCCCTTTATCTGGTTAATAACAAGTGCAGAGTCTCCATAAATGTCAAGATGCTTGATTCTCATATCAATTTCTTCCTCAATTCCCAAGATGCATGCTTCATATTCAGCCATGTTGTTCGTGCATTCAAATACAATTCGGGCGGTAAACGGAATGTGGTGCCCCTGCGGAGATACAATCACTGCCCCAATTCCTTTGCCGAAAGCATTAACAGCACCGTCGAAGACCAATCCCCACCTGCTATTAGGGTTTGGACCTTCACTAATCAACGGTTCTTCACAGTCCCTCGACTTCAAGTACATGACTTCTTCGTCAGGGAAATCAAACTTAATGGGCTGATAGTCATCCAGCGGCTGGTAAGCGAGGTGATAAGCTAGAACACTTCCTCTAATGGCCTTTTGAGCTTTGAACACAATATCATATTCAGACAGAAGCATATGCCAACGTGCAATCTTTTCGGTGACCGCAGGCTTCTCAAAGATATATTTAATCGGGTCCATCCTGGATATCAACCACGTTGTATGGTTCATCAAGTAGTGACGCAGACGTTTGGCAGTCCAAGCCAGAGCACAGCAAGTCTTCTCGAGCATCGTGTACCGAGTCTCACAGTCGGTGAACTTCTTGCTTAGATAGTAGATAGCATGCTCTTTCTTTCCGGTCTCGTCTTGTTGACCGAGCACACATCCCATGGATTCATCTAACACTGACAGATACATAATCAACGGCCTTCCTTCCACTGGCGGGACAAGGATCGGTGGCTCTAGCAAATAATCTTTGATGCTATCAAAAGCTTCTTGGCATTCATCGTTCCATACAACAGGTTGATTCTTCCTGAGTAGCTTGAAGATTGGCCCACAAGTCACGGTCATGTGAGATATGAATCGGGAGATATAGTTCAGAAGCCCGAGGAAACCTCTGACTTGCTTCTCGATCTGCGGGGTCGGCATCTCTCGGATGGCTCGGACTTTGTCAGGATCTACTTCAATGCCTCTTTGGCTGACAATGAACCCTAGCAACTTTCCAGATCTAACACCGAACGTACACTTGTTGGGATTCAGCCGGAGCTTGTACTTTCTCAATCTTTCAAACATTTTTGCCAAATACTCGACATGTCGCTCCTCATCGCTTGACTTGACGATCATGTCGTCCACATATACCTCGACTTCTTTGTGAATCATATCATGAAACAATGTAGTCATCCCCCTTTGATAGGTGGCACCAGCATTTATCAGGCCGAACGGCATCGCTTTGCAACAGAAGGTACCCCACGGGGTAATGAACGATGTCTTTTCCCTGTCTTTGGGTGACATTTTGATCTGATTGTATCCAGAGAAACCATCCATGAAGGAGAACACCTTGCACTGAGCAGTATTATCAACAAACACGTCAATATGAGGCAGCGGGAAATTGTCTTTCAGACTGGCCTTATTCAAATCCCTATAATCGACACACATCCGGACTTTCCCATCCTTCTTCGGTACAGGTACAATATTAGCAATCCATTCGGGATACTCGACAGTCATGAGAAAACCTGCATCAATATGCTTCTGTACCTCACCCTTGATCTTGAGAGCCATGTCAGGACGAGTTCTTCTCAGCTTTTGTCTAACAGGAGGACATTCCGGCTTTGTCGGTATCCGATGCTCTACAATCTGAGGATCCAAACCTGGCATATCTTCGTACGACCATGCAAAAATATCTGAATATTCTCGGAGAAGTTGGAAGATCCTCCTCTTAACCCCCTTTTCCAGTGCGGCACCAACCTTGATCTCTCGCTTATTGTCCTCGGTACCCAAGTTGATCAACTCAATCTCTTCCTGGTGGGGCTGAATGGCTTTCTCCTCTTGTTCAAGCAGTCGAGTGATCTCATCTGGTATATCATCATCTTCCTCATCTTCGGCTTCAAATACCGGGAATTCAAAAGTTGAAGGAACTATAGGGTCACTGTGTTCAACGGGTTTATTATGGTTTAATCTGCATGATGTGGTTGGATGATTTTTAGAAAGAGTTTTTTCATGCAGATCTTTGAAATTAATAAGAAAATACAGATGTTTTGGTTTTTTCTGGCATTACCATCATTTCCAAAAAAAAACATTAAGAAAAACAAAAGTCGCGAAAGAAACGACAATTCTTTATTAATAATGGCAATGCCGAAACAAACATGCCCCTACAAAAAGATCACTTTCGCCTCGGGCAGGGCGAGAGGATTGTTATTTTGAAAAACAAAACCTAAGCAACAAGACACATTACTCGGAATTATGCATGATTAAAGGAAGGTCGACGACATTCCAATTCTTCGCAATGCCTCCCGATATCACAAACACGGGCCTAGAACCACTTACAGTAGCACCCTCAGTAATTGCATTGGCGAACCCAGCACTGTAGAACGTCCCAGTAGATACTCCTGATGTTGGGGAGAACCCAAGACCTTCTTTGCGCTTATTCTCAAGTAGTTGTATTAACTGGCCCCAACCGGCAGCCTGTCCTTCCTGGACAGCCTTCTGTGCATCCTTCAAAGAAGCCATAGCAGCACCGACCTTTTTGGGCTCCGTACCTTCAACAGTCAAACCTTGAAATGCAGTCCCTTCAGCGGACCCTGCTTCAATACAAGAGAACGATGACAATTGACTAACCAAGTATGCTTCTTCTCTATGTACAGTAACAAGCTTACCATTCCTCACAAATTTCAACTTCTGATGAAGAGTGGAGGTGACCGCGCCAGCCTCATGTATCCACGGCCTTCCAAGAAGACAGCTATAGGAAGCATCGATGTCCATGACTTGGAATGTGATCAGGAATGTTTCCGGGCCAATGGTCATAGGAAGATCCACTTCTCCGAGAGCGTTCTTGCGGGATCCATCAAAGGCTTTGACCAAAAAAGTGCTTCTCCTTAAAGGGACCTCTCGATAGCTTAGCTTGTCCAGAGTTGATTTGGGCATTACGTTCAAAGATGAGCTGGTATCCACCAATACATTTGACAGCATGTCAGCCTTGCAATTCATAGAGATGTGTAGGGCCAAATTGTGGTGTTTCCCTGCTTCTGGGAGCTCGTCCTCGCTAAACCAGAGATTACTGCAAGCAGTGATATTTCCCACTATACCACCAAACTGATCCACCGTGACCTCGTGGTCGACATACGCCTGCTCCAACACTTTCAACAAGATATTCCTGTGGGCTTCAGAGCTCAGGAGCAAGGGTAAGATGGATATCTTTGACGGGGTTTGCAGCAGCTGATCTACGATCTTGTAGTCACTTCTCTTGATTATCTTCAGGATTTCATCCAAATTCGAATTTTCAATAGATTGGCCTGACCGGCTGGCCTCTTTAGCAACAGAAGGAGCTGGAAGTGGAATTGTCTTGTCAACTGGAGCCGTGGTGGGCGCAGCGGTCTTCTTTTGGAACAGAGGGGGATGGACTCTGCCACTCCTCAGAGTTGTCTCTTCAGCAATGTTGCTTACCACGCCTGGGGATACCAGAGGTACTTCTATCCCATTCTCGACCACGGTTGCATTGTACTTATAGGGAATAGCCTTTGTGGAAGCATAGGGTACTGGCCCAGGTAGCCTTATCACTAGGGGTTCAACATTCTCCTTCGGAGGCGCATTCCTAACGGGGGTATCATGGAAGACTGGCATAATCACACAAACGTCGCTGGCAGTCAGATAGTTGTCATTCATCAGCCTCTGGATGTCGTTTTGAACTACGCCACAGCCCATAGGATTTTGTAGACACTCGCAACAAGCAGCATGGTCATGGACAAACAAGGAAGCCTGGCACAACTTGATATGCAGCGGTACCAGAGGAGTTGCAATATTACAAACATCGAGGCGGGGAGTCTCTTCACATACTTCAATCATGTTCACAACAACATGATTTGGGAGCGGATTGTCGAGAACGTGTGGAACATTGTTCTCGAAAGACAGCTTACCTTGATCTATCAACTTCTTCACAATGTACTTCAAAGCGTAACATCCTTCCACATCGTGGCCTAGAGCTCCTTGATGAAAATCGCATCTGAGGTCAGAACGAAACCTGGGAGGTAATGGGTTGGGCGGAGGCTTGCCGGGTCTGGTTGTGCAGTACCCTTTGTGTAACAGAGTTGGAAGCAGTTCGGCATATGTCATCGGTATCGGAGGGAAATATGGTCTGGCCTGAGGACCTTGCTGCTGTTGTGGTTGTTGTTGAGCTGGTGGATGCTGTTGTACTTGCTGAGCAATAGCGTTGACAGGGACTTGAGGCTGGCCCGGTGGTAGAGGATATTGATGGTAAAATGGTGGGAAAAATGGATGTTGGGTGTATTGCATGTATTGGTACGGCAGAGGCAGTTGAGCAGCATTGATAGGAGCAATGGTAGCCATAGATTGATTGGTCTCGGTGGATACCATCCCGACTTCTGTCTCCTTCTTCTTGTGATGGCCATTGCCATATTTCTTCGGTGCATTCGCGGAGTGTTCACCTTTTTCGAACACGATGATACCCTCTCTGAAAGCTTCTTCTAAGCGGGTTCCCATGGTGACCATCTCAGAGAAGTTACTCGGAGCAGCAATGATCATCCTTTCAACATAGTCTTTCTTCAGAGTTTTTAGGAACGTCTGAGTCATTTCTTCTTCATCCAGAGAAGGGGTAATACGGGCAGCGGCCCCCCTCCACCTTTGTGCATATTCACGGAAGCTCTCATCTTTCTTCTGGAAGAGGGATCTGAGAAATTCCCTGTTTGGCTTCAATCTGGTGTTAAACCCGTAGTGACTCTTGAAAGCAGCAGCCAAATCGTCAAAGGTGCGAATGTCGTCTTTACTCAGGCTAGTATACCATTCTGCAGCGTCTTCCATTAAACTGTCTTGGAAGCAGTGAATCATGAGCGAATCATTGTCTGAGTAGTTAGCCATCTTCCGGACATATTTGATGATGTGATTTTGAGGACAAGTCAGCCCGTTGTATCGGTCGAACTCTGGGACTTTGAATTTCTTAGGGACATCCACCCTTGATACTAAGCAGAGGTCATGAGTCTTGACGAGATCACCACTCCCACGGTTAGCTTTGATTTCACGACGGAGTTCTTTAGCAAGTTCCTCCATCCTTTCTTCCATAGTTCCGAACATGGGAGTCTTCCCATGGTAAGTAACGGTGTTGGTGTCTTGAGGTGTAGAGTGTACAATTGGGTCAGTGAAGACCGTTGACTGAGGCACGGTAGTGTAGAGAGAAGCAGGATTTGGTGTGGGGATTTGGTTACCGTTGGCAGCACCCGAAGTACCCGCTGCAATATTGGGAGCGAAGAAAGGTGGGAGTCCATAAGGGCGTCCCCTCGGCATAGCGAAGCGGTCGTCCAGAGATGTTGTTGGAATTGCTTCGGCAGTGTTCTGAGCAGATGAGGCTGGTTGTTCCTGGGCAGCCAACAGGGCGGTCATAACATCATGAGCCTTAGCCAACTCTTCCCTCAGAGAATCTAACTTGGTACGGAGCTGTGCATTTTCTTCTTCCATAGCTACTTGATTCTTTTTTCTGTATTGTCTAGTCTGATGTACTCTGGTAGGCTGATAGATCTTTCGAGCACGAGCCACTTTTCAAACTGTGTTAGAAGAACCAGGAGGCAATGAGCACTTGGAAGTTTTTTGTGACCGATGAATGATGCATATGATGCATGATATGTATAAATGCATATGCAAAAATGACTCTTTTTGGTTATCGAAAGGTCTTTTAAACAAATTAGAAACCTTGCAAACATTATTGGAAAAATAAAGAGACTAGGAAGCTGTCAAGACAAATCGTTTTGAAGTGCTAAGCCAAGGGAAGTAGGCTTTGAAACACAATACAAACAACATAATCCTCTAAGCCTATGGAGTGACAGGGTAGCCCTCAGAATCGGACTCCGAAACTGAACCGCAATATCTCGCATAGAAATCCCGACGACCCCTAGCTCTCTTGGAGTCTCTCATAAGCAAATCGTCTTTTTCCTCAAGTTCTTTTCTAACTCTGGCTAGCTCTCTTTTCAACATCCGGTTCTCATGATCTTTCTGATCATCTCGGCCATCCAAAGTCATAATCAAGTTCTCGGCTTCGCTGTATCGGGCCTTCCATGCTCGCTTTTCCTGACTCTCCATAGCTAGATGTTCCTGATACATCTCCTGGGTCGCGGGAAGCAAAAGCAATGGCCTAGACGGTACGGATGCAGATACGTGTCTCATAGTAGGGTAAGGAATGCCAATCTCCTCGGCTCGATCTATCACCCACTGAGTATAGGCCTCATGAGCGATGCCGGATCTCACACCCAAATGCTTTACATCCTTCCTTCGAACCTTAGACCAAGCATCTATAAAAGCTTTCCTTTTCCCGGAGGGGGCATTAGAATAGTAGAAGAACTCTTGAGATGTAGCAAGATTGATGGGCTTTGCTCTCATAGGGAAACCAAACTGTCTCATGGCTAGCTCAGGATTGTAGTTGATTCCTCCCCGGGTACCGAGAAGAGGTACATTGAGGAAGTCTCCACAACCAGTGATAGAATTGCACTAGGGTGTGCACCAACTTCTCTTCCACATTAGTCCGGAGAACAGTAAGTAAACCACCGTATCGGAGACGAAACCCAGTCGGATTCTTAACCTTGAGTGCCAAATCCCTTAAGCTAACCAAATCGACTTCCTTGAACTTGTAGGACTTAGTCTTCTTCATGCCTGTAATGTTTACAAAGTTTTTAATCTGTCTATACCCTTCGATAAATGCATGAAAAAGGTTTATGCATGAATGCATGTATGCATGATAGAGGAAACATAGTGGGTTAAGGTTCACAGTTACGGAGCTGCGGGCGGACACGATGCCCGGTGAAACTAAGGCTTTGATAGTAATAACCATGGTTCTAATAAAGTTCCCAAACTGCAACCTCTCTTACGTATATCACGGTAGCACGAGTCGACACCCGTCCCATGATTATCTGTAAGAAGGTCTAGTTTGAGTGTAGTATCGTGTGACGACTAAGACTCGAGACAACACTCGGTTTAGCCACCGCACTACGTCCTAAAAAGGCCAAAAAAGGGTTTGGTAACTACGGTTCATAGCCTCATTGGTCAATTGAAAGTAAAGTGCCTAAGCATGACAACACACGCCGACAACATCACTGCCAAAATGCCTCAGCTATGTGAGATTGGTCGCATAACCCAATACACGAGGCGACACCCGGCTCGGATTGTCGATTATATCTCCACCTATTCCTAAGTTCGCTCAGCCCGGGTATAGGACTTTTGATATTCTCACCCCACACGTTGCATGAAAATACTTACATATAGCAATAAAGTAAAGCGTAAAACACAAAGCATGAAAAACTAGGCGTAGCCCACAAGAAAAAGTCCCCAGTGAAGTCGCCATTTCTGTTATCGCGATTTTCGGGTGTCAAGTCATTAATTAGGCTTGAACCTTTCAATCATTGATATCTCTATTTTTTTTGGGGAAGGGTAAAATTGAGAAAAAACCCTTAGAAATTCTAAGTTCGGGGCAATTTTCGCTACGGGAAGGTGTTAGGCACCCATAACGACTATAGTACTCTATAGGAGCCGTTTTTCTAGATTTACGTTTACGCTTTATTTTTAATGCTATTTATTGAAAAGGTTGTTTTTAAGAATGGGGGGAAAGAAGTGTTTGGATTTTATTTTTATTGGACTTGGAGAGGTTTTGGCCTCTTGCCTACATACCCTTTTAAGGGATCAAACTCCATGTAGTTCTCTCTCAAAAAATATCTTTGTGAGTTTTGATCGATTTTAATTTTCGAAAATGGTTTTGAAAAGAGAAAGAGGCCGTAAAGGCTTGAGGAAAAAAAATAAAATGTGAGGTTGGCTCAATTATTTAGAAAAAAGGTCTAAGTAGGAATTATTTTCATTTGAATTTTGATTAAGAAAAAAAGAAAATACAATGGAGTTTTGACTCCAAGGTTTATTGGAAAAAATAATTGTTTTCAAGTGATGAAGCTGTCAACACTTTTTGGAAAATGATTTTTCTAAGTTTCGCGCTTCCTAAACATACATCTAACGGTAAATCATACAACGTGTGTGCATGTCGGTGCATGTGTCGGTGTACATCATTATAGTGTCCATTGTCCTTTACATTGGCCCTAGTTTACATTCTATGGTCTTGCAAGAAATTAAAATAAAAGAAACTACCTAAAAAAATTAAAAGATTGAGTAAATCCTAAACTTAAAGGATGTAGATGAAATGGAATGCTCAACGTGCATGAAACATTAAAAGAGTTAGCAAGACAATATGAAGTGATAGTAGAAATGACAAACAAAGGAAAGAAATAATAGTAAGGTGTAAAATATGGGAAGAAGATGCATGAAAACTAACATTACCTACAAAGCAAGAAACTAACAAGATTGAAAACATTGCAAACTTGTAAACAAGAATCAAATTAACAAGATTGAAAATATTGCAAAATTGTAAACAAAGATCCAAACTAACAAGATTGAAAATATTGCAAAATTGTAAACAAAAATCCAAACTAACAAGATTTGAAAAATTGTAAACAAAGTTAAACTAACAAGATTGAAAACATTAGCAAAATTGTAAACAAAAACCCAAACTAACAAGATTGAAAATGTTAGCAAAGTTGTGCACAAGAATCAAATTAACAAGAATGGAAGTATTGCTAAAATGTTAACAAAAATCAAACTTAACAAAAATTAAAGATATTGCAAGAAATCAGAAATGATCACATCACAAAATCAAGTGCTAAACATCAATATAACATGACAAATATTTGGATCAAGAATCATGCGAGAAAC
Organism: Medicago lupulina; assembly: GCA_958299785.1. NCBI lineage: Eukaryota > Viridiplantae > Streptophyta > Magnoliopsida > Fabales > Fabaceae > Medicago > Medicago lupulina. The sequence goes on from OY283139.1 coordinate 66,795,834, forward strand.
TTCACACACAAAAAAAACACAAAAATGTACAAATCAATAGAAAAACTAGCGCATATTATTTTTATCAATTTTGGACATGTAAGATTTCACAAAACAGTCAAAACATGTCAAGAACCCATAGTAATTTTTTTGGAATTTTTGTGAGAAAATTTAAAACGCGCAGGTGGTCCAAGTAGCAAGAACAGGGGTGAATATAGCAACAAATCAAGAATACTGAAAAGAAAACCAAAAGCCCAAAGCTACCCGGCCCCAAACCCACGCAGGTTGATGGATCCGGATCTCCAGAACGCCTCAGAGGCATTGGATTGATCCAGATCCATCAGGACCTAGATCTAACGGACGAAAGCATGGGGCGCTGGATCGGGTCAGAACCCGCCCGGTCCAGCGCTTATATAAAAGGTTTTTGGCCCGGTTTCTCTCATTTTCTCACAACGTTTCTCTTTCTTCTCTTTTCTCTCTTCTCTCTTCTCACTCCGGCGAAGCTTCATCTTCTCCGATGAAACCCTAACCCTAAATCTTCAAACCAGCCCAGAATTTCATGAATCATGGCTTAAACGTTTCATCTCGTTGTTCTAAACATGAATCCATCACTAGAAATCGCATGCATCCGCTGAATCACCGTAGATCTTGAATCTTTTTTCACGGATTTCAAACGGTTTTTGGTTCTTTCTTTTGTTCAAATCTTTGTTCTGATGAAACTTCTTATGGATTCATAGGTTTACAACGGTTGATTCACGTTGTAAACCCTAAAATCATTTACGGTTTCGAAAATTTTTTAGGGTTTCAAAATTTTTTGAACCAAATTCTTTTGAACTCCTACAGATCTACGTTGATTCAGATTTGAGTATGAATGAGGTAAGTTTCGATTCTCACCTGTGTTTTATTCGGAGATTTGAACTAGAATCTTCAGAACTCTTTGAACTTGATTATGTTTTGCTGATTTTGGCTTGAAATCCGAAGATAAATCGGTGATTCTTCTTCTTCTTCACCGGTTCAAAACCTTTGAAATTCTTTCCCTCTTCTTCTCAATTTCTTTCCTCTGTGATCGTATTGAGTTCGTTGCTTTCAGTGATGAATTCAGTACTTGAATTGCAAAGGAAGAGGCTCAATGATGAAGATTCAACCTTGAATCTCTGAGAGCTAACACGAATTCCATTGATTTGGCCTGAATTTGCTTCTGAAAACGGTTAGGGTTTGTTCTTCAATTTTCTGAGCTTTCTGTGAGTTTGATCTAACTGAATGGAGAGAGAATGTTGCACCGTGTTTGTGATGTGGCGTAATCTGTGTGGGCTCTCTTCTGACTGGTACAGTGAGTGACCTTTTATAGGCTGCCATGTGTGCTTCTGAACCAATGGGGTTATGACACCTGGACCTGGACTGGCCTACGTGGCACCTGGACTTAACTGTAAAAAAAACTTAAGGACTAAAATGCAATTATAAAGAATTTGGACTGAACTAAAATTAAAAAGAAATTGAACTGCCTTGAAAATAAATTTGGGCGTATTTCCAATTAAAACAAAATTTGGACTTATTTGCAAAAATGTAAGATAAAATTGGTAAAAAAAGTAATCAACGTAAAGTGAAACGGTTAAAAGACAAAAAAAATGGACTAAAAATGAACAAACTACCAAAATGAGGTATTTTAAAATACCTCTCTGTCAAAAAATTATTTGATGTGAAAAGACCAAAATACCCCTTAGGGACCAAAACGACTCAGACTGACTCAGACTAACTTAGATGCAACGCTGAGACGATTGTTGAACAAAATTTGATTAACGCCTTATGCAGACAAGTTGAAAAGACCCAGAGACAAATTGTAGGGACTAAAATGGGTTCCTCTGTAGGAAATGACCAAAATACCCTTTTCATATGATTTTATGCGAAAAATTGGAATAAAATGCAAGAAAACACTTTAAATGGTTTGATATGCAGGAAAATTAGAGACAGAAGAAAGGACAATATGCATTTGAAGCACAGTAGAAAATTGTAGAGTAAACACGGCGAATTTGAAAAGCATCAGAGGTAAACAGTAAAAGAAAGAAGTTTCGGAGTAGTTTTTAGGTCCAAAATGAGGGTATAACAGTAGAGCACCACCATACATGTCTTTTGGAACATCTTTCGTTCTGATTGTTTCTCCAGTAGTTTCCAAGTGCTTCAAGATGAAGCTTACTCTCACATCCAGAGGGTCCTTCATGTAGATAGGAGGAAAATCTTCCATCAGGTTGGATACAGCATGAAATTCCTTCAAGTCTTTGTCCAGCTTCTTGCAATCCTCTTTGCTAATTAGCTTCATATGCCTTAGAGTGCTCCCATTGATTACCTTTCCAGTCCCTGTACCAAGCTGTTGATCAGTGAATATCTTTGTATCACTCAGTGCCTTCAAAATCCCTCCTTGATGAAGGATTTCTGAGATGAGTCTTCCATATGGAATCCAGGTTCTCTTGATTGTTTGACTCTCTCTTAGAGTCTTAATCATGTGCTTGAAAATGTACTTAGGTACATTTTCTTTTTCTTTGGTGATGAAGTAGTGAAGAAACACCCTGTGTTCCAATGAAGGTTTATCAGCACCACCACCTTTTGGTAGAAGATTCTCATTCTGAATCTTTAGAAGCAGTTTCTTTTCCATATTCAAGTCAATATAAGCACCTTTCTTCTTGTTGTTGAACATTGACTTGTTGACTACTTCATTTCAGGGACTCTTCTTGTTGTTGTCCAGACCATCTTTGAAACTACCTTCAGATGCTCTCCTGATTACATAAGCAATCACTTCCTAAGAGACGAAGACATGAATACCCATGATGCTTGACCTAATCTCAGTACACGTGAAGGGTTCCAAACCCATTTCTTCTCTAGTTTTACCAGCTAAAGTAGGATCAATAAGCACCTTCTCATCCATTTCCAATTGAGCAGTCTTACGATCATAAACATGAGCTCTTACCCAGAAGTTCCTTATCAGATTCATATAAGTTAAACAATTCAGCATATCGAAATAACTAATGAGGTCCTGAGCCTCATAGTATTCTTTCATGTTGCAGCCATTGTACGCTAGAGATGTGAAATCCACAAGATTCTCAACTTGAACTGTTAGATCCCATTCTTCTAAAGACATGGTTCTTCCTTTAATTTCATAAGCAAGAGCTTCTTGTTTGGACGTTCCTTGAGTTGTTTCTTGCATGGTTGATTCTGGAACTGAGCTTGAAGACGCCATTGATGAGAATGAAGTTTTAGGGTTCTAGGGATTTGTTTGACGGAGCTGAACTTTACTTCGCAGAGAATCAGTATGAAAACAGAAAGTGTAGGTTGTGAAGTGAGTAGTGTATGTTTTGTCTAAGTGATTTGAGTAAAAACGATTGCAATTCAGAGGGGACAAACAAACACAACATTAATGACAATTGGGGGCGCGAGATAGTAGTACATTCAAAGCTTAAAATCATCATTGTCCTCTTATGTTATACATCAATACAATTAAGCCACGTTAGATAACTTCAGATGAGCTGCCAAGTTAATGGCAAAGGTGTTACCAAAAAGTAACTTTCAAAGTTTCCACTAACTCTGCTATTCAGGAGCACAAAATCTAGCTTCTGAAGTTAAGATGCTGATGTCATCTTCAGAAGCATATTTTCCTCAGAATCTCAGTTAAGAGCTTCTGATGGACCATAGCTTCTTAACTAACTTCAGGACCAAACTTTTTGTTCAGGAGCAAGCAAATTTAATCAGACACAAATTGCATGTTCAAATTTTTCTTAATAAAGTAAAATCTTTCCACAGTTAAAGGTTTAGTGAATATATCAGCCCACTGATGTTCAATATGAATTAATTGTATCCACTGATGTTTACATTTCCTCCTTCTTTCATTGTGAGGGTGAGGAACATAGACTTCTCTCTTGTCATATGTCTTGAGAAACTGTTGTCCAGGTACCATGATTTTTGTTTTTCCTTTGCTCTTAGGCATTTCTGCAGTATTGACAATTTCAGATTTAGGTACCCATTGTTTTATGGGTCCTTTGAGGTTAGTGCTAGAAGTTTTACTCTTCACTTCTTGTACCTTGAGGTGTGGTTTTGATAGCTTCTGATTGATCAGTACTTTAGGTTTAGCACCTTTTAGTTATGATTCACCTGAAGCCACAACTGTTTTGTTCTTCTGAGACTAAGACTTCAAGATACCAGATTCTGGTTTCAACAGACTCTGAGGAACGGGTTCTGATCTCTTCAGAATCTTGATCTTTGAGGTCTTAGAATCAAAAATTGTCATAACATTAGACTTATAGTTCTTTGGCTTTGAAGTAATCTTAGCCTTAGAGCTAGAAGCTTCAGGTTCTAACTGAACCATAGTTTCAATTTTAGCACCTTCAGGTACAAAGAAGGTTTTCAACCCTTCCTTGATACATTCACAACATGCTTTAAGATTGGTTTCATTAGGTTTTTCTTCTGAGAATTCAATCCCTTTGTCATTGTTTTTGTAAATGTTGTAAATCATAAAAGCAACCCTGCTTCTGTCAATACCAGACATAGTAAAATCTTCAAGAGAAATTTCATGGTTACTTTAAGGTTTTCCATTACACTTTTCTTGTAGCTTATGACACAAAAACTTGAGCTTCTCTTCATAGGTTTAACAAATGAAGTCAAAGCCTCTAAGTCCTTCTTCAGAAGCTTTCAGATCCAATAGAGTTGATTCTTGTTGTTTAATTAAATCAACATATTTTTCTTTTAAATCTTTCAACTCATTGGTTCTCAGTTCAAAATATGTAAGGAGCTCTTTAAGAGACTCAATAAGTTCTTCTCTAGAAATTTTAGAATATATCTCATTTTCTTCTTAAGTCTGATTCAGGTTCAGCTTCTGAAGTTACTGTAGCCACTAGTCCCACAACTACTTTCGCATCTCCATCAGCATCATCCTTGTCAGATTTCGGATTCACTATCTAAGTCTTCCCAGGTTGCCATCAAACTCTGCTTGATCTGCTTCTTGATCTTGTTTGATTTGAAAGTTGACTTCTTAGGCTTGTCCTTTGATTTCTCATTCTGAAGATCAGGGCAATCAGCAATGAAATGTCCAGGCTTCCTGCAGTTGAAGCAACCCTTCTGATCTTCTTTGCTGGAGCCTTTATAACCACTTCTTCTACTCAAGAACTTCTTATTCTTCTTAGCCAGATACTGCAGCCGGTTTGAAAGCATAGCCATCATCTCAGCAGGATCTTCATCAGAATCTCCATCAGGTGATTCTTCTTCAGATTCTATAACTTTAAAAGCTTTTGATGACTTCCCTTTAGATGGAAGAGCAATAGATTTGCCTTTCTTAACAGGCTCATGTTCATTTAAGCTTACCTCATGAACCTTGAGAGAGCTTACAAGATCTTCAACCCTTAAAGTGTTTAAATCTTTAGCTTTCTCAATAGCAGTAATCTTAGGTCTGCATCTAGCAGGCATGCTTCTTAGTATCTTGCTCACATGATCAGAAGCAACATAGCTTTTCTTCAGTATTTGTAGTCCAGAGTCTAGGGTCTGAAAGCTTGAGTACATTTCCTCAGTTCTTTCATCATTCTTCATCTTGAACAACTCATACTGATGAAAAAGCATAAGTGTTTTTGCTTCTCTAACCTTCTTTATACCTTCATAGTTTTCACAGAGAGAAGCAAACATTGCCTTTGCAGTAGATTTGTCACTCATCTTCATATACTCTGCACGAGGTATATCAAGAACAAGTGAACCTCTAATCTTGTGATGTTTCTTGTACATTTTCTTCTGAGCAGAAGTATGTTTCTTTCTGTCAACAGCAGCTCCTTCTTCATCAAGGTCCAAGTCACCAACTCCATCTTCCAGAATATCCCATAATTCTTCATCTAAGCCCATGATATAACTTAGAAGTTGGTTTTCTACCAGGATAATTCTTCAGGATCTCCATCGAACTTTGGAACTTTTCCTGAATCCGCTTTCTTATCACTGTAATCATAAGGGACAACATTATGATTACCACCAGAGCCAGAAACAGATGATTCACCAGTAGACATGTTTTTCTCAGATCTTGGACTGTTACACTGTTAAGTGTTCTCAACAGAACCAAGGCTCTAGATACCAATTGAAGGTGAGAAAAACACAAGAGGGGGGGGGGGGTTGAATTGTGTTAGCTTTTTCTTCATTTTCTTCTACTGAAGTCATTGGTCAGAAGCAGTTGGATTATAGCTTCTGAAGTGATGTTCAGATTCTAAATGCAGCGGATAAAAACAGAGAGAGAGAGAGAGAGAGAGAGAGAGAGAGAGAGAGAAGAAAGACACAAAGCAATTATAAAGGTTCCTTCCACAAACTGGAAGTAGTCATGTCCCCCTTGCATTTCCAAGGACACTAAAATGTAATATCTGATTACAAATGCTCACTACTAAAACTAGCAAGAGACTTCAAATTACTCAAGCACAACTGCAAGAGATTTCCTATGCTCCTGGACACAATCAAGAGACTTCTATGCTCAAGCATAACTACAAGAGACTTCTATTCATACAGAATTACAAAGAAAAATGTTTGAGGTTGAACACTCGATATACAATCAGTGGTGTTCACAATACAAATCAGATACAGACTCTTAAGACTCTAGAATTTCTAAGATATGAACTTTGATAAGAAATTCTAAGTGAACTTTTGATGCAGAACAATTTTAGCAGAGGTTTGGCGCTTTTAAATTATTGTTGAGTCTCTTACAATTCTCTAAGTCTTCACTCCTTTATATAGAGGTGTGAAAGAGACGTTGTGAATTGCCAGCACATCAAAAAAGAGTCGTTTGAAGCTTTGGTCAATCACCAATGATCTTTTGCCTAATATGGTTATTGTCCTATGAAGGATCAATTTCAAATCCATTCCTAGTATGAAGGAACATTGTTGCAGGCGTAGCTGTTATTCTTGTCATGTAGCAGAGACACAAACTGAGTAGTGGAGGTAGTGGTTGTACACTTCGTACAATTGTACTTTGTCAACGCTCTTCAAAGAACAAGCATCCAATTCATTTGAAATAACCGTTGCTTTACTCTTCTGGTCTTCTGCAAAGCTAGGCGTGATTAAAACCTTTGAACAACCTTTGAAGATTTCATTCTTTCATCTCCTGATGACCTTCAGCTTCTGGTGATTTTACTTCTGATGGGGTGCTTCTGATGAGCTTGCTTCTGATGACGTCATCACTTAAGGAGCACTTGACTTCAGGAGCACTTTTCTTCAGATGCATAAAGCTTCCTTCTTGTTGATTCCATTGCTCTCATTTGTTCTTCCAGTACCTAAGCTTTAAGTAGACACATAATTTTTGTCTATGGTCTTGTACACTTGAACAAATATTAGCATATCCAATTGACAATTTTTAATACCTTGTTATCATCAAAACTCTCAAGAGGTAATGTTAAACACATTTTGTTTCAACAGAGGGCATAATTTTTCAAGATACTGTAAGTTCATATTGTAACATAAGAGGGGGGGTGAATTAGGTTTCTAGGAATATTGGTTAATTTTTCAGAGTTTAGCGTTCTTGATAATTTTTCCGGTAAATAATGATGAAGGTATAAATGCAGAAAAATAAAAGAGTAAGGGAAGAAGAAAAGACACAAGAGAGTTAATAGTGGTTCCCCTCTAAACCTTAGGGTCAGTCCACTCCCTTCACACCTCGCGAAGGAATTCACTATGTTAGAATCTTTGTTACAAGCAATTTCACCCCAAGACCCCCTAACAATATTTCTATCATAAACACAAGAAAGAAACCCTCTCTCTTGAATACAACACAAACACCAAACACTTTTGGTGGACTTTGAATCTTCCTGAATCAAAGAACTTTTTACAACAATCACAAGATAGCACCCCCACTATCTTAAACAATAATTCTCACCAACAATGGCAAGAAACTTTACAACAAAGTAATTGAAGAATATCAAATGTATGGTTGTATATCTTTATCAATATCACTCTAACAAATGGACTTAGTGCTCAGAAAACTTTTTAATAAATGTTAAAGTGTAAGCAAAGTTTTCCAAACAATTTGAATGAAAGTTTGAAAGCAAATGATATTGAAGATGTCAATTGAGATAATAAAAGTTGTTGTTATAAATTTCTTTGATTCTCAATTGAATTTATAGAGGCTAAAAAGATGTTTATGAAGCAATGTTACTTTAAAAGAGTTCACAAAAATGAATAGAAATAAGTTTGAAAAGGTACCTATTCATAGGATGAAAAAATAGAGCACGATGCCTTAAAAAAAATAGCCGTTGCTAAATAAACAAGTTTAACTAGCCACTAGTCCTTTTAATTTTAAAAACCATTGTATTACAAATCAATGCCAACAGAAATGCACTTCATAGAAATGAAAAACAATTAATTCTCTTTCTGTTAACAATTTAATTCAGCCGTTGGAAAAATGCTGATTTGAAAAATCTGATTAAAGCATGTATAATAAATAATTATGCCTACAAAGTAACAGAGATAAATGTGCTGAAACAAAATTATTTTTGAGATAATTAGGTATTTGATTTTTCAAAAACAAAAATGATTTTTTGAATAAAAAATATTTTTATGAAAAAATATTTTAATGCAAAATCACATTTAAATAAAAAATTATTGAGAGTGTGTGATTTATTTTCATGAGAGCTTTAGCATTGCTTCATATTAAGATTTAGAAAAAATGTTTGGAATTATTTTCTGAGCATTCTAAGTCTTGTTAAGAATGATAGTGTCAAAGATAAGAACCATACTTACAAGAATATAACTATGAAGCCTAAGTCCCATTATCTTTATTCTTCAACTTAAGCCTTCATATAGTTTTTCTTCTTTTGTGATGTGAGTTTGTTATCATCAAAATCCAGCCAAGTCTAAGAAGGAAATCATCTTCACAGATACAAGTCAAGCAATTCAGGGGCTAAGAGGACCAATATCAAGGGCACGTGCCAAGAAAGCTAGGGAGGCTCTAAATAAAATGGTGACAACAATCATTGAAGCAAAGCCAACAGTAGAGGACTTAGAGGGAAAAATTGTCAATTGCATCAAACATTTGGGAGATGGGTAGGGCGCATACCATGCTGCCCATCTTATTTAGTTTTATAGATCGTTTTGTGTTATAATAAAAGTGTAATGGACCAATTTTGGTCCAAAAAAACTAAGTATGAATAATTTATGTGTTTAATCCATTTTAAAGCTTCCAAAGCTTTAAATGGAATGTTTGGTATGTTTATTTTGTGAAAATAAGGTGCTAACGCAAGAGGAGTGCAAAGAGATCAAAGAACATTTAATGGAGAGAGAAATGAGCCCAAGACTTAAGAGATAAAAGTAAATGGAGCTGTACAACATCCAAAGCCATCAAGACTTATCATTCAGCCTTTCAATGTTGAAATTGAAGCTGAAGTAAATGTTACTAGAAGGGGGGTTGAATAGTGACCCTTTAAAAATTTCTCTGTGCTCTTAGAGAGGTTGAGCTTTCAAGAGTTTGCATGGAGTAAGATGACTACTAAAACAGTAACTAATATTTAAACAAAGCAGAAAGTAAAGAGTAAAGTTTAAGAGAGATCAGACAAAGAAGTTATCCTGGTTCCCCCAATATGGGTTAGTCCAGTCCCCACAGCTTTTGTGAGATTATCCACTAGTTCTTAGGAGTTTCTTCCTCCTTTTTGCAATGTGCAAAACAATATGTATTCTCTAAGCCTCACCAGGCTTACACTAACACTCAAGCTTTTGAAGAGCTTGAGGCTGAACAATTATGTATTTTCTTAGCCTCACCAGGTTTACACTATTGATATTCTTAGCTTTAGCAAGCTTACACTTATCACTCAAGATTTTACAGGCTTGAGGATATACAATCAAAATGAGATTTGATGTTTGGATCTAATTACAACTTTCAAGCTACTAAGAGAATAAGAGATTGTAGTTTGTAATACTCTTAAAAAGGTGATCCGAAAATATGATTGAGAACTGTAAGAGTATTTTTGATATTGAGATTGATTGATGAATTTCTTGCTTGTATGTAGGCTTGTGATTGTATTTCAAATTCATACTTTCTTTGTTGAGAGAAAGCTTCTATTTATAGCCAGCCTACATCCTTCAATATCTTGCAGCTGTTCATTCTTGTGTAGACACCCTTGTTGTTGATAGGAATTGCAAAACTGCCATTGTCCCATCTTTTTGTACACTGAGCTTGAGCTTGTCAGCCTCAACCTCAACTTTTACACTAAGAGCTTGAGCTTGTCTTTGTGCAGGAGCGTGTATGAACAGTGAAAAGTACATGAACAGTGAAAAGTCATTTCTCTTTACCACTTTTCTTTTGCTTGTTCTCCAAGATGTATCATTGTCATTCTCCTTGCAATGCTTTGTCTCCAAGACATCATTTATTAATTATATTAGCATACTTGGTCACCAAGTCTTTGTACTTTGTGTCTTTTTGCTTGCTTGCTCATCAAGATTCAACTATAGAGCTTTGTCAACATCTTTATCTTTATCAAATGATTAGCACATGATTGAAATAAAATGTTTGTACATTTTTCCTTGCTTGTGCGCATGGCATTTCCTTTGTGTTACTTTATGAATTAAATCACTAATTAACCTTTCTTGATTAATAATGAATTATTATCATATTCTTCATGAAAGCTTGAGCATAATCATCCAAGGATACATGGCTTTATCATAATGTGAGAATTTGGACTTTACCTATCCTTAATAAAATCCACTCAAGAGCACACATTAAATAACCAAATAAAATTTTAATTTTAATTTTAATTCAAGATTTTGTTTATCATTTAAAAATAATTTTAAAGGGATTTTTGTCAACAGGAATAAATGTATAACCATCCAAAATATTAAAACTGCCATCTCCCATTCATTATAGTTCAGTTTGCATTCATTTTGCAATGCTTTTGTAACAATTTAGCCTATGCATCAAGAGTTATTGGCTGAATGTTATGAGTTTTCTTTGTAATCTAACGTGTTCACCTTGCCTATAAAAGGTGGCACATAATTTTAATAAAGATAGATAAATTTTGATAAAAAAAAAAGTGAGCATTGCTCTTTTGGTTTTTGATTGGACCAAGTTTTGATCTTATCAAGAATCCTTTCTTGTGGTGATCTTCATTTTCAAAGACTTATCACTGTCTTGTCACTGTCTTGGATTAGACAGTGTGACGTCCCTTTTCTTTCCATCCATTCTTGTTTTTGAGTTAAATTCATCCAAAATTGTGTTCTTGTTTCACAAGTTTCGTCCAAATTAAACAAACATACAATTTGTGTCAAATTAATCAAATTCACCAAGTTTTAGACCAAACTGTCAAAGTACACGAAATTTCAAACCCAAAGTACACCAAAATTACAATAATTTCTTGTTTACATGAAAAATGAATCATTTCACAAAATTAGAGTTCATCAATTAGACTATGAAGTTTTATCTGACGTGTATCTCACTTGATGGGTAATAACCGTAAAACCATGATGGTTTTGCTTTGAACGTTGTGTCTCGTGCCCCCTTTGGCATTAAAATTTTTCTTTATTCAAAATTGGGCATACAAAACGTTTTGATCAAAATGCACTATTACACAGTCATTCACTCTCACATCCTACACTTTTTGTTTTCAAGCCTCCTTCGAAAACAACCTTTTTTCAAAAGTAACCCTAGAAACCAAAAGCCTTCAGAAGTCTCATTAGCATCATCATCCTCTCGAATTGCTGTCAGCAACGAACAAAGTGTTGATTTCATTCACAAATTGAAGATTATGAGTATCCCAAAAGAGAAGTTAACAGTGATGCTTGAAGATATTTTTGACATATTCGGGTTAAAAGAGAATGGTATCCACCTGTTAAACATAATCGATTCTCACCAGTGGCATCACTACAACAATATGTTGAATGGTCTAACCTACTCAGAACTTGTAAAGTACTTTTGGGTTAGAGCAGAAGTGATTGATAACAGAGCACCAAATGAAGAACTAAGAAGAGCAAGGGCACATGATCCAAGGAATGCAAATAAGTCAAGAAAGGAACTTGGGAAGAAGGATTTTTTTAAGGCAAAAATAAGGTCATTTGCCTTAGAAGCTCTATTGGTCGTCACAAAAGGCCTAATCTCAAAATTGATTAAGGTAGATGAATTTGGAGTGTATTACAGAGACGCCAACAACAAAACAATGAAAGTGAGAAAAACACAAGAAGGGGGGTTGAATTGTGTTAGTTTTTTCTTCTTTTTAATCTAAGTCCAGATTTCAGAGTCTGATAAAGTTCAGATCTTAAAGCAATGTTCAGAGTCTAATGTAGCGAATAAAGTAAAGATAGAGAGAGAAGAGAAAGACACAAGCAATTATACAGGTTCATTCCACAATCCGAAAGTAGTTTTTTCCCCTTGCACTTCCAAGGAGAATTCACAGAATCTAATTACAAATACTCAAGCACACAAGCAAGAGACTTCAAATACTCAAGCACACAAGCAAGAGATTTCCTATGCTCAAGCACAAAAGCAAGAGACTTCTAAACAAACAAAATTACACAGAAAGATGTTTGGTTTGAACACATGATATACAATCAGCGGTGTTCACAATAAAAATCAAATACACACTCTTAAGACTCTTGAATTTCTATAATATGAAAGTTGTTAAGAAATTCTAAGTGAACTGATGTGCAACAATTTCAGCAGAGATTGTAACACTCTAAATTCTATTTTATGATTTGTGGTGATTTTTAATTGATTTTTGTGTGCTTGGTGTATTTTACTTAAATTTATAAATGATATATGAAATATTTGGTGTGTTATTATTTATTATAATTAGTTGTAGTGTTTATGAAAATAGGAGAAGTAATATTTATTTTAGAGTTAATGGAATTAAGGAGAAATTAATAGAATTTAGTGGGGGAGAGTAAAGAGTAAAAAGAAGTTATACTTTGGTTGGTAAGAGTAGGAATAGAGTAAACCAGTAAGGAAAGAAAAGAGAAGGCACGTATCAGAGAAAAGAAACAGACTTTTGGGAAGAGAGAAGAGTAGAGCCAAGAACCAAGGGGAGATTGCTAGGATTGCTGTAGCTTTTGTTTAATTCATCTAATCAGGTAAGGGTGGGCTAGCAATTCATTGGTTTTATATATATATATATATATATATATATATATATATATATATATATATATATGTTTTCATGATTTTGAATTGGAAATTGTTGTCTGGTTTAGGTTTTCAAAACTTGATGAAATGCCTAAAATTGTTGAATTATGTTGTTAATTGTGTTTCTATGAGTTGTTTTGGTGCCTGGAATAAGTATTGAACCCATGACTTTAACCTAAAATCATTTTGGGTGATTGGGGAATCAAAAATGGGATTTTTGGATGAAATAGGGTTAGAAATCGTAAGTTGAAATTCTGCCCAGTTGAGTACTCGCTCAAGCGAGATACCTTTCGCTCAAGCGAGTGACTCTCTGCAACGCCCAATCTGAAATTTTGGCCGCTCGCTTAAGCGAGCCACGAGCGAACCCCGAGCGAGTGAAATCCCAACTTTCGTCATTTGTGTCGCTTAAGCGAAATTCCCGTCGCTTAAGCGAGAGACGCCAATGTTTGCCCAGAATTTTGGAATTAGCCTGTTCGCTTAAGCGAACCAGAAGCGAGCTGTAAGCGAGGAAAAACCAAACTTACGTGATTTGACTCGCTCAAGCGAGAAGCTGCTCGCTTAAGCGAGCTGGGTCCTGTGCGACCCAAAACGTGATTTTTCTAAGGTGTTCTAAACCCAAACCTAAGCTTTCTAAGTGGTTTATTAGATTTTTAGAGAATTTTTGGAGTGATAAAATTGTAGATTGGAGATGTTTATGATGCATATACGGATGAATCTTATATGAAATGAAATGAATTATACTATGCTAAGTTTGCAATTGTCCATGGTGTTGTGGTGTGGTTGAGTCTGGTTGGGGAGGTGTCCTAGTTGGTGTTGTCGTTGGTTGCATGGTGAAAATGCACCACTATTTTGTCGTATGGTTGTATGTAGATATACTCCTTGAGTCTCATAACTCATTTGCATCGTTGGGGGCTCATGCCCTGGAATGTTTATACATTCAATTGGTGAGGGCTCATGCCCTGGAATGCTAGTCATTCATCTGGTGAGGGCTTATGCCCTAGGATGCTTTAACCATCCAAATTGGTGGGGGCTTATGCCCCAGAATGCTTAGCATTCAACGCGCGTAGTTGGTACCACATATGCATAATACATTATCAGGTGATGGAGTCTTGCATTAGTAGTTTAAGGTGTGAGTGGTGGTTGGTGAGGTGTCACCACAAGTGGTGTTGTCGTTGGTGTCGTTGTTGTTGCTATTCTTTTAAAAGATAAACTTGAATATAATGTTGGTATACTATGGTTGATAATTGTTACTTATGTTGAAGGTGGTGAATTTGTTGATGTTGTTTTCAATTTATTTGATTGACTCATATATTTATATATAATCTTTGTTTTGTGAACTCACCCCTTCTGCTGGAATTGCCGCCTTGTGGGCAAGTGCAGGTAGCGATGGATAGATAGGAGTTGGCTCATTGTGTCGTAGGCTCTGATACGTAACGGGATGGGATTTAATGTTTTACAATTTCATTCCTTTATGTATCATTTTACTTGGGGAATTGTTGAATATTTATTTGAATAATGTTGGAGAATAATTTATTAATGGTGAGGCCTTTGTGCCAGATATGTTGATGTATAAGAATTGTTGAGATGATTTTGTGACAATTATTCCGCTGCAGATTATTTTATAAAAATGTTATAATGGAGGATTATTTAAATAGTTTTATGTTTCTATTTAAATAAATTATTTTTGAGATATGCATGTAATACTCCGTTGCTTGTTGATTAACTCTGATGTTTGGATATTATTATATCATTTTGGGGAACGGGGTGTTACAATTGGTATCAGAGCAGGTCGGTCTGTCAGACCATTAGTAGAGTCGTGTCGAGCCATGTAGTGTAGTGTGACAGGTTTAAACTGTCTTTGTGGTGCTAATTCTTGTTGTTATGTAGAATTACTGAGATGGCCGGAAGGAATGATGCTGCTCTTGCTGCTGCTTTGCAAGCAATGGCTCAAGTTGTTGGACAACAGCAAGGTGCTGGTGGGGCTGGTGAGGGTGTAAGGATGCTGGAGACATTCCTAAGGAATCATCCACCAACCTTCAAGGGAAGGTATAATCCTGATGGAGCACAGATCTGGTTGAAAGAGGTTGAAAGAATATTCCGGGTGATGCAGTGTACGGACGCTCAGATGGTGCGGTTTGGCACCCATATGTTGGCCGAGGAAGCTGATGACTGGTGGGTGAGTGTTCAACCGGTGTTAGAGAATGAAGGTGATGTGATTACATGGGCTGTGTTTAGGCGGGAGTTCTTGAGGAGGTATTTCTCGGAGGATGTCCGTGGTAGAAAAGAAATAGAATTCCTTGAGCTGAAGCAAGGGGACATGTCCATTACGGAGTATGCTGCTAAGTTCGTGGAGCTTGCAAAGTTTTATCCCCACTATGTTGCGGAGACTGCTGAGTTCTCCAAGTGTATCAAATTTGAGAATGGTCTGCGAGCTGATATCAAGCGGGCCATTGGGTATCAGAAGATCAGAGACTTCTCTGAGTTGGTGAGCAGTTGTCGTATTTATGAAGAAGATACTAAAGCTCACTATAAAGTGATGAATGACCGCAAGGGAAAGGGGCAGCAGAGTCGCCCAAAGCCTTATAGTGCCCCAGCTGATAAGGGCAAGCAAAGGATGCATGATGAGAGGAGACCCGCACGTAGAGATGCTCCTGCTGAGGTGGTTTGTTATAAGTGTGGTGTTAAAGGCCACAAGAGTAATGCCTGCAACCGGGATAAAAAGAAGTGCTTCCGATGTGGCAAGAAAGGTCACACTGTTACTGAATGCAAGCGTGGAGATATTGTTTGTTACAATTGTGATGAAGAAGGTCATCTTAGCACCCAGTGTACTAAGCCTAAGAAGACGCAGGCCAGTGGGAGAGTATTTGCATTGACTGGTACCCAGACTGATCAGGAGGATCGACTTATCAGAGGTACTTGTTTCTTTAATAGTACTCCCTTAATTGCTATTATAGATACTGGTGCAACGCATTGTTTCATTGCTATTGATTGTGCTAAAAGATTGGGTCTGTTTATGTCTGATATGAATGGGAAGATGGTTGTTGAAACTCCAGCTAAGGGTTCAGTGACTACTTCCCTTGTCTGTTTAAGTTGTCCGTTGTTTGTATTTGGTAGAGATTTTGAGGTGGATCTTGTTTGTTTGCCGTTAGTGGGAATGGATGTAATATTGGGGATGAATTGGTTAGAGTACAATCATGTCCTGATCAATTGTTTTACGAAGACGGTGCGGTTTTCTTCTGCTGAAGAAGATAGTGGAACAGAATTCTTATCCACTAAAGAGATGAAGCGATTAGAACAAGATGGTGTGATGATGTTTTCCTTGTTGGCGTACTTGTCGGTGGAGAACCAAGCGGTAATTGATGGGCTGCCTGTTGTGAAGGAATTTCCTGAAGTTTTTCCTGATGAGATTCCAGATGTGCCACCAGAGAGGGAGGTTGAATTTTCGATAGACCTTGTGCCGGGTACGAAGCCTGTGTCGATGGCTCCTTACCGTATGTCAGCTTCGGAGTTAGCTGAGTTAAAAAAACAATTAGAAGACTTGCTTGACAAGAAGTTTGTGAGACCGAGTGTTTCACCATGGGGAGCGCCGGTGTTGTTGGTAAAGAAGAAGGATGGTAGCATGCGGTTGTGTATTGATTACCGTCAGTTGAATAAAGTGACGATTAAGAATAGGTATCCACTACCGAGGATTGATGACTTGATGGATCAACTAGTGGGTGCCCGTGTGTTCAGCAAAATTGACTTGAGGTCAGGTTACCATCAGATAAAGGTGAAGGACGAGGATATGCAAAAGACGGCATTTAGGACGCGTTATGGTCATTATGAATATAAGGTGATGCCTTTCGGTGTGACTAATGCGCCTGGTGTGTTTATGGAATATATGAACCGAATTTTTCATGAGTATCTGGATCAATTTGTTGTGGTTTTTATTGATGATATATTGATCTATTCTAAGACTGAAGCTGAGCATGCAGAACATTTGAAGATTGTATTGCAAGTGCTGAAAGAGAAGAAATTGTATGCCAAGTTATCCAAGTGCGAGTTCTGGCTGAATGAAGTAAGTTTTCTTGGCCACATTATTTCTGGTAAAGGTACTGCTGTAGATCCTTCGAAGGTTGATGCTGTGTCGCAGTGGGAGACACCAAAGTCAGTTACTGAGGTAAGAAGTTTTCTTGGGTTGGCTGGTTATTACCGTAGGTTTATTGAAGGATTCTCGAAGTTGGCACTTCCTTTGACGCAGTTGACTTGTAAAGGTAAAGCATTTGTGTGGGATGCTCAATGTGAGAGTAGTTTCAATGAGTTGAAGCAAAGATTGACGACTGCTCCTATTTTAATTTTGCCGAAGCCAGAAGAGCCTTTTGTTGTTTATTGTGATGCATCTAAGTTGGGTTTAGGTGGTGTTTTGATCCAAGATGGCAAGGTGGTAGCGTATGCTTCTAGGCAGCTGAGGGTGCATGAGAAGAATTATCCTACGCATGATCTAGAGTTAGCAGCCGTGGTATTTGTGTTGAAGATTTGGAGACATTATTTGTATGGTTCCAGATTCGAGGTGTTTAGTGATCATAAAAGTTTGAAGTATTTATTTGATCAAAAGGAGTTGAACATGAGGCAGAGAAGGTGGCTTGAGTTACTTAAGGATTATGATTTTGGTTTGAATTACCATCTTGGTAAAGCTAATGTTGTTGCGGATGCGTTGAGTAGAAAGACGTTGCATATGTCGGCTATGATGGTGAAAGAGTTTGAGCTACTTGAACAGTTTAGAGACTTGAGTCTTGTTTGTGAGAGATCACCTCAGAGTGTGAAGTTGGGCATGTTGAGAATTAATAGTAATTTCTTGAATAGTATCAAAGAGGCCCAGAAGAATGATGTTAAGTTGGTTGATTTGATGACTGCTAATGATCAGAATGTAGATGGTGACTTCAAGGTCGATGACCAAGGTGTGTTGAGGTTTAGGGGAAGAATTTGTATTCCTGATGATGAAGGTTTGAAAAGGTTGATCTTAGAAGAAAGTCATAATGTAACGCCCGCTTTGAACTATTTTATTTATTTAATTATTTGATTGAGTTTAGAGTCTTTTTAAATAATTTATTTGATTTATGGTGATGTGTGTTATTTTTGTGTTATATGTTGGTGTTTTAGTAGCATGTTATATTATAATATATATGTTATTTGGTGTAGAGATATTATGTTATTTGGTGTAAAAATATATTTGTTATGTGGTGTAGAAATACTATGTCATTTGTTATAAAAATATATGTGTTATTTGGTGTAGAAATATATATGTTATTTTGTGTAAAAATATATTGTGTTATTTGTTATAGAAATATGTTTGTTATGTAGAGATATATTTGTTATAGAAATATATTCGTTATTTGGTTTGAAAATATATTTGTTATTTGTGTAGAAATATATTTGTTTTAGAAATAATAAGATACGATGATATAATATAATATATATTTTGATGATGTGTGCTTTTATGTATTTTTAGTATTATCTTATTTGATTTATAATATAATATATTTAATTAAATATGGGTTGTTACATAATTTTAGGGAATTTTAGGGAAGGAGTAGAAATAAGATAAGATGAGTAAGAGAATATTAATAAGAGAATTAGGGTTAGAATTATTTAGTACGTGATATAACTTTTGGAGAAACCTAGAGAAAAAGAGAGAAGGCGCGAAAGAGAGAAGAAAAACCTAAGAAGAACGCAGCTTGATTCAGGAGACCAAATTAAGGTAAGGGTGAGCCTAGCTTTCATTATATTAAACTGTAATTCAATTCAATTATGATTAACAAGAGATGGATGAGTTTTTGAGAGAATTAAGAACTAGGTTAAGGTGAATGAATTAAAAGATGAAGTTGAAAGGTGAGAATTAATGAAAACTAGTTTAGGTTTCGAATTGAGTTTCTAGTCTTAAAAAGAGTGGATAATCTAGTAGGTTAATGAATAATTAATGTTCTAATGATAGGATAATCATAGGGTGATGTTTAAGGTCATGTTTTGAGGGTATTGGATCGAAAACGGAGTAGAAAAGGTTTCCCCAAGGCGAAACCGCAATTGAACTGCGATTTTGCTGTCGCTGTGCAAAACTCGTTACTTGTTGGCTCAGTTGGACAAGTTTAAGTTCCGAAATGGGTTTAGGTGTCTTCATGAAAGTTGTAGATATAGATGTTAGCTTTCACTAGCCTTTGGAGTGACTCAATTTAAGCTTTTATAACTCTAGATATGATTAAAATACTACAAAGGGGTCAACAGGCTCGTTCTCTTTTCGATTTTCTGTAACCGAAAAACTAAAATAAAAACTGGGACCTTTCTGTTCATAATTAGCTTTTGATGTCTTCACGAAAGTTGTAGATAATTGAGTTAGCTTTTAAATGGCTTCAGAGTGACTCAAAAATGTTTTGTGAATCTTGAGTTATTATAAAAACACTCCAAGTAGGTCTTGGAAAAAACAGCATTCTCTGTTTCACGTTCTTGTGCCTTTTTCACATGTTTCTGTTCTGAACTGGGTCTTGGTGTAAACACGAAAGTTGTAGGTAATTGAGTTAGCTTTCTAATGGCTCTGGAGTGACTAGAAAATTATTTGTAGATTTTGAGTTATGATGAAAATAGTCCAAGTAGGTCTTGAGAAAACTTTAAGAAAACTTAGCATAACTAATCCCAAGTTAGTCCAAAGACTTAGGGTTGGTTTCCAAACTTCAAACTTAGGTATTAGGGATTTAGTTGAGGTGTTTTATGAGTATTTGGCTTATGTCTTATTTAATCATACTTGATTACTTTTGAAGAATGTTATTGCTTATGAATTATGAATGATGAGTGCATAACGTGCTATACTTGTAAAGTTAATGTGACGATTTGATGTTGTTGATAATGATTATGAATCATATGTGCATTATGTGAACTATATTGTAATATATGTGATGCCTAAATGATGAATTTTTGATGTTGTTATATGATTGATGATTTGCTGCCATGTTGCTGTTATTATTTAATTAAAGCTGCATGAGTCGGTCTATGATGTGAGATGTTGTCCAATTTGTTGGAGTCATATGAGAAGTGTCGTGATGTCTAAGACGTAAGTGATTGAGTCTCATGCATACTCATTCAGAGATGAGGGCTTATGCCCTGGAGTTTTTACTCACCAGCGACGAGGGCTTATGCCCTGGAGCTTTTGCTCACTAGCGACGAGGGCTTATGCCCTAGGAGTATATTTATGCTCAAAGCGACGAGGGCCTATGCCTTGGATTGGTACCACATGCATATAAGATGTCTAAGATGTTTAAGATGTTAGAGTTGCATAGTCGAGTTGCATTGTCGAGTCGAGTTGTTTAAGATGTTTTGTGATGATGTTTTTTGATGATGATTAAGATGTTTTGTGATGATGATTCTTTGATGATGTTTAAGATGTTTTGTGATGATATTCTTTGATGATGTTTAAGATGTTTTGTGATGATATTCTTTGATGATGTTTAAGATGTTTTGTGATGATTTTCTTTGATGATGATTAAGATGTTTTGTGATGATGATTCTTTGATGATGTTTAAGATGTTTAGTGATGATATTCTTGATGTTGCTTAAGATGTTATGAGATAAATATTTGAGACGTGCTTATATGTTAATTGTTGTTAAACTTAATTGTTGGATTATCTGTTTATTATATTGTTTGTGAATCTCACCCCTTCTGTTGGAATTGCCGCCTTGTGGGCAAGTGCAGATTTCCAGGACTAGCTGTTGATGTGAGTGGACTCCTCACGTGTCTAGGTGCTCTGATATGTAACGGGATGGGGAATCTTGTCAAATGCTTTTCTGTTCCTTGCATGTCAATTATAATTTTATAAAGACAAATTTTAGATGAACTTTTGAAATGTTATGAAGAGGCCTGCGTGCCAAGACTTTTAAGATTCCGCTGCAATGTTTTGAGAAGTTTAATAACTATTTTTATGATGAATGAATTGTTATTCATTTCCTTTGAGATGTTTTAAGAAAGTGATACTCCGTTTATGTGAAAACTCTGATTTAATTTACGAAATTTTTACGTTGGGAAAACGGGGTGTTACACATAAGAGTAGTTTGAGTATTCATCCTGGAGCTACTAAAATGTATCATGACTTGAAGAAATTGTTTTGGTGGTCCGGTTTGAAAAGAGATGTTGCTCAGTTTGTGTATGCGTGTTTGACTTGCCAGAAGTCTAAGGTGGAGCACCAGAAGCCTGCAGGGCTGTTGACCCCGTTAGATGTACCTGAGTGGAAATGAGATAGCATTTCGATGGATTTTGTGACGAGTTTGCCGAATACTCCAAGAGGGCATGATGCCATTTGGGTTGTTGTTGATAGATTGACTAAGTCGGCGCACTTTATTCCGATTAATATTACTTATCCGGTAGCTCAGTTGGCGGAGATTTACATTCGTGATATTGTGAAGTTGCATGGTGTTCCATCTAGTATTGTGTCGGATAGAGATCCGAGGTTTACTTCGAGGTTTTGGAAGAGCTTGCAAGATGCATTGGGTTCGAAATTGAGATTGATTTCGGCTTATCATCTGCAGACAGATGGTCAGTCGGAGAGGACTATCCAATCCTTAGAAGATTTGTTGAGAGTGTGTGTACTCGAGCAGGGTGGAGCTTGGGACAGCCACTTGCCGTTGATAGAGTTTACTTACAATAATAGTTACCATTCGAGTATTGGTATGGCACCGTTCGAAGCTTTGTATGGTCGAAGGTGTAGAACTCCTCTATGTTGGTTTGAGTCGGGTGAAAGTGTTGTATTAGGACCTGAGTTAGTGCAGCAGACTACAGAAAAGGTCAAGATGATAAGAGAAAAGATGAAAGCATCTCCATGACAAAAGAAGAAAAGCCCTTGAGTTTCAGGAGGGTGAACATGTGTTTTTGAGGGTTACTCCGATGACGGGTGTAGGACGTGCATTGAAGTCGAAGAAGTTGACTCCAAAGTTCATTGGTCCTTATCAGATTTCCGAGAGAGTTGGAACCGTGGCATATCGGATTGGATTGCCACCCCATCTATCGAACTTGCATGATGTGTTTCATGTGTCGCAGTTGAGGAAGTATGTAGCTGATCCTTCGCATGTTATTCCTAGAGATGATGTGCAAGTCAGGGATAATCTTACTGTTGAGACTTTACCTTTGAGGATTGATGATCGCAAGGTGAAGCAGCTGAGAGGCAAGGAGATACCTCTAGTAAGAGTTGTTTGGGGCGGTGTAACCGGTGAGAGTTTGACTTGGGAATTGGAGAGCAAGATGCAAGAGTCCTATCCTGAGTTGTTTGTTGCTTAAAATAATATTTCGAGGACGAAATTTTCTAAGTTGGGGAGAGTTGTAACACTCTAAATTCTATTTTATGATTTGTGGTGATTTTTAATTGATTTTGGTGTGCTTGGTGTATTTTACTTGAATTTATAAATGATATATGAAATATTTGGTGTGTTATTATTTATTATAATTAGTTGTAGTGTTTATGAAAATAGGAGAAGTAATATTTATTTTAGAGTTAATGGAATTAAGGAGAAATTAATAGAATTTAGTGGGGGAGAGTAAAGAGTAAAAAGAAGTTATACTTTGGTTGGTAAGAGTAGGAATAGAGTAAACCAGTAAGGAAAGAAAAGAGAAGGCACGTATCAGAGAAAAGAAACAGACTTTTGGGAAGAGAGAAGAGTAGAGCCAAGAACCAAGGGGAGATTGCTAGGATTGCTGTAGCTTTTGTTTAATTCATCTAATCAGGTAAGGGTGGGCTAGCAATTCATTGGTTATATATATATATATATATGTTTTCATGATTTTGAATTGGAAATTGTTGTCTGGTTTAGGTTTTCAAAACTTGATGAAATGCCTAAAATTGTTGAATTATGTTGTTAATTGTGTTTCTATGAGTTGTTTTGGTGCCTGGAATAAGTATTGAACCCATGACTTTAACCTAAAATCATTTTGGGTGATTGGGGAATCAAAAATGGGATTTTTGGATGAAATAGGGTTAGAAATCGTAAGTTGAAATTCTGCCCAGTTGAGTACTCGCTCAAGCGAGATACCTTTCGCTCAAGCGAGTGACTCTCTGCAACGCCCAGTCTGAAATTTTGGCCGCTCGCTTAAGCGAGCCACGAGCGAACCCCGAGCGAGTGAAATCCCAACTTTCGTCATTTGCGTCGCTTAAGCGAAATTCCCGTCGCTTAAGCCAGAGACGCCAATGTTTGCCCAGAATTTTGGAATTAGCCTGTTCGCTTAAGCGAACCAGAAGCGAGCTGTAAGCGAGGAAAAACCAAACTTACGTGATTTGACTCGCTCAAGCGAGAAGCTGCTCGCTTAAGCGAGCTGGGTCCTGTGTGACCCAAAACGTGATTTTTCTAAGGTGTTCTAAACCCAAACCTAAGCTTTCTAAGTGGTTTATTAGATTTTTAGAGAATTTTTGGAGTGATAAAATTGTAGATTGGAGATGTTTATGATGCATATACGGATGAATCTTATATGAAATGAAATGAATTATACTATGCTAAGTTTGCAATTGTCCATGGTGTTGTGGTGTGGTTGAGTCTAGTTGGGGAGGTGTCCTAGTTGGTGTTGTCGTTGGTTGCATGGTGAAAATGCACCACTATTTTGTCGTATGGTTGTATGTAGATATACTCCTTGAGTCTCATAACTCATTTGCATCGTTGGGGGCTCATGCCCTGGAATGTTTATACATTCAATTGGTGAGGGCTCATGCCCTGGAATGCTAGTCATTCATCTGGTGAGGGCTTATGCCCTGGGATGCTTTAACCATCCAAATTGGTGGGGGCTTATGCCCCGGAATGCTTAGCATTCAACGCGCGTAGTTGGTACCACATATGCATAATACATTATCAGGTGATGGAGTCTTGCATTAGTAGTTTAAGGTGTGAGTGGTGGTTGGTGAGGT
Organism: Medicago lupulina; assembly: GCA_958299785.1. Lineage (NCBI taxonomy): Eukaryota > Viridiplantae > Streptophyta > Magnoliopsida > Fabales > Fabaceae > Medicago > Medicago lupulina. Next base: position 66,819,816 of record OY283139.1, read on the forward strand.
GTCACCACAAGTGGTGTTGTCGTTGGTGTCGTTGTTGTTGCTATTCTTTTAAAAGATAAACTTGAATATAATGTTGGTATACTATGGTTGATAATTGTTACTTATGTTGAAGGTGGTGAATTTGTTGATGTTGTTTTCAATTTATTTGATTGACTCATATATTTATATATAATCTTTGTTTTGTGAACTCACCCCTTCTGCTGGAATTGCCGCCTTGTGGGCAAGTGCAGGTAGCGATGGATAGATAGGAGTTGGCTTATTGTGTCGTAGGCTCTGATACGTAACGGGATGGGATTTAATGTTTTACAATTTCATTCCTTTATGTATCATTTTACCTGGGGAATTGTTGAATATTTATTTGAATAATGTTGGAGAATAATTTATTAATGGTGAGGCCTTTGTGCCAGATATGTTGATGTATAAGAATTGTTGAGATGATTTTGTGACAATTATTCCGCTGCAGATTATTTTATAAAAATGTTATAATGGAGGATTATTTAAATAGTTTTATGTTTCTATTTAAATAAATTATTTTTGAGATATGCATGTAATACTCCGTTGCTTGTTGATTAACTCTGATGTTTGGATATTATTATATCATTTTGGGAAACGGGGTGTTACAAAGATGACTATCCCAAGCCCTTCCCTGCTCAAGTACACAAACCCTCAACAAGTCCTCCAACTACTGAATCGTCCTCTCCGACTGACCATCTGTTTGCGGATGATAAGCCGAACTCAACCTCAACTGAGATCCTAACGCCTCTTGCAAACTCTTCCAAAATCTAGAAGTAAATCTTGGATCTCTATCTGATACGATGCTCGAAGGAACACCATGCAGCTTTACTATCTCTTTAACATAAATCTCCGCCAACTGAGCTACAGGAAAGGTAATGTTAATCGGTAGAAAGTGAGCAGACTTCGTCAATCTATCAACAATAACCCAAATAGCATCGTTCCCTCTAAGAGTATTGGGCAAACTCGTCACAAAATCCATGGATATACTATCCCATTTCCACTCTGGCACATCTAAAGGTACCATCATACCAGTCGGTTTCTGATGCTCAATCTTCGACTTCTGACAAACCAAGCAAGAATACACGAATTGTGCCACATCGCGTTTCAAACCAGACCACCAAAACAGCCTCTTTAAGTCATGATACATCTTCGTAGCTCCCGGGTGAATACTCAAGCTACTTCTATGACTCTCTTCAAGGATCATCTTCTTAATTCCATCATTGTCAGGAATGCAAATCCTACCTCGGAATCTCAACACTCCTTGGTCATCGACCTTAAAATCACCATCCACAGCCTCATTACCAGCAATCAACAAGTCTACAAACTTGACATCTTCTTTTTGTGCTTCTTTGATATGTTTTAGGAAATCATTATCGACTCTCAACATTCCCAGTCTAATGCTCTGAGGTGTCCTTTCACACACCAAGCTCAAGTCTCTAAACTGTTCCAACAACTCCAATTCTTTCACCATCAACGCGGACATATGCACAGTTTTCCTACTCGGGGCATCTGCAACTACATTTGCTTTACCAGGATGGTAATTCAGACCAAAATCATAATCTTTAAGTAACTCAAGCCACCTTCTCTGCCTCATATTCAACTCCTTCTGATCAAATAAATATTTCAAACTCTTATGATCACTGAATACTTCAAACCTTGAACCATACAGGTAGTGTCTCCATATTTTCAATACAAAGACCACAGCTGCCAACTCTAAGTCATGCGTCGGATAATTCTTCTCATGAATTCTCAACTGTTTGGAAGCATAAGCTACTACCTTACCATCTTGCATAAGAACACCACCTAAACCCAGCTTGGACGCATCACAATATACCACAAAAGGTTCATCGGGTTTCGGCAAAATCAGCACTGGAGCCGTTGTCAGACGCTTCTTCAGTTCATTAAAACCATTCTCACAATGCACATCCCATACAAAAGACTTACCCTTACACGTCAACTGCGTTAACGGAAGAGCCAACTTGGAGAATCCTTCTATAAACCTTCTATTGTAACCAGCTAGACCCAAAAAGCTTCTAATTTCCGTAACCGACTTAGGAGTCTCCCATTGCGATACCGCTTCAACTTTTGACGGGTCAACCGCGATACCATCACCAGAAATGACATGGCCAAGAAAACTCACTTCCTTTAACCAGAACTCGCACTTAGACAACTTAGCATACAGTTTCTTTTCTCTCAGCACCTGCAAAACAGTCTTCAAATGTTCAACATGCTCCTCTTCAGTCTTGGAGTAAACCAGTATATCATCAATAAACACCACCACGAACCGATCCAAAAATGCATGGAAGATGCGATTCATATACTCCATAAACACTCCAGGTGCATTGGTAACTCCAAAAGGCATAACCTTGTACTCGTAGTGACCATAGCGGGTCCTGAAAGCCGTCTTCTGCATATCTTCATCCTTCACTTTGATCTGGTGGTAACCAGACCTCAAATCTATCTTGCTGAAAACGCGTGCACCCACTAATTGATCCATCAGATCGTCAATCCTCGGAAGTGGATACCTATTCTTGATCGTCACTTTGTTCAGCTGTCTGTAATCAATGCACAGTCTCATACTGCCGTCTTTCTTCTTCACTAGTAACACTGGAGCTCCCCATGGTGAAACACTAGGTCTCACAAACTTCTTATCCAGCAAATCCTCTAACTGTTTCTTTAACTCTGCTAACTCAGAAGCAGACATGCGGTAAGGTGCCATCGACACCGGCTTCGTTCCAGGAACAAGGTCAATAGAGAACTCAACTTCTCTCTCCGGAGGCACATCAGGAATTTCATCTGGGAAAACTTCAGGAAAATCACAAACCACTTGCAGTTTATCAATTACCGCTTGATTCTCTAAAGATAACGAAGCCATCAACGAAAACATCAGCATCCCATCACGTTCTAGTTGCTTCAGCTGCTTAGTAGATAGGAACTCTGCGCCCCACTCTTCTTCGAAAGAAGAAAAATGCACCGTCTTTCTAAAACAGTTGATAAGAACACGGTTGTACTCTAGCCAATTCATACCCAGAATCACATCCATACCACTTAAAGGTACACAAACTAAATCCATCACAAAGTCACGGCCAAACATAGATAAAGGACAATTTATGCACACGAGAGAAGTAGTCACCGAACCCTTAGCTGGAGTCTCGACAACCATCTCTCCATTCATATCAGAAACACCAAGACCCAAAGCAGAAACACAATCTAAAGCAACAAAACTGTGCGTAGCACCAGTATCAATAATAGCAACTAAAGGAGTATTATTAATATAGCAAGTACCTATGATCAAACGATCATCATTCTCAGTCTGAGTGCCATTCAATGCGAACACTCTCCCAGCAGTCTTAGTCTTCTTGGGTTGCTTACACTGCGAACCAATGTGTCCTTGCTCATTGCAGTTGAAACACACAACATCATCAAACTTGCAGTCATTAGTGATATGTCCTTTCTGACCACAACGGTAGCATCTCTTCACATCAACAGTACACGTATTACTCTTGTGGCCTTTCTCGCCACAAGTGAAACAGGTAATCTCAGCAGGAGCAGTCTTCTTCTGGGGCCTCCTCTCATCATTCACTCTTTGCTTCCCTTTATCTCTAGGGGCATCATAAGGTTTTGGGCGACTCTGCTGGCCCTTAGTTTTCCTCTCATTCACTACCTTGTAGTGAGCCTTGGTATCCTCTTCATAAATTCTGCAGCTACTCACTAACTCAGAAAAGTTGCGGATCTTCTTATAACCAATAGCTCTCTTGATATCAGCGCGCAATCCATTCTCAAACTTAATGCATTTTGAAAACTCAGCCGTCTCAGGGGTATAATGCGGGTAAAACTTAGCCAGCTCCACAAACTTTGCCGCATACTCAGTCACCGACATGTTTCCTTGCTTGAGCTCCAGAAACTCTATCTCTTTCTTCCCACGAACATCTTCTGGGAAGTATCTGTTAAGGAACTCCCTCGTGAAAACAGCCCACGTCACCACAGCTCCGTCTTGCTCCAAAATGGGTAGGAGACTAACCCACCAATCATCAGCCTCCTCCGCTAGCATGTGCGTGCCAAAACGCACCTTCTGCACATCATCACATTGCATGACTCTGAAGATCCTCTCTACTTCCTTGAGCCATGTTTGAGCCCCATCTGGATCACAGCACCCCTTGAAGGTAGGCGGGTGATTCCTCAGAAAGGTCTCCAACATCCTAGTCCCGTCGTTTCCACCAGCATTGTTCTGATTACCCACAGCATTAGCCATTGCTTCCAAAGCAGCAGCAAGGGCAGCATCGTTTCTACCAGCCATCTAAGTTCTCTGGAAAACAAACATAAGTCAGAATAATACGATAATACTATTCTAACTCTAAGACAACGTCACTCGACTCTCTACTTGGCCAGACGGACCGACCTGCTCTGATACCAATTGTAACACCCCAATTTCCCGTCTTAAAAATTTCATTAAATAAATCTCATAAATCAGAGTACTTCTCAAAAGGAGTGTCACATTTCATCTTTAAAAACAACTTAGATAATAATTTATCAAATTACGAAAATATTCAATTAAGCAGCGGAATTCAAAAGTCTCATCTCTTAAATATCTTGGCTTAAAAGCCAGCAAAACATCTCAAAATACTAATGGTTCAACATCACTGAAAGTCAAATTTATTCTAACAAGATACATAATGGAATAGACTCTACAAAAGACCCCATCCCGTTACGTATCAGAGCAACCCTACTTCACACAGACTCCTCGCATCATCGCATCTAAGACAGGGTACCTGCACTTGCCCACGAGGCGGCAATTCCAGCAGAAGGGGTGAGATTCACAACAATAATATTAATACATAAGTCAAACGTCAAGATTAACAATCATAAATCCCTCTCATAACCTATACATTGTAGCACATCATAACATCATCATAAGCATCATCATAAACAACATCACATCATACATCAACGTCTCAAACATCATCTCGTATATGTCACAATTGACTCGACTAAATGCAACACCTAACGTCTCAACATCATGCATGTGGTACCATATGATTATAGCATTAATATGCTTCACCGTCGCTTTGAGCAAATGCTCCACCGTCGCTTTGAGCATAAAGCTCCACCGTCTCATAAATATGCAAATGCATGGACTCGTCGTTTAACAACTTAACACACCGTCTCAAAACCATCATTCATAATGCAAAACTGACACATGCAGGTATAATAGTTACATGGCAGAACATCATATCATTAATCATATACATCGCAACACGTAACATCATCATAATCACATATCATCATATTTAAACATCACTTACTATCAACAATACATCAATTATTCACAACATAAAGGAACCATCAGCAATCTTCATTACAGGATGCATCTAAGGATATAAAACCTCTCCAATACTACCCAAAGGTCTCCTCTCAAAGTCCCATGCGAAACAGATCGCAAAACGGAACAATCAGTCTTGAACCATCTAACTCGCCACGGCGAGTGATCTGCTCGCCACAAGCGAGTACTCACAACAGCTTACTCGCCAAAGGCGAGTTGGGGGCGAGCTGCAGGCGAGAAATCCTGGGTGCTCTCGGCCTTTTTGACATTTTTCACCAAAATCTCCCTTTTAAGGTTTTCTAAATCCAATTTGGCTAAACCAACTTCACAGGTCATCTCTATAAATATTAAGGCACTCAAAACCATCTTCAATTGGGCCAAAATCCTAAAATTAAGGGACAAGCTCGCCACGGCGAGCTACACTGCTCGCCTCGCGAGCAACTAAGGGGTACTCGCCACGGCGAGTGGTCACTCGCCACAGGCGAGCGATCTCAGAACCCACACGGGTTCAGACCAAAACTCACCAAAACCTGCCAATTCTCTCCAATCAAACCTCTAATTCGTCTGCAATGTCGTCCTAGGGGATAATCTAGGTTCTGTAACCAGTTCTACAGCCTTATAACTCAGTCTATCATCAATTCATCACAATTTCACCAAACCCTAGTTCATAAAACCCATCTCAATTCCTCTCAAACTCAATGCCAATCAATAACAGATGATTTACAATCAATATTAATGGAGTTAGGCTCACCCTTACCTGGAAAAATTGCAGAAATCGCAGCCTAGCTTCTCTTCTCCCTTCAACCGTTCTTTCTCTCTTTTCCAAATGTCTGATAACGCGTTCTGCCTATTTCCTTAACCTATTTCCTTATATACTCCCTCCCAACTTAACTTATCTCATCTCAGCCCTCAAAACTCTTCCTAATTATAAATATAACCCCACTTCTCAAAATAATATATTTTTCCAACAAATCTATTTATTTATCAAATAAATATCCATATAAACACCACTTATATTATTTTATTAAACAATAAAATAATAACACGTCACACGTCACAAATACGTCACAAATACGTCACATAATCATCAAAATCATATAATATATAAACATATACCATATCATCTAACAAATTAAGGCCAATGTTTATAAAAATAGAGGGATACACAACAAGACTATTTCCTCTTGTAGCATGATACCATGCGAATGAAGATCCAGCTAGCGCACACAATCTAAAGAGATACCTTAGATACACTTCATCAAGTCATCACGAGCACATATTCAAGAAGAAGAAGTAGCTTAACAGTATCACTAAAGAAAAACCAGAAGTGTGCATAAGAGAATACCTCATAAAATCTTCAGTCATGGCTTCAACTAAAGAGGTATTACAAATATTAGAGACATGCAACAGTGGATAAGATTTTAGCATAGTCTCACGAAAGCAGAGGAAAAATAAGTTCTTATGCTACAAATACGGAAAAATAAATTCCCACACACGATAGGATGTTCCAGCATCCTTCACAATATTAGACAGGAGTACCTGCCACACATAAGCAAAAGGATCACGATCCACATGCATAATAGTATGAGAAAAATAAATTCTCATACCAACATACAGTAAAAAGTTTGCACATCTAATCCATATCTTGTCAGACAGCTTGAGTACTTTCAAGTACTTCAGCAACATAGTAGCACTCCCCGTCAAAATAACACCTTATGAGTGACTACTAAACATATTCCACTATTCCACTACTCCCCCTGAATACATGCATATTAAAGAAAATTACAAAAACTCCTAATGCACTGAAAGAGTACCTTCAGGGCATGTTCAGATTTCTTCAGTGAATGACCATATAAACTTTCAGGGAATATTCATAAAACAATTAGACCCCTATGAGGTCACAAAGACATGTTTCAATCATCGTATACTGAGACATTACAGAGAACATGTACACAAAGAAATATTGATATTTTGAGAACTCTCAGATTAAACAAGATGTTGCAACATCAGTAGCAACATACACGGGCACACAGACATGTTCCAACATTCTATAGAGCAGCAGCAGAACAACAACAAGGAACATGTACAATATAAAAATACTGAGAAAAATAAAGTTCCAGAACAACATAGAGATGTTGCAGCATTATCAACAACATCTACACAAACCTGAAATAGTTGCAAAATAAATGCAACAACAGCAATACATGCATACACATAACAATCCAATCTGCAAAATAAATGCAAAATTCACGGGCATATAGAGAGTATAGATATACCATTTTCTCCCCCCCTTTTTAGCCACAAAATATGCTAAACAGAAAAGAAAAAAATCAAGAGTGTATCATGACAGAGTATACCCCACAAATCAAAGACGTGCAGTAATGATGGGACAAAACCGCAAGTGCACGGTCTTATCGCAGTAGTAATAAAGAGAGTATCGTTTCGACAGGGAGTTGGTCAATTTAATCAACTTAGAGTTATGATTAGAAGAGAAAATAGTAAATTTAGGGTTTTAAAATATTTGAAGAGAAAATAATATAAAAAGAGAGCCTTGGGATTATTGGTTCATCTTAGTAACAAACCCTCCACAAACCGAAGCTTCAACCTTAGAACTTTATGTTGGACCCAATTTCTAATGACCGGTTTCCCTTTAGCCCCTTACTTTTCCTCTCAGTCCAGTAAGAGTTTACTCCTAGCAATGAATCCTATTTCACTGAATTGATTACTAAGAGATGCATTAAGGCTGTGAAACTACTTCGTCCAAAGATTGCAAAGACTATTTTGCTGCCTTTGCAATCTCTGTCTAAATTCACTTGTTCTAATATCAAGACTCGGCTTTCGCTTTATGAATTAATATTTGGGATAATGGATTAATAATTATCAAACCCTCAGCTTTCGCGTCCACAGTTTGATAATGATTAATCCATGTTAAAGTGGTGAATTTAGATTAGAAATTTAGGTTCACATAAAGTTTAGGAAGAAAGCTTGGTTTGTGTTGGATTATGTCATTAGACTATCCAACAATCCCAAGACAAGAGAAGTCTACTCACTCATGATCATAGTAGACAAGGGGAAGAAGAGAGAAGACATAAAATAAATAACAAAAATAAATAAAGAAGAAATTATTATTAGAAAGACAACTGTCACTATTGTATTCCAAGAATAAGATGATTGTTTATGATGGAAGGCTCCTCTATTTATAGCTTACAATTGACTTAAAGTCTAAGCAACTATAATGCTAGAGTGCTCCACAAGAAATTGTGGGCCTAAACTAAAAACAGAGTAGCTTGCACAGGAAGCAAAAGCAACTAAAGAGATCCTGAGAGGTGGCACGACCGTGCCACATTTGGCACGGGCCGTGCCAAGCTTCTGACTTTGTAGCATCATATTTTTGCTTTGAATCTTGTATTTTCTTGCTCCGAATCAGCTCCTAGTCCTCTTTCTTTTGCTCCAAGACTGCTCCATCAATATCCGTTCCTGAAATATATTATTGCATCTTAAAGTAAATTGCTCAAAAAGGAAATAACAATGATATAAAATAAACTTGAATCTAAAATAGAACGAGATTAAATATTAAAAAGCAAACAAATCAGAATAACTTAAAAAGGGAATACTAATATAATAGAATAGAACTAAATCTAAATAGAATAAGACTAAATATTATATAGACTAAACTAAACATTATTTTATTAAATAACTTAAAAAGAAATGATAATAAACTTAAATCTTAAATAAACTAGATAAAATACTATATTAAATATACTAACTTATTGACTAGCAGTTACTCTGTTTTGTAGTTTAGGCCTACAGTTTCTTGTGGGGCACTCTAACATTATAGTTGTTTAGGTTTTAAGTCAATGGTAAGCTATAAATAGAGTAGTCTTCCACCACAAATAATCATCTTATTCTTGGAATACAATAGTGAAAGTTGTCTTTCTAATAATAATTTCTCTCTTTATTTTATTGTTGTTTATTTTATGTCTTCTCTCTTCTTCCCCTTGTCTACTATGATCATGAGTGAGTAGAGTTCTTCTGTCTTGGGATTGTTGGATAGTCTAATGACATAATCCAAAGCAAACCAAGCTTTCTCCTTAAATCTTATGTAAACTTAGTTCCTAATCTAAATTCACCGTCTTAACATGAATTAATCATTATCAAACTGTGGACGTGAAAGTTGAGGGTTTGATAATTATTAATCCATCATCCCAAATATCAATTCATAAAGCGAAAGCCGAGTCTTGATATTGGAACAAGTGAATATTAGACAGAGATCGTAAAGGCAGTGAAATAGTCTTTACAATCTTGGGATGAAGTAGTTTCATGGCCTTAATGCATCTTCTAGTAATCAAATCAGTGAAATAGGTTTGATTGCTAGAAGTAAACTCTTACTGGACTGAGAGGAAAATTAAGGGGCTAAAGGGAAACCGGTCATAAGAAACTAAGTTTAACATAAGGTTCTACGGTTAAAGCTTCGACTTGTGAAGGATTTGTCATTACGATGAACCAATAATCTCAAGGCTCTCTTTTAATTCTATTATTTACTTTTTATTAATTAAACTTTATATTTCAAAACTTTTTTCTGATCATTATTGAAAGTTAATTAAATTCATAACTCCTTGTCGGAACGATATCTTTTATTACTACATTGGTAGAACCGTGCACTTGCGGTTTATCCCATCAAGTTTTTGGCACCGCTGCCGGTGAGTTATTGCAATTTGATTAATTTTTTTTAGTGATTAAAATATATATATATATATATATATATATATATATATATATGTAATATTTAAATATCTCTCTCTCTCTTTATATATATATATATATATATATATATTTGTATATTAAATATTCTTTTTCTTTTTTTCTTCTTCTTCTCTCCTTCTATCTTTTCTATTTCTTTCTTTTTACCGTTAACTTCTTGGGAACACAAAATAATACCGATATGGCTGAGGAACGCACTCTTAAAAAGTATGCAACCCATTCTACGGAAGAGCCACAAGCTATTATTGTGTATCCAACGGTTGAGGGTAAAAAGTTTGAAATAAATTCTGCACTTATTTACTTAGTGCAGCAAAATCAATTTTTCGGATCACCCACTAAGGATCCGATTCTTCATGTTTCAAACTTCTTAAGACTTAGTGGAACTTTGAATGCAAACCAAGAGGTCGTAAGGCTGCACCTCTTTCCTTTTTCCTTAAGGGATAGAGCTAGTGCTTGGTTTCATTCATTGCAAATTGGTTCTATCACTTCATGGGACCAATTGAGGCAGACATTTCTTTCTCAATTCTTTCCTCATAGTAAAACTATTCAACTAAGGAATCAAATCATACAATTCACTCAAAGAGATGGAGAATCTCTTTACGATGCGTGGGAGTGTTTCAAAGAAATGCTTAGGCTTTGCCCCCATCATGGTTTAGAGAAGTGGCTCATTATTCACACTTTCTATAATGATCTTTTATATACCACTAAATTTTTTGTTGATACAGCTGCAGGTGGAGCTTTAATGAATAAAACTTACACAACAGCATATTCTTTGATCGAGGACATGGCACAAAATCAATATCAATGGACAAGCGAGAAAGACATCACTGCTTCTTCACCCTCTAAACAAGAGGCAGGTATGTATGAAATTTCTCCCCTTGATCGTCTAGCTGCTAAGGTTGACGCACTTACACAAAAAATTGATAAAATGAACACTAGTGTTGTCACACCTACCCCTGTATCACCTCCTTGTGAAATTTGTGGTGTATTTAGCCATATTGGCGTTGAATGCCAACTAGGTAGTGTTGTTTATAACCAAGGGATGAGGCCTAATCAAAATATTTATAACCAAACTCCTCAAAATTCCTTTGGGCAAACAACACCACCCGGTTATGCAAGCAACAAAAGAGTCCTTCAAAAATCCAGCTTGGAATTTTTTTTAGAAAATTGTATAATGGAGCAATCCAAGTGTTATGAAGAACTTAAAAATCAAACTCGATTTCTGAATGACTCCCTCACCAAAATCACATTAAAAGTGGACTCCATTGCTACTCACAATAAAATTCTAGAGACTCAAATCTCTCAAGTGGCCCAACAAATGGTTGCTTCCCCTCAAACCACCGAAGTCTTTTCATGTCAAACTGTAACCAACCCGAAAGACCATATAAGTGTTATTACTCTTAGGGATGGTAAACAATTAGAAGACTCTGCTGTGAAAGTTAAGAACAATGAGGGAGAGATATGGAGTGATGAACCTCAAAGTGAGAAAGCCATAGGAGAGAATGAAAAGCCATTTGTTTCACCACCTCATGAACCTAAAATTCCTTCAACACAAGGGTTTGATAAATCTAAGTTAGACGAGCAATGTAGAAATTTTATTGAGATACTTCCAAACAAATTGCCACCTAAACTCCAAGATCCAGAAATTATTTCCATACCCTGTGTCATAATATCTAAAACCATTGAGAGAATTATGTGTGATTTGGGAGAGAATGTCAGTTTGATTCCTATGTCCCTTAGTGAAAGATTGGGTATAGGATAGAGAAACCTCTTGCTTTGTCAAGCTAATGACTTTAAACGAGCGCTTCGTGGGAGGTAACCCACGCATTTAACTGCTTTTATTTTGTTTGTTTTTCGTTGTTTTAAGTTGTTTTGTAGGTAATTGTCCGAGCATGATTTGAGAAAAGATGAAAATTTTGAAGCCAAGCATCCAGAGACTTGGCACGGCCCGTGCCAAATATGGCACGGCCATGCCACACTGTGCCAAAGCCAACCCAACAAACTCTCAGAAGGTTGGCACGGCCCGTGCCAAATGTGGCACGGCCGTGCCACCCCTCAGAACCCCTTTTGCTGCTTTTTCTTCTTCTGCAAGCTACTCTGTTTTGTAGTTTAGACCCACAGTTTCTTGTGGGGCACTCTAGCATTATAGTTGCTTAGGTTTTAAGTCAATTGTAAGCTATAAATAGAGTAGTCTTCCACCACAAATAATCATCTTATTCTTGGAATACAATAGTGACAGTTGTCTTTCTAATAATAATTTCTCTCTTTATTTTATTGTTATTTATTTTATGTCTTCTCTCTTCTTCCCCTTGTCTACTATGATCATGAGTGAGTAGACTTCTTATGTCTTGGGATTGTTGGATAGTCTAATGACATAATCCAAAGCAAACCAAGCTTTCTCCTTATATCTTATGTAAACTTAGTTCCTAATCTAAATTCACCGTCTTAACATGAATTAATCATTATCAAACTGTGGACGTGAAAGCTGAGGGTTTGATAATTATTAATCCATCATCCCAAATATCAATTCATAAAGCGAAAGCCGAGTCTTGATATTGGAACAAGTGAATATTAGACAGAGATCGTAAAGGCAGTGAAATAGTCTTTACAATCTTGGGACGAAGTAGTTTCACGGCCTTAATGCATCTTCTAGTAATCAAAGCAGTGAAATAGATTTGATTGCTAGAAGTAAACTCTTACTGGACTGAGAGGAAAAGTAAGGGGCTAAAGGGAAACCGGTCATAAGAAACTAAGTTTAACATAAGGTTCTACGGTTAAAACTTCGGTTTGTGAAGGGTTTGTCATTATGATGAACCAATAATCTCAAGGCTCTCTTTTATTTTTATTATTTACTTTTTATTAATTAAACTTTATATTTCAAAACTCTTTTCTAATCATTATTGAAAGTTAATTAAATTCATAACTCCTTGTCGGAACGATATCTTTTATTAATACATCGGTAGAACCGTGCACTTGCGGTTTATCCCATCATGCTTCAATCCAGAACTCATAAGTTAGGGCTTCTTTGACATTCTTTGGTTCAATCTTGGACACAAAACAGGAGTTGGCAATGACACCTACTGATCTTCTGGTTGTGATTCCTTGATCAGTATTCCCAATGATTAAGTCTTGAGGATGATTCTTCTGAACTCTTATAGAGGGACCTTTAGTAGTGGACATCTGATCTTGTTCAGCTTCTTCGATTTCTTCTTTCTCAGGTTCAGATTTGTTCACCTGGATAGGTGCATTTGTTTCCTGAACAGATGTTCCAACATCAGGATCTGCATCAGGAACCTTTTCTTTAGGTACATCATCTATCACTACATTAATAGATTCCATCACAGTTTCAATTTTGGAATTAAAAACTCTATAGGCTCTACTGTTTGTGGAGTAACCAAGAAAAATTCCTTCATCACTCTTAGGATCCATCTTTCTTCTGTAGTCCCTATCAGACAAGATGTAGCACTTACTACCAAACACATGGAAATATTTGACAGTAGGTTTTCTTCCCTTCCATAACTCATAGAGAGTTGTTGTGGTTCCAGTTCTTAGGGTAACCATATTGTGAATATGACATGTTGTGTTCATGACTTCATCCCCGAAACGATAAGGTAAGTGTTTTGCATGAAGCATGACTCTGACATATTCTTGGAGAGTTCTGTTCTTTCTTTCCACAACACCATTTTGCTGAGGTGTTATAGGAGATGAGAATTCATGTTTGATTCCTTCACCTGAGCAATATTCATCAAATTTAGCATTCTCAAATTCTGTTTCATGATCACTTCTAATTCTCACAATGCCACAGTCCTTTTCTCTTTGCAGTTGTGTGCACAGATCTTGAAACACATCAAAAGTGTATGATGTTTCTCTAATAAAGTTCACCCAAGTGAATCTTGAGAAGTCATCAACAACCACAAGAACATATCTTTTTCCACCAATGCTCTCAATTTGCATAGGTCCCATCAGATCCATGTGCAGAAGTTCAAGGACTTTAGAGGTTACTTGATGTTCCAACCTTGGATAGGACATCCTTGTTTGTTTGCCAATCTGACATTCACCACATATGTTGCCTTCAACAATCTTTAGACCATGTAGACCTCTGATAGCTTCTGAAGATAAGGCTTTCTTCATCCCTTTCTGTCATCGCGATTTTCGGGTGTCAAATCATTGATTAGATTTGAACCTTTCAATCATTGATGTCTCTATTTTTTTTGGGGAAGGCAAAATCGAGAAAAAACCTTAGAAATTCTAAGTTCGGGGCTGATTTCATTACGGGAAGGTGTTAGGCACCCGCAATGACTATAGTATCCTATAGGAACCGTTTTACTATGCTCTACGTATACGCTTTGCTTTTATTGCTATTTGTAAAAAAGAGGGGTTGATTTTAAGAATGAGAGAAAGAAGATTTTGGTTTGTTTTTATTGGACTTGGAGAGATTTTGAGTCTCTTGCCTACATACCCTTTTAAGGGATCAAAATTCCATGTAGTTCTCTTTCAAAATGTTTTTGTGGGTTTAATTTGTTTTTAAGTTTGAAAAAGATTTTGAAGAAGGGAAAGAGACCGTATAGGCATTAGAATTGGAAAGAAAAAGAAAGCATTTGGTTGGTTCAATTGTTAATGAAAAAGGTTAAAGTTGGAAATTAATTGCATTTTGATTTGATTAAGAAAATAAAGGGAAAATCCTTTGGAGTTTTGACTCCAAGGTTTATTTGGAAAATATTTGAAGTGATGGAAGTTATTTGTTTTTTTAAAAGGATTTATTTTCTCTAAGTATCGCGCATCCTAAACATACACCTAACGGTAGACATACAACGTGTGTGCGTGTGTCGGTGCATGTGTCGGTGTACATCATTATAGTCCATAGTCCTTTACATCGGGTCCTATTTTACATTCTATAGCCTTGCATGAAATTAAAGAAAAGTAAACTACCTAAATATTACATAAGAATTAGTTGGACGTTCCATGAAAGGGTTAAAGGAAGAAATGGGAATGAGATGAGATGCTTAGCATGCATGAGACATAGAGTAAAGTGGTTAGTAAAACAAGATGAAATAATGATGAAATACTAATCCTAAACAAAATGGTAAACTATCACAAAATTGACATAAAATCGCACTACACAAAATTGCAAAATATCACAAAATTGGCATCCAAACTCTAACTAAACAAGATTGCAAAATAGCACAAAATTGGCATCAAGAACCAAACTAAACATAGTGGCAAAATATCACGAAATTGGCATCAAGAATCAATTTTAACAAAAAATGGAAATATCACAAAATTGTAATCAAGAATCAAATTTAACAAACAATGGGAATATCACGAAATAGTAATCAAGAATCAAATTTAACAAAAAAACGGAAATATCACAATAGTAATCAAGAATCAAATTTAACAAAAATGGAAATATCACAAAATAGTAATCAAGAATCAAATTTAACAAAAATGGAAATATCACAAAATAGTAATCAAGAATCAAATTTAACAAAAAATGGAAATACCTCGAAAACAAGAGAAAATTAAAATTGCCAAGATTAACTGAGTTTATCAAGAAAACAGAAGTAATCATCATAGAATCAAATACCAAGCACTAGAATTATATGACAAAAATTTGGATGAAAGAAACATACAAGAAAGTTCACCAAGAACACCCGAAATACATCAATCAAAAGGGAAATTTACACTGATCATTTTTATCAACTAAGCTCTTGCAAAAATATCACAAAAATGTTCACAAACATACTAAAATCACATAGTAATTTTTTGGATTTTTTGTAAAAAATTAGGATGAACAGGGGGCTCAAATAGCAAGCATAAAGGTGTACATAGCAATTAATTCAAGAAACTGGAAAAAAAAAACCAAAGCCTACGGGTAAAAAGCCCAAACCCACGGATCTGACGGATCTGGATCAAGCTAAAGCTTCAGGAGCGTTGGATTGATCCAGATCCATCAGGATCTTGATCCAACGCACACGATCAAAGGGGATTAGACCGGGTATGGAGCGACCCGGTCTAGGAACTCGCATAAAAGGGTGCTAGACCCGGTTCCTTTCATTTTCCTTCTTCCATTCTCTCTCTACCTCACCGTTCTCTCTTCTCTCTTCGCCGCTCGAAAACCCTAACCCTAACTCTCTCAAATCTACTCAGAAATCATCCGTTCATGGCTTAAACGCTTTGTATTGGTGTTCTAAGCACGAATCCGTTACTGGAAGATGTTTTCAACCGTGGAATCAACACGAATTTCTGATTTTGACGGTAGGTTCGAACTGTTTGGTTTTCTTCGTGTTTCTTGAGTTCAATCTTTGTAAATCAACAAGGAATCACTCCGATTCACACTCGTTGTGAATCTTGAAGCGATTCCCTGCGTTTTCAAACTGTTTTGATGTTAGGGTTAGGGTTTTGAACCAAACAGCTCGAATCTTCCAAGGATTCGCGTTGTTTCCGAACTTGTGATGGTTTTTTAACAATATGAGATTGAGTTTGTGTGTTACCTGTGTTCAATCTGGAGATTTTGAGTCGAAACCTTCAGAAACCTTGAATCTTGATTCTGTTTCGCTGATTTCTTGGCTTAAATTTGGGATTTGAACCGTAATCCTCTTCTTTTTCCCCTGAACTGATTCGGAATCCTTGAATCCTTTCCCTCTTCTTCTCAAACTCTCCCTCTGTGATCGCGCTTGAGCTTGTTGCCTTTGGGTGGTGAGTTCGCGCTTGAATTGCAGAAAAAACCGATTCAATGATGAAGATTCAATATGGAATCTCTGAGAATCGATGCAAACTCCATTGAATTTGTTGAATTTTGGTTCTGGAAAAACGGTTAGGGTTTGAATGTTCTTGAACTTTTTTTTGGATTTGTGAGTTTTGATCTAACTGAAAAGAGAGAGAAATTTCTCTTCTGTTTGTGATGATGTGGCTCGTGATGAATGGATCTGTTGGCATTTTGCACAGTAACTGGCCTTTTATAGGCTGCCAAGTGTGATTCTGACCAATGAGGTGGTGACATGTGGCCTTGACTTTGCTTGCGTGGCTTTGGACTTGAATATTGGACCAATCTGCAATTATTGAAACTAAAGGGACTGTTTTGCAAATTTGAAAAGTTTAAGGACTAAAACGTAAAATATAAAAAGTATCTGGACTGGACTGTTTTTCTTTAAAAGAATCAAAAGGAAATGACCACTAAAAAGGAAAAATTGGACTGAATTGCAATTTCTAAAAGTATTTGGACTAAAATGCAAAAAGTTAAAATAAAATTGGTAAAAAATGTAAATTTGAAAACAACGTAAAGCGAAACGTTTAAAAACGACAAAATGGACTAAAACGAACAAGCTACCAAAATGAGGTATTTTAAAATACCTCTCTGCCCAAAATTTGTTTGATGTGAAAAGACTAAAATGCCCCTGGGGCCAAAAACGACTCAAACTGATTCAGATGCAAAACTACGACGATTTTTAAACAGAATTTGATTAAAAGATTCATGCAAACAAATTGAAGAGACTCAGGGACAAATTGTAGGGACTAAAATGGGTTCCACTTCGGGAAATGACCAAAATACCCTTTTGTATGATTTTATGCAAAAATTTAAAAGACTGAAGCAGTGACGTATGCAGCTGAAGCACAGTGGAAAACATGGTGAATTTGAAAGTATTAGACAATAGCAGAGGAATTTGAATGAGTATTTTTAGGTCCAAAATGAGGGTATGACACTTTCAAATGTAGATGACCCAACCTTTGATGCCATAATTTGATCTCTTCCTCTTTGCTCAAAAGACAGGTTCAGATATATGCCTCTTCTTGAGATATTGTCTTTGGACCTTGTGCCTCTCATTAGTACTTCTCCTTTCTCATTCGAAATCTGACATTCAGGCTTGGTGAAGTTTACTTGTAGTCCTAGGTCACATAACTGACTTATGCTAATTAAATTGGCAGTTAACCCTTTAACTAGTAACACATCATCAAGTTTTGGTAAACAATATTTGACCAGGTTACCAATTCCTACAATTTTTCCTTTAGCTCCATCACCAAAGGTAACATAGCTGGTAGCATAAGGTCTCACATCTTCTAGATATTTATCTACCCTAGTCATATGTCTTGAACAACCACTATCAAAGTATCAGTCCTCTTTAGATGATGCTCTTAGAGATGTGTGAGCAATTAATCCAGTATTGATACTTCTGGGGGTCCATCTTTTCTTATAGGGTTTCTGCTCAAATTGCTTTGACTCATCATGTAGCTTGAAGCAATAAGGTCTAATGTGACCCTTTCCTTTACAGTGATCACACACCCACGAATTTGGTTTCTTCTTGGTCTGATGTTCCTTTGAATGTTTAAACATTGAATCTGCAGTCATCATTCCAACATGTTCCTTCATAAGCTCAAGTTGAGAGTTCAATTTTGATAACTCATCATTGAGTTCTAAGTTATGAGCTAGATTATCAAACCTTTCATCCTGCGGTTGAGCAATCTTTATTACCTGTTCCTCAACCTTTTGAGTTAATTCCGTATTTTTAGTAATCAGGTCATAGTAGGATATAACAAGCTCATCATAAGTCATATCCTCTTCACAAGACTCGGTGTCTGACATAATTCTACCAATTAAGGCAGAGACATGATTGGCAGATTCAGTTTTCACCTCATCATCTGAGTCATCTCCATCTGACCATAAGACAGCTAAACTTTTCTTCTGTTTCTTTATAAAGGTAGCACATTCTGTTCTGATATGGCCATATCCTTCACATTCAAGACATTGAGCACCTTTGTATTGATAGTTCTTTTCATCAGATCTTGCCATCTTCTCTTTATTCGGTTGATAGTCAATGTTGGGTCTGGTGTTCTGACCATTTGGCCTGAACCTTCTGTCCAACTGTTTGAAAATCTTCCTGAACTGTCTCCCAATTAGAGCTAGTGACTCGAACATATCTTCATCATCTTCATGATTTCCTTGTGTCTCTTCAGAATCCATACTAGATGTAAAGGCAATACCCTTACCCTTCTTATCAGTCTTGTTGTTAATAGTTATTTCAAAATTTTGTAAAGACCCTATTAATTCATCAACCTTCAAACTAGATATATCTTGAGCCTCTTCAATAGCAGTAACTTTCATGTCAAACCGCTTAGGTAGAGATCTGAGAATTTGTCTAACAAGTTTTTCATCAGAAATTTTCTCTCCAAGAGACTCAAAAGAATTTGCAATATCAAGAATATTCAAGTGATGGTCTTGAATGCTCTCATCTTCCAACATTTTCAGATTCTCGAAATTTAGTAGTAAGGAGTTGGATTTTAGCACTTTATACCTTGGTAGTACCTTCATGAGCAGTTTTTGTTGGAGCAAAATGTGTTTAACACTACCTCTTGAGAGTTTTGATGATAACAAGGTATTAAAAATTGACAATTGGATATGCTAATATTTGTTCAAGTGTACAGGACCATAGACAAAAATTTGAGATCATTACTAGGCTCTAGAAGAACAAAAGAGAGCAAAGGAATCAACAAAAAGGAAGCTTAAAGCGTCTGAAGAGAACTGCTCCAGAAGTTAAAGTGCTCCTGAAGTCAAGTGCTCCTGAAGTGATGACGTCATCAGAAGCATCTCATCAGAAGCTGAAGATCACCAGAAGCTGAAGTTCATCCGAAGATGATAGACTTAAAGCTTCAAAGGTTGTTCAATGGATTTAATCTCGTCTAAGAATTGTAGAAGACCATAAGAGTGAAGCAACGGCTAATTCAAATGGATTTGAAGGAATTGGATGCTTGTTCTTTGAAGAGCGTTGACAAAGTACAATTGTACGAAGTGTACCACTAGTACCTCCACTACTCAGTTTTTGTCTCTGCTACAAGACAAGAATAACAACTCTGCCTGCAACGATGTTCCTATAGACTTGGAATGGATTTGAAATTGATCCTTCATAAGACAACAACCATATCAGGCAAAAGATCATAGGTGATTGATCAAAGCTTCAAACGATTCTAATTTTGATGCACTTGCAATTCACAACGTCTCTTTTACACCTCTATATAAAGGAGTGAAGACTTGGAGAATTGTAAGAGACTCAACAACAATTTAAAAGCGCCAAACCTCTGCTGAAATTGTTGTGCATTAAAAGTTCACTTAGAATTTCTTATCAAAGTTCATATCTTAGAAATTCTAGAGTCTTAAGAGTCTGTATCTGATTTGTATTGTGAACACCACTGATTGTATATCAAGTGTTCAACTTCAAACATTTTTCTTTGTAATTCTGTTTGATTAGAAGTCTCTTGCAGTTGTGCTTGAGCATAGAAGTCTCTTGATTGTGTTCAGGAGCATAGGAAGTCTCTTGCAATTGTGCTTGAGCATTTGAAGTCTCTTGCTAGTTTTAGCAGTGAGCATTTGTAATCAGATATTACATTTTAGTGAACTCTCCTTTGAAGTGCAAGGGGGACAGGACTACTTCCAGTTTGTGGAAGGAACCTGTATAATTGCATTGTGTCTCTCTCTCTTCTCTCTCTCTCTCACTCTCTCTCTCTATTTTTATCCGCTGCATTTTAGTATCTGACATCACTTCAGAAGCTGTACTCTAACTGCTTCTGACCAGTGACTTCAGTATGAGAAAAAGATGAAAAGCCAACACAATTCAACCCCCCCTTCTTGTTTTTTCTCACCTTCAATTGGTATCTAGAGCCTTGGTTCTGTTGAGAACACTTAACAGCGTAACAATCCAAGATCTGAGAAAAACATATCTGGTGAATCATCTGTTTCTGGTTCTGGTGCTAATCATAATGTTGTACCTTATGATTATAGTGATAAGAAAGCTGACTCAGGAAAAGTTTCAAAGTTCAATGGAGATCCTAACGAGTTCTCTTGGTGCAAAACCAACTTCTACAGTTATATCATGGGCTTAGATGAAGAGTTATGGGATATTTTGGAAGATGGAGTTGGTGACTTTGATCTTCATGAAGAAGGAGTTGCTGTTGACAGAAAGAAACATACTCCTTCTCAAAAGAAGATGTACACGAAACATCACAAGATCAGAGGTTCACTTGTTCTTGCTATACCTCGTGCAGAGTATATGAAGATGAGTGATAAATCTACTGCAAAGGCTATGTTTGCTTCTTTATGTGCAAACTATGAAGGTAGCAAGAAGGTTAGAGAAGCTAAAGCACTTATGCTTGTTCATCAGTATGAGTTATTCAAGATGAAGGATGATGAAAGTATTGACAAGATGTACTCAAAATTTCAAACCCTAGTCTCTGGACTACAAATACTGAAGAAAAACTATGTTGCTTCTAATCATGTGAGCAAGATACTAAGAAGTCTTCCTGCAAGATGGAGACCAAAGGTTACTACTATTAAGGAAGCTAAAGATCTAAATACTCTGAGTGTTGAAGATCTTGTCAGCTCTCTCAAAGATCATGAGATAAGTCTTAATGAACATGAGCGTGCTAAGAAGAGTAAATATATTGCTCTACCATCTAAAGGGAAGTCATCAAAAGCTCTTAAAGTCATAGAATCTGAAGAAGAATCACCTGATGGAGATTCTGATGAAGATCCTGCTGAGATAATGGCTATGCTTTCAAACAGGCTGCAGTATCTAGGCAAGAATTTCTTGAGCAGAAGAAGGGGTTACAAAGGCTCCAGGAAAGAAGATCAGAAGGGTTGCTTCAACTACAAGAAGCCTGGACATTTCATTGCTGATTGACCAGATCTTCAGAAGGAGAAATCAAAGGACAAGTCTAAGAAGTCAACTTTCAAATCAAACAAGATCAAGAAGCAGATCAAGCAGAGTTTGATGGAAACATGGGAAGATTTAGACAGTAAATCTGAATCTGATAAGAATAATGCTGAAGAAAATGAGGTATATTCTAAAATTCCCAGAGAAGAACTTATTGAGTCTCTTAAAGAACTCCTTACACATTTTGAGCTGAGAACCAATAAGTTGAGAGATTTAAAAGAAAAATATGTTGATTTAATGAAACAACAAGAATCAACTCTATTGGATCTGAAAGCTTCTGAAGAAGGACTTAGAGGCTTTAACTTCATTTGCAAAACTTATGAAGAGAAGCTCAAGTTCTTATGTCAGAAGCTACAAGAAAAGTGTAATGGAAAACCTTTAAGCAACCATGAAATTGCTCTTGAAGATTTTATTATATCTGGTATTGACAGAAGCAGAGTTGGTTATATGATTTATAACATTTACAAAAATAATGGCAAAGGGATTGGATTTTCAGAAGGAAAACCTAATGAAACTAATCTCAAACCATGTTGTGAATGTATCAAGGAAGGATTGAAAACCTTCTTTGTACTTGAAGGTGTTAAAGTTGAAACTGTGGTTCAGTTAGAACCCGAAGCTTCTAGCTCTAAGGCTAAGATTACTTCAAAGCCAAAGAACTCTAAGTCTAAGGCTATGACAAATTCTGACTCTAAGACCTCAAAGATCAAGATTCTGAAAAGATCAGAACCTGTTCCTCAGAGTCTGTTGAAGCCAGAATCTCGTATCTTGAAGTCTAAGTCTCAGAAGAACAAAACAGTTATGGCTTCAAGAGAATCAGAACTAAAAGGTGTTAAACCTAAAGTACTGATTAATCAGAAGCTCTCAAAACCACACCTCAAGGTACAAGAAGTGAAGAGTAAAACTTCCAGCACTAACCTCAAAGGACCCATAAAACAATGGGTACCTAAGTCTGAAATTGTCAATACTACAGAAATGCCTAAAAGCAAAGGAAAAACAAAATTCATAGTATCTGGACAGCTGTTGCTCAAGACATATGACATGAGAGAAGTCAATGTTCCTCACCCTCACAATGAAAGAAGGAGGAAATGTGAAGTTTGGAGGCAACCAGTCTGGAAAGATCATTGGTACAAGAACTATTGGTAACTCCTCTATCTCTATTAATAATGTGTGGTTGGTAGTTGATCTTGAACATAACCTTTTGAGTATCAGTCAGTTTTGTGACAATGGTTATGATGTGATGTTTGAAAAGACCAACTGCACAGTAACCAACAAAGATAACAAGTACATAGTGTTCAAAGGAAAGAGAGTAGAGAATGTCTATAAAATCAATTTCTCTGAACTGGTTGATCAGATGGTAATCTGTCTTCTATCAATGAATGATAAGAAGTGGGTATGGCACAAAAGGTTGGGACATGCTAACTGGAGATTAATCTCTAAGCTTAGCAAGCTATAACTTGTCAAAGCCTTACCTAATATTGACTATCATTCAGATGCACTTTGTGGTGAATGCCAGAAAGGGAAGATTGTGAAATCATCTTTTAAAGCTAAAGACATTGGTGTAACGCCCGTTTTGAACTATTTTATTTATTTAATTATTTGATTGAGTTTAGAGTCTTTTTAAATAATTTATTTGATTTATGGTGATGTGTGTTATTTTTGTGTTATATGTTGGTGTTTTAGTAGCATATTATATTATAATATATATGTTATTTGGTGTAGAGATATTATGTTATTTGATGTAAAAATATATTTGTTATGTGGTGTAGAAATACTATGTTATTTGTTATAAAAATATATGTATTATTTGGTGTAGAAATATATATGTTATTTTGTGTAAAAATATATTGTGTTATTTGTTATAGAAATATGTTTGTTATGTAGAGATATATTTGTTATAGAAATATGTTTGTTTGTTATGTAGAGATATATTTGTTATAGAAATATCTTTGTTATGTAGAAATATATTTGTTTTAGAAATAATAAGATACGATGATATAATATAATATATTTAATTAAATATGGGTTGTTACATAATTTTAGAGAATTTGAGGGAAGGAGTAGAAATAAGATAAGATGAGTAAGAGAATATAAATAAGAGAATTAGGGTTAGAATTATTTAGTACATGATATAACTTTTGGAGAAACCTAGAGAAAAAGAGAGGAGGCGCGAAAGAGAGAAGAAAAACCTAAGAAGAACGCAGCTTGATTCAGGAGACCAAATTAAGGTAAGGGTGGGATTCCTTCAATAATATGTATATATAATTTTGATTGTTGATGAAATTGTGTTCTAGGTTTAGGGTTTAGAAAGTTTATGATAATTGATATGATGTGATGAATTGTGTTGTTTAATGCATGTTTCTGTGTTGTTTTGATTGTTATGTTGTATATAGAACCTGTAAACATTGTTCTCTATCAAATTTGGGATTTGGGTAGATGAAATTTGGGTTTTTGAGTGAAAAATAGAGTTTTCCCGAGAGCTACCTTTGACAGCATACCCTGTTTCATGTTGTTGCGTCTTTTGCATCAGTTTCTGTTTTGAACTAGCTTTCGGTGTAGACACGAAAGTTGTAGGTATGAATGTTAGCTTTCTAATGTCGTTGGTCTCACGTCAAAATGATTTATAGAACTTGAGTTATGGTCAAATTACTGAACGTAGGTCACAGTGAATTTTTATGAATTTCAGCACAACTTTGTCCGAATTTGAAATGAAAACTGGTATTGATTGGTACATAATTGGTCTTAGGTGTAAACATGAAAGTTGTAGATAATTGAGTTAGCTTTCTAATGGCACTGGTTTGACTCGAAAATGTTTTGTAAATCTCGAGTTATGATAAAAATAGTCCAAGTAGGTCTTTAGAAAATTTTAAGAAAACTTAGGTTAACTAATCCCAAGTTAGTCCAAAACTTATGGTTGGTTTCCCAACTTCAAACTTAAGTATTAGGGATTTAGTCGGAGTGTTTTATGAGTATTTGGCTTATGTTTTATTGATCAACTTGCTTTATTTTTGAAGAATGTTTTGGTTTGATATGGATGTAGTTGATTAATGTATATGTGCTTTCCGAAGATGTGTGATTTAAAGATGTGTTATTTGATGATGTGTGTTGATGTGATATTTATGTTGTTACATGATGATGTTTATGATGTGATGATTATGTCGTTATATGATGTATGTATATGTTTGTGAATACGATATTGTTCATGATTGATGAAGTGTTGTATGAATGTATATGTCCATGAGTATGATGTTGTTTATGATTGATGAATTAGTTATGAATATTATATATGATATTAATGATGATATGTGAAACTGATTTATGATGATTTGATGATGTTCATATTGTGATATAATTGTATACGCATTACTTGAATTATATATGAATATTTGAGATATTGATGACTTGCATTTGATATTATTATGTCATGCTGTTTTGTTTACTGTCTATGTTGCTGTTGTTATTTAACTAAGTTGCATGAGTCGGTCTAAGTTGATGTTGATGATGTTCCAAATTATTGGACTTACTTAAGAGGTTGTTGTTTTAAGATGTTTAAGAGGTCGAGTCCATGCATTTGCATTTCATTGTTGGGGGCTTGATGCCCTGGAGCTTTGTACTCAACACGATGGAGCTTTAGCTCAATAGCGATGGGGGCTTGATGCCTGACAGTATATTAATACTATGAATTAGTACCACATGCATGATTTAGAAGATTAAGTTGCATGGTCGCATTTGTCGAGTCGTGTCTTATGAGATGTCGTGACGATGATTTGTGATGATGATGTGATGTTTGAGATGGTTGTTAAGATGATGATTTATGATGGTTTGTGATGCATTTGTGATGATGATTGTTCTTGATGTTCTTGATGATATTTCGTGAAGATATTCTTGATTGACGTTTAACGTGTTTCGTGAATGGTGTGCTTGATGATGTATAAGGTGATTTAGGACGATAATTATGATGCTAGATGATGCCTATTTTGCTATGACTATATGATGTTTTGTTGATTGTTGATTCTGTTGTTGGTGTATTTATATATATATATGTGTGTGTGTGTGTGTGTGTGTGTGTGTGTGTGTGTGTGAACCTGATGATGCTTGTCATTGAATTGTTGTTGTTTTCATTAACTTGATTGATTATATATTATTATTATTGAATGTGTATCTCACCCCTTCTGTTTGCCCACCATGGGTAACTAACAGGTAATCAGGATTAGTCGCGGTCGTGAGTGGACTCTCTCACGTGTGTCTTTAGGTGCTCTGATACGTAACGGGATGAGAACTTGTTATTGCTTTTCTATTCCTTACGTATTGTTTAATGAGATTTTATGACTATATTGTTGGATTTGATTTATGAGATATTTATGATGAGGCCTTCGTGCCAAAGACTATTTTAGATGTTGAATTAATTCCGCTGCGATGAAATAAAGGATTTTTATTCTACTTATGATTTTATGGAAAGAAGTGTGACATTCCGTTTATGTTGAAATACTCTGATTTATATGTGAAATTTTTAAGTTGGGAAAACGGGGTGTTACAATTGGTATCAGAGCAGGTTGGTCCGTCCGGCCAAGTAGTTGAGTCGCGTAGTGTCGTGTGACAGTTGAATACTGTCGTTGTGTTTTTTTTTTTTCTTCCTAATTAATGGTTATGTTTTATTATGTGATCATGTTTGACTCACTAACTTTAATGTGATTTTTGTGTAATGTTTGAAGTTACTATTTTGTTATATATTGTTTAAGAATATTTAAGCAATAATTAAATTCATTTTTCTATTGTGCTTTGAATTTCGAGGACGAAATTCTCTTAAGGGGGGTAGAGTTGTAACGCCCGTTTTGAACTATTTTATTTATTTAATTATTTGATTGAGTTTAGAGTCTTTTTAAATAATTTATTTGATTTATGGTGATGTGTGTTATTTTTGTGTTATATGTTGGTGTTTTAGTAGCATATTATATTATAATATATATGTTATTTGGTGTAGAGATATTATGTTATTTGGTGTAAAAATATATTTGTTATGTGGTGTAGAAATACTATGTTATTTGTTATAAAAATATATGTATTATTTGGTGTAGAAATATATATGTTATTTTGTGTAAAAATATATTGTGTTATTTGTTATAGAAATATGTTTGTTATGTAGAGATATATTTGTTATAGAAATATGTTTGTTTGTTATGTAGAGATATATTTGTTATAGAAATATCTTTGTTATGTAGAAATATATTTGTTTTAGAAATAATAAGATACGATGATATAATATAGAGTAAATTACACTCCCCTCCCCTCAAAGATGCTTGAATTACACTCCCCTCCCCTCTTATGTTAAAATATACATTCCCCTCCCCTCTTATTCAAAACATATTAGAGAAAAATACATTTCCCTCCCCTAAGAAAAGCTTGAATTACATTCCCCTCCCCTCTTATGTTAATATCTACACTTTACTCCCTCAATATATATTTTTTTATTTTTAATAATCTAGCAAAAAAATAATAATCTAATACACTTCGAAAATAACAGTATTGCAGGTCTATTTTAACATAATAAAAAATTGAATACATATTTTTTTGCTATTTTTTATTCACAATTTCATTAACATATAGTTTTAAACCCTATTATAAAATATGAAACAAGCCAAAATAAAATTAAAATATGTGAAAAATTACTAACGACAATAAACCATGGTTATTTAAAAGTTAATTTTAAACTCTAAATTATAAAATCAATAGCAAAATATTTAAATTTAATTATCATTAACATTTAAATTATAAAGAAATGAATTAATTTTTCTTAAAGGGTGGTTTAAAATTAATATATATCATAAAAATATTTATTTATGTTAAAATAGATTAAAGTGTAATGTATATTTAATTATCAAGGGAGGGGGTTGTAATTCAAGTATCTTATAAGGGAGGGGAGTGTAAATTTTATTTTTCAAGGGAGGAAATTGTATATTTTAACATAAGAGGGGAGGGGAGTGTATTTCAAGCATCTTTGAGGGGAGGGGAGTGTAATTTACTCTATAATATAATATATTTAATTAAATATGGGTTGTTACATAATTTTAGAGAATTTGAGGGAAGGAGTAGAAATAAGATAAGATGAGTAAGAGAATATAAATAAGAGAATTAGGGTTAGAATTATTTAGTACATGATATAACTTTTGGAGAAACCTAGAGAAAAAGAGAGGAGGCGCGAAAGAGAGAAGAAAAACCTAAGAAGAACGCAGCTTGATTCAGGAGACCAAATTAAGGTAAGGGTGGGATTCCTTCAATAATATGTATATATAATTTTGATTGTTGATGAAATTGTGTTCTAGGTTTAGGGTTTAGAAAGTTTATGATAATTGATATGATGTGATGAATTGTGTTGTTTAATGCATGTTTCTGTGTTGTTTTGATTGTTATGTTGTATATAGAACCTGTAAACATTGTTCTCTATCAAATTTGGGATTTGGGTAGATGAAATTTGGGTTTTTGAGTGAAAAATAGAGTTTTCCCGAGAGCTACCTTTGACAGCATACCCTGTTTCATGTTGTTGCGTCTTTTGCATCAGTTTCTGTTTTGAACTAGCTTTCGGTGTAGACACGAAAGTTGTAGGTATGAATGTTAGCTTTCTAATGTCGTTGGTCTCACGTCAAAATGATTTATAGAACTTGAGTTATGGTCAAATTACTGAACGTAGGTCACAGTGAATTTTTATGAATTTCAGCACAACTTTGTCCGAATTTGAAATGAAAACTGGTATTGATTGGTACATAATTGGTCTTAGGTGTAAACATGAAAGTTGTAGATAATTGAGTTAGCTTTCTAATGGCACTGGTTTGACTCGAAAATGTTTTGTAAATCTCGAGTTATGATAAAAATAGTCCAAGTAGGTCTTTAGAAAATTTTAAGAAAACTTAGGTTAACTAATCCCAAGTTAGTCCAAAACTTATGGTTGGTTTCCCAACTTCAAACTTAAGTATTAGGGATTTAGTCGGAGTGTTTTATGAGTATTTGGCTTATGTTTTATTGATCAACTTGCTTTATTTTTGAAGAATGTTTTGGTTTGATATGGATGTAGTTGATTAATGTATATGTGCTTTCCGAAGATGTGTGATTTAAAGATGTGTTATTTGATGATGTGTGTTGATGTGATATTTATGTTGTTACATGATGATGTTTATGATGTGATGATTATGTCGTTATATGATGTATGTATATGTTTGTGAATACGATATTGTTCATGATTGATGAAGTGTTGTATGAATGTATATGTCCATGAGTATGATGTTGTTTATGATTGATGAATTAGTTATGAATATTATATATGATATTAATGATGATATGTGAAACTGATTTATGATGATTTGATGATGTTCATATTGTGATATAATTGTATACGCATTACTTGAATTATATATGAATATTTGAGATATTGATGACTTGCATTTGATATTATTATGTCATGCTGTTTTGTTTACTGTCTATGTTGCTGTTGTTATTTAACTAAGTTGCATGAGTCGGTCTAAGTTGATGTTGATGATGTTCCAAATTATTGGACTTACTTAAGAGGTTGTTGTTTTAAGATGTTTAAGAGGTCGAGTCCATGCATTTGCATTTCATTGTTGGGGGCTTGATGCCCTGGAGCTTTGTACTCAACACGATGGAGCTTTAGCTCAATAGCGATGGGGGCTTGATGCCTGACAGTATATTAATACTATGAATTAGTACCAAATGCATGATTTAGAAGATTAAGTTGCATGGTCGCATTTGTCGAGTCGTGTCTTATGAGATGTCGTGACGATGATTTGTGATGATGATGTGATGTTTGAGATGGTTGTTAAGATGATGATTTATGATGGTTTGTGATGCATTTGTGATGATGATTGTTCTTGATGTTCTTGATGATATTTCGTGAAGATATTCTTGATTGACGTTTAACGTGTTTCGTGAATGGTGTGCTTGATGATGTATAAGGTGATTTAGGACGATAATTATGATGCTAGATGATGCCTATTTTGCTATGACTATATGATGTTTTGTTGATTGTTGATTCTGTTGTTGGTGTATTTATATATATATATATATATATATATATATATATATATATATATATATATGTGTGTGTGTGTGTGTGTGTGTGTGTGTGTGTGTGTGTGAACCTGATGATGCTTGTCATTGAATTGTTGTTGTTTTCATTAACTTGATTGATTATATATTATTATTATTGAATGTGTATCTCACCCCTTCTGTTTGCCCACCATGGGTAACTAACAGGTAATCAGGATTAGTCGCGGTCGTGAGTGGACTCTCTCACGTGTGTCTTTAGGTGCTCTGATACGTAACGGGATGGGAACTTGTTATTGCTTTTCTATTCCTTACGTATTGTTTAATGAGATTTTATGACTATATTGTTGGATTTGATTTATGAGATATTTATGATGAGGCCTTCGTGCCAAAGACTATTTTAGATGTTGAATTAATTCCGCTGCGATGAAATAAAGGATTTTTATTCTACTTATGATTTTATGGAAAGAAGTGTGACATTCCGTTTATGTTGAAATACTCTGATTTATATGTGAAATTTTTAAGTTGGGAAAACGGGGTGTTACAATTGGTATCAGAGCAGGTTGGTCCGTCCGGCCAAGTAGTTGAGTCGCGTAGTGTCGTGTGACAGTTGAATACTGTCGTTGTGTTTTTTTTTTTCTTCCTAATTAATGGTTATGTTTTATTATGTGATCATGTTTGACTCACTAACTTTAATGTGATTTTTGTGTAATGTTTGAAGTTACTATTTTGTTATATATTGTTTAAGAATATTTAAGCAATAATTAAATTCATTTTTCTATTGTGCTTTGAATTTCGAGGACGAAATTCTCTTAAGGGGGGTAGAGTTGTAACGCCCGTTTTGAACTATTTTATTTATTTAATTATTTGATTGAGTTTAGAGTCTTTTTAAATAATTTATTTGATTTATGGTGATGTGTGTTATTTTTGTGTTATATGTTGGTGTTTTAGTAGCATATTATATTATAATATATATGTTATTTGGTGTAGAGATATTATGTTATTTGGTGTAAAAATATATTTGTTATGTGGTGTAGAAATACTATGTTATTTGTTATAAAAATATATGTATTATTTGGTGTAGAAATATATATGTTATTTTGTGTAAAAATATATTGTGTTATTTGTTATAGAAATATGTTTGTTATGTAGAGATATATTTGTTATAGAAATATGTTTGTTTGTTATGTAGAGATATATTTGTTATAGAAATATCTTTGTTATGTAGAAATATATTTGTTTTAGAAATAATAAGATACGATGATATAATATAATATATTTAATTAAATATGGGTTGTTACATAATTTTAGAGAATTTGAGGGAAGGAGTAGAAATAAGATAAGATGAGTAAGAGAATATAAATAAGAGAATTAGGGTTAGAATTATTTAGTACATGATATAACTTTTGGAGAAACCTAGAGAAAAAGAGAGGAGGCGCGAAAGAGAGAAGAAAAACCTAAGAAGAACGCAGCTTGATTCAGGAGACCAAATTAAGGTAAGGGTGGGATTCCTTCAATAATATGTATATATAATTTTGATTGTTGATGAAATTGTGTTCTAGGTTTAGGGTTTAGAAAGTTTATGATAATTGATATGATGTGATGAATTGTGTTGTTTAATGCATGTTTCTGTGTTGTTTTGATTGTTATGTTGTATATAGAACCTGTAAACATTGTTCTCTATCAAATTTGGGATTTGGGTAGATGAAATTTGGGTTTTTGAGTGAAAAATAGAGTTTTCCCGAGAGCTACCTTTGACAGCATACCCTGTTTCATGTTGTTGCGTCTTTTGCATCAGTTTCTGTTTTGAACTAGCTTTCGGTGTAGACACGAAAGTTGTAGGTATGAATGTTAGTTTTCTAATGTCGTTGGTCTCACGTCAAAATGATTTATAGAACTTGAGTTATGGTCAAATTACTGAACGTAGGTCACAGTGAATTTTTATGAATTTCAGCACAACTTTGTCCGAATTTGAAATGAAAACTGGTATTGATTGGTACATAATTGGTCTTAGGTGTAAACATGAAAGTTGTAGATAATTGAGTTAGCTTTCTAATGGCACTGGTTTGACTCGAAAATGTTTTGTAAATCTCGAGTTATGATAAAAATAGTCCAAGTAGGTCTTTAGAAAATTTTAAGAAAACTTAGGTTAACTAATCCCAAGTTAGTCCAAAACTTATGGTTGGTTTCCCAACTTCAAACTTAAGTATTAGGGATTTAGTCGGAGTGTTTTATGAGTATTTGGCTTATGTTTTATTGATCAACTTGCTTTATTTTTGAAGAATGTTTTGGTTTGATATGGATGTAGTTGATTAATGTATATGTGCTTTCCGAAGATGTGTGATTTAAAGATGTGTTATTTGATGATGTGTGTTGATGTGATATTTATGTTGTTACATGATGATGTTTATGATGTGATGATTATGTCGTTATATGATGTATGTATATGTTTGTGAATACGATATTGTTCATGATTGATGAAGTGTTGTATGAATGTATATGTCCATGAGTATGATGTTGTTTATGATTGATGAATTAGTTATGAATATTATATATGATATTAATGATGATATGTGAAACTGATTTATGATGATTTGATGATGTTCATATTGTGATATAATTGTATACGCATTACTTGAATTATATATGAATATTTGAGATATTGATGACTTGCATTTGATATTATTATGTCATGCTGTTTTGTTTACTGTCTATGTTGCTGTTGTTATTTAACTAAGTTGCATGAGTCGGTCTAAGTTGATGTTGATGATGTTCCAAATTATTGGACTTACTTAAGAGGTTGTTGTTTTAAGATGTTTAAGAGGTCGAGTCCATGCATTTGCATTTCATTGTTGGGGGCTTGATGCCCTGGAGCTTTGTACTCAACACGATGGAGCTTTAGCTCAATAGCGATGGGGGCTTGATGCCTGACAGTATATTAATACTATGAATTGGTACCACATGCATGATTTAGAAGATTAAGTTGCATGGTCGCATTTGTCGAGTCGTGTCTTATGAGATGTCGTGACGATGATTTGTGATGATGATGTGATGTTTGAGATGGTTGTTAAGATGATGATTTATGATGGTTTGTGATGCATTTGTGATGATGATTGTTCTTGATGTTCTTGATGATATTTCATGAAGATATTCTTGATTGACGTTTAACGTGTTTCGTGAATGGTGTGCTTGATGATGTATAAGGTGATTTAGGACGATAATTATGATGCTAGATGATGCCTATTTTGCTATGACTATATGATGTTTTGTTGATTGTTGATTCTGTTGTTGGTGTATTTATATATATATATATATATATATATATATGTGTGTGTGTGTGTGTGTGTGTGTGTGTGTGTGTGTGTGTGTGTGTGTGTGTGAACCTGATGATGCTTGTCATTGAATTGTTGTTGTTTTCATTAACTTGATTGATTATATATTATTATTATTGAATGTGTATCTCACCCCTTCTGTTTGCCCACCATGGGTAACTAACAGGTAATCAGGATTAGTCGCGGTCGTGAGTGGACTCTCTCACGTGTGTCTTTAGGTGCTCTGATACGTAACGGGATGGGAACTTGTTATTGCTTTTCTATTCCTTACGTATTGTTTAATGAGATTTTATGACTATATTGTTGGATTTGATTTATGAGATATTTATGATGAGGCCTTCGTGCCAAAGACTATTTTAGATGTTGAATTAATTCCGCTGCGATGAAATAAAGGATTTTTATTCTACTTATGATTTTATGGAAAGAAGTGTGACATTCCGTTTATGTTGAAATACTCTGATTTATATGTGAAATTTTTAAGTTGGGAAAACGGGGTGTTACAATTGGCCCAACCTCCAGACCTTTAGAACTGCTTCATATTGATTTATTTGGACCAGTTAATATTGCATCTTTATATGGAAGCAAATATGGATTAGTCATTGTTGATGATTACAGCAGATGGACTTGGGTAAAATTCCTAAGAAGCAAAACGCATATGATGTATTCAGTGACTTCTGGACTCAAATTCATTCTGAAAAAGAAATGAAAATTTTGAAAGTCAGAAGTGATCATGGTGGAGAGTTTGAAAATGAGTCATTTGACACTTTTTGTGAAAAAACATGGAATTTTCTATGAATTCTCTTCTCCTAGAACTCCACAACAAAATGGGGTTGTAGAGAGAAAGAATAGAACATTACAAGAAATGGAAAGAACCATGATTCATGAAAATAATTTGGCTAAACATTGATGGGCAGAAGCAGTGAATACATCATGTTATGTTCAAAATAGGATCTATATCAGACCTATATTGGAGAAAACTGCATATGAACTCTTTAAGGGAAGAAGACCCAATATATCTTACTTTCATCAATTTGGATGTACCTGTTACATTCTAAATAACA
This sequence comes from Medicago lupulina, assembly GCA_958299785.1. NCBI lineage: Eukaryota > Viridiplantae > Streptophyta > Magnoliopsida > Fabales > Fabaceae > Medicago > Medicago lupulina. The sequence continues at coordinate 66,854,053 of OY283139.1, forward strand.
AGCTCTACCTAAAGAAATTTGATGCCAAGGCCCAAAGAGGAATCTTCTTAGGTTACTCCGCAAGGTCAAAGACATACAAAGTGTATAATTCAGAGACACTCTATGTTGAAGAATCTAAGCACGTTAAATTTGATGACAAAGAGCCTAGAAGTGAAACTCTAGAGCAAGATGAAAGTTATGCAGATATACAGGCTACTGAAGATACTTCAGAACCTGATCAGACTGAAGAATCTGAAGACAGTCCAGAAGCTGAACCAACTTCATAAGCTCAAGATGAAGTAGCTTCTGATGAAGCTCAAGATGGCTCTCAGCAAGCAAATCAATCCAAGAAAACTTTTAAGTACAAGTCTTCACATCCTGAGGATCAAATCATTGGAAACAAAGACAGTCCTAGAAGAACAAGATCATATTTCAGACAAGAAGAGTCTATCATAGGATTGTTATCAGTGATTGAACCTGCTACAATTGATGAAACACTTTCAGATGATGGATGGATATTAGCTATGCAAGAAGAGCTCAATCAGTTTCAAAGAAATGATGTGTGGGATCTGGTACCCAAACCTCCTCAGAAGAACATTATTGGAACAAAATGGGTATTCATAAACAAGCTTAATAAACAAGGTGAAGTAACCAGAAACAAAGCTAGACTTGTTCCACAAGGTTACAGTCAACAAGAAGGCATTGATTACACTGAAACATTTGCTTCAGTTGCAAGATTGGAAGCAATCAGGTTACTTCTATCCTATGTAGTTAATCATGGCATAATATTATATCAAATGGATGCAAGAGTGCATTTCTAAATGGAGTCATAGAAGAAGAAGTGTTTGTCAAACAACATCCTGGTTTTGAGGATCTTAAGCATCCTGACCATGTTTATACACTTAAGAAATCACTATATGGCTTGAAACAAGCTCCCAGAGCTTGGTATGATAGACTGAGTAATTTCCTGATTAAAAATGATTTTAAAAGAGGTCAAGTTGACACCACACTCTTCAGAAGGACTCTTGAGAAAGACATTCTTGTTGTGCAGATATATGTTGATGATATAATATTTGGTTCTACTAATGCATCTCTTTGCAAAGAATTCTCTAAGTTAATGCAGGATGAATTTGAAATGAGCATGATGGGAGAATTGAAGTTCTTTCTTGGAATTCAAATTAACCAAAGTAAAGATGGAGTATATGTTCATCAAACCAAATACACAAAGGAGCTTCTAAAGAAGTTCAAGCTAGAAGATTGTAAAGTGATTAACACTCCAATGCATCCAACCTGCACCTTAAACAAAGAAGATATTGGATCAAAGGTAGATCAGAAGTTGTATAGAGGTATGATTGGTTCTCTGTTATACCTCACTACATCTAGGCTAGATATTTTATTCAGTGTATGCTTGTGTGCAAGATTCCAGTCAAATCCTATAGAATCTCATTTAACAGCTGTTAAAAGAATATCCAAGTATCTGAAAGAAACAACTAATCTTGGACTCCTTTATAGGAAATCCCTAGATTATCAGTTGGTTGGATTATGTGATGTTGACTATGCTGGTGACAGGATTGAAAGAAAATCAACAAGTGGCAACTGTCAGTTCCTGGGAGAGAAGCTGATATCCTGGGCTAGCAAAAGACAAGCAACTATTGTTATGTCTACAACAGAAGCAGAATACATCTTAGCTGCAAGTTTTTGTACACAACTACTCTAAATGAAACATCAGTTGGAAGATTTTTATATTAATGCTAACAGTATTCCCATTTATTGTGATAATACTGCTGCTATTTGTTTGTCAAAGAATCCAATTCTACATTCAAGAGTCAAGCATATTGAAATCAAACACCATTTTATTAGAGATTATGTTCAAAAAGGAATCTTGGATATACAATTTATTGATACTGAACATCAGTGGGCTGATATATTAACTAAACCTTTAACTGTGGAAATATTTGATTTTATAAAGAAAAATTTGAACATGCACTTTGTGTTTGATTAAAATTGCTTGCTCCTGAACTAGAAGTTTGGTCCTGAAGTTAGTTCAGAAGCTATGGTCCATCAGAAGCTCTTAACTGAGATTCTGAGGAAAATGTGCTTCTGAAGATGACATCAGCATTTTAACTTCAGTAGCTGGATTTTGTGCTTCTGAATAGCAGAGCTAGTGGAAACTTTGGAGTTGCTTTTTGGTAACACATGTCCCACTATCTTGATAGTGTATCTGAAGTTATCTGACGTGGCTTATTTGTATTGGTGTATAACTTAAGAAGGGCTATGATGATGTTATGCTTTGAATGTACTTTCTCGCGCCCCCAATTTTATTAGAGATTATGTTCAAAAAGGAATCTTGGATATACAATTCATTGATACTGAACATCAGTGGGCTGATATATTCACTAAACCCTTAATTGTGGAAATATTTGATTTTATAAAGAAAAATTTGAACATGCACTTTGTGTCTGATTAAAATTGCTTACTCCTGAACTAGAAGTTAGGTCCTGAAGTTAGTTCAGAAGCTATGGTCCATCAGAAACTTTTAACTGAGATTCTGAGGAAAATGTGCTTCTGAAGATGATATCGGCATTTTAACTTCAGTAGCTGGATTTTGTGCTTATGAATAGCAGAGCTAGTGGAAACTTTGGAGTTGCTTTTTGGTAACACCTGTCCCACTAACTTGACAACGCATCTGAAGTTATCTGACGTGGCTTATTTGTATTGGTGTATAACTTAAGAAGGGCTATGATGATGTTATGCTTTGAATGTACTTTCTCGCGCCCCCAATTGTCATTAATGTTGTGTTTGTTTGTCCCCTCTGAATTGCAATCGTTTGCTTTTACTCAAATCACTTAGACAAAACACACACTACTCACTTCACAACCTACACTTTCTATTCTACACCAATTGTTTGTGAAGCAAAAGCTCTTTCTTCCCAATCAAAATCTAGAACCCTAAAAACTTCATCATCATCAATGGCGTCCTCAAGATCTATTCCAAAACTAGCTATGCAAGATACTGCACAAGGATCGTCTACTCAACAAGAAACTCCATATTATGATATAAAGGGAAGAACTATATCCCTAGAAGAGTGAGATTTAAACGTTCAGGTTATGAGACCGGTGGATTTTATCTCATTAGCACACCATGGCTATGATATCAGAAGTTACTATGAAGCTCAAGGTCTCATGGATTACTTCAATATGTCGAATGGTCCAACCTACCAAAATCTGGTTAGATACTTCTGGGTTATGGCTCATGTCTATGACAAGAAAGCTGCTAAATTAGAAGAAACGGAGAAGATATTAATTGATCCTACTTTGGAAGGGAAATCAAGAGAAGAAATGGGTCTAGAACCATTTGTTGATACAGAAATCAGGTCAAGCATTATGGGTATTCCAGTCATCATCTCCCAAGATGTGTTTGCGTATGTCATCAGAAGGGCTTCTGAAGGCAGTTTTAAGGATGGTTTGGACAACAACAAGAAGAGTCCATGAAATGAAGTTGTTCATCAAACCATGTTCAATCGCAAGAAGAAGGGTTCCTACAACAACCTTTCTATGGAAAAGAAGATGCTACTGAAGATACAAAATGAAAACCTTCTACCCAAAGGAGGAGGTTCTTACCAACCTTCATTGGAACACAGGGTGTTCTTGCATTTCTTCATCAAGAAGGAGATAGCAAACGTGCCCAAGTATATCTTCAAGCATATGATCAAGACACTGAGAGAGAGTCAACTAAACAATATAGTATGGGTTCCCTATAGGAGACTTATCTCATAGATTCTACATCAAGGAGGGATTCTGAAGGCCCTAGATGAAACGAAAGTCTTCACTGATCAACAACTCGGTACAGTTACTGGGAAGATTATCAATGGGAGCACTTTGGGGAACATGACCTTGATTATGAATGAAGACATCAAGAAACTGGATACATATATGAAGGAATCCAGAGCCATGTCCAATCTCATGGAAGGCTTTCCTCCAATCTGCAAGCAAGATCCACTTGATGTGCAATTGTACTACATCCATGACCATCTTCAAAGCACTGAAGAAAATATCCAACTGGAGGATATTCCAGATCAGATGTATGGTGGTGCTCTGCCTGTGGCAACGAGTAGGAAGACAAAGAGGAAAACACTTACAAAGGATGAGTATCTTGATGATGCCTCTAAACAACCTGCAAAGAAAGCCAAGAAGGCCAAGAAAGACAAAGTATCTGAAGCAACTGGTTCTGGTCTGTCAACAATTCAAGAGGAAGTTCAGGACCTGGAACCTGTCAAGGTTCTGAACAAGAGGACCAGAAGTAGGAAGGAAGTTGTACCTTCACCACTTCAACCTGCTCAACCCTCCATTCCTAAAAGGAAAAGGAAACCTGTTGTGAGGAAATTTAAGATTGCTTCTGAAGAAGAAGAAGATGAAGATGCTGCTGTGAAGAAGGCATTATAGTTGGCCAAGGAAATTGAAATACCTGCTGAGGTTCTGGCCAAAGAATCTACAGTTGAAGCTGCTCAACTGGGATTAGAACTCACTGAAAACCTGCAGCAAATGGCAATGGCTGTTGATATGGTGAAAGCTACTGAGGTTGTACAAGAGGAAGCTGGATGTTCATAAGCTCTTATATCTTCAGAAGCTCCTGAAGGTAATTCTAATTCTCACAATGCTGAAATAGTTACAATTGAATCTAGTTCATCCTCTGAATCTATGTCTAGTCCAGTCACCCTCTCATCATCTTTATCAACCTCATCTGATACAGATGATATACCTCTAAACAGAGTCTACACCAACCTAAACAAAGCTTTATCTCCATCACCATCAACCAAAACTCATGAAAAGCCAATAAGTGATACCTTTGTGTCAATGCATCCCTCTGTTGAAGAGAGGTTAATTGACTTGCAACAAAGGAGAATTGATGTTTGCAAAAATCTACCTGCTGATCATCTCATACAACCACCTGTAATTAAGCCTATTCAATTTGTTCCTACTGATGCAGAGGGTGCTGATTATCACACAGGGACATATATTGCTAACATTGATGTATCATCATCTCAACCTATCTCCCAAACCCAAACAGCTGAAACATCTGAACCATCAATCATACATAACCTTGTAGATCATTATTCATGTGAACTACCTGAGTATGAGTCCAACCAAGAAAAAGCCTCTGACGTAGCTTCTGACGAAGTTATGACAGAAAGCCCCCAACAACATGAACCTAACCAAGAAATAACCTCTTCTACCAACCTTGATTATGTTCTCATCTCTGAACCTGCTCCTGAACTAGTTGTTTCTGAAGAACTTGTTCCTGAGCTAAGTGTCCCTAAACAAGTCATACTTAACCAACAACCAACACTCCTACTGAACCTGAATCTTCAATCAATGACCAACCCTCATACTCTAACCTGGCCATTCAACCTATTTCTCCTACCAAGACAAATGTCTCTTCTCCACCCACCCTCTTTCTAGATTCAACAATACTAGCAGATGTGTGTGAGAACATCTTTCAGGAGCTGAACAATCTAGTTCAAGATAGGAATAACCTCATTCATGAAGATAACTATGAGAAGTTGTGGATAAGGTTGAAAGATAGAGTAGAATATGTCTTGACAGAGCTACAAAGAACTTGCCTTGATGCTCAAGACACTGCTCAAACCAAGCTTCAAGACTGGCTGAAGGGAGTTATTAATAATTTGTATGAATTAAAAGTTCTTAAAAATTGGGTGGAGACTCCTCTATGTCTAAGAGCAAGGAATGCTACTGATTTCATTCCGTCAAGTATACACCCAAGAGAGCTTGATTTAAATTGGTTAAACAAGATAAATCTCAAGGAAGCCTCTACTGAACTGACACTTATGCAAAAGAACACTCTCTTGGAGAAGGAAAACAAACAACTCAAGAAAGAGCTTCTGGAGCAGAAACTACTACTGTTGGAATACAAGGCTGCTACTAAAGCTAAACTGGAAGAAACCAGAATCAGAGAAGAGAATCTCATCAGGAGCAATGATGAATTCAAGAAGGAAATGAAGGAACAAGCAGAAGAAACGAACAGGATGATGAAACAGATGATGTAGATGTTTCAAAAAGAAGCCCAACCTTAGTTGCACACCATTTAGCTTGTTTTATTTCCATTTTTTGTATATCTTCATATGTCTGCTTCTGAACTTCTTTATGCTTCTGAATTACTGTTTGATCAATACTTATGTGCTTCTAAACAATTCATGTGCTTCTGAATATAATGCTTCTGAATTGTGTCTGCTCATGTGTTTTCTTCTCTACTTTATGTTTACTTATTGAATTTTTCTCACTTCGTGTTTCTCATCTCTTCTTTTTGTCTTTAAGTTCATACTTTTTGTTGATGACAAAAGGGGGAGTAGATGTATAGTATTTAAAGGCTCTGAGCCCCATTAATTTAACTTCAAGCAATTTAAATTAATAGGACCTTCATCTCATCTCTTAGTCTTTTTAATGTGAGATTATTCTGAGGGTTATTGCGTTTTTATATGATGAATTTAATTAACAAGAATAGAACTTAGGGGGAGCTTACAAACCTCGCTTTATAGTACTATTAGACTCAAGGGGAGCTTACAAACCTCATACCCTAATAGTCAACTTGTTAATTAGATTAACAACAATTGGACATTTTAAATACTAATGTCTGTCATCATCAAAAAGGGGGAGATTGTTGGAACAAAATGTGTTTAACACTACCTCTTGAGAGTTTTGACGATAACAAGGTATTAAAAAATGTCAATTGGATATGCTAATATTTGTTCAAGTGTACAAGACCATAGACAAAAATTTGAGATCATTGTTAGGTTTTGGAAGAACAAAAGAGAGCAAAGGAATCAACAAAAAGGAAGCTTAAACCATCTGAAGAGAACTCCTCCTGAAGACAAAGTGCTCCTGAAGTGATGATGTCATCAGAAGCAACTTCATCAGAAGCATCTCATCAGAAGCTGAAGATCACCAGAAGCTGTAATTCATCAGAAGATGTAGGACTTAAAGCTTCGAAGGTTGTTCAATGGATTTAATCTCGTTTAAGCACTGCAGAAGATTGGAAAAGTGAAGCAACAACTATTTTGAAAGGATTTGAAGGCATTGGATGCTTGTTCTTTAAAGAGTGTTGACAAAGTACAATTATACGAAGTGTACAACCACTATCTCCACTACTCAGTTTGTGTCTCTGCTACAAGACAAGAAAAACAGTTGTGCCTGCAACAATGTTCTTACAGACTTGGAATGGATTTGAAATTTATCCATCATAGGACAATAACCATATCAGGCAAAAGACCATTGATGATTGATCAAGGCTTCAAACGACTCTTATTTTGATGTGCTCGCAATTCACAACGTCTCTTTCACACCTCTATATAAAGGAGTGAAGACTTAGAGAATGGTAAGACTCAACTACAACTTAAAAAACGCTGAAACTCTGCTGAAATTTTTCTGCATCAAAAAGTTCACTTAGAATTTCTTATCAAAGCTCATATCTTAGAAATTCTAGAGTCTTAAAAGTCTGTATCTGATTTGTATTGTGGACACCACTGATTGTATATCAAGTGTTCAACTTCAAACATTTTTCTTTGTAATTCTGTTTGATTAGAAGTCTCTTGCAGTTGTGCTTGAGCATAGAAGTCTCTTGATTGTGTTCAGGAGCATAGGAAGTCTCTTTGCAGTTGTGCTTGAGCATTTGAAGTCTCTTGCTAGTTTTAGCAGTGAGCATTTGTAATCAGATATTACATTTTAGTAAACTCTCCTTCGAAGTGCAAGGGGGATAGGACTACTTCCGGTTTGTGGAAGGAACCTGTATAATTGCTTTGTGTCTCTCTTCTATCTCTCTCTGTCTCTCTCTGTCTCTCTATTTTTATCTGCTGCATTTTAGTATCTGAACATCACTTTAGAAGTTGTATTCTAACTGCTTCTGACCAGTGACTTCAGTAGGAGAGAAAGAAGAAAAGGCCAACACAATTCAACCCCCCTTCTTGTGTTTTTCTCACCTTCAGTTTTGAGGATCTCCCAAGCATCCTTAGCCATAGTACATTGTTTGATCAATCTGAACATGTTCTTGTCTACACCATTGAATAAGGCATTCATTGCTTTGGAATTTCCAAGTGCTAGTTCATCTTCAACAACGGTCCATTCTTCCTCTGGTTTCAAACCAGTTGTCCTGTTTCCATCTGCATCAAGTGCCACAGGATGTTCCCAACCTTTCAGAACTACTTTCTAGGTATTGTTGTCAATGGACTTGAGAAAAGCACTCATGCATGATTTGCAATAATCATAGTTTGATCCATCCAACAAAGGGGGTATGTTTTCAAATCCACCTTCCTTGTCCATAGTGCTAGAATGAAACTTACCTAGAGCTCACCCTAAAATAGGCAAGGTGTCTGCTCTGATGCCAATTGAAATTCTAGCGTACTTGTTTTAATATGCTCTGTGTGATGTTTCAACGTTTGAAATGTTTCGTTTAATGTTCCAACATCACGAAATAAACAGAAATAAAAACAAGAAAATAAACAACAAGAATGTAAAGAACACATAGAGTTTGTTGACCCAGTTTGATGAGAAACACACCTACTTTGGGGGCTACCAAGCCAGGAAGGAAATCCACTAGTGTAGTCCTTATTCTATAGCTCTCAGCAAACTCCTCCTTTACACCAAAGACCTAGGACCTACCCATATAGACTTCAACCTAGGAACACCTAGATCTGAGATCCCATCTCACTATCCTATGGTCAGTCACAGTCCTTGTGACCTATCAGACCTAAATACAAACTCAAGAATGAAGTTACCTTCAAACACAACAACTAACACATTGCTTACAAGCTTTGGTGTAGTACACACGAGTTTACAACTCAATAAAAGTCCTTAGCATGTATCACAAACAATACAAGAAAGGCTCACAATAAAACAGAACTAAACTTGCATCGATCGATACAAGAGTAGAACACATAAAGACTCAAAACCCTAAAAATTTAAACTTTTTAGTATAACGGCTTGAATGGTTCATTAGGTCTTGAAGTCTTGTTTATATGCTGAAGTAGCTTGGACCAAATATTCTTGTTGAGCTTCAGAACAAAGCAGATCGGTTCAGCTAATCTGCAAAACAGAAATCATAAACAAATATGAAAGTCCTAAAATGGCGGAACATCTTTAGGATCGTCTAAAACAACTTCAAATATATGGCAGAAAACAGATCACGGGAGTAAATTGGATTCAGAAATTAAATGGCCATATTTCTCAAAAGTTTCAAGGGTTAATACTGCTTTTGGTCCCTGTAATATTAGCGATGTGAAGGGACCAAAAGTGGTATTAACCCAAGTTTCAATTTTATGGCAGTGGAATAGACATGCTTCAACAATCAAGATGCAAAAATCAATACCAAAATTAGATGAAAGGTAAAAGTAATTTTGAAATATAGTGAACGTGAATTGCATGCTTCGAACACAAAAATACTGAATTGATGATGATGGGTTGTAGAAGATGATAGTGGAATAGATTTTTGAGAATTGATAGAATAAGATAGTCACATGTGAAGCTTTTTAATCTATGCCATTTATTTTGATCTTAATGGCTGAGATTCATTCTCATCAATCTCATATAAATATGTCATTCTCACTAGATATGCCCTATGTGTGTGTGTGTGTGTGTGTGTGTGTGTGTGTGTGTACAACCTAGAGAAAGAGGAGGAAGCAACACAATAAGTTAGGATGACAGACTTCTTGCAACTTTGATTTTGAATAGAGATCCAGTTAAATTGCCCAAGTACGTTTTCAACTACTTATGTGACAGCATCAAGGAACAAAAGAGATTTATTTCGTATGGAATACTTTTGTCATACATTTTCTATCAAAACAAGATCATTGAACTGTTTGAAAACCTTCAAGCTATTGAAGATCCTGAAATCATTTTTGGGAAAGCTTTTGATGCCTAGAATTTGGTACCGATGAAACTCATAAAGACAACATAAGCCTCCAACATGCCACTCTGTATCAGAAGGACACATCCTATCTTCATTGAAGGATTTCTTATCATCTAGAATCATGACAATAAGGAAGTCATCAAAAAGTACATTCTAAGTGAAAAGGCATAAGGAAACTTCATCATCAGAGATCAAATTCCGAATACTCCATCTGATGTCTATAGAGAACCCATAAGAAGGAATACTCCAGAAGAAGTGACTCAACATCCTATCAGAAGATCACCAGTCAAAACATTAAAGAAGAGAGACAAATCTCTTGAAGAAGAAGTAGATGAAATTTTGGATTCAGTACCTATTGAATCACCTCAAACAAATAGTAAGAAGATGAAGAAATGCCTCTTAGAAAAAGACGAAGGATCTTTGAGACTACTGAACAAGCTCCAACATAACCTGAAGCAACATACTCTGTAGGTGAAAAAGAAGTTGTTGCAGAAGAACAAATACCATCAAAATCTGAGAGAGTTGATATTTTACTTTTGCATAAAGCATCTCAGCTTCTGGCTAAAAGTCTGAAGAATAGAGAACCTGCAGTTGCTACTTGATGCACACTTTCGTGTTTAATTCGATTAGCGTAGTTGCGCAATGGCAAGTGTACCACTCGTTTTCATCAAATAATACAGTTAGTAAGTAGAGTATTGTATCCACAGGGATTGTCCTTTCGTCCGAACAATTCTCATTACTTATTTTTGTAAGTTGATGGTATAAAAGTTAGTTGATATTTTTATCTGTTTGCAACAGAGCGATTTTACCTGTTTTTGGTTGCAGAAAAGTGAGCATCGGTTAGAATTCTTCGAATCCCCTATGTATATTTATTGTTGGATAATACGTAATCTAAATGTCACGTTTATTTATCTCTTGGTGACTACAGAAGTGATAAGGTCGTTGGGAGTTTCCTAAATAGGTAGGGCACCACCTGACTCAATGGGTTTTAGCCACTGGGTACCTAATTGGGCATTTCCCTCCTATGGCTAACTGCACTTGCTGATCACACGGTGATCCTTACGTGCAGGGTCTTGCTAATTCAAAGATAATTGAAACATAAACATAAACATAAGCTAAAACCTCTCATATGCATCATAGTGAGATTCAGTTTCACTTGATAAGAATTCGTAATTTGGTGTTTTTTCTTCCAAAAAATGGACAAAGGCAAAAACCTTTCCATAAATTTTACTTCTAAATCATCCTATGTATGAATTGTTTTACTAGGCTATGCTAACAACCAATCTTTATCTCACCTGATGAGAGTAAAAGTAAAAAGGCTAAGCTTCTTTTGATCCTCAATGGCATTATACAAAACACAATATTGGAAGGTTCCATAGAATTTGTGGAGATGCTCGTGACTGTATTGAGTTTCCTTTCCCTCATACTGGTTTTCAAGAAGGCCCTAGATAACCGATTTTTTGATAACAAATGTCATAGGATTTCCAGGTTGGAAAACAAGAGCCATCTCCCCGTGGTTGGTTCTCAACCCATAATCTCCAAAAGTACACCTCGGTGGAGGTGGTGGAGGAGCTTATCACCTATTTTAGATATTGATATTTCAATAGGTTTAGGAAAAACTTGAGATTGTGCTGCTCTTAGTACCTCTTCTACTAATTGTGCTTATCAGAATGGTTTCCAATTTGCTCTTGATGTTTTTTCGACCTCGGGATCGTGGAGTAATTATTCGCATGGAACTCTACCTTGCATAACCAATCAAACACACATTAGTAGTATTGCACAATACCAAATCAGAATAGTAACACAAAAAGTTTTAATTTTTTAATATTTTGCGAAAAATTGAATGACAGAAATCATAAATAATAACTAAATTGCCTTGTTGAAATAATTCAACAGGCCCTAGAAATGGTGTCAAAAACTTGATGGACTTTTAACAAGTATACTTAAAATGCATCAGAGTAATAAAATATAATTCGACTACTTTAATTTCAACCAAGCAATGTCATTATCATTTTAGATATATAAACTTAATTGTAAAATGTAAGTAATAAATTGGTAAATATTTTTAGAAGAAAAATGATCAAGTATATTGAATCATCTATTTCTTATTGTTTGGTAAATTACACTTACTCTCTACAATTATTCTCTTAGGCTTTGTTTGTGAGTTTTGAGGGGAAGGAAAGGAAAGACTAAGGAGGGGAAGGGAAGGAAAGGGAGGGAATGGAGAAAGGAGGGAAAACCTTCCCTTTGTTTTGGAGTAAAAGAAACCAACAAGGAAAGGAGATGGAGAGTTTATGTTATAATTTTACTATTTTACCATTTTTTTTTCTCTTAAAATCAATACATTGTGTTATATTTTGTAATTTATCTTAAAATTTATTCAAAATAATTTATCTCATAAAAAACAAATTATTACGATCTATTTTCAAAAAACCAGCTTATTTATACAATGTAAAAAAAAACTTATAACGATATCTTTTTAAAAAACAACTTATTCAAAACAGCTTATTTATACAAAATATCTTATTATGGTCTCTTTTTAAAAAACAGCTTATTCAAAACAACTTATATCATGAAAAACAAATTATTACGATCTATTTTTGAAAAACAGCTTATTCAAAACAACTTATTTATAAATAAAAATTTATTACGATCTTTTTAAAAAAAAACAGCTTATTTATACAAAACAACTTATTACGGTCTCTTTTTAAAAAACAGCTTTTTCAAAACAGCTTATCTCATGAAAAACGAATTATTACGATCTCTTTTTTAAAAACAACTTATTCAAAACAACATATTTAAAAAAATAAAAAATTATTACGGTATCTTTTTAAAAACAGCTTATTAATACAAACCAATTTATTATAATTTCTTTTTAAAAAACAGCTTACCCAAAACAACTTATTTATATAAAACAACATATTACGACCTCTTTTCACAAAACAACTTATTCAAAACATCTTATTTATGCAAAACGGCTTATTTATTCAAAACAACTTATTTATTCAAAAAAGCTTAATACAATCTCTTTTTCAAAAACAACTTATTCAAAACAACTTATTTATCCAAAATAGCTTATTACGACCTTTTTTCAAAAAACAACTCATTCAAATCAGTTTACTTATACAAAACAACTTATTACGATCTCTTTTTCAAAAACAACTTATTTAGGCAAAACAACTTATTATGACCTATTTTTCAAAAACAGCTTATTCAAAAGAGCTTATTTATGCAAAACAACTTATTACAACCTATTTTTCAAAAACAGCTTATTCAAAACAACTTATTTATGCAAAACAACTTATTATAACCTATTTTTCAAAAACAACTTATTCAAAAGAGCTTATTTATGCAAAACAACTTATTACGACCTCTTTTCAAAATACATCTTATTTATACAAAACACTTTATTACGATCTCTTTTTCAAAAACATCTTATTCAAAACAGCTTATTAATACAAAACAACTTATTACGCCCTCTTTTCAAAAAACAGCTTATTCAAAACAGCTTATTTATACAAAAACAACTTATTACAATCTCTTTTTCAAATAAGTTGTTTTTAAAAAAGAGATCGTAATAAGCTAGTTTGTATAAATAAGTTGTTTTGAATAAGTTGTTTTTGAAAACGAGATCGTAATAATCTATTTTTTATCAATAAGTTGTTATTTGAAAAGAGGTCCTAATAAGCTATTTTGGATAAATAAGCTATTTTGAATAAGTTGTCTTTGAAAAAGAGATCGTATTAAGCTGTTTTGGGTAAATAAGTTGTTTTGCATAAATAAGTTGTTTTGAATAAGTTGTTTTTGAAAAAGAGATCGTAATAAGTTGTTTTGTATAAATAAGTTGTTTTGCATAAATAAGCTGTTTTGAATAAGCTGTTTTTGAAAAAGAGATTGTAATAACCTATTTTGTATAGATAAGCTGTTTTTTTGAAAAGAGGTCGTAATAAGTTGTTTTGTATAAATAAGTTGTTTTGAATAAGTTGTTTTTTGAAAAGAGGTTGTAATAAGTTGATTTGCATAAATAAGTTGTTTTGAATAAGTTGTTTTTGAAAAATAGGTTGTAATAAGCTGTTTTGAATAAGCTGCTTTTGAAAAAGAGATCGTAATAAAGTGTTTTGTATAAATAAGCTATTTTGAATAAGCTGTATTTTGAAAAGAGGTCGTAAAGTAAGTTGTTTTGAATAAGCTATTGAAAAGAGGTCATAATAAGTTGATTTGCATAAATAAGTTGTTTTGAACAAGCTGTTTTTGAAAAAGAAATCGTAATAAAGTGTTTTGTATAAATAAGTTGTTTTCAATAAGCTGTATTTTGAGAAGAGGTCTTAATAAGTTGTTTTGTATAAAAAAGTTGTTTTTTGAAAAGAGGTCGTAATAAGTTGTTTTGCATAAATAAGTTGTTTTGAATAAGCTGTTTTTGAAAAAGAGGTCTTAATAAGTTGTTTTGCATAAATAAGTTGTTTTTGAAAAAGAGACCGTAATAAAGTGTTTTGTATAAATAAGTTGTTTTGACTAAGCTGTAGTTTGAAAAGAGGTTGTAATAAGTTGTTTTGTATAAATAAGCTATTTTGAATAAGCTGTTTTTTTGAAAAGAGGTCATAATAAGTTGTTTGGCATACATAAGCTTTTTGAAAAATAGGTCGTAATAAGTTGTTTTACATAAATAAGCTATTTTGAATAAGTTGTTTTTGAAAACGAGATCGTAATAAGTTGTTATGTATAAATAAGCTGATTTGAATAAGCTGTTTTTTGAAAAATAGGTCGTAATAAGCTATTTTGGATAAATAAGTTGTTTTGAATAAGTTGTTTTTGAAAAAAAGATCGTATTAAGTTGTTTTGTATAAATAAGTTGTTTTGAAAAAAGTTGTTTTTGAAAGAGAGATCGTAATAATTCAATATGTCTAAAATTGGAATTTTGAATTATTATGAGGGCAAAATTGTCAATGTGTATGTTTAACCCCCCAAAACCCCCCAATTTGGGGAAACTTTAAAATTGGACAAATTAAGCCCTTCTAAACCCCCCAAAACATTTCCCTTGTTTTTTTAAAACTCGCAAACAAGGGTTTACCTCTCCATAAGTCTTTCCTTCCCCTCCATTCCCCTCCAAAACCCAACTCGCAAACAAAGCCTTAGTCTCACGATAAATTAACAAAATAACTTTAATCAATCTCTTGACTCAGCAAACTCTTCTCATATTATAACCCCTTAATCACTTAGGTGAGTTTGTAATAGTTGAAGGTTTGAAAAAACATTAAGTTCTTAAAACCTAACAATCCAATATCTCTAAAATGATTTGTTAGGCTGAACAGTATACTAGATCTAAACCAACAGATAGGATAAGTAGTCAATTGTTAATATGGATCAATTCATATGTGATGAAGATATAAAAATCATTAAACAAAAATATACTAAATAATACTAGTATTGTAATTGCAGTGAATAGATAGTTTCACAATTACATTTTTCAAACAACCGAAAATAGATTCATCTAAGACCAAATCCATGATAATTTAGCCCCATGACTAAAGCATAAAAAAACTAAATTAATTGAAAACATTACCTAAAATAAGGGACTGACTATGAGTTAAATGACAAGCCACCAAGAAATACTTGCTCCTAAGTTGCAAAAGTGTTAAAAATCTTCAAAATTTGAACCCATACTAAGAATTGCAAACTGGCTTTTATAGAAAAAATTTGGACATGTGAAATCATGTCATGATTTGCATAAATCGTATCACGATTTGCCATTAATCTGACGTGTCTATCATATTTAATGTGAAATCGCTCCACAATGCTCCTAGATCGTGACACAATTTTTTTGAAATTCAAATTCTGGTTTTGGCGCTCCTCTGATTCGTGTCACGATTTCTTCGTTTCTTGCCACAAAATAATGCAAACTGAAATGTGTAATTTTGCCTCAAAATCGTGGCATAATTTCTTCATTTTATGACACTATTTCTTGCTCCTTGATTCTTGAATTTCTTGTCCTTTCTAGCGTCAAAACAACCTAAAAATACATAAAACTCTACTGAAAGGCTTCAAAATGACTGAAATAACATCATATGACAGAGTGTCATCAATCGTATCCACATAGACGTGATGATAATCGAGCCGTTCATCTATTTTTATAATCTAACCCAGGGTTTGAAATGGTTTGTATGTGTGCGGTAAATAAGTTGAAAATTAATTGATTAAAAAGTTTTGATGAGATTAAATTTCATTAACTATTTCTCTAACGTATCCTCTTATTAGTTTATAGATTTTCAGTGTTTCAGTTATACTTTCACTTGTTTGTTATTATACATTCCCTTTCGGTGTTTTAATTTGGATAACACCAATTAATATGATTAATCTTTAATGGTAGCAACAATAACAAACTGCAAAATTACAAATCTGGCACATTTGTTGTGCATGTGACAAGCATGTTATGAGTAGGGGTAGCTAAGAAACATAATGGATGCATTCTCCATAGATCCATGATATACAAAATGGATGCAAGGAGTGTTATAAATTGTGTCGAGTGGAGAGTATCAAGTACTAGAGTATAAGGCTGAACTTTATTGTTATGTTTTGCTAAGCAGCAATGATGCATAAAACATAGCAGTAGTTGTGTGGTAATGCAGGGACATTAATCAGTGTAATATGTATCAATAATCATTTTTTTGTTCTGTTTGAATATTGTTTTCTTTGCATCAAAATTCGCCTTCAATAAAAAATATACTTAGCAAGTTGTTTTCAATTGACTAGATAATGTGTGATCATCAGCATATATATGCTTCATTTCCCTATTGATTTTATTCATATTTCATTAATACATCTTTAGGGTTAATAGTGTTTTTGATCCCTGTAATATAGTGCACTTTTGGGTTTAGTCCCTGTAAAAAAAAAAAATTAGATTCCACCCTTGAAAAATGAAGATTCTTCAGGATTGACGCCCGACCCCATTGAGTCAGCAGAATCTCCTACGTGGTAGTGACGTGTCATTTTTTTACCATGCCACGTGTGTAAATAACTGCCACGTCATTTTTTACTTAAAAAAAATAAAAAATTTAAAATTACAAAAAAATTGTTTTTTTATTAAAAAAAAATTAAAAAAGGAAAAAAACTTTTTCTAATTGTTTTTAATCAATTTTTAAAAAGCTAAAATTATTTTAAAAAACAGAAGAAAAAAAATCGAAAAAAAATCATAGTTTTTTTTTTAAAATTTTAAAAAATTGAAATTTTATGTTTTTTCGAAAAAAAATTCTAAATTTAATAAAAAAAAATCATACTTTTTTTTCAAAAATTTTAAAAAATTAATCGAAAAACATTCAGATTTTTTAAATTTAATTTTCAAAATAAAAAAAACAAATATTTTTTTTCGAAATTAAATAATTAGAATAAAAAAATTCAAAATTTTGAAAAAAAATTATAATATTGTTTTTTTTTCGAATTTTATAATTTTAATTTAATTCAAATTTTTTGGAAAATTTGGAAATACATTAAGTTCGAGAATGGAAATGATAATACGATATGGGTTAGAATTCAAAAAATTTCCTCTCATTGATGGGAAATATATTAAGTTAGAATTTAGAAAAGAATTCAAAAAATTTATCCCTCAATTTTTACGAATTCTTTTTTGAAATCAAAAAATAAGAAAATTTGATTTTTTTTATTCTAATTATTTAATTTCAAAAAAAAATATTTGTTTTTTTTATTTTGAAAATTAAATTTAAAAATTCTGAATGTTTTTCGATTTATCAAAAATTTAGATTTTTTTTTTAAATTTCAATTTTTTAAAATTTTTGAAAAAAAAATATGATTTTTTTTCGATTTATCAAATTTTTGAAAAAAAATTAGAATTTTTTTTCTAATTTTTAAAATAATTTTAGCTTTTTAAAAATTAATTAAAAACAATTAGAAAAAGTTTTTTTTCGTTTTTTAAAAAAATGTTTTTTTAATAAAAAAACAATTTTTTTGTAATTTTAAATTATTTTTTTAGTAAAAAATGACGTGGCAGTTATTTACACACGTGGCATGGTAAAAAAATGATACGTCACTGTCACGTAGGAGATTCTGTTGACTCAATGGGGTCAGGAGCCAATCCTGAAGAATCTTCATTTTTCAAGGGTGGAATCTAAATTTTTTTTTACAGGGGCTAAACCCAAAAGTGCTCTATATTACAGGGGCCAAAAACACTATTAACCCTAATCTTTAAAGGTAGTTCTTATGTCTATTTATATGTCCACAGGTAGATTTCATTTACTTATTACCTTGGTGACTTATTTGATGCACATATGTTGTTATTGCACTTTGATGAGTTTGTTAGTTTACAAGATCGGCATGCAAGACTAATGTTGCACCACCTGATATGCTATATGATGAGTTTGATCCATTAAAAGGTAGATACTTGAAAGAACAGCAACACAATATAAGATAGAACAACATACGATAAATTTTTAAGGTATTAAACAACCTATTTTTTTTAAGAAAAGGTATTAAACAACTTTTTGTCTTATAAGATGTTTAGTAGACAAAAAATTAAATTAAACAACTTATACTTGAGACAAAGATATAATTTTAAATAATTAAAAACTATATCATATATTCCAATGGATTGGTTATATCTCCTTATTTTGTTTCCCTTCAAGTTATACCAGCATAAAATCCCAAATGTTTTTTTAGCACCGGTAAACAAAAAGATTTATTTTTTCTGTGTTTATAGATAACATTATGTTAAAAATTTCTTCCGGTTTTATATATAAGAAAAAAATCTTTTTTTAGATTCATTAAATAATTGATGTATTTGGTCAATATTATAAACCAAATACATTAATTATTCAATAAACCTCGTAACAAAAAATTGACTTACATATGAAACCGGAGGAAGTAGTAAAATTTTGAGTTCGTCATTTTGTTGCATTATTATTATACATGTGAAGTGCAAAAGAAAATTCTAAAGGGAGAACATAAACCGTAATATTATTAAAAATGTTGACCTTAATAACTTCTTCAAAGAAACTGATGAATTATTGATATTATAGGTTGTACTACTGATATCAGTTAAAAACTAACAAAGCCATGGTTATTGATCACAAATTCAAAATTTCAAGCAACTCTAGAAGAGATCGTTTCCCTATGTTGTGATCAATCTTGCTAACAAGAAACTTGACACCATATTGATATTCTGGTATTAACAGCCAATTAGACTCAAGGCAATGGACATAATTAGGTGAAAACTCAAAGTCGGAATTCTAGATAGAGAATATAAACATTAAACTTTATTGTGATAAAGATCATATGAAATTTAAACATGATTCATTAAGATTCTTTGTTTGTTAAAATTTCCAATATATTTAAATATACTCGTAAAAGATAAAAGCCATTGGATTTAGAATAAAAACCATAAGATATATTATGGATGTGTATTATTGAAATCAGTTCAAACCAACAAAGTCACTACAATTTATTGATCATGATTTGAAACAACACTAGGACTAGAACATAACCATCATCATTTCCCTTTGTTATGATCAACCTTGCTAACAAGAAGCTTCACACCATATTTTGGTACCAACAGCAAATTGGACACGGGGCAATGGACATAATTTGGTGACAGCTTAAACTCGAAATTATAGACAAGAAGACCAAGAACAATCTTAATTTCTGTCAGGGTAAAGTTTTGGCCTAAGCAATGTCGACTCCCATATCCAAATGGTAGATAAGCTTGAGGATACTTACAAGCTCCAGAAAGACCATTAGCAAATCTTTCTGGCTTGAATTCTGTAGCATCTGGTCCCCAATTATCAGTGTCGCGATGCAGCAATGGGACGAACATCCAAATGTAGAGTCCTTTAGGGAGAACTAAGTTTCCGATCTTCATCTCAGCAAAAGTTTCCCTTGAGTTCGTCACTGCAGGCCCATAAATACGCATACTCTCAAGAATCACCATTTGTAGCTACACAACATAAAACATCTTCATTAGTTTCAAATTTTGAGATTTTTAATGGTATTACAAAGAGAAGTAATGAATTTAAAACTCCTACAAAACACTCTCTCAATGCATATTTTGATTTCACATTTATTGGAGTTTAAGTTCCATGAAGAAATTTCAACTCCCAAAATAAAGTCCAAGGCCATAATATTGATTAAACATAAAGTCATGGGCCTAATACAACCGCCATAATCGCCTTAGAGATTCGACAACCCTAGCAAGGTTGCCCTAGTGACATGCATGAAATGCTACAATTTCATACCTCATATTATTGAGTGGAACTATATAATACAGTATTGAAAAGTGTTGATTATATACAGGAAACAAGATATGGAATTCGATATAAGGGATACTATACATTCAGATCATGTCACATTCAATGTAGGATTTTCAACACCCCTCACGCTCAAGACTGGAGTGTAACCGTAGATGGTCCACTCATAAAAATTAGTATTAACACAACATCTGAATTGTAAATGTGTTTGTTTTCATGAAGAGGGATTGAGAAAGGATGTACTAACCTTTTTCAGCTGGTTAAGTTTGGTGATATCAGTAAAAGAAGGAGGCAGATTACCAAAGGTCTCCAAAATCTCAGTTCGAATTCGTTGTTGCCATTCCGGATAAACTGCAAGGAGATACATTGCCCAAACTACTGAAAGAGCAGTGGACTCAGAACCAGCAAAGTAGATACTTTTGCAGATATCTATTATCAGTTGGTTCATGTCATGCCCTGCTTTCAAAGTACCCTTTCCACTAGCATTTAAAAGCTTCTCATTTGCAACACCTTCTATTATTTTTTGTAATAGATCATTGTGTTTCTTATTGTTATTGTTCTTTTGGTTTTCGATTTCGCGATCACGGATGATATTCATTATCAACGCGTCCACCTCTTTCTTCAATCTCCACATCT
Organism: Medicago lupulina; assembly: GCA_958299785.1. Taxonomy (NCBI): domain Eukaryota; kingdom Viridiplantae; phylum Streptophyta; class Magnoliopsida; order Fabales; family Fabaceae; genus Medicago; species Medicago lupulina. The sequence continues at coordinate 66,874,830 of OY283139.1, forward strand.
CTCTTCTCTCCTTATTGGGAAGAAAACTAGAAAAAGTATCATATAAATCATTAATTGATTAACTTATCACATGGTGCAATATAATATCAGTAATGAAACATAGACACCCACTTCTTGTACACTGGCACGACAATGGTTAATCACATTCCAAAATGTGGTAAATTAGTTAAGTATATGGCTAATTAAATTCACAGTCAAAAGTTAGGTTAATTCAACTACATGATTTAACCATAATATTCGGTGCAATTTGAATTAACCATCTAATCAACCGAATAAATCACATTTTTTCACATCAATAATCAGGTGTCATGGATGTATCAAAAAGTGGATGGAACATTTTTTATATAATATAAGATAGTATTGATTAATTTGTGGAATAAATTACCTTAGGTTTAGAAATCCTAAAAGAGTGCTAGTCTTCGAAAGTTTTGCTTGAATAGCATTCAATCTTTCAAAAATATGTTTTCCTTGTGTATAATCACTGCCAAAGCATGCTTTCGAAATGATATCCTCTGAAAGAACTTTAAGGTCACTCTCAATCACTATCTCTGCAATACTTTCTTTGCTTTCTTTTATACACCTCTCCCATTTTTTGATAATTTCCAAAGCAGATTCTTCCATATAGCCTAACATATTCTACAAAAAATAAACAAAAGTAAAATAATTTATATGTTCAGTTCATATATACATGGGATCAGAGGGATCAGTGAGGGAACATATCATATGGTAGAGATGAGAGAAGTCACAGTAGCTTATTATGATTGTTTCTCAATGGTTTTAAAATTTCAATGTTGTATTAACAATTCTTTTATATCAATAGTAATCCTAATTATATCAATATGTAAGAACTAAGAAGTTAATTTGATAACAACTTTGAAATAAAATTATGATAATAATAAGTATAATGATAATGATAAGAAATAAAGACAACGTATAATGTTACAGTGAACATAGCTCGGTCGGTAAAGACATTAATATATGCATGTCTAGACTTCAAACCTCGAGTTCTCCGCTTATTCTAAAAAAGATGAATTTATAGTCTCGACAAAAAAACAAGATAGCATATACTAACCTTAACTTTGCTCATGAATAACTCAGCCATAATAAGATTCCTTTGGAAGATCCATGATTTTCCATTGGCTCTGAGGATGCCATCTCCCAGCATCGGATCCAAAGCTTTGTTTAGATACTCAACCCTACCAAGATCGGGTGACATAACAACGCTCATATCTTTTATTAGTTCACCCTTCTCCACGTATAGATGTTGCTTGATTCCGGTGGAGTACGTAAACAATGAGCCTAATGATCATATTTGTTAACAAAACAACAAGGCTTACTATGAGAGAAAATTAAAAAAACAAAATGAGAATCTACGTTTTAAATATTTTGGGATGGTGGGTAAAGCAAGACACCTTGGTCAATTTAACAAAAATTAAAATGATTTATGAATTTTAAGTTTTTGGAACTTATGTATATTTACTTTAGTTCGCAGCATTATAAAAAATAATTGATGTGCATGCTCAAAACTAGTGTTTTCCTATTGTGGTCATGATCGAGTTTTAGGTTTATTCGGCTTTTTAGTAAGAAAAAAAATAAAAAAACTTGTATTCGGCTTTGATGACAGTAAGCACCATTAAAACATCTATGAAACAATGAATGAAATTAACATTGGACTGGTTTTTCATTGATCTATTTCACTACTATAATTTTTTTTTATTAATACTAATATTATAAAGTTCAGTGCAAGTAATAGGTTTGATACATATATAAAAAATTAACAGTTTAAAATAAAAATGATTTATTATATTTTGAACATATGAAATAGTAAAAAATAAATAAATAAAGTAGTATTATTAAAAAAAAATCAACAAATAATAATAGATTAATACAATACTTTATATTAAAAATTAACTACTAAAATTTATATACCGTTTGATTTGACTTTGAAAAAAGAGTTGAGATTTGTTCAGATCTAAACTATTTTCACAAAAAGATATCCAATAGTATTAAATTTCATGTTGATTTAGTCGGTGTTTGGTGCAGCGGTGGTGTAAGCGCAACCTTGCGTTTAGTGTGAAGCTCAAATAGGCACTTAATAAAATTGCGGTGAGAACGTCATCATAACGCGAGATTGATTGTTTGTACGCGTTATCAAACATGCCATTAAACTTGTTTAGATCGGATTGCGATTTTGATTTGAATGGATTTAGATATTACCATCCTGACTCAACAAAAGTAAAATTGAATCCGATGTGACTTGTGAGTATCTTGCTCAAAAGAAGAAAAAAAACATACTCACTTCGACCACATTTATAGATAAAAAAATAATTTTTTTATGTTTATGGAATAATTAATGTATTTGGTCACATTTATAGATCAAGTACATTAGTTATTCAACGAACCTAAAAAGTTGTTTTTACCTCGGGTACTTAAAAAATGATCAAATGAAAATAAACAAAAATTTCATATTTGACATACCGTAGCGTTGTTTCCAGGTTTCAAAATATGGGAACAAGGAATAAACCCATTCCTCGGTTGAATCAGCACCTGCAGGAGGTTGTGGACGAATCTGTTGCATCTCAGAAATGTTGCCAAATGGGAAAGAAGGCTTTGGTCCTTTGATACCTTGTTTTTCAAGCACAGATCGAATCCTTCGTGGCTTTAGCAACACTTTCTCCAACAATATTATTACACTGGTCATCACTAGCATGCCCACTGTCCAGTATAATTTGTTCATCACTTTCTCTGAAGTCAGCCACTGGTCTTGGGATTCCATGATATCACCCCTCTCTATGCTCACACTGAAATGTTTGATTTATACTCTCAAGTTTTATACACTTTTTCTATTTGACAAGTGTCCTTGCCTTGGGTATTTATAATAGCAATTTTTTCCCTTTTTCACACATTTGAATACAAAGCACTTGTGATAGGCTCCACTTGACAAGTAATAGAGGCTTCCAAAGTAAAATTAATCATAAAAAATTATTAAACTGAAATTTTGGTTTAAATACATGATCTCCTCATTTTTTTCATAAAGAAGGTTCTATAAAATACTTTTTTAAAATGGAATTTGATATATTTTCTGAACAAATGCATGAACAAGTGCAATATAATGTCAATTTTTTTTTTCTTGACAGAATAAATGTTGACTAATATTTTCTACTACTCTAGAAAAAATTGAATTTTAAAATATAATATAAAATTTATTGAATTGGGAAATCAATAAAAGTTCATTTTTCTAGAGGAATCTACAAAAAATCATGAATTTCCTAATAATCGGTATTGTAAATAAAAATTATCATGATTATCACCAATGCTTTCATTTATATTTATGCCTATGTATACAGAGATCTTAAATTTTTGTCTCCGTGTGTTTAGCTCAGTTGGTAGGTATATTGCATATTATATGTAGGGGTTGGGGTTCGAATACAGGACACCCCACTTATCCACATTAAAATGTGTGAGCTCTAACCACTAGGTTACGTGACAAAAAAAAATAATTTTTTATTTTGTTTTGGTCAAGAAAAAATCCTAATTTTTTTTAAAATAGAATTTAATGTACTTTATTAATCATGTGTGCACAAGAGCAAAATAAATGGATCGAGTGTTATTTTCAATGTTTTGTAAAAAATTATAAAAAATAATTTTAAACTATAATTATGACATATACTACACACAAAGATATACACACACCTACTACTACAATTGATAATTTCTTTTTCATTATTCTTTATTTTTCAATGCATGACTCTTCTTAAACGTTTATAATGCATGACTCCTCATAACGTTTATTGCCACACACTATTGTATTTTCGATGTGTTGTATTTCCGATGTGATATAGTGTCATCATTACATTTCATTCTTTAGTTTTAGTGTAAATTTTATCAAGAGTTAAAGCGCATATACCACACCAACATAACTACGACCACACACCAACATACCTATGACCACAAGTAATAATTATTTTTTCTTGCATTTTCATTTTCCAATGAATTACTCATATTATATATTTATTGTCACACATCATACCTGATGGTTGGATTTAGGCGAGTGTACCACATCGTTTATTAAGTAATAAAGTGTAAGTAGTGAATCATATCCAAATGGATGATTGTTCCAACTAGACAATTGGTGTTACTTATTTAGGAACAATAAACAATAAAATAAAGAATCAAATACACACACACCTACTACTACAATTGATAATTTATTTTTCATGATTCTATATTTCCCAATGCATGCCTCTTTTTAAACGTTTATAATGCATGACTCCTCATAACGTTTATTGTCACATACTATTGTATTTTCGATGTGTTGTATTCCCGATATGATATAGTGTCATCATTGCATCTCATTCTTTAGTTTTAGTGTAATTTTAATCAAGAGTTAAAGCGCATATACTACACAAACATACCTACAACCACAAGTAATAATTATTTTTTCTTGCATTTTCATTTTCCAATGAATTACTCATATTATAAATTTATCGTCACACATCATACCTGATGGTTGGATTTAGGCTAGTGTAGCACATTGTTTATTAAGTAATAAAGTGTAAGTAGATAATCATATCCACATGGATGATTGCTCCAATTAGGAAATTCGTGTTACTTATTTATGAACAATAAACAATAAAATAAGAGATAAAAGGGGACTTTGCAATTTAGTCTGTTTACAGCTGAGCAAGAGTTTAGGAATAACCTATTTTGATTAGAATGTTAGCGGCGGTTAGGATTTTTCGAATATCCTCTATTCATTTGTTGGAATTAATTAATGGTCAAGCATTATTCAGATATTGATTTTACGTCTTCTATTTAAGTGATGAGTTTGTAGGGTTTTATTTCCTACCAGCTATCGAGTTGCACCTACTGATCACACGGTTTTATATGTGTTGTGCCTTAATCTCTTAGAGGATTGGGTTTATTCCCCTCCACCATTCAAGTTACAACCTTACACTGGAGTGTCTACACGGTTCAATGCTTAGGGTCGTCAATGTTGTATGGACATGCACCTTTGCACATAGAGGTACGTGGAGTTCTTACTCTCTTAGAGGTAATTGAAACAATGACTTAAATTAAGGTTACCTAAACTCTCAATGGTCCTAAATGTTCCATCGTTTATTGATTCTTAAAAGTTCATCATACTCTTAGCCAATATTTTTTGGGCTATCATTAAATACAGTCAAACAAGTTGACCTTGTGATCGAAGGATTTATTATTTTATTTCTATCGAAGTTGGACTTGTTGGGGATACTCGAAGACACGTGTCTCAGTTCGATAGATGGAAGTTATAGAAAGGCAGTTTTCCTTGGATAAGGTCAAAGCAATGGATATTTCCTAGAAGCATTCGAAATTCAAATCGAATGGATAAAGTTAGTTTGTTGCAGTTATTTTTGAATTCGAATTTAGGTAGTTATTTCAAATTTTAATAAATAGTAGTTTTTTCCTAAGGGAAAAGGGTCACAATCCAATCATACACAAAACTTACACTCAAATTATCCGCATGGAAGTGAGAAACGAGTCACAAGTTGCAATGTACGAACATGTGTACCAATTTACATTCAATTAATGCAATTTAAGTTTGTTTTCTTAAATGTCTTTGCAATTTATTTGTTTCCTTTTGAGCAATTCATTTCCCTTTATTTACACCAATTTCGATAGAATTCAACATGGTTGAATTCGATTGTTTTCTTTTACTTTCGTTTATCAAATTCTTCAAGAACAATATCAAACTACTGGAAATAACAAACACAATATGTCCCTAAGATTTACTGGTTGATCTTGCAAGTAACTAGTTTTAAACCAGCGATTGTTTACCAAAAATCAGTGTTTAGTGTAAACACTTACATACTCTCTCTCTCTCTCTCTCTCTCTCTCTCTCTCTCTCTCTCTCTCTCTCTCTCTCTCTCTGTCTCTGGAAATTCTACAAATGTGCAGTCCTATCTCGTCTACCTTACCAAGGATGAAAGAAGAATAAAGTTACTATGCTGATTTGATTCCCTAAAGTTACTAATGCTTCCCTAATTATTGTAATCTTTATCTTAGTTACTTCATGATTCGGATAGGTTTTCGCCAGTATTGGGTATGTCATTTCCTTAAGTATTGTTATCTTAGTGTTGGTTTGCATTTAGAAGAAATATATAATTAACATAATAAAATTAAATAGGATTCATAAAGTATCTAAATAAAGAACTTAGAATAAATAATCCAACAAATAAAATAGAGGTTCATCTTAGAACCCTACCCTAATAGGGTTTAGTTACTCATGGTAACTAAAGACAAATTACAAAAGAAATAAAACATACGCTAGAGACTTAGAATGAGGAGAGACTCCTCCCTTAAACATCCTAGAACTTGCCTTCCACTTTAACCGCTTCGTTCTGAATGAAAATTTATGAATGAGAGGAGTTGTATGTATAGGCAAAGTTTCCACTTGGTCTGGGCTTGAAAATTGGGCTTTTCACTTAAAAAGTGGAAAAAGCAGTTCTTACTAGCTCTCAGCATGCCCGGAGCGCATGCATCATGCCTACCGTGCATGCACAGGATGCTTCAGTGCGTTTTCATGTGCGTAATCAATTGTTCTTCGTCTTTTTGTGTGTTCCCTTTCATATAAGATGTTTTAGAACTTGGGAACATAAATCCTCCCTTTGTAATGTCTTTTGAAGTCTCTTGAATCTTCATTTATGGTCTTCAAGATGTTTTGTTTTACCGGTTTGCATGATTTCTTCTTGAATTGCATCAAAACACTATAAGATTGCTATGTTTTGGTGAAAAACTATAATTACATGACTCAAATAGAAAACATTAAAAAATGTCCCAAAAACCATAGGCAATTGCTCTAATACTACTCTATTTTGAATTAAAACTAAATAAAAATGATTGAAAAACATGGTAAAAAGTGCTCGTGATTTTCGGGTATCAATCCATTAATTGGCTTTGAACCGTCAATCTTTGAACTCTCAATTTTTATCCGCGGGAAGGGAAAAAACGAGTAAAAAACCCTTTTTTAGAGATTAAGGTCCGGGGGTTGGTTTCGACTAGGGAAGGTGTTAAGCACCCTAATCGACTTCGGTACTCCGAAGGAGCCTCTCACCTAAATTAAACTTGTGCTAATTATTCGCTTAATTATTTGTAAAAAAATGTTGCCTAAAATCTAAGTGTAAGAATGGAGAGAGAAGATGTATGTTTTTGTTATTTTTATTGATTTGGAAGGATAAATCCTTTGCCTACATACCCTTAAAGAAAAAGGGATCAAAATCATGTAGTTCACCTCAAAAATTTCTTTTGGTGAGTTGGGTTATTTTTAACAGTTTTGAAAAAAAAGTTTTTAAGAAGGAGATTAGAGGCCTCAAGGCATAAGAAAGAAAAATAATGTGAGGTTGATTCAATTTTAATTATGAAAATAAAGTCTAAAATGAGAATTAAATTCATTAAGCATTTGATTAAGGAAATAAAAGGAAAAAAGATCACTTGGTTTGTTTCCAAGGTTTGTTAAGAAAATATTTTTGGAGTTTTGATTATTTGATTTTTTTTGGAAATTTGATTTCTCTAAGTTAAGCGTAAACTAAAAAAAACTATACGTAACGGCGTAAGGTAATAAAAAAAAGCGAGAAATTTACAAAGGACGTTGGATCCTAAGCAAATCCTCAAGTTTAAAATGAACCTAAAATTACTAATAGTTTGATTTTAAGAAAATAATTAGAGTCCATTTATTAACCTAATTTTGTCCCTAATTCATTTTTGGTCCTTGATCGCGGTAACGGCATAAAGCGGTAAAATGAATAAATAAAGTGTGTGAGAGTGTCGGTGTGTGTGTCGGTGCATATTCTCATGACTTGGATATTTACATAGGTTCCTAAATACATTCTAAAGTCTTGCCTAAAAATAAAGGACGAGAAATAATATGCGGGAAATTAAAATTACACCAAAACCTAAATACACACTAAAAATCAAGAAACTAAAAAATGAAAATGATAATGCAACAACAAAATGAAATGCAAACACATAAAATAAGCACATGTGCTAAATAAACCAAATATGCATATAATGGTTCTTGAAAGGCTTAAAATGCATGAGATATTAAAAAACATTGAATAAGCTAGATAAAAATATATGGTATGAAAGATTAATTGAATTAGAATGCATATGATGAAAATTGATATCAACAATTAAACTATGTGATAGAACAAATATGACGTGCAAAATTAACTTGAACAAAATGCATGAAAGTAGTTAAAATTAGCATGTGAGAAGAAATTAAATTCAAAGAAATAGGGAGGTGCAGTGAGCATGCAGGGGTGTAAGAACAGCAAATCTGTAGAGAAAAAGAAAGATGAGACTGGGCTGATTGGGAAGAGCAATTCGTGGGCCTGGGGTATAAAAGCTGTTTTCTGCCCAGAATTACTCATTTCCTTCCTCATCCCCTCTCTCTAAAACAAAGCTAGAGAGAGAAGCTCTGACTTCTCTCCTAGCTCCGGTCATCTTCTCCGGCGAGAAGGAAATTTCCGGCGCGGTGGCCGGTGGTGGCACCACCGCGCCGGAGTTCAAAACTCCACTTTTTTCAATTTTTTTTACATATTTAGAAATCCTTTTTCGCGTAGAGTTCAAATCCGGCCTTAGTTTTTTTAGTAACAAAACGGTTTGCACTAGATCTACAAGTAAAGTTTCGAAATTTTTTACCTCTTCTCTTATCTTTTTTCGAGTTCGGTGTTGGTTTCCTCTCCTCCCTTTGCTCCGGTTCGGCTTCGTTTGTTCTTGAAGTGTTGGATCCGGCCTTGTTTATGCTTGGAATGGGTTCGGTTTTGTGTTGTTGTGAGATTCGGATCTGTTGTTGTGATTTAGTTGCTGGATATGTTGTTGTGATGTTCGGATCTGTTGTTATGTTGCTGGAAAAGTTCTGTTCTTCTTGATGTTCTTGAATTTTTGAGTTTTTTTTAGTGTGTTTGATCTAAAAAATTTTGAGAATGAAAAAAGGATCTGTTCCCAAGAAAATGGCGGCTGCTACAGTTGTTGTGTGTTGGAAAACGTGAAAAAATGACAGTCTATTTATAGGCTGTCACCTCTAGGGTTCTCTGGTACATTGTAAAGACTAAAATACCCCTGGTGGGTCTCTGATACAAAAAATGACAACAAAAAGACATGGACCAATTACGGACTGACACGTGGACAAAGACCAAAATTTGGACCAAAATATTAAATAAATAAAAAACGAAAATTAAAGTAAAAAAGAAGTAAATAATAAAATAAGAATGATAAATAATAAAATAGAATAAATAAAAACTGAAAAAGGATAAAAGAGAAATAAATAAGTAAATAAAAAAACTTAAAACTGTCCCTAACCAAATGAGGTACTTCAAAGTAACCTCTCTGCCGAAATTTCGTCTAAAATGACGAGACTTCTCAGTCTTTAAAGGCGAGTAAAACGGGAAAATAAAAGTGAAACGTTGTAAAACAAACAGATAAAATGTTTGGTAAAAAAAATGTGATTTAAATGGATAAAAATTGAGAAATAAACGAACAGAGTGTTTGCAAAATGAACAGATACAATGTTGAAATATAAACACAATAAGATGCTGAAAAATACGCAGTAAAATGCCGGGAAATAAATTGTAAAATACTGTGAAATAAAATGTAGAAACTTGAGAAAATAACTGGGTAAAATGGGTTCAAAAGACGAGTAAAAAGAAAGTCTTTGGTCAAAAAATGGGGTATGACAGATGCCCCTATTTAAGTTTCTTCGCCACAGAAGTTTGAAAATGAAAGTTTCAAATTGATGGGTCGAGGAGACTTAAATATTAGAGTACGCCATTTTTGATCCGTATTAACTACAGAATGTTATGAATGCAATGTTGTGAGCGCGATGTTGTGAATGTAATGTTAAGTGCAGTGTTGTGTTTGCTGTCATTGTTGGAGAGCAAGACACAGGAAAAGCAGTAAATGTAGGGTTGTGTTTGCTGTCATTGTTGGAGAGCAAGACACGGATAAAAAGCAGTAAATGTAGGGTTGTGTTTGCTGTCATTGTTGGAGAGCAAGACACAGGAAAAGCGGTAAATGTAGGGTTGTGTTTGCTGTCATTGTTGGAGAGCAAGACACGGATAAAAAGCAGTAAATGTAGGGTTGTGTTTGCTGTCATTGTTGGAGAGCAAGACACAGGAAAAGCGGTAAATGTAGGGTTGTGTTTGCTGTCATTGTTGGAGAGCAAGACACGGATAAAAAGCAGTAAATGTAGGGTTGTGTTTGCTGTCATTGTTGGAGAGCAAGACACAAGAAAAGCGGTAAATGCAGTGTTGTGTTTGCTGTCATTGTTGGAGAGCAAGACACAGGAAAAGCAGTAAATGTAGGGTTGTGTTTGCTGTCATTGTTGGAGAGCAAGACACGGATAAAAAGCAGTAAATGTAGGGTTGTGTTTGCTGTCATTGTTGGAGAGCAAGACACAGGAAAAGCGGTAAATGTAGGGTTGTGTTTGCTGTCATTGTTGGAGAGCAAGACACGGATAAAAAGCAGTAAATGTAGGGTTGTGTTTGCTGTCATTGTTGGAGAGCAAGACACAGGAAAAGCGGTAAATGTAGGGTTGTGTTTGCTGTCATTGTTGGAGAGCAAGACACGGATAAAAAGCAGTAAATGTAGGGTTGTGTTTGCTGTCATTGTTGGAGAGCAAGACACAAGAAAAGCAGTAAATGTAGTGTTGTGTTTGCTGTCATTGTTGGAGAGCAAGACACGGGTAAAAAGCAGTAAATGTAGGGTTGTGTTTGCTGTCATTGTTGGAGAGCAAGACACAGGAAAAGTAGTAAATGTAAAGTTTGAAAAGGTAAGACTTGAGAAAATATTGGGGAAAAATGAAAGTTGTATTTGTACACTGACGGTTTGTGGAACCTGTCACACCTGACCTGTATACTGAGGGTTATCTTTGGATTAGCCACACTGGGGACGACATTTTGTTGTTTTGTTTTGTTTTTGGATTCTGTTGGATCAAGGCTCGAAGTGGTCGATGCCATGGTGTATAAATGACCTCTGTATGTATGTGCATGAAAGTGTATATGCATGAATATGTCCACGCATGTGCATAAATGTATGTATGTATGTATACATGTATGTATATATGATTTGTATGAATGTGTGGATGTAGGTGTATAAATGTATGTATGTATGTCTAAAAATGTATGTACGTATGCATGTATGCATGTATGTATGTAAATAACTGGATGAGACAAGACCAGACGGTTGGGGTGAGAGCCGAACCCAAGTCGCAAACACAAACACTCAGGAAACTTCTTTGAAGATAGTAACACTGGAGAGTCGACAAACTTCCTTGAAGATAGTAACACTGGAGAGAGATCAAGTCACCGCCAGGGTGAAGCCCAGTATGAAGTAATAGTTGACGATGAAGTAAACACACCTTGAGGATAAAGTCCGTTAATCAAAAGTCTGGCAGAAGTCGCCATTTGTAAACCGCTCCGAAGTGCTTTCTCGTGGGTACACTTCACTAGTCATGCTTTTCTTTTGCATTGTTTTTTTTTTTTTTTGCTTTTTTTTTTTTGAATCCCTAATTTTTGCCTGGATCGCCCTTTCAGGTTTTCAATCCACCGGGACACTCATTTTTACCTAAGTCGCCTTTTCAGGTTTTCGACTTAGCGAGCTCTTCTTTTTTTTGTTTTTTTTCAAGCAATGACTATGTTCATCCTGCAGAGGTTAACTGTTCTCGAGGCGAATGTTGACGCGCGTTTCACCTACTCAAGAGTTCAAAGAAAGTGTGTTTGTTGTTTAAAGTTTTTTTTTCAAAAGACATGAAGAAGTTAGAAAAAGAATTCTGAAATAATTTTGCTTTAAGTATTAACATCAAAAATAGAAGAAATTATGCAAGTAGAAATAAATGAGGATTTGAAATAAAGGGCACAAGCTCAAAGTAATTTGAAAGAGTGGTGACCCGCCAAAGGCGTGGCTCCACGGATCTTTAAAAAAGTTTGGAAAATGGTAATCATATGGGAAAGGTACATTGAACACAATAACCGCTATTCTCCCTGACAACTTTGAATTCCACTGTTTCGAGTCTTTGATTTGCAGCAACTTCAAAATGGATGTCTTCTGACTACTAAAATACCCCAAGTGAGTCATATCTGACTTAATGTAGGCCCTTTTGACAATTGAAGTGCCCCAAATGAGTCATGTCCAGTCTGATGCAGTTACTTTGTCACAACCCTTAACTTTTGCATAGATCGCCCTTGTGGGTTTTCAATCTATCAGGGTAATTATTTTCATCATTTTTTGTATGTCTCTAACTTTTGCCTGGACTGCCCTTTCGGGTTTTCAGTCCACCGAGACGCTCATTTTTGCCTAAGCCGCCTTTTCAGGTTTGCGACTTATCGAGCCCTTTTTTTTGACAAAGTATTTCTTGACTGCATCAGTGTTCGCAGGAAGAGGGAGTTCGTCACCATCCTTTTTGATTAGGCATTTCTTTGCCCCTGGATTCTGATTGAAAGATAATGACTTTTTGAGCATAAGGTCTCCTTGAAGTCCGCAGGGACGAACCTTCTTGTTGGAAGCTTTGTTTCATTTTTTGATATGACTGTCCGGGAGAACCTTTCATTGATGGGACCTTGACCTCTGTGGTGGACGCGGTCTTCATATTGCATGTTGAGGGATGGAGGGGGGGTTGCCCCTCTTGAAGTGCGTACTGAAGTACGGTATCCATGTGTTGTCATTGAGGGACGGAGGGGGGGTTGCCCCTGTTGATATGCACTTGATGTATGACACTTCGTGCAAAGCAGATGTTAGCATCTCATGCCAGTCCTTGTAAGTGAATGCCCTTATCTTAGACAATCTTCTTGATGTCTTTGTTTGTGCCTTTGACGGCTAAGATGCCCAGTAGACAAGAACTCTCATCGGGAATACTTTCATTTTCCTCTCCTTCAGCCTCATATGCAAGGAACTCAAAGTTGGGAGAGAGCACAGGGTTAAAGTGTTCAACGGGTTTATTAATGGATGATTTTGTTGATTTTGACAAATAAATAAATGTTATGATTATGCAGACATTAAAAAAAGAAAATTATATTTTTTGGTTTTTTGTATTACCAATTTTCCAGAAAAAACACAAAATAAAATATAACGAAGTCGGGATCGAGACGACCTCTTTATTAATGATGAAAATACGTAAAGCAAAAAGCCCTAACCAAGTTCACTTCCGTCTCGGGTGGAACGAAAGGATTTTTTTTGAAAAACAGAAAATAACAAACAGACATATTATTCGAACAAAAGAGTAGTAGAAAGAAACGTCAGCAGCGACCCAAGTGCAGCTAACACATTCCATGTGTTGACATTAGGTACCATGATCCGGTAGCGGATTAACTTGTATGTCAGAATTTAATCTTAGAAAAGCAAGATACTGGCTTCAATCAGCTTCTGGACTTCGGCTTTCAAAGCGCAACAGTGCTCGATGTCATGGTCGGGTGCCCCTTGATGGAAGGCACAAGAGAGATCAGATCAATACCCAATCGGTAAGTTGTTGATACTGTTGTTGATATTGTAGAAGTTGGGGTTGATAACCCAAATTTGGAACAGCATTGACGTCGGACAAACTAACGGCAACATGGTGACAAGTCGGATACTGTTGTTGAGGCCAACCTTTCACCATACTCACTTCCTGATCTTCTTCTTCAGAATCATCAGTGGAAACACTTTCATTGACTAGTCGTCCTTCTTGGACCCCTTCTTCAAGACGAGTACCCATACCTACCATCTCGGCAAAGTTACCCGGTGCACTGGCGATCATCTTCTTATAGAAGAATGGACTAAGGGTTTTGAGAAAGATCCTCGTCAATTCCTTGTCCTGTAGTGGTGGAATGATCTGAGAGGCAAACCCTCTCCATCTTTGGGCATATTCCAAGAAAGTTTCCTTATCCCCTTGAGTCATTGCCCTAAGCTGCTCTCTATCTGGAACCACATCTGAATTGTAGCTGTACTGATGAATAAAAGCATTTGCCAAGTCATGGAAAGTACGGATTCTGGAGCTATTCAAGCTCATGTACCATTTTTGAGCGGCCCCTGCCAAACTGTCCTGGAAGAAATGGACAAGCATCTTATCATTGTACGCCTGGGTAGACATCTTCCTCACGTACATTGTCAAATGAACCCTGGGACAAGTATTCCCCTTGTACTTATCGAAATCTGGGACCTTAAATTTGGGTGGCACCACCACATTAGGAACCAAACAGAGTTCATACACATTTTGTCCAAATGCGTCCTTTCCACGAAGTGCTTTCATCTCTCGCTTCATTTCATTAATTGTGTCCTGCAAAGCCTCTACTCTGTCAGATGCTTTAACACTATCAGAATGAAAAATGGGCTCATAGCCTTGCCGAACTGTATGAACAAACGGTGTTGAATAAGTCATAACAGCTTGAGGAGTAGGTGCATCTGGCTGAGGATGCGACACAAAAGGAGTTGGAACTTCGGTGACAACGGGGTGACGACCTTTACCCAGCATATACGGCATGCCCCATGGGTAAGCTCCTGGCATGGTGCGTTGAGGAGCACTGGTAAACACAGTCGAAAAGGGAATAGCAGACACCACTGGCTCCCAAGTGGTGCTAATAGGCTGAGAGACCGATATCTGACTCTAAGCGGTCATTAGAATAGCCACCGTGGCAATTAGCTTCTCCATCTCAACTTGCATGGATGCCAATTTCCCACGAAGTTCCTTGTTCTCTTGCTCAAGATGTTCCATTTTCTTTTTCCTGACTTGCTCGAGTGTTGTAGATGCGAGTCGACTGACGGATTGACCTTTTATTGAGAAGACACAATGTGAGACACGGGCTAGAAACTATGAATGCAAAATGATGCATGATATGTTTATGCAAAAATGTGAATTTTTTTTTTTTGAAGGACTTAGCAAAGTGAATTGTAAACATTGTAGAGGAAACGTGGTTTCATTTGAAAATTGTATAGATATTGAAATAAGGTCCTTTTTCAAAAGGTAAGAACGAAACCAAGGAAAAGGTTCATAACACAAGCTAAAACTTAGTTAAGATTTTTGAAGTTGTATTTCTTGGTGTTCTTTCTTACAAGGTCCATTCCTTTGATGTTTAGAAAAAACTTGGCGAAGCCCTTCTATCTTTTGATGGAAACAAAGTATTTATGAATGGATGCATGTATGCATGCTAAAGAATATAGAAAACATGGTGAGGGTAAGTTCCACAATGTTGGAGCTCAAGGGTAACAATGCCATTTGGTAAGGACTATGGTTTCACATGTACCTGTATTACGGGTTCTACCAAGGTTCCCAACTTACAACCACCCTTGTGAATGTATCGGTGCTCAGGACTGCTCCTAGTCAAATACTTCTTCACAAGGAGGTCTAGTTTGAGTGTAGCATTGTGTATGAACTAAATTCAAGACCGCTCTTGGTTTAGTCACCACACTACATCCTAAAAAAGGCCAGGATGGGTTAAGGGTAATCTAAAGGTCCTCAACGTTCAACGGATTTTGAAAATAATAGAGCCAATCACGACTGCTCATGACGACGTCATATTACTTAAAAAATCCTCCGTTGAGTGGGGTTATATTACATGTACACATAGCGCAGGACCGCTCCTGGTATGGCACTATAATCGTACCCCGTCCTATCTTACATTTCACTCAAGCCCGGGTGTAGGACTTATCTCACCACTCACGTTTGAAAATAAACAAGTATGTATGTACAAAGTGTATAAGCAAAAAATAAAGCACAAGTAAAGAAAGGTAAGGTGGGCTTAACCCACTTAGGAAATTAATGTCCCCAGTGAAGTCGCCATTTCTGTGCTCGTGATTTTCGGGTATCAATCCATTAATTGGCTTTGAACCGTCAATCTTTGAACTCTCAATTTTTATCCGCGGGAAGGGAAAAAACGAGTAAAAAACCCTTTTTTAGAGATTAAGGTCCGGGGGTTGGTTTCGACTAGGGAAGGTGTTAAGCACCCTAATCGACTTCGGTACTCCGAAGGAGCCTCTCACCTAAATTAAACTTGTGCTAATTATTCGCTTAATTATTTGTAAAAAAATGTTGCCTAAAATCTAAGTGTAAGAATGGAGAGAGAAGATGTATGTTTTTGTTATTTTTATTGATTTGGAAGGATAAATCCTTTGCCTACATACCCTTAAAGAAAAAGGGATCAAAATCATGTAGTTCACCTCAAAAATTTCTTTTGGTGAGTTGGGTTATTTTTAACAGTTTTGAAAAAAAAGGTTTTAAGAAGGAGATTAGAGGCCTCAAGGCATAAGAAAGAAAAATAATGTGAGGTTGATTCAATTTTAATTATGAAAATAAAGTCTAAAATGAGAATTAAATTCATTAAGCATTTGATTAAGGAAATAAAAGGAAAAAAGATCACTTGGTTTGTTTCCAAGGTTTGTTAAGAAAATATTTTTGGAGTTTTGATTATTTGATTTTTTTTGGAAATTTGATTTCTCTAAGTTAAGCGTAAACTAAAAAAAACTATACGTAACGGCGTAAGGTAATAAAAAAAAGCGAGAAATTTACAAAGGACGTTGGATCCTAAGCAAATCCTCAAGTTTAAAATGAACCTAAAATTACTAATAGTTTGATTTTAAGAAAATAATTAGAGTCCATTTATTAACCTAATTTTGTCCCTAATTCATTTTTGGTCCTTGATCGCGGTAACGGCATAAAGCGGTAAAATGAATAAATAAAGTGTGTGAGAGTGTCGGTGTGTGTGTCGGTGCATATTCTCATGACTTGGATATTTACATAGGTTCCTAAATACATTCTAAAGTCTTGCCTAAAAATAAAGGACGAGAAATAATATGCGGGAAATTAAAATTACACCAAAACCTAAATACACACTAAAAATCAAGAAACTAAAAAATGAAAATGATAATGCAACAACAAAATGAAATGCAAACACATAAAATAAGCACATGTGCTAAATAAACCAAATATGCATATAATGGTTCTTGAAAGGCTTAAAATGCATGAGATATTAAAAAACATTGAATAAGCTAGATAAAAATATATGGTATGAAAGATTAATTGAATTAGAATGCATATGATGAAAATTGATATCAACAATTAAACTATGTGATAGAACAAATATGACGTGCAAAATTAACTTGAACAAAATGCATGAAAGTAGTTAAAATTAGCATGTGAGAAGAAATTAAATTCAAAGAAATAGGGAGGTGCAGTGAGCATGCAGGGGTGTAAGAACAGCAAATCTGTAGAGAAAAAGAAAGATGAGACTGGGCTGATTGGGAAGAGCAATTCGTGGGCCTGGGGTATAAAAGCTGTTTTCTGCCCAGAATTACTCATTTCCTTCCTCATCCCCTCTCTCTAAAACAAAGCTAGAGAGAGAAGCTCTGACTTCTCTCCTAGCTCCGGTCATCTTCTCCGGCGAGAAGGAAATTTCCGGCGCGGTGGCCGGTGGTGGCACCACCGCGCCGGAGTTCAAAACTCCACTTTTTTCAATTTTTTTTACATATTTAGAAATCCTTTTTCGCGTAGAGTTCAAATCCGGCCTTAGTTTTTTTAGTAACAAAACGGTTTGCACTAGATCTACAAGTAAAGTTTCGAAATTTTTTACCTCTTCTCTTATCTTTTTTCGAGTTCGGTGTTGGTTTCCTCTCCTCCCTTTGCTCCGGTTCGGCTTCGTTTGTTCTTGAAGTGTTGGATCCGGCCTTGTTTATGCTTGGAATGGGTTCGGTTTTGTGTTGTTGTGAGATTCGGATCTGTTGTTGTGATTTAGTTGCTGGATATGTTGTTGTGATGTTCGGATCTGTTGTTATGTTGCTGGAAAAGTTCTGTTCTTCTTGATGTTCTTGAATTTTTGAGTTTTTTTTAGTGTGTTTGATCTAAAAAATTTTGAGAATGAAAAAAGGATCTGTTCCCAAGAAAATGGCGGCTGCTACAGTTGTTGTGTGTTGGAAAACGTGAAAAAATGACAGTCTATTTATAGGCTGTCACCTCTAGGGTTCTCTGGTACATTGTAAAGACTAAAATACCCCTGGTGGGTCTCTGATACAAAAAATGACAACAAAAAGACATGGACCAATTACGGACTGACACGTGGACAAAGACCAAAATTTGGACCAAAATATTAAATAAATAAAAAACGAAAATTAAAGTAAAAAAGAAGTAAATAATAAAATAAGAATGATAAATAATAAAATAGAATAAATAAAAACTGAAAAAGGATAAAAGAGAAATAAATAAGTAAATAAAAAAACTTAAAACTGTCCCTAACCAAATGAGGTACTTCAAAGTAACCTCTCTGCCGAAATTTCGTCTAAAATGACGAGACTTCTCAGTCTTTAAAGGCGAGTAAAACGGGAAAATAAAAGTGAAACGTTGTAAAACAAACAGATAAAATGTTTGGTAAAAAAAATGTGATTTAAATGGATAAAAATTGAGAAATAAACGAACAGAGTGTTTGCAAAATGAACAGATACAATGTTGAAATATAAACACAATAAGATGCTGAAAAATACGCAGTAAAATGCCGGGAAATAAATTGTAAAATACTGTGAAATAAAATGTAGAAACTTGAGAAAATAACTGGGTAAAATGGGTTCAAAAGACGAGTAAAAAGAAAGTCTTTGGTCAAAAAATGGGGTATGACAATAATATAAAATGACTTGCGATCAATACCAAACCACAATTTGGCATGATATAATGTCAATATAGATGGAGAAATTTCTTGAAATATACTAAACCACCAAGCATGGATTTGTAACTATATCACACCCAAAAACTCATAGTGTTTATTTGTGATTATGTGTACATGGATTTATTGTGTTTGAGCTATGTGGATTGATGGTCGAATTAGACAAGTGTACCAAATTGTTATACACACACCTACTACTACAATTGATAATTTCTTTTTCATGATTCTTTGTTTCCCAATGCATGACTCTTCTTGAACGTTTATAATGCATGGCTCCTCATGACGTTTATTGTCACACACTATTGTATTTATGATGTGTTGTATTCCCGATGTGATATAGTGTCATCATTACATCTCATTCTTTTGTTTTAGTAGAAATTTTTTCAAGAGTTAAAGCGCATATACATCACCAACAGACCTAAGACCACAAGTAATAATTACTTTTTGTTGCATTTTCATTTTCCAATTAATTACTCGTCTTATATATTTAGTGTCACACATCATACATGATGGTCGGACTAGTGTACCACATCATTTATCAAGTAATAAAGTTTAAGTAAAGTATCATATCCATAGAGATTTTCGTTTCAACCAAACAATTCACGTTACTTATTTGAGAACAATAAAATAAATAAAAGAGATTCAGGTTTAGAGTTTTACAATTTAATATGTTTGCAATAGAGCAAAGTTTACCTGTTTTGATTGCAAAATGTTAGTGGCGGTTAGATTCTTTGAATCCCTTCAATTTATTTGTTGGAATTAGATAACAGTCAAGTCAAGTTCAGTATTCTAAGTAGACTATCTAAGTGATGAGTTATTTGGAACGCGATAACCTAATCAGTTGTCAAGTTGCACCTGCTGGTCACACAACGAACCTTACTTGTGGGGTCTTACTCTATGTCGAGTTACACCTGCTGATCCATGTCATAGTTTGTGAGGGTCTTACTCACTCAAAGGTAATTGAAACATAGACTTAAATTAGCGTTCCTAAATTTCCAAACATATGACTTCCCAATGTTCCTAAAGTTTCCCTCATCTATGAAACTTAAAAGTACATAGCACACTCTCCCTCTCGGTAATTCTACAAACGTCGAGACCTATCAGTGTCTACCTTACCAAGGTGAAAGTAGAATGGAGTTACTGGACTGATTTAAGTCATGAAGTCACATGTTTCCTTATCACTAACTAATTACTACCTGGTTTCAGCAGATATGCATCAATATTTGGTATGTCACCACCCTAAGTACATACTCTCAGGGTACGCTTGCTTTCGGTTTGTTTCACTATTTACTAATTAATTACTTTCTAATTAGGCAAATATACATCAATATTAGGTATGACACCTCCCTAAGTGCCTAATTCAGGGTTATGCTTCAGAGGTGACAAATCTTACGCATTACAGTATAACTAAATAGCGAACAGAAAATAAATGAATACAAGACTTTAAATTAAATAGTTATCCAACAAACAAAATAGATGTTCATCTTAGAACCCTCGCCTAAAAAGATTTAGTTACTCATGGTAACTAAAGACAAATTACAAGAGAAATAAAACATACCCTAGAAAAACTTGAAGTGAGGAGAGTAACTCCTCCCTGGAAGCTCATAGTGCTTGCCTTCATCTTGAACTGCTTCATTATGAATGAATAATACTGAATGAGGAGAGCGGTATTTATATGGAAAGTTTCCACTTGAACTTGGGCTAAAATGTCGGGCTTTCTTCACCTAAAAGTCACAAAATAACGCATTGGCCCGCAAGGAACAGACACCAGATGCCTAGAACCATGCGTCAGGCGCATGTGAGTGGAGGTTTGGGAGCTAGGCACCTACTTTCATGCACCAGGTGCCCTAGTGTAGAGTTCTTGGGGTCCAGGCGCCCCACTTTGTACGTTGGGCGCATGTGAGTGCCATCCAGTGCTCAAAATGCTTGTTTCTTCGCATTTTTGGGTGTTTGCTTATATATAAGATGTCTTGGTACTTGGGTACATAATTCCTCCCTCTATAGCGTCTCTGAGGTCTTTTTAATCTTCATTCTTCATCTTCCCAAGGACTTCACAAATATTCAGATGTCTTGCTTTGTCGATATTCATGATTTCTTTGTGAATTACAACAAAACACAATAAAATTGCTAGGTTTCGGGAAGAATAGAATTACATGCTAAAAATAACATGCTAAGAATAACATTCTAAGCAATTTATAAGCAATTATAATTCATAAGCAATTTCTCTAATACTCCTCTATTCTGCTTGTAAAACCTACTGAAATTGACTGAAAAACTTGCTAAAAATAACATGCTAAGAATAACGTTAGATGACATGTCATCATAGATTAATTGTAGGATTTTAGAATCACATAGGAGTGAAGAAATCAAGTTTAACAATCATTCATGCCATGTATCATTGTGCGGAGACATCTTATTGTCATGTGATTTTAACATGTTTTTGATGAGCAAATAGTTAGGACCAAATCTACAGTCGGGCTCTTCGAAGCTTTAAATCTACAGTCTGGCTCTTCAATGCCTGACTCGGTGATGGCATATCAGTTCTCATTAGCTTAGAACAATGTTGAACCTAGTCAATCAACTTCGCTTAAACTAATAAGAAAAAAAAATCCATATATCATATATACAATGGTAAAAAAACAAATATGCAGACTATGTGCAAGGTAGCTAATATCTGATCCTTATTTATTAATTTTGTTAAGTCTGTAACATTTTAATCTAATCATTTCCCTCAAATTTGCTGTATTAGATTAGCAGTAATTTAACTTAACAAATTTCATCTAAAACAAAATGCATCGCACCAATTTCAGTCCTCTCGTGTTGCCTTTTTTTTTAGACAATATTTTGTACACTTATTTAATACGTTTACAAACAGAATACCCTATTTTTCATTCAAACTCGGCTATATATATCAAACCTTAAACCCTCAACTTTATAATATTTTTAGATTTTATACATTTTATGAAGTGTTTTATTTTGTTTACTATAGATTATCACTTGTTTTTTTTCACCGTTATCAATTATATATTAAATTATTCGTATGTCAATCTCTTAACAATAAACTGTGCGAAGCACGGGTCAACAATCTAGTTATAATTTGATTTAATATATTGAAGCATTATCTTATTTCGCCAAAAAAAAACCTAACTTTTAGTTCAAAACATATGATTTAAATTAGAAGACATAGAACCATGGTTTGTCATTATTCAAAATGGTGTTTCAGATAACTTTTAATTATGAGAAAAAATGTGCACATGCGAATTGATTACGTGTATTGAATGGAGAGCTGAGTTCAAACAATCATACAACATATTACCACGAAAGATGATGCAATGCAATTGTAATCTTCAAGTGTCATACTTCCTTGAGCAGCCTTAAATCTAACATAACAAACCAGTAATCCATGTTTCTGAAACTAACAAGATTATAAATATTTCTAACTACAGGAATCACACAATACCAAGCTAGTAAAATAAGCAAGGTTAAATATATCTAAGGGACATATCAAATGAGAGGACATGTTATAATGAGATATGAGAGTGTTAAATTATAACCATTAGATTTAATCCAACCGATGAGATGTTATTGTCCACAAATTTTCATTTACGCGGGCGTGTAAGTTTTATGTCAGCTACCAGCACCACTTTCTCTTCTCCATTTTATCTTTTACTCATTCTACATTTTTTTTCTTATTTTTCTATCAAACTAAGCAAAAGGCCAAATTATACATACATCAACTAATAATTACACCCTTCGGTCACTAATATAAGCAAAAGTTAATATTTTAGATTCATTCATTAAATAACGTATGTGGTCTATAATAAAGACTACATACATCATTAATTGAATGAATGTAAAATGTAAATTTTTGCTTATATTAGTGACCGGAGGATATACATAAATGGGTTAAAAACCCCACTCTAATTCTTTTATTTTATTTTTTTCATTTTGAAAGCTCGACCCTCTTCTCTGAGTTATGCTGCCTACCTCCCTCTTTTTTCTTTCTTGTTGTGCCTCACTTTAAAGTGACAGATGAATGAATTAACGTGTGTTTCTCAATTCAATTTCAACTTTGTAAATCAAAGGAGTTTAAGACATAAAAGATTGAGTTTGAGAATAGAGAGAGGTACTATTTATTGTTGAGGATATAAGGGTTGAGAATAACAATGGGGAAACTAACAATTCTTCGTCATATCATTGTAACTTGTAATAGTGGCAACTCACAAAATTCTCTATGTTTTTTCCTTCCAATTTTCTAGAGAGAAAAAAAAAAACGCATGTTTCTAAGTTGTAAATAATGGATCTTTCGATGTAAAACGAGAAAAGAGAAATAAAGGTGCATGAGGGAAGACTAAGGGGAAATAGTCTCACATATGTTTGATTAAATCTAATGGTTATAATTTAACACTCATCCTATAAACCATGAACCCTCTTCAAACACCAACACATATAATTACACTGAATTATGTGAATTTCTCAAATTATTGGTAGTGTCGGCTGTCAGTGTTCATGTAGTATTTGATGTTTGTGTCTGTATCTATGCTTCATAGCTCTCATCTCTCATTATAATATGACCTCTCACTTGATATGTCACACACACAAATCAAAAGAGAAGACACATATAATTCAAAGACAAACACAAGCAGCAAAAATAACAAATATGGCACAGGTTAAGGAACAACCACTTGGATATATGATCAATTTACTCACTTGTTTGCAAGGAAAATCGTAGAGAGAGATAGAAATAAAAAAGAAATGAAAAGGAACCTGAAGTAGGGCCATACAAAAAGATGCGAACATGATTTAAAATGCGAAACATCTTTAATTTATATTCTTACAATTTGAACACCAGTTATTTTTGTCATATCAAAGTGTATTTACCAGATGACCATGCTAGATTTACCTAAGTACACCACAACAACAACAATAAATCATAATCTTGTCAACAATTAAATACTTTAGAACAGCTCATACTACAACCCTATGAATAGAAAGTGAGGTAATGATTGTAGTTTCATACATTAAGTAACACACATAAGTTTTAAACTCTTAATATCGAAGTTGTATATCACATAAGTTTTACTTAACTTACATTGACTCCACTGTAAAGTTTTTTGGCTCATGCTAGCAATTTGTCTAATATTGTAGCAAGGAGTTCATGCTCCTCTGAGTCAAATCAAACTCATGTTTCACTTCATCCATGTGACAACTCACATCACCCTTGCAAAGTAATAAAGGTGTCCTGAAAAAGAATGATACAAAATTATAGTTCAAAACTAAAGATAGTTGTAAAAAATTAAGTTTCCTTGTCCTTGACAACACTAGCAAAAATTTGTACTTTACCTATTAAAGAAACCTATGTGATGCTAGTGGGAGTTTAAAACTTAATTATTTCCTCTTTGTATCTATTATTATTTGGTCTAGCCTCAATTGCTCAACTTCTGCAAAAATTAAAACTGCAACACTTTGTAACACCCTAAACCCTTAAAGCAATAAATCACACAAATAATACAAATCATACAAAAGGTTTAGATGCTACTTCTTCTCTAAGTCCAAACATGCATAAATAATTTTTTCAAAACATCGCAGAGGAATTATAATATCATCACATCTCCACAACAACTACATAAAAATCTCCAAAGTAGTCATGCCACATAAATCTCAATACATCACCAAATATAAAATCTCATCTAACATACTGAGTGATTGTTTACACTGATTTTTGGTAAACAACCGCTGGTTTAAAAATGTTTACTTGCAAGATCAACCAGTAAATCTTAGGGACATATTGTGTTTGTTATTTCCATAAGTTTAATATTGTTCTTGAAGAACTTGATAAAAAAAAAAAAAGCAATCGAATTCAACCCAGTTGAACTATATCGAAATCGATGTAAATAAAAGTAAATGAATTGCTCAAAAAGAAACAATTAAATTGCAAAGAACTTTAAGAAAACAAACTTAAATTGCATTGATTGAATGTAAATTGGTACACATGTTCATACATTGCAACTTGAGACTCGTTTCTCTCTTCCATGCGAATAATTTGAGTGTAAGTTTTTTGTATGATTGAATTGTGACCCTTTTTCCTTAGGGAAAAACTACTATTTATACAAATAAAAATAACAACCTAGATTCGAATTTAAAATGATAACTGCAGTAAACTAACTTATCCATTCGATTTGAATTTCGAATGTTTCTTGGAAATATCCGTTGTTTTGACCTTATCCAAAAACTGCCCTTCGAGAATTTCCATCTGTCGAACTGAGACACACGATTTCAAGTATCCCCAGCAGGTTCGACTTCGATAAGAATAAGAGAACAATTCGAGGACAATTCCTTCGATTACAAGGTCAACTTATTTGACTGCATTTAATGATAGCCTTAAAAATATTGGCTAACAAATTGCCCCCCAGAAATGTCATTTTCGACTAATCTTTCGATAGGGAGAAGAAGATGTTTTTGACCCCTAGCTTCAATCGAAATAAAATTCATGACATCATGGTCTATTGAAGCAGTTCAAAGAAACCTTTATGGTGTCCCCACCATGGCTAGTGGGCCACGTTCTCAGTCATTGGGAACTACCAATTTTATTATTAAAAAGAATAAACTTTCAACGCAAGATGATGACACTTGTCCAAATCAAAGGTTATAAAACAAAAAGGTACTTACCTTTACCTTTCCATTTTCTACCTTCAGAAAATTTTCACTATTCCTTGCAAATTTTCTACTCTCATCAAAACCCTTGCAAATTTCAAACCTTTTCCCAGGAGAAGTTTATTATTTCTTTCGCCCTTTACACTGAAAAACTTCAATCATGACGCATGCAGAAGGATCAACTTCCAAAACTTCAAAGCATGATGAGCCCATCAATTTCTCTAAAGAACTTCCAAGCGGTCATCCTCAGTTCATCATAGAACCAGACGTTAAGGAAGCTGAAGATAAAATATCGAAATCCCAGGTAATTATCTGTTGCCCTAATTCACAACATGAATTTCTAGGACCCTTCCCATATGACAAAGAAGACCTAGAAAAACTTAGCGTTGTTTTTCCTTATGACCTAAGTTTCTTGAAATCCAAAATTCTTGAAGAACGGTCACCTCTGATTTTCACCAAAGATCCTTATAACCTAAGTTTCTTGAAATCCAAATTTATGACAGAACCCAAAATTGAGAACAATGAGAAGTGTTTATGTTGGTTAGACAAAATGGAGAAGCAAAAGGGGAAATTTTGGAAAGAGATGGGAATTTTCGATCTCATTCAGCTGTCTAGGCAAGGGCCAAAATATCATAGTGAAATGATAATTGCTGCCTTACATTTCTGGAACCCTTCGACCTGTAGCCTACATTTAAAATGTGGCATGCTCAAAACTAACTCGTATATCCAATCTAACTTTTGATCATCGACGAGATCATCAATAGTATCTTCTACCAGAGTTTCGATCACCTCTTTCTGCAGAACTTCGGCCTCTTTGGCCGCATTAAATCTATTCTCGGCAACATAGGCTGTAATTTTATCCAAATATTGGGCTCAGTCATGGATCACTTTTCGATATCCCACCTAGTTGGTGAGATTGCATACCCAGAAGATTTTGGAGTGAGGTTGTCAGTCACCTTCTTGTATGTTAAAGCTCTTGTCCTGAGTATATCTTCCTCTCTTAAAGAAGTTTCTTAATGATCCATAATTATGTAATCATTATCAATAAATTCTCTTTCCCAAACAAAACCAGATCCTGGTTGAAGTTTTATAGAATACATTTCATCCTCTAAGATTGTATATTTGGGACCAAGAGACATAACTAGAGGAATATATGCAAGCTGTTTGTCGAAATTCTTCTTGGTAATGTTATTCACTTCATCCAAGAAATATCTTTGGCCATCCTCGATGTTCTCTACCAGACCATCTTCTCTCCATATAGTAATTCTTTGATGTAAAGTGGAAGGCACTGCCCCCACTCCATGGATCCATTCTCTACCCAATAGCACATTGAAGTTTGCTCTGGATGGAACTACCATGAACATGGTTGTTCTGCTTACACTTCCCACTATTAGATCTACCTCGACGGCACGAATGGAATTTCCAGTCGTTCCTTCATAATTAGTGAGAATCACGTCGTGGGGTTTCAAATCGGAATTAAAGAGTCCAATCTTCTTTAAGAAATATTGGGGTAGCAAATTAACAGTGGCGCCACCATCCACCAGTACCTTATTAACTCCCACACCATTGATTTTTGCTTGGATAAACAGGGGTTTGAGGTGAAGTCTCATCGAGACATCAGGACGCTCGAACACCACATGTTGATCTTCAACACAACCATTATTCATGACATAGTAGCACAATGGCCTGTGAATAGTAATTTCTTCAGTGAAATCGCTCTCCACTTCATTGAACTCTGATGGAACATCATATTCGATTGGTAGCACCGATACGACGCATACTAAATCGAAGCTCGGGTCAGATTCAGAAAAATTTGAAGTCAATTCTTCATCTTGTTTTGAAAAATATTTCTTCAAAGTGGGCAATGGAGGAAATATCCTTTCAGTGGCTGGTCTTTTGACCATTTCGAAAACAGTCTCTTGCTTTCCTTCTCCTTTGTCAACATTGGTGACGTCTTTCAAGGCGTCTGCCTTTTTCTGGCGTTGATACCTACGTCATTGCGTCTTTGTCATAGGGTGTTTACCCTTGTAATTGTTGTTGTAGGCATGTCGTTTATAATTTGATGCCTCTTTCTGATGGGGTGTCGTGGCCACTCTCTTCACTCACTTAGTTGGTGGGGTGGAATAACCATTTTTCTTTCCCCCAGAGAAGACCTAAGTGTCTGTAGGAGTCTTTGAAGGAGGGTTGAAAGTCTTCCTGTGATTTATGCCTGGATTTTGTTCTGAGTATTTCATTTTGTATGGGACACCTCTTTTGTTGAAACTGAATTTTGGGCGGTTCTCAACCCATTCTCCTTCGCGTTTTGTATGTGGTAGGAATCCTTCGACAGATTTTGCAGCCTCCTAATCAAACACTGCGCTGCACCTGGGGCAAAGCATGGCATTGGTGTTGGAGATCTTGCACCTGTTTAGAAAATCAATTAGATCTTCTTCAGCTTTAGGATACGCCACTTCCATTTTTTCAATAAACTAGTCCTCAATAACCATCGCATTTGCGGATCGATGGTCCTCAGTAACCATCTCATCATCAGCTTGTGGATTTTCTTTGAGTGCCTGCTCTTCGATAGGAAGTTCGCTATCAAATTCTTCTGCGATATCCACCATGTTTATGCCAATCACTTTGGCATACATGGAGTCAGCTTTCTTCAAAGGATCAGCATCAACTTGCATTGGCTGTTTGGTTTTCTCCCCAAATTTCAGCCTTCCCTCATCGAGAGCCTTCTGCACAAAATCCCTGAAACGAGTATAGGGAGATAAGTTATGGCCTAAAAACCCATGGAATTTACAAAATCCTCTCTTTTTCCTTTGTTCTAAAGGAGGCAGTTTCATGTTTTTTGGCACCGAAATTATGCCATCTGTGACTAAAAGATCGAAAATCTCTTCACACTTAGAAACATCAAAAGTATATGTTTTGGGAGGATATTTGTCGTTTTTAGGTTCTTCAGGATTTTTTCCATTCGATGGCCTTAGTAGTTTGTAGGTATAAGGCGGCCCATCTTTTAATTCTGCAAGATTAATTTCATTATCTTCGACAGTATCTGATCCCCAATCGAATTCTGGGTCACTGTCTCCTACGTCTACATAGGCAACTTTCTCCCTTTTAGGGAACCTGTTTGTCCGGGCTTTTTCAGCCTTAAGCCTTTCAACTTGTCGAACTCTGTCTGCCAATTGTGCCATATCTCTAAGATATTGAGTATCTAACTTCTTTCGAACAAAATAGTCTAGGCCGCCAACGGCCATTTCAACCAATTCATGTTCTGGCATTGATGTGAAACATCTAGCCTTAAGAAGGCAGAATCTATTCAGATAATCATCAATTGACTCATGTGTTTTACGTCGAGCGCTGGCTAGTTCTTTCAAACTAATTTTAGATTGGCCCATGTAGAACTGTTCATGGAAAGCTTTTTCCACTTAATTCCAACTAAAAATGGAATGGGGGGCCAATGTTATAAACCAAGTAAAGGCATTTTTGTCAAAGAACTTGGAAAATACTTCATTTTCAAATTTTCATTATTTTCCATATCCCCGGCCTCCATAAGGTATCGAGCAATGTGTTCGACTGTCGATTCATTAGTCTCCCTAGCGAATTTAGTGAACTTGGGGATTTTCGTATTTCTCGCCAAATCGGTCTCTAACACATATTCAGATAATGCCGATACAAAATTTGGCCTATGTAGTCCCATATTGAAACCATTTTGGGCTAACAAGGCTTCGACCACATTGGCTATATTATTTTGGCCCTCGTAATTGTTTCAACGGGCTTGCATGACCACTTGGTTCGCATCTTGGTCCTTATTTACCACTATTGGTACCGCTTCTGGCTCCTTTTGAGCCGGTTGTTGTACCCTTTGTGGTTGTGCTTGATTTTCAGGCACTTGGTTAATTTGACTAACTGAAGGGTTTTCTACTGACCCAGCATTTAGATTTCGAGACACTGGCGAGTTTCGCGCTGTGGGAGCGCCAAAGAAGTCGGCCATTCGCTCCATTTGGACGGACAGTGCTTGGTAACTTTTGTTCGTATCTGAAATTAATTACTGCACCTATATGTTGAGTCACCAGTTTAACCATCTCATGATTGGTTTCCTTCATTTGTTGTCTTAACGCATTCAAAGAAGCGTTAGTCAGCGATTGTTGGGTAGATCCAAATGGAGTGAACGATTGTTGGGGCGTTCCAAATGGGACGCTTATCCCAGGATTAAACAATTAGGGCATTTGTACGTTCAAACTTTCTGAAGATGCAGACGGGTTTGTATGTAGGCCTTGCATCAACGAAGTTGGCATACCATATGTCATCCTACGACCTATGCCAAGATTCAAAAACCCTTGAGATGATGCCATTCCTGACGTTGGGATGGCTTGCGAGGTTTGCGCGGCCACTGAAACCGTTGGATCGACCTGAAAGGTTGATGCGGCCATAGTAGTTGTTGGAATAGCCTAGGAAGTTTGCGCGGCCCTCGTTGATCCTACTGGCTCTATCACGGTTTCCATGGTGCTACTTTGGGTTGATTGTGTAGTACCTGATGGTATTGCATACACAACACAAACCAACAATATCAACTGTTTAAACTTCAACAAGAAATTTATAAACAAAAGCACAAAAGGTCCCACTGGGCATGCCAATTTGTTTACACTGATTTTTGGTAAACAACCGCTGGTTTAAAAATGTTTACTTGCAAGATAAACCAGTAAATCTTAGGGACATATTGTGTTTGTTATTTCCAGAAGTTTAATATTGTTCTTGAAGAACTTGATAAAAGAAAAAAAAAAAAAAGCAATCGAATTCAACCCAGTTGAACTATATCCAAATCGATGTAAATAAAAGTAAATGAATTGCTCAAAAAGAAACAAGTAAATTGCAAAGACATTTAAGAAAACAAACTTAAATTGCATTGATTGAATGTAAATTGGTACACATGTTCATACATTGCAACTTGTGACTCGTTTCTCTCTTCCATGCAGATAATTTGAGTGTAAGTTTTTTGTATGATTGAACTGTGACCCTTTTTCTTTAGGGAAAAACTACTATTTATACAAATAAAAATAACTACCTAGATTCGAATTTAAAATGGTAACTACAGTAAACTAACTTATCCATTCGATTTGAATTTTGAATGTTTCTTGGAAATATCTGTTGTTTTGACCTTATCCAAAAAACTGCCCTTCGAGAATTTACATCTGTCGAACCGAGACACACGCTTTCAAGTATCCCCTGTAGGTCCAACTTCGATAAGAATAAGAGAACAATTCGAGAACAATTCCTTCGATTACAAGGTCAACTTTATTTGACTGCATTTAATGATAGCCTTAAAATTATTGGCTAACAAATTGCCCCCAGAAACGTCATTTTCGACTCATCCTTCGATAGGGAGAAGAAGATGTTTCTGACCCCTATCTTCAATCGAAATAAAATTCGTGACGTCATGGTCTAGAGAAGCAGTTCAAAGAAACCTTTATAGTGTCCCCACCATGGCTAGTGGGCCACGTTCTCAGTCATTGGGAACTACCAATTTTATTATTAAAAAGAATAAATTGTCAACGCAAGATGTTGACACTTGTCCAGATCAAAGGTTATAAAACAAAAAGGTACTTACCTTTACCTTTCCATTTTCTACCTTCAGAAAATTTTCACTATTCCTTCTTCTTCTTCATAAATACTCTCATCAAAACCCTTGCAAATTTCAAACCTTTTCCCAGAAAACGTTTATCATTTCTTTTGCCGTTTAACCGAAAAAACTTCAATCATGACGAATGCAGAAGGATCAACTTCCAAAACTTCAAAGCATGATGAGCCCATCAATTTCTCTAAAGAACTTCCAAGCGGTCATCCTCAGTTCATCGTAGAACCAGACGTTAAGGAGCTGAAGATAAAATCTGGAAATCCCAGGTAATTATCTCTTGCTCTAATTCACCGCATGCATTTCTAAGACCCTTCCCAGATGACAAAGAAGACCTAGAAAAACTTAGTGTTGTTTTTCCTTGTTTTGAAGAACGGTCACCTCTGATTTTCACCAAAGGTCCTTATGACCTAAGTTTCTTGAAATCCAAATTTAGGACAGAACCCAAAATTGAGAACAATGAGAAGTATTTCTGTTGGTTAGACAAAATGGAGAAGCAAAAGGGCCAATTTTGGAAAGACATGGGAATTTTTTATCTCATTCAGCTGTTTAGGCAAGGGCCAAAATATCATAGTGAAATGATAATTTTTTGCCTTACATTTCTGGAACCCTTCGACATGTAGCCTACATTTAAAATGTGGCATGCTCACGCCTGAAGGTTAGGAAAACAAAAGAATGGGGGGTTGAATTGTGTTGGCTTTTTCTTCTTTTTCATCTACTGAAGTCACTGGTCAGAACCAGTTAGAGTACAACTTATGAAGTGATGTTCAGATTCTAAATGTAGGGGATAAAAACAGAGAGAGAGAGAGAGAGAGAGAGAGAGAGAGAGAAGAGAGACACAAAGCAATTATACAGGTTCCTTCCACAAACCGGAAGTAGTCTTATCCCCCTTGCACTTCCAAGGAGAGTTCACTAAAATGTAATATCTGATTACAAATGCTCACTGCTAAAACTAGCAAGAGACTTCAAATGCTCAAGCACAACTGCAAGAGACTTCCTATGCTCCTGAACACAATCAAGAGACTTCTATGCTCAAGCACAACTGCAAGAGACTTCTAATCAAACAAAATTACAAAGAAAAATGTTTGACATTGAACACTTGATATACAATCAGTGGTGTTCACAATACAAATCAGATACAGACTCTTACAATTCTCCAAGTCTACACTCCTTTATATAGAGGTGTGAAAGAGACGTTGTGAATTGCTAGCACATCAAAATAAGAGTTGTTTGAAGATTTGATCAATCATCAATGATCTTTTGCCTGATACGGTTGTTGACCTATGAAGGATCAATTTCAAATCCATTCCAAGTCTGTAGGAACATCGTTGCAGGCAGAGCTGTTATTCTTGTCTTGTAGCAGAGACAAAAACTGAGTAGTGGAGGTAGTGGTTGTACACTTCGTACAATTGTACTTTGTCAACGCTCTTCAAAGAACAAGCATCCAATGCCTTCAAATTCATTTGAATTAGTCGTTGCTTCACTCTTCTGGTCTTCTGCAATGCTTAGACGAGATTAAATCCATTGAACAACTTGTGAAGCTTTAAGTCTTGCATCTTCTGATGAACTACAGCTTCTGGTGATCTTCAGCTTCTAATGAGATGCTTCTGATGAACTTGCTTCTGATGACGTCATCACTTCAGGAGCACTTTGTCTTCAGGAGCACTTTGACTTCATGAGCAGTTCTCTTCAGACGCTTTAAGCTTCTTTTTTGTTGATTCCTTTGCTCTCTTTTGTTCTTCTAGATCCTAATGATGATCTCAAAAAAAAATTCTATGGTCATGTACACTTGAACAAATATTAGCATATCTAATTGACAATTTTTAATATCTTGTTATCATCAAAACTCTAAAGAGGTAATGTTAAATACATTTTGTTCCAACAATCTCCCACTTTTTGATGATGACAAACATTAGTATTTAAAATTTTCAATTGTTCTTAATCTAATTAACAAGTTGACTTTTAGGGTACGAGGTTTGTAAGCTCCCTCTGAGTTATATTCTTGTTAATTAAATTCATCATTTAAGAACGTAATAACTCTCAGAATAATCTCACATTAAAAGACTAAGAGATAAGAAGATGGTCCTATTAATTTAAATTGTTTGAAATTAAATTAATGGGGCTCAGAGCCTTTAAATACTATACATCTACTCCCCCTTTTGTCATCAACAAAAAGATATAAAGTAAAGACAAAAAAGAAAGAGATGAGAAAAATGTAGTGAGAAATTCTGTAGTCACTAGTCATATAACGTAAAAGCAGTTCAAAAGTATAAACATTGTTCAGAAGTAGTAAGTGTTGGTCAGAAGCAGTAATTCAGAGGCACAAATATGTAAGTAGAAACATGTAAAGATACAAATAACAGAAATAAACAAGCCAGGGTTGTGCAACTAAGTTTTGGCTTGTTTTTGGAACATCTCCATCATTTGTTTCATCATCCTTTGTGTTTCTTCAGCTGGTTGCTTCATTTCTTGCTTGAATTCTTCATTGCTGTTGAGGACTTGCATTCAACCAGCAGTAGCTTCTGTTCAAGAACTTCTTTTCTAAGCTGCTTGTTTTCCTTTTCCAATTCAGCATTCTTTTGCAGCAAGGCTAGTTATGTAGATACTAGTTTGACATTAACCTTTGACAACCAGTTGATGTTTAGCTCTCTTGGGTGTATTCATGTTGGAATAAAGTCTGTAGCATTCGTTGCTCTTAAGCTAAGAGGAGTACGCACCCAAGTTCTCAGCACTTGCACTTCTTGAAGATTGCTATCAACCCCTTTCAGCCACTCTTGAAGCTTTCCTTGAGCAGAGTCCTGAGCATCAAGACATGATCTCTGGAGTTCAGTCAAGACATAGTCCACTCTTTCCTTTAATATCTTCCACAGCTTCTCATAGCTATCCTCATGAATGAGATTGTTCCTTGCTTGAACTAAGTTGTTCAGCTCCTGAAAAATGTTCTCACACACATATGCTAGAATAGTAGAATCTAGAAACAAGGTGGGTGGAGAAGGGACATTTGTTCTGCAGGAGCACAAGGTTGAATGGCTAAGTTGGATGATGAGGGTTGGTCATTTACTGAAGTTTCAGGTTCAGCAAAGGTGTTGGTTGTTGATAATTGGCTATTTATGGTTTGTTCAAAAACACTAAGTTCAGGAACAGGTTGTTCAGGAACATAATCTATGTTGGTGATTGAGGAAATTTGTTGGTTAGGTTCATGTTGTTGGGGGCTTTCTGTCATAACTTCATTAGAAGCTATGTAAGAGGCTTTATCTTGGTTTGACTCATACTCAGGTAGTTCACCTGAATAATGATCTACAAGGTTTTGTATTATTGATGGTTCAGAGGTCTCTGTAGATGTTTGAGTTGATTGTATTGGAGAATTTGATTTAGATGATGATACATCAATATTAGCAATATCTTTCCTTGTGTGATCACTTCAAGCTAATGTGGTTGCAGAAGCTTTAAGCAAGAAGACGTTGCACATGTCCTCTATGATGGTAAAGGAGTTTGAGTTGCTTGAGCAATTTAGAGATTTGAGCCTAGTTTGTGAGATGTCACCCTAGAGTGTGCGGTTGGGTATGTTGAAGATCAATAGTGATTTCTGGAACAGTATCAAGGAAGCGCAGAAAATTGATGTCAAGTTAGTGGATTTAATGGTTTCTAGTAATCAAACTGTAGATGGTGACTTCAAGGTTGATGATCGAGGTGTGTTGAGATTCAGAGGAAGAATTTGTATTCCTGATGATGATGAGTTGAAAAATTTGATTTTGGAAGAAAGTCACAGAAGTAGCTTAAGTATTCATCCAGGAGCTACAAAGATGTATCATGACTTGAAGAAATTGTTTTGGTAGTCCGGGTTGAAACGTGATTTTGCATAGTTTATGCATGTTTGACTTGTCAGAAGTCTAAGGTTGAACATCAAAAGCCTGCAGGGTTGTTAACACCATTAGATGTGCCAGAATGGAAGTGGGACAGCATCTCCATGGATTTTGTGACTAGTTTACCGAATACTCCGAGGGGACATGATGCCATTTGGGTTGTCGTTGATAGGTTGACAAAGTCGGCGCATTTTATTTCGATCAATATTAGTTTTCCAGTAGCTCAGTTGGCGGAGATCTACATTCATAATATTGTGAAGTTGCATGGTGTTCCATCGAGTATTGTGTCGGACAGAGATCTGAGGTTTACTTCAAGGTTTTGGAAGAGTCTGCAAGAGGCCTTGGGTTCAAATTTGAGGTTGAGTTCGGCTTATCATCCGCAAACTGATGGTCAGTCGGAGAGAACGATTCAGTCATTGGAGGATTTGCTGAGAGTGTGCGTACTCGAGCAAGGTGGAGCTTGGTGTAACGCCCTCTTTAATTATTTAATTATTTTATTAGATGATATAGTATATTATTATATATTATAAGATTTTTGATGATTATATGACGTATTTGTGATGTGCGACGAGATATTATTTTATTGTTTAATAAATAATATAAGTGATGTTTATTTGAATATTTATTTGATAAATAAATGGATTTGTTGGAAAAATAGATAATTTTAAGAGATGGGGTTATATTTATAAATAAGAAGAGTTGTGAGGGTTGGGATAGAATTAATTAAGTTGAGAGGGAGTATATAAGAGAAGTAGGTTAAGAGAAATAGAGTACGCGTTGTCAGACATGGGAAAAGAAGAGGAAACGGTTCAAGAAGGGAGAAGAGGCTAGGCTGCATTCTGCACAATTTTCCAGGTAAGGGTGAGCCTAACTTCAGTAATTTTAATGTTAAATCATCTGTTATCGATTAGCCTAGAGGTTGGGAAGAATTGAGATGAGTTTGTGAATTAGGGTTGTGATGATTTTTGATGAATTGATGAGATTTTGTGTTGTAAGGCTGTAGAAACTTGATACAGAACCTAGATTATCCCCTAGGACAACATTGCTGATGAATTAGAGGTTTAATTGGAGAGTTTGGGGATGTTTTGATGAGGTTTGGTTTGAACCCGTGTGGGTTCTGAGATCGCTCGCCTGTGGCGAGTGATCACTCGCCGTGGCGAGTAACCCTTTGTTGCTCGCGAGGCGAGCAGTATAGCTCGCCGTGGCGAGCTTGTCCCTTAAATTTAGGACTTTTGCCAAACTTGAGACGTTTTTGAGTGCCTTGTTATTTATAGAGATGATCTGTGAAGTTGGTTTAGCCAAATTGGATTTAGAAAACCTTAAAACGGAGATTTTGGTGAAAAATGTCAAAAAGGCCGAGAGCACCCAGGATTTCTCGCCTGCAGCTCGCCCCCAACTCGCCTTTGGCGAGTAAGCTGTTGTGAGTACTCGCCTGTGGCGAGCAGATCACTCGCTGTGGCGAGTTAGATGGTTCAGGACTGATTGTTCGTTTTGCGATATGTTTCGCATGAGACTTTGAGAGGAGACATTTGGGTAGTATTTAGAGATGTTTTATATCCTTAGATGTAATCTGTAATGAGGATTGCTGATGATTCCTTTATGATGTTGATAAATGATGTATTGTTGATAATAAGTGATGTTTGAATATGACTTATGTGATTATGATGATATTATGTGTTGTGATGTATATGATTAATGAGATGAGGATCTGCCATGTAACTGTTATAACTGCATGTGTCAGTCTTGCATTATGAATGATGTTTTGAGAAATTGAAAATAATTATTAAACGACGAGTCCATGCATTTGCATAATTATGAGACGGTGGAGCTTTATGCTCAAAGCGACGGTCGAGCATTTGCTCAAAGCGACGGTGAAGCATATTAATGCTACAAATATATGGTACCACATGCATGATGTTGAGACGTTAAGAGTTGCATTTAGTTGAGTCAATTGTTGACATATTATGAGACGATGTTTGAGACGTTGATGTGTGTGTTTAAAGATGTTTATGATGATGTACGATGTGTTATAACAACCTGATTATGTGTTGGATTATGTTGTTAATCTTGATATTTGATTTATTCATTAATATTATTGTTGTGAATCTCACCCCTTCTGCTGGAATTGCCGCCTTGTGGGCAAGTGCAGGTAACCAGTCTTAGATGCGATGATGCGAGGAGTCTTGTGTGACGTAGGATTGCTCTGATATGTAACGGATGGGGTCTTTATTTTGGGTATATTCCTTTATGTATCATGTTTGAATAAATGATGACCTTAAGATTTTATTGGTGTGAGACTTAAATATTTTGAGATGTTTGGATGGCTTTGAGCCAAGACTATTTATGAAGATGAGACTTTTGAATTCCGCTGCTATAAATGACTATTTTTGCGAGGGATAATTTATTATCTAATTTGTTTTCAAGATGAAATGTGACACTCCTTTTGAGATGTACTCTGATTTATGTTTTTATTTAAGTGAAATTTTTAAGACGGGAAATTGGGGTGTTACACTTGGGATAGTCATCTACCGTTGATAGAGTTCATGTACAACAACAGTTACCATTCCAATATTGGTATGGCACCGTTTGAAGCTTTGTATGGTCGGAGGTGCAAAACTCCAGTGTGTTGGTTTGAGTCGGGGGAAAGTGTAGTGTTGGGACCAGAATTAGTTCATCAGACTACGGAAAAAGGTCAAGTTTATAAGGGAAAAGATGAAAGCGTCACAGAGTCGACAGAAGAGTTACCATGACAAACGTAGAAAGGCCCTTGAGTTCCAAGAGGGAGATCATGTGTTTCTGAGGGTCACTCCATTGACAGGTGTAGGTCGTGCGTTGAAGTCTAAGAAATTGACTCCGAAGTTTATTGGTCCATACCAGATATCTTAGAGGATTGGAACAGTGGCATACAGAGTGGGTTTGCCACCACATCTTTCGAATTTGCGTGACGTGTTCCATGTGTCGCAACTTCGGAAGTATGTAGCGGATCCTTCGCATGTGATTCCAAGAGATGATGTACAAGTTAGAGACAACCTTACAGTTGAGACCTTACCGTTGAGAATCGAAGATCGTGAGGTGAAGAAGTTGAGAGGCAAGGATATACCTCTAGTGAAAGTTGTTTGGGGAGGAGTAACTGGTGAAAGCATGACATGGGAGCTGGAGAATAAGATGCCAGAGTCTTATCCGGAGTTGTTTACTTTAGGTAATATTTCGAGGACGAAATTCTCTAAGTTAGGGAGAGTTGTAACGCCCTAGTTGTTATTTAATTATTTTTGATTTATTTAGAGTCCTTTTATGATTTAAATAAATATTGTTGATGGTGTGGTGTGGAGTGGTGTGGTGTATTTTATTGGATGGTTTATTTTTAATATTTATTAGATTAATGTGAAAAATAGAATTATTTGGAGTTTGGGGGTTACTTTTTAATTAAAGGAATTAAGTGGGAGTTAATTAGAATTAAGGGAGTTAAGTAAGGAGTTAGAGAAGTCAGAAACAGTTTCACGTACTGTCAGTTTTTGGGAGAAAAAGCAAGGGAAGAGCCAAGAGAGAAGATTCTGATTTTGGGGAGCTTTGTTGATCGAATTAAGGTAAGGGTGAGACTATCTCTTAATAATAATGGATTATATAATTTTGATTTTGGGTTTAACATGGTTTTTAGTGGTAATTGGGAATTAAGGGTTAGGTTTTGGTGTATGAATTTTTGAATGGAAAAGGTGTATAGAGCATTAGAATAGCGTTAGAGTGCATTCAGGTTGTAGACAGTAACTTATTACACTTCTGTAAACCGTTTTGAGGATTGAAATTGAGAAAAATGGGATTTTTGGGAGAAAACTGCATTCTGCCCGTACAGACATTCATCGCTCGCCACGACGAGTAGCATGACTCGCCACGACGAGTGAGCAATGTTCATAGCTCGCCTCGCGAGCAAAACCACTCGCCATAGCGAGTAAGGGCATTAGAAATCATGATTTTTGAAGTGTTGTTATAAGACGTAAGTTGGATAGTTTTAAGTGCCTAGATGTTTTTAGAGAGGACTAGGACAATTTTTAGATTAAAAAGATGAATAGGGAGCTTAAAAATGAAGTTTTGGTGAGAAAAATGTCAAAAAGGCCGAGAGCATTCAGTTTTACTCGCCTTCAGCTCGCCCCTAGCTCGCCTGAGGCGAGTAACCCATTCCTTGAGTTCGCCATGGCGAGTAGATTTACTCGCCGAGGTGAGTTGCCCAGAACCTGAAGCGGTTTCTCCGCATTTGAATACTTGTTGATTGAATTCTTGTGAGGATAATGATTATGATTAATTGTGTTATTTTACTGGAGCTGTTGAATTAAGGATTTCCTTTGTTGATGGCTGATTATGTGTATTTATATATAAATAAGTTATACATGTTGTTGAATTTCTTCGCAAAGGTTGAAGTATATTTGGTTGAGTTGTTGGGAGTGTGAGTCATATTTATATATATGCATTGTTGAGTAGTAGTTGAGTTGTATGTTGATATACACAAGTGGAGTCCATTGCATAATCATAATTTGGTGGGGGCTCATGCCCTGGAACGTCTTGTCGTTCAATTTGGTGAGGGCTCATGCCCTGTAAATGCTAGTTCATTCAATTTTGGTGAGGGCTTATGCCCTGTGAATGCTTTAACCATTCAAATTGGTGAGGGCTTATGCCCTGGAATACCTTGTCATTCAAACGCGTTAAATGGTACCACATGCATGTGCATTGTCACATTTTGTCGTTGAGTCATTTTGGTGTTGTCATGTCATTGCATGAGTCGTCGTTGTTGGTTGAGTTGTCGGTGTATTACTGGTTGAAATGGGATATATTGTTAAGATGTTGACCATGAATTATATATGAGTATATTGGAGTATTTGATGATAATATGGTCTTAGATTCAATTGATGAATTATATTTCTATTATTATTGATTGTGAATCTCACCCCTTCTGCTTGAAAATGTTGCCCTTCGTATGGGTAACTTGCAGGTGATCCTGAGTAGTAGAAGTGGTGGCTCAAGTGTCTTAGGGGTCTGATACGTAACGGGATGGGAATTGTTATTGTGTTTTTCATTCCTTATGTATCAAATTTTAAACCATGTTGTTGGAGATTTGTTTGTTGTTGACTTTAATGCTAATGACTAATTATGTAGAAGCCTTTGTGCTAGCATCATTGATGACATTTGAATGTTAAATGATTTTATGAATATTCCGCTGCAATGTATGGATAATTTATCAAAGTTAATTTGATAAATAGTATTTCATTCTATTTAAGAATTTTTGAAAAGCAGTGTGACACGCCTGTTTGTTTGTTGAACTCTGATTTATTTGTTTTAATATAAATTGTTCGGATAACGGGGTGTTACAATTGGTATCAGAGCAGGTTGGTCCGTCCGACGAATTAGTAGAGTCGTGTCGAGCCACGTAGTGTCGTGTAATAACCTTACACTGTCTTTGTTGTTCTGATTGTTGCTTGCGAAGTAGAATTTCAAGATGGCTGGGAGAAACGATGATGCTATTGCTGCTGCACTTGAAGCTGTTGCTCAAGCGGTAGGACAACAGCCGAATGTTGGTGCTGGTAATGAGGGAGTGAGAATGCTGGAAACCTTTCTAAGGAATCATCCACCAACATTCTAAGGAAGATATGATCCGGATGGAGCTCAAAAGTGGCTTAAAGAGGTTGAGAGAATCTTCAGGGTCATGCAGTGCAGTGAAGCACAGAAGCTGCGTTTTGGTACGCACATGTTGGCTGAAGAGGCAGATGACTAGTGGGTGAGTCTTCTACCTATCTTAGAGCAAGATGGAGCTGAAGTAACCTGGGCTATGTTCATGAGAGAGTTTCTGGACAGGTATTTTCCGGAGGATGTCCGAGGTAAGAAAGAGATTGAATTCCTGGAGTTGAAGCAGGGAGATATGTCTGTAACTGAGTATGCTGCGAAATTTGTGGAGCTTGCCAAATTCTACCCACATTATACCGCCGAGACTGCTGAGTTCTCAAAGTGCATAAAGTTTGAGAATGGTCTGCGTGCTGATATAAAGCGGGCCATTGGTTATCAGAAAATAAGGAATTTTTCCGAGTTGGTAAGCAGCTGTAGGATTTATGAAGAGGATACGAAAGCTCATTATAAGGTGATGAGTGAGCGTAGAGATAAGGGACAACAGAGTCGTCCGAAACCGTATAGTGCCCCAGCAGACAAGGGTAAACAGAGACTGAATGATGAGAGGAGGCCCAAGGGGAGAGATGCTCCTACCGAGATTGTTTGTTTCAAGTGTGGCGAAAAGGGCCACAAGAGTAATGTTTGCGGTCGTGACGAGAACAAGTGTTTCTGATGTGGGAAGAAAGGTCACACGGTAGCGGAGTGCAAGCGTGGTGACATTGTCTGCTACAACTGTGATGAGGAGGGTCATCTTAGTACGCAGTGTAAGAAGCCTAGGAAGACTCAGGCTAGTGGCAAGGTGTTTGCATTGACCGGTACGCAAACTATTAATGAGGACCGACTTATCAGAGGTACTTGTTTCTTTAATAGTATTCCTTTAATTGCTATTATTGATACTGGTGCTACTCATTGTTTCATTGCCATTGATTGTGCACATAAGTTGGGTCTGATTATGTCTGATATGAATGGAGAAATGGTTGTTGAAACTCCAGCTAAGGGTTCAGTAACTACTTCTCTTGTTTGTTTGAGTTGTCCGTTGTCTATGTTTGGTAGAGACTTTGAAGTTGATCTTGTATGTTTGCCGTTGACAGGTATGGATGTGATATTTGAGATGAACTGGTTAGATTATAACCGTGTTCATATCAACTGTTTTAGTAAGACGGTACATTTCTCTTCTGCTGAGGAAGAAAGCGAAGCTGAGTTTTTGACTACTAAGCAGCTGAAGCAATTAGAGCGTGATGGGATCTTAATGTTTTCCTTGATACCATCCTTGTCGATAGAGAATCGGGCCGTGATTGATAGATTGCCGCTTGTGAATGAATTTCCAAAAGTTTTTCCTGATGAGATTCCTGATGTGCCACCAGAAAGAGAGGTTGAATTTTCAATTGACCTTGTTCCAGGAACGAAGCCGGTGTCGATGGCACCTTATCGTATGTCGGCGTCCGAGTTAGCTGAGTTGAGGAAATAGTTGGAGGATTTACTTGATAAGAAATTTGTAAGATCAAGTGTTTCACCATGGGCAGCGCCGGTGTTGTTGGTTAAGAAGAAAGATGGTAGCATGAGATTGTGTATTGATTATCGTCAGTTGAATAAAGTGACGATAAAGAACAGATATCCGCTTCCGAGAATTGATGATTTGATGGATCAGCTGGTGGGTGCTCGTGTGTTTAGTAAAATCGATTTGAGGTCAGGTTACCATCAAATTAAAGTGAAGGATGAGGATATGCAGAAGACGGCCTTTAGGACGTGATATGGACATTATGAGTATAAAGTGATGCCTTTCGGTGTTACAAATGCACCAGGTGTGTTTATGGAGTACATGAATAGAATTTTCCATGCCTTTTTGGATCAGTTTGTAGTTGTGTTCATTGATGACATCTTGATTTATTCTAAGATTGAGGAAGAGCATGCAGAACATCTAAAGATTGTGTTGCAAGCGTTGAAAGAAAAGAAGTTGTATGCCAAGTTATCTAAATGTCAATTCTGGTTAAGTGAAGTCAGTTTTCTTGGCCATATTATTTCTGGTAGTGGTATTGCAATTGTAGACCCATCAAAAGTTGATGCAGTATCACAATGGGAGACTCTGAAGTCGGTTACTGAGATTAGATCTTTTCTAGGTTTAACTGGTTATTACCGCAGGTTTATAGAAGGATTTTCGAAGTTGGCACTTCCATTGACTCAGTTGTCTGTAAAGGTAAATCTTTTGTGTGGAATGCTCAGTGTGAGGATAGTTTCAATGAATTGAAGCGCAGGTTGACGACTGCTCCAATTTTAATTTTACCAAAGCCAGATGAACCTTTTGTTGTATATTGTGATGCGTCCAAGTTGGGCTTGGGAGGTGTACTTATGCAGGATGGCAAGGTGGAGGCTTAAGCTTCGAGACAGTTGAGAATAAAGTGATGCCTTTTAGAGAAATTGATGGGCTCATCATGCTTTGAAGTTTTGGAAGTTGATCCTTCTGCATGCGTCATGATTGAAGTTTTTTCGGTTAAACGGCGAAAGAAATGATAAACGTTTTCTGGGAAAAGGTTTGAAATTTGCAAGGGTTTTGATGAGAGTATTTATGAAGAAGAAGAAGGAATAGTGAAAATTTTCTAAAGGTATAAAATGGAAAGGTAAAGGTAAGTACCTTTTTGTTTTATAACCTTTGATCTGGACAAGTGTCAACATCTTGCGTTGACAATTTATTCTTTTTAATAATAAAATTGGTAGTTCCCAATGACTGAGAACGTGGCCCACTAGCCATGGTGGGGACACCATAAAGGTTTCTTTGAACTGCTTCTCTAGACCATGACGTCACGAATTTTATTTCGATTGATGCTAGGGGTCAGAAACATCTTCTTCTCCCTATCGAAGGATGAGTCGAAAATGACGTTTCTGGGGGGAAATTTGTTAGCCAATATTTTTAAGGCTATCATTAAATGCAATCAAATAAGTTGACCTTGTAATCGAAGGAATTGTTCTCGAATTGTTCTCTTATTCTTATCGAATATGGACCTGCTGGGGATACTTGGAAGCGCGTGTCTCGGTTCGACAGATGGAAATTCTCGAAGGGCAGTTTTTTGGATAAGGTCAAATCAACGGATATTTCGAAGAAACATTCGAAATTCAAATCGAATGGATAAGTTAGTTTACTGCAGTTATCATTTTAAATTTGAATCTAGGTAGTTATTTTTATTTGTATAAATAGTAGTTTTTCCCTAAGGAAAAAGGGTCACAATTCAATCATACAAAAAACTTACACTCAAATTATCCGCATGGAAGAGAGAAACGAGTCACAAGTTGCAATGTATGAACATGTGTACCAATTTACATTCAATCAATGCAATTTAAGTTTGTTTTCTTAAATGTCTTTGCAATTTACTTGTTTCTTTTTGAGCAATTCATTTACTTTTATTTACATCGATTTCGATATAGTTCAACTGGGTTGAATTCGATTGCTTTTTATTTTCTTTTATCAAGTTCTTCAAGAACAATATTAAACTTCTGGAAATAAAAAACACAATATGTCCCTAAGATTTACTAGTTGATCTTGCAAGTAAACATTTTTAAACCAGCGGTTGTTTACCAAAAATCATTGTAAACAGTGATAAAATCTCATCAAGTCATAAAATGCAAATGAAGACACACACCCTAGCAGAGTCCGACACATTAAGACTGAAAACGATGAGGTAGCTCCAAAGCTAGCCTCCAGCATACTCACCAAGCAAAGAAACTAGTCATGCATATCGTCTACCCATTCATAAGAATAAGGCAGACGGTCAACTAAACGACCACTTGGGTTAGTTCACAATTAAAGTATAATCAAATGAAAGTGAAACAACATAATTAAATTCAAAATGATTAAATAATGAATCATTAAATTATTCACAACAACTCAACATCATTAGCATACATCAAGCATACGAGCATAATAGTCATACAAGTACACTTTCAACATCTTCACATATTCACTAAATTTCACAAAGCACGTAGTTCACCAAGTTCACCAATGTACATAAAACGCCAAAGTTCACCAAGCATATAATCAAATATGACACATTTAAAAAATAATCAAATGCATGCAATGCGCCTAGACATGACTTTATATGCATGTGGCACCGGTCGTCGTCATTTGAGTACAAAGTATTCTAGTCGTCTTCGTTGGATATAAATATCCTAGTCGTCTTCATTGGATATAAATATCCTACTTGACACTTATGAATGCATGAACATATGACTCAATAATGCATATGTTCAACAACAAATTGTCATCATTTTCGTCTTCATTTTTCATACATGCATTCATCATCAATAACGTCGTATGTAATAATATATCAGCATAATTCATCATCAACAACAATCAACTTAAGAATCAACAAAGTTCCAAAATCACATTTCACATCAAGGCGGACAACTAACCATATCATGGCATTCAACATATTAAACACCCAATCATCATCAATTCGTCATCATTCTATCATATAAACATGAAATACATTCCACTTATAAGTTTTTTAATCATAAAACTTGATTTCGGTAAAGTTTGTCTATTTTCGT
This sequence comes from Medicago lupulina, assembly GCA_958299785.1. Lineage (NCBI taxonomy): Eukaryota > Viridiplantae > Streptophyta > Magnoliopsida > Fabales > Fabaceae > Medicago > Medicago lupulina. The sequence goes on from OY283139.1 coordinate 66,919,796, forward strand.
AAAATTGTCTATTCTCAAATATTTCACTCAAAATGAAGTTTCAATTATCAATCATACACTCAAGACATCCCTACATATCACCCATCATCTAGGGAAAACATCCACGGCATTTTTGTTTCACAAATTTACTTCGTTTTCCAAAATTTCACAAGTTTGTCTCATTTTGAACATGCTTCAATCCCAATTCATTTTCAAGTAAAATCAAGTTAGACCACTTCTAAACATCACAAATTCATGATTAAATACTCATTTAATCACTATAAAAACTTCCTTAAACTCAATATTAATTTTGAGGATGTTTCATGGTTTAGTGAAAAAGTTATGATAAAGTTTCATGAAAAATGTCATATGACCTATGTGTAGTAATGTGGCCATAAATCAAGTTCTAGAAAGCATTGTGAAGTGAGACCAAAGCCATTATAAAGGTAACATCCATATGTAAAACTTTCATGTTTACAACTAAGGTTGAATCAATTGAAAACAAGTCAAAGAGAAACAATGATACGATTCAAAATTGTCTAAATCGATTCAAATCCATCCAGATGCAGATTGATACGATTCAAAATTTCTTGAATCGATTCAATGGCCTGGAAAACACATTTTTAGCTTCGGGTTCATCCTCAAATCATCCCAAAAATCCCTATTTTGATCCTCAACATACCCAAAACGATAAAAATCATTTTCCAAGGTTCAAATACACAATTTAGAATCTTTTTACAACAATACAAAACTTATACTTCAATTCACTTAATTCATCAAGGTTCCAACAACAACAACTTACACACAACAACACATATATCACACCCAATTCATGAATTAACATCAACAACATCCCACACATAAATTCATGGATTAATAATCAACAACAAAAACATCATTTTAAACCAAAACTTCAAAATTAACATTTCTATATGATTAAACCATGAAATTTAAGCACTCAAACCAGGTTTCTAACAATTTTCACTTATTCAAACTTATCACATAATCATGTGCACGAAAATCGTCATAAAAAATCACAAAAAGTCATAATTCACAATAATCACTTATGGCCCCTAATCAAAAGTTGAAATTATAGCTTAATTATGAAAAGGATCCATCCCACTTACCTCTAACTTCAAGGATCCTAGCTATGACTTCAATTTAACTCTTAGCTCTTCAAACCTTAAGCTCTCTCTCTAGCTTAATCTTTTTTCCTCTTGTGATCTACTTTCTCTCTCTACCTCTTATGTTTTTGTGAAATGAAATAATGAGTGGCTTAACCTAATTTCTGATAAGAGTTATGTTTATATACCACCTTCTAATTGGGTTAGGTTTCTAATTATCATAACGGACCTAACATTTTTACCAACTAATTCTCAAAAGTTACTGCTCACTTAAACCGTCAAAACACCGAATAATTACGGTCTCTAAATAATTACCCCCAACTCACTAGTCACTTAGTAAAAATAATCATTCTCACCAAAACATCAAAAATAACCTTTTTAATAAAAATGACTAATTTACTTTTGCTCGTCAAATGACAAGATATCCTTAGTCTAAAAATGGCTAAAATACTCTTCTAAATCAAAAATCCACTAGTCCCGAATAAAATACACAGAGACAAATAATCACACACAAGTACATATAAACACACATAAAAATTAAACAAAATAATTCTAATGAAAAACGGATTGTAACACACTTATTTTACATATTTAATTTAACAAACACGCAAGCAAATAGGAAAAACAAAGGTGACTTTTGTTTATTTATAGTTAGCGTATACTCAACAATGGATTTTGGAGAAGCCTTTTCCACGTGTTCAACCTACGTGCCACCAAGCTAGCTTGTCATTGCTTTTATGCCAGAAAGTATATTGGCAGAGAACATAATCAACAAAGTATGAAATACAAGTTGTCAAAATATGCATGAATGCAGCAAAATAACAAAGCCTAAGTTAGTAATTCCATCACGTCACTTTGATGGCATAATTCTTAAAATAAGTATAGCATCAAACATGGGATAACAAGCAAAGTGTTAAGGAAAAGAGCAGAAATTAAATTCCCTTTTGCCAGGGAAAGTCTTGGGGGAAGAGAAAGTTTTATGAGATAATAATTTTTCTGTCTTTTCATTCCTCTCATCTCAGCATATATGCCTTGATGTTACACAATTATTCCTAGGATTGCAGGATCTTAAGACACTTGTCTCAATCCAAGAGCTAATAGATAAATAACAAAAATACTAAATAAATTTATTCTTGTCCTTATCAGGACCCTAACGGTCATGGAATACTAGCAGGGGACAACACATGCTTTTTGTCCATATTCTGGATGATTCTAGAGACAATAATCAATCCCTAAAACGGCTAGGTTTCTTGATTTCCCTCTTGTGTCTTTCTTTTGGGCCTTGACCCGAGTTGTTGTTTGTTTCCGTTGGGCCTTTTTCTTCATTTTCCTTTCTTTGCTTTGTAACATTACCATACTCATTGAGACAAATCTTGTCCTCAAGATTAAAGTCTGGATACTTAGATTGAATCATTGATATGTTCTCCCAGGTTGCTTCAGCAGATGGGAATCCTTCCCATTGGATTAAAACCTCAGCAATGTCACCAGGCAAGCGCCGATGATCCAGGACAGCAATGGGGGTTGGAACTGACGGAGGAAAAATAGTTGGGTCTGGTAGGGGTGAAATCTGATTAGAGGGTTGGCCTTGACACAATTTTAGCAGTGATACATGAAATACTGGGTGAATTCTGGAGGAAGGTGGCAGTTCTAGCTCATAAGCCACAGGACCAATGCGTTTAGTAATGCGGAAAGGACCATAGTATCGTTTTGCTAGTTTTTGTGAGGCGCGGTGCTGGACTGAGCTTTGACGATATGGCTGTAGCTTCAAATAAACCCATTGATCGACCTCAAATTCTTTGTCTTTGCGGTGGAGGTTGGTCTGCTGAATCATGCGGTTCCTTGCGCGGGAGAGGTTCTCCTTCAGAATTTTAATGATTCGGGCCTTGTTGCTGAGTAATTCATCAAGTGTTTGAATTTTAGATTTGCCGGCGGTATAAGGGACTAAAACTGGAGGTTTACGACCGTAGAGGGCCTCAAAAGGAGTCATCCCAATGGCCGAGTGGTGTGAGGTGTTGTACCAAAATTCAGCGAGGGAGAGGAAACGAACCCAAAGTCGTGGTTCGTCACTAACAAAACAGCGAAGGTAAGTCTGCAGACAACGATTTAAAACCTCGGTTTGGCCATCGGTTTGTGGATGATAAGAACTACTAAAACAGAGTGTTGTGCCAAGAGATTTGAACAGGGAACGCCAAAACTGACTGATGAAGATACGGTCACGATCACTGACAATTGTTTTGGGAGCACCATGAAGTTTGTAAATTTCGGCAACAAAGATTGGGGCTAAGGTGGCAGCAGTGTAGTTGGTAGGTAAGGAAATGAAGTGGGCAAACTTGGTAAGGCGGTCAACAATGACCCAAATGGCAGTCTTGTTTTGGGAGGTTGGGAGGTGTGTGATAAAATCCATGGATATATCATCCCACACTTGTTGAGGAAGTGGAAGGGGTTGAATGAGGCCATAAGGTGCATGAGTGTTATATTTGTTGTGTTGGCATGTGTTGCAAGTGTTGACAAAGCGTTTAATCTCCTTGTGCATACCTGGCCAATAGAAGGACGCGGAGACGCGAGCAAGTGTTGCTTGAATACCAGAGTGGCCGCCGAGTGGTGATGCATGAAATTCCTGAAGTATTTCGGCGGTGAGGCCTGTTTCTGCCGGAATGAACAATCTGCCTTTGAAATACAATAACCCTGACTTGTATGTGAAATTCTGCAGCATCTTAACATCTTCCTGCGCCTTAGTAACCAGCTTCTGACCTGCAGGAGTAGTAGCAAAAAATTTCTGCAATTTAGGAATCAAAGGGGAAAAAGGAGAACTAACAATTGCACAAATCCCATCAATCGGTGCCTCGGTAATTCGAGATAACGCATCCGCAACAACATTTTCTTTGCCTGGTTTGTAATGGATTTCGTAGTTGTATCCAACTAACTTAGTTAACCATTTTTGTTGCTCGGGAGTTTGAATGATTTGGTTCATGAGGCATTTGAGGCTTTTATGGTCAGTGAAGATTTTAAAGGTGGACCCAAGCAAATATTGTCTCCATTTTTTTATAGCATCAGTGAGACCATATAACTCACGAACATATGTGGAAGATGCAGCTAGACGAGGGTTCAACTTTTTGCTGAAAAAGGCTAAGGGTCGAGAGTTTTGGGAGAGGACAGCACCTATGGCGGTGGTGGAGGCGTCAGTTGTGACCTCAAAAGGCTGTGTAAAGTCAGGTAAAGTGAGTGTAGGGAGGTTGATCATGGCATTTTTAAGTGTTTCAAATGCTTTTGTTGCTGCATCAGTCCATTTGAAGGCGTTGGCTTTGAGTAGATCAGTTAATGGGCTCGCAATTGAAGCATAATTGAGCACAAAACGGCGATAAAACCCAGTTAAGCCTAAGAAAGCACGCAAGGCTGTGAGGTTTTGTGGTGGAGGCCAAGAAACCATGGCTTGGATTTTTGTAGGATCAGCTTGCACACCTTTGGTGGATATGAGATGCCCAAGATAATCAACAGATTCCACACCAAACTGACACTTTGAAAGCTTGGCATAAAATTGGTTGACCGACAACAAGGATAAAACTTGTTCAATGTGGTTCAGGTGTGACTCCCATGTGGGGCTATAAATTAAGATGTCATCAAAAAATACCAAGGTGAATTTGCGGAGGAAGGGGCGTAAAAGGTCATTCATGGCCGCTTGGAAGGTGGAAGGGGCATTGGAGAGGCCGAAAGGCATCACAAGAAATTCATAGTGACCATCAAACGTACGAAATCCCGTTTTATGCACATCTTCGGGGACAAGACGGATTTGGTGGTAACCGGACCTTAAGTCAATTTTGGAGAAATATTTTGCACCGTGAAGTTCATCCAGAAGTTCATCAATTGTGGGAATGGGAAAACGATCTTTGATGGTGATGTTGTTGAGGGCCCTGTAGTCTACACAAAAACGCCAAGTGCCATCTTTTTTTTTGACAAGGAGAACGGGTGATGAGTATGGACTAGTGCTTGGTTGGATGATACCATCATATAACATTTCAGTGATGAGTTTGGTCATGGCCTCTTTTTGGTAGTGGGGGTAGCGGTAAGGTTTGATGTTAACGGGTGTGGCTGTGGGGGTGAGGTGAATATGGTGATCATGGTCTCGTGGTGGTGGAAGGTTGTTTGGTTTGGCAAATATATGAGAATATTGTTTGAGGAGGGTTTGCAAATCTGGATGTAAAGTGAGTAAAAACTGTTCATCAGTGAAAAGGCTGGGTGTTGTATCAGTAGTAGTTGTTGGTTGGGTTGGGATCATGGAAATGGAGTGAAAAGTGGCAATAGCATTGGTTTGGAACATACGGTTGAGCTGGTGGGCAGTAGCTTGGGTGATGGTGTTTGGCTTAGAGCCTTGAATGGTTATGAGTGTGTTATTGTGGTAAAACTGCATAGATGGGATAGTAAAATCTGATACAAAGGGTCCTAGGGTCTCTAACCATTGAACTCCTAAGACCACATCAGCACCTTGAACGGGTAGGACAAAAAGGGAAATTGTGAAATTGTGTTGGGCTATCATGAAGGGTGTATCTTTGCAAAGGCCAGTGCAGTGTAAATACTCGCCGTTTCCCACCATAACGGAGAAAGAAGATAACGGTTGGATTGGTAGGTGGAGGAAGGACGCAATACGGGGTTGGATGATGTTGTGGGAACTGCCGGAATCCACCAATACTGTGACCTTGTGGCCATATATGGTAGCTGTAAAGCGTAAGGTACGAGGTGAAGGATGTCCGGTAGCTGCTTGCAGAGATAGTTGAAAGAGTTCAGGATTAGGGGTAGGAGCATTGAGTTCTGTTGTTTTATCATTTTGTTCGGTTGGAAAAGTGGTAGCTTGGGGGTTAAGATCTATGAGGTTTGGGGGTTCTGGTGGCGTGAGAGTGGCACACAAGTTGTTTGGGAGAGGGTCTGATACGTCATCATCAAGGAGTAATAAGAAAAGCTTAGGTTTGCAGCGGTGGCCTTGATGGAAACGTTCATCGCAATTAAAGCATAGCCCTTGGGCGCGGCGCTGCTGCATTTCTGTTGGGTTTAAACGTTTGATTGGTAGTGAAGTTGTGGTAGTGTTGTTTTTTTGAAGTAAGTGGGGTGAGGGAGTGGGAAGTAGTGGTGGTTTGGGAGGTGGTTGTTTGGATATGGTTTGTTGAAAGGGTCGTGTGGCTGTGTGTTTGGATTCAATCAGCTTGGCTAGTCCGATGGCTTGAGAAACTGATGTGGGTTGGTGGATTGCTAGCTCATTTTGAATATGGAACTTAAGGCCAGAGACAAAACAGTCAACAATAGCGAGAGAAGAAAGACCAGTTACTCGGTTGCATAACCTTTCAAAATCACGTTGATATTCCGCAACGGAAGTTGTTTGTTTCAGCTTAAAGAGTGCTTGTTGGTGGTTGTCATAAGCTGAAGGACCGAATCGAACCTCGAGAGCGCTGGTGAAAGCATCCCAAGTTGAAAGGAGATTGTTGTTGAACATCCATTGGTACCAACTGAGAGCATCTCCGGTCATGTATCCAGCGACATGAGCTAGACGTTGATTTGGGGTTATGGAGTAGTGGGTAAAAAACTGGTTAGCCTGGAAAATCCAGTCTAGTGGGTTTGAGCCATCGAAAGGAAGGAGGCGAAGTTTAGGTGGTTTAAGGGTTGAATCTTGGGTTGAGTTTGTGAAACTGGGTGAGGCTTGGGAGTTGGTTGGTATTTGTGATTGCAGGGTCTCTATGGAGTTAACATATTGTTCATGTCTTTGGTCTTGAGTGTTTCGAAAAGTGGAAAAGGCTAGGGCCAGGTTGTTTATAGAGTCATGTAGTTGTTGAAGGGTAGGTGGTTCAGGTTGTTGTCTAGGAGGCATGATTGCAAGAAAACGAGAGCACCAATGTTAAGGAAAAGAGCAGAAATTAAATTCCCTTTTGCCAGGGAAAGTCTTGGGGGAAGAGAAAGTTTTATGAGATAATAATTTTCTGTCTTTTCATTCCTCTCATCTCAGCATATATGCCTTGATGTTACACAATTATTCCTAGGATTGCAGGATCTTAAGACACTTGTCTCAATCCAAGAGCTAATAGATAAATAACAAAAATACTAAATAAATTTATTCTTGTCCTTATCAGGACCCTAACGGTCATGGAATACTAGCAGGGGACAACACATGCTTTTTGTCCATATTCTGGATGATTCTAGAGACAATAATCAATCCCTAAAACGGCTAGGTTTCTTGATTTCCCTCTTGTGTCTTTCTTTTGGGCCTTGACCCGAGTTGTTGTTTGTTTCCGTTGGGCCTTTTTCTTCATTTTCCTTTCTTTGCTTTGTAACACAAAGTGTTATTTTTAGTCACGATCACATGCGAAACTTGAAACAAGTATCCTACTAGTATATGTGCTTCCAACTTTTCAATTTGCATTTTTTTTTTCGCTATTACGCCATCACCTACAATTTGTCCTACAATTATATTGTTATTTGTCAAGTGAGCACAGGAGTAACACACAGTAACTAAGTTTGATACTATTCCCAAATCTATTTTTCACTCTACATCATACATCTTAACAGCACATTCGGCACTCACCCAACCAAACAAACAAATACTCCTTAAAAACGGCTTCAAATGATACAAAAGTACCCATAACAGCCCAAAAAAAGGTAAAGGGATAAAAAAATATGAAATAGGCTTGTTAGATTGATTAGATGTGTTAAATATAATGTATGAACAAGGTATTTATAGTATGGCTATTGTCTATTAGTCAAACGATGTGGCCCATAGTACTGAAACTTCCATTCTGATAATTTTGCGGGTGTTACGTAAGAATTCCTTTTTTGGTTGGATCGTGGTGCTCCACGTTCAGCTTCAGTCTCCTCTTCTCAACATGGTCGTGTTGTCTCACTCATTCCTCAAAGAAGTTATTGGCGTTAAGAACATGGATTGTGGGTTTCTCGCGTCAGTGTTCAGTACCACTACGCTTTGAATCGATTCTGGACCCTTAATGACCCACGTTATGAATTAGTGTCCTTGAGAAAGAATCCATTCCTTTGCTCAGCTGCTCTAGCATTGCATATCCTTCCCTCGACTGCGGGAACTTCCTAGCTAAATAGTTTAATCGCTTATTTACTGACTTCGGTTAACAGGATAATTATTTTTAGGTGTAGATTTGGCACTACTTGTAAAACATGTTAGGTTGGCTTACACTTTTGTGTGTATTTATTACATCAAGTTTTTGCCTCAAGTCTTTGTATTTTTTTTTATTTTAACTAACTTTTTTCTTTGGGGTGAGAAAATGCTTTACAATTTCCTAATTCAAAAATGATTTTATCATTTTTATTTAAAAAATATAAAAAATAATAATTAATTGATTACAGACGAACAATTGTTTGTTTACAAATCAAATTCCCCAACATCACTCTTTAGTGGCTCATTTCCAAAAAAAAAAAAATGAAAACAATAGTGTCAAAAAAAATATAATTTGTGCATTATAATTGTTCTTTTTTTATGTCGGAAAAGGTTAAAAAAACACTAATTTATGGTAATAGTTTGTTTAATTACATATATTTGTCTCATGTCCGATTCTTACAATAAACTATAATTAATATATTATAATTATTCTTATTTTTATTCAAAAGATATAATCAAAATTAAATCTAATTAATTGATCATTGACAAATAATTGCCAGTAATTTTATTTAATCTTTATAAATTATAAGAAAAAAAATAATAGTCATTTTACGATCATTTATGATGGGATTCAAACTCAATACATTAGGGTTGCAAAACTAAACTATCTCCGTTGAACTAGCACCTCAAGTGCAGCTGTCTTGTGATTGATTTGTATGTTCTAACGACATTCTCTAGTGACTCTTCTGTAAAATTTATCATTCCCCCCACACCCCAACCTGAACTCATCAGTCAAGTTACCATTGACTAACACAGAAGTTGTTGTTAAACTAATACATTCCATAATCAAATTCCTCCAATAAGCAGGAAACCTCACCATAAACGTCACAACAACACTCCCATTCAACTTCTTTAAAATCAGTTTTGAATCGAATAAACTCTTTTAAAATCAGTTTTAAATCGAGTAAGCTTTTTTTCAACTTCTTTGTGTAATGCACCACTTCATTAGCAATTACAATGTCACCCAAAATTTGTTTATTTACAAAAGTTGATTGAGATTATGAAATTACATTATCAATAATTAACCTCAATCTGTTCGCCAAGACTTTAGCCAAATCTTTAGACATACACACCGAACTAAAGAAATCGGCCAAAAATCAAACAACCTCTGAGGAATAATAACCTTAGGAAACAGAGCTGTAAAAATATACAGTTAGAACTTTTAACCAACCTACCATTCAAATGAAACCCTCACAAGAATCTCATGAAATCAAGTTTAAGTTAAAAAAATATATAAATCATATATTTTGTAGGAATGCTAGTGGAGGCACATGCCCTAACCTGCAGCAAATATAACAATCCATGTAACTCAATAGGTATGGATCAGTTGACACCACAAGAATTATGAATAATTTTTTAAATTCATTACATCTCTTTATAATATTTTGAAAATAAAATAAAAAATATTACTGATAACTATTTCCATCCCCCTTCTAAATGTACATGATCAATCCTCCTTTCATAAAAGCACATCAGGTAAACAATCCTTAAGGATTCATTTCAAACTCAGCGAGTATATTATACTAATATCATTTATCTAGATGTTAAAGGTTAAGTATCAGCCCTACCATAATTAAGATGAAAAGTCCAATGAAATACTCACTATACTACTATCAGTTATCTAGATGTTAAAGGAAAAACAAAAGATGCAGTTGCAGAATTAGTTAGTGCAATATCTTGAGTACGACTTCCTCATTGATTTGTAGCAGCAATGCTGAAAATCGAATCTCTATCGACATAATTAGGTCTTAGTTCTCTAATGCTTCAGAGGGATGAGTAACTGTGCATATATGATTCAAGTTCCTTAACAAATTGTTGTGTAGAATGAAGTTCTTGCTACACCGGGAATTTAGCCTGGATAATTGATGGTGAGAAATATAATGGGGCTTTTTTTGCCTCCTGGCAAGATCGAGAACTAAAACATAGCTCCATCGGTTGAAATACTCGGGAATTGCATCGGATCTGGCTCTTCTAATCCACCAAAGTTACCAAACAACAACAAATCCTGGTTTGTAGAAACGACGGTGCGTCTTCTGTGCCACTGCCTAGTACTCTCAACTCTAGGTGCATGAGGTCGATCAGGAACTCTCAAACAAGTTTCTTTCAACTCCAACCGGCTAATATCATCGATCATTCCATTTCCATAAACTGGGATGATGTCGGTGTCAAGGACTTCTCCTTCACAAACAGGACACTCTTTAGCATTTGAATAAGCAGATGCCAATTGATAGAAGCATTCCCAACAAAACAAGTGACCACAGCTTGTCAAAACAGGATTATTTGCCGTATCCAAACATATATTACAATCAAAGAAGTTTCTAGTACGGCCCCCAACACCGTTCGCGGAAGTCACCATCCCCAACGCATTGGCAACTAAACAGGCAGCCTTCCTTTTGCATGTCTTCTCGCATTCCACTGTTGCTCCTTCAACCTCTTCCACAGTCATCCAGCTTTCATCATCTTGAACATTATCAGTTTTTGTTAACAATTCTCCTTCAAAATTAGTTATCTGAATTGGATTGTGACACTGTTGCCACTTCTGATTCTGTTTAGCTTTGAAAATGGCTTCAATCTGTTTCATTCTTTCTTCTATTCGGTCCTCATGCTTTTCACTCAAATCAAGCTCCATTACTTCAGTTCTCTATTTAAACCTATGCCATCAACAACATATTTCTAATGTTTCAATGTCCTAAAAAACAAAACAAACTTGATTCATATACTAAAAAATGAACAAAAATGCTAAGAACAAACTCTTTAAGAGACACATCTCAACAGACTCTCTTCTAATAGTTGAAATTTTCTAATAGTTGAAATTTATGTGGGTCCCACCAAATTATGTGGCTCGAGATAAATTATATGTGTTAGAGAATGTGTTCATAACACTTCTCGAAAATGAATGATGCAAACATTAACAAAAACATAAGCAGATCTACAATCTCAAACTTGCGATTGCATAATGCACAGTTAAATTGAATTGAGAGTAAAATTCCCCTGAACAAACCAAATATCTCACACTCACACACATAATTCATATTTTCAACAAGATATTCTAAATGTGATTTTGCCTCAAATTGGGAGACATAAAAACAAAACATTCAGGTTTAAATTAATCATTCTGAATTGGAAAAAGTTGATTAAAAAATCCAACAAATTAAAAACAAAACAGAAACACATAAACAAAACCCAATTTATTTATTTTTTAATATAACGAAGAAAAAAATTGATTCGGAGAAAAAGAAAGGAATTTGAGGAATTAAATTACCAGATTAGAGTTGAAATGAGGTGAGGTTTTTACGGTTAAATGAAGAAGAAAAGAAGGTTTTGATATTTGATGGCGATGAAGAATCGAAAGCTTTTGAAATCTGAATGCAATTTCAGAAACCGTTTTCATTCTCCATCATCAACACAAAACTCTCACACTGCGTTTTCTTTCTTCTATTCTTGGTTAAAACCTTCGTTTGATTCTTACAAAGGTGACATAAAACATTTCCGATGTATATAAAAAACAAAAGGCTCCGTTATATTATTCAAAAACGTTCTTTTCTTTTTGGCTCTTTTACCAAAAGTCCCTTTTTTGTTTTTTTGTTCGAAAACCAACTCTTATGAAAAAGTTCCTTTATTTAATTGATTTTTTTTTTCTGACCCAATTAAAAAAAATGATATATTTGACCCTGTTTGAAAAAAATTTACGCAAATGACCCACTTTCAAATTAATTTTTTTTTTTGGTCGTTTTCCCCATTACCGCCATTTGGTTTGGCGGTAATGGGCTGCCTTTTCTGCACCCCCAGTCCGCCATCTGCATCGGTCACGTCATGCAATTTTTTTTTATTTTTTTTTAATTCATTACCGCCATTTCGATTGGCCGTAATGAATTTTTTATTTTTTTTCGTTTTTTATTTTTTTGGCAATATATAAGGAATTTAAATTAATTAAAAAAAATTTAATTAAAAAAAAGTTAATAAATATATATTAATGAAAATTGTTAATAAATAAAAATATTATTCATAGTGTTAGAAATAAAAAATAAAAACACATAATACATAACGGTATTAACTAGCGTTTTGGATTGGTCGGACAATTTCTCCTAATATGACCTGGATGCCGACACAACCCACACAGTTTCGGTGTCGGTATCCTTTCTTCCACCTCCTCGTCCATTTCAGTCCGTATGCGAGTACTATTGGGTCGACCTTTCTTTAGTCTTTGCATATTTGGATTATGGAAAAGCTGAGGACCTTCATATAGGGGCCAATAACTCTTGTCATGGACTACTTTGAATGTTTCGTTGTAGATCGCGTAAACATTCTCGTTTTTGAACACGTCTGGAATAAGGGTTGTGTAGTCATAGTGAAAAGAAGAACATGCGGCTATGACATGGGAACAAGGCAAATGTAAGGCTTGATATTTCCCACAGTCACACCATCTCGCTTGCAGATCAACCTTGAAAGTTCCCATTGGCCTTCCCTCCCTGTAGTTGAAGGTCTCACGAACAGAGAAGGTATACATCTGTCGGTCAAAATGTTCGACATAATGGGTGTTGGACTTTAAAATGTCATCCTTAAGCATGTTCTGGCAATATACACTGAACACGTCTCCAGAACCTACCCTTGCAAACGCACCTTAAGCCCTTTCGGCAAAAAGACACGCCAACCTATAGTAGGTTGATTGGACTATAGCTGTAATAGGTAGGTTGCGTGTTCCCTTAAACACAGAGTTCCACGACTCAACGATGTTGCTTGTCATTTGGCCCCATCGACGACCCTCGTCATATGCTTGAGTCCATTTTTCCTTTGGTATATTGTCGACCCAATCTAATGCACGCTGATTTGCTTCCTGAATTATACCACAGTAGTAGTTGAACAAGGGTATGTTTATAGCATATCCTGTATTCCAAGCAAAAAATTGTTAAATATTATAGTTAATAATTACTCGAATTAAAACAGTTATAAGATAGTATTTTTACCCATATTAGTGACGATGTCCTTGAGATCTCCATCCTTGATTGCCCTCATGAAATTTTGCTTAATGTGTCGGATGCAGTACACATGAGTTGAACCAGTTTGTTGCCAACCATTTCGTGGGTCATTGAATGCACTTTTAATTGATTCATGTCTGTCGGAGACCATGCAGACGGGAATTCGTTGTGTGACATGCTTCCTAAGATTTTTCAGAAAAAAACTCCATCCTTCCTTGGTCTCACCTTCGACTAGCGCAAAGGCAACTAGAATCGTTTTGTTGTTCCCATCTTGTGCTACCGCAAGCAATAAGGTCCATTTGTACTTGCCATACAACCAAGTCCCATCAACATGGACAACTGGTTTACAGTACTTGAACCCATGGATGCATGGATAAAAGGCCCAAAAGAGACGATGAAATTGTGTCTCTCCCTTCTCGCCAATTCGAGTCTTCAAATCGAATACGGTTCCTGGCATTGCCTCCTTCATCACATTCAACCATTGCGGAAGGACGTTATAAGATTCCTCCCAATTCCCGTAAATAGATTCGATTGCCGCATTCTTTGCCATCCACGCCTTTCTATAAGTGGTTGTGTAGTTAAACTTTTCCTGTATATGAGCAATGATTAACTTTGGCTTAACCGAGGCATCTGTAACACCCCGTTCTCCCAACAACGTAATATTAAATATAATATATCAGAGTAAATCAACAAACGGAGCATTACACTTCTTTTCAAAAATCTCATAAATAGAAAATAACACTATTTATTTAAACCACATTTAATCTCATAAAATTTGCAGCGGAATAATTCTTTTCAAAATATAATCAATCTTCAACAAATCTTGGCACAAAGGCCTCAACAAAATAAAACATCATCCAACAATAAATCATCAACTACAAGTTCTTCAAGATAAGATACATAAAGGAATGCAAGAAAAGACAACGATTCCCCATCCCGTTACGTATCAGAGCCCTAAGACACAAGAGCCAACATCCTACTAGTCTTCGTTACCTGCACTTGCCCACAAGGCGGCAATTCCAACAGAAGGGGTGAGATACACATTCAATAATAATAATATATAATCAATCAAGTTAATGAAAACAACAACAATTCAATGACAAGCATCATCAGGATCACATATATATATATATATATATATATATATATATATATATATATAAATACACCAACAACAGAATCATCAATCAACAAAACATCAGATAGTCACAGCAAAATAGGCATCATCTAGCATCATAATTATCGTCCTAAATCACCTTATACATCATCAAGCACACCATTCACGAAACACGTTAAACGTCAATCAAGAATATCATCACGAAATATCATCAAGAGCATCAAGGAACTTCATCACGAAGATACCATCAAGAACATCAAAGAACAATCATCATCACAAATGCATCATAAATCATCGTCTTAACAACCATCTCAAACATCACATCATCATCACAAATCATCGTCACGACATCTCATAAGACACGACCCGACAAATGCAACTCTACGTCTTAGACATCATGCATGTGGTACCATCAGGGCATTAAGCCCCCATCGCTAAGGTCAAATAGGACCTGTCAGGCATTAAGCCCCCATCGCTAAGGTCATAGAGGACCTGTCAGGCATTAAGCCCCCATCGCTGACTATGCTATGCAACGACACGACTCAAATGCAACGACACGAGTAAAGACTCAACAATGCACATCTTTAGATGACTCGACAAATACACATCTTTAAATAGCATCATCGTCAAATATCACATATTTAAATATGACATCTTTATATAGCACATATTTAAGTCACACATCTACAAACAACACATCTTGATATAACACATATTTAAATCACACATCTCCGGAAAGCACATATACATTAATCAACTACATCCATATCAAACCAAAACATTCTTCAAAAATAAAGCAAGTTGATCAATAAAACATAAGCCAAATACTCATAAAACACTCCGACTAAATCCCTAATACTTAAGTTTGAAGTTGGGAAACCAACCATAAGTTTTGGACTAACTTGGGATTAGTTAAGCTAAGTTTTCTTAAAATTTTCTGAAGACCTACTTGGACTATTTTTATTATAACTCGAGATTTACAAAACATTTTCGAGTCAAACCAGTGCCATTAGAAAGCTAACTCAATTATCTACAACTTTCATGTTTACACCTAAGACCAATTATGTACCAATCAATACCAGTTTTCATTTCAAATTCGGACAAAGTTGTGTTGAAATTCATAAAAATTCACTGTGACCTACGTTCAGTAATTTGACCATAACTCAAGTTCTATAAATCATTTTGACGTCAGACCAACGGCATTAGAAAGCTAACTTTCGTGTTTACACCGAAAGCTAATTCGAAACAGAAACTGATGCAAAAGACGCAACAACATGGAACAGGGTATGCTGTCAAAGGTAGCTCTCGGGAAAACTCTATTTTTCACTCAAAAACCCAAATTTCATCTACCCAAATCCCAAATTTGATAGAGAACAATGTTTACAGGTTCTATATACAACATAACAATCAAAACAACACAGAAACATGCATTAAACAACACAATTCATCACATCATATCAATTATCATAAACTTTCTAAACCCTAAACCTAGAACACAATTTCATCAACAATCAAAATTATATATACATATTATTGAAGGAATCCCACCCTTACCTTAGATTATGACTCCTGAATTAAGCTGCGTTCTTCTCTCTTCTTCTAGCCTCTTCTCTTGGTTCTAGGTTTTCTCCTCTTCTTCTCTCAAAAACTCACTTTCTCTTTTTTTTTTCAATTGTACGTAAAACTCTTTCTGACTCTCCTTTTCTTTTATTGTAAACTATAACCCCCTCTTAATTCCTTAACTCCCACTTATTCCTCATAATTATACTTAATTCCCTTTAAACCAAATAATACTATTTTCTACCTTTTTATTAAATAAATAAAATAATCAAACAACATTTATTTAAATAAAACACAACACCATAAATCATATAATAAATTATCATCACACCAAATATCACACAATTCATACCAAGTCATATATTTCACATAAAATCATATCTAAATCATATATGTCAAATATAGTCATATAAAATCATATAAAAATACTCAAACATCAACTAAAAATAATTAAATAAAAATGGGGCGTTACAGCATCTGCATGCACAAGGGTTTTGATGCTATCCCTTATAAGTTTGTAGTTAAGCTTGCGATGATCTTGTGAAAATAAAGTCGATGTGCAGCTGTGTGGACCGACCAAAGTCCCAATCATCCATTTGCCACTCCTTTTTCTGTACGACACTCTCAACTTGAATCCACATGTCTCGTGTGTACATTGAATTACATATCTTTTTGGATCCGAGTGTATAACATCGTAATCAATCGATTTTCGGATGTGGAAAGACTTGATGGCATGCAAACAATCTTCTTTGCTATGAAAAGTCATCCCTTCTGCAATAGCTCCATCGAGCGGAACAGTCGTATTCCAGTGATCGTCTGTGGGTAGAGCATCAAATGCAGCAACATCAAGGTTACGCATATGCAGTGGGGGACAATAAGCTGCTCTAATCAGTATTGCCTCTTGTGCCTCTTGTGTTTGTTGTGTTTGTGTACCAGACAAAATGTTTCCCCAAATGTCTTTGTCTTCGTTTCTGTTGTGGTGTTCGTCTTCTTCATCAGCATCGGGTTGAAGTGACTCGTCTTCGTCACTTTCACTACTATCTTCTTCTTCGTCTTCGTTTCTGTTGTGGTGTTCGTTTTCTGGAAAGTCTTGAAATTGATGAACGAATAGATCTGTCAGCTGAGTTTGTGTTTGTGGATGCGTTTGTGGCGGTGCCTGTGAAGACGATGGTTCATTTTCACGGTGTGTTTGTGAGTATGGTTGTGTGTATGGTAAGGGCTGTGATGAAGATGGTTCGTATTCATTTTGTGTTTGCGTGAACGGTATGTTGTATGACAATTGTTGTGATGAAGATGGTTCATATTCATACTGTGGTTGTGAAAAAGGTTGGGTGTACGGTAAATTTTGTGGTATTTGACGAGGTTGTGGAACCTCTCTGTTTTCAACCGTAACCATTAACTCAATCGAACCTATCATTTCATAATATTTATGATTGGCGAACATATCAGCAACCTCATTGTTATCGCATATTTGTACATCATTGTACTGAATGTGATTTGCAGCATAACTTTGTGGTGCTCGATAAACAATTTTAGTTATCACTTGAGAGTCACTTAAATAAAGCTTCTCTGCAATTCTTTTTTTCAAGTGAGCAAAGGTGCTTTTAACACTACAGTTAAAACACTTTCTTTGTTCACTTTCAAAAAATGAACAAAACTGATTTCTTGAAACTATTCCATTGTAATGAACAATCAAAAATACATTCTCTGGTGTTGGTGCCATTTTTGTTCTAAGTGGTTTATGTGTGTTGAAATTGTGTGTATTGATAATGTTAAGAGTACCGTTTTATAGTCAAAATTTTTTTACAAAGTTTGCATTCGTAAAGGCCACGTGTCACGTTGTGATTGGCTGAGGCATTACGGCCATTTCGTTTGGCGGTAATGGCCTGCGCGTGTCAGCGCTGCTCTTCTGGCGCGTGCTCTGCGCGTGAACAGTGCAGATTCCCCCAATGTTGACTTGTTTTCACGCGTGGCAGCATGGCATTGGTTGGCAGGTTCATTACAGCCATTTCAATTGGCGGTAATGGAGGCAGCACTGCAGGAAAAAAACGTAAACTAGTAGTGGTGTGGTTCCTTTTCAAACACAGAGCAAAAATTTCTCACTATCATTTCATCTCAGTATCCTTTCATAATACCAAGCTTTTTCTCCTTATATTTTGATCGTAGTTGAATCTTTTAAAGATGGAAAACTTCCTTCATTTCGGTAACAAACATAGATCCTGTCATATTTCAGAAACTATCAATGTAAGTTAATTTTATTAATTTAATTTTTGCATTATATTTTTCATTGTATTTTTTTATTGTATTTTTCATTGATTAATTGTTCAATTTTTTCTTGTAGGACGAAACAAAACATTACATTAGAAGTCGTTATCATCAAAAAGTTTTAGATGCGCCCGAAAACATTGAAGATTACTTAAAGGTAGCTGGATTATGGGAGTTTACTAGATTAAATAGACACAACATAGATAATCGTTTAATAACCGCATTATGTGAAAGATGGAGACCAGAGACACACACATTTCTTTTCCCATCAGGAGAGTGTACGATAACATTGGAAGACGTTCATATGCTACTTGGGTTAAAAATTAACGGAGAACCAGTTACCGGTAGAACAGAAATACCATGGGAGACTATTGAATCTGTTTTAGGAAGTGCCCTAACGAAACGGGGGCGGGACGACCTGAGTATAAAATTATCTTGGCTCCAAAAATATATCACAGGTAATGGTATGCCAGGCCCCCCCTCAGATCTACATCTGTTTAGAACCTACATATTTTATTTGATAGGCACTCGTTTAATGTCTAATTATACTGGCAACCTTGTACATTTGAAATGGTTGCCATTGTTGAATAAATCACCTCAAGAGGTTGGACAATACAGTTGGGGTTCGGCTTGTTTGGCGGTGGTTTATAGATCTTTGTGTGAAGCCGCATAATTTGGTGTTAATAAATTCGAGGGGTGCACAATACTTTTACAGACATGGGCATATTCAAGAATGATATGCATAGCTCCTATGCCAAGGAATCCACCACCAGCTGAAACACTTCCTCCGTTGGCAAATATGTAAGTTAAATAAATATGTAGTTTTTTATTAATTTTTAAATACAATTATCATATATATTAATTATAACATTTTAAAAATACTTAGATGGCTAGAACGTGGGAGTCGCTATATCGAAAATCCTCGGCATAATCTCATTTCGACACGTTTGAAAATAGACAACATGACATATGATCAGGTATTACTATTTTTACTTTCATTAATGATTTTCATTCAACATTCATTGACTAACATTTCTCATTATAAACAGTTTTGCTGGAGGCCTTACCTTGACTTCCACTACTCCAACGAAGAAGAAAGCCAGATTTGGTCTGCAAACACATATCTCATCTGTTTCGAGGTCGTCGAAAGACATCAAACAGATAGAGTAATGCTTCAATTTGGCTTACCTCAATTTCCACCTGCCATGCCAGATGATTTGAGAAATCTCCATGAAATTTGTTGCCATAAGAACAAAATAAAAGGCTCATGGGGAGATCACCATCAATATTATATCCTTAAGTGGAACCAACGCCATCAGTTTGCACTACACGGAGTCCGATATACCTATGTGGTTTATCCGAATCGTATATACTTTCAATGGTATTGGAACTTTTTTGGGGAACGTCTGTATCTTTCTAGAGAAGCACTATTGGCAAACCCAATGGCACACAGTGGAATAACTTTAGAAGGCTTGCCAGCAAACTATCCTGCAGCACCAGAACCCAATATGATGCCAGATGAAGATATGTGGTCAGATACACATCCCCCTAACAGCCAGTTCATTACACCTTCACTCCCTTACTTTGACCAAAGCTTTAACTCATCCACCAACTACAACTTCAGCCAAACTTACCAATCACCGCCACAACCCACAAACAAATTCTTACAACACTCTCCAATTCCATATCCAAACTACTCGCAACATAGTCATCATGGAGAAAGCTCCCAAATATCAAATTATTCATTTGATGACTTTAATCCAACTCAAAACACCCCACAAACCAGTTTCCCACACCAATCACAATACTCCCCTTTCAACCTACCAACCCCTCCAAACAATGTACACTACCCCCAAACAAACTACGCACCCCAATGGCCAGAACCACATATCAGTACAATAGAAAATCTGGCTGCAGGATTTAACGAAGATGATTTCGTTAATGAAATGTGGACACACTATGTTCCCCAAGTGCAAAATGAGGTCACTATGGAAACTAATGATGCTGAAATTCAAAATGTGGCAGTGGAAGAGGAACAACAAGAGGAAGAGGAAGAGCAAGATCAACGATCCGTGCGAAGAAAAAAAGATAAATTATGTGCTACGGGAAGCCACAATTTAAATTTAGGTTGGCGTAAATGGTTACCACGAAGAAAGTAGTTTTTATTTTCGATGATGTAATTAGCGTTTTTAAAATATTAAATCAATATTTATTAACAATTTTCATTAATATATATTTATTAACTTTTTTTTAATTAATTTAAATTCCTTATATATTGTCAAAAAAATAAAAAACGAAAAATAAAATAAAAAATTCATTACGGCCAATTGAAATGGCGGTAATGAATTAAAAATAAAAAAAATGCATGACGTGACTGGTGCAGATGGCAGACTGGGGGTGCAGAAAAGGCAGCCCATTACCGCCAAACCAAATGGTGGTAATGGGGAAAACGACAAAAAAAAAAAAAAAATTGAAAGTGGGTCATTTGCGTAATTTTTTTTTAAACAGGGTCAAATATATCATTTTTTTTTTAATTGGGTCAGAAAAAAAAATTCTTATTTAATTTTCATAAGTCGAACTCGTAGATATATCTCAAAATATTTTTAAAGAAGGGCATACCTCAATACTAGAGCATTTATAAAGAGATGGTTATAAATCATATTAACGAGAATTGAATTTACGATTTTATGAATGAGTTAACTCTTTATCAATTGAATCAACTTTTATTAACTTGAAGATAATACTATTTTTATTTAGCTAACACAATACTTATTTTATTTAATACCTTTCTTTTTTTTTATAAAAATAAACGATATTCATTAATTTAAATTGATAGAGTACATCGATACAATACAAATTCAAATTCGCTAAAAATAAAAAGGATGAATATGTGAACAAACTCACAGCATCCATGTTAATAGCATAAAACGGCAAAGTAACTAATATGACTATATTAAAGTCTCCGAAATATTCATGTCTCCGGATCTACAACGTTGACGACGCCAAAGTCATTGTCATTGATCGGATCTGCACCTGCTCAAAGCTAACATTTCAACCTGAATCAAATAAACATTGCACTAAGACGGGAAATCAAAAACACACCGCACAAAGACGGGAAATCAAAACAAACAAAGTCGTTCAGATACGACGAAATCACAAAAACAAACAAAAGAAAACAGAAAATATGTGAAATCACTTATGCAAGTAGGATATAACTAAAAACAGCTCGGAAGGGTGATTTTTGGGTCAAAATTGACCCTAAATCACCCCTCTGACAAGAAGAAGAAGAAGAAGAAGAAGAAGAAGAAATGGGGTGACGGCTAGGGTTTGAGAAGAAGAGAAGAAAGAGAGAACTTGTATTTAATACCTTTCTTATTTTTTTAGTTTCTATAAAATTTTATCTTATAACTCATGTTATATTATAAAAATATAACAACAACAATCAAAATTTATCTCACTAATTGAGTTCAACTACATGGCTCAAATTACGTTAAAATGTTTTATTATAAATCATATATAGATTTGACTCATTAATCTTCAAATTTCTTTCAATAATTTCTCTTAATAGTTTTTTTAGGTTTCTCTCTGTCTCGAATGATCTGTGTATCCTCTATCTAATCAACTCTATTTATTATCATAAAAAGAAGGGTTAATAGTGTTTTTTTCCCTGAAAAATAGGTTATTTTCAGTTTACCTCCTTAAAAAAAAATCTAGAATACCCCCTAATAGGTCATTTGAAAATATCGATTTAGTTCCCTTGGAACGATTACAACTTGTATTCTCTAAGCCTCAACAGGCTTATAACTTTGTTTTCTAAGTCACACAAGACTTTACAACTTTCTACTCAACCTACATTTTAATACCCTTAAAGCTAGACGGGATTTTTCTCATACAATTGATTTTGAAGTTTAAAGGAAATTGACCAAGAGGAAGAATAAGAGAAGAGGAAAGTTATCTTTAAAAAGATAAGAGAAGATTGATTCACACTCTTGGAGATTTTAGGTATCTTTAGAGTTGATTTGGGAAATCAATGTTGTTATGAAGCTTTAAACACTTGTAATACGTTGTTTAAGTATGTTTGTAAGTTGTATACTTCAATGCAGAGCATTCCTATCCTTTTATAAAGTTTATTGACCTCTTGTAGTTGTTAGGACGTGTCCAATGGTGTTGTGCCAAGTGTCCTAGGACTTAGCAACTTTTTCTTGAAAGTATTGATAAACATTTTGAACTTTCTGGGTTGATCAGAATGTTGTTGTGTTCTTCAGGATATTGTTTCTGGTTCATATGGATTCATGTCAGATGTGTTTCTTGTAACAACCCGTTTTTCGCTAGAATTATTTTATCTATTTATTATGTGTGTTAATATGCGCTTGTGTATGATTAATTGTCTCTGTGTGTATTTGCAATTGGGATTAGTGGATTTTTAGCCTAGAAGGGTATTTGGTCAGTTTTAAGGGTAAGGGTATTTTAGTCTTTTGATTAGTGAGGGTAAATTAGTGATTTCATTAGAAAGATTATTTTTAGCTTTTTAGTGAAGATCGTTATTTTACTAAGTTTTCTAGTGAACTCGGTTAATTACTTACAATAGGTAATTGTTCGGTATGTTAACAATTAAGTGAGTAGTAACTTTGGTGAATTAATTGGTAAGCATATTGAGCTCATTAAGACAACTAGAGACTAAGCCATTTATGTGGTGACTATGCTTAATATTATTGTTTGTGAAATCTCACCCCTTCTGCTTGGAAATTGTTGCCTTTACATGGGTAACTTGCAGGTAACCAAGAATAGTCGCGGTCATGAGTAGATTCTCTCACGTGTGTCTTAGGTGCTCTGATACGTAACGGGATGGGAATTTTGTTGTTGCTTTCTGTTCCTTACGTATTACTTTATGAAGTTTCATGAATTGTTGTTAAATTGGATTTTATGAGATTTTTATGATGAGGCCCTCATGCCAAAGACTGTTTTAGATGTTGAATAATTTCGCTGCGAAGTATTAAATAATACGTTGTTGAATTTTGAAGAATAAATAGTTATTTTATTCCGTTTATGATTTTATGAAAAGAAGTGTGACATTCCGTTTACGTTGAAATACTCTGATTTATATGTGAAATTTTTACGTTGGAAAAACGGGGTGTTACACACTGCAGTTCCAACTTATAAATTTTATTGCTTTAGGAGGTGTTGGTCATCCAACAAAGGCAGTTCTTGATACACATAAGGGAACTAAAACGTGATTGATCGTTTGAGGATAATCTAAGTAGTATGTTGTGGACAACACTTTCAGATAATGCATATATTAGGATTCCTTGTTTTTTGCTCAAGAAGGGTACTTCTAGTCAAAGAAGCTATGGCAAAAGAAAATTGTCCACATAAAGGTTTATGTAAAGCACTGTCAACAAAATAGATATAAAATCAAGAAAGAGAAAATGAGAATAACAACGGAGGCTAAGGTTTCATTAGAATAACAACAATAGCTTAATATTACAAAATGTTATGAGAGAATATATAATAAAAACATAATGGACTCTAACTTACTAATATAAAGACCCAGTAACTTAAGCTCAATATTTTATTATCTAACATCTACCCTCAAACTCACAATGAGTCAACAAGAAGCATTGTGAATTTGTCAAACAAAATACGAAAAACATACTAAATAATATAAAGTTCTAACACTACCCCTCAAGCTGAAGCTTACTAAGCTTTAAGCTTGTTACAAATTAACCCAGAAAAAATAAACCAAATCAGCTGTCAACAAAACCAACGGAGAGCAACAACAAATTAAAGTGAGTTATCTTTATAGAGAGAGCAGCAAGAAGCATCATCATCAACCAATCAAATAGAGAACCATCCAAACAATAGAACCAGTAGAGAGAAGCAGTTAAACATAAGAACCAATAGAGGAGTAACCAAAGAATCATCGAAAGTGGGAGAAATGCAATCAGAAGAATCAAAAGGGGGAGAAGAAACCAATTTGTGAGCACTCGACTCACCAAACAACCAAATGTGAGAACTAGACTCACCAAACAACCAAATTGAAGAATCAAAAGGGGGAGAAGAAACCAACTGTGAGCACTCGACTCACCAAACAATCAAATTGAAGAATCAAAAGAGGGAGAAGAAACCAAATTGTGAGCACTCGACTCATCAAACAACCAAATGTGAGAACTAAATTCACCAAACAACCAAATGTGAGAACTAGATTCACCAAACAACCAAATTGAAGAATCAAAAGGGGGAGAAGAAACAAAATTGTGAGCACTCGACTCACCTAACAACCAAATGTGAGAACTAGACTCACCAAACAACCAAATTGAAGAATCAAAAGGGGGAGAAAGAAACCAAATTGTGAGCACTCGACTCACCAAACAACCAAATGTGAGAACTAGACTCACCAAACAACCAAATTAAAGAATCAAAAGGGGAGAAGAAACTAAATTGTGAGCACGCGCTCACCAAACAACCAAAATGTGAGAAGAACTTGACTCACCAAACAACCAAAATGTGAGAACTTGACCCATACAAGCAAACGAACAAACCAATTGTGAGCACTATTTTGATTCACCCAACAACCAAACAAATTGAACTAAACTAAACCAAACAAACCTAAATCAAGACAACTTGAAGAACCAAAACGAACAAAACCAAACAAACCAAGTCGAACCAAAACCAAGACAAACAAACGAACAAACCAATTAACCAAACACAAATACAAAGAACAACGAAGACTAAAAAAAAAAACCACAAACAAAGAACTAGACTCAAATAAATCAACCAAAAAAAGAGTTTAATCCAAACACAAAACTTAGACGCAAACAACACCGACAAACATCCCAAGACTACATCCCAAGACCGATAAAAGAAGAAAACCATACCCAAAAAAACTAAGAAAAGAGCACATATTGAAGGGACAAAACCATCCATATGCAAAGCCATGTCATATTATCTTTAAGCCGTGAATCATTTATATTATTCTGGTCCTTCACACCCATTATTACAAGGGCTAATACACCAAAGGCACACTAAATTTCCAAACAAACTCTTGGCCACAATTGTAGATAAGGATAACAAATCTCAATCAAACCATATGATATATAGAAAAAAGCATCTCCAAAATACAAAGTTGTGGGTAGCAACTACACCCACCGACCCAATGTTCCTCTTAAATTAAAACTCACCGAAACTAAACAAATAGCCAACAACGAACCTCTTAAATTTTGTTCTTCAAGAAAAACAAACCTATTCCAATACAAACGAGGACGAAATCTATCAATAAGGAAATCAACATGAAGGACAAAAATATGCTGATGACAAAATCTATGCAAAGGTATTCCAACACTAACGGCAGCACCAATCAAACAAAACAAACAATTTCCCAATCTTTTGGGAACTCAACGCGGAAGCAACGAGCCGTTCAAGGTGGATCGAACCATGCTCTTGATACCATATCAACAAAATAGATATAAAATCAAGAAAGAGAAAATGAGAATAACAACGGAGGTTAGGGTTTCATTATAATAACAACAATAGCTTAATATTTCTCACAAAAAAAAATAGCTTAATATTACAAAATGTTATGAGAGAATATATAATAAAAATCTAATGGACTCTAACTTACTAATATAAAGACCCAATAACTTAAGCTCAATATATTTTATTATCTAACAAGCACAACAACAAAATTTACATGGTACATGTGCTGAGTACCACGACACATAAGAAGAAAAACGAAAATCAAATCAAATGAAGAAGAATTGGCAGCGAAAAAATTATCCATTTAGTAAAAAATAAAAAGCCAAATCTTGACAAATAAAAAAAGGCGAAATTAAGGATGGAGAAAAAATCAAATAAATTGTCTACATCTCCAACAAGTCGGCCCTAGTTTTCTCTCTTTAGGTTTTTTCTTCCAGATTTTTCATTGAGGGGGTGGTTTTGGGTCAATTCTTGACCTGAAATCACCCCTCTTTATCTTTTTCTCTACACTTCTATCTAAATAAGTGATTTTTCACATATATGTAGGTTTTTTCTTTGTGATTTCATACCTAACTGTGGTGGTTTGTTGTTCGTCATCTTGTGCGGCGTTGTTTGATTTCCCGTCTTCCCGCGGTGTTCATTTGATTCATATTGAAAGATCGATTATTCAATCAAAGATTTGGGCATCAACGTTGCAGATCCAGAGGCCATGGATATTCCGGTGACTTTAATTTTATCATATATTTTTGTAGGCATATGTCGTTATATGCTATTAACTTGGATGCTGTGAGTTTGTTCGCAGATTCATCCTTTACGTTTTTAGCGGTGTTGAATGATGTAATCTCTCGATTTGAATGAATGAGTATCATTTTGTTTTTGTCAAAAAAAAAAAAAGACAGAATAGGCAAATACCATTGGTAATACTTAGATATTTATATAACAAGTTTGTTTTAATTTTTTTTATTATAAATGGGACATTTAAGCATTATTCTATTTTAATCAAACTTAGTTAAAAAAGTGTTTACGTAGACGTTTAATATTATGTTGGTAGTCTAAATTCACCGTTCTCAAAATTAGCGTTTATATGTTTATTATTCGGGCTTGATTTGAAATAAAATAGATCGATTATTGGATTTATACGGTTGTTGATAAAATATTTATCTATAAAATTAGGCTTGAATTCAAAAACAACAAGAAGAAAATGTACGTAAGTAATCATGTTTGATGTTATAAATATTTTTTGACTTACCACCTTAAATGTTAATTGGTCCATAACACTTTTTAACGAAGTTGGCTTAAAGAATGGTTAATTGTGTAAATATTATATGACTTAAATGAAAAATTGATAACAAAAAAATACTTGGAAGACCAATTTATACAAAAATAATAATAATAATAATAATAATAATAATAATAATAATAATAAATTAAAATACTACACTTTGTTTTAAATATCTAACTTAAAGAACCACATGAGTTATTTGACCTAAATATTTTTTGTCTTACCACCTTAAATGTTAATTGATCCATAACACTTTTTAACGAAGTTGGCTTAAACAATGGTTAACTGTGTAAATATTATGACTTAAATGAAAAATTTATAACAAAAAATATTTGGAAGACCAATTTATACAAAAAAAAAAAAAAACTTAAAATACTACACTTTGTTTTAAATATCTAACTTAAAGAACCACGTGAATTTGACCAAATAAAAATTAGCCAGGTACATTTAGAGAATCAAATATAAGCACCTATCGCATAAGGGCAAAAGTTATGGTGCATAAACCATAACTTATGCACCATGCATAAGTTAATCACAACCATCAGATAATTGGACACATGTAATGATCCTATGGTTCTCAGCTCAGACCCCACAATCAGTCCCCACAATCTTTCTCCTACCTCATACTACTCAATCTTGCTCGCGCGCCACCCTAACCCTCCTCACTCCGATGTCGTTTTCCGGTGCGCCACCCTAACCCCCGCACTCCGATGTCGTTTTCCGGTTGATTCACGACGGGATTGCAGCGATTTCACCGGCGAACGTTCCTTCACCTTTGTGCGACCCTAACCCACAATCTGATTGCAGAAACCGCATTCTTTCTCCATTTTCGATTTCACCGGCGAACCTTGCTTCACGGTTGCTCGCTGCTCCGACCTCGTTTTACTTACTCCTCTTCGCTGCTCCGATTTTGGGTTCTCTTTGTTCAGGTTTGCGATTTTCAGTTTGGTCCTGCTTGCCGTTTACAAATTTCACCCTTTCTCGCCGATCCGACGTAGTTTTCCGGCAATACAGTGCTGTAGCAATTACAGTGATTCAAATTCTTAGTATAGTATCAATTTAGTGATTCAAATTTAGTGTTTCAGTTGTAGCAATTAGCTTCTTTTTTCTATTTGTATAAGAATCAATTTTGCTTCAGTTGTAGTTTCAAATCAACAATCTGAAACCATTTCCACAACAAAATGGTTTCAGAGTAAAACTTGAAAAAACCATTTACACAACATATTGGTTTTGGCATATTGATTCAAATTTCAGATTTGTTCTTAGTATCAATTTAGTTATTCAAATTTAGTGATTTGGTTGTAGCAATTAGCTTCAATTTTGCTTGAAGTTGTAGTTTCAATTTATGATATCTAATGGTTGTTTGTTCTTAACAGTGTTTGATGCTGTTTTCAATGGATTTGATATCAACTTCATCTGAGAGTGGACAACTGAGTGTTGAAACTTCATCACTGATTCATGGTGAGAGTGGACAACTGAGTGTTGAAAGTTCTTCAATGATTCATGTTGATAGTTCTAGTTCTCAATGTTACTCCCCTAGCAATAAAGAATCATGGAAGTCTTTAGTCTTTCAATCTATTAAAGAGATTGAAGATTTTTATGGTAATTATGCATATAACACTGGATTTTCTATTAGGACTATGTTGAAGTCAAAGAATAATTCACAAAATAAGAAATCTGATAAGGTACATTATGTGCGTTATGTTTGTAACAAACAAGGTTTCAAGAAGGAAAGTTTGCTTAATCCTAACAACAGGCCAACATCAGACAGTCCATTGGTTATTGAGTGTGTGAAAGTGAAAGAAAAACCTGAGGAAAGGGTTGGTTGTAAAGCTGGAATATCTTTGAAGCTGGATGAAGTTTTGAATGTGTATAAGATATATAGATGGGATGTGGCTCACTGTCATCCATTACATAAACCAGAGCATTCGTGTTACCTGAGATCATTTCGAGAAGTAAATGAAGTTCAAGGACAACTAGCTCTTATAAATTCTAAAGCTGGAATGTCGATGAGAACGTCTTATGAAGTTATGGGTCAAGGAGTTGGAGGCACGGAGAATCTTCCTTTTCGGTTTTCAGACTTAAAGAACTATCTAATGACAATTCGTCAAAAAGAGATGGTGGTTGGTGAAGCAACTGTAATTCAAGATTTCTTTAGAAATGAAGCTCTTTCGAAACCATCTTTTTATTATGATATCCAAGTTGATGCTGCAGAAGACATAGCTAGCATTTTTTGGGCAGATGGAATTATGCAACTAGATTATTCTCTATTTGGCGATGTCATCAGTTTTGATACAACTTACCGAACAAACAATCAATATCGTCCATTAGGTTAGTATCGTTTCCTTCTCTCAGGTTTTTAATTAGTGTTTACTTTCATTATGTTGTATTTTGTTCTAGCATGGTTAGTATAGGTAACATTCAATTCAAGCCCTCTTTTATGAGTTAGTATCTATGAATGTGATGTTACAATCAAACTCTATGATATTATTAGTCTATATACCCATTGGGGTATATATTATACCCATGGGGTATATAAAAGTCTTATAATATATACCCCAATGGGTATATAGACTAATAGATATGTTCATCTCATGTTACAAAAAAAGTGGTTACTTATTGATTAATTCACATTAGGTTATAAGTATGTACTATTAAGTGGTTATCACAATTATTTTATTACAAAACCATTAGACAATTATTTTGGTTTCACATTGAAAACTGTCAAAACCATTAAACCATACGTATGGTTTTTGTTACAAAAACCATTAGACAATTAGTTTGGTTTCATGTAGAACAATATGTTTTGATTCAAACTAATTTAATTTGTGTATAAAATTTAAGAAATCAAATGCATTATGTATGTCACTTCAAGTGACTGGGTACACTTTTATACAATACAAATCTACAAGAATATTTTGAATCAAAGGATATTGTTGCATCTCTTGATTGTGTTATATATATGTTGTATTTTTGTTCTGATTTGGATAATTTTAATTTCAGCTGCCTTTATTGGTTTTGACAATCATCGTAAGAGTGTTTTATTTGGTGCTGCGTTATTGTACGATGAGACAGCAGCTACTTTTGATTGGCTATTTACAACATTCTTGAAGTGTATGTCCAATAAGAAACCACAGACGATATATACAGACCAGGCTAGTGTGTTATTATGTTCAATTCCGAATATTTTTCCAGGTGTTTTTCATGGGCTTTGTTCATGGCACATGGCGGAGAATGCAAAGAAAAATCTCGGCTCTCGCGCAAACAGTGCATTTTTTGATGAGTTAACTAATTTGGTTTCAAATGTAGAAGATGAATCAGATTTTGACTATAATTGGGATCAGATGATGAAAAATTGTTTTAATGGAAGGCCTACTTCAGACTTTAGGTGGCTTGTCCAAACTTACGGAAATCGTATGCATTGGTCTTCAGCTTGGGTCAAGTCACATTTTACAGCTGGTCTGAAAACGACTCAGTTAAGTGAGTCTTTCAATGCTTTTCTTCGTGGATTTCTGCAGCCAGACCATTCACTTGTTCGATTCTTTAGTCATTTCAACATTATGGTTCAGAGAATGAGGGATAATCATGCTGAATTGGACTTCAAGGCTGCAAACACTAGAACAAAAAATAATTATCCGAACAGTCAGCTGATGCGGTCCGTTGTAAACAAGTACACACCAGCTTGCTTTGCATTTATTCACAATCAGTATGACCTTTCTTTCAAATACTATTATGAGGAGGACACAACAAAAGGGTCTGCCTTGAACAAGTATTTCAAAGTTTTCACAATTGGAAAGGTTGTTGATAATTACGATGATGCTGATAATGATAATGACGGGCTTTCCAATGTTGATGTTTTGGATGCAGAACTTCAAGAAAATCTTTACCCAAGTGTTGAAGATCATGATCGACTTGATGAAAGGGTTGTCACAGTTGACATTAGAAGCAAAAGTTTTAGTTGTTCATGTTGTATGTTTGAGAACAGGGGCTTTTTATGTCGACATGTTTTCAAGATCTTGGAGTTCTTAGGTGGTTGCGTGCAATATCATTTTTTGAAGACAATACCTGGACAATATGTTTTAAAGCGTTGGACTAGAGATGTGTGTCCGTCTGTCGATAAGCTGAAATCGACCATCAATGTTGGCACTGAAGACACCACTCAAGCACAACGATATCAACAAATTTGTGATGTTACAGTTCAGCTTTCTACACGTTTTTGTGCAGATCCAGAGTCATCTAAAAATTTTCTCGATGGTGTTCTTGAAGCTGGAAAAAAGGCAGAGGAGTTGCTTCTTTCTAAAGGTATTCGTACATGCCCGACACCATCTAAGTCTTCAAAAGTAGCTGTTGTTGGTGAAACATCTGCTGGGGTGAAGCCCACCGCACCAAAGTTCAAAGAAAGACCAAATCCAATTAAGTCAAAGAAGCGACTTAAAAGTGATTATGAAAAAGCTAGAGAAAGGCAGAAATTCCTTATCAATCGGAAGAAACAAAAGAGAGATGATGAAGCTTTATTAGGGATTGTGGCCACTGATTGATTGTTTTATAAGTTTGGTTTTTTAGGTTATAAGTTTGTACTGATTGATTTTGGTCACTGATGGATTATACATTTCACATTATTTGGTTTTCTATGTATTGATGATTATAGTTTGTTACAAAACCATTAGACAATTATTTTTGGTTTCATGTAGTACACAATCAAAACCATTAAATACTACTTATGGTTTCAGTAATAGTCATTATTTAAAACCATTTATCAATAATAATTTTCATTTTTTTTTAATTTATAAACTATAAGTATGAAACAATATATTTCATAGTCTTGTTGAAACCATTTCAACAGGAAAATGGTTTCATGTAGTACACAATCAAAACCATTAAATACTACTTATGGTTTCAGTAATAGTCATTATTTAAAACCATTCTTTTCCCATCAGGAGAGTGTACGATAACATTGGAAGACGTTCATATGCTACTTGGGTTAAAAATTAACGGAGAACCAGTTACCGGTAGAACAGAAATACCATGGGAGACTATTGAATCTGTTTTAGGAAGTGCCCTAAGAAACGGGGGCGGGACGACCTGAGTATAAAATTATCTTGGCTCCAAAAATATATCACAGGTAATGGTATGCCAGGCCCCCCCTCAGATCTACATCTGTTTAGAACCTACATATTTTATTTGATAGGCACTCGTTTAATGTCTAATTATACTGGCAACCTTGTACATTTGAAATGGTTGCCATTGTTGAATAAATCACCTCAAGAGGTTGGACAATACAGTTGGGGTTCGGCTTGTTTGGCGGTGGTTTATAGATCTTTGTGTGAAGCCGCATAATTTGGTGTTAATAAATTCGAGGGGTGCACAATACTTTTACAGACATGGGCATATTCAAGAATGATATGCATAGCTCCTATGCCAAGGAATCCACCACCAGCTGAAACACTTCCTCCGTTGGCAAATATGTAAGTTAAATAAATATGTAGTTTTTTATTAATTTTTAAATACAATTATCATATATATTAATTATAACATTTTAAAAATACTTAGATGGCTAGAACGTGGGAGTCGCTATATCGAAAATCCTCGGCATAATCTCATTTCGACACGTTTGAAAATAGACAACATGACATATGATCAGGTATTACTATTTTTACTTTCATTAATGATTTTCATTCAACATTCATTGACTAACATTTCTCATTATAAACAGTTTTGCTGGAGGCCTTACCTTGACTTCCACTACTCCAACGAAGAAGAAAGCCAGATTTGGTCTGCAAACACATATCTCATCTGTTTCGAGGTCGTCGAAAGACATCAAACAGATAGAGTAATGCTTCAATTTGGCTTACCTCAATTTCCACCTGCCATGCCAGATGATTTGAGAAATCTCCATGAAATTTGTTGCCATAAGAACAAAATAAAAGGCTCATGGGGAGATCACCATCAATATTATATCCTTAAGTGGAACCAACGCCATCAGTTTGCACTACACGGAGTCCGATATACCTATGTGGTTTATCCGAATCGTATATACTTTCAATGGTATTGGAACTTTTTTGGGGAACGTCTGTATCTTTCTAGAGAAGCACTATTGGCAAACCCAATGGCACACAGTGGAATAACTTTAGAAGGCTTGCCAGCAAACTATCCTGCAGCACCAGAACCCAATATGATGCCAGATGAAGATATGTGGTCAGATACACATCCCCCTAACAGCCAGTTCATTACACCTTCACTCCCTTACTTTGACCAAAGCTTTAACTCATCCACCAACTACAACTTCAGCCAAACTTACCAATCACCGCCACAACCCACAAACAAATTCTTACAACACTCTCCAATTCCATATCCAAACTACTCGCAACATAGTCATCATGGAGAAAGCTCCCAAATATCAAATTATTCATTTGATGACTTTAATCCAACTCAAAACACCCCACAAACCAGTTTCCCACACCAATCACAATACTCCCCTTTCAACCTACCAACCCCTCCAAACAATGTACACTACCCCCAAACAAACTACGCACCCCAATGGCCAGAACCACATATCAGTACAATAGAAAATCTGGCTGCAGGATTTAACGAAGATGATTTCGTTAATGAAATGTGGACACACTATGTTCCCCAAGTGCAAAATGAGGTCACTATGGAAACTAATGATGCTGAAATTCAAAATGTGGCAGTGGAAGAGGAACAACAAGAGGAAGAGGAAGAGGAAGAGCAAGATCAACGATCCGTGCGAAGAAAAAAAGATAAATTATGTGCTACGGGAAGCCACAATTTAAATTTAGGTTGGCGTAAATGGTTACCACGAAGAAAGTAGTTTTTATTTTCGATGATGTAATTAGCGTTTTTAAAATATTAAATCAATATTTATTAACAATTTTCATTAATATATATTTATTAACTTTTTTTTAATTAATTTAAATTCCTTATATATTGCCAAAAAAATAAAAAACGAAAAATAAAATAAAAAATTCATTACGGCCAATTGAAATGGCGGTAATGAATTAAAAATAAAAAAAATGCATGACGTGACTGGTGCAGATGGCAGACTGGGGGTGCAGAAAAGGCAGCCCATTACCGCCAAACCAAATGGTGGTAATGGGGAAAACGACAAAAAAAAAAAAAAAATTGAAAGTGGGTCATTTGCGTAATTTTTTTTTAAACAGGGTCAAATATATCATTTTTTTTTTAATTGGGTCAGAAAAAAAAATTCTTATTTAATTTTCATAAGTCGAACTCGTAGATATATCTCAAAATATTTTTAAAGAAGGGCATACCTCAATACTAGAGCATTTATATAGAGATGGTTATAAATCATATTAACGAGAATTGAATTTACGATTTTATGAATGAGTTAACTCTTTATCAATTGAATCAACTTTTATTAACTTGAAGATAATACTATTTTTATTTAGCTAACACAATACTTATTTTATTTAATACCTTTCTTTTTTTTTATAAAAATAAACGATATTCATTAATTTAAATTGATAGAGTACATCGATACAATACAAATTCAAATTCGCTAAAAATAAAAAGGATGAATATGTGAACAAACTCACATCATCCATGTTAATAGCATAAAACGGCAAAGTAACTAATATGACTATATTAAAGTCTCCGAAATATTCATGTCTCCGGATCTACAACGTTGACGACGCCAAAGTCATTGTCATTGATCGGATCTGCACCTGCTCAAAGCTAACATTTCAACCTGAATCAAATAAACATTGCACTAAGACGGGAAATCAAAAACACACCGCACAAAGACGGGAAATCAAAACAAACAAAGTCGTTCAGATACGACGAAATCACAAAAACAAACAAAAGAAAACAGAAAATATGTGAAATCACTTATGCAAGTAGGATATAACTAAAAACAGCTCGGAAGGGTGATTTTTGGGTCAAAATTGACCCTAAATCACCCCTCTGACAAGAAGAAGAAGAAGAAGAAGAAGAAGAAATGGGGTGACGGCTAGGGTTTGAGAAGAAGAGAAGAAAGAGAGAACTTGTATTTAATACCTTTCTTATTTTTTTAGTTTCTATAAAATTTTATCTTATAACTCATGTTATATTATAAAAATATAACAACAACAATCAAAATTTATCTCACTAATTGAGTTCAACTACATGGCTCAAATTACGTTAAAATGTTTTATTATAAATCATATATAGATTTGACTCATTAATCTTCAAATTTCTTTCAATAATTTCTCTTAATAGTTTTTTTAGGTTTCTCTCTGTCTCGAATGATCTGTGTATCCTCTATCTAATCAACTCTATTTATTATCATAAAAAGAAGGGTTAATAGTGTTTTTTTCCCTGAAAAATAGGTTATTTTCAGTTTACCTCCTTAAAAAAAATCTAGAATACCCCCTAATAGGTCATTTGAAAATATCGATTTAGTTCCCTTGGAACGATTACAACTTGTATTCTCTAAGCCTCAACAGGCTTATAACTTTGTTTTCTAAGTCACACAAGACTTTACAACTTTCTACTCAACCTACATTTTAATACCCTTAAAGCTAGACGGGATTTTTCTCATACAATTGATTTTGAAGTTTAAAGGAAATTGACCAAGAGGAAGAATAAGAGAAGAGGAAAGTTATCTTTAAAAAGATAAGAGAAGATTGATTCACACTCTTGGAGATTTTAGGTATCTTTAGAGTTGATTTGGGAAATCAATGTTGTTATGAAGCTTTAAACACTTGTAATACGTTGTTTAAGTATGTTTGTAAGTTGTATACTTCAATGCAGAGCATTCCTATCCTTTTATAAAGTTTATTGACCTCTTGTAGTTGTTAGGACGTGTCCAATGGTGTTGTGCCAAGTGTCCTAGGACTTAGCAACTTTTTCTTGAAAGTATTGATAAACATTTTGAACTTTCTGGGTTGATCAGAATGTTGTTGTGTTCTTCAGGATATTGTTTCTGGTTCATATGGATTCATGTCAGATGTGTTTCTTGTAACAACCCGTTTTTCGCTAGAATTATTTTATCTATTTATTATGTGTGTTAATATGCGCTTGTGTATGATTAATTGTCTCTGTGTGTATTTGCAATTGGGATTAGTGGATTTTTAGCCTAGAAGGGTATTTGGTCAGTTTTAAGGGTAAGGGTATTTTAGTCTTTTGATTAGTGAGGGTAAATTAGTGATTTCATTAGAAAGATTATTTTTAGCTTTTTAGTGAAGATCGTTATTTTACTAAGTTTTCTAGTGAACTCGGTTAATTACTTACAGTAGGTAATTGTTCGGTATGTTAACAATTAAGTGAGTAGTAACTTTGGTGAATTAATTGGTAAGCATATTGAGCTCATTAAGACAACTAGAGACTAAGCTCATTTATGTGGTGACTATGCTTAATATTATTGTTTGTGAAATCTCACCCCTTCTGCTTGGAAATTGTTGCCTTTACATGGGTAACTTGCAGGTAACCAAGAATAGTCGCGGTCATGAGTAGATTCTCTCACGTGTGTCTTAGGTGCTCTGATACGTAACGGGATGGGAATTTTGTTGTTGCTTTCTGTTCCTTACGTATTACTTTATGAAGTTTCATGAATTGTTGTTAAATTGGATTTTATGAGATTTTTATGATGAGGCCCTCATGCCAAAGACTGTTTTAGATGTTGAATAATTTCGCTGCGAAGTATTAAATAATACGTTGTTGAATTTTGAAGAATAAATAGTTATTTTATTCCGTTTATGATTTTATGAAAAGAAGTGTGACATTCCGTTTACGTTGAAATACTCTGATTTATATGTGAAATTTTTACGTTGGGAAAACGGGGTGTTACACACTGCAGTTCCAACTTATAAATTTTATTGCTTTAGGAGGTGTTGGTCATCCAACAAAGGCAGTTCTTGATACACATAAGGGAACTAAAACGTGATTGATCGTTTGAGGATAATCTAAGTAGTATGTTGTGGACAACACTTTCAGATAATGCATATATTAGGATTCCTTGTTTTTTGCTCAAGAAGGGTACTTCTAGTCAAAGAAGCTATGGCAAAAGAAAATTGTCCACATAAAGGTTTATGTAAAGCACTGTCAACAAAATAGATATAAAATCAAGAAAGAGAAAATGAGAATAACAACGGAGGCTAAGGTTTCATTAGAATAACAACGATAGCTTAATATTACAAAATGTTATGAGAGAATATATAATAAAAACATAATGGACTCTAACTTACTAATATAAAGACCCAGTAACTTAAGCTCAATATTTTATTATCTAACATCTACCCTCAAACTCACAATGAGTCAACAAGAAGCATTGTGAATTTGTCAAACAAAATACGAAAAACATACTAAATAATATAAAGTTCTAACACTACCCCTCAAGCTGAAGCTTACTAAGCTTTAAGCTTGTTACAAATTAACCCAGAAAAAATAAACCAAATCAGCTGTCAACAAAACCAACGGAGAGCAACAACAAATTAAAGTGAGTTATCTTTATAGAGAGAGCAGCAAGAAGCATCATCATCAACCAATCAAATAGAGAACCATCCAAACAATAGAACCAGTAGAGAGAAGCAGTTAAACATAAGAACCAATAGAGGAGTAACCAAAGAATCATCGAAAGTGGGAGAAATGCAATCAGAAGAATCAAAAGGGGGAGAAGAAACCAATTTGTGAGCACTCGACTCACCAAACAACCAAATGTGAGAACTAGACTCACCAAACAACCAAATTGAAGAATCAAAAGGGGGAGAAGAAACCAACTGTGAGCACTCGACTCACCAAACAATCAAATTGAAGAATCAAAAGAGGGAGAAGAAACCAAATTGTGAGCACTCGACTCATCAAACAACCAAATGTGAGAACTAAATTCACCAAACAACCAAATGTGAGAACTAGATTCACCAAACAACCAAATTGAAGAATCAAAAGGGGGAGAAGAAACAAAATTGTGAGCACTCGACTCACCTAACAACCAAATGTGAGAACTAGACTCACCAAACAACCAAATTGAAGAATCAAAAGGGGGAGAAAGAAACCAAATTGTGAGCACTCGACTCACCAAACAACCAAATGTGAGAACTAGACTCACCAAACAACCAAATTAAAGAATCAAAAGGGGAGAAGAAACTAAATTGTGAGCACGCGCTCACCAAACAACCAAAATGTGAGAAGAACTTGACTCACCAAACAACCAAAATGTGAGAACTTGACCCACCATACAAGCAAACGAACAAACCAATTGTGAGCACTATTTTGATTCACCCAACAACCAAACAAATTGAACTAAACTAAACCAAACAAACCTAAATCAAGACAACTTGAAGAACCAAAACGAACAAAACCAAACAAACCAAGTCGAACCAAAACCAAGACAAACAAACGAACAAACCAATTAACCAAACACAAATACAAAGAACAACGAAGACTAAAAAAAAAAACCACAAACAAAGAACTAGACTCAAATAAATCAACCAAAAAAAGAGTTTAATCCAAACACAAAACTTAGACGCAAACAACACCGACAAACATCCCAAGACTACATCCCAAGACCGATAAAAGAAGAAAACCATACCCAAAAAAACTAAGAAAAGAGCACATATTGAAGGGACAAAACCATCCATATGCAAAGCCATGTCATATTATCTTTAAGCCGTGAATCATTTATATTATTCTGGTCCTTCACACCCATTATTACAAGGGCTAATACACCAAAGGCACACTAAATTTCCAAACAAACTCTTGGCCACAATTGTAGATAAGGATAACAAATCTCAATCAAACCATATGATATATAGAAAAAAGCATCTCCAAAATACAAAGTTGTGGGTAGCAACTACACCCACCGACCCAATGTTCCTCTTAAATTAAAACTCACCGAAACTAAACAAATAGCCAACAACGAACCTCTTAAATTTTGTTCTTCAAGAAAAACAAACCTATTCCAATACAAACGAGGACGAAATCTATCAATAAGGAAATCAACATGAAGGACAAAAATATGCTGATGACAAAATCTATGCAAAGGTATTCCAACACTAACGGCAGCACCAATCAAACAAAACAAACAATTTCCCAATCTTTTGGGAACTCAACGCGGAAGCAACGAGCCGTTCAAGGTGGATCGAACCATGCTCTTGATACCATATCAACAAAATAGATATAAAATCAAGAAAGAGAAAATGAGAATAACAACGGAGGTTAGGGTTTCATTATAATAACAACAATAGCTTAATATTTCTCACAAAAAAAAATAGCTTAATATTACAAAATGTTATGAGAGAATATATAATAAAAATCTAATGGACTCTAACTTACTAATATAAAGACCCAATAACTTAAGCTCAATATATTTTATTATCTAACAAGCACAACAACAAAATTTACATGGTACATGTGCTGAGTACCACGACACATAAGAAGAAAAACGAAAATCAAATCAAATGAAGAAGAATTGGCAGCGAAAAAATTATCCATTTAGTAAAAAATAAAAAGCCAAATCTTGACAAATAAAAAAAGGCGAAATTAAGGATGGAGAAAAAATCAAATAAATTGTCTACATCTCCAACAAGTCGGCCCTAGTTTTCTCTCTTTAAGTTTTTTCTTCCAGATTTTTCATTGAGGGGGTGGTTTTGGGTCAATTCTTGACCTGAAATCACCCCTCTTTATCTTTTTCTCTACACTTCTATCTAAATAAGTGATTTTTCACATATATGTAGGTTTTTTCTTTGTGATTTCATACCTAACTGTGGTGGTTTGTTGTTCGTCATCTTGTGCGGCGTTGTTTGATTTCCCGTCTTCCCGCGGTGTTCATTTGATTCATATTGAAAGATCGATTATTCAATCAAAGATTTGGGCATCAACGTTGCAGATCCAGAGGCCATGGATATTCCGGTGACTTTAATTTTATCATATATTTTTGTAGGCATATGTCGTTATATGCTATTAACTTGGATGCTGTGAGTTTGTTCGCAGATTCATCCTTTACGTTTTTAGCGGTGTTGAATGATGTAATCTCTCGATTTGAATGAATGAGTATCATTTTGTTTTTGTCAAAAAAAAAAAAAGACAGAATAGGCAAATACCATTGGTAATACTTAGATATTTATATAACAAGTTTGTTTTAATTTTTTTATATTATAAATGGGACATTTAAGCATTATTCTATTTTAATCAAACTTAGTTAAAAAAGTGTTTACGTAGACGTTTAATATTATGTTGGTAGTCTAAATTCACCGTTCTCAAAATTAGCGTTTATATGTTTATTATTCGGGCTTGATTTGAAATAAAATAGATCGATTATTGGATTTATACGGTTGTTGATAAAATATTTATCTATAAAATTAGGCTTGAATTCAAAAACAACAAGAAGAAAATGTACGTAAGTAATCATGTTTGATGTTATAAATATTTTTTGACTTACCACCTTAAATGTTAATTGGTCCATAACACTTTTTAACGAAGTTGGCTTAAAGAATGGTTAATTGTGTAAATATTATATGACTTAAATGAAAAATTGATAACAAAAAAATACTTGGAAGACCAATTTATACAATAATAATAATAATAATAATAATAATAATAATAATAATAATAATAATAATAATAATAATAATAATAATAATAATAATAATAATAATAATAATAATAATAAATTAAAATACTACACTTTGTTTTAAATATCTAACTTAAAGAACCACATGAGTTATTTGACCTAAATATTTTTTGTCTTACCACCTTAAATGTTAATTGATCCATAACACTTTTTAACGAAGTTGGCTTAAAGAATGGTTAACTGTGTAAATATTATGACTTAAATGAAAAATTTATAACAAAAAATATTTGGAAGACCAATTTATACAAAAAAAAAAAAAAAACTTAAAATACTACACTTTGTTTTAAATATCTAACTTAAAGAACCACGTGAATTTGACCAAATAAAAATTAGCCAGGTACATTTAGAGAATCAAATATAAGCACCTATCGCATAAGGGCAAAAGTTATGGTGCATAAACCATAACTTATGCACCATGCATAAGTTAATCACAACCATCAGATAATTGGACACATGTAATGATCCTATGGTTCTCAGCTCAGACCCCACAATCAGTCCCCACAATCTTTCTCCTACCTCATACTACTCAATCTTGCTCGCGCGCCACCCTAACCCTCCTCACTCCGATGTCGTTTTCCGGTGCGCCACCCTAACCCCCGCACTCCGATGTCGTTTTCCGGTTGATTCACGACGGGATTGCAGCGATTTCACCGGCGAACGTTCCTTCACCTTTGTGCGACCCTAACCCACAATCTGATTGCAGAAACCGCATTCTTTCTCCATTTTCGATTTCACCGGCGAACCTTGCTTCACGGTTGCTCGCTGCTCCGACCTCGTTTTACTTACTCCTCTTCGCTGCTCCGATTTTGGGTTCTCTTTGTTCAGGTTTGCGATTTTCAGTTTGGTCCTGCTTGCCGTTTATAAATTTCACCCTTTCTCGCCGATCCGACGTAGTTTTCCGGCAATACAGTGTTGTAGCAATTACAGTGATTCAAATTCTTAGTATAGTATCAATTTAGTGATTCAAATTTAGTGTTTCAGTTGTAGCAATTAGCTTCTTTTTTCTATTTGTATAAGAATCAATTTTGCTTCAGTTGTAGTTTCAAATCAACAATCTGAAACCATTTCCACAACAAAATGGTTTCAGAGTAAAACTTGAAAAAACCATTTACACAACATATTGGTTTTGGCATATTGATTCAAATTTCAGATTTGTTCTTAGTATCAATTTAGTTATTCAAATTTAGTGATTTGGTTGTAGCAATTAGCTTCAATTTTGCTTGAAGTTGTAGTTTCAATTTATGATATCTAATGGTTGTTTGTTCTTAACAGTGTTTGATGCTGTTTTCAATGGATTTGATATCAACTTCATCTGAGAGTGGACAACTGAGTGTTGAAACTTCATCACTGATTCATGGTGAGAGTGGACAACTGAGTGTTGAAAGTTCTTCAATGATTCATGTTGATAGTTCTAGTTCTCAATGTTACTCCCCTAGCAATAAAGAATCATGGAAGTCTTTAGTCTTTCAATCTATTAAAGAGATTGAAGATTTTTATGGTAATTATGCATATAACACTGGATTTTCTATTAGGACTATGTTGAAGTCAAAGAATAATTCACAAAATAAGAAATCTGATAAGGTACATTATGTGCGTTATGTTTGTAACAAACAAGGTTTCAAGAAGGAAAGTTTGCTTAATCCTAACAACAGGCCAACATCAGACAGTCCATTGGTTATTGAGTGTGTGAAAGTGAAAGAAAAACCTGAGGAAAGGGTTGGTTGTAAAGCTGGAATATCTT
The DNA here is from genome assembly GCA_958299785.1 of Medicago lupulina. Classification (NCBI taxonomy): domain Eukaryota; kingdom Viridiplantae; phylum Streptophyta; class Magnoliopsida; order Fabales; family Fabaceae; genus Medicago; species Medicago lupulina. The sequence goes on from OY283139.1 coordinate 66,962,060, forward strand.
TGAAGCTGGATGAAGTTTTGAATGTGTATAAGATATATAGATGGGATGTGGCTCACTGTCATCCATTACATAAACCAGAGCATTCGTGTTACCTGAGATCATTTCGAGAAGTAAATGAAGTTCAAGGACAACTAGCTCTTATAAATTCTAAAGCTGGAATGTCGATGAGAACGTCTTATGAAGTTATGGGTCAAGGAGTTGGAGGCACGGAGAATCTTCCTTTTCGGTTTTCAGACTTAAAGAACTATCTAATGACAATTCGTCAAAAAGAGATGGTGGTTGGTGAAGCAACTGTAATTCAAGATTTCTTTAGAAATGAAGCTCTTTCGAAACCATCTTTTTATTATGATATCCAAGTTGATGCTGCAGAAGACATAGCTAGCATTTTTTGGGCAGATGGAATTATGCAACTAGATTATTCTCTATTTGGCGATGTCATCAGTTTTGATACAACTTACCGAACAAACAATCAATATCGTCCATTAGGTTAGTATCGTTTCCTTCTCTCAGGTTTTTAATTAGTGTTTACTTTCATTATGTTGTATTTTGTTCTAGCATGGTTAGTATAGGTAACATTCAATTCAAGCCCTCTTTTATGAGTTAGTATCTATGAATGTGATGTTACAATCAAACTCTATGATATTATTAGTCTATATACCCATTGGGGTATATATTATACCCATGGGGTATATAAAAGTCTTATAATATATACCCCAATGGGTATATAGACTAATAGATATGTTCATCTCATGTTACAAAAAAAGTGGTTACTTATTGATTAATTCACATTAGGTTATAAGTATGTACTATTAAGTGGTTATCACAATTATTTTATTACAAAACCATTAGACAATTATTTTGGTTTCACATTGAAAACTGTCAAAACCATTAAACCATACGTATGGTTTTTGTTACAAAAACCATTAGACAATTAGTTTGGTTTCATGTAGAACAATATGTTTTGATTCAAACTAATTTAATTTGTGTATAAAATTTAAGAAATCAAATGCATTATGTATGTCACTTCAAGTGACTGGGTACACTTTTATACAATACAAATCTACAAGAATATTTTGAATCAAAGGATATTGTTGCATCTCTTGATTGTGTTATATATATGTTGTATTTTTGTTCTGATTTGGATAATTTTAATTTCAGCTGCCTTTATTGGTTTTGACAATCATCGTAAGAGTGTTTTATTTGGTGCTGCGTTATTGTACGATGAGACAGCAGCTACTTTTGATTGGCTGTTTACAACATTCTTGAAGTGTATGTCCAATAAGAAACCACAGACGATATATACAGACCAGGCTAGTGTGTTATTATGTTCAATTCCGAATATTTTTCCAGGTGTTTTTCATGGGCTTTGTTCATGGCACATGGCGGAGAATGCAAAGAAAAATCTCGGCTCTCGCGCAAACAGTGCATTTTTTGATGAGTTAACTAATTTGGTTTCAAATGTAGAAGATGAATCAGATTTTGACTATAATTGGGATCAGATGATGAAAAATTGTTTTAATGGAAGGCCTACTTCAGACTTTAGGTGGCTTGTCCAAACTTACGGAAATCGTATGCATTGGTCTTCAGCTTGGGTCAAGTCACATTTTACAGCTGGTCTGAAAACGACTCAGTTAAGTGAGTCTTTCAATGCTTTTCTTCGTGGATTTCTGCAGCCAGACCATTCACTTGTTCGATTCTTTAGTCATTTCAACATTATGGTTCAGAGAATGAGGGATAATCATGCTGAATTGGACTTCAAGGCTGCAAACACTAGAACAAAAAATAATTATCCGAACAGTCAGCTGATGCGGTCCGTTGTAAACAAGTACACACCAGCTTGCTTTGCATTTATTCACAATCAGTATGACCTTTCTTTCAAATACTATTATGAGGAGGACACAACAAAAGGGTCTGCCTTGAACAAGTATTTCAAAGTTTTCACAATTGGAAAGGTTGTTGATAATTACGATGATGCTGATAATGATAATGACGGGCTTTCCAATGTTGATGTTTTAGATGCAGAACTTCAAGAAAATCTTTACCCAAGTGTTGAAGATCATGATCGACTTGATGAAAGGGTTGTCACAGTTGACATTAGAAGCAAAAGTTTTAGTTGTTCATGTTGTATGTTTGAGAACAGGGGCTTTTTATGTCGACATGTTTTCAAGATCTTGGAGTTCTTAGGTGGTTGCGTGCAATATCATTTTTTGAAGACAATACCTGGACAATATGTTTTAAAGCGTTGGACTAGAGATGTGCGTCCGTCTGTCGATAAGCTGAAATCGACCATCAATGTTGGCACTGAAGACACCACTCAAGCACAACGATATCAACAAATTTGTGATGTTACAGTTCAGCTTTCTACACGTTTTTGTGCAGATCCAGAGTCATCTAAAATTTTTCTCGATGGTGTTCTTGAAGCTGGAAAAAAGGCAGAGGAGTTGCTTCTTTCTAAAGGTATTCGTACATGCCCGACACCATCTAAGTCTTCAAAAGTAGCTGTTGTTGGTGAAACATCTGCTGGGGTGAAGCCCACCGCACCAAAGTTCAAAGAAAGACCAAATCCAATTAAGTCAAAGAAGCGACTTAAAAGTGATTATGAAAAAGCTAGAGAAAGGCAGAAATTCCTTATCAATCGGAAGAAACAAAAGAGAGATGATGAAGCTTTATTGGGGATTGTGGCCACTGATTGATTGTTTTATAAGTTTGGTTTTTTAGGTTATAAGTTTGTACTGATTGATTTTGGTCACTGATGGATTATACATTTCACATTATTTGGTTTTCTATGTATTGATGATTATAGTTTGTTACAAAACCATTAGACAATTATTTTGGTTTCATGTAGTACACAATCAAAACCATTAAATACTACTTATGGTTTCAGTAATAGTCATTATTTAAAACCATTTATCAATAATAATTTTCATTTTTTTTTAATTTATAAACTATAAGTATGAAACAATATATTTCATAGTCTTGTTGAAACCATTTCAACAGGAAAATGGTTTCATGTAGTACACAATCAAAACCATTAAATACTACTTATGGTTTCAGTAATAGTCATTATTTAAAACCATTTATCAATAATAATTTTCATTTTTTTTTAATTTATAAACTATAAGTATGAAACAATATATTTCATAGTCTTGTTGTACTCCAAAACCATTAAGTACATCTAATGGTTTTGCAGTACAACACATAGAAACCATTTCAACAGGAAAATGGTTTTATAAACTTTACTTATACAGATTTTGTGTGTGAGTGTGTCAAAACATCTAAAGTTCAACACTAACCTATTATCTATCATGGCATTTATTTTAGGTTTGGATTTGATCTTTTTGTGAGCTTACTTATAATTCTGGAAAAAAACATATCCAGAAACATAATAAAAGAAATTCATAGTATGAACTTGATACATATCCAGAAAATGTTCAACATCTTTAATCAAACTCAATAATATAAAAACATTAAGACTAATTCGAATTCAAGTTGGATGTGCTAGGTTTTGAAGCATTTCTTCATAGTATGAAGTTGCTTCCTTCTCGACATGAGTTCTTTTGCAGTTGCTTGTGTTGGTTATTATTGTGGAACATATTCCGATTCTGAAATCCATAATTTTCCCTTTCTTCACATGCTTTCTCATTTTGGACCAGTCTTTGAATGATTCCATTTGTGTATTGCCACCCTCCCATTCAGCAAGAAACTTCATGCAAAAGACTCCACAACTGTCTTTATCAGGTTGAGTAGGCATCCTTGGTGTTTCCCACTTAAATGTGCTAAACTCGAAAGGCATTGTGATTTTTCTTTTCTTATACAAATCTAGCACAAATGCTTCCACCTCCTTCAGCCATACATCAAACATCTTCTTGTAGACAGTTGCTTCACCATTCTTCAAGTGCAATGTCCCTCCCATCAAGCTGTTCAGGAATTGAATTTTTTGGCTCTTGAGATTAACAACGAAGCATACATAATGAAAGCCCGGATTTCCAATTAGTGCTGGCGTCATTATCTATTTCATAAGTAAAATAGTCAACATCATATAATTCAAACAATCAATCTGCAGAAATTTCCAAAACTATAATGAATGGAGTCTTACATATTCTAGGCATGTAGGGTCAATAGCCTTGCAATCCATGTATTTGAACTTTTTTAATCTCTCAATGAACCTTTTGCATGCAACTTGTTTTGTTATATTTAGGGCATCAGGTCTTTCCGAGTCAACCTGTATATATGAAATGAGTTAAATCAATTCCAAATATACATAAACAGTTTTTAAACTTTTAACTTTCATGGAATGTAATGCATACATAATTGATGAATGGTGTAACCAGTCTGGTCCTGTTTTCATTTGGTTGATTCCAGTTCAAGCAATTGACCCAGGCATTTACCACGAAGCATGACACCCATTCATCTTTTTGAAGTGTCCACAAGTCTCTCCTTTGCAGACTGAAAGCATGAGCCCTGTTATCCGAGCAGTACAAAATCTCCTCCCTACATTATTATAAAACATTTAGCATTTAACATTTAGTATTTAAGTGCTATAGCTTTATAGATCCTCCTATTTGTACTCCAAAACCATTAAGTACATCTAATGGTTTTGGAGTACAACACATAGAAACCATTTCCACAGACAAATGGTTTTGGAATTATTTAGGGCAGCGGATTTTGATTTTCCCAACAAATGGTTCCTGACTAACAACAAGTCATTGGATTCAGACTTCATGTGTTATAAGTCATTGGATTTAGTATGCAGAAAATGACATATATCTAATGGTATGATTAATCACTAGAAGTCGAATGCAGAGATTATTGTAAAGAAAAAAAAGATAGCATGACATAGTCCAATCAAAAAGCTACAATAAATATCTTCACATCCACTGCATGTTTACTTACTCTAACCACATGCAAGATAAATCAAAATTTAAAAAAAAAAAAGAGTGATAAATCAACTTACTCATCATGTGAAATGCTCCATACAAATGTTGATATATCCTTCTGCATCTTACTTGCATTTGACTCGTACACAGCTTCATCGTACGGGCTTGCAAGGTATTTTGATTTTTTGACAGTTCTTCTACGCTCAGGATACGTGCCACCGGAGTAAAGCATATCATGATTCCTTTTCTTTCTCTGCACAGTCTTGACATTATCCATGTTGATTATTTGTTCTGGTAACACCGACCTTAACGGAATTGCACTGTCGAATAAATTACGTAATTGTTAGTTTGCAGAATTAACATTTTGTAGAATTTAATGAATAAAGTAGAGTTGTCACATTCAGTCATTCTTACTTTATAACTCTATCATAATCCAAATTCTTCTGCCCCTCCGGCTTCTCCCCCTCCGGCTTCTCCCCCTCTGGATACTTCAAGTTTCTTTCCTCAGATTCCAAATGCTTCTCCTTTGGTTTCTCCTCCTCCGTCTTTCTTTCCTCAGATTCCAAAGGCTTCTTCTCCTTTGGTTTCTCCTCCTCCATCACCAAAGCTTGGTTCACATTGCTTTTTTCACTATATAGAAAACCATCATATACCATTATACATAGTAAACCATTTGTTAGTTCTTATAGCATATTAAATTCACAAATATATATATTCATATAACCATTAAAACACATCATATATCTTTATTTCTTACCCTGCATTTGAAGCTTGCCCCTTTTCAAAAAATTGTGGAAACTTCAAGATTGTTTCCTGTGTAAATGAAAGATCTATATGGCATGCTTTTCTCACTGAATCATCAATGTTTTTTGCATCAATTTCAGATTCTTCATCATCATCAATGATTTTGTGATCATTATTGTAACGCCCTCTTTAATTATTTAATTATTTTATTAGATGATATGGTATATGTTTATATATTATGTGATTTGTGACGATTATGTGACGTATATGTGACGTGTGACGTGTTATTATTTTATTGTTTAATAAAATAATATAAGTGATGTTTATGTGAATATTTATTTAGTAAATAAATAGATTTGGTGGAAAAAGATAGAATTTTAAGAGATGGGGTTATATTTATAATTAAGAAGAGTTGTGTGGGTTAAGAGGAAATTAATTAAGTTGGGAGGGAGTATATAAGAGAAGTAGGTTAAGAAATGAAAGATTGAGAACGCGTTATCAGACTTTTGGTTGGAGAAGAAGAACGGTCAAGAGAGAAGAGAAAGCTAGGTTCCAATTCTGCAATTTTTTCCAGGTAAGGGTGAGCCTAACTCCAGTAGTATTAATCTTGAATCATCTGTTTTGATTAGCTGAGGGTTTGGGGAAGAATTGAGGTGAGTTTTGAGAATTAGGGTTATGATGGATTTGATGAATTTGATGTGAGAATGTGTTGCATTGCTGTAGGAATGTGTTACAGAACCTAGATTATTCCCTAGGATGATATTGCTGATGGATTAGAAACTTAATTGGAGAGAATTGGCAGATTTTGGTGTGAATTGGACTGAACCCGTAGTGGTTCTGAGATCGCTCGCCTGTGGCGAGCAGATCACTCGCCGTGGCGAGTAACCCTTGGTTGCTCGCGAGGCGAGCAGTATAGCTCGCCGTGGCGAGCTTGACCCTTAAATTTAGGATTTTTGCCAAACTTTAGATGGTTTTGAGTGCCCTCATATTTATAGAGATGACCTGTGAAGTTGGTTTGGTCAAATTTAATTTAGAGAGCTTAAAAATGAGGATTTTGTTGAGAAATGTCAAAAAGGCCGAAGCACCCAGTATTTCTCGCCTCCAGCTCGCCCCCAACTCGCCTTTGGCGAGTGAGCTGCTGGGAGTACTCGCCTGTGGCGAGCAGATGTACTCGCCGTGGCGAGTTAGTTGGTTCAGGACTGTTTGTTGTTTTTGCGATCTGTTTCGCATGGGACTTTGAGAGGAGCCTTTTGGTTAGTATTAGTGGGGTTCTATACCCTTTAATGTATGCTGTAAAGATGACTGCTGATGATTAACTTGAGCTGTTGATAAATGAAGTGTTGTTGAAAATAAGTGATGTTTAAATGTGATGATTATGTGATTGTGATGATGCTATGTGTTGCAGTGTGTATGTATAATGAGTTGATGTTCTGCCACGTATTATTATAACTGCATGTGTCAGTCTATAACTTGTAAATGACGTTTGAGACGGTGTATAAGTTGTTAAGCGACGAGTCCATGCATTTGCATATTTACGAGACGGTGGAGCTTTATGCTCAAAGCGACGGTGGAGCATTTGCTCAAAGCGACGGTGAAGCATATTAATGCTATACATATATGGTACCACATGCATGATGTTGAGACGTTAGGAGTTGCATTTAGTCGAGTCAATTGTGACATATATGAGATGAGGTGTTGAGACGTTTATGTTTGATATGATGTTGTTATGATGTTGTGATGATGATGTTTAAGTTGATGCTATGATGTGCTATACTGTATATGTGATGAATTGGACATATGATTTGTTAATCTTGACTTATGATTTATATATTAATATTATTGTTGTGAATCTCACCCCTTCTGCTGGAATTGCCGCCTTGTGGGCAAGTGCAGGAACCCAGTCTTAGTTGCGATGATGCGAGGATGTGTGAAGTTAGGGTTGCTCTGATATGTAACGGGATGGGGTCTTTGTGGAGTCTATTCCTTTATGTATCGTGATTGAATAAATGTTGACTTTTGTGATGTAGAAACTTTAATATTTTGAGACGTTTTTGCTGGCTTTTAAGCCAAGACATTTATGAGATGTGACTATTTGAATTCCGCTGCTTAATTGAATATTTTGTAATTTGATAAATTATTATCGAAGTGGTTTTTAAGATGAAATGTAACACTCCTTTTGAGAAGTACTCTGATTTTATATGATTTATTTAAAGAAATTTTTAAGACGGGAAATTGGGGTGTTACAATTGGTATCAGAGCAGGTCGGTCCGTCCGGCCAAGTAGAGAGTCGAGTGACGTTGTCTTAGAGTTAGAGTAGTATTAATGTATTATTCTGACTTATGTTTGTTTCCAGAGAACTAGATGGCTGGTAGAAACGATGCTGCTCTTGCTGCTGCTTTGGAAGCAATGGCTAATGTTGTGGGCAATCAGAACAACGCTGGTGGTAATGACGGGACTAGAATGTTGGAGACTTTTCTGAGGAATCACCCGCCTACCTTCAAGGGGCGTTATGATCCTGATGGAGCTCAGATGTGGCTCAAGGAAGTAGAGAGGATTTTCAGGGTCATGCAATGTGACGATGTTCAGAAGGTGCGGTTTGGTACGCACATGTTAGCGGAGGAGGCTGATGATTGGTGGGTTAGTCTCCTGCCTATTTTGGAACAAGATGGAGCTGTGGTGACGTGGGCTATTTTCACGAGGGAGTTCCTTAATAGATACTTCCCAGAAGATGTCCGTGGAAAGAAAGAGATAGAGTTCCTGGAGCTTAAGCAAGGGAACATGTCGGTGACCGAGTATGCGGCCAAATTTGTGGAGTTGGCTAAGTTCTATCCGCATTATGCACCCGAGACGGCTGAGTTTTCAAAATGCATCAAGTTTGAGAACGGGTTGCGCGCTGATATCAAGAGGGCTATCGGTTACCAGAAGATTCGTGACTTTTCTGAGTTGGTGAGTAGCTGCCGGATATATGAGGAGGATACTAAGGCTCACTACAAGGTAGTGAACGATAGGAAAGCTAAGGGCCAGCAGAGTCGCCCTAAACCTTATGATGCCCCTAGAGATAAAGGGAAGCAAAGAGTAAATGATGAGAGGAGGCCCCAGAAGAAGACTGCTCCTGCTGAGATTACTTGTTACACTTGTGGCGAGAAAGGCCATAAGAGCAATGCATGTAATGTTGAGGTGAAGAGGTGTTACCGTTGTGGCCAAAAAGGGCATATTACTAGTGACTGCAAGTTTGATGATGTTGTGTGTTTCAACTGCAATGAGCAAGGACACATTGGTTCGCAGTGTAAGCAACCCAAGAAGACTAAGACTACTGGGAGAGTGTTTGCATTGACCGGCACTCAGACTGAGAATGATGATCGTTTGATCAGAGGTACTTGCTATATTAATAATACTCCTTTAGTTGTTATTATTGATACTGGTGCTACGCACAGTTTTATTGCTTTTGATTGTGTTTCTGCCTTGGGTCTTGATGTTTCTGATATGAATGGAGAAATGGTTGTCGAGACTCCAGCTAAGGGTTCGGTGACTACTTCTCTCGTATGCTTGAATTGTCCTTTATCTATGTTTGGCCGTGACTTTGTGATGGATTTAGTGTGCCTACCTTTAAGTGGTATGGATGTGATTCTGGGTATGAACTGGCTAGAGTACAACCGAGTTCTTATCAACTGTTTTAGAAAGACGGTGCATTTTTCTTCTGTCGAAGAAGAGTGGGGCGCTGAGTTTCTATCTTCTAAGCAGCTGAAGCAACTGGAACGTGATGGGATGATGATGTTTTCGCTGATGGCTTCGTTATCTTTAGAGAACCAAGCTGTAATTGATGGGCTGCCTGTTGTGAAGGAATTTCCTGAAGTTTTCCCTGATGAGATTCCAGATGTGCCTCCGGAGAGGGAAGTTGAGTTCTCTATTGACCTTGTTCCTGGAACGAAGCCGGTGTCGATGGCACCTTATCGTATGTCTGCTTCTGAGTTAGCAGAGTTGAAGAAGCAGTTGGAGGACTTGCTTGAGAAGAAGTTTGTGAGACCTAGTGTTTCACCGTGGGGAGCTCCAGTGTTACTTGTGAAGAAGAAAGACGGCAGTATGAGATTGTGCATTGATTACAGACAGCTGAACAAAGTGACGATCAAGAATAGGTATCCACTTCCGAGGATTGACGACTTGATGGATCAGTTAGTGGGTGCAAAAGTATTTAGCAAGATTTACTTGAGGTCAGGTTACCATCAGATTAAGGTGAAGGATGAAGATATGCAGAAGACGGCCTTTAGGACGCGTTATGGACATTATGAATATAAGGTGATGCCTTTCGGTGTTACTAATGCGCCTGGTGTGTTTATGGAATATATGAACAGAATTTTTCATGAATATCTGGATCAATTTGTTGTGGTTTTTATTGATGATATACTGATCTATTCTAAGACTGAAGCTGAGCATGCAGAGCATTTGAAGACTGTATTGCAAGTGCTGAAAGAGAAGAAGCTGTATGCTAAATTGTCTAAGTGTGATTTCTGGCTAAACGAAGTAAGTTTTCTTGGCCATGTTATTTCTGGTGAAGGTATTGCGGTTGACCCGTCTAAAGTTGAAGCGGTATCGCAATGGGAGACGCCTAAGTCGGTTACGGAGATTAGAAGCTTTTTGGGACTAGCTGGTTATTACAGGAGGTTTATAGAAGGATTTTCTAAATTGGCTCTTCCGTTAACGCAGTTGACGTGTAAGGGTAAGTCGTTTGTATGGGATGTGCATTGTGAGAATAGTTTCAATGAATTGAAGAAGCGCCTGACGACGGCTCCAGTTTTGATTTTGCCGAAGCCCGATGAACCTTTTGTGGTATATTGTGATGCGTCCAAGTTGGGTTTAGGAGGTGTGCTTATGCAAGATGGTAAGGTAGTAGCTTATGCTTCAAGACAATTGAGAATTCATGAGAAGAATTACCCGACGCATGACTTAGAGTTGGCAGCAGTGGTCTTCGTATTGAAAATATGAAGACATTACTTATATGGTTCAAGGTTTGAAGTATTCAGTGATCATAAGAGTTTGAGATATTTATTTGATCAGAAGGAGTTGAATATGAGGCAGAGGAGGTGGCTTGAGTTACTTAAGGATTATGATTTTGGTTTGAATTACCATCCTGGTAAAGCAAATGTGGTTGCAGACGCCCTGAGTAGGAAAACGGTGCATATGTCCGCGTTGATGGTGAAAGAATTTGAATTGTTGGAACAGTTTAGAGACTTGAGTTTGGTGTGTGAAAGAACACCTCAGAGCATAAAACTGGGAATGTTGAGAATTGATAATGATTTCCTGAAGCATATCAAAGAAGCCCAAAAAGAAGATGTCAAGTTTGTAGACTTGTTGATTGCTAATGATGAGACTGTGGATGGTGACTTTAAGGTCGATGATCAAGGAGTGTTGAGATTCCGAGGGAGGATTTGCATTCCTGACAATGATGAGATTAAGAAAATGATTCTTGAAGAGAGCCATAGAAGTAGCTTGAGTATTCACCCGGGAGCTACAAAGATGTATCATGACTTAAAGAGGCTGTTTTGGTGGTCTAGTTTGAAACGCGATGTGGCACAATTTGTGTATTCTTGCTTGGTTTGTCAAAAGTCGAAGATTGAGCATCAGAAGCCGACTGGTATGATGGTACCTCTAGATGTGCCAGAGTGGAAATGGGATAGTATATCCATGGATTTTGTGACGAGTTTGCCCAATACTTCTAGAGGGAACGATGCTATTTGGGTAATTGTTGATAGGTTAACGAAGTCTGCTCACTTTCTACCGATCAACATTACTTTTCCTGTGGCTCAGTTGGCGGAGATTTATGTTAGAGAGATAGTTAAGTTGCATGGTGTTCCTTCGAGCATCGTATCTGATAGAGATCCAAGATTTACTTCTAGATTTTGGAAGAGTTTGCAAGAGGCGTTAGGGTCTCAGTTGAGGTTGAGTTCGGCTTATCATCCGCAAACAGATGGTCAGTCGGAGAGGACGATTCAGTCGTTGGAGGACTTGTTGAGGGTTTGTGTACTTGAGCAGGGAGGGACTTGGGATAGTCATCTTCCATTGATAGAGTTCACGTACAACAACAGTTACCATTCAAGTATTGGAATGGCGCCGTTTGAGGCTTTGTATGGTCGGAGATGCAGGACTCCGTTGTGCTGGTTTGAGTCGGGTGAAAGAGTGGTCTTAGGACCAGAGATCGTTCAACAGACTACTGAGAAGGTGAGAATGATCCAAGAAAAGATGAAAGCGTCGCAGAGTCGACAAAAGAGTTATCATGATAAGCGTAGAAAGGACCTTGAGTTCCAAGAGGGGGATCATGTGTTCCTGAGAGTGACTCCTTTGACGGGTGTTGGACGTGCTTTGAAATCGAAGAAGTTGACTCCGAGGTTTATTGGACCGTATCAGATTTCAGAGAGGATTGGGCCGGTGGCGTATCGGGTTGGATTACCACCGCACTTGTCGAATTTGCATGATGTTTTTCATGTATCTCAGCTGAGGAAGTATGTTCCGGATCCGTCTCATGTGATCCAAAGCGATGATGTGCAAGTTAGGGACAACCTTACGGTTGAGACCCTACCCGTGAGGATTGATGATCGAAAGACAAAGACGTTGAGAGGCAAGGAGATACCTCTTGTGAGAGTTGTTTGGGACGGAGCGACGGGTGAAAGCTTGACTTGGGAGCTAGAAAGTAAGATGCTGGAATCCTATCCAGAGTTGTTTGAGCGAGGTAAATTTTCGAGGACGAAAATCCTTTAAGAGGGGGAGAGTTGTAACGCCCTCTTTAATTATTTAATTATTTTATTAGATGATATGGTATATGTTTATATATTATGTGATTTGTGACGATTATGTGACGTATATGTGACGTGTGACGTGTTATTATTTTATTGTTTAATAAAATAATATAAGTGATGTTTATGTGAATATTTATTTAGTAAATAAATAGATTTGGTGGAAAAAGATAGAATTTTAAGAGATGGAGTTATATTTATAATTAAGAAGAGTTGTGTGGGTTAAGAGGAAATTAATTAAGTTGGGAGGGAGTATATAAGAGAAGTAGGTTAAGAAAGGAAAGATTGAGAACGCGTTATCAGACTTTTGGTTGGAGAAGAAGAACGGTCAAGAGAGAAGAGAAAGCTAGGTTCCAATTCTGCAATTTTTTCCAGGTAAGGGTGAGCCTAACTCCAGTAGTATTAATCTTGAATCATCTGTTTTGATTAGCTGAGGGTTTGGGGAAGAATTGAGGTGAGTTTTGAGAATTAGGGTTATGATGGATTTGATGAATTTGATGTGAGAATGTGTTGCATTGCTGTAGGAATGTGTTACAGAACCTAGATTATTCCCTAGGATGATATTGCTGATGGATTAGAAACTTAATTGGAGAGAATTGGCAGATTTTGGTGTGAATTGGACTGAACCCGTAGTGGTTCTGAGATCGCTCGCCTGTGGCGAGCAGATCACTCGCCGTGGCGAGTAACCCTTGGTTGCTCGCGAGGCGAGCAGTATAGCTCGCCGTGGCGAGCTTGACCCTTAAATTTAGGATTTTTGCCAAACTTTAGATGGTTTTGAGTGCCCTCATATTTATAGAGATGACCTGTGAAGTTGGTTTGGTCAAATTTAATTTAGAGAGCTTAAAAATGAGGATTTTGTTGAGAAATGTCAAAAAGGCCGAAGCACCCAGTATTTCTCGCCTTCAGCTCGCCCCCAACTCGCCTTTGGCGAGTGAGCTGCTAGGAGTACTCGCCTGTGGCGAGCAGATGTACTCGCCGTGGCGAGTTAGTTGGTTCAGGACTGTTTGTTGTTTTTGCAATCTGTTTCGCATGGGACTTTGAGAGGAGCCTTTTGGTTAGTATTAGTGGGGTTCTATACCCTTTAATGTATGCTGTAAAGATGACTGCTGATGATTAACTTGAGCTGTTGATAAATGAAGTGTTGTTGAAAATAAGTGATGTTTAAATGTGATGATTATGTGATTTTGATGATGCTATGTGTTGCAGTGTGTATGTATAATGAGTTGATGTTCTGCCACGTATTATTATAACTGCATGTGTCAGTCTATAACTTGTAAATGACGTTTGAGACGGTGTATAAGTTGTTAAGCGACGAGTCCATGCATTTGCATATTTACGAGACGGTGGAGCTTTATGCTCAAAGCGACGGTGGAGCATTTGCTCAAAGCGACGGTGAAGCATATTAATGCTATACATATATGGTACCACATGCATGATGTTGAGACGTTAGGAGTTGCATTTAGTCGAGTCAATTGTGACATATATGAGATGAGGTGTTGAGACGTTTATGTTTGATATGATGTTGTTATGATGTTGTGATGATGATGTTTAAGTTGATGTTATGATGTGCTATACTGTATATGTGATGAATTGGACATATGATTTGTTAATCTTGACTTATGATTTATATATTAATATTATTGTTGTGAATCTCACCCCTTCTGCTGGAATTGCCGCCTTGTGGGCAAGTGCAGGAACCCAGTCTTAGTTGCGATGATGCGAGGATGTGTGAAGTTAGGGTTGCTCTGATATGTAACGGGATGGGGTCTTTGTGGAGTCTATTCCTTTATGTATCGTGATTGAATAAATGTTGACTTTTGTGATGTAGAAACTTTAATATTTTGAGACGTTTTTGCTGGCTTTTAAGCCAAGACATTTATGAGATGTGACTATTTGAATTCCGCTGCTTAATTGAATATTTTGTAATTTGATAAATTATTATCGAAGTGGTTTTTAAGATGAAATGTAACACTCCTTTTGAGAAGTACTCTGATTTTATATGATTTATTTAAAGAAATTTTTAAGACGGGAAATTGGGGTGTTACAATTATTCAACCTGAAACCATCAGTAATAATTTGTAACTCAAAATCTGATCAGGGATTGTTCCATTAAAATTATTGTTTGAAAGCACAAGGTGCCTGCAAATTCTTCAACATTTATAGTTATATTTTGTATTATTCTTCTATTGCACACAATGATTCTTTTATGTATTATTCTTCTGCAGAATATCTCACTTTTATAGTTATATTTTGTTTTTTAAGAGAGTGGGATTGTAAGTTTAGTTTCTTGGCTTCTTTATCAACAGTGTAAGTGACATACAGTTTATTCAATTTTAGTTTGAACATTGAGAAAAACATGAACTGAATAAGTCAACAACATTTCACAGTAGGAAAGCCATAAATGTTGAAATTGCTAAAATTGGACAGATTATCTATATATTTATATTTCACAGAATCTAACTAAACCTTGTTAAGACTTAACATTAGATGCAGTACCTATCTTCCCCTCGACTTCTTGAGTCGGCACTCAAACTTCTACTATCATCAGTTTCAGGTACTTCCTCAGTTTCAGGTTGCACTTGAGTCGGTTGCATTTTAATCGGACTGTCCTTGGGTTTGTTTGCAACAACTCCCTCAGCTATCCTTCTTTCTAAGGTTTCTGCGGCTATAGTGTAGATCCGTATGCAAGACCTACAGTGACTGAGATGCATCTCTGCCTGCAATTTTTATATACATTATGTACTATTAAGATAACCCTAACCTTAAGCATATTATTGCATAATATTACAAACAATTAACAGTTAAGCATATGTCATTTTAATTTATAAACCATAAGTATGAAACAATATATTTCATAGTCTTGTTTGTACTCCAAAACCATTAAGTACATCTAATGGTTTTGCAGTACAACACATAGAAACAATTTCAACAGGAAAATGGTTTTGGAATTATTTAGTGCAGCGGATTGTGTACCATAAGTATGAAATAATAGTATATGATTATTTTCCTCTCACCTTAGATAGTGGACAAGTATCTGCATCAAAACACAACACGAGCGGACCTTCATCGGTGTTGTGCAGCCTTTTTACGCCGGCTGTCAGTCCATGCTCAAGTCCCATAAGGTCATGGACCTTCTGAAGATCTTGGGTTGCCGTCTTGACATCCCAATCACGAAGTGATGGGCGCTTGTATTTTCCAGTCAGAAATGGGCTTCTCTTCCCCATTTTCTCCATGTAATTAATCTGCACAATAAATACATGCACATACATAATACAGTCACAGAAAACCATTAAGTACATATAATGGTTTTAATGTACAGCACATAGAAACCATTTGCACAGAAAAATGGTTTTGGTATAATTTTATTAAAGAAACTACTAGCAGAGTATCACAATCACAGATAGAGTATACAAATAATTTTGTCCCTTAATAAGTTTGAGGCAGTGAAACACTCAATAACTAAATCAGATGTCTACCAATGTCATAATACTACAACGACGACAACATCTACCAGTATTGCAACAACTGGATTCGTCGATGATAAATTCCGACACCTTAAAAAGCTAGTTAAAACCTTCAAGGTGTTACATTATATAGAAACCTACTTTTTCTAACAGAGTAATGTTTTCCATCTCAAACAAACTTTTTCAAGCTAAACATTAATTTGAGTATTTGACAAAACCAAACTTCCCAATTTTTTTAAATCTACATGTCTTTCGTTAGAAACCCAGTTTGGGCCTAAGCGCAACAAGTGTGCTAGGTAAGGAATTGGTTACATTTGCTAATCTGGCCAGTTTGTTAAAGAAAGAACCGTCGATATATGGAGAGGGTGTGGTAAAGGGATGACATGCAGAATCCTTTTCAGTTAGAAGCTAATAGATTTGGGCAAAGAGATAATTCTCTCTCTCTGACTTGTGCTCAATTTCTTCTTTTCTTTAATTTGAGTTCCCACCATCTTTTATCTCCTTCAGGTTTACCATCTTCACTTATATCCAATTTCTTTCACAAAACCAAATTATAATGAAAAAATGACAGTGCATGTTCTTCCTAAACAAAAGTTATACTTGAAAGTGAATTTAGAAAGTTGGACAAAGATTTGATAAATTAAATGTCATGCACTAAACCAAACATAATGCAAGCATAACTACCTGTTACCTTTCAAACAATGTTATGTTTACTTAGATACCAACTGCATAGATTATCAACAATAATGCTGATTCCGCGGATTACATGTAAACCATTTCAAATTCAAAGTAAAATAACACATTTCCTCAACTTAGATACCAACTTAGATTCTATACCAAACAAAGAAATTGTTAAAAACAGTTCCAAAGCAAATCAACACTCTGAAACCATTTCCTCAACAAAATGGTTTCAGAATAAAACTTGAAAAAACCATTTACACAGCACATTGGTTTCAGAGTAAAACTTGCAAAAACGATTTACACAGCACATTGGTTTTAAAAATAAATATACATATTTATATGGAATGATTACCATTACGAAGTGGAAGTCCGCTAATGGATTTGCAACCTCCGAAGTTTGCAGGCCTTCTTTCATATAATCAAGAACATGTGAGCACCAGTTATACGAGGATATCCCAGCTGTATCTTGTAATATGTGTGCATATTGTAGAGATACAAAGCTACCATTTGTGGGGCACAATATTTTGTGAATAATAAAACATATTGCCCCCTTCACCCACGCTTTTGGTTCTTCTAGAGTCTTCAATACTCTCTCCAACTCTGTCACCCTCACAGAAGCAGAATAATTACCATTCAATCCTAATTCTTTCCTTAAGCTCATTATTGCTGCCTCCGAGCAAAGATTGACATTAATCTGCTTCCCCGCCATTGGAAGCTCATACACTCTATGCACATCATCTTCTTTCAAGGGAAGTACCTCAGTCTTGCTTAATCTAATCCACATATGCTCTTTCTCAAAATTTTGAACAACCCAATCCACAAAAAAAGTGTGAATTTTTGTCCAGTTGCATATATGGATCAGTCCTCCAAAACCACTTTCATTCAGAGCACAAATTATCTCATTTTTTCTTCTTTTGCCTTGCACTGACTGCATAAGATCATATACCTTAGGTATACTCATCTTGTGCCTCAGTCATTGCTTTGCATTTTCATCTTCTGATTTTCCTTCATCGGCATCAGAATTTTGTGCTTCATTCTGTTGTTTCTTCTTTTCATTCTTCTTTAAGTACTGCTTCTTTTCTTTTCCCTTATTTTTATCACCACCACTCCTTAATTTTCTGACATTCCTTTGCTCATCATCCATTTGTGTCATTCCAATACTGAATGATGGCAATGACCCTAGGTCCGTGGTTTTTTTCACCTTCATGATCACAGAAAACCATTAAGTACAAATAATGGTTTTAATGTACAGCACATAGAAACCATTTTCACAGAAAAATGGTTTTGGTATAATTTTAAATTCAGAGTAAAATAACACATTTTACAACTTAGATTCTAAACCTAAATTGTTAATAACAGTTCCAAAGCAAATCAACACTCTGAAACCATTTCCACAGCAAAATTGTTTCAGAGTAAAACTTGAAAAAACCATTTACACAGCACATTGGTTTCAGAGTAAAACTTGCAAAAACCATTTACACAGCACATTGGTTTTGGTATAATTTTTAAACAAAACATACTATAATAAGCACATTTAAACATTTTAAACCATTTGTTTGAGTTGATTTTCCCCAATTCGAGATTAAAATCTCGATTTAGGGTTACACAGATGCATGCAATTACTTCCAAAACTCATTTCCAACTAACAGAAACACTTTCAAAACTCATTGTAATTACACAAGATAAGTTCAAACCTGTTTTGTTTTCATCATTTTGCTGTTTTGTTGAGTTTCAATGGTGATATGGTGAAGATGCTTGCGCGAAGATGATGGAAATGCGGTGGTGATGCTTTCGCGAAGATGACGGAAATGCGGCGGTGAATGACGGTTACGGTTGCAGTGAAGATGCTTACGATTATGGCGAAGGATGATGAAAATGCGAAGGATGATGATGATGTTGACGAAAAACGACGGTGGTGATGATGATGGTGAATGACGGTGGTGTTGATTTGGTGAACGACGGTGTTGTTGATGGTGAACGGCGACGGTGACGGAAGATTGATGGTGAACGACGGTGGTTGGATTTTGTGTTTTCTATGAAGTTTGTTTTTGCTTCCGGTGGAAGTTTGTTTTCTTCAGTTTTGTTGTAGAAAGCAATTTTGATTTTTTCTGGGGTGTAGAAAGCAATTTTGTTGTGCTAGGGGTTAATGGGCTGGACTTATACAAGACTTATGCATGGTGCATAAGTTATGGCTTATGCATGATAACCACACCCTCGCATAAGTGTTCAAATCGATCTATTCTTTCTTTTTTTAGGTGAAATCGATCTTATGATTTTTTTTTACAAAAGATCTTATGACTTATGTATGCACATTATTTATTTACATTCTTTAATATTAATATCTAATATTTTTTTTGAGCAAATTAATTATCTAATATATACTTGATCTTTTTGTACCAAAATAAATAAATACTCAATCTTTTTGACACATTGACTCTTAACTAATCAACTAAATAGATTCTACCAATAAATCTGGTTTCAATTATGACTCATCAATCAATCAATACTAAGGGTCTGTTTGGGAGAGGGGTTTTGGGGGAGAGGAGAGGAAGGGAGGGGAAGGTTTATGGACATGCACTCCCTTGTTTGGGAGATAAAAAAAATAAGGGGAAGGTTTAAGAGGTTTTTTCAAACTCTCGCCTCCCTTCCCCTTTAAACTCGCAAACACACCCTTACATAATTAAACATCGATTTTTTTTACATCCAATGAAATGTGACTGATAAGATCAATGCTTAACAGAAGAAGAACTCCCTCTTCACAAAAGATGATCCAATTCTTTCAACAACAAAAAAGAGATGGTCACAAACAATTTTGAATTGTCGTTACTTGACTAAATATCTAGTCCCAACATGATCTAAAATTTTGAAATTCTAACGCATTGTGTTAACAACTACAAGTAAGTTAGTGAGTCCCACTTATTTAATAATAACCAAGATTTTTTCCCTTATCCCTTAAAAATAAGTTTTTTTTCCCTGAGTGTAACAACTACAAACCTTTCTTAGTCGGAGTTCAAAAAATGATTTATCAAATTGTGGTCGTCTTTTCTGCTTGATCCGAACATGTTGTTATAACTAGTAACAAAGTAAAAGCCTCTAAAAAAAATAACACAAGCAGAAATTTGAAGTAAAAGATTGATCAAATTAAAAAAAATTGAGTGTCGGAATCTAGAATAAGACCATGTTAACCATAACATCCACAACTTGTTTTGCCTCACTTAGAACATGGATCAAGTGGTTCAAACCTCCTCCACAATGCTTTGAAATTTAGTAACCTTATTAACCATTGGAAAAAGTTGGGTTAACTTACATAAATTAAGGAACCAAAACAAACTTTGAGTATAAGTTTATTTAATAGAAAATGTTAGTATGTTAATTTTTTTTTAAAGTTAAGGGACCAAAACAAACTTTTGACATAAGTTTTTTTTAATGGAAAATGTTAGTATGCTAATTTATTTTAAGAAGTCAAACTAGTCCATTAAAATTGGTATCGAAAAGAATAGAACTTAAAACCTCGAAAATAACACACTCCAATGTCTCAGTCAAACACCATCAAATCAACTAAAATGGACTAGTTTGGATTCTAACCATGAACCTTTAAACCTTTAACCATTATTATTATTATTATTGTAGTAAAAATTGTTGAGATATTTATAATAGACAAATGAAATTGTTTTGAAGATCTATACAACCGAATTGCAAGTGTGTATGCTTCAGTTGACAACAAATTTTTTATCAGTCATTTGCTTTAAGTAATTAATTTCATTTAGTGGGACAAAGTTTGTTTATGTCGTAATAAGTATTGTAACTCGACTTGAACTTAAAGCCATATATGTAACCTTCTTAACACAAAGAGGACAGTAAAAGCACATCAAAGAAATTGTCGATGAAAACAAAACAAACAAACAAACAAACACGCTAGATCTAATCAGACAGAGCAAAGAACTTTCCAAGTCTTATTCATAATTGCTTTGAATCCTGAGTACCAATTAAACCCACAAGATACAACAACATCTATAGAGTTAGGGTGTGTTTGTTTCAATTTATAATCGTAGATTCCTCGAAATAAAATCATAAAAACATACATACCTATGTTTGTTAGAAGTTTATTGTATTTTATTCTGGGTATAAATGTTCTTGGGAATAGAAAAAATTTCTCAAAGAAAATTATGGGAATAAAGTTCTCATGGAGATGAGAATAAATTTATGTATAATTACCTATTATAATCCCTATTTTTAAGGTTCCTTAGAATATTATAATGTTAAACAAACACTTTTTTCTAAATACCTTAGAATAAAATTTACATCTATATATTTCAAAGAATGTTATTTCTAAAAATAAATTTGGTAAAATTGAAACAAACACATCCTTAGTTTACAAACAAATAATCAAAATCAACAACAACTTAAATGAACCACACTCCATTAAACCAAACTGTGTTGTTACAATACATTCATTAACCTATAAGAAAAATATGTATAATCATTTAAGATATAGCAAACAAAATTCTTCGAACTCTAACAAGAAACGTGCAACCTAAACAACAACAAAATAAATCAATCATTCGTTGTATGTTTAGATTGGCGGTGAATTTCACAATGGCAAAAGCACATTTTTGAGGTTCAATTACGGTTACTATGATTTTATCAAACTCACAATAATTCCAAACATACACTAATTTCACTCAAACAATTATTGTTGTCAATTGTCTTCACTCTTGTTGTCGATATGGTCACCATTTTCAATGCTCTTCTCCAAGCAAACGTCTTGGTCGTTGAAATTCTCAGACTCGTGATCACCAGCGCCAATTCCCTCGGTCTCCAAGCATACAACACGCCGCCTCAAGTCACCCAATTCCCTTTCCATGAGAAAAATTATTTCCTTAAATGTAAGATTTTGTTCTTCAAGATGTTTAATTTGTAAACCATGTTCATCAACCCTATTCTCCAAATTATGTTCATCACCACAACTTGTTGGATATATCATCTCAAACCTACTCAAATCATTGTTCAATCTCTTCTCGACTTCAAAAACCTCGCAACAGTCATTGTTTTCACCGGCTTGGTCAAAGTTTTCATTTTCCTTCCGGAGACGGATTAGGCCTTTCATGGTGCCATATTCGTCCACTCCCCACTTTTCCTTCGCCGTCTCCAAGATCACCACCGTTGACGAAGATAGTGTCGAAGTTGTTAGAATCGTCGGCGTCACCGCACACGGTGAGACCAGGGAAGCTATCCCGCCGAACTTCTTCGCGTGGATTATGAACGTTGTCGTGTTGTGGGGCGCAAACGGGGCAGAGAAACTTTTGGTGTTAATAAACCTCCTCTTAGAGTTGTGAAACTGGCAAAAATTTCTTGTGAATCGAGACGTCTTCAATGAATCTCTTGGGTTTTCAAATGTGTTTGCACGACGTTTGTTGTTGCATCTCTCGAGTGTGTTTCCGCTCCGACCCAGATATCCGTCCGGATCCGGATATCTGACAAGACCCGATGGATTGTCGTTAAAAGTTGGAAGTTGGGAGAACACAACCGGATTTTCTAGCATGTAAGGTGATTGGCGGTGGGACGAAGAGACATAGTTTTCCGGCAAGATCTGAAATTGGCCTATCATTTCATTAAAAAAAATAGCCTTGGCAATTACACAAGAAAGTTAGAAGAAGGAAAAAGATTGGAAAATATGATAGTACACTAGAAATCAAAAATAAAATTTGGAATTTTATGAAAATAAGATCAGATAAAGATAAAAAAAAAGGTTTTAATTTTGTTGAGAATAAAATATGTTACTGACTAGGAGTGAGGGGAAAATGGTGTTTGTGAATATGTAACTGAAATTTGTGACTATTTTATGATTGAAGATTATCTTGAGACGACAAAGTGGGACAAGAGAGAGTGAGAAAAGATCTAAGGGTTGAAATTTAGGTTTGAATGAGTTGAACAATTGAGATGGGATTGTGTTGTCATGTCGAGAATCGGGTTCATAAGGTTTGTGCAAAGTAGAAAATGGATGAAGTTTCGTACAGTGACATGACTTGGTACTCAGTGATGTTCTTACG
Source organism: Medicago lupulina (assembly GCA_958299785.1). Classification (NCBI taxonomy): domain Eukaryota; kingdom Viridiplantae; phylum Streptophyta; class Magnoliopsida; order Fabales; family Fabaceae; genus Medicago; species Medicago lupulina. The sequence goes on from OY283139.1 coordinate 66,984,661, forward strand.
ACTTTGTAAAATGGGTTTATGTGTTTTTTTCTTTTATGAAATTATGTGTGTGTTTAATGGGTATAAATATAAATAAATAGAAGAATAGATGGCTACTTCTCTTGCAAGATAAAATATTCAATGTATTTTGATTATATGGATTTCATTAATTTTATTTAGATGTTGTATTCAATGTTTTGTCAAAAAAATGAGAAAATAATAATATTCAATGATTATTTGGTGATTTTTTTATTTTTGTCGAGCATATTTCTTTATATATATTTTTTTATAAAGTAATTGGTGATTCATATATAGTATAAATAACTAAAAACTTAAAATGTATTATTAATTTTTTTATTATTATTTGTATAATTTAATAGAAAAAAGGAGAATGTATCAAGGATTTAAATTCCTTTAATTTTTTTTAAAGAATATGCACTATTAGTACAAAATTATTTTAAAAGAGACATCCTTTCAAAAAAAAAAATATAAAGTGACATCCAATTTTTTTCTTCATATTTTACCACGTCACCCCTATGGTTATTGTGAAATTGATTGTAATTGCATGCACGAAAGAAAGAACGGTGGTCTCATTGAATTTCAATGTAAAACTATTTACATTGACAATGCATGTCTATTAAATCATGTATTCAACAGTTTAAACTAGTTTTACATTTGATATTTAATAAATTTATTATATGGTTTAAATATATGAATGCTCCCTGCAAATAATCAACTTTAGAAAAAGAGGGAGAAAAATGACTTGAGAGTATTTTTGCAAATTTATTCAATAATATAAGAATGAGTAGAGGAAAGTATATATAGGTGAGAGAGATAGGAACAATGGTTTGAATTGAATCATAAGAGCTCTAATTCTCTTAAAAAAAAAATCATAAGAGCTCTGATTCAAATCAATTAGTGTATATGATGAAATTTGATTTGCTTTGAAGATTGATTCGATACAAATGAACTATGATTCGATTCGTCGAATTTCAAGTGAAGATTGATTCGAAACATTAATAATTTAATTCTAATCGCAGTTACCAAAAAGAAATTTTATTTGATTCATTTGTTCCTTTGAAAGATTTGAATTGAATCAAAAATTCAAAAAATGACATTTTAGATGAAGATTGATTTGAAACATAAAAAGTTCAATTCTAGTCACAATTGCCCAAGGGAAATTTGATTTGATTCATTTGTTCCTTGTAAGATTTGAATCTAATCAAACGTTCAAAAAATGACATTTTGAAAGAAAGATTTCACCAACTGAGTTACAAACACTATATATCTGAAAAATAATTTCTTTAACCATTAAGGAGATCACTTGTGACATATTGAAGATCTTGATCTGGATGGGGTGCCTTAAACACAAGCTAGGCTAGAACAAAAACATTATCTAATCAAGTTAAGAAATAAACATCATGAAACATAATCAACACAAGGAGCGAAAGAAAAAATAAATCAAAGATCATCTAAAAAATATAAAATGAATGAAGACAAAATCATAGCAACTCGTGCATTCATCGTCAAATTTAGACAAAGATGAAGATGAAAAAACTATTATTGAATTGTGTGCATGTTTTCAAAAAGAATTATCTTTCTATTGTAAAAAGAATTTTTAGATATTTAGTTGGTATTATTGATATTGGCCTTTGGTATAGTAAAATTTCACATTTTGATCTTATAGCTTATTATAATGGTGATAGTGCTAGAGACAAAATTGAGAAAGAAAAAAAAATACAAGTGGGGCGGGTCAAATTCCTAGAGAAACACTCATAAGGTGGTTATGAAGAAACAAAAATACAATTGCACTATCAACTAATGAGACAACGTATTTATTCAAGAGAGTCTTATATTTAAGATCGAAAGTAGTATATACCAACTTTTAAGTTGAAGTAAGGTTAAATATAAGCGATGCGAGCTTTCGTGTATTATATTTCTTAATATCGATGAGGTCATTATAGATTTATAAGAAATAATAGTTTTCAAACATTTGAAGTAAGTCTTAACACTGAAACTTGGGTCGTAATAAAATAGGTGGTAGAAATCCTCGGTATGGTCCTGATTTAAGGCATAGAAAAAATAACGTTAGACAAGAAGGAAATAGTAATTCCATTGTCACTAGCTCCACTAAAATTTTATCTTGGTCAAAGTCATTACCAAGTACCACCAAGGAATTGTTTCATGTACATGTTCTGGGCAACTAAGAGAGATGTATCATAAATGAAATTATGTACTTAATTAAAGAAAAAATACAAGATGAAACGTGTTTAACTTATGGGTGAGAGTTGAAGATCATATTATACCATTGGTTGTATATACTAGATAGTTTAAATATTTATGAGAGATGTAGACTAGATTTTATTTAAATGACTCAAATTGAGGAGAGCATTGATACTTTTATGTTATAAAATATGATAAATTATATTTTTTCAACTGTTTTGTGATCAATATTGATAAAACTTTCTCTCTTACATTTACATTGTGTTTTTACTCTATCTTTCCATTTTTCTTTCTCTATTGTTTTTGACCCACAAAAAGGACGAAGAAATAGTTGTCTAAAAAGTTATCTAAATAATGGTTGTAAGTTGGACGATACGTGGAAAAAAAGATAAATAACTTGATTTTAACTTATGTTTGTTTTGACTTGTTTTTTTTTATAATAAAATAATATAAAAAATGCTAATAAGTAGTATCGTTTAAGGAGTAAAAATGAAATGTTTGCATAAAAAATTATGTATGACTATAACAAGTGTTTAATTTATGTATTTAAGACCCTGTTTTCTTTTTTGGATTCTTTAAAAGAGTTATATACTACACTTTTAAAAAAAAAAAACTAAACCCCCTTGGGTTCTTTAAAAGAGTTATACTACACTTTTCACAACAACAAAAGAAACTAAACCATACCATTACCATTACCATTATCCACTACTTTAGAAAATAATTGAAAGTCAAACTAAAAGACAAAGGCAATTTTTATACACACAAGGGCAACTTAAACGTGATTGGTCGTTTGAGGATAATCTACGTAACGTGCAATGGACAACATATTTGGATATATCGTTGTTTGCTCAAACAAGAAGGGTGTCAAAAGAAAAAAGTCCCACATCAAGATTTATGGAAAGCACAGAATCATCATGGTACAGTTCCGGCTCTTGTTGGTCTTCCCTACCTGTCATGTGCTGAGTACCATGTCTCTCAAGAAGAACAAAGAGGAAAAAAAAATCAAATGAAATGAAATAAAGGAGTTTGCATCGCGTAAAATCATACAAAGTACCTCTAAAAATTAACAAAATAAATTCTACCAATAAATTTACTCTCATCAATACTAAATAGATCTCATATAAATGAGGAGAAAGAGTTGCTCTTTAGGAGCCAGAACTTGTTAAGCATCAATTTTCATACTTGCAGCCCAAGCAACAATGAACTAAACTGAACATTACACTTGAATCAGCCATTTCCGATGCTCTTCTCTGAGCAAACATCTCTGCCGTTGAAATTCTCGGACTCGCGATCACCAGCGCCAATTCCCTCGGTCTCCAAACATGCAACACGCCGCCTCAAATCATCCAATTCCCTTTCCATGAGAAAAATTCTTTCCTTAAACAATAGATTCTGTTCTTCAAGATGTGTGATTTGCAAGTCTTGCTCATCAACTCTATTCTCTAAACTATGTTCATCACCTGAACTTGGAAATATCATCTCAAACCTACTGCTCAAATCATTGTTCTCAACCTCCAAAACCTCACCGCCGGAGTTTTCTTTTCCTGACCGGAGACGGATTAGGCCTTTCATTGTGCCATACCCGTCAACTCCCCACTTTTCCTTTGCCACCTCCGTCGACGGCGTAGTTAAGATCGCCGGAGTCACCGCACAGGGTGACACCAAGGAAGCTATGCCACCTGTCTTCTTCGCACGGATTAAGAACGAAGTTGTGTTGCGCGGCGCGAACGGGGCGGAGGGACGACCACCGCCGGGGAACCTCCTCTTTTGATGGTGAAACCGGCGAACTTTACCAGATGAACTAGTCGGGTTTCTGAACGGACGCCCCGTACCCGACACGTTCTGGTCTCCGCGAGGTCTATCGGGGTTGACCCGACACGGTGGATGACCGTTAAATGTTGGCAGTCGGGAAAACATGGCCGGATTTTGAGGCATATAAGATGGATGGCGGTAGTTTTGAGGAGTCTGTTGTAAGATCTGATACTGGACTATCATTTTTCATTCAAAAGCAACGTAACCACCAAAATTTCACAAGAAAAAAGATTGGAAAATTTAATAAAAGACTGAAAACAATTATGAAACTGTGGCTTTTAATTTTGTTAGGAATAGTTTTGCAGTGAGAGAAAAATGGTGTTTGTGATTGTGAATATGTAACTGAAATTGGTGATTATTTTATTTTGGAGTGATAAAGTGTGACAAGAGATCGAGGGTTGAAATTTCAGTTTGAATAAATTGTAAGGTTGAGATTCAATTGTGTTGTCATGTGGAGAATCGGGTTCATGAGTTTTGTGCAAAGGGTTGAAGTTCCGTACAGGGACATGACCCGGTGGATTTTATTTTTATTTTTTTTTAGGGGAAAAAACAATGACTCGGTGGATGTTGTTACCACTTTACCACTTTGCATCAGGATTTATCGTCTTTTTTTATGAAGGGACAAAACAGGAAGAAAAAAAGTTTTGTTTGTTGGTTTTGGATAAGTGTATTTGGATTATTTTTAATGATTTTCAACTAAAATTATTTTTTTTAAAAAGTCAAATACTTTAATTTTCAATTCATTGAATATATAAATGGGTTAAATATGTTTTTAATCTTTATAAATATATCAATTTTTCGTTTTAGTCCCTCTAAAATTTTCCTTCAATTTTTAGTCCCTAAAAAAGTTTCTATCTCCACTTTTGGTTCCTCCTTTAAAGTAAACTCATATTCATATTTTTTGATAAAATTTTGCAAAAAAATTCATAATATTATAAGATACTGTCCCAAAAAAAAATAGATTTTTTTAAAAAAACATGAATTTAATATGAATTTTTTTATTTTTGACAGTTAAAAATTCATATTTAATTTGTGTTTTTGTTAAAAAATTCTATTTTTTTGGGAATTTTTCTTATGATATTCTGCACAATTTCATTAAAAAATAAAAAAATTAATTTAAAAATAGAGAACAAAAGTAGTGATTGAAAATTTTATAGAGACTAAGAGTTGAAGTAAAATTTTAAAGGGACTAAAATAAAAAGTTGATATATTTACATGGACTAAAAATATATTTAACCCTTTAATTTATATAAAATGTGTTTCCACAACATTTTTCATAGAAGAAAACAAGATGACTACTTGTCGGGCAAGATAAAATGTTCAATGTACTTTGTTTACGGGATCTGTATAGTTTGAACCTCTTGAAGTATACCTTCCGGTCACTATTATAAGCAAAAATATATTTTTTAGATACATTCAATTAATAATGTATGTGACATATAATAAATACTACATACATCATTAATTGAATATATCTAAAAAATAAATTTTTACTTATATTAGTGACCGGAGATATACTTTTAAAAAGTTGAACCGTTGTTTTCTAAAGTTATACTATATAAAAGTGGTGATAGGTTGACACTTTTAGATGGCATACCATCCTATTTCAGTAAGATTGGTATTCTACTGCTTGCTTCAAGCCGTATAGTGACCTTTGTAGCTTGCATACCGAAATAGGATGAGATAAATCAAGGACAGGAAGAGGCTTTATATACACTTCTTCGTTAAGTTCATCATGAAAAAATATGCATTGATATCAAATTGAAATAGGGGGCAATTTTGAGATGCTGCTGTGGCCATTAACATTCAGATTGTACTTAGCATTTCATCCTTGTGTGATTTAGGCATGTTTGTTATAGATTTGAAATAAAAAAATAAAAAAAGTTCCTTCGCATTTCTAAAATATTTTTAAAAAATGGTTAAATATGTTTTTGGTCCCTATAAAATTGCGACCTTCTAAGTTTAGTCTTTACTTAATTTTAATAGCTTTTTTAATCCCTAAAAAAAATTACTTATAATTTTAGTCCCTACTAAAACAAATTTTGTTTAATTATCCTTAAACTCTTAAATTTTTTAACGATTCTTTTTATACAAGTTTAGAACACTATGAAAGGTTCATTTTCTAAATTCTAGAATTTTTTAACATAAAATAAATTAAATATGAATTTTTTAAAACGTCAAAAGTTTAAGATATAAGTAACAAAAATATGGACGTAGAAATCAAATTTTTGCGATATTTTTTTCGGATGAACTTTTAATAACGTTCTTAACACGCTTGTAATTTTTTTTTGAAAAACTTAAGAGTTTAAGCATAAATTAAACAAATTTGGATTGAGTAAGAAATAATATTAAGTGCAAAAAAATTTTGTATGAATTAAAAAAACTATTAAAATTATGTAAGAACTAAACTTAAAAGGTCGCAATTTTATAGAGACCAAAAACATATTTAACCCATTAAAAAATGTACTCAAAAATATCATTAAAGAAATCATTTATGTTTATACTACATCACAAAACTCAAGAAATATTTAACAAAGGGGATTCTTCATAAACACACAAGGGCACTGAACGTGATTGGTCGTTTGAGGATAATCTATGTAGCGTACAGTGGACAACTCTTTAAGATAATGCATATTTCTATATATAGCGGTGGGAATAGGCTAGACCGAGTTAGGTTTTATATTGTCTGGTTTGCCAAATTTTTGTAAGGTCTAAGTCTGGCCTGCAATCTGTCATAAGCTTACTTTTTAGACTTGAGTCTGGTCTTCTGAAAGTTTATTACGGTCTGCTAGTCTGTTTAAAAATCTATATCGTATGAACATCTTCAAATAAATAATGTGATATAAGTTTAAATAGACTAACGAACAAATAGATTAATTATCTTAAACTATCGTTTGATAATCAACGTGAGTTTTTACGAAATTTGACAATATATTGTATCTTATTCCAATTCTATACATGTATATATGCGAAAAATTAATGTTTACTAATAAACTTAAATTATTGAAAAAGTTAACAAATTTATATTTAATTGAAAGTATAAAATATAATATAAAAATAAATAACATTATTCATATTTTCTTAAATAGGTCGACCTAATAGATTTAAGAGGCTTTTTTATGGCCTGTGGTCTGACCTTTTAAGCTAAATATGCTTTTAATAAAGCATAGGCCTTCTCTATTTAAAAAAAAAAAATCTGACCTGTTGTAGGTTAGCCTGTAAGCCCTTGTAGGTCGGCCTGACCTATTTCCATCCCTATTCCTTCTAAGAAGGGTGTTATTTCTAGTTAGAGAAACTTTGTCAAAAGATAAATTACGTTTTAGCGCCCTTGTGTGCATCAAGAATTAGAAGAAGAAAAATGGAAAAAAAATATATATACGGTACAACTAGAAATATGGAAAGCACAGCAACAAAATTTATATGGTACAACTACATTGCTCAGTAACCATGTCATAGAAAGAAAAAAAAAATCAAATATAGAAGAGTTTTTTCAAGGGCAAATGAAAAAGAAATGTTAGCTAAAAAATTACTATCCTTTAGTAAAAATAAAACGGTAGATTTAGAGCATTAGACAAACTCTACGTAAGTGTTCACATCGATATTACATATCCACATTATTTATTTTTAGTTTTTAATTGCTTATATCTAGTAACTACTTACTTACTCTAAAAAATAAAAAAACAAAATCTAGTAACTACTTCTTGACAAAAAAAAAATTAACCTAGTAACTAAATCTCTTTGACACTGTATTTCTAAATTATTTACTATATAGATATACAGATAAATTTAATTTCAATTTTATAACTCATCAATACCAATTAAACCTCATATAAATGAGAGAGGGTGGCTAAAGGAGCAGACAAATCTCATTTTCTCATTAAGCATCGATTTTTCTGGACAATTTAGTGAAATGTTACTCATAAAGCTCAATGCATTATGGGAGAAGAACTCCTCATGGAAGATGGTCCAGTTGTTCCTTTTCGCACCACCTTACCTTAAGTTTGTTGTTATTGTTGCTTATCCAAAATAATAATAATAATAATTAATAATAATAATAATAATTGCTTATATATTGGATGGAAACGACCTCAGATTGGTTGGGTTAAACTCAACACTGACGGAGCATGGAAGGGAGTTGGTACTCTTGCAGGGTGTGGAGGTCTCTTTCGGGACTCCGACGGAAGATGGATCAAAGGCTACACTAAGAAGATTGGATCGTGTGATGCTTTTCATGCTGAATTATGGGGCATGTATCTCGGTTTAGACATGGCTTGGAGGAAGAATATAACACATCTTACAGTAGAAAGTGACTCGAAGATTCTTGTAGACATGATTACTGATAATTGCAAGTTTAGTGGGACTATTCCTACGTTGGTTCGACGTATTCGAAAGTTTTTGAACTTGAGTTGGACTGTCCAAGTTAACCATATTTTGCGTGAAGGCAACAGAAGTGCAGATTGGCTTGCTAATTATAGCATTTTGATGGATTCCATGAATTTTAATCTTTTGGAGACTCCTCCTAATGAGTTTCAGAGTCTTTTATTTGATGATCTTTCCGGAGCTTGCATGCCTAGGAACGTCATGTTAGTTTCTTAGTTTTTTTTTTCTTTCTTGGGCTTTGCCCACTTTTGTACCAAAAAAAATAAAAAAAATAATTGCTTATCCCAAACCTCTCTTAGGTTGGAATTCGCATATTGATTTATCAAGTTGTGGTAATCCATTCCATTCCACTAGATTTAACCCTATTATCATCGATAGTTTTAAATTGACTACTACTATAGTTATAACTAGAAACAAACTAAAAAGCCTCTAGAAAAAAAAAATAACACAAACCGCCAACAAGACATTTGAAGTAAAAGAGAGACCAAATTCAAAAAAATTAATGCCTGAGCCTAGAGTAAGACCATGTTAGTCATACCGTCCACAACTTGATTTGCCTCTCCGAGAACATGGATCAAGTAGATTGAACCTCTCATGGTTTTTTTTTTATTTTTTAGCAAAGAACCTCTCATGGTTAATACTTAGAATTTAGTAACCTTATTAACCATTGATGTTTCCTATTATAGTAGAATAAAAAAAAACAAGTAATTCAAATTACATGGAAAATTAGAAGTGAGCTTTTTTAGACATTTTTTTTTTCTTTTCAAATGTGACAATTATTAAGAAATGATTGGTGTACGATTTGTTTATATTTTGGACCAACAAAATATGAGTCTTTTTGTTGCACATGAAAAGCGATTTTGTTGCATGTGAATGTGGTATTCACTTTCTTTTTCATGCAAGTCCTGTTAAATAGACAGTATTTTATCCGAATTCGTTTTTTTTAACGTAAAATGTTAGTATGTTAATTGTTATATTAATTTTTTTCTTTTTGTCATGATTAAAACCTGGACCTCCAACTCCTTATCATTTAATTCAAATTAGTTGAATTACCCAACCTCCTCTAATATAAATTCATTTAACACTCACTTATTTGTCATTTACTGTGTCACTCATCCAACAAAAATAATTACTCACTTCGATCATATTTATAAATAAAATACAATTTTTTATATTCATTGAATAACTAATATATCTGGTTGAGAAATACTAACAACACATCTAACACACACTTTTCAACACACACTCTCTTTGATTGATTAAAATTCACATGAGACCCACCAAATTTATATGGGACCCACATAATTTGGTGGGACCATGTGAATTTTAACCAATCAAAGAGAGTGTGTTGAAAAGTGTGTGTTAGAAGGTGTGTTGCTAGCATTCCTCATATCTGGTTTATAAATGTGATCATATATATTAGTCATTCAATAAACCTAAAAAATTAGTTTTTGTTTATAAATATGACCAGAGACAATACCACATAAGTAGGTGTTTAAATGGTGGGTGGGATGTTCATTGATCATTAGCCCTAAGTGTAATGATATTTGTACAACTAATAGGTGACAACTGTTGTGACAACTCTTCTTTTCTCTTTTTTTATTGGTTAAAAACAATATAAAAAAAAGAAAGAAAAAAAGATAGTAAGAACATAAGATAAGTATGAGAGATATGGTTATATAAAAGTTGTCATAAAATAATTGTACAAATATCATTTTCACGCTGATAATATTGGAAAGCAAGAAGTCATCTTTGTTCTCTTTTTGTGATACTTTGAAGTTTTGTTTCTCAAGTGGAAGAGAGTTGGTTACTCCTATTATGATGATAAGAAAATGAATGTGAGAGAGAAAAAAAACGCAAAAATGTAACAGAAATGTTTGATACGAGAAAACATGAAAAATTAGATAAACAGAAAATTATAATAATAAGGGTTTTTTTTACCGCGGGCAAATTTATACGTGTTAAAAAAATTAAAAAAATAATTTTACATTGAAACTTGTGCATTTAATAATAAATATGTATCTTTTAAATAAATAATTGTTGTTTTTCAATAAAAAGTCAAAACTTTTAATTATTATTATTTTTGGTACAAAAACTTTTAGTTAATTTAACATGTGCAATAATGCACATGTTCGACAAAATTATTATTTTACAATAAATTTGATTTTTAAATATTTCAAAAAATAGATGTTCTTCTGTCCAAAAAAAATAGATGTTCTGAATTTTAAGATAATAGTCATATTGAATTTATTAATAATTTTAAGATAAAAAACAATACATGGTAATTTTTTATTTATTGAATTACTATATATGAATTTACCAAATACTTTATCAAAAACATTATATATAGTGATAAATGGTCTGTCAAAAATAAATGAATCATCAAATAATGACCCAATACAGTTGTTTTCTTCTCATTTTGATAAACATTGAACAGGACATTTAAATATAAATGAATTCTATATAAGCAAAAATACATTGAATATTTTTGTCTTGTGAAAGAAGCTGCGATCTCATTTTCATCTATTTATACCCATCAAAAACAAGCACAAACACTCGTTTTCATTGAAGAAGAAAAAACACATACACAACACAAAGACAACATGAACTGAGTCATGGTATTGTACGGAACATAATCCAATTTCTACTTTGCACAAACCTTATGAACCCGATTCTCCACATGACAACACAATCCAATCTTCACCGTTCAATTCATTCAAAGAAGAGGTTTACCAAAGTTGGCCGTCTCTCCGCCCCATTTGCACCGCGCAACACGACATCGTTTATAATCCGCGCGAAAAAGTTCGGCGGTATAACTTCTCATGTGTCACCCTATGCAGTGACTCCGGCAATCCTAACGACGCCGGCATTGTCACCGTCGTCTGAGGTGGTTGTTGAGATGGCAAAGGAGAAGTGGGGAGTCAACGAATATGGCACAATGAAAGGCCTAATCCGTCTCCGGTCAAGCAGAGAAAACTTTGGTGACAACAATGGCGGTGAGGTTTTGGAGTTTGAGAAGAGATTGAACAATGATTTGAGCAGGTTTGAGATGATACATCCAAGTTTTGGTGAAAAGCGTAGTTTAGAAAATAGGGTTGATGAACAAGATTTGCAAATTGCACATCTTGAAGAACATAATCTATCGCTTAAGGAAAGAATTTTTATCATGGAAAGGGAATTAGGTGATTTGATGCGACGTGTTGTGTGTTTGGAGACTGAAGGAATTGGCGCTATTGATCGTGAGTCAGAGAATTTCAACGACGGAGAATTTTGTTCGAAGAAGAGCATCGAAAATGGTGTCCATGAAGATGGCAAGAGTGATGACAATTGACAAAAGTGTGTGTTTGAGTGATTTCAATGAAACTAGGGAATGTTTGGAATCACGATGAGTTTGATGAAATCACACTGACATCGTCATTTTGTTGAACCTCAAAAGTGTACTTATACCATTGTTAAACTCGGCGCCAAAGTGTAAGTGACTGGTTTAGTTTGTTGTTGTTTGGACTGCAAGTTTGTTGGAAGAAGAGTTTGATGGATTTTGATGTTACATTTCAAATGATCAAACATATCTTTCTTTAGGTTTGATAGATGCAATGTATCAGCATAGTTTAGTTTAATGTGGGTTAGTTAAGTTGTTGTTGTTGATTTGGATGTTACTTGTAAAAGTTTGGATGTTGTTGTATCTTGTGGGTTTAGTTGCACCATATGATTGTGTATGTGCATTTCTTTTGGCTTTAAAAAAAAAAAAACTATGTTAAAAACTTTAGATTAGAGATTTTTTTAAAAAAATCTGAAACTATTTAAGTTTGTTTACTACTCATAAAAATTAATTTTTAAAATAAATTATTTTTAACTGTTTATGTGTTACCTTATTGTTTTTGAAAAAGAAAAACAAATTGTAATAGTTTTTTATTTTAATTTTAGTCAAAAATGTTTTTTTTTTATAAATTCTAAACAAACAATTAAAAATGACAAGTGATTTTTTTAATAGAAAAATTAGTTTTTTTTTCCATCTAAAAAATCTAAATCAAACACACCCTATAAGTGTTTGTTTGTTTCATTTGCCTCAACAATTTCTTTGATATGCTTTTACTGTCCACTTTTGTTGTGTTGAAAAGGTTACATATATGGTTTTTAGTTCAAGTTGATTTACAACACTTACTTCCTAAATCAAATGATGTCAAAAGCTGAAAGACACACTTGCAATTCAGTTGTATAAATTCAAAACAATTTCATCTATCTACTATAATAATAATAATAATAATGCAACTTTAAGAGAAAAATAGCTGGCAAAAAACTCAATCTATCCTCAATTTTTTGACACAATCTTATCTACGGTAAATAAATAAATGAATAGATTTTGATAAATTATTATTAGATTTTGTGCAATATTATACATGTTAAAGTAATTATAAGTGAAAACTTTTTATTGAAAAACCACAATTGAAACAAAGAAATTTATTTAATACAAAAATTGAAACAGAAATTTATTTAATACAAAAAATTTATCTATATTAAAATGTTGGCAAAGCTTCTCGAAGAGACTAAAAGCATAGATTAGATTAGAGCCTTGGTGTGCTTAAAAAACTCCCAACTTTTAATCGATACTAAAGCATGTATTATCACATAAGAATAAGTTGTACAACAGCATTTACAAAACGGGCAGGTCTGATTAATATAATTATACTTATATACAAACATTCTAATAGCCTCCACTATCATCCAAATCATGCATGTCACGTTTAAAAAATAGAATTTGATCAAGGTACTTTGAAATCAAACTCTTTTAATAATGTGACAACATGTGACTGAAATTTAATAATGATAGTAGATCAATTCAAATTGAAAAATCATGTACAACAGGACATAGATTGTTGGTTTATAATCATTCTTTATTGGCGCGATCCTTCTTCTGTCCACCAAGAATACGAGAAATTTGTAAACCTCTACTGAAAGCTTGGTTGAAAAGCATTCTTGTTTGAAACTCTGAAACAAATGGGAACCATGCCAAGAAAGCTACCGGTGTGAAGAGTAGCAAACCCATTATTACTTCATATCCACGTGCAAGTGCTCGAACCGAGCCCCAAAGTCCAGTTTTAGCAATGAGTGGCTTACAAGCTTGTGCAATCTTTACAAAATAAACAAGAGAAAAGAAAATTAGTTGAGAGCTACAAACTTCTTAGTAAGCACTTATCAATCAAGAAATTGCAATATAATCTTCCAAATTGCAACAACTACGAGTTTTTATCAACCCTTGCTCATGTAAGTTGAAATTAGCTTTGCATATCAACACCTGCATTTAACTTTTTCTTTTGGCAAAGAAAAGTGTAGGCTAGTTGGGTCCCAGCCTATGATGCAAAGGTACGGGTACGGGTACCGGTATGTAATACGGCAAATTTTAAAAAATGAAGGTACGGTAAAACATCAAAAAAATGATTTTTCAAGTGAATTACTACACTTTTATCATCATGCTGCTTGAGTTTTATTTTTTTGTGCATCCCCTCTACTATTTTCATCAAAAGCAAGATAATTTTGGTTATTTTTTCAACGCCCGTACGTTTTTGCTGCACCAACTACGACGAAATAACTAAGTAAAAATAGGTATGGTCCGGTACTAAGTTACGAGTACCATACGCGTACCCGATACGGGTGCGTACCCGGTACCGGTACTTCTCCATGTTTGGAGTACCCATGCTTCAGATCCCAGGAGGGTTAGGAAAAGCTTCAAGACTAGGTGAACACTGACATAAGTACTCGCATATTATCCAACAACGAGGCACTCCGATCAGCAGCGGGATTCAAACTCAAATCTTTGAGAGATCTGAACTGGTCTGAAACTGGACCAAACTACGTTAGTTGTGTGTGAGTGTTAGTTATTCGCAGATGTCCTGGAAAAGAGGCTAGAGGAAGGAAACTGCTCAGGTGAGCTTGAGGCAGCAAGGGCAATTCATGGCAGACTGTCATAACGAATGTCTATCATAACTTTCTCAGTAAACTTATTTTTGTTATTAACTTCTTGCAAATTAGAAGCTAATCTAAATTGGTCCTAAATGCTCAGACAGAATTGAGACTAGAAATATTTTATATGACTTTTATTTCTGCAGAATGACTAAATGTCACAAGTTCAAGTCATGAAATCAGACTCTTGTAATACAAGATAAGGCTCAAAAGATCCGAGATGGATCAGAACCATCTGGACCCTGCATGACCGGAGTATTGTAAAACCAGGTTTTGCTTTTTAGAGGATATGATAGAAGACAGATGCAACATAAAGAGAATGCAAGAAAAGAAAAATAAATTACTGACCTGCAGCATTCCCCAGCCTGTTGGCATGACTGCAAGAATGCAGATTATTAGGTCCTTAATTGTCATCTTAGCGACTGCTATTAATACTATGAGGATGGCAAGAAATGTTATGAAAATAGAACCCTCAATCAATCTAAATACAAGCTGGAAATCTGCACTGAGGCGGCGCCTGCCAACAGATATACCCTGCAAAAATGCAGCAGACAATATAGAAATGGTTAATTTATTCCGAAACCATTCAAACTCAAGTATAAAATGATGTGTGACAGATGGAAGAAAAAAGGAGAGAGGTTTTCATGATTTGAATTCTCACCTTCATTAAACCCAATATTAGAAAGATTATCATCCATGAAATACCATAAACCTGTAATCCAATAGTGACTGTAGTTAAATTCATATCCAGGTTAATAGGGTCATGAACAAACGACAAAGGAGCAATCCTAAGGAGAGCTATATGAGAAAAACACTTACCAGAACACTTTGATGTGAATCGGTGATTGAAAGGTGATATACAAGTCCATATTGATATATGAAAAATCGGAGTGCCAGTAGTATCTCAGTAGCAATACCACGCATTCCGGAATGCTGGAGATGCTCATGCTCTTTTTCCCACCAGGATTCCCAACTTTTTTCAGAAGGTACACCGATACCTCCGCGGTTGCTTATCCACTTATGCCAATCTGTCCAATCATCAAGTATCTTCTGCCACTCAAATCCCGATGGATTGAAAAGGAAAGGAGCAAAGAGCCATGTCCCTGCCATGAACCATATGGTTATGGTAATTAAAATATAGGCAACCACTCCTCGGTATGCATGGCCAAATATATGGTAGACCACAAGAAGAATCACGAGTTCAATTCCTTTAACAAAATGACTCCGAGAATAGAGTCTGTAATTATCAGCAAACTTGGCATGGAACACCACGAAACCTCGACCAGTACCTCTGTACTGCGCACCTCCATGAAGCAATGTCCTTCCATAATAGTGTGTTTTCGTTCCAAGAGAAAATGTGAAAAATACAGGAGCCAACTGTATTTGCATTAGTACAAATTCACTAAACGCCTCACGAAAACCCTTCTCCAAACCAATTTCCATCAACATAGGCAAGGCCAATAAAAATCCGATTTGCACAACAGATTGAGAAGCAAGGGCTACTTGAAGAGCTTTGTTGTCTCGAATAGCTCTTTGTTTGTTCAGCCCTTCTTCAAGTCCACTAAGGGAAAGATAGAGGCGGCCGTAAAGGAATACATAAACTGTGAGGACTGTCAGCTGTTAAAAGCAAAGTCAGTACGTATAACAGATCATAATCATAGATACCACTAGTAAGGAAGGTTCCGAGTATACCAGGGTACTGAAATAGAAGCCAATGGTGGTGAAATAAACAGATAACATTCGGAAGAAATCAAATCGGTGTCCAAGCCTGTATATGTCCCTACTCATTGTCTGCTCACCATTCCCATTAGCTATCTTTGCTTCAAACATTGATATCTGGTTAAGACCAACGTCCCTTCCTTTACCAACTTGTATGTACTCATGATGAGTGACATTTCCTTCACGTAAAGTAGAATTGAAACCTGCAGCTCATGAAGAAACTTATGCTAATGATATTTTAATAAAAGAAATGGAAATGAGTTATGCACATAGAGAAAGAGATAATAAAGCACATGCCTGCAAATATATCCTCGCTCAAGTTGACGACCTTAGAAGCCTTGCTTACACCGCCTCTTGTCAGGTGGAAAAGTCTATCAAATACATCGGGGTGGCCATAATGGAACCTCACCCTGAATGAAAAGCACAAAACCATTACTAAGAACTTCAAAAACATCTCTTGTTTTATGATCAAGAAATTGATGAAAGTTTCAAACCAAAAAACAGAATTCGCTGAGAAATGGATCAGTAAAACAGTCCACTTGCATAATCACTCTTTTCATTTTACATTTTCATGTTTTAGAAAAATACCTAAAAAAGATGATCATGGGATATGACTAGCCATATTTGGTTTGATAAATAACTAAATACTTGTATTATTATTGTTATTGTACTATTACTATGATGACTTGAACTATTTGTCTTAAAACCTAGTTATTAGTATGAATAGGAGTGTTGGTTAAAATTTTGCATCAGGCATCATTGTGAGCATCCAGTTGTTAAAGAAAATAGAGACTTACTTCAAGGGGTTAGCCAACAATCTCTGTCCAATTGTCACAAAACTGGTTTCCTGATTGGACATAAACCATGCAAGCGATGAAACACTGCAAGAAACATAAGGAAGATAAAAATTAACAGTGTCTATTTGTAGATTTTAGCTTATATCAGAAAGCACAGAAATTGATACAATATATCATACCTGCCAGTAAAAATATGCTCTCTGAGTCCAAGTATAGTTGGATATCTGGGGCCACCGTGTTTCTTAAGAAATTCTTGCAGCAAATTCCTCATTTTGAAAGCTTCTTCCATATAGTTATCCTGTTACACAAATGCTTAGCTATCGTAATTTTTTCATAAGCTGGATTTCGCTTCTTTCTTCCATATATAAATAATGTAAGGGTTTTTCTATAATGTGCAAATTTGCACATGTTAAGAAGTTTAAAATATAAATTTTGTATTGAAACTTGTACATTTAATATTAAATACACCCTATGGTCACAATTATAAGCAAAAATCAATATTTTAGTTTCATTCATTAAATGATATATGTAGTGTATAATAAAGACCATATACATCATTAATTGAATGAATCTAAAATGTAGATTTTGCTTATAATAGTGACCGGAGGGTGTATAAAACTTTTGAATAAATAATTGTTGTTTTCCAAAAAAAGTTACTACTATTAGTTGTTTTAACATGTGCAATGTTGCACATGTTAGACAAACCCATAATGTAATACCTGATTCATATCAATTGTTTGCAAGCCTTCGCCTCTTGTGAAAATGATGGCATGGTTTTGATTTTCTGGCTTCCCCTCACCTAATATTGCAGGCCCAGGAAGCTTTATTCTGTAAATTACCTACACCAAAATAACCAAATGACAAATTGGAAATCATCGCCTAATTTGAATATTTCATCTTTGTTACTGCAATAAAAAATAAATTTAAGAAAAATCTGTGACCATCAAGAATATGTTTGATCATTTTCCATAATAATTAATTAAAAAACTAGAGAAAAAAACTACTTCTGATTATATTTTTCCTCTTAACAGGAAATAAGCTCAGACTGTTTATGAAGCCAGATGATTATGTTGATGAAATTGCATACACTCATTTGTGTGTCATCAATTTGGATCTTTTATTTAGTACTAAAGATTTAAAAAGTAGGTTTTAATGGAATAAACCATCAATTTAGTCTCTAAAGTATCACTCTCTCTCCTATTTAGTCCCTAAAGTATATAAAATATAATAAATCATCCATGAAGTATATAAAATCCATCAATTTAGTCCCTGATATTAAGATACTTTAGGGTTTCAGATACTTTAGAGACTAAATAGACAGATTGCATATACTTTGGGACTAAATTAGGGAGAGATCGAAACTTTAAGGACTAATTGATGGTTTATTTGGCTTTAATGTATATTTTAGCCCCTGATATCAAGATACTTTTGGGTCTCAAATACTTTAGAGAGTAAATTGACAGATTGCATATACTGTAGGGACTAATATACTGTAGGGACTAATTATTTGTATATACTTTAGGGACTAAATTGATGGTTTATTCGGTTTTAATGTATAATTATATGCATAATTTTCATCAATTGCAATTTATTGACTTCATTAATCATAATTTCAGGAATGATCTTTAGGACAATACCTGATCTAAATTTTGAACTGCTTCCGATGAATCAATTGATTTGGTTGGTAAAGCAGCTTTGGCTAGTGCTGAATAATAAACCTTGTCTATCTTTCGGGAAGAATCTTTGCTAGGCTCTTCAACCTCATCAATATAAGCAACTCGGAGAGATGGATACCTGCAATTGTACATTAGTACCAAATGTAACAGGATAGTGTTTGCATAATCAGTAACAAATAACAAGGTTAACTTGAGAGACTTACTTAGTCATGAGCTTTAAAATTTCTTTGGCCCTAGGATCACCAGATCGCTTGTGAATACTATATTGTTGACATGACACTACATATGTGAACTTCATGTCGGCTAATGATTGACATTGTGTCCACAACGACCGCTCACTGGTTGGATTTTCCTTACTCTCTAGTTCTGCCGCCTTGTAACCTTTCATTAATTCTGTTTATGAAATGAAAATATTTAGTTAAGTTGTAAAACAAGGTAATGCCCCCACCCCCACCCTCCTTCGATGAATATTTCTCCACGTACCTTCATCCTTCGCCATATCAAGAAAAGCCTGTAGTTCCAATGCTTGTCGAAAATACATCATTCCTCGGACTTCATTTTGTGAGAATTAAGTGAAAATGCAGAAGACACCCGTAATTATACAATGCAAAATATAACATAAAATTACATATCTAACATGGAGGAATATTGTCAAAGGGCAAGGAAGCAATTTGTACCAGTTTTGGTCAATGTTTGGCCTCTGTATGATGCCCATAAACGTTTTTCTTCTTCTAACTCTCCTTTGAGTTCCTCTTCACTTTTACAATTAAAACGTTCGAGGAAGTTTTTCCATTCATCTGGAGAAATTCATGATCAGATCAGAAGCAAGAGTGTAGTTATACATATAATAACCACTCTTGGACTCTTAACAATAAAAAATTAAGCTTGTTTAGGTCAAGCAGTGCTTTTACAAATATATCGAAAAGGAAATGCAGAAACCTGGAAATATCTTTTGCAAGTAAAAGAGGATCGAGACTCCATCTTCATTTGTCTCTCCCAGATGCTCTTGGGAGAAAAGAACCGGCTCATCAAAGTATGGCGTCAAGACACTACAAACAAAGATATATAATGTCACTACAATGCTTTAGATGGAAATTTTGTGTAGTACATGTATAATAGTATTGGAAAAATCAAGTCCCACATAGATCAAAGATGAGGCCTGACTAGAGTTAATAAAGAGGCACACCCCACCTTACAAGCCGATTTTGTAAGGATGAGTTAGACCCAACATAAAAATTTAATATGGTATCGGAGCTATTAAGTTTTTATCACTGTTGAATACCAGAGAAATGAGAGACATGCTTGAACCGCGTGTCCAGGCCGCACCGCGGAGATTATACTATAAAGGCCACAATACAGAGGCCAAAACAAAGGCAGAACGCGCTCACACGCGGTTGCAAGCAGCGGCACGTGGGTTTGGGCGCTGGAGAGAAAGGTGGCACATGTGGGCACGTGAAAGCTTATCTAGGGCGGCGCGTTCAGGGACTGACCAGATTGGGGATTCCGATTCAAATGGTGTGGTCGGTTTCCAAAAAGGTCGCCTGAATGGACGGCGACAGTGGTGATTTGTGACAGAAAGTGATGAAACTAGATGCCAAAAAGTGTCCCGGCAGTGGAGGAGGGGCAAACCGGAATGAAACACGGTTGGCCTGAAAAAAAATCTCAGCGGAGGACAGTGGTCCACCGGGCAATCACGATTTATGGTTGCCTCTTAAAAGGATCTGGATAACATGTTGAATACGAGAGAAAATGAGATATATGATTGAACTGCGTGTCTAGGCTGCAGCACAGAGATTTTATTATATAGGCAAGAATACAATAAAGACATTTAGTTACAACAGAATATGCTATTCTAGAATATTCTACACTATATTTACAAATATCAACACTTACAAAACCAGCTTGTAAGGTGAGGTGTACCTCTCTTTATGAACTCTAGGGGCCTCATCTTTAATCTATGTGGAACTTCGTTTTTTCAATTCACTCCTCACATCCAGCACTATTGGGCTTGGTGTGGATATAAATGGTGGGTGGCCCGAAGGCCGAATGGATGGACTTTGATACCATATTATACACCAACTACATGTATGCATGCACACACACATATTGAGTTATCAACGAATCTTAGAAAGTTAAACCCTACACACCTCCCCTCAACTGGCCCAAAAAATAAATAGAGACAAATTACAAACAAAGGAATGATTTGCTAGCAGTTCAAAATTTAATATGTCCACATAGGTTAGTAAAGGCTACTAATGAAACCAGTACAGAGGCAGAAACTACAAAAATAAAAGACCACAAAGTGCAGTTGGAGGAAGTCTTTGATCTGAAAGGTGCTCTTCCTAGCAATAAAAAGTCTCTAATCCCTTGCTTGCAAATATTTGCAATTGACTTGTGTGCCTTCCACTGTTTATATGCATGATTAGTACGAGTAGCACTTTCATCATCGGCAACATGATTTTCTGCAGCTTTCTTCCCCACTGCAATTATTGGTTTTAAATCATGCTTTTCCTGTGTACAACTCCCATCTTTCACCATCCCATTTGAGCTACGTTCAATCTTTGACAAACAGATTCTCCTTTGAGCAATACCTTGTATCAAATTTGTTTTCAATTGTTTCTCTTGTGCCAGTTGGGCTCTTCTTATGATTCCAGTATCATAAATCATAACTGCATTATTATAATGACTCTGTCTTTCATGGATATGGCTAAGATTCTTGCTAGCTGAGATCCCTTTATGGGAGAAACCGTTACCGGCTGTGTTAATTCATTGTGATAGTACCGCGGCTATTGCAAAGATTAAGAATCGTTATTATAATGGAAAGAGACGACAGATAAGGCGAAAACACAGCACGATTAGAGAATGTATCTCTAATGGAGCGGTTAGAGTTGATTTTGTACGTACTGATGAAAACTTAGCTGATCCTTTGACGAAAGGACTAAATAGAGAGAAAGTCCGAGAAACATCCAGTAGGATGGGACTAATGCCTATAGCTCACTGAATGATGGTAACCCGACCTATATGACTGGAGATCCCAAGACTTAGGTTCAATGGGTAAAAACAAGTCATGAAGTGATAGAACATGCTATGAGAGAAAGGATATAGAAAGCATGATCCTGCAGCGAGAGAAGGATGAGTTACTAACAACTCTTAATGAGATCTATACTCTATGTTGAGTGGGGTACACAGCTACAGGAGTACCCTTGATAGACTCACCTATACGAATGTGGAACCTAGGCCGGTCCTATGGAATTTCAAGGCAGAATTCCTAGAGCATTCGTTAAAACCGGGATACACGTGCATGGCCTTAAAACGCACGGGCTTTTAGAATACACCTATGAAAAGGTTTGTGTGTGGATTCTATGTCTGAGATAGAATTCAATGCTGTAAGCAACTCTTGTTAAATCAGAATTCCTTCCACTATGCAAAGGTTCAAGTTGTTGGCGACACCTTTGTTTACTAGCAAATCTTATGGAAACGTTCTAAGTTATCTCTCGAAACCATTTTGAAGTCAAGTGGGGGATTGTTGGAACACTAGTTAAATCTAGTGAGATATTGGATAAGAAAAAACACAAGTAAGAACTAGTGTGTGTGACTTAAAAATGTCCCACATTGGAGAATCACCCCAACTAGTAAGTGTTTATATAAGGGAAGAGTGACCTCCAAGGGTGTGCCCTTGGGGTACCCACTTTTGTGAATGGGTGAACGCTTACAAAAACATATATATCACGCGTGACGACGCCGCCGTCCGACCGGTCGGGCCGGGCCTGGTTTGGGTCGTGGGTTGTGGGTCAAAATGATATATATTTTTTGTCACTTGAAAATGTTAAATTAATTAATTAATTATTTTATCATTATCCGAAAGCGCTACGCGTAACAAATAAAGTTGTTACAACCCGACCCGATTCAAAACAAAACGCGTATCCGATCAGACCGAATTGATCCCAAAGTCACTCCTTTTTTGTTACGAACTCTGCCTATAAAAAAGAGAGCTCGCCCCACTCATTCAACACACCGAAATTCGCAGTTGATGCTTCCTGCGCGTTTCCTCTCTTCTCCCTTCGACTTGTGTTAACGAGTCATTCTTTCTTCTCTCCTCCTTTCTGTCCCTTCGGTTTTGATAAGAGTGGTTACGTACCATATTCAAGTGGTTTTTAATCGAACAATTGAACCATATAGAGGTGTATACTCTCGAGCGATTACATACTGTGCAGTACGTAATCGTAACAGTGATCTGGGCTGTTTTATCCTGGAGGCGGCACGGTTGTTAGTCTACCGTGCACAAACTTGGGTAGTGCCGCGAAACGTCTTAAAGAAAGCGGCCTGGTCGTGACTCACCCCGGTAAATTCGTTTGGTATAATTTTTTAAATACGAAAACAACAGATTCAAGACACTCATCATTTATATCTACACGCCAAATCCAATAATGTTCGATGTGGCGTGCATTGGAAAAACCAAGACCGACATAGATTTAAGATGAGATCTGACTAGTTTATAAATATTGGCACATCTAACCTACAAGCCAGTTTTTTAAGGATAAGTTAGGCCCAATATAAAAACTTAATAAATGGGTCATACAGACTTCTTCTCACTTTAGTTTAGAAATTTTTAAAGGATGAATTATATACCACTACTTTCACATTTTCCAAAATAATGATAAAATCTCAAACTTGAACAGAAATTGTACACCACACCAATTGCACTTCTGTGGGCTATTGAGCTAACACTATCAAGTATCTTAAAAACAAAAGAAAGTTAATACTATTATTAATTACTGGATGTAGATCTGGCAGATTATGCGGACAATATTAAATTTACAACGAAAAAAACTTAATAGTTAAAGTGGATTACTTTATTTTACTGTTAATTTCATCAAATATTTCAATTTGTTCTCAAGATGTTTGAACTATAATATTATATGAAATAATGCAATGCTTGTGAAGAGTTTAGGTATGGATGGTTGTGCAATTTTGAAGATTTGTTTTCAAATTGAATTTTCATTATAAATCTCCTCAAATAAGATTATATGAAGAAAAGTGTGAGCTTTGATGCTAACTCTAAGCATAAAAAAATAACCTAGCTAGATCAATACCCTTTATAAACAATATTTGAAATTATTAGCATTAACACTTCAACATTTTTTTCAAACACCCTTACCCAAGACCTATGAGCATGTTATAAAAAGTGTGTTGGAGAGTGTGCCGGTGTCACAAGTTGATGTTCAAATAGGTGAGGGCAAATAAAATGATTCAGGCTTACGAGAAGGACAGCATATTTCGAACTTTGGGAGCAGACGGCATATTCATAAACAACGAATTACTGAAGAAAGTTATACGCCTCTTAGCATCCAAGTTGGATGGTACATCCATAGCAGACTCCTTGACAGTAAGCAGCAACTGAAGTCTTTTTATCTGTGAAGATCAAATGAAAGAAATTAAGCGAAAAAATTATATCATCATTATATAAATACAAAATAGTAACAAAATAACAGAGACATAAAAACACCTTTAAGTCTAAAACTTACTTTCTCTGACCAAGCTTCAGTATCTGTTGTGACAGGAAACTGAAGTCTACCAAGAAACTGATATTGTTGATCAAGGGGCGTCATCCTTTCATCTTTTCCCAAAGCCCCACCATGGCTGGAATCTTGCAAACTAACAAGCAAATGACAATGAGTTATGAGTCCAAAATGATCATCAAAACTAATCAAAATAGCGTGCACTCAAAATCACAGTGGACTTACCCCTCAACATCTCCATCCATTATGTCTCTGGTCACAATCTCTAGCATGTCAAGCAAGAGAATCACAATTTGATCCTTAACCTCCTGGTTGTTTTTCAACTGATAAAACAAAACAAATTGAGTTAAACTTCAAATTTGATTGAACACAAAATGTAATATTTACGTCAAGAAAAAAATTACCAAACAATCAATCAGTAAAACAAAACGGTCATATAGATCAGGGAGAGCACTAAGATCCAGATCCTTCAGCAGATCTCCTCTTTCAATGAGCTCATCAACTCTTTGAAAAATATTCTGCATAACTCTGAGTTCATGAAACAATAACGTACAAATGTCAGTATCTGAAATACACCAGACTTCTCTTTTGATGTATACTAAGCAACAAAAAAAAGTAATTACACACAGATTAAGAAATAATTGCATTTCCTAAACTACTCATTCTTTTCATTTAATTTTGTATGAGAACTTGTTTTATTGAAGGATATTTTGAGAATAATAGCATTAAAAAGAGTGAAGTTATTTAGATTTTGCCTATATTTTGGGCCACCAGATATAACTACATTTTTGCTTGTATTTGAGTCCAGTGTAGTATCTCACTAAACATGAACTTACATTTTCTCCCGTTCTCCAAGAACCAAGAAGTTAATAATATTTCTAAAAGAAGTGTAGCATTCTTGAACAGCAGATTTCATGTACTTGTCCCTTGACAATCTTTTTTCCAGCTCCTTACCTTTCCCGAAACTGTCTTTGGCCATAGACACTGCTATTGGGATCTGCATAACAAATCCAAAGATATGAATAAATATGAGCAAGATATTGATTATTCTTATACAAACTCACAAAACAATTGAACAGAAAAAGATGGACCTTGCTGGCAAGTAAGAAAGGAGGCCACTGAATGAGGTTCAGCGAAAGATCAGCCATATAGGGTACAAGCATGAGGTCCATTTCCCTAAATATTCCATTGCAGTCAGATTTATTAGCAAAAAACAATAAAGAGTTAAGACCTTTCAAGAACACAACAAAATCTCAATATTTTAATTATGAGTAAATTACACTCCCCTCCCCTCAAAGATGCTTGAATTACACTCCCCTCCCCTCTTATGTTAAAATATACATTCCCCTCCCCTCTTATTCAAAACATATTAGAGAAAAATACATTTCCCTCCCCTAAGAAAATTACATTCCCCTCCCCTCTTATGTTAAAATCTACACTTTACTCCCTCAATATATATTTTTTTATTTTTAATAATCTAGCAAAAAAATAATAATATAATACACTTCGAAATTAACAGTATTGCAGGTCTATTTTAACATAATAAAAAATTGAATACATATTTTTTTGCTATTTTTTATTCACAATTTCATTAACATGTAGTTTTAAACCCTATTATAAAATATGAAACAAGCCAAAATAAAATTAAAATATGTGAAAAATTACTAACGACAATAAACCATGGTTATTTAAAAGTTAATTTTAAACTCTAAATTATAAAATCAATAGCAAAATATTTAAATTTAATTATCATTAACATTTAAATTATAAAGAAATGAATTAATTTTTCTTAAAGGGTGGTTTAAAATTAATATATATCATAAAAATATTTATTTATGTTAAAATAGATTAAAGTGTAATGTATATTTAATTATCAAGGGAGGGGGTTGTAATTCAAGCATCTTACAAGGGAGGGGAGTGTAAATTTTATTTTTCAAGGGAGGAAATTGTATATTTTAACATAAGAGGGGAGGGGAGTGTATTTCAAGCATTTTTGAGGGGAGGGGAGTGTAATTTACTCTTTAATTATTTACGGTTCTCTGTGGACATTGGACAAAGAATTACAATATTAAGAACAGTTCATTCGTAGTACTAACTACCTGTTATCATGGGGGTTGGGTAGCTCAACTAGTTTGAGCCAAGGGAAAGGGATAAAGAGTTGGAGGTCCTGTCAAACCCAGACGAAGGAGAAAAAACTATTCTAACTACTAACATTTGCCATTCAAAAAATAAATTTAACTACCTGTTATCAATTAGATCCTCCTCCCTCAAGCTAGTAATTATTTTGTTCCATAGTTGTGCAAATCTTGCAGCTTCCTTCTCAGTATCGGTGGAGACCTGAAACAACCGACTCTCTTAGAAGTTAATATATGTTGACAAATGAAGTATACATTAAAAAGGAAAATAAAATGCAATCAGTAAATATATCAACAGAATGAACAACAAAAGAAAATGATCAGAGAGAAAAACAGGCATGTTTATCAAGGACCGTTGAAAAATAATGATTGACGCCAAACATCAAATGGGTTGGGGGAGTCACTCCATAATTGATGGGAAACTTTAATTTAAGCAATATTGATGATTGCAAAGCATAGGAAATCATTAATGTGAACATTCCAAGGTCTTCAAATTAATTCTTAACATACCACATTAATCTTATTGCAAATACTTATTTTATTGTGATGAAGCCAAATCCCTTTACTGTATTCTCTCACCTCATAGACGCGAGACTAATACAACAAGGCACCAAAGGCAAAGATTCCTTACAATAGTGTTGAGAGTCCTAAATTAGATGTGATATGGCCTAACAAAAGTGATTATAGGTGGAAGGCAGCCCTCATCTTACAAGTCAGTTTTGTAAGGTTGAGTTAAGGTCCAATCCAAATTCTAAGAGGAACTATCATTACAAAGTAAAGCAATTAAACTAAAGATAAAGCTTATTCATATACTGATTTTAATAATGAAGAAAGTTTCAAAACCTGGTCAAATCTACGAGAAAAAGTTGCTTTTAGTCCCTTTTTCTTTTTCTTCTCCGTCTGATCCAAGGGAATCAAGCGAGCATTAAATGCACCCGGAATCGAATCAAAGCGACTCCTTAGTAACTCCAATGTCCGAATCTGAAATTATAATGAAAACAATGACTTAAGTATGATAAGATCCATAGATCTGCAGCCACTTCAGCAATAAAAACCCAGATGACTTCCATTAGCTTATTTTAAATATAACAAGTTTGTGACTCAATAGCATACAGGTACAACAGAAATAACATAAGTAAATGAGAAATGAATTCAAAATTGAACATTAACTTAATAATCTCTTAACTTCTAATATAACAGTTACTTTAAGGTTCTACTTAAAAGATTCTATATTGAATTTAGGTTTTCTCATCTCATCTGTCACAACATAGCCGTATTTGCCAAAACAGATTTAGTGCTAGCCAGCGGTCAAGCCATAATCATAACTAGTAGGGGCAAGATTTAAATTAAATAGGAAAGTTTAAAAATGTTGATGATAAATTAGATAGAACACAACTATCTATATTGGCATAAGTTATGTCAAGAAAATTCCTATTTCGACAGTGTATAATAAACAGATTTGTTGTGAAATAACATTACATTTTAAAATTAAAGGAAAATTTAAAACTAGAACGAGAAATAAAACATCAAAAACTTTGAGTCTTCACAAAATAGGTAGTGTCACTAAGGAAAGGATAGTAAGATTCAATTTGTCTAATAATGAACAAAATCTGACAGCACAGAGAGAATATACAATAATGGAGAATGCAAAAGTTTCCAAACTACAAGGACTGTTTGACAACAACACACAATAGACAAACCTCTCCCAAACGACGAAATGCACCGTATATGCCTCCTACTAATGTAGCGAAAATGGCATACCAAATCTGTGTATCCATAAAGTAGACCTGCACAGGAGTATCTGATTGATTATCACAACTAGATAGAAATGGCTTTAATATGATTAGTAAGGTGTGACACAGAAAGATAGACTTACAAGCATGATAGGAGCCCATATAGCAATAACTACACCGATATTGTTTTTGGCTGCACATAGTAATAACATGATATCAGGAAGGATCCCATAAATGAACTCCATTCATTTTCAATTATTCACAATGTTTTTACCATGAGGGAAGAACTCATGCCAACTATAAACTGACACATGGGCCTGCATGATGGCTTTTGTTGGGCCTACAAGAGGCTTAATCTGCAGTTTATAGAAAACGTAGTGTATGAATTAACAAACACATGGATAATAGACACCATATAAACGCTCTGCATCTTTGTAACT
This sequence comes from Medicago lupulina, assembly GCA_958299785.1. Taxonomy (NCBI): domain Eukaryota; kingdom Viridiplantae; phylum Streptophyta; class Magnoliopsida; order Fabales; family Fabaceae; genus Medicago; species Medicago lupulina. Next base: position 67,013,032 of record OY283139.1, read on the forward strand.
ATAGAACTACAGTTCTAAATTTATGAGCTCCTGGATCATTTAGAAGCTCAGAGAAACAGGCATGCATATATATTTCTGAATCATACACACATATGCACATACTAATATTGATATAGACACTTATTTTCTAATCATTCTACAGTAAGAGATGACCAGTGAATAAAATGATATATTTCTGGATCAGATATTTACCTCAAGGTAGTAACTGAATGCTAATTTAGATAGAATTAGGAGAACCCAAAACGTAGAGTACCTAGAAAATTAAGACAAATCCATTTTACAGACGAAGATGACCGGTGAATATGATTACTGATGATTCAAGAAATTAACTTGATTCTCTTACTTGAACAATTGAAGTTGACCCTCTTGCATTCCTCTACCAACAAAGAGCCGAGGCTGCAAATTGATGAAAAAAGAAGAATGAAATAAACAATATATTAAAAAAATAAAGAATCAAAACTAAATATATATTCTTTAAACCACTACACCAATAGTTTCTAATAATCTTTAAAAATTCTTCAAAAAAAAACTTTAAAAAAAACGAAAAAAATTATATTTCTTGCAAGTATTTCTTAAAGATGATAAAAAAATTGTTGGTTAATAAGAAAGAACTTTTATCATTATAAAATACAGAAATATAAATTCACAGACCAAATATGGATCAGCTTACCTGGGACCACCACATCATGAGCTTCACAGGGCCATAGTTCGACCTCTCAAGATGGCGGCGAATGAATGGAAAGAGAAATAAAATTGCAGAGAGAATGTTTGGAGATAAATAGATGAAGACAGCCAAAATGAAGATAGAAGGAGAGCCCGAACCATTGCCAAACCAATTCTTTATGGTTTGTCCAAAACCAGATGGATTTTTCCAACTAAAAGCGTAAGTGACTGGTAAAATTACAACCCACGCTGCACCTGAAATAGCTTTAAATATATATCGTAGCTTGACATGAAGCGACATGACATTCCTTGCTTTCCAACTCAGGACTATGTCAAGAAGGGCTGGAAAAGTATAAGAGGTATCTTAATCAAGTAGTAACAACATATTTTTCAGCTAAAATGAGGAACTAAAATATAAAGTGGAAATTGTTGATTATTCTCTATTTATTATGGATGATTTAATTTCCTTATTTTGCTTTCATGAGAGATTCTCTCTTGTATATAAGCTTGCATACATCATTGTAAATGATTCAAGTTATTCATTCTAAATTATTTAAGTTGGTACCAGAGCTCTCTGGTCAGGTATCTTCCGCTGTTTTTGGTTTAAGGTTTCAGCCGCCGCGAGCGGTGACTCACTGTTGTTTTTAAACGCAGTCAGAGTGACTGCCACCGGAACCACCACCGGTGACACGCGCCATACCATCGTGACCGGGACCCTCCGATCTGCCCTCGTCTGAAGTTTCTCCGTCGTCAGGGTTCACACGCGCCGCCACGCACTGCCTCTGTCAGCTCACCCAACCGGCGCGTGACACCCATGCGCCGCCCTATGAACACCTGTTTGCAGCGGCGCTTGTTCCAGTAGACTCGTTTTTTGTTCCTGGTTCTGTTGGGACACCTTCCAGTTTTTTGGGTCTCACGTTTGAGGTGCGTTTCAGTGATTTTTCACTTCAGCTGTGTCTGTTCTCGAGGTGTTTTTCCTCTTGCTGCAACTGTTGACCCGTTGAGAAGGTCTTTTGCATCCATTGTGCATATCTGCACATTTTTCAGTATTGTTGAATGGTTTACAGTTTGCTTATTCCGTTGTTTGTATTTGATGGCTGCCCAAAAGGTTTTAACTTCGGTTACATTGGCTCATTTCAGTAATTCTACAATCTGCTTATCTCATTCTATGGGATCATGGATTTTGGATTCGGGGGCTTCTGATCATGTAGTTGGTAATCCGTCTCTTATTTATAATTTGTCACCTCCTAAATTACCTCAAAGCATTACTCTTGCTAATGGATCTAAGGCACAAGCTACTGGTATTGGTCAAGCTTCACCCCTGCCATCTCTACCCTTGGATTATGTGTTATTTGTACCTGGCTGCCCTTTCAATTTGATTTCAATCAGTAAGCTTACTCGTTCTCTCAATTGTTCTATAACATTTACCTCTAGTTCTCTCTTTATAAAAGATCAAAGTACAGGAAATAAAATTGGAGCAAGCTCTGAACGACAAGGTCTCTATTACCTTGAATCACCTTCAACAACTGTATGGTCTTGTTTGCCAGTTACAAAAATCATTGAATGGTCTAAAACAATCGCCTCGAGCTTGGTTTGGAAAATTCAGCAAGGTTATTCAACAGTTTGGCATGATTCGTAGTGAAACAGATCATTCTGTACTCTTTAAACGTTCATCTTTGAACCAAATCATTTATCTTGTAGTATATGTAGATGACATCACATTGTTATCACTGGTAATGATCAAGAAGGCATTAAAGAGCTAAAGCAACATTTATTCAGCCACTTTCAAACAAAAGATTTAGGTCGATTGCGTTATTTTCTTGGGATTGAAGTAGCTCAGTCCCAAGAAGGCATTGCTATTTCTCAGAGAAAATACGTTCTCGATATCTTGGAAGAGACGGGGATACTTGATTGTAAACCAGTTGATATTCCTATGGACCCCAATGTGAAGCTTTTACAGAACCAAGGAGATTTGTATCCTGACCCAGGTAGATACAGGAGGTTAGTTGGGAAGCTGAATTATCTCACTATGACTAGACCAGATATTTCGTTTGCTGTTAGTGTTGTGAGTCAAAATTTGAACTCACCTTGTGATAGCCATTGGAATGTTGTGGTTCGGATCTTGAGGTATATTAAAGGGTCACCTGGAAAAGGACTTGTTTATTCAGACAGAAGCCATACCAATATTGTTGGATATTCAGATGTAGATTGGGCAGGTGACGTGAATGATAGAAGATCTACTTCAGGTTATTGTGTTCTAATGGGAGGAAACTTAATTTCATGGAGAAGTAAAAAGCAAACTGTTGTTGCAAGGTCGAGTACTGAGGCGGAGTATCGTGCTATGGCACATGCTACTTGTGAACTTTTATGCTTGAAGCACTTGTTGGAAGAGTTGAAATTTTGTGAACTAGGTCCTATGGAACTTAAGTGTGATAATCAGTCGGCATTGTATCTTTCATCAAATCCAGTTTTTCATGAGAGGACAAAACACATAGAAGTTGATTGTCACTTTATCAGAGAAGATACTTTCTGGCATCATTAAATTAAAACCTCTTCAGTGAGCTCCAATGATCAGCTAGCTGATATCTTTACAAAACCTCTACGGGGACCTTGGATTGATTATATATGTAACAAGCTGGATGCATATGATATATATGCTCCAGCTTGAGGGGGAGTGTTGATTATTCTCTATTTATTATGGATGATTTAGTTTCCTTATTTTGCTTTCATGAGAGATTCTCTCTTGTATATAAGCTTGCATACATCATTGTAAATGATTCAAGTTATTCATTCTAAATTATTTAAGTGAAATCAAGGCACATATCTTGATGCAGTAAATTGAGTTGTATGGTGCTTTTTTTCTGTTTCTTAAGTACAGAAGACACACACACGGCAAAATAGACAGGTGTTGGTTTTATCTTACCTTGTGCAAGCTTCAATATTGCAGCAGTAATGAAGATGCTGAGAACTTTCTTGAAAACATCACCATCAAATATGTTGCTTAAACTTCCAGAATCATTCCAAGCAATGATCACCATTGCCTTAATTAGAGAGCATAATCAGTCCAATTTATTGAACAGAATTGATGCAGGATGAAGTTAGTATAGAATGTGAATCAAAAACCAAAACAAGAACTATTACCTGTAAACATAGTAAATAAAAGCTCCACATTCTGTCAAAACTTCTAAATACATGCCAAAATGAGCGGATCTCAACAAAGTTAACTTTTCCCATCCACCGTTCGTCATCATAAGATTTGCTTTCCTGCTTTCCAGAATCAATCGCAATTTGTTAGGGAAATATTATGGAGAGATATTGCTTCATTCATATTGAAGACAAACTTTGGATTGAACAAAAGAATTTCAGAAGGAAATAATTACAATACATGTAAGTAATAAATGTGATCATGAGTTGTCGTTAGCACTTTCAATGAAAAACATATGGTGGAAAACAACTCTACTATATACGAAGATCGTGTATATGAGGTTCAAGCCCTAAATATAAGTACCAGACTGAAACCCTGTCAATAAGCAAAAAAGTAAACACCGCAATAACAGTACCAAGTAAACATCAATTTCACAGTAGTTAGATTTTATCCTCGTTTTCCACCCTCCATATCTAAATTCTTGTAATTTCAACAGTACACATTATTTCTTCATATTAAGAAAGTTCATTCATATATGTCAAACCCTGTATGGGCTGGGAGCAATGCTGTGATAAGAGTATACAAGAGTTTTCACTGGCGTAGATCATTTTTTTCATATAAATATACAATGCTCTTAGGGTTGGTATCATTTACTGTTTTTCTTTAAGTTATATTTCCAGTCATTTGTTAATAAGAAATGTCATACCTCTTCTTTGATATTTCCACGCTGCGATTGAGGCAAAGGCACAGAGAAGAACTCAGAATTAATACGCATAGGCCAACCTAGGCGGAAACAATCAACTGACCTACAAATTGGAAATGAATTTATAATCTCTTTAATGATAAAAAAAATTATAAAGGAAATTTGGCAGATCGAAAAGAAGCATAAAATACCAAAAAAATTCGTTCAAATCGTCATAGTTTCTCCAATGAGAATGCTTTACTTTTCCTCCTATGCTCCTTAAAGTTTCCTGCAATTCAAAAAAAAAAATGTTATCAATAGAACGAATAGAAAGCAAAATGTTGAAAGAAAATTAAAACAGTTCTTCAGCTCATAAATAAAGAAGCACACCTTGTATATTGTATCATATATTGGTTTTATTACTTTCATCAGAAATGCCTCATTTTCGCCACCATAGGCAGGCTTTACAGGTTCACCCGTCAGTGGACTAACATTCCCAGCTAACATCCCATACAACTCAAATGCCATCTAGGTAGGTAAAGATAAAATGATGCTTAGATTCAGTTAACATATTTTACATTTAAAGAGAAGACATGCAAGTGGACAACATACATGGCAAGTAATTAAAAATATCTTATGTAGAGTGTGTAGAATATACCAAAACTAAGAGTTTGTATAAATCATTTAAAATATATAATACTTACATGATGGTAGATATAACAAAGGCATTCTGGCATAAATCTCAAATTTGCCGCTTCTCCCCATATAAGAAGATATAGACCCATGTATAACAATTTGCGCTGTTGCATTTCCTGCTGAATAGTTGGCAACCTAAATATCATCATAAAAGAACAAACTTTAAAAGAGCGTATTACAAATTCTTAAAATAGCCGCATATGCCTAACTATAAATTTCAACTCAATGCTTAACAAAACAAGCATTTGACGTAATTACTATAGTAAGACATGCAACTCTCACCAAAGGCTACTTTTGCGACCCAAATACTTGCACCACTTTTTGTAGCTTCTAAAGAGTTTCTTCATCACTTCATTTAAAGCACGGTCATCCAACTAAATAGGAAAAGTGCAGATTGTAAGAAACAATAAATTTTACTGTCTAAATCAGAAACAAGGGTCAAAGCTCATTCACCAAAAAAAATTAATAATAATAATAATAATAATAATAACCTTGGGTTGTTGATCATGTTTTGGAAATTGTCTTATATGTACATTTGCAAGCAAAAGAATCAGATGCTCCCTTTGATTTTCCACATTATCCTTCTGCATAGGTACAAGGAGATAATCTCAGTATGAAATATAAAAACCAAATGGTGGCTATAAATCAATCCGATCACTACCTGGAAACCAAACATCAGCTTAAGCCAATCCAGAATGTCTTGATTAATTTTGTTAGTGTGATTCGACGGCCATGGCAATCCCCTAGTATTACGCAGTGCAGAGCAAGCAGCTTGAATCTGTAAATCAATAAATAAATATAAGCAATCTAGTCAACACTGTGGAAGCAATTCTAACATAAGTTATTTCATCAGATAAAAGATGTAATGATAAGTTGATGCCGGATTTTGCAACCTGTAACAAATACTAAAAATATAAACTAATTCTCTCTCCTGAAGACTAAACTTGTAAAACAATACCAACTTTCAACAAATTTAATGCTACTACCAAAATTTTTAAGCTCAGTGATTCAGTCAATGGGGTCCTATATTAAGAGACAGAGGTAGTAACTTTTTTTTGGAGAGGGACAGAGGTAGTAGCTTAAATGAAAATAGGATCAAAACATAGTAAAACAGAACAAACCTCGGGATATCTCATTATAGCCTCTTTCCCACTCTCTGGATCAAGGGGCAAAATATTATAGGGTGCATACAATTGCTTCTTTTCTTCAACCCTTGTATGAACTTCCAAGATCTACAACAAAATATGGGAATGTTAAAAAGAAGATTTTTAATATTATTCTATTTATTTGTATACTCCATTCAGTTACTAATAGAAAGTTGAAGTAGCATGACACTTATTTTACCTCATCAGATACTTCTACAGCTTCTGTTTGATTAACTGCTTTCAAAACCTCAAATAAAACAGCAGCAGTTTGATATGCTTTTGTGAGCTGGGCACTGGGAAAAACATATGAAGTTAATGCCGGTATTTCCTTTTTTATGGATAAAATATACAAATCATATTAACAGAAATTAGGGCAGTTAACAGATAATGTCTGAGCTAAAGTCGAGTCAATGACCAAATTATTGATTGACTTAGATTATAATAAACTCACCGGTCCTTATCAGCAGCATTTTGTAAAGCTTCAATATACTTTCGGTAGTAATGTCGATAGAAGCTCTGCATTTCGCGAGCATCACTCTTTGCTCTTCCCTCCAAAGTGGTGTCATTCTCCTGCAAAGAATGGGAAAATACTTCCAAAAATTCAGATTTCCAAAGAAAGACATTCCAATCTATGATATAATAACATGGTAAGTATTTGTTCTTTCTCCTTTTGTTGGTACTTACTCAAATTAGAGAATAGTAAAGAAGCCATTAATATTCAGAAAAACAAATGCAAGGGAAATATCTTAAAAAGATCGAAAATTTATGAGAACTAAAACAAATGTTGAAATTGTAAACAAATAAAATAAGAAATTTACCCTTTCTAAACGTTGAAGAAGAGCTGTTTTGAATTGTCGAACACCACGCCCACTAGATGTGGGATCTAGTCTATGAGCTTTTTCAAAGGCATAAAACCGACCTAATTACAAACCAGACGAGTGCATTAGACAAAGAATACATAGATCAAAGTTCGTAAAGCATTTATCACATTATGAGGCTAACATAATATCCAAATAGAATAACCAAAAGAAGAAAAGTATTGAAGTAAAATATTAAAAGATGAAAGTTACAACATTCATCAGAGTGGTTTCAGATTCAAAATAAGTAAACATATAGTGATTACATAGAGTTACCAACTTTAAAGCTCCCTAAAGAGCTGTCACCTTATGATCTAGCTAATTAAAGGAAAAAAATACTCATGCAACAAATTCATTTTTTTATGGTAGAACACAAATTCATTCTCTATTAACCAGAACTTCATACATTACAAAAAAAAATTAAGAAACAAAAAAAAATTAACATATTAAGAAAAACGTACTGTGCTCATAACTATGAGCATCTTTTCAAATAAAATGTAGCATTCAAGTACAGTTACGGTTAAGACAACATACCAAGAAATTTTCCAGTCAAAACTCTATGAAATACCAGACACAGTCATTTTCAGTACAATCTTCAGCAACTTTTCCAATCAATGAGAACTTAAAATCACATTTTTAGTGACATAATGTCAATTCTTCTAAAAGTAAAAGCTTCTAAACAATAATAGACTTTGAATTTTGAACATCCAAATGGAAAAAGAATTCACCCTTGCATTTATATTTATATATTTGAAGAGGCTATAAACATGAACTCACAGAGATAAGCAACTCTTTTATTGCTTGCTTCGACTTCATTAGCAACACGGAGAATAGGTGCGATCTCAACCAATGAAGATGGCACGACTTCACTGTCCAAAATCGGGTCTGCTCCTAAATTCCCGGCAGTCTGAGTCCGCATTATCCGCCTCTGCGGTTGCTGTTCAGACCCCCTTCTGTAAGACATCTTCTTGAACCCTCAAATCAACAGCCTATATCACTTCTTCCTGTTACAACACCAACAAATCAACAACAAAAATATTAAAATAAAATCAAATGTATTCAATAAATTCATAATATGACAATTATAGGAACACTTTAAACTAAGTTATTCAACTCAATTAGAGCTCAAAAATCCACTAAAATACTAAGATTAAGATTAGATCAACCAAACAGAAAAATGAGCATAAGATGCAAAATTTGGTGTGGTTATAGTATGCTTAACAATGAAAATTCACTGATTCAAAAAATAAACAACGAAAATTTTCAAATTCGCCAAAACCCTGATTCAGTAAAAACCCTAAAACATGAAAGAAACCCTTAATTAAGCTTAAAAAAAGCGCTTTTAGTTCAAACAAAGCTCAAAAGCTTACATCTGAATGAAAAAGCAGATGAATCAAGCGAGAAAATATCTTGAATTCTTCACTCTTACTGAGCAACCCTTTAAGCAAAACAGCAAAAAGGTTCAATTTTTATGTGAATCAAGATAAGGGTATGGATCAAGTTCACTACTTTATAAAATAAAATCAAAAAGGGTCTTCAAAAGTCCAATTGTAAATTAAAAAAAAAAAAGACTTTATAAGAAAGGGAAAGAAAAAATGAAAATTAATATAGATTAATTAAAATAGATGAATCTTACAAGTTGTATTAGATTTTGTAAGAAAAATGGAACAGTGATGGTTGTTGTGAGTGTGATTTCTCTCTCTCTCTAAGATGAAACACTGTGAAGAAAGAGAGGATTCTTTGCCTTGAATCATGTGCATTTATGCTTGTTATAAATCAATGTTTTTTAAGCGGGTAAAGTTTCTGCTCCAATTAGAGAATAACATGTGGCAAATTGCATGAGGCTCTTGTTGCTTTCCTCTTCACAAAGAAACATTTTATAGAGAGAGATATTAATTTAAAAAATGGAGTATAAACTAATATATTCAAAATGTCAAATGAATTTCGAACAAGTTATAAACTAAATTCATTTGAATTTTTGGATTAGTTTTTACTTATATTTTATTTTAGAAAAAAGTGTTATATTTTGTGTTAACTCAATAATCTTTTAAGAGAATGATCATAGTAATTTGAAGCGTGGTGAAAATTAATAAAATTTGATTAATAATTGTTTTATTTAAAAAAAATGCTTTGAGTTCTTCTAAATCATCGATTTTTAGGGAGAGCTCGTTAACCACTTAGTTTATTACATACACCATTCGATTACTATTATCATGTTAATCTATCTATTTTTCTACTGCGCTTAATTGTATATATTTACTAATTTTCCATACGCAGTTATCAACTATTTTTCACTAATAAGACTAAAATAAGTTTTTTTATAGTGTCCAATAATCAAAATCGGGTTCTGCCAACCCATTTATTCATTCATTAACCACTTGAGTTTAATCATTTTGTAAATATCATAAAAGAGTATTCTTCCTATTCCATAAGAATTGTCAACTTTGTAAATGTGATGATTATTACATTTTACATAGATAGATTAAATAAAAGTTATTTATAAACAAAAATACTTTTTTTTAACAAATTAAAATGATATATATACCGAAAAAGTGTTTCCAATCGCACAAGATGCGCAAAAAAGAAACACCACCAAAGTTACAATATTATAATGCCAGATTGCCCTTTGAAGGGCCAACCAATAAACAAAATTACAAGAACACTCTCATACAAGCAAGTGGATGTTTCCACCGGTCATACGAAGAATATGTTAAAGCTGCCTATTTAGATTTCAACCATAAAAATGAATTCAGCTTAACCTTTTCAAGAAGGATAGATGAAGAAGTTATCGTGTTTTGGAACACACGATTATTCTGCTCCTTCCAAGTCACCCAAATAGTAGCAAACCAAATAACTGTTAAAAATAGTTGAGCAGTTCTTGGCAAACCTAACATCCTGGTAAACTGAATAAAGTGATGTCGAAGTTCACCAGGAGAGACCAAAGAAATTCCCACCAAGACCACATATTAGACCACAAGGCACCAAAAATATTACAATGCAAAAAAAAAGTGAGTAGTCGTTTCTGAGACATTACAACCAGCCACACACATGCCATCTGTTGGAATAAGAATACCCCGTTGAATCAAGTTATCTTTTGAAGGATGCCGATTGCGAAGGAGACACCACCCCAATAAAGACACCTTTGACGAAATATGCTTTGACCAAACCTCATCAACCTGGGACTTGTCGGCCATGGCGCATGTGTCTGTAATAAAACGACATGCTTCTTTCACGGAATACCCTCGAACTGGGTCTTACATCCATCTCCAGGAGTCATGAACAGCATCCTGCAAAACAATGTTACATAAAAGAGTAGCACACTCCCTGACACTCTCCACCTCCCAAGCATACAAACGACGTCTCCATACCCACACCCTTTCGTTACCTTCCCACTCCAACCCCCTCAACCTTACTCTCATTTTCCACCGCCAACTCAAATAATCTAGGGAATTGAAACCGCAACGGAGTATCCCCTATCCATGTGTCATACCAGAGTAAAGTATTTCTCCCGTTACCAACCTCCCTACGAACATTTTCATCAAACCACCCCCCAACTCCCTCACATATTCCTTCACTCACTCTACCAATCATATTCCACCATATCGATGCATGCTTATCCCCTTCCCTAATCCGCCCCCCAACACCAACATCCGCCAACACCATTTTCCTAACAATGATAAATTAAAAGCTCCAACCCTCCTAACCCCCAACCCCCCTTCCTCCTTAGGTAAACAAATTGAGTTCTAGTTAATCCAAGCAATTTTCTTATGATCCTCACCACCCTCCCATCTTTTTTAAAAAAATAGACTCAATAGAAGAGATTATACATGCAGGGGCTTTGAAAAAGGAAAGAAAGTAAACCGGAAGCGAGGACAAGGCAGACTTCAGAAGAACCAGTCGGCCACCAAAAGAAAGATATTTATTATTCCAAGACGACAGGTGAGCCACAATACGGTCGACAACAGGTTTCCAAAAACTCAATTTTCGAGAGTCCCCATCAATAGGTAATCCCAAATAAACAAAAGGAAGTGTCCCTCGGCAACAATTCATTACAGAAGCCGCAGTCACCAGCCAAGAATCAGAGATATTCACACCAGTCAACATACTCTTATGAAAGTTCACCTTCAACCCCGACACCTCCTCAAACAACAGGAGCACCGCCTACATGGAACTGACAGTCAGCCAACTCTTTTCACCAATTATTAACAATCATCAGCAAACTAACGGTGAGTCAAAGTCACCTCACCAACTCGGCCAACATGGTAATCCTTAAACAAATCCGCCCCTACCATTTCTTTCATTAAGACGTTGAAGCCTTCAGCTGCCAACAAAAATAAAAAAGGAGAGACAGGATCCCCTTGACGAAGCCCCTTCTCAATAGGAAATTCTTCCGTCGGGCAACCATTCACCAAGACCGCCACCTTAGTCGTCCGATACATTCTGAAATCCATTTGCGCTAAAGAGTTGGGAAGTTCATGTTAACCATCACCATGTCCAGATATGTTAGATCCACTGAATCGTAAGCTTTCTCAAAATCGACTTTGAACATCATAAGTTCTTTATCCAACCGTCTTGCTTCATCTACTACTTCATTGGCAATCAAAATACCATCTAAAATTTGTTTCCCTTTAATAAAAGCAGACTGAGAGTCTGATACCACACTCTCAATGACATTACGCAGTCTGTTAGCTAAGACCTTCGCTAACACCTTATACAAGCAACCCACCAAGGAAATAGGCATGTAGTCATTAAGACGTTGAGGATTGTTTATCTTCGGGAATCAAGGCGGTAAAAGTAGAATTTACCCCTTTAGTCAAGTTGTCGTTTCGATGAAAATCCACCAAGAATTGCATAAAATCGTCCTTTAACAACTCCCATAATTTTTTGATAAAATCAAAACTAATACCATCTGTTTCTCGGACTCTTGAAGTTGTCACAGTCTCACACCGCTTGCTTAACCTCCTCAAGAGAAAATAGTTTAATTGAATTGCCTGCCTCACCACGTGATAGTCTGCGAAAGGGAAGAGCTTCCACACTTGGCCTAACTGTTGCTACTCTTTTGAAATGGGAAGAAAAGTGATTAAATACTACAGCCCTGATATTTTGTACGCCTTCGACATCAACACCGTTGACAAACACCATATTAATAGTATTTTGACGACGACGATTTGACATTACTCCATGGAAAAAATTTGTGTTACCATCACCTTCCTGTAACCAATTCATTATCGACTTTTGCCAATTAATACTATTCTGCACCCGGGCCGAGGAGTGTAATTGAAAGGATAAATTATGTAGCGCCTCAGCCTCCACCTCTTGTAACACCTTTGTTTCCCCTTTCTCATCTAAAACAACAATTCGGTTTTTAATCTCCACAATCTTGCCATTTAAATTTTATGAATGTTGATAATGCCACTCCTTTAGCCTAGACTTCATCAGTTTCAGTTTCTGTCTAAGAACAAAGCCGCCCCATCCAGTAACAGTGAGAGACGCCCATTGTTCCCGAGCAAAATCTCCGTAACTAGTAAAATCTGCCCAACGTTTAAGCATGTGGAGCGGACGTGGTCCCCAATTTGCTTCATCAACATATAACTGCAAAGGAACATGATCGGAAAGGCCCCACTGACAAGCAACCTAAATACAATTAGGCCACACTTCACACCACCTAGATGATAATAAAAAACTGTCCAATCTACTCATCGACATTATATCTCCTCGATACCAAGTAAACATACGCCCACAAATAGGCAAATCAATCAATGAACAATCTTCAATAAATTTATTAAAATGATCTGATTCCACCTATCTGAAAATCGATCCCCTTCCTTTTTTCTCTTCACTATTTCGAACGGAGTTGAAATCCTCGCACACTCATAAACAGACATCACTATTATTACTGACAAGCGACGCCAAACTCTCCCACAACGTCAATTTAGCCATAACATCACAGAGAGCATACATATTAATAATTACAAAATCCTCCGACGTTTTAAGAACCGTACCTTGAGTAACCAAAACATGGGCCAAACTCATACAAGACCACACCACAACCCGAGAGCTATCCCACACTGTTATGAAGCCACCCGAAGCACCCACTGACAGTTTGTAAGAGAATGCGTAAGGAGCATCTCCCCACATGGATTTTATCAACATATCATCAACCACAAACAACTTAGATTCTTGAATACATAACACAAAACGATTTTTGTCTCGTACTAAGTTTCAAACTTCCTCTCTCTTCTCACCACCTCCTAACCCCCTCGCATTGTAAGACAACACTAACATCGAAACCACCCTACATCCCCACCCCCACCAACCGCTACAAACTCAACACAGTTCCTCACCTCCCCCATCGCCCCCCTTACTCCCACACTCCACCTCACTCCCACCGGCCACCTTCAATTCCTTTCTTCCTTCCTTCGTTAATAAATTAAAACTATTATTGATGTCACAAGTAAATTTCAGTCCTACCGTCTTGCCAACCGCCTTAACATCATCCACCATCACCTAAGGCTTGCGATGAAGAAGAACCTAATTTTCCCAATCATTATTGACTGATGAATTTGATTGTTTTGAAGATTCAGAAGTTGTGGTATCTGCTTGATTTGAGTGATGTTTACCTTTGCTTGCCTTTTTATGCCTCTTTTGCTTTTTCAAAAAATGAAGAATTTGTTTACGATCAGTTTCAGACATTCGAGCAACCTTTTTCATAAAACCAACAGACTTCTTGACAATTGCGCCTTTTTTCTTCTTAGTAACAACTTTTGGTGAAACATGCTTAGCGGACTGTTTTGCCTTTATAGAAACCTTCACGTCGTTAACACCTGGATGAAAGGGAAGATTATTTCCAGCTTCTTTTGCAAGCAGTTTGGACAACCAATCTAGGCTCCACGGTACTGTTCCATTATTATTGCACGAATCAGCAACCTGATTATGTTGTTGCCGAACTGAAGCAGTGGCTTCAACATCTAGAACTTTCGCTACAGGGTCTAACACTAGTTGTTTATAGTGCTTCAAAACTTCCTTTTTATCTTCCATACTATTGACATCTTCAATGGAGAAACGACTGTTGTTTTTAACGTGACCTTCTTCCCATCATGTTCACACCATTCTTTATGGAAGTCATTCACTAGTTCATCCAATTCCCATTCGCCTTGCACCTCCTCTAAACCTTCAACATCTTGATGTTGAGACAGAGTTTCTGATCTAGGTTCAATTACCTCATCCGTCATAAACGAGTCCTCCCCTAAACAACACCCATATTCCTCCACCAATTTAATTCCATACTTGCACCCATCAATGACACAATCAACCGTTGTATTAACTATTTCAATCAAATTCTTCGAGATTAAAATTCTTTCAAAATCCAGCCTTGCTTTATCTACAGTACACTCATTGGAACGAATAAACCGTCCACTCCCCATCACACATAACCTGAGAAAATCATCATTCCAAGCATGAACAGAAACTCCATAAGCTCGCACCAAAGCTCCGCATTCATACTTAGCATCTGGTTTCGACCACTTATGTATTTTGGAAAACAACATACCAAAGAAATGCACCGCATCGTTAAACACTTGCCAAATATCCTTTCGGTCATTAAAATGGAGGAAAACTATATCCCCCCATTGGAGTAGCAACGATATGAAAAAAGCCAGCGTCCTCAATTCTTTGTTGCAAAGATAAAGCTGAATCCCCAACTGAAATTGTCGCTACCATCCCGGATTTAGCCCACAACCGGTCCTCCTCCCATGATTTATACACCGGTACATACTTAGAAGTAACCTGTTGTTGCTGTTTTACCACCACCGGCTTGCCAACATACTTTCTCTTCTCCTCCCTCACCGTAAAAACATCTCCCACACCCACCCTCTCTACTTCCTCCGCCTCTGACTGCCCTACTACCACCAAACCACCTGAACATGCTCCCTCTCCCGTTCTCACCTTCTTCTTTCTTCCCTCTCCGCATACATTCACCGCTATGTCCCCCACTGTAATTGTCACGTCTTCCAACCCTTGCTCCCCCATCACCGTTTGTTTCCCCCGCCACACATAAGCTCCCTCACCTGTCTCCCCCAACACCAGATTTCCCCGCCTCACATATTTTACTCCCTCATCACTAAACACCATCACAGGCTGCTCCTTAATCACAGTGTTCTTCTCAACCAAATTAGAAACCCTAGGTGCAATATCGTTATGAGCAAACCTGTCAAATTTAGCTTCACGTGCCCATACACAACTATTATAAATCCTAACATTATTCAAAGCTTGAGCCAACGTCACCTTATTCCTAACATTAACATACCTAACGAATCCAAATTCTTGCCCACGAGTATTCCTTTGTCGAGCTATGTAAATATCAGTCAGAATGCCACATACCTCAAATGCTTGTCTCAACCGGAACAAGGGTAATTGATCAGTAAAATTAGTAACATAAAATGTTGCCTTGTCCCCTTCCTTCCCCACTCACGATAACACACCTGAACAGTGCCATTTGGCCAAAGAAACCCTACCTCCACACTTGTTGGAAACCCTGTTGTCATGTGAACCCTCCTGTTGATGTCCATACCCTGCTACAGTGTTGTAAACCTAATGTGAACCTTGTTGCCGAACCTGTCCCTCCACCCTGGCCGATCCTCCTTGCCACTCTGACTCTTGAAGCCTGTCTTGTCCTATGTATTCATGTTCCCTCGCTTTCCTCTTCCTAGACCGCATCACAATCCAATCTCCCCTATCCCCCCTATTTCTGCCACCCAGGCTAGACCCCGGTCCCCCTAGTGTATCTCTCAGCCGGAGAAAAGCTCTGACGCGGTGGTCGTAGATAAGCCCTAGGCTGATCGCCTCTCTCTATCTCTCTCTCTCTCTCTCTCTCTCTCTCTCTCTCTCTCTCTCTCTCTCCTGCGCTATTTTTTTTTAGAGGAATTTGTTCCAATTTTTAGAGGAATGGACCCTAATAATTCATAGTTCGGCTGAAAAAATAAGTAAAATCTAATAAAAAAATGTTTCACTCATAAATCAAACTCAAATTGTTACAAACCATTGGTCTTTAGAAGAAGCTCATTGATTACTTAAGTTTAATCACTTAGATTATTCTATAAAGATTATTCCGTAAATTCCATAATAATCGTCGCATCTGTTGAATGTGACGAATGTTACTTTTTCATAATGGATATATTAAATAAAAATGAAATATAAACAAAAAAATTATTCAAAATGTCATGTGAATTTGTTTCAGATTTTAAAATAAATATATTTAAATTTTCTATATCATTGTTACCAATGGCGGATCTAGAAATTTTGACTTGCGAGGGCAAAATTTTATATGATAAATATTTATGCAAAACCTTTAACAATGCAAAATTGATAAAATAATAACATTATTATCATTAAGCAAAATACTTTATAAACACTATATTGTTCCCTAAAAAAAACACTATACCGTTATATATTGGAAAAATTAAAGACTCGTTAACATCTACAAATTAAAATTGATATTTACGTGTCTTTATATTTAAAAGTATGGTAAAAATCATTTAAAATTTCATCTCAAATGCATTTACACGTTTAATTTTATAAAATTCATAAAAAAAAATACTCCTTTTATAGTATAAATTTCCATTTAATGGGGACAATCTATTATTTTAAGAGGGTGCAATAGCTAAAATATCAAAGATTTAACAAATACTATAGAAAAACTAGTGGTGGCAATTGCCCCCAAGTTGCACTATGTGCATCCGTGCCTGATTGTTACATGTATTTTTTTTCTGTAATTTTTTTTGTTAATCTTTTGATTCTCAAAGAGTGGACCATAGTAATTCGAACTTCGATCGAAAGATGAGTAAAGTTTCGACAAGAATTATTTTACCCAGTAATTAAACTCGAGCTCTCCTGAATCATTCATCTATAGGGGAGAGCTTGTTAGCCATTGAGTTCAACCACTTGGTTTATTCCGTTAATAGTATTCCCTTTATTCCATTACAATCGTCACATTTGACATGTGACGATTATTATATTTTACAGGAAGAGAATAAATGAAAATAAAATATAAACAAAAATATTCAAAATTTTGAATGAATTTCTTCCAAATTTTAAACTAAACGTGGTTAGATTTTCTATATCATTTTTACTTAAAATTTATTTCCTAATTTTTTTATCATTCAATTTACATATAAATGGATTCTAGTACTTTGAAGTTCGATCGAAAGATAAGTAAACTTGGTTAAAAATTATACCAACTATAAAATGAACTAGAATTTTCATTTGTTTTGTTTTGAGAAATTGAGAATAGGCAGTGAAAGAAAGGTGTGAAAGTTTCAAGCGATTCAAGTTTTTTTCTAGATTTTTCTTGTTTTGTTTACTAGCCAAAGGTCAAACCTAATCATAGATGTGGCTAAACCTTTTTTATTTTTTGGGTTTTTTCTTATTCTTATTTTTCGAAATCATATTTAGATCACTATATACATTATTTTGAATTTTGCTTGTGAATTAGGGTTGAATCTTTATGGTTGCCTCTTATTTTTATTGTGTATTTCCCAAATGCATTAGGTTAAATCGTTTTATACATGCTAGATTTTTTTTGTCGATTTGGTTTACTATACATAACATCAATCGCTTTTCCTATGAGATTTTTTTTTATTTTAAAAAAGACAAAAAGGGGCAGACTTGAGAATTGTGATGTTTTTCGCTTTTCTAGGTTTAAGTTTCATAATGAAGTGTTTAAGTTCGGGACAAATTTATCAAGTCACTTTCATTATTGGATTTTGATTTCTCTAAGGGTTTGTTTTGTTGGTGAAAAAAATGTATTAAATGAGTTTGAAAAAGATGAATGACTTAGTAGTGTTCTGTTTTTTTTTCTTTCAAGAAATGGATGAAGGAGATGAAGAATTTAAATGAAGACGTTGATTTAGTTTTTAATCGATCCCAAAATAACCCAAACCAACATTTTTTTTACAAAACTAACGGAAACAACCAACGTGTTTAACGAAAGTACATTTATTGGACTAAAACTAATTAGGGATTAACATGAAACTAAAGAATTAGTTAAGGGACAAAATAACGATTTGACCAAAAGTATATGTTGAAAAATGTCTAACTCGAAATAAAGTACGATCGGTTCAGGAAATGAATTTTTATAGTTTTTTTTGGTTATGAATGAATCTTTATAGTTGAGTATACATTGTTTTTTTTTTCAAAAATATAATAAAATGACATCGCAATAAATAATTTGTTCGTTGTGTCAATTTTTACTTTGTTAATATAAATTCTTTAAACTCGGTAAATTTTCCTTCCGATAAATAAAAACAAGGTATAATGGTTAATGGACTTTTGTCGTTGTTCAACTGTCCAAATTACTCCTTTAAAAAAAATTGTGCAAATTACTATGATAAAGAAAAATACTATTACTTTTGCCACGATCCTCTGTACTCGTGCACCCTGCAAAAAATACAAAAATACCCTCGGTCCGAATTATATAATCCGAACTAGATTGTTAGAGTTTTCTGGATTACAAAATCTGAACAATTTCGAAATGTGATTTTTTGTGTTTTCTTTGATGTCAAAGGTCTCTGTTGACCGTTATATAACCCCCGCATAAGCTGCAAAGCAATTGCAAGGATTATATGAACGGTCAACAATGACCATGACACCACAGACACTCCTAAAAAACTAAAAAAAAATGAAGAAAGTGTAAGAAAAGAGGTGAAGTGAAGAATGAAGGAATTTGTTGAAGATGGAAGTCTATTTATAGCATAAAACAAGTCCTAGGTCATAATTACAGTCAATGAAAACGTGTTTATGGTGCTAATCGTAAAAAATGCATTAATGGCTCCACTAACTGGCCAAACCTTTGGTGAAACGCCACCGTCCAGAAGAAACTAAGGGGTTTCAGATTATATAATTTGAAAATGACAAAAATATTCCGGATTATATAATCCGAACAACACCACAATGCCTATTTGGAGGGTTTTTAAGAGATATTTTATGGAATATGACATAGAAAATAATTAATAAATGGTTAAAAAAAACAAGTAAGCAACATAAACAACAAAATATTCCAGGATGGTCTTCGAATAGGTGCTTTTGAACTCGATCCTCCTGGTCTGCCAACTGACATATTTCTATCGGAAGGCCAACTGGATCGAGCTCATAAAAACCTTTTCGGATTCAAATCTGCAACATAACGATGAAAGACAAGATGTTTCAAGAGGATTGTTTTGAGTTAGATCATGCTGCTTTGTCAACTGAGATATTTCTATCGCCAAGGCACCAAGATCTAGCTCATACCAAACCCCTTGGTATTTATCTATCTATATATTTTTGACTGCATGTTGAGGATATACATAATGCTATCAAATAGAGCTATCTATTTGCGACATCATTAGTTACATCCTCAACACAATGACAAAAAATTTCATGGTTTCTTTAGTGTGTTTGTTTTGTTTATGTTTTGCAGCAAGATCTATCTATTTATTTTTTACAACATGCTGAAGATCTTCATCACGCAGTCAAATAAATGGCTATCTATTTGCGACCGCGTGAGAAAGATCATCAGCTTAATGATAAAAATTTGCATGGTTTTATTGGTGTGTTTGGGTGTTTTGCTACAAACGCTAATGAAACCTGTTGTAGTAAACTGCAACTAACTTGGTGTTTGAATTAAAGGCAGAGTTTTTCATGGTTTTTTTTATTGGTGTGGTTTAATGGAAATGAAAACTGGGACACTTATGTATAAAGGTTTTTGGGCGTCCTGAACCACAGAAATTGTCGGTGCAATATGGACCATAGGAAAAAAATCATGTTTCAGATTGTATAATCTAGAATGTCCCTCACCCCACAGAAGGTGCGCAATCTCCTTCTTTTTTGCCAAGTATCGTAAAACTTCGGATTACATAATCCGAACTGTGTTAGTTTCTTTTGGATGGTGGCATGCACCACAAGAAACATGTTTTCAAAGGTTTTTACCAGCATTAGTGGCTGGTAAAACTTTTTTGAAACACGTTTTTAACTTAGCATTAAGTGTAGATACAATATAGGCAATTTGTTCTCCTATAAATAGCCTTCAAAACTTTCACATTTCTCACACCATCACCTCAGACTCTCTCCTCCTCTCCTTATCTTCCTTCTATGCACAATGTGTTTCCATCGTTTCCCTGTCATAAAAAGAGGCTATTTTGGAAACTCAATTATTATATGAACGATCAACGGGGAAGACATCGCGCTGCAAAGAAGCACTGTTTGTCTGGGTGTCAGGTTGATCTGTCAGGGTGCAAGGTTGACCATTAAGGTCTCTTTTGCCCTAGACAAGAAACATACCTTACGCCCACCCTTCCCCACCTTGAACTACTGGTTTAGTTTTTCCCCAAGAGGGTTGACTTTACCCTAGTCCCCTTCTCCCTTCCACCCCAACAGATTTTGCTTTACCCCAGTCCCCATTTCCTAGACAAGAAACATACCTTATTGTAAATGTATCGATATGTTAATAAAATGAGATTTTGTGTATTATCTGTGTTCTTTTATTTTTGTTTTTATTTGCATTTGTTTTATCATTTTGACATCTAAATAACATAAAATAAAGCAAGTGTATTGAACTTATGGTAAAATAGATTTTTGGATTATATAATTCGAAAATTTCTGGAAAATTAAATTTGGATTATGAAATCCGAAGGACATTCTTGTCAATTTACACGACGCGCGAGAACTTAAAAAGGTAGAAAAAGTAATAGTCAAAGAAAAAGTAAAAAAACTCAGAGGCCCGATTTAACCATTTGATCATTATCTCATTGAAATAATGTAGCTTCACATTTATTAATCTTGTTTTGGACAAGGATTTTGATATACATATATAGCAATTAAGATAATGTGCGTATTGGCGTCTTTTATAAATTTGGTCATGTGGATTGAATCTTTTCATCCTTCTTTTTCTTATTTATGGCATGCGTATATGCAGTTTTTCGCACTACCTCATCCTCACCTAGCCGCCTTTAAACTAGTGCAAAGTTGAAGTAACGTATCTGGATATATCATAGTACATTGTTCTTTAAGGAATATAATTTTTTCTCATTACAAAAACGTTTTTAGAGGAAAATATGTTGTTAATTATCATGTTGCTAATTATTACACAACAAGAGTGAAGAAGAAAACTTGGAGAGCAAGCAACATAGTTTAGATTAGTGAATAGAGATTATTAGCTGCAGTCACTCTATTATAACTGTAGTGTTCTCTACTTCATCTATAAATAAGCTTGTAAACACTTATCACAATAATGAGAATTCACTTTTATTCATTCTGTTTTACTTCATAATATGGTATCAGTTTCTCTCTTTGAGAGAGAGAGAGAGTTTGTTACAATCCAATCCTAACTGTTTCCGCTATTGAAGCTTGAAGCTCAAGCTTCTTCATTTCTCTGTTTTTCTTCGTTTTACATGTGATTCGTTCTCGTTTCACTCGATTCTTCTCATTTTTGTTCTCAATTTCTTGTTGAGATTCATCATTTCGTCACATTTTGTGCGAATTGTTCCTTCTTTATCTTAATTTTTTTGACATTTTGCTTGTTCATCATGGTGCGTAATCAACCTGCCAGTCAAGACACTGAATCTCCTTTCTATGTTCATCCTAGTGAAGGTCCTCACTCTGTGATAATTTCTCCCAAATTCAATGGTTCCAATTATCTTGCGTGGAGTAGATCCATGCAGCATGCTCTTGGTGCGAAGAATAAGCTCTCTTTCATCAACAGATCTCTCCTTGTTCCAGATGATGATGATCTTAACAAAACTGCGTGGGAGAGATGCAATCACCTTGTGCAATCCTGGCTTATTGCTTCAGTTTCTGATTCTATTGCGCAAACCGTTGTTTTCCATGACACAACTTTTGATGTCTGGCAAGATCTTAAGGAGCGTTTCTCAAAGGTTGATCGCATTAGAATTGCCAATTTACGTTCTTCCGTTAACAACCTCAAGCAAGGTTCCAAATCTGTTTTGGAATATTTCACTGAGTTGAAAGCATTACGGGAAGAACTTCATTCCCATCGTCCTTTTCTTAATTGCACTTGTCCTGTTCAGTGTAGATGTGTTGCTATGAGAGTCAACAAAGAGTATAGAATTGAAGATCAGATTATTGAGTTTCTAACTGGCCTCAATGATCCATTTTCAGTTGTGAAGACTCAAGTTCTATTACTTGATCCTTTACCTTCATTGAACAAGGTTTTCTCCTTAGTTATTCAAGAAGAGAGTAATAATATATTGGCTCCTTCTCTTCCTTATATTGAAGAAGGTTATGCTTTTGTGAATGCTTCAGATGCTAGAAGACCTCAAGGGTGTGGCAGAGGTTCCTTCAACAAACCTTCTACTAGATATTGCTCTTTTTGCAATAGGTACAATCATACTATTGAGTTTTGCTACCTAAAGCATGGTTTTCCAAACAAACCTAATTCACACTCCCATGCTCAGTCACAATTTACTGCTCATTCACAAGCCAATGCTTCTTCAGTTGAAGCTTCTGATACAAGCAATGTATCTGGTGGTATTAACCATGTTTCTGGTGGTATTAGCAATGTTTCTGGTGGTACTGGATTGGCTCAGGATTAGATTGATCAGCTTGTATCATTGCTACAAGAAGCAAATTTGTTTTCCTCAGTTCCCAATCCTCCTCCTGGCCCCACTACCAATCACATAAGTGTTTCCCCACACATCACCTCTGGTTACACTACTTCCTCCTCTTCTGCAAGTATATATAGTGTTAATTCAAGTTCTTTACCCTCTCACTCTTATTGGCTTCTTGATTCAGGTGCCAATGAACACATTTGTAGTCATTTACCTCATTTTACCTCTCTTTATCCCATTGAACCTGTTTATGTTACTTTGCCTAATAACACTGTTGTTGTTATTGATCAAGCTGGTACTATCATTTTTATTCCTCAATTTTATCTTACCAATGTTCTATATTCTCCAACTTTCAAGTTGAACCTTATGTCTGTTGCTAAAGTTTGTCAGTCTCTATCATGTGTTTTTCATTTTTCTAATAAGCAATGTCTCATATAGGACAAAACATCATTGAAGATGATTGGTTTGGCTAGTCAACAAGATGGCTTATACAAATTTCATAGTTCCAATTTAGCTTCTATCAATTCTATTTCTAGCACAATAAATGTACCATGTACTTCTGTTTCTTCTGTTACTTGTAATTCAAGTCATTCTATTCCTGTTAAAGCTTTATGGCATTTATCTCATCAAAGAGTGGATAAAATGTCTTCTTTGTACTCTTCTATAATCAATGATAATAAAGCAACTTGTGATATTTATCAATTTGCCAAACAAAGACACATTCCTTTTACTTCCGGTTTATCTCATGCATCCTCCAATTTTGAATTGTTGCATCTTGACATATGGGGTCCCTTGTATGTTTCTTCTGTTCATGGTCACAAATATTTTTTAACCATTGTTGATGATCATAGTAGATTCCTATGGATCATAGTGCTTAAGTCTAAAGCAGAAGTTGCTAACCATGTTAAATCCTTTATCATCATGATCCAAAATCAGTTCCATGTCACCCCCAAGTTTATCAGGTTTGACAATGGTCCTAAATTCATGCTTTCTGAATTTTATGCATCTCTTGGCATCTTACATCAAAAATCTTATGTTGAGACTCCTCAACAAAATGCCCGTGTTGAAAGAAAACACCAACACATTCTTAATGTTGGTAGAGCCCTTCTTTTCCAATTCAAACTTCCTTCTTCTTATTGGTCATATGCTATACTTCATGCAGTCTTTCTTATCAATAGAATCACTACTCCAATTCTTCAGAACCAATCCCCTTTTCAAGTTTTATACAATAAACTTCATGATATTCTTCTTTCAAAGTGTTTGGTTGTTTGTGCTATGCATCATCTTTACAAGTTCACATAACTAAACTGCATCCCAGAGCCAGAAAACCCATTTTCCTTGGTTATAAATCTGGTTACAAAGGTTTCACTCTTTTAGACATTCATTCTAGGGACATCTTCATCAATAGACATGTCATTTTTCATGAACACATTCTTCCTTATCCTAGTAACCCAGATTCCATCACCTCCCAATGGGAATACTTTTCTTCACCACCCACCACCTCTCATTCCCCTCTTTCTGATGTTGATCATATTCCTCCATCTATCATTGATGATCCTATTTTTGAGTCTTCTCTCCCTAATAATGATACTTCTTCTCCTATTTTGCATGTTCCTACTAGACAGTCAACTAGAACTTCTAACACTCCTGCATATATACAAGACTATGTATGTAATAATATTCATGCTTCTCTTTACCCTATCACCAATTATGTTTCTCATAATAAGTTGTCTGACCAACATTCTTATTTTGTTCTCTCTTTACATTCCAACCCTGATCCTAAATCCTTCACTGAGGCTAACAAATTTGACTGTTGGAACCAAGCAATGCAAGCTGAACTTTCTGCCCTTGAGTCAACTGGTACATGGAAACTAGTTGATATTCCAGAACATGTTAAACCAATTGGTTGTAAATGGATCTATAGAGTCAAATATCCTGCTGATGGTTCAATTGAAAGATACAAAGCAAGACTTGTAGCCAAAGGATACAACCAGATAGAGGGACTTGATTTCTTTGACACATTTTCACTAGTGGCCAAGATGACTACGGTAAGATTAGTTCTTGTTTTGGCATCTATTCATCATTGGCATTTACATCAACTAAATGTAAATAATGCTTTCCTTCATGGTGATTTGTAAGAAGATGTGTATATGACTCTTCCCCCAGGTGTCTCATCTCCTAAACCAAATCAGGTTTGCAAGTTAATGAAATCTTTGTATGGACTCAAGCAAGCTAGCAGAAAATGGTTTGAGAAGTTAACTTCTATATTACTACAACATCACTTCATTCAAGCACCTTCTGATCATTCCCTTTTCATCAAGAAAACAGCTTCATCATTTACATTATTAGTGGTATATGTAGATGACATCATACTTGTTGGAGATTCTTTGACTGAGTTTAATCATATCAAATCCATTTTACACAATTCTTTCAAAATTAAGAACCTTGGCCAACTCAAATATTTTTCGGGTCTTGAAGTTGCTCATTCCAAGCTTGGTATTTCTTTATGCCATAGAAAATACTGTTTGGATTTACTCTCCGATTCAGGTTCCATCAACTCCAAACCTGTTTCAACACCCTCTGATCCATCCATTAAACTTCATCATGATTCTTCCCTTCCCTATGATGACATTCCCTCCTACAGAAGATTGGTTGGCATACTACTTTATCTCAATACCACTAGACCTGACATCACCTTCATTACACAACAAATCAGTCAATTTCTATCTAAACCTACTCAAACTCATCATCAAGCTGCTTTACGAGTTCTCAGATATCTAAATAGATGTCCTGCCAAAGGTCTTCATTTTCCCAGAAGCTCTTCTCTACACTTGCAAGGCATCTATGATGCTGACTGGGCAGGGTGTATTGACACTAGAAGATCAATCAATGGACAGTGTTTCTTTCTTGGTGATTCCTTAATTTCATGGAGAACAAAGAAACAGTTGACTGTGTCAAGATCTTCCTCTGAGGCAAAGTACAGAGTTTTGGCTTCAGCTACCTGTGAATTGCAATGGCTTATTTACTTACTCAGAGACCTGCATGTCACATGCTCTAAACTTCCAGTGTTATTTTGTGACAACCAAAGCGCTTTCCACATGGCTGTCAATCCTGTGTTTCATGAAAGGACTAAGCATTTGGATATTGACTGCCATATAGTCAGAGAGAAGCTTCAAGATGGCATTTTAAAGCTTCTACTTGTTTCTTCCAAAGAACAGTTGACAGACTTTTTCACTAAACCTCTTTTGCCTCAACCTTTTGGCCTCTTGTTATCCAAGCTGGGTTTGATAGAGATCTATCAACCTCCACCTTGTGGGGGGCTATTACACAACAAGAGTGAAGAAGAAAACTTGGAGAGCAAGCAACATAGTTTAGATTAGTGAATAGAGATTATTAGTTGCAGTCACTCTATTATAACTGTAGTGTTCTCTACTTCATGTATAAATAAGCTTGTAAACACTTATCACAATAATGAGAATTCACTTTTATTCATTCTGTTTTACTTCATAATACGAATTAACATCAAACCGTTGTTCCAACTATTTCTTTGGTTCCACATAATAGATGATGAGGATTTAAAAGCAAGAACCACAAAAAAAAATGAGATTCAAGCCACAAGTTATTGCAGTTATTTTGATATGCAATTTCAATAGCTCTCGGTCATTGCCCTTGGTATAACTGGTCCATTTCGTTCCACGATTAATATGCTAAATTTTGGTTATGTTGTTTGGACGTAAATTTAAAAGAGGTTTTGAATTTATCCAAAAACTTTTCAAGTTGGTTTTTTCTCCTAATTTCACCTACGACTTTAACTCTGCGGCTTTTAATTTAAACATAAAGGGAAATCCTAATCAAAAGTAGACAATCGTGACGATGCATGTGCATATACTACTAGACTAGGGTGGCATTTAGCCTACACAAAACAATCTTTTTGTGTACCATACAAAAGAAAACATTTTATCACTGGAGACAATTTTCGGTAATATGTATAATAGACATTTAACCTCTTAACATACTTTTATTTACATTAAAGCTTCCGCAATAACTTAAAATATTATGAATATGGCCCAATCATTTATCCCCTTAATAGACTTTCTTTACCATCTCAAATCTCAATCTTGAAACCCCAAAACAATCCTTCTCCAAAAACCCAGAATCACTCCTAAGTCTTAACAAACAACATCCTTGTGAAACTTGAAACCCTCTACCTCTCATCTCAAGTTCAGCTTTTTCATGGGTGTCTTTCAAAGAACCTTCAAGAATTTTTTAATCCACGAATTTGTTAATTTTTCAGAAATTGGTTTGATTGTGCTCATGATCTTTCCACCGTGTTTGCTATATGGGAGTTTAAAAATTGAATTAGAGTTGGAGGTTAAAAAATTTAGGGTTTACCTTTGAGATTGATTTGGAAAACAGAGTTGTTGTTTTATGAAAGGTGAAAACAGTTTTTTTTTTTAGGGAGAGAATTCGGAATTGTTACAATTGAGATGGATTGGGAAAGAAATACCCATATTGATTCATACTATTTCCCATATCTGATTTTTTTTTTTATATATCGATGATTCTCAAAGGGATGATATTTCCCATATCAATAATTTTTAGTTTAATCCTTATATTTTCAATAATAATTTTTTTTATTTTTTTTGCAAAAAAAAAAAATAATTTTTTCCTGATCCTTCAAAAAAAAAAATCCTGAGAAGGAGTTTCGTCAATATTTTTAAATTTAGGTAATTAAATAGAATATTAAGAACTTCCTTAAAAAAAAGAAGAAGAATATGAAACCTTTTTCCAGATTAATTATTACTTTTTTAGTATTCAATTTTCATTTTTTTATTTAACAATTGCTTTCATAAATGCATTAATGCAATTCTATTATTGTTGGAGACCACATTTACAAATACCAACAATTGAACAACAAACCCAATAAACAAATACCCATTCTTCAATCCTAGCCATTGAATTGTTTAATATTATATCAATGATGAAAAGCAAATTTGGGTATGATACACAAAAAGTTTTACTTGTGTATTCTAAATGCCACCCTAGACTAGTTAGGTTAAATGGGGAAAATAAAGAAGACCAAAACATTATAATTTATTAATAATTAATAATAATATAGCAAGCACACACATTACTGACTTCTTGACGTAATGTTTGCCTTGTTGCTTGTAACTTGTAAGGTGGGTGTAATAATATTATATTATGGGTTGTGTATAAAACTTTGCGGTCCACATGCAAGTTCTTTGTGGTCTTTCTAAGTCATTGTTATTGAATAATAAATAAAACAAAATTGACCAAGAAGGCATGCTAGATTTGACAATAAAGAATCTTACAGAATCATCGTTGTCAAAACAAACAAAAGTTGCAGCAAACTGATCCAAGCATGGATCATGACACTCTGCCGTATTCATGGAGCTCACATTGCTTCACTTTCAAGCATATAAATGTCTTCCGTTATTGCAAAAAAATAAAATGTCTTTCATTATAAAGTTATAAGCTAAATAATACTAATATTTGAAAGAAAATCTAACCACAATACATTGCAATCCTTAAAAAGAAAAATACAATACAGTGTAAGAACTGCTATGCTGGAAGATGACACAGTGTGCAATACACCGCCGGTGCAACCAGGGGCGGTTTCAACGTCCGGCGACCCCAGGCGGTCGTCCGGGCTCAATCGATGATTTTTGGACATTAGACCCAACTCAAAAGCCCATTAACATACTTACAAAAAAAAAAAATTTGGACAAAATCTGAAAATTCTCACACGCAAATAGGTTTCGGAAAAGACATTTACCTCCTAATTTTTTATTTAGCACACTATCGACAAATTCATCTCTCTTATTTTAACGGGTTAATTATTCAAATTGACCCTGTAATATACATTATGTCTGACCATGTAAAATACAAAACATATATTCTAGCATTGTAACTTGAATATCTTCTTATTTTTGACCACTCTATAATATACGCGTAGTCTAAAAATGTGACCTACAAATTGAATTTTTTCACTATTATTTTCATACATGTTTAGCACGTTAAAATATAGCTTTACGCAAAAAATTAAATTTCTTCGACCAGGGATAAATTAATTATGAATTTTTATTCGCTCATAATTATGAATTTCTTAAACAATTTATTATTATTTTGTATCTCGTTTAAAAACTATAAAATTTCATTGTAAAGGTTCTTAAATTGTTCTAGTCATGCCAACAAAATTAGGGAACTAAATTTGACTTGTGAGTATATGCTTACGCAGAACAAAATTTCAATTTTGCACGTTTTGGTTGAAAAATCAAAATAAATTTAAACGACTTCGAAATGCTATGAAACTTTACAGATCCTTTTTTATGTATTTTTATAAATGTCTCTGCAAATAATGAGCTCAAAATTCGATTTCTAGGTCGAGATTTCCGTTGTTTTGATTTTTTAGTTTTTGACACTTTAAAAATTCATAATTAATTTGTCGATTGTCGAAAATTTATAATTTTTTTTTGTGTAAAGCCATATTTTAACGTTCTTAACTCGCCTCTAAGAAATCATGAAAAAATTCAATCTCTTGATTGCTTTTTTGGACTTCGCGTATATTACAGGGTTATAAATAATAAAAATTTCGAATTACATGGTCAGAATACATGTTATTTAATTACATTGTCAATTTTCAGACTTCACGTATATTACATGGTCAATTTCAATTAATAACCCTATTTTAAATTGTACTTTTGTTGAAAAAATGAGAAACCTCTTTTATTTCGATTTATGATTGTTTACATATATATTGTCACATGTAAATTTGCAATTTTTTTTTCCTGGGCTCCATAAATTTCCTAGCTCCGCCACTGGATGCAACATAAACTCAAAGAACCGGAAAAGAACACAAATAACAAGTATTTGACATTTTTTAAAATCAAGATTTTGGCTATATTCAATCCATTCTTTTCAAATCCCTTAGAGCATGATTATCGGTGGTTTTTCTATCACTCCTACACCAAGCCTAAGGAACCATGTTAGAGTATCATTGATAATTTTCCTTGAAGCCAGTTCCAATTGTTACTAGGCTAAAGTGCATGTTTGGCCCCCTATCTTTCAAAAGGTTGCGATTTTGGCCCCTATGAAAAAAATGACAAAAGTGACCCCCTATGTTTAGAGAAATATGCTTTTTTGACCCCATAACATAAGGGGCCAAAATTGTAATTTTTTTAAATAGGGGGCCAAAATCGCAACCTTTTGAAAGATAAGGGGCCAAACATGCACTTTAGCCTTGTTACTACCGTTCCTCTGCATTATCACGGTTCCTTATACCTTTTTGCATTGAAAAACAAATTAAAAGGAGTATTTACAAAGCAACCAAAGACTATTTTGATATATTATGAGGTTTAGTGGGACCTATTTTAAAGTTTTGAAATAGTGGTATTGATATTTAAAAAATGTAGTTGAGTAGTTTAAATAATTGAAAAACGTAAAATAATATAATGTATTACGTGATACCCATTTATACCATGGATGTGGGTGCTCTTACCGAGAAAAAAAGAATTGATTAGAAAAATGTTGGATCATGTGTCAGAATGTTGAAAAAGATAACTGAGATGCAAGTATTCCAAAGGACATAATGCAAGTGTAAAATATAATAAAAAAATACAATTGGTATAAAGTTTATGATCTTACCATCAAGTGTATTTGGCTCAGCCCCTATAAAAAGTTTTCATGTGAGATGATAATCAAATATATTTTTATGGATATTTGAGATTAAAGTTGAAAAAAACAAATTCAGTGTTTTTTTTCATCTGATATCATGTTGAAGCGATCAAGTTGAACTAAATTATTTCTATGTTTGAAAGTTCGTGACGAACTCGAATCAATCTAATTCTTATCGAGTCGAGCTGAATCTAAATCCAACTTAACTTAACTCGTTTCCTTGTATATACGACATACTTTTTTTAAGCCCCTATGTTTTTTTTTAACAAGTTTTAAGCCCCTATGTCAACGACCTTGTTGACCCTGTATAGGACTGACCCGACCTCAACTCATTATAAAAAGAGACTAATTTATCTCCAATTAAATATGTCAATGAATAATTTACTATTATTTCTTATGAAAGATTAAATTGGATCGTTGAATATTAAATTGGATTTTCACTTCAGTTTCCTTATTATTTTTAATGAATTAACTATACTTTTTATCCATATAAATATTTCGACTTTTCATTTTAGTTTTCCTAAAAAATTTATACGACTTTTAGTAGTTTTTCTAAAAAAATTATTCAACTTTTATCTACCAAATGTTTTCGGTCAACACTTTTGATATTTGATTTCAAGTTAGATTATGCGAGTGTTGGTTCTCAAGTGGGGAGAATTGATATTAGTTAAAAATGATTTCGACTAAAAATCATTTGTGTGTAATTACATTTGTATAAAGTGAGTTGAAGTATAAGTTTATGTGTACAAGTTAATTTACGAATCAAAAGATACATTAACTTCATAATAATATTATAAGAATAAAGGGTTAATTGCAATTTTAACTCTCTAACTTTCACAAAGTTGCGATTTTGGCCACCTAAGAAAAAAAACTACAAAACGGCCTCCTAAGTTTTGCATCTGTGGCAGTTTTGGCCCCCAATGCCAATTTTGACCCGGTCTACGCTGACGTGCCCTAAGTGAGGTGCCACATGTTATTTTTTTTTATTTTTTTTTTTGCCCTTGGGGGCAAAAACTACTACAAATACAAAACTTAAGGAGCCGTTTTGTAGTTTTTTCTTAAGGGGCCAAAATCGCAACTTTGTGAAAGTTAGGGGGTTAAAACTGCAATTAAACCAAGAATAAATTATAGGCTAAAGTGCATGTTTGGCCCCTATGAAAAAAAATGACAAAAGTGACCCTCTATGTTTAGGGAAATATGCTTTTTTGACCCCCTAATATAAGGGAAATATGATCTTTTGACCCCTTATCTTCTCAAAAAGTTGCGATTATGACCCTTTTTTGGGACATGTGGCGTCTTCTCAGCAATTTTGGAACGAAAGGGGCCAAAATTGTAATTTTTTTAAATAGGGGCCAAAATCGCAACATTTTGAAAGATAGGGGGCCAAACATACACTTTAGCCTAAATTATACACCTAGACAATCATCAATTTTGATTCTTTCAAAAGTGGAACCAAACATATATCATACTTATCATTCAAATATTTGAATGACTTTTTGTACGAATATTTATAATATTATTAAAATCTACAAGAAAGATTAATTTTTCTTAACAAAACATAAATTAAATATAAATTTTTAAGCACAAAAAACATAAACATTCTTATTTAACTCATTAGTTGTTAAAAAGTTTTAAACTATTGCAAGATTTTTCGTTCGAATAATAGAGTTCAATTGAATTAAAAACCAAACAAAAAATGGTTATCAAAATAATTTTGTACACATCAATCAAAACAATTTTAAATTACTGTTCTCTTAAACTAAAAAAACATATTTAATCTGAAAATAGGTATGTTAGCAGAAAGAGAAATCAATCGCATGGCTGAGGAAGGGAAACCCGATGCTCAGCTCTTTCAGCTTCTCTCCAATCTTCTCCTTCAGGTTCTTTTCAATTTCACAATCATTTATTTATTTATTTGATTTTTGTCTTCTTAATCTGTTTTTATTAATTTTAATCATCTTGTTAGTTATTTTACCAAGATCTATCTGTTGATTATATGAACTGCTATTGTGTTTCAATTTAACGTGCAAAGGTCAAATACTGATTGCATCAGAGTATGTTTTCCTGTAATTGTTTAATAATTGGAGAATTTGAACAAATTGATAGAACAATAATGGTCGAGAATGTTGTAAATTCCGACAAAACTCACACCGATGCTTTGATGTGTGAAGCAAAATTAGCAGCAACCAAAACCAAACTGATCAAACAAGAACAGACTATATTTGTTCATCCAGTTCGGTCCCAATCTGACCTATGTCTCTGGAGGAGAGAGATCTCTGCAATCCACTGTCAATGACTTCTTTACAAAGAGAAACCAAAAATTTACAAGAAATTAGCCTTAACAATAATAACCCTAATTTATACCCTTTGCCCCAATCTCTTGCCGTGATCAATGATTTTTCCAAACCCTAGAATCTCTCCCAAAAGCTGTCAACCTTTAGCCTATTGATTACCTGAAGGTTCCGTCTTTTGGTCTCCCTAGGTTTGCCCCAATCTCAAAAAATGTTTCCCCAACACCTCAAAAACCAAAATTTTACGGCATTAACAATAGAATATGGAAAACTTGTTTAGGAAAGTAGATTTTTACTGCCACTGAGCAGCATTCTTTCAGAGAGCCAGTGCCATTTTCCCATAACAACTTAACGATCTTTTAAGACTGTCCTCTCTGATTCCTATATGCTTCTCACTCCTTGTTACAAGTTTGGCAATTCTGTTACACCCCCTAGTGACATGCCAACATCATCATTCTCATTTTCTCTCGTATTTTTTCATAAAGACTCTCCACACCTTGATTCCCTTTAGAACCCACGTCCATACCCATGGCCCTAAAAGAACCCAATTTAAAAACAAATTATTGTGCATATCTATTTTAGACATAATGGCAACTTGAATCCCAATTCATTATGATGAATTGCATTTTTATGACAAATCATTTTCATTATGATGAATCCCAATTTTAAAACCCCTATCTATTTTGTGTACTGAGCCACTTTATTTGTCATTTTGATTTAAGACTTGAATTATTTTCTAGTTTGTGTATGATATATTAGCTTAGTTTTCACTTGTTCTTAATTAAATATTGCATTTTTATTAACATGTATCTAGTGATTCATGATAAGATTTTATTTACAATCCAGAAAATAGGTTGTTTAATCCACTTTGGTGAAACCTATCCATGGCTTCAATCTCGATTCGATAACCATCTTTAAGTGTTGTCTGATCCACTTTGGGGGAAAAATGGTTCTAGAGTTAAACTCATCATGATTAATCTACACACTTCTTCGTGCTTTCCTTGTGCTAAAATTTTCGTAAAGCTGGGAGATAAAAGCAATTAATACAGTTATTGGTGATATACATTTGTAAAATAAATATAAGTGGTAAGATGAATATCTGGATAATCTAGGGCTAATTTTCTCTAGGTGACGTGTTGAAGATTTTAATACTTTGAATAACCCCTTCAGAAAAATTACAAACAAAAACTTGACTTGTATTGTTGTTAGTTACGAGCCAACTAGCGTGAAGATGCCGTTTTAAGTTTCAGTTATGCATTGTCCTTTCCCTATGGAGAATTGTTTATTTTTTAATCCTTCCTTTGCTGGCACATTCACTTGTTGTCTTTATTCGTATTTACTTGTACTTGTGATAGCTCCATTTCTAAAAATCCAATAATTTGGCTGTGTAGCGAACCACTACAGTTCATCCCTGTGCCATCATGCAGTATCGTACTTTCTAAAGGTCAAATACAGTTGTCTGGCCCTTGTGATATCACTTTTCATGTATTTGCAACAGATGGCTGCATGCTTTATCGTCAAGTTGTTGCTAATGTTTTAATTACGAAAATTTTTGGACTTCACAATAGAGTAAACAAAAGAATAAAGTTTGAATATCCTCCTCTTAACAGTATGTTTTTTACTAGGCTATTGATTGATGTATTGATATGAGTTGTGTTTGGTTTTTAACTTTGGAGATGAATGAACATAATAGAGTATATCTTGCAACAATCGATGTGTTTTCTTCAGTCTAGTTATCGGTTATCCTTCATTGGTCTACTTTTTTTAACCAAAACTTCTATTCGTCTTCTCAAATTAAAAAAATCCACAGCTTTTTTGTTGTAATGCTATTGATCTTTGGATTCTCCACTGAGAATTTGTATTGTTAATGGCTCATAGTGTGCAGAATAGTGGACTGAATGTCCTGTGTTAAAGCCTAAAAGGCCTAAGAGAGGGCTGGATTAATGTTTTCCAGTTGAAAAGAACACATGCCTAGTAGTCTACGATCTTCATTTCACATAACTATGATTATATAGCTTATCTGCTTTAAATTTTTTTTAACTTATTTTCACTGTTTATGTAACAGAAAAAGACTTAACCACTCTGTTTCCATTGATCCTGATTCCGTAAGTAATTCTAGTATTTAGGTATTTAGACTGAGAATGTATACAAAAACAAGACTATGCATGCAGTTTCTTTGGATTTCACCAGTAGTTTAATTTCTTACCAATTTTGCTATATATATTCACACATATATCTAATGATAAAATCTGTAGGTAGAAGCACTGACGAATCAAGAAGAAGTTGAACTGCGTTCTAAAATTGAAACTCTTGGATTAGAGGTCACGAAAGTTCCCTCAAAGTCAACCAAACAGCTTGACGAGGTGGTTTTCCCGCTATAGTTTAGCCATTACTTGATTAACAGTTTTCTGCATGTCTCTAATCTGATGGAATGAAATAGCTTTCTATTCGTTTCCTTTTTTAATTACTTGTTTTGCTACACAGTTGGAAATAGCTAAGGAGTTGGATAGACTATCAGCAAAATTGGATGATGTTGATGAGATGATATCATCCACCATGGCTACTGATCCTCAGGTGCAGTCCCTCTTGAGTAGTACAGCTGATGTGTGGATGCCAGTCATCACTGCTAACTCTGAGGAAAGACGTAAATTTACAGCGTCTCCCGGAGACAACAACACCCAAACAGATGCAGAAAACTCTAAATAAATTCATATTTTCTTGTCGTTGAATACATGGATATGATGTTAGTGCTTTGTATTGTTTCAATAAACTGATGCGATACCCATAAAGAAAGTGTTGCACACTTGCACTGTACTTTATTTTATTGACATAGTGCCAAAGATAAAAAAAAAAAAAGAGGATCTATCTTCTACTTAGCAGCTTAGTGCATGTTTGGTTTGGTAGGAAGAGTGACAAAATTCCGACGAGTCATCGTGTTTTTGGCAAAAACTACACTTTGAAACTTCAACAGGATCACCGATGTGATATTGCCAAACTAACTTGCTTTGTCTAGCACCACATGTTCATTTTGTTTTCTTTGTAAATTTGAAATGGACTTGATCATGCTTGACAATTAAATGATAAACGTAATGATACTTTTATTATAAAGTTATAACACAATCTCCACGTCATAGTTCATGTTATTAAATTGTGACCAACAATGTATTTTGTGTTTTATAACGTAAATCCATGCCCTGTCTTCTATGATTTTTTGGTTTGAAACTGCTGTTGTAATGATAAACACATTAAATAATTAATTACATTCTTATATCTATTAATTGCCAATTTATTTATGCTAAAGTGAATTCAAAACCAAACAGAGGTACTAGTCTTTGCAAGGTTCATGAATTTGAAATACTAGAGTGAAATGGGAGAAGATTCCATTTAAAAATAAATTGAAGATACGCTCTGGTTTGCATTTTTTCCCCATGGGGAATTCACGTCCTTGCCATAAGAGCTTCGATTGAAAAAGCTGAGCTTTTATGCTACATTTGGATTATAACCATGTTTCATTGTTTGGATTAACAAAAATAAATGGAGTGGAATGGAACATAATGGAACGCATTCCATCCAATTTCATCAAATCCTCTAATTTTCCATTCCCCCAATTTGGGGTGTATCAAATGGAATGGTTCTTTATAATTAGATTAGATTATTACTCTTGGGACCAATGAACTTGCATAGATGAGATCTAACAATACATACACAGAGGAAAAGTGACAACAATATGAAGAGCATCAAACTCCTTTAGTTTGGAACCGACCACTAGGCAAACAATTGTGACAGGCACACCACAATAACAATTTAACTCAAAGAACTTGCAAATTCCATATAAAGTTCCAACTAACATTAACATGGAGATGAGTGGTGTCAACTAACTGAGTTATGGCGAGCTTATAAGCTGACTTCAACAAATAAGAAATCATATGTCATCAGGATACCTAATGATCTTGTCTTATTTACTTGAGGAAAATAGTTTGATGTTCGTAATAGTGTTATACAAAGAATTTGGGAGTATGCCTCAGATCACAGGTTCATTCCAAACCTGGGAATATTGGTGCAAAAGGTCTTCGACACAGAGATCTGACCACAAAGGTAAAAGATGAGTTGGACAATGAAGAATTGTGTCATTCTAAAGCCATATACTATACCAATGCTCCTTCTGAAACTAGCTTCCACACAAGGCTTATCAGGCCATGTACTATACCAAAATTTCCCTCTTATTGCTCGAGTCAATACTTGTTCATTTATAAATTTTTGGTTAGTTGAGCAATTACTTTCAATATCAACACCTTTACATAACAATAAATTTGACTGATAAATAAAATACACATCCAATGACTTCAAGCAAAACTTTAGTTATTCAAGGACCAATATGACTCATTCACACTCTTATCTTCAGAAAACCCATCTCTTGTGACATCACCATCCATTATCTACGTGCAAGACATCTGCCATCACTGGCAGTCAACCCTCCCCTGTTTGGAGCCCTCACCAATAAAACATCAAACCAGTATGCCCACGAACGCACCACCATAGCTGTGATTCCAGTTAAGAGCTTCCACAAAAAAGGACCATCTACCCTAACTCCATCAATCACATAATGCATTCGTCTCCTTCCACCTCCATAAACAACCTTCACTTCATTAGAAAATGGAACACAGAGCTAAGCAATCACCTGTCCAAATCTATTTTCTATTTGGAGGAGATGAGTTGATCATTTGGTATTTCTTTGGGAGAGGTAGTGGAATTGTGCATGATGGAGTGCAGTGGGTCGGTGGGAATACCAGAGCATATGGAAACATTATTTGATGATTTAAGATATGGAAATAGAAAGAAGTAATCAACTTAGAATTAATAGATATTTACAACTGCGAGCATATGATTATTCTTATCATAGATGAAAAAAAATTGTACATATTTTTTTCTGTTTTATTTTGTTTTTCTACAATTTTTTGGAAACTAGGTGAACCAACCCACCAGTCCGAGGTTGGTCAAGCCAAATATAATATATTCCAGGGAATCACTTCACAACCAAACTGGATAAACTGGGTTGGCTCGCTTGTACAACTCTACTTCAAAGTCAATCTTTCCTTCTGTTCAAGTTTCAAAAGCTAAAATGAGTGATGTTTGTACAGTGACTATAATTTGTATATGGGTTAAATTACTCTGTATTCTATATAAAAATTGAGCAATGAAGTTTTACATTGGTTAATAATGGATGAGAATATTTTGGGTCAAGTTGCGGTGTTAAGTCCACTGTCGTGTCTATCACTCAAGCTTCCACTCATCACCTAACACATTTCTCTTTGATAGAAGGTTCAAAGATTATATGTCTGAAGACAATTCATAAGACATACTACCCGCTGTCTGACATAACTCATGATGCAGCTGGTAGCAGTACTGTTATTCTCATGGTTTTTTTATATCAAATATTTGTTCCAAAATTATACCATTGATCTCTTGTATAACTTTCACTGCTAGCCTCTGCTGTTCCATGTTCTGCAGTTACGGAGCGCATACAATTGGCAGTGATGCCATCCCACAACCAAATAGCACCATCTTTTGATGCTGTAACATACATGGCACCTGTACAAGAATATCTAACCTACAAATCAGACAAGGAAATGACCAGCATCACTGAAGCACCGTTAAAAGTAAAGTAGAGGTAATTGATACTTTCGAAATGAGAGAGAATTGACATGCCTAGTTTATGGCTCCATTAGGGTTATCATCTGGGAAATTTCTGACAGATGACGCTGAAAGGTATTTATATCATGCAAATGTGGAATTGCATGACCAGTGCCTTTTGGAAATTGATATTTATCATCCTTTATGTTTTGAGAAGAGTCAATGAAGAAAGCAAATATGCTGATTGGAAGGTAATCTAGAAACAAAGACAGAAGTTCCCTGTTTGTATTCATATTATCAATATCAATAATTTACCCAATGGCGCACGATATCACAATGCCTATAAAGAGGAAATCATTCAAATTGCTGAGTTATTGCCGAAACTCAGAAATAAAATTGGACTCACTGATATATAAACCTGAAAGCATTAACTAAGCTATTGTTTATTAAGCTCAAAGAAGGTGTTGACACCAACCAGAAGTAGTTCACTGGAACACATGACTTCCTAAGCCCAGTTTCATATAGATAATACTGAAGGAAGAACATGATATGATACAATGAATATATCTAAGCATTACGTAGGAACAATTACATTGGAGCATGATGTTTGTAACTGCAAGTTTTCACAGTATCAAGAAACATAAGAACACGTAAATGAAGACTGAATTAATTTTGGTAAAGAAAAAAGACATTTGTCGCATACTATAATGCAAGATATGTGTACTTTATCAAAGAATATTACATGCCTTGTGTTCTGAAAGGTGTCGTCTCATGCTTCGGGAAACTTTTTGACGAACCATTTAAATCTGGCAAAGAGCTGGGACTTCAACGGAAACATTGGGCTGTAGTTTCTGAACAGATGAACAATCTTCAAGGGAAACATTCGGTTGTAGTTGCTGAACAAATAAACCATCTTATGAAGGAATAACATCTTTAGATGTACCACCAGATGGTTTGGAAGCATCAGCACTACTTAAAGCTTCAGGCTGAAAGTCATCAACCAAGTGCTGCTGATGAGAATTTACTGCGTTCTGAAAACTTTCATTTTCATGTATTGAAGTCTTGGGCCTTTTCTAACTACTAAGGTTCTCTGCACCTTAGGAGAAACCTCTCTGATACCTTTAGAGCTTGGATTGCTATTAACCGATTGACCATCAACACCAAAGGTAGTAGGCACAACAGCACAGCACTCAGAATCTTTCTTTCTTTGCACTACATCCTGGCCAGTTATATTCTGGTGTAGATCTATGTCCTGATTTTTGACACCATCTTCATGCTCATAATCTGACACTTTATAAGAAATACTCTTTACTTCTTCATTAACCCTAGAACTGTTTTCACGAGAATAAAGTTCCACATCATGTTTATTCCTAGAGCGCCTTGAAGTTGCATTTTTGTCAGATTCATGATGAGAGAACCTACACAATGCTCCATGATAACACTTTCTACGTAAGAAATCAAAGCAATTAGCCTTGTCCCTTCTCACATTCTCACCATGAACGTCTTAACATTGGAGACCTACTCCTGCTTCTACGCCACCAAGGAGCCAGCTGCAACAAACAAAAGTCGAAAAGTTATAAATAAAATATTCTTCAAAGGAGTAATTGAAGTGATCAAGATCCAGGACTAGAAATGTAAGAAAGATAATCAATCCTCAACTACGATGCAAAGATACGATATGAGTATTAGATACGATATGTGATAGAACACTAAGATAAGGCACATTCTAGAAGATTGTAGAAGCATAGGCAATAAGAGTTAGTTGAGATACTTCCTTGATTTTAGGGAAGGGAGAGCAACGTGTAACTCATTCATGAATATTGTTAGAAAGTTATTAGGAGAGTTTCTCTCTGGTTAAGAGCAATGCTTTGGATTATGAGTTCATAGAATTCTGGTTTATCTCTTTCATTTACTGTTTTCCACCATTGTAGAGCTTTTGAGCTCATCACTATCCATTAAATAATACAATTATGTGTTCTTGATTTCACGAGTTCCATCAATATGAGTATTAGATACGACATGTAAGGTGTATCAGATAAGACGTTCCTCGAAAAATATAGGATGCAATATATTTAGCATACAAATACAAAGTAAAAAAAAATCCACAAAATATGATAAATATAGTATCCCAATTCACAAAATAGAAAAATAAAATAGGTGAAAAATTGGTCAATGGGTAATATACATTGCATCTGTTGCAATTAGTGTGTGTGTGTGTGTGTGTGTGTGTGTCTAATAGCAAAAACAGAGATTAATAGCTGAATGGGTGAAGTGGTGACATAAATTATATCTGTTGCAATTAATGAGTGAAGCTTCGACATGTACTATAAAATATGTATCTGAGATGTGAAGAGTCATGAAGAATGAGCTGTTGACGGCGTGTCGGGAGCAAGTCAATGGCATATTTAAGAGTATTGGAATATTTTTTTAAAATGGTCTCTAATACTGCACTATCCATGTATCCGGTTCCACTTAGTGGGATAAGGCTTGGTTGTTGTTGTGGTCTCCAATACTGCACTAACACGTATCAACAGTGCATTGGAGAGTATCGGCGTATCACAGATAATTGAGTATGATACGGGAAATAAAAAATATTGATGCTAGTAAATCATCAACTAACAGAGGGAGGTTTTAGCCGAGGTTCAACTCATACAACAAAATAACCTAGGAAAAGATAGCTCGTGTATCCTACATAGCCTGTTTGTTTGTAGACAATGCTCAAGTTAATAGAAGGTAATCAAAGCATCCTACAATGCACTACAGAAGTACAAACCTGCGAGAGTGGCTTCTTTTATCCTTTCTCCTCCGAGGACTACTTCTCCTCCTACTGCTTATGTCTAGGGGAAATCGAGACTGGCTGCGACTCCGGCTTCTATCTCTCTTGTTCTTCCTCCTAGTCCGATGAGTGCGAGATTGATCAGAGTCACTATCTGTATAACTTTCTCATGCCTCCCGAATTCATCTACTTTCAGAACAGTTGGTTCAAACTTTGAGGTTTCCTTCTCACGTTTATGTTCAGCAGTACCACTCTTACCATCAATGTCAAAGCCAGTATCACCTAACCTGTACGTGATATCTTGTGGTGTCCATCTGTGGCACCGCTTAAGTTGACTGCTTGGTCTAGTTTCACCTCAACATTCTTAGATTTCAACCATTTCAGAGTTTTATCAGCAGCTTTTTCGCCTATGTATTTCAAAAGCCTTGGTCCTTTGTGCATCAGTGTAACCTTCATATCCGAAAAATCAGAAGCTATCTCTCCAGCAAGTTCTACACCAGTAGGACCTCCTCCAACAATCAGAATGGAATGAGCAAATTTTATCTTTTGATCTTCTGCAGAGAAAATGAACTTCATAAATCAAGTGCTGACAGTAACAATTTATTACATTGCCGTAGAATGAATCTATTCCATAAAATCATTCACAATACACTATGCTAAATTGAACAATGGCAGTATATAATATGATTGAATCAAAAACAACAATACCAAATAATCCCAGACAGCTATACACAAGTCTGATGATATAGATAATTGAATGTGCTGAAAATTCAATCAGTTATTTTGGGTTCTAATATTTCTTCCATGGTGATACAAGAGCTTCGTGATCCTTTTATTTAATGAATACTATACTATACGATGATTCATTTCATACCATGTAATATTAAGAGTACATAACCGCCAATGT
Organism: Medicago lupulina; assembly: GCA_958299785.1. Classification (NCBI taxonomy): domain Eukaryota; kingdom Viridiplantae; phylum Streptophyta; class Magnoliopsida; order Fabales; family Fabaceae; genus Medicago; species Medicago lupulina. Next base: position 67,055,116 of record OY283139.1, read on the forward strand.
TGTCTATAGCAACATATTCTAATTAAGTGTATATTATATTATAAAACCCGACTCCATCAGCATCTCTAACAATGGTAATAAACTCCACATTCTATTAGCATCCAAATTCAATATAAAAAGTAATATTAAGAATACATAACAGCTGATTCATACATTTGGGCACAAATTCACCACACACCAATTCTAGAAAAAAATGTGTTAAATAACAATGCAAACTAACCTTCCATCTCCATGTCAGAATCAGCGCTTACAGTATTTCCTTCTGCTGTCTGGGGCAGAGGTGGGGGAAGATCAATCACTTCTAGTTGGCAATAGGCCCTCAACTGGCACAACCCCTCCACAATTTCCACCATCCTGATTGGCGTCAGAATTATGTACAGGTGCAGTATCAGACGGACAGGAAGCTACAAATCCATCTACTGAATCCACACCCTTCGTGGAATTCAGGTCATCAGTGCATGCAGCTTGGGAGGATGTGGAAGTCATGATAGAGGTAGGAGGTGGGGAACAAGGCGGAATTTGTGGTGGAGCGGCCGGCAATGGTTGAGGAGCAACGGAAGGCAGTTGGTCAGAATGGAAATAAACTCCATCGGATGATGGAGAACGAAAAGGGGCCGGTGGTGGAGGAAGATGACGATTATGCAAAATTTGTCCTTGCGGAGTCCCTCCCCCTTTTGCTCACTCTCACCACGAGACATCTTGGGCCCCCCCTATTGATCACCACCAATTGGTGGTGGTGGACCTTCATATTCGTCCACCACCAATTCATATTTGGCATGGTGGGGGGTCCATATCCATGAAAATAAACATGGTGAGGTGGTGGTGGGGCAAAATGCTGAAAATGAGGCGGCGATGGGGGAGGTGGCAGTGCCTGCTGATGACTCGATGAAAGTGGGGGTGGCAGTAGGGCAGGTGGAGGTGGAGGAACAGAATCCTGTTCGAAATTAGGGTCATGGTTCCCATGATTATACATGTTTAAAGAAATGCAACACAGATCTTGAATTTGAATTAACACTCCCAACTAAGCAACAGAAAAATAAATGAAAAACCAATCTTGACAGTTTATAGAGAATCCCCTGACAAAAAGAAACATAAACAAGTATAACCAAAACAAGTTAAACATAAACCAATAATAATTGATGAGCTAACTCCACCTATGCATTATTTAATTTCCCGAAACAAAGAATATGAAATAAAATGAACCAATATACATACCATAACAGATTTGATAAAAATGTTAAATTTAAATTATGTTCACAATTGGCGACATTGCGGAACATGGAAGAGCACCAGTGCGAGTGAAACACAGCGTTTCATTTGGAAATGGAACAGAAACATGCAGCGTTTAGAGTGTGTGGTAAATCACAAAACGAGAAGGTTGTAATCGTGATTGGGGAAGAGTAGGGTTTAGTTAGTTTTCGGATGAAGAGGTTTGAGAGTAGGGTTGAATTCTGTGTGTGATAGATAAACCCCAACGAAGACGATGTGTTGGTTGCATTCAGGAAATTGATATTGGGCGTGGCATGGTGTGAGTGAGAAAAGGAAGATGATAGTTTATTATAGGTGGAAACAAAAACTAGTGTGGGAAAATCCAATACTGCATCTTCCATTACTTCCAAACACTTCATTATTTCGATAATAAAAAAAATTACACTTCAATTTTATTTTATTTTACACTTCAGGAACCTGTGTATAGCATGCCTCCTTCATTCTTTGCATATTATCAGAAGCTGAGCATTAATTTATCAAATACCTAATATTAATGTTTATAAACATATGCAGCCAGAATACCGATCATAATGCAGTTATGGACGTAAGGATCATATATAGCATTACTTTGAAATTAGAACTCACAAGCTAGACAAAAAAAAACGTGCAAAGAATGAAGAAGGCATACCATACACATGTTCCTGCTGAGTATCAACAACATCCCCCCCCCAGCTAATGAAAATTGTAACTCCCTAATGGCCTAAACTCTATTGCTCCAAGCATTCCATGAGCTACTACTTGTGGTGGTTGAAGTCTTTCTGTCTGCGAACATTTTTATCATTCTTGTCTTCTATCAGCATACATTTAACTTTTTGAGTACTCTGAACATGCGGATTCACAGATTCATCAACAGTAACCATTTGTGATTTAAAACTATTTTTGGGTTTATTCAACTTCTCCCTCCCCCTTTTCTGCAGTACTTTGAGTGATGCAGGACATACGGTACCTTCTTATCTTTGCTTAGTACAACTCTACGTTAACTCGTTTTGCATAGGTGAATGAATTGTAAACTCTACATGTGTGTTCACACTCAAAATCATGGACCATTCATCCAACTAACAATATGCATAGAACATACCACTACACCAACGAGTCCATGAAAGCCTTCATGTTCTTCACATCTTTACTGGTTTGAGGGAACTTTGGTGGTTGGAACATCTTCCAAAGTCCGGCGGGATGCTTTCTTTTAACTTCAACCTTTTCTGAAAATCTGCCATATATTTTTTCACATTCAGGATAAGGCTTGACATACATATTATAAAATCTAAGCCTAGTTGGTTTGATAATGTCTTTCAATCCAACTTCAAACCCAATTGCACCTTTTCCTTTCAAATACTCAATCACATTGTATCTAGGAACAATCTGTTTTTCAAAATTCACACCCAAGTATTCAGGAACTTCATGCAAACAATCAACACCATATTTCATCCTTTGGATTAAAAACTCAATCTTCTTCTCAATATCCTCCAAATCATAAGCAATCAACCTCGGTTCCTTCCATAACACCTTCAAAGCATCCCGACGAATCAAACCATAACGGCACAGACAATCCACTCTCAGCTTCACTTCAAAACAAGCCTTAATCATTCCCTCTCCAAAAATCTTCTCTTTAATCCCCTCCCTACATTTCAAACTCTGCAACAACTTCAAACAGCGTGAAAATTCCCCAATCTCCATTCCCAAAATCCTTGGATCCCTAACAACCTCCGCCCTAACCTCTCGGCTGGAAAATCCCAAACCCCTCAACTCATGAATCAACGGCTTCAGCCTATCTTGAATACCAAATCCTAAAACCCTAGGAAACAATCTAACAACTCTATCAATTTCATCATTAGGAATCCCAAATTCCACAAGAAAATCAATGACACCAACAATTTGATTTTCCCCCATTACAACTGCACTAGGAAATTCCTCCAAAACCCTAATCACAACATTTTCAGAAAACCGTAAACCCCTAAAAATGTCAACTTTATGGGAAATATCAAGTGGGTTTAAATGGAAAGTTGTAGAACACCGCAACAAATTGGCGATCATCAACGGGGAAGCATTAGAAAGCTTGGATATGAATTTTGGAAAAGCCAATTCCCAATTAAGTAGAAATTGGGGTTCCAACACAGAAGGGCAATCTTGAACGAGTGAGATTAAGGTTTTCTGGGGGATTTTGAAGGAAAGGAGGGTTGTTAAGGATTGGCGAAGGTGGGATGGATGGGAATTGAAGAGGAAGTGATTTTTGGAGAGGAAATGAGGAAGAGTAGAGGAAGGAAAACCAAAGGATCGGAAGAGATTAGCGAGTGTGATTTGTTTTCTGTAACGAGATGTTTGGTGAGAAATGGTGGAGAAGCTGTTAGCTGAAGAAATGGTTCTTGTGAGAATAAGCATGTTGTTTCTTCTTCTGACTATGGTGGAACACAACCCCATTGAGTGAGTGTTGTACAGTATGAGTCAGAAACAGAAACAGTGATAGCGATGACAAAGAAAGAAAGCGAAATTATGAGTTTGAATGATTCTGCAAACTTCCTTTGTACCCTCAATTGATTGATTCTTCTTCCAACCTTCTTTCTGAGAAGTGATGGCGTCTTCCTCCTTCTTCTATTCACCCAACCACCAACGTCTCCTATCCTTCACAAAGCAAATAACAACACACGTTAACCAATCCCGTCATAAAGAAGCTTTATCAATCTTCCACCACATGCATTCTTCACTATACATGTCCCTTGACCCACACGTTTTCACCCTCGTTCTCAAATCCTGTACCTCTCTTCACCTTCCCTACCTCGCTACTTCCATCCATTCCCACCTCATCAAATCATCTTTTCTCATCAACAACCCATTCCTCTCTTCTTCCCTCCTAAACTTCTATGGTCATTGTGTCTCCCTTAATCATGCACACCAACTGTTCGATGAAACTCCTCACCGGAACGATGTTATTTGGAACTCCATCATTGCACTTTACTCACGTGCACAAAATGTTACAACTGCTGTTAATCTCTTTAATGAGATGGATGTACCACCTAATGAATCAACTTTTAACCCGATTATAGCCGCTTTGTCGTTGTCCAATCAAACCAATGCTTCGTTAAAAGCGATAAGCTTTTACCGGAGAATGACTGAGTTGAAATTAAAACCGGGTTTGATCACGCTTCTTGCTCTTGTTCGTGCCTCTGTTTCAATTGCGGCGTTGAATTTGATTAAAGAGATTCATGGTTATGCGATCAGGAATGATATTGATTCGCATCCGCAGTTGAGTAGTGGGTTGATAGAAGCTTATGGTAGATGTGGTTGTTTAATGGATTCGCGTACAGTTTTTTCGAAGATGAGGGGATGCGATAAAGATGTAGTTGTTTGGAGTAATTTAATATCCGCTTGTGCTTTACACGGTGAAGCGAAGGAAGCATTCGAGATTTTTCGTGAAATGGAAGTTTCCGGTGTGAAGCCGGATGGGATTACTTTTCTTGCTGTTTTGAAAGCTTGTAGTCATGCTGGGTTGGATGATGAGGCATTGTGTTTTTTTATGAAGATGCATAGGGATTATGGCGTTGAGCCGAATAGCGAACATTATTCATGTTTGGTTGATGTTTTGAGTAGAGCTGGGAGATTGTATGAAGCTTATGAGGTTATTAAAGGGATGCCCGTGAAAGTGACTGCTAAGGCATGGGGTGCTCTTCTTGGTGCCTGTAGGAATTATGGGGAGTTGGGGCTGGCTGAGATTGCAGGTAAGGCTTTGGCTGAGGTTGAACCAGATAATGCTGCGAATTATGTTTTGTTGGCTAAAATTTATGCTAGTGTTGGGAGACGAGAGGAGGCTGATAGAATGATAAGGGAAATGAAAGAGAAAGGAGTGAAGACTACGAGTGGTACTAGCTGGGTTGTGTATTCTGAGTCTTGAGATTCATTGCGTTTGTCAAATATGATTTTAATTTGCAGTCATGGTCGAGATGCAGTTTTTAATATTGTTGGAAATCCCAGACAAATGTTGTTTGCGTTGTGGCAATTGCAGTTGCAAAGATCTTAGAACTGTTGATGTTTTGGTCATGTTGATTGTTTGTGTTTTGCGGCTGATATGTGTTGGACGCGTGATAGTGTTGAAATTTGAAACTACTACTTTGAGCTTCTAAATGAAAGCAGGGTGAAAGTGTCAGACCGTGGAAACAAACATGCTAACAATTGCTTTCATTGGTGTTGTTGTTCTTAACTAAAACCACTCTTTGTAGTCGGAAAGAGTTGGGAGTTATGTGCTCTGAGTTACGTCTGTTTATTGGCAATTGCACTTCTTGTTAAGGTGTTGATAATTTGATATGGATTTGAATCTTTTGGTTTTAACACTTGACATGGCTTTTGCTTCATTGGTGGGTTGTGATCCATATTCAGACAACCAGGGAGAATTCAAACCCATGCTGATAAACTGATTGATATTTCTCATGCAAATTGTTTGATGTATGGTAGAATTGAATGCTGCACAATAGCTTGTACATTGACTTGAATGTTTCTTTTATTTTTTGTTAATTCAATCCTGTTTTTATGTCTATGATTAGAATTATAATATATGGGAGTAAAAGAAATCAATGATTATTTTTTTTAACATTGGCTAACCGTTACTAGAAATCTTAAGAAATGGATCATGCAAACAAATCTATGCACATCATGTCTGTTATGATAATAATATCAAGACATGAACAGAACAAGTACCCAATTCAATACTTTTTTTTTGTTTGTTGAGGGAAGTACCCAATTCAATACATGGTGTGAAACACGGGATAATGTTGTCAATGTATGATTAAGACCATGCATCATGCGGACCATCCTATGACCTCCATTCTTACGAAAATCAAATATTAATATTGATTGATAGTCCCCTTCCTCAAAAGTAAGTAATTAAATTCACGCTCATTCACCGTTCTTCAATCCTCACTCAGCAGGTGAATCCAATCCAATGAATATGACAACCTGACACTGATATGTTTGTCTTAAGATAACAAAGTAATGATATAATGCAGGATATGAGAATAGCAAGACAAATTGAAATAGAATATGTATTCTATATTTTTCCATTGATCCTTTGGATGATATATATAATTCATATACAAGAGTATTCTACACTAATTCTAGCCCATGACAGACGTGATTCACAATCAGTGGGATTTGACTTATTCTATACATAATAAGGTAAATAAATATAGAATCAAGGTAACATAGGAAAGTAATTATATACATAACTTATTCACAATAATGTAGAAGATATTTCCTAATACTCCCCCTCAAGTTGGTGAGTGAATATCATGAAGTCCCAACTTGTTTCGCAATGTCACAAATTGATCTTTTCCCAAAGCTTTTGTAAACACATCTGCTAACTGGAATCGCGTTGGCACATAAGAAGGATTAATTATCCCAGCCTGTAATTTTTCTCGTACTATATGACAATCTATTTCAATATGTTTTGTACGCTCATGAAATACAGGATTAGCCGCAATGTGTAGAGCTGCCTGGTTGTCACAAAATAATGGTGTTGGAGCATCTTGTGGGACTTTTAAATCTTGTAATATGAACCGTAGCCAGGTCAACTCCAAGCATGTATTAGCCATTGCTCGATATTCAGACTCAGCTGATGATCTAGAGACAACAACTTGCTTCTTTGACTTCCATGAGATGAGAGAATTTCCAAGGAAAAAGCAAAATCCTGTAACAGATCTTCTAGTTGCATGACAACCTCCCCAATCTGAATCACAAAAGGCCTTTAAGGCAAGGTCATTAGTGGATGAAAATAGCAAGCCTTGTCCAGGCGTGCCTTTGATGTATCTAAGGACTCTCAATGCAGCATCCCAATGAGGCTTTCTTGGCTCATGCATGAATTGACTCAATGTTTGGACAGAATATACAATGTCAGGTCTTGTGACAGTAAGGTAAATTAGTTTACCAACAAGCCTTCTATATTTGGTTGGATCATTTAGTACCACTCCATCTGTGGGAGTTAGCTTCAGATTCTGTTCCATTGGAAATTTATCAGGGCGAGCACCTGTCAGTCCTGAATCTTGTAAAATGTCTAGAGCATATTTTCTTTGAGACATGAAGATGCCTTTCTTGGAACGAGAAAACTCAATGCCCAAAAAGTATTTCAAATCTCCAAGATCTTTGATACGGAAACGCTTGAGAAGAAACTCTTTAAGGCGTTTCATTTCTTGAAGATCATTTCCCGTGAGAAGTATGTCATCAACATAAATAAGAACAACCGTGAATGAAGAACCTTGAGATTTGGTGAAGAGGGAATAGTCGGCCTTTGATTGTTGGTAACCAGCCTTTTGAATGACTTCAAAAAAAGTAGAGAACCAATTTCTTGATGCTTGTTTGAGTCCATAAAGTGACTTATTGAGCCGACATACAATGTTCTCCCCCTGTCGGCGAAGACCAGGTGGGGGCTCCATGTACACTAACTCATGCAAATCACCATGAAGAAAGGCGTTTTGCACATCTAATTGGTGTATGAACCAATTACGAGCAGCTGCAACAGTGAGAAGGCAGCGAAGAGTAGTGACCTTGGCAGTTGGGGAAAATGTTTCTTGATAGTCAATTCCTTCAACTTGAGTGTATCCCTTAGCAACAAGGCGTGCCTTATAGCGCTCTATCGTACCATCGGATTTGTACTTTATTTTGTATACCCATTTGCAACCAATGGGCTTATGACCAGAAGGAAGAGGTACAAGGCTCCATGTGTTGTTTTGTTCCAATGCTTCTAATTCTGCATTCATTGCATCCTGCCAAAGTGGATCATGGACAGCTTGATCATAGGATTGTGGTTCTTTTTGGGCTGTAATGTTAGCTAAAAAAGCACAATGTGAAGAAGAAAAGCGTGAATATGAAAGGTAATGTGAAAGAGGATACCGAGTACCTGACCCAGAAGTTGGCTCTGAGGGAGATTGATTGACTTGTGTGGGCATGTGGTAGTCGTTATGCCATATCGAGGGGTTCTTGTCACGGAGAGACTTCCGAACTTGGGGAATGACGGGAGTGGGGGGGTCTGAAGTGTGGGAAGTAGGTGGATTTGGTTCAACTATTGGTGAGGCAGCGGAAGATGTTTCAGTAGTTAGGTGTGAAGGAGAATTTGACTCTTGTGAAGAAGGTATACCAGTTTGTTGTGATTGATGGTGAGCTGGTGTAGGAGAAGGCCAATCATCAATGGTCTCATATGAAGGATGAGATGAAATTAGGTTGGGTTCAGATGTGTTTGAAATGGAAGGAAAATTGGTTTCACAAAATTTGACATCACGACTCACAAAGAAAGTCTTTGTCTCGGGATCATAAATTTTATAACCTTTTTGACTGGTAGGATATCCAACAAATATACCTCTTCTTGCACGAGGATCAAACTTATGTGTAGGGTGAACAATAGTAGCATAACATAAGCACCCAAATACTCTCAAGTGATCAAGTGATGGTGGTTTATTGTATAATAATTCAAAAGGTGATTTGTTGGATAACAATGGAGATGGTAAACGATTTATAAGGTAAACAGCAGTCAATACACATTCACCCCAAAATTCAAGTGGTAGATGAGAATGAAATAGTAATGCTCGTGCCACAACTAGAATATGATGATGTTTGCGTTCCACAACTCCATTTTGTTGTGGTGTGTAAACGCAAGTTCGTTGATGTTCTATTCCATGAGATTGAAAGAATTCTCTCATAGACATGAATTCAGAACCATTATCAACTCTAATTGTTTTGACAGACGCTTGAAATTGGGTATAAGCAAAATTAATGAAGGATTTCAAAATATTTTGAGAATTTGATTTGTATCGCATAAGAAAGACCCATGTGCATATTGTAAAATCATCGACAATAGTTAAAAAAAAACGTGCCCCCGAATGTGTGGGAATTTTGTGAGGACCCCAAATATCACAATGTAATAAATCAAAAGGAGCATGAGTTGATATAGTGCTTAAAGGAAAAGGAATTCGAGTCTGTTTAGCCATAGGGCAAACATCACAATTATTCTCAAAAGATATCATATTATTTGGAGATAATAAAGGGGAACATAATTTGAGACGAGATGTAGATGGGTGTCCAAGACGCATGTGCCATATATTTGAGGGCTGAGAAACTTGATGAGAGACGGGTATTCTTTGTAATGGAGACATGTAATAAAGACCACCACACTGTTCACCCGAGCCAATTGTCTTCCCCGTAGCCAAGTCCTGCAACACACAAAAGTCAGGAAACAAAGTGACACAACAGTTTAGTGATTTGGTGAGCTTGCTAACAGACATCAAGTTTAACCGAAATGAAGGAACACACAAAACATTTTTTAAGGTTATATTGGAATTGAATGACACGTCTCCAATAGATGTGATTGGAGCAGAAGACCTGGTAGGTAAATTGACTGAAGGTATGGATGAAAATTTTGTTTTAGAAAGAAATATAGAATCAGATGTGATATGGTCAGTAGCTCCACTGTCCAAAATCCAAGGCTTAGTGAATACAGAATTAATTGAGGCATTAGAGAAAAAAGACAGACCTGCAGCATTTGCATAAGCATTGCTATTACCAGCGGTATTGTTTGAAGACATCATATTCAATGCACGGGCAAGTTGTTGAAGCTGTTCTGCAGACAACTCAAGTGCAGTTTGGGAAGAATATGTTGTGTTTGCAGCGGAGAAAGTTCTAGATGCAGAGCTTCGAGGCCCTTGTTGTCGCTGTTGTAATTGGCTGTGCTTGTTGGTTTGAGTTCCTGTGTTGTAAGTCCCATTTTTAACTCTGCAATGATCCTCTGTGTGCCCATCTTTGTTGCAAAAAACGCAGTGAAACTTTAGAGTCCGACAATTGTCGATTGTGTGGCCATCTCTATTGCAGTGCTCACAATGCTTGTTTTTCATAAATTTTTTGGAGAGACTGTTTGGATGACTATTGATTGCAGCGGCAATGGAGAAATTCTCCGTTGTTTCAGAAGTCATATGACGCTGTGTCTCATCTTGAATTACTAGAGAATAGGCCTGTCGCACATTGGGTAACGGTGACATCATGAGAATGTTGGTGCGGACAGTGTTGTAGGTATCATTAAGACCCATGAGAAATTGCATCAAGCGATCTTCTTCCCTTTGTTCATCATGTGCTTTCATCTGGTTGCAAGTAGGAAGAGTGCGGTATGTTTCTAATTCATCCCAAAGGCCTTTGATTTTTGTAAAGTAGGTTGAGGCAGTCATGGTGCCTTGAGATAAAGAGGCCAAGGACTTTTGAATGCGATATACTGCTGGAGCATTCTTTTGTGAAAACTGATCTTTAAAATCTTCCCAAACTTGATGCGCAGTCTTGGCATGAATGACTCCCTTGGCTAAATCGGGTTCCACGGAATGAGTGAGCCATGATAAAATCATGCTGTTACACCGATTCCATAGAGCATATTCTATAGATTGATCTACTTCTGATGGTACTTTGATGGATCCATTGATAAAGCCTATTTTGTTTTTGGCAGTAAGGGCATGGATCATTGATATACTCCATGATGGGTAATTGGTGCCATTCAGTTTTGTTGGGACAAGCAAATGACCAGGGTGATCTGAAGGATGGATATAGTATGGATTTGATGAATCCATATCAGAGTTTTTGTTATTTGAATTTTTGCTACTGCTACTTGGTTGTTTTTGAGGTGAATTTTTTGGTGGTGTTTCAGTTTCTTGATCGTGCTCTGATGCCATCTTAAGATAACAAAGTAATGATATAATGCAGGATATGAGAATAGCAAGACAAATTGAAATAGAATATGTATTCTATATTTTTCCATTGATCCTTTGGATGATATATATAATTCATATACAAGAGTATTCTACACTAATTCTAGCCCATGACAGACGTGATTCACAATCAGTGGGATTTGACTTATTCTATACATAATAAGGTAAATAAATATAGAATCAAGGTAACATAGAAAAGTAATTATATACATAACTTATTCACAATAATGTAGAAGATATTTCCTAATAGTTTGTACATAGATACATGCCCAAAGTACTAGGTTGCAGGCCAAGCAACTTAACATGTAATACCTTACCTTATTAACAATAATAATGATCATAATAAAATAATTGTATCAGACATTTTTATAATATTAATTCTTAATTATGATGTGTCTTTATTTTTTTCTATTCAAATAAAATAGTGGTTAGATGATGCGAACAAAATTCAAACATTTCTTTGAGTAGAACAAATTGTGTAATAGACATTATAAATTGATTCAAACTTCATGGTAATAAAATCATTTGCTAAAATATAGTTTTAGTCCCTGCAAATATGTCTCGTTTTTGTTTTAGTCTTTGTAAATTCTTTTTGTAGTTTTTGGTCCCTGCAAAATATTGTTTTTTAAAATAAGGGGCTATTTTTCTACAAAATGGGTTCAGTCATCATGTGCCACGTGTGCATATTATGACAAAAGTGGAGCCAGAGACCAAAATCAAAACGACACATATTTGCAGGGACCAAAAACTGTTGGAACAAAATGTGTTTAACATTACCCTTTGAGAGTTTTGATGATAACAAGGTATTAAAAATTGTCAATTGGATATGCTAATATTTGTTCAAGTGTACAGGACCATAGACAAAAATTGTGTGGTACTAGAAGAACAAATGAGAGCAATGGAATCAACAAGAAGGAAGCTTTATGCATCTGAAGAAAAGTGCTCTTGAAGTGATGACGTCATCAAAAGCAAATTCATCAGAAGCATCTCATCAGAAGCAAGATCACCAGAAGCTGAAGTTCATCAGAAGATGAGAGACTTAAAACGTCAAAGGTTGTTTAATGGATTTAATCTCGTCTAAGCATTGCAGAAGACCAGAAGAGTGAAGCAACGACTAATTCAAAGGATTTGAAGGCATTGGATGTTTGTTTTTTGAAGAGCGTTGACAAAGTACAATTGTACGAAGTGTACAACCATTACCTCCACTACTCAGTTTTTGTCTCTGCTACAAGACAAAAATAACAGCTATGCCTGCAACAATGTTCCTTCACACTTGGAATGGATTTGAAATTGATCCTTCATAGGACAATAACCATATCAGGCAAAAGATCATTGGTGATTGATCAAAGCTTCAAACGACTCTTTTTGATGTGCTAGCATTTCACAACATCTCTTTCACACCTCTATATAAAGGAGTGAAAACTTAGATAATTTAGAGAGACTCAACAACAATTTAAAAGAACTGAACCTCCGCTAAAATTGTTCTGCATCAAAAGTTCACTTAGAATTTATTATCAAAGCTCATATCTTAGAAATTCTGGAGTCTTAAGAGTCTATATCTGATTTGTATTGTGAACACCACTGATTGTATATCAAGTGTTCAACCTCAAACATTTTTTCTTTGTAATTCCGTTTGATTAGATTTCTCTTGCAGTTGTGCTTGATCATAGAAGTCTCTTGATTGTGTTCATGAGCATAGGAAATCTCTTGCAGTTGTGCTTGAGTAATTTGAAGTCTCTTGCTAGTTTTAGCAGTGAGCATTTGTAATCAGATATTACATTTTAGTGAACTCTCCTTGGAAGTGCAAGGGGGACATGACTACTTCCAGTTTGTGGAAGGAACATGTATAATTGCTCCGTGTCTTTCTTCTTTCTCTTTCTCTCTCTGTTTTTATCTGCTGCATTTAGAATCTGAACATCACTTCAGAAGCTGTGCTCTAACTGCTTCTGATCAGTGACTTCAGTAGGAGAAAACAAAGAAAAAGCCAACACAATTCAACCCCCCCTTCTTGTGTTTTTCTCACCTTCAAAAACTACAATTTTTTTTACAGGGGCTAAATCAAAATGAGACATATTTGCATGGATCAAAACCATATTTTAGCCTAAAATCATTATAACAACATAGATTAAATTTCATCCTAGAAAAAAAAACAGATATTAAATTTGAAAAATTTACCCAAACCTGCAAAATCCTCCTCCAAAAACACTCCTCTTCCATTTGTAATTTGCTCTTCATTCTTTCCGGTTCTTCCTTCTTTTTTATACAAGCCCTTTGATCCCCTCAAAACACCCAAATAAAGCATAAACGATATCACGAGTCTGATCTTTTTAGTCGCGGTTTAACCAACGAGAAAATGAATATGTCAACTAAGGATATAAAGAGTAGTGTAATAGATCTCTGGTTGACATGAAAATTTGAAATGTGGTTATTTTTATATGGTCAAATTAGTCCCTTATATAAAATAGTGAGAGACTAATTTATTTGAAACGTGGTTGACATATCTAAAATTATAAGCTAAATTATCTGGAGGTCCCTTAAACTATATAATTATAACATTTTGGTCTTTTAAGTTATTTAATTGTAATAAAATTAATCTTTTCAAGTATTTTTCGTAATATTTAGTCTTTTATGTTATTTAATTGTAATTTTATGCTCTAAATAATTTACATTTATAAGATCTGAAATTTCACATTGTTACGATTAAATAACTTAAATAAGCTAAGTACCAAAAAAAACTTAATCATCAATTTATTACAATTAATTAATTTGGAGACTTTAAGTGGTCTGAAAAAACTTAAAAACCAATTTATTAGATTTAAAACCTCTAATGTAATTTAGTCAAAATTATAAAAAAAAACTATATGAGTTTTTTTTTTTTTTTTTTTTTTAATGAGAGAGTGAATTGAACAACACAACACAACACAGCTTTGGTTTGAATGGCGGTAGCGACGCAATTTGGAAGGCGAGTGGGAAGGATAGTGAAAGAGAGAATCGAAAGAAGGAAAAGCAGTGTTATACGTGAAGGGTTATGGAACGATCCTTTGATGGTTGCTTCAACACGCGCCATTGCAGAAAGAATCCCTTTGGTTGATCTCATCGTTCATGTCACTGATGCAAGGATTCCATTCTCCTCTCAATGCCGTCATTTACTCACAGAATTCCCAACTTCACACAATCATATTATCGCTCTCAACAAAGCTGATCTCGCTTCTCGTTCACGTTTACAGGTTCGTTCGTTACTTACTGCTCTTCTCACTTTCTTTTACTGTCATAAATAAGTAGTTTGCTACTTCATCCCCTAAAGAATATGAGTGCAGAGTGATTAACGTAGGATTTAGTGAATCTTAGCATCTCATCAAGTCAACTTTTCAACCCATTGAATTGGTTGGATGACCATTTGAAGATTGCATATCTACTTTCTCAGTTAACTCCCCATTATTAAAGCCATGAGGCAACATATTCTTGATGCGGCCGCACAAATGATATGCTGGTTCTGCTTCTGTCGGAGCAACAATGGTGTGAAATAGTTCAATAATCTATAGAGTAATTAAACATTCTTTTTGTGTGGGATTAGAGTCATTTTCATGGCGTGGCGCCAGCAGTTGAAATTGTTCCCTGCTAGGGGATGGGAAATAATCATCAATGCGTGCCTATCAGACAGCAGGTGCCAAGTAGAAGGGGCTGGAATGATCGTCCATCCTTTTAAAGCAGAAGAAGAGTCGCACGAAGAGTCTTAAAGAAACAGAGAGGAGTATTCTCAACGGAGGAGAGCCCTCAAACAATAAGCATTCCGAAACTCTGGAATGTGATCTGTAAAATATGGATGGAGAGGAATGTAATGTGATACAGATTGATGAAGGATGAAACTGAAATTTGATGGAAAAAGTCGGGTTTACACAATAAAGTAATGAACTTATATAGAGAAGCACTGGTGAACTGAGCAAATTACACATAGACTAACATCCTTACCAAGCTAGTAATCGAAAATCAACTGAAAGTGTTCAAACAAACTCAACTAATTAACCATTTTTTACCACGGGTGAAATTGTGATTGTTTTACATTAATTAATTTATGAAATTTGTTATCTTATTGTTTTTTAAAAACAATTATTCTGTAACCAGGTATGGATGGATTACTTTAGGGAAACGAACTGCATATCTTGTGGAGTCGATGCTCATAACAAGGAGAGCATAAGACAGGTAAACTATAAGTTCCTTTTTCCTGAGATCTTCTGTCGAGTCTCAGAAATTAATGATCTTATGAAAATATCATGGCGTTTGGCTATGTTTCTCACTATACATTGTTAAAGGACATGAGGACTAGTTTGTAATTTTGAATCTTGCTGCTTTGTACAAGTCTTGTTCAAATTGATTTGAATTATTAAGAGCTCACATTTTATATTAGTTATAATGAGTGAATCTGTATGTGTATGTGTGTGGCATGTTGTTGCCATGGATTTGTCTGTTATACACAAAAATAGTGAGTCAATTTGAGTGCAATATAAGAAATGATCCATTAGAGATTCTGAAGAAAAAAAATTGTACTTAGTTGCTGATATTCTTTTCTGCTTTTTTCTCGCCCTCTTTCCTTTTATCTGTTCATGAACTAATTTACTAATAAAGACCTTTTGATTTAGACAGTTCCTAAGCCTTATACAGCGGCAGGTGGGGAAGTTGAGGAGAACTGATCAAGCTAATAAATATACTGCAACAGTAATGTTAATTGGGCTTCCAAATGTTGGAAAATCGGCACTTACTAATGCCTTGCATCATGTTGGGAGAATTAGTGCTGCAGGTATTCAAGTTATTATTGAAATTCTAGGGGAACTGTGTAAATGACATTCTCAACGTTTGAGAAACAAGTGCATGCATGTCCACAAAATTTCAATTTTATTTCTAATTTTTCCCTTTGCAACTTTTGTTTTGTAGAAAAAGGAAAGTTAAAGCATGCAACTGTGAGTCCAGAGCCAGGGGAGACCAAAGACATTAGAAGTTATAAGGTTAACGATTTCTCTTTAGCACTGTACTCTTTATCGTTTTGTTAGGAATTTTTTTTAGGACCTCCAAAGCTGTATGTTTTCATCATGTGTTCTACCAATTCTTTAATTTTTCTGTCATGCTGATGGATCTCAGAACTCTTAATTAGCCTCTAAATAGATTTTATAAAATCTGAATCTCATGCAACCGGTCACTGTAACCGTTTTTTTCCGGTGATTCTACTTCCTTCCGGCGAGGCTCCGGGAAGGGTTTTCCACCGTTTTTGCTTGATTTCTCTATGTCTGAAGATTGTTTTCTCCGATTCTCTTTGGGTTTTGCCTTGGATAACACTATTCTCTATCTGTATCAGCTTTTTCCGGTGATTTAGATTCCTTACGGTGAGGCTCCGGTAAGGGTTTTTCACCTCTTTTGTTTGATTTTTCGCCAATTGCGCGCAATTTTCTCCTTTTCCCTCGGGTTTCGGTGATTATTGAACCAGCGAAGTTCGTCTTCTCCGGCAAGGTGTTAGGGTTTTCTGGTTTTGAGTTCGGTGGTTTAGATGGTTTACCCCTGGCCGTTTCTCACCCCGTCGGGGACGGTGGTGCCAGAGAATTCTGGGAAAACGTTTGCCCAAGCCATTGCTGCATCTTGTGACATCCAACTGAATAAGCTTCCTCCCAAAGTTCTCGTTGGTGATACTGTTAGCGTCAAAGTTTCGCAGAATGAGTATGAAGCGGGGCTCGAGGAATGCTAGAGTAACCTTCATGGACGATTGACCCTGCAAAAGGGAGACCCACCTCTGACCACGGCGACTCTGAAGCACAAATTGGATGGATTATGGCCCAATCTGAAGAATTGGTCAGTGGTTCCTTTAGGTAAGGGGTACTTTGAATTCAAATTTAATTCTATTGAGGATATGAGGAAGATTTGGGCAATGAGAGTTATCAATTTGAAACCTGGAATTTTGCGATTCTTCTGTTGGTCCAAGGATTTCAATCCTCAATCTCAGGTTCAAGTTCATGCTCAGTTATGGGTAAGGTTGATGCATCTTCCTCAAGAGTATTGGAGGAGAACAACACTGTTTGAGATTGCTTCAGGCATTGGCACACCACTCATAATTGATGAGGCAACACAGTCTAGGCTCTTTGGCCACTATGCTCGTATACTAGTTGATGTTGACATGTCTGTCAGATTGTGTGATTCGGTGTTGGTTGAAAGGGAAGGCCATGCTTTCCCTGTGACCATTGAGTATGAGAAGCAACCTGCTTTTTGTCATCATTGTAAGGTGCTAGGTCACTCTACACTTCAATGCAAGAGACTAAATACTGAGAAAAATCATACTGTCATAGAGGTCCAGCAGAAAAAACCTCACTTACGAAAAACAAACATACTCAGCATCACACATATAGTTTGAGTAACTTGCATAATGTTACAGGAAGTTTGACCCTTCAACCTAGGGAGTTGGTGTATGCACTCCCTAAAAGTTCACAGATTCAGTGCCCTGTGGTAGGGTCAGAAGCGTATCAGGAGCAAGTGGAACATAATCACTCTAACTTGAACTCTGTTGAGGTTACTTTGGTTAGTAATGCAGCTGAAAACAGTGCTGGTGGAGTGCTCACTAACTGTCTAGTGCAGCAACACAGTATATTGATTGAGGAATCTGTTGTTGACAAAACCAACAGCAAGGCTTTGGAGGTTGAAAATCCTTCCTTTGCACCATTATTTCCACTAGCAGCACCTTTCAAAAAGTTCCAAACACTGAGGGAATGCAACTCAGCAAACCTGTTCATGTGGCTTCTGCTAATGAACCCACACCAGAAATCTCAGAAAACTCTCTAGCACTGGACAACACTGGAATCTTGCTGCACTATAAAGGCAAGGGGGATTTGGCTGAGGATACAATTATGGACAAATCCTTGTTAGGGGCTGAAGCTTCTCCGTTGGTAGATGTAGATGCCTCAAATTATCACTGTTATGCTCAAAACAATAAATCAGCAACTGTTATGAATTCTGTCACATTAGATCAGGGATCACCACACAATTCTGAGAATCTTCTTAGTGAGCCTGCCAAAAAAAGTGTTGCTATTTTGAAGACTCTTTGGGGGGATGTATCTTCTGATGATCAGGGTCATGATTTTGGTCAATCTCGCTGTCTCGGTGATCCAAACCAGGTCTAAGAAGAGTACAAATGTCATTCCTCAACAATCAATTTGTTTCCATTCTGTTAGTAGTTTGGGAAAGAATCCAGCATAGCACTCCAACATCATTAAAATAATAGAGGTTGTGGATTGAGCCACCCTTAGATCTCAGTTTAGGTGTTGACACTTTTTGTGATTTGCCATTATTTGTTTTGTGATTCGTTTCAGAGTTGTAATTGTGTTTGTTTCAAATGTCTAATTGTCTATTTTTTGCTGTTTTGGTTTTGTTGGGTTTTGGCCTAGTCCCCCCATCTTTGTATAGGGTTCAGGCCTCTCATGACTTTTATTACTTTCTTGTGCCTTTATCAAAAAACAGAATCTCATGCAACTTTTTGTCATTCTTCTCTTTTTTACAATCTCATTTATTTGGCTAAATTAAAAAATTTACCATCATGTTGAACAGACAACAACTCGATCAACATAATAATTTTACTCTGGGAAGGTGGTTTGTGCACAGGCATGCTCATCTAGGCATCTTCCGTTCCCAGATACCTAGTATGCTTGTATAAGGTGCTCATGTTTTGTAAGCGGGTAAGATATTTTTGTTATTAGGGGATAATTTCATTAGAGAATATAAAAAGTGCTCAAAAGTAGGGGATACAATGTCACCTCAACGACACCACCAAATACAAGAACTGAACGAATCTCACTAATTACTTTCTGTATCAAACTAAGAAAATACCAGCATAGATAATAACCAGGATATTATGTTTTCAGAGATTGCCAACTTCATCAATTTATCATTGCATATTTCCAAATGTAAGCTGGATTTCAGTTGTAATGCACTGAACACAGGAAAATTTTACATTTGTATGTATATACAGAATAAAAAAAAAGGAAAAATCTTTTGGCACGGTTGCTATTTCATTCAATAAGATGACTCGCATTGTTGGAAAACATTTTTTTTTTAATAAAACACTCATTTATTTGAATCTTGAGTTAACTTGATGCATTCATCAGTATTTTGCTTCTTGTCTGAACTTCATTGATAAGTATCTCTTTTGTGATTTTCTTATTTATGAAACTTTTCCTTCCTTTCAGATTGCTAGCCATCCCAATATTTATGTGTTAGACACTCCAGCTGTTTTACCTCCTGAGGTTCCTGATGTTGATGTTTTATCTAAATTACTCTTAACAGGTATTTTTAATTGGTTTTTTTCTTCCTTGTATGTGTGTCGAGCTATAGGAAGGAGGGTTTTTTTGTGAGCAAGTGTTTAGAACTTTTGAGAGGTATATTGAATCAAGCAAGTACTACAAAGTGAGTAGAGTTGTCATCCCTTGAGGATTGAGCTGTCAAATAATATTTAATACAGATTGTAGTGAGTTGATTCCATGAAATTATTAGGTAACATATTTGGGTTGTTGATTTCACTTTGATTATTACATGTAGTTCAGTTATGAGAATTTTCAAAGTTACTGTCATTAACTTCATGTTTGGGTTTTCTTAATTAACTATAAATCAATTCCTTAAACCCCTAGTCTCTCTTAAATTTACATGCAATCTACTTAAAGTCACGAGGATTAAGTTCACCAAACCCAAATCAGCCACAAGACAGTTAAACTATTTCTAGAAGTAATTTATATTTAGCTTAGAATCATGTAGTGACCTTTCAATCTACATAAAGTCTAAAAATCAACCAGGAATGGTCAATTCAAGGAAGCATAAGTACAAAAGGCAAGCTCTGTTTTTCATACATGGAAACCTTAGACTTGAATAACAACTATTGATGTATTTGCAAATCAAAGCTACACCAACATTCAACTAAAAGGGCTAGCTACTTGTGATAAAAGGAGAAAACAAGGAAAGATAAGACGAGCGAAAGAGATGGCCTCCATTAATGCTTCTCTGGAAATAGACCAAGAGTAAGAGACAAAGAAAAAAGCACCATCACATTCCTCCAACGCTTCTCAATATGCGTTATGGAAAGCCAATTTCATAAAATGGACTGAACACCATAGTGCAATCTAATGAGCTGATCTATCCCAACAACATTGTGCTGATACATATTTAGATGGTTCTTAAACATTCTACCATTTTGCTCTAGCTCGCACATCCAACTATTTCAAGTATATACTCATGCTTTGATACTTTATTCATTCTTGTACTCAATACTCTCTACTCGAAACATTTCTACATTTCTAAATTTAGAGTCAATCATTTTATATATCCCATCTTCTCAAACAAGTACACCTTACCTCCAAATGAACAAAAAGCATTCCATAACGGGACAAGTGTTTATTTCTGGTTAAGTTAACTTCTGTTGTTCAAGCTTTCATATAATCTCTCTATTTCTCTCTGTATGTGTGTATTTCTTATCTGATTTGGACTTCATTTTTATCGTTATGCAGGAGCAATTGGGGACTGTTTGGTTGAGAGAAAAGAAACTGCTGAATATTTTCTAGCTATTCACAACTCCAGTGATCAGTACAAAAAATGGGCAAAGTTATCGAGCAAGGAAAGCGACACATTTTTCCTTA
This sequence comes from Medicago lupulina, assembly GCA_958299785.1. Taxonomy (NCBI): domain Eukaryota; kingdom Viridiplantae; phylum Streptophyta; class Magnoliopsida; order Fabales; family Fabaceae; genus Medicago; species Medicago lupulina. Next base: position 67,075,757 of record OY283139.1, read on the forward strand.
ACAGCACAACAGAGTGTTTGACTACATCTGGGTTACAAATGAGACAGAAAAAGCAAATCCCTAACGATCACACACAGGTATCTGTAATTATTTACGTGTATACCTCAATCTTATGTAATGTTTCAAATATGTGAATAAAAACTGTTTGTATTTTGATAAAACTACACATCAAGCTAGAAAAGGAAAGGACAATCAAAGAATTGAATCAAAAGAATTGGTTCTGACATTGGATATGTAACTTAACATTTTTTAATCTAATAAAGGATTCCAATAGATAATTTGCATTTCATTTAAAGTTGGTTTGTATGCTATTCATGGATCCAGCGGCAGAACCTGCATGGGAATTTTTCATTGTGATACTATACCTTAGAAGAACAGTTGTAATGAATTGGGTGATTGATCAATGTTTTCGCTCTCTTCTTACTAAGAAAAGTAGTCTACCAATGATATATGGTGGAATTTTACACTATTATTTTCTGCCATATCTTCCTCATGTCTAATCTTGCACGAGATCTTTATGTAGTTAAAACTCAAATTCATTTCAGTTAACTTTGTGTTTTGCAGGACGACATGGTGCAGGATGTTAGAAGAATACTCTATGAAACAGTTTCATCTTTTGATGGCAATATAAGACGTGAAGTCGAAATGGAAGCACTTATTGCTAGTCAGTTTACCGCCTTGCAGGAAGTTTTCCACATTTCAACTGAACGTGAAGAAGATGCTCATGTCGTGGTTGCAGGGAAATTGCTTAATCTTTTTCGTACGGGTCGTCTTGGACATTATATTTTAGATAACCTTCCCAGAAATATTCACTGACCATTGCAGGCCAAGGCATTGTGTGTCGGTCGCTAAATATAACTGCTCAACTCAGTTACAGGCTTTAACCGTATCTATTTTCAAAGCAAAAAGCCTTCAAGTATTATTATAGTTTTCCAAATATTGGTTAAATTAATCTGTCATTACATTTTTAACTAAGTTATATCATAATTTAACTTATTTAATAAAAATTGTTTATTCTAAAAATGTCATAACTCTGTCTTTAAAGATGAACTCTGTTAGATTAAAAATGTTGCTAACCTTACATTTCTTAACTGATAACCTCTACCTCTTTTGTTTATCCTAACTTTCAATTCACAGTCTCATTTAATAATTACAAGCTGACATGTAAGAACTGCCACCACTATAGAACAAGATCAACTTAAAAATACATCATAGCATACATCCATTACCAATAACAAGGTGGACAAAGGCAAAGTAACCAAAGATGGTTAGTTAAGTTCTGAAATGATATTCTTTTTTGTTGTTTGTTCAGGTCGTTCTAGTACATGCATTGCTTTTGTAAATTGTTTAACTTTTGTTTGGTTATAGATCAAGTTCTCTATCATTCGTGTTATTATGTAAGTATTCTTTATCGAAAGAAAGTACCATTAAAACAGTCTTTAATAGTTAAGTGCCGTTCAAAAATTAATAATCTTAATAGTTAAGCTACATAGACCAATCCGAATTCTACTAGAACTTTTAGGGCTGCACATTGTACTTGAAACTTTAAGCATGTTTGGTTATGTACTTGTAAAATGGTGAGTTGCTCAAACAGTGAGAAAGAGATGATGCCTCAATAGTATATTTCCACTGTCACTCAGCAGTTCATCCATATCCAATTGACAATGTTATTTTAAGTTGGAAAAAGCCACACTTTACATGACAATATGATCTTTAAATACAATGCTAGAGGAGCCATACATGCTTAAAGGGAAATCAGAGAGACTCGTAAATTTGTTATGGAAGATTGCTAGAGGAGCCATACCTACTTACTATGAAAGACATATGAGGCATATGGCTTTATCTCCAAACTATACAATGTGTGATGCTGAACCAAAAAGTCCAGGAATTCTACTCTTCTTCCAACAGTTTTTGCTCGCTCCCAACTGAAAAGATGTAAATACCCCTGCGTGACTTAAGCCATGCAGGGGGTATTTTCGTCTTTTCAATTGGGAGCGAGCAAAAACTGTTGGATGAAGAGCGGAATTCAAAGTCCAGTGATCAGTACAAGAAATGGGCAAAGTTATGGAGCGAGGATAATGACACATTTTTCCTTAGCAGCACAAGAGAGTGCTTGACTACCTCTGGGTTACAAATGAAACAGGAAAAGCAAATCCCTAACGATCACACACAGGTATCTGTAACTATTTACGTGTATACCCCAATCTTATGTACTGTTTCAAATACGTGAATAAAAAAAACTCTTGTATTTTGATAAAGATTCTCATCTAGCTAGCAAAGGAAAGGACAATCAAAGAATTGAACCAAAACAAATGGTTCTGACGTTGGATATGTAATTAACATATTTTTGAATCCAAATATTAGTCAAATTATTATTTTTAACTACTCATAATTTAACCTTTTAAACAAAACCTTTTTATTCTACAAACTCTAACCAAGTTAGTAAACATGAACGAACTCTGTTGGATTAAAAAAGGTTGATAACCTTACATTTAGGCATTAGTTTTTGTTTATCCCATCTTTCTCTTCTCAATCTCCTTTCATACTTAACAAGCTTACATGTGATACTGCCACAGTGCCACTACATCATAATATAGTAATAGTAATCTTACACATTGGTTATACCATTGTCAAGAAGCCAGAAGGCCTCTTTGGTAGTATACGTTCCTTGGTAATGGCAAAAGGTGAAAATTAGGGAGCAACTTTATCCACTGTAGACATGTTCTGATTTTCGTCTCAGCTTGATTTTGGTCAAAGCATCAAAGAGTCACTCAATACTATGAAAGGGTCACTAGTGGTAGCAAAGAAACAAAGTCCTTACTCTACAGGATTTTGTGTGATGCTATGCAAGGAGGAGGTGAACACAGCTGAAGATGCACCTATTGGTTTATGATATACATGACTTGGTGACTTGAGTGAGAAATACATTTCACAAAATCACACTATTTTTTGAAGTACTCATTCAAAAGCCACCAAGATTTCATATTTGTTTGGAATTATTTTAGATTCGTACATATGAAATGATTTGAGTATTCTTGTATTTTGTTTTATATCCAAAATGGGTAAACGTCATTTCGGTCCTCAAATATGTGAGACAGTGTCATTATAGTCCTTGAATATATCAAAATTGCAAGCACATCCTCTAGTGTTTCTTTCGTAAGTCATTTCGGTTTTTATTGTGTCTTTAGTTATTTATTTTGGTCCTCAAATGTGTTTTTCGATAGTCAATTTAATCCATAAAATTACAGACAAAAAAGACAATGAGGATGTATTTGCAATTTTGATACATTGTGGGATTATAACGACAACATCTCACACATTCAAGGATAAAAAGATAGTCTACCCTATCCAAAACACTATCGAAATAATATTAACAGTTTGCATAGAACTAATCTGATCGAACTTTTAGGGCTGAACCTAAGCTTGCACACTATACTGGAAACTTCATGTTTGTTTATGTCATTCTGAGAAAGGAATAGTGTATACTCAATTACTCAAGAGGTATGCCCGTTAATAAGAAAAACAATAGTACAAAAGGAATGAGGCCTAAATAAGGGGATGAGGTATCGGGGGCTATAAGGTAAGCTTGGTGGCTGGGTTGCAAGAGTTAAGGAGTGGATTAATAAGGATGATCTCGGGTTTGATTATTTTTTTTTTATCAAGTAGCCTAGTGGCTAGAACTCACACAATTTAATTGTGAAGAAGTGAAGTGTCTGAGGTTTGAATAAAATGCAATATCCCTACCAACTGAGCTAAGCTCACGGGGATATTAACAAATTAAGAATTACCATATTAACATTGGTTGTCTAAAAAATATGGGTAAGGTATCATGGTTCCGGTGTATTTCCACTGCCACTAAGCCACGCATTTCATAACACCATGAACTTTTTAAATGCAATGCTTCTGCAGAGTGTTTCATATGAAATAACTAAGGCATGCATTTATTTTTGCTGCAAGCTGTACTAGGAGAATCAATCAAGAGATATGCCATATGCATGGATTCCCAATAGAGAGGAGATTGACAGAGTAAAATTGATGTTTAAAGTTTAAACTTTAAACTACGTTTGAATTCACCAAACGAAATAAAGTATTTGTGTAATTTAATGACAATTAAAATTTTACTGCACATTAAATATTATGAATTTGTATTATGTTTTGTCACCTTTTTTTCTTTCTAAAAAGTGACAAAACATAATACAAACTCTTTAAAAGCCAAAAAAAAAACTCTTTCAAGTAGAATTTCTTCTAGTAGCATCATTAAGTAACACCACCATTGTAGGACATATAGCCACTGTAAAACATTCCTTTAAAAGATATCCCAATAACCAATATCAAAGAGTAAACGATTATAGCTTAAAAGTGAAATTTCAATTTCAAGTAATTGAATTTCGAAACAGAGAACTGGAATTTGTATCCACCAATCAGATGTTTCAAATACAGATGTATAGCTAATGGAAGCAGAAAATATAGCATGCAACAAATTTGCTGAGGACCTTGTCTCTCAAGCTCTCTCAGTTAGAACCCATGAAGCACAAACACGACACTAACATTTCGACACTGATAATAATTTTTTTTTTTTAAAATGGAAAGATTAAGTGCCTGTTTGAAATAATTTTTGTTTTTGGTTTTTGAAATATACAAGTCCTCTTCTCACAATAGTTATTCTTTTACATGTTTTAGTTTTTTAGTCCCCAGAACTAAAAAAATTCAAAACGGTTTCCAAAACTGTAATTTTAAAAATAGTTTTGCAAACAAGTTTTAAATTTTCAAGTTTTTAAAGACTAAAAAAGAGTTTTTGAAAAGTGTTTCAAACAAGCTCTAAATATCTAAATGTAACCATGTCAGTGTCGGTGTTAGACATCGTGCATACTTTTCCCTTACTTTGACATTTTGGTCCATAGGTTAGAATCTATTGGTAATGGTCATACTCTCACTGCTTCGATATGCTCTCTCTCTCTCTCTTCCCTTTATCCAGCTTTTTTTCTCACTTTGGCATTTCCACCACTCATATACCATCAAGTCAAAATGCACAAAATTAGCCAAGAAAAAAGATAAGGACTAATACAATGGTTTAACATATAAACAACAACACATTACAACAAACAGACATGTTTATTTCGGAGAGGGCACATTAACAATCAAACTTAGCAACCACACTACAACGGACCCAATGACCCAACCAACAAGGAAAAACACAAAGAGTCCAGCCAAAATTGTAAGGAGAGGAGGTCCCTGAGATGGATTGCCGGTTTCCTTTACATCTGATCCTTCATTGGATGATTTTCCACCTCCAGAGTTGGGGTTTGTAGCAGAGACAGTCAATAGCTTTTGATTTATTTGCAATTTTCTAGAGCCTATGCATCTGGATAATACAGTCCACAGCACAGGACATAGTTTAATGCAAAGTTGCAACTTAAAACAAATAAACGAGAAAAAAAATGCAAGTATTACGATAATAAGCATAATATAGACACACACTGCCACTCAATGAACTAACATGTTTGTTTTGATTAAGGAGGGGTTAAGTGTTTAACTGTATGTAAACATTCTTGTAATTAGAACATTCTTAAAATAAGATTATCATGTATCCTAGGAATCATTTCATAGACTGAATTGATTGCCGAGACGACTAATGTGAGGACTAAAATGCAAATCCCATCTTCAAAGAAATTCACTCACCCACTTTCCATCTAATCATAGAGAATTCTTGTGAGTTTTATGTAAATTAATTTGTGTTTAGAGACATTCAAGTAAAAGTTTATTGAACACTAAATTCAGGGCTAAAATCAATTGTAGAAGCTAAAAGCTACAAATTTTGGCTTCAACTTACGATCAATTCTAGAAGCAAAATTTATTTTGGCTTCAACAAGTCTAAAATCAAATTGGACTCCTCAAATAGAGAAACAAAGTTTTGCAATTTGAAGAACAATCTTGTTATATTACTACTAAAGATACCTTGGGTTACAATAATTGGGTCTAAATGTGAGAACAATTGAAACCTAAAAGTCTGAAATAAGAGATAGCAAAAAAAAAGAGTAAAGAAAGGAAATGCATGAACCTGAAGGTGGGAGAGAAGTTGAGTGTGGCAATAGGAAGGAATTGAGGTTTTGAAGGTAACCCTAAATTGAGTTTGAGGTGTGATCTGGCTGGTGACAGTGAGGAGGAGAATCCAACAGACGCCATTTGATATCACTGTCTGCCTCACTCTCTACTCCCTTTTACAACATACTTATGTTACATTTGAGATAAGGTGAAAGAGATAAAAAAAAAGAAAAAAATTTAATGATATGTGATAACTGTTCAAAAATAGGATATTTGATAATTATCGTGACAAATTTTTTTTATTGTTAAAAACAAGAGAGAAAAAAAGGAAGAGAAGACAATATAGTGTGTATGAAATAGAATTGTTCAAAAGTTATCATCTTTTATAAAAATAAAATAAAATCTAAAAGACATACTTTGATAAGTTAAATATATTTTAAGTAGAAAGAATAATAGATAAATGATTAAAATAAATTATTTTAATTAAAAAGATTAATCGATTATCAACCAAATGCACAAGTTATGAAAATCACAAAAAGTCAAAATCACTTAATTTGACACTTTAACCAAAATACTACTTCCGTCCCTAATTATAAGACCCTTTTCAAAAATTTGTTTGTCCCATTTTATAAGATCTCTTTGCTATTTTTAACTACATTAATTATTTCTTTACATACATGCCCCTATTTATTATACATATTTTTCTTCAATCAGCAATAAATAACATGTTGAAAACATAAACTAACTCTCTCTCCCAAAGGATAAAATTGTAAAAACAATAGTGATTACAAACAACTTTAATACAAATATTCATTTTCTTAATTCCCGTTATTTTGACAAAAGGGTCTTATATATAGGGACGGAGGTAGTAATTTTTCACATTTTCATAGAGTGAACCATCAAATTCGTCCCTAAATTTTCACAGGTCGGTCAAATTTGTCCCTCAATTATACCAAATATCAACTTAGTCCCTGAATTTGTCAGACGTCCATCAAAAAGGTCTCTCCGTCCAAGTGCCCTGTTAGCCATGCTGATATGTCGCCCTGCATGTTGTGTTGTCTTGTACACATGGCAAAAAGGAAGCCACATGTTCAAGGACTAATTTGAAGGATAATGGAAAAATTCTCGTTTTCTCTTTTCAATTTTATTTTTTGTTATTCCAATTTTGCCCCTGTATTACCCATATGTCTTCCTCACATTTCTCTCAGAAACATCAAAAATGTCCTTGACTCTTCTCCTTCCCGCTAAAACTTTCTCCATTATCACCTCTCCAAAATCATCATCATCTCCGGTGATTCACATGTTTTTGAAGTTTCTGTATTCGGCTGTGGTTAAAGGTAACACCTTTCCTCTAGTTTATCAAGTTTTTGTGTTCGTATTCACCATTTTTTTGTCTGCTTTTTTTTTTCGTTTTAAGTTTTATCATTTTGTTTATTTTGTTTTTGTGATCGTTGATGCTTGCTTTGTTCTTTGTTTGTGTTTGTTGCGTTTTTGAGACAGTTGTTTTGATTAGAGTTTTAGGTTAATATTTAAAAATTTGATTTTTTTTTTCTGGTTGGTTTCTAAAATTGATAAACATTTTCTGGTTGTGTTATGGCTTTTTTAGTTTATTTTGTACACATATGTTTCAAGGATCAATTTGATATCTGATTAAACAATTCAGAGACTTATTTGATGGTTTTTTAATATGCTTAAATATGATTTTCGTCAAGGTAATTTGGGCGTGTTTTGATTTTTCTTTCTGTAAAAAAAAAATTTAAATTACATCCTTGCAAAAAAAAATATATTTGAAAAAGGTCATTGGCCCCACTTTTTTGCTGATATGGCATGATTTTGGCCACGTGGTGGTTGCTGACTGTGTAACTTTGGCCACGTGACGCTGACGTGACATGCCACGTCATTAAAAATTTAAAAATATTTTTAAAATTAAAAAAATAAAAAATAAATAAAAAATCGTAAACAAAATTCCAAATTTTTTTCAATTATAGAATTTTTAATTTTTTTGAAAATATGAAGAAAAAAAATTGAAAATTACTTTTTTTTTTAAATCTGGAAATAACTGTTTGAAAATTAAAATATGAAAAAAAATTATATAATCTCAAAATTTATAACTCTTGAAAATATAATTTTTAGTATTTTCGAAAAAAAAATTAATATATCATTTTCAAATTAAAAAAAAAATTCGAAATTTTTCTGATTTTTATTTTATTTTTGGAATTTTTTTATGATTTTTAATTTTTTTTTCAGTTTTTTTAAATTTTAAAAAGTCAGCGCCACGCGGCCAAAGTTGCACAGTCAGCAACTGCCACGTGGCGTACAACATGCCAAATCAGCTGGGATGTGGGGTCAGGGACCTTTTTCAAATTAATTTTTTTTTACAGGGATGTAATTCAAACTTTTTTTTTACAGGGATGAAAATCAAAACACACCCAAATTACAGGGACGAAAATCATATTTAAGCTTTTTTAATATAACGTAAGGATCTATTTGATCGATAGAGAAATAATTCATGGACTAATTTGATGGTAATATTATTACAAAAATGTTACATTCCTCAATCATCTTCAACCTCTTTTCATTAAAACTTAACCAAAGGGCAAGCATAGAATGACATTCCGGTTTTTTGAAGTATTGGATTTTCTAACAACACAAATTCTAGGACACCAACATTCAAGCACTCTCACAACACCATTAAACTTGGAGCTCGAAGAAGAAGCTCGACTTTCATAACTGTTTTTTCCCATATTCCCACCCCCCATCATTTCATATTCAATTTCAATAGTTTTGCTTCAAGAAATTTTGAGGATTTTGGCTTTCAGATTCAATACCAAAAAATTAGGGTTTAAAGTTTTTTGAATTGGGGAAGAACTGGGCCACTTATTATTGGAGGAAATTTTGGTGATTTTAGAGTGTATATTGCAGATTGTGTAATTAGGGTTCCAATTTTATACAATTGGGGAAGAAAGAGCCGGTTGGGAAGAAAAGAGCCGTTCGGGAAGAAAGCCAAAATATTTTCTGCAAATCAATCAATTTAGTCCTTCGAAATGTTTGTTATTATCGGTCAAATTAGTCTCTGCCTACGTGTCGTCTGACATGTGAGAGGTTAACGGCCACGTCGGCTCCGTTAATGCTCCGTTTGAACAGAATGACTAACTTGATTGACATTTAACAAATTTATAGATTAAATTGATATTTCGCATAATTGAGGGACAAATTTGACCGACCTGTGAAAATTTAGGGACGAAGTTGATGATTCACTCTTTTATTTTCTTTATTTTGGTTCAAATCAATTGTATGAAGCATTTAAACGTTATTATACTATATTAAGGAAAAATATACTTTCTCTTCTTTAAAAAAGAAACGCCATTTAAAAAAACTTTGAAACTTATTTGGCTATATTTTTTTTTAAGGATTATTTGGGTATAACCTTGAGGAGATGTATGAAATGAGAGAAGTGATTACTGTGAGTGGGTGAGAGGAGTAGATAATAGCCATCCCATTAAAGCCAACGGTTGAGATCCTCTTTTCCTTAAAAAGTGCACAACACGTCTAACCACATCTATTTCCACTTCTCTTTTATTTTGTTTTCAATTTTCTCTCTCTCCTTTCTCTCACTCTCACCTGTAATGCAACGCCATTCTCCCTGTTCATGGAGTATCTTTTTATTTCAATTAGGTTGCAGAAACATATTATCAATAACGAAAAACTTCAAAATTATGAGTTTTTTTTTTTTTTTAATTAGACCTTGTTTAAATCGGTGACATCAATGGATAATCTTTGGATATGAACATTATATATTTGAATTTCACTGCTTCATTTTCAATAATATAACTCCACTATTATTTGATAATTTGCATGTTCTTTACACAACCCATCCATCACTGATTTTAATATTGTTCTTGTATCACATCCCAATTTTTTCAATTTCACTTTTGAATTTTAAATTGGAATTTGGATTTAGGTTTTTGTATTTGCTGTTTTCAACCACCAAACTTTCATAGAAAAATTGCAATCAAATTGAATCGTTTCCGTTAAGCAATGGATTAGAAGAATAGAGGAAGGTCCATGTTTATGGTGGAAGGCTAAGTTGTTAAACAAGATAATCCAATTTTATTGGATACAAATTAAAATTAATTTAAAAAACAGAATTTCAGGTGTTGATTGTTTTTAAGTTACAGAGTTAATTTTAGCCAATCTAGATTTAGAAGGGATCTTTAATTGACATAGAATAAGATTATGAAAGTTCTTGAAAAAATATAAGTGCAGAAGCTTGTGCAATAGAGAGAACAAGGAAGGAGAATGGACACGCGCGTAGACCAGCAAGAAAAAGAAGTCACGTGCATTTTTAAGTGAATCATTTAATTTGGACAGTTCATTTGAAATGCCCTCTATATTCAAATTTGTGTAAATATAATAAACTCTCTAGATAGCTTACCAAAATAATAATTTACATGGACCTTATATTTCGTTCTTATTTTAATTTTTATTCTACCCAAAGCTTTTTCTTATGATGAAAAAATTGAGATTGGTATAACATGAGAAAATATATTTTTTGTCCCCTTTGTTTTGGTTTTAGACTATAATATTTGTCTACATTAAAACTAATTCATGGTGCTTATTGTAGACTTTAGCACCCATTAAAGCACCAATATGGTACAGGTAAATGTGAATAAAATTTGTTACATTTTCAAATCTGGATTCGTGACCTAGTCGTACAACAATTTTCAAACATGTATCAAGATTCAAGTATCGAGTCACTTATGTATCAAGTCAAATGACAAATCTAAATGGTTGTAATGCATTTTGTGACCTGTTCGTGAATTTTGTATTGACTACAAATAGCATCGCCCAATTAGTTTTAGTTCCAGTATAGGGAAAACAACAATAAGAAGCAAAAACAAATTTTCTATGTTTCAACTCTGAAACCAGACCAAGTTTTTTAGACTCGTCTGGAAAATATGTAAATTAATCTTGCACAACAGACTCAACCTCAAGTACAATCATACTCATTCCCTCTATATAAGACTTGCACAAAATCTTTTTACTAAGGCAGCCCCAAGTGATCCAGTGCACCAAAACATTCATCCATGCAGGCCAATTATGGGCCAGTAGGAGACTGAACTATTTTCTAAAACTCGGCTAAAAGTTGTCTGTCACCATGTTTGTTTGTCATCCAAACTAGACACCAAAATCGAATAGATGGGAGTCCATATAATATAACATTAAAGTTTTCAAATCAGAGATGACACAAGAGGTTGATGATATTTCAAATGATTTCACACTCAAATTAATTGAGGCGTAAAAGAAAAGAAATGCCAGCGAACTATACCAACAGATGGTAAGATTGTAAAACTGACCCCTAATTACCATGTACGTAGCTCAAATGGTGAATTAAGCACCAGAGGAGTTTTTAGGAGGTATAGGGTTCAAATCCTAGAAACTAACTTATTAACATTTGTCTATCCAAAAATAATCTAATTAATTTAAGATATATTTGAAAGAATCTTATCAACCAAGTCTTCTTATATGTCGGCGCCATGTTCACATGAGGGGTTTTTATCGCATATGTTTCACAAACATGTTGAAAAAGCAGGGACTCCCGAAAAGGGTGGTTAGAAGAGGGGCAATCGAGGAGGAAAATAAGGAACTTTAAGGGTTTCATGAATGTGCTTAGACAAAATGGATGGTGTATACTTTGTGGAGAAGAGTATGGGGTTGATAACGCACATGACCAATCACACAACCAAATCATGCAACGAGCCACACATGCCAACATAACATGAATCCTGGGACTTGGCAGTGATGATGTGGCAAACAACACAATATCACTTAACAGATGTTATTTAACATTAGGAATTGGAACTATTCATGGTAGAAATAATAATGAGCATAAAGCAAAGAAAAAAGTGAAAACTAATATACTGACTGAAAACATGAATATGCTTTTGGAAAATTGGTGTACTTGAGATGTAGAATGGTTGTTTTATGCCAACAAATATTTACCACACTTACATTGCCGCAGCACATGATAAAATACTTTGTTCTCGACAACTAAAAAAAAAATAGAAAAAATAATAACGCAATAAAATATATCAAAGATTAAATTGCTATGTTTCATAAGGCTGTGGGCTAAATAAGAGAACCTGAATACAAAAGGTCAAGAAATTGAAATGTGAAGTTAGAAGATCTAACTTACAGTGGCGGTATTTCTAAAAAGGGAATTGGCATGTACAGTTAGAATGCAAGGGAAAACCAACTCTAGTTTTCCAGTTCACTCCGTATCCAATCCTGCGAACACACCAAAGCTTGGACAGTAGCCGGATTAAGAGAGCTCCAATCACGATCAAGGACTCTTCCACTGTAGTTAAATGCCAACTCTGGTGCAACCTTTGACATTGGGATTCCTAAAACATTTCGGGCCATCATGGATAAGACGGGATACCTTGGAGTGTGAACTTTCCACCAATTTAATATGTTGAAATCAACATTTCGCGGAAAAAGAGGTTCTTCCAAATACTTATCTAGATCTGATTTTGCACCTTCACCTTGAGAAGTTTCATGGAGGAATTTGTCAAACCCCATCAGTCTATCCCTGGAGTCCTTTGCAGACCATGGCAAGGAAAGAGAACTGCTACCATTTTCAACTTGCCAGGCCAATCCTTGGTCATGAGAAGCTAATGGCGATCCTATAGAATGTTCGTTGTAAAGAGCCTTCACGCCCTCGAAGACCTCTTCGATGCGACTTGCTGACATGCTACCGTAGATTTGTGGATAATAATAGTCAACCAACTTCATCTTGAATCTAGGGTCTAACATAGCAGCAGCTGCCAACCCTAAGCTACATTTGTCCCAATACTCGTCAAACTTGCTTCTCAACTGAACCACCAAAGAACTGATGCACGGATCTGAATTCTTGCCCCACTCAATAAAATGCAACTTAACATCACAGAGCTCGGGGAAATATATATTTGCAGTTGGATACTTGCTCCTAGTGAAAATATTTATAACCTCAACAAAAAGCTTTAAGTAGCTGGTAACTATGGCGAGTCTCTCCCACTCTACTTCAGATAAAGAGATATTATAGGCAATATCATTTTCTTGCAGAAGAATTAAAACATCCTTGAATTCTAAAGCAGCTTCAAGCATTGAATATGTAGAATTCCATTGCATTGGATTATCTAGAAATAAGCACTTTTGACTAATGATCCCAACTTCTTTAGCCATCTCATTGAACTTTGCCAGTACGGTTTGTGAACTTTTAATATATCGAGTAGTTTCACGAATCTTATGGACTATTTCAGTTACAGCTCCCAAAGCAAGCTGAGACATGACATTAAGAACATTGGCAACACAGCGTATATCAAATAATTGACCATTACAATATAGAAACCTATTTTGCATAAGTCTCTCGCCAATTCTTGTGGCAATGTTATCACAGGTAGAACAACCGTCCAAAATCATGGAGAACAACTTACGGTCAATATCCCAATCCATCAGACAAGACATGACAGCTTCTGAAAGTATGTCTCCAGTATGAGAAGGATCAATCCTTAAAAAATTTAATATCCTCCTTCTTAACTCCCAAGATTCATCTATGTAATTTGATGTCAAACACAAGTACTCAGCATCACCATTTGCAGTCCACACATCAGCACTGATACTGATTTTTCCGGGCAATTTATCCAACGTCTCATTCATCTTTTTCCTCTCTTTATCATAAATCTCAATACAATCAGCCTCAACCCGATTCAATGTTACAAGCTCAAACAAGGGCTGCAGGTTTTTTACAAAAGCTCTGAAACCAACATGTTCAACCATAGCCAAGGGATATCCATGTAGAATAATCATGCGGGCAAGATCAAATCGACTCCGTCTTTGATCAAAGTTGCTATTTCCAGTGTTGACAGATTCATCTTTCAACTGCGCCTGCTCAAATTTGATATTCACAAGACTAACTGTATCATCTTTGTTTGGATCTTGATCCAAACTGAAATTCGTAATTGCAAGAGACCCTTCCTTTCTCTTTTCTCTTGCTGTGATGTATTGTGCTAGACCATGGTTAGACCTTCTCTGACACCTGATTAAATGGTTCCTTAGATGAGATGTTCCACTTGTGCTTGATCCACTCAGTTTCTTTTTACAATGCCTACAAACCGCCACACATGTATCACCTTTTTTAATCCTATCAAAATCATTCCATACAACTGATTTCAACCTACTAGATTTGACAATCACAGCATCAGACATGTCCATCGCATGAACCTAGAACAAAAGCATGCCCATTAGTTTCAATTCATGCATTTTTATTCAAAGAAACAGAACTACAAATTACAAAGAAACAGAATTAAAAGCTCTGAAGAGAATCAAACAAAACTCAAGAAGTGAACCAAAACACTTTTTATAGGCTTTTAACGATATAAATCAGAAATTATAGGTTTTAAAATATTAATCCTGCATTCCTGCCTCCAACCTCTAAAGTGAATCTTAACTATAATAGTCAATCCCGGATGGCAGAGCGTAGTGGCCGACCCCAAAAGTGGGATAGCGTATAGCGGTATGACAAAAAGCGGTCACTGATATTTGATTATTTTTTGGACAAATTACATGAATAATACTATAAAGTACAAAACAAACTGAAATATTTCTCAACAAAAAAAAACTTATATTTAAATTTAGATAATCTCATCATCATTCTAAATGTAACACTAAAATCTCATGAGACATTCATAAATCAAAATTCCTAAAAACATAAGACAGGAAAAAATAAAAAAATCATAAAAGAAGAGAAAGAACAAAAAATGTTAGGGTTTAAGAAATCCTCACAATGCCCTAAAAAAGGTTTTAAAAATAGGGTCAATTTGAAAATTTCCTACTAAAATCAAATAGCGACTAAAGCAGCCGCTATCCGCTCCGCTCTGCTACGCCACTACAGCAGCAGAAGCGGCTGCTATTTGATTCCGCACCGCTACGACGGTTAGCGTAGCAGTTCAGTTCATCGCGGCTACGCTACGCGCCGCCGCTATTGACTACTATGGTTTTAACACCTAAAGCTCACTCAAAAAACATTCTGGTATAGTGTACTATTATTATTATTCAGTAGCTAACAGTTCCCATGCAGTCAGAGCTAGGCACGGAGAAATTGAACCAATCACAGCAAAAAAATTATTTGAATTAAGATTACAGATAAAAAAAAAATCAGGTTTTTCTCTTAATTAGTTACTTACAGAATGTAGCGACTATCTCTTAATAGAAATTGATTTTTTAAAGGCAAAGTAGAACAGGAAAGAGTGGGAGTATGAAATAAGAATACAGAGAAAGTAAAATAGAGAGAAACAAATAGAGAAAGGAACAGGGGCGGATCTAGACATTTGATACATGTGGGGCAAAATAGTCCTTCAATGTATCAAAATTTTATATTGTCTTTGATTGTACACACAGCGTTAGTCAAAATAGTCCATAACATTAAAATACTTCGTTAATATTGTCATATTAGTACTTCAATATACTAATTTATTGTCACTTCAGGGACCATTTTGACTAATGGTACAAAATCCGGGCCTATTTTAGAATTTTAATACATTGAGAAATTATTGCTACTACTTGTCAGTTGTCACACATTCAGGGACCAAAATGACTATGACCCCCTATTTATAATATATATATACAAAATAAAAAAAGGAAGTTGGATGTGTCGCTTTAGCCACACATAGCCCTTGAATAGGTTCGTCCCTGACCTCGACTAACAATACCAATGGGGGTAGCACCATAGTAGTTAATAGCGGATAGTGGCGCGTAGCGGTCGACCCCAAAAATGCTATAGCGGGATAACGCCTAGCGCCAGGACCGCTATTTCATAACTTTTTGGACAAATTATATAAATAATACTATAAATTATAAACAAACATATATCTAATAAATATAACATTCAAATCTCATGACACATTCATAAATCATACAAAACACCAAAATCTTATGAAAGCTTTCAAGTCTCCAACATAATATCAAAATATCAACAGAGGATGTTTGTGATACGGTTATTTTTCATTTAATTTAAAAAATGGCTAGAGCTTCTATCACTTGAATTGCGATTGTCAAAGCTCACAGGAAATAAGAGATTCCACTGATATAATTAAGGATCTGGCTTAACTTTCATTAACTCAATATCGTCATCACGAAGATTGAGAGATTTAGAGAACAGAGAAAAAACGAGGTCAAGAAGTTACAAACCTGAGGAACGGCGGCGGCAAGGAACGACGGAGGTTGACGGTTCGGCGGCGGCAAGGAACGACGGAGGTTGACGGTTCGACGGCGGCGTTTTAGGGTGAGAAGATGAACAGATTGTCCGGTTTGCAGAGAGAAGATGCCTTTTAGGGTGAGAAGATAAAAGGCTAAGAATGAATGAAAGAACGAAGAGAAGTGAACTTTTTAGGGTTTGATCAAAATGTCAAAAATACCCCTTTTTTTTAAACCAAGGACAATCTTGTATTTTCTCTAAAAGAAGCACCGTTGCTCGGTTTCAGCGATGCGATTGTGAAGGGTGAAAAAAACAAATTAGGTTCCCGTGAAAACCCTAATTGGATGGGATATGAAGATGAAGAAAATCGAAGAGCAATCTCAAGCACAGTAAAAGTTAAAACCCACCGTTTGAGTTAAGGACGAGTATATAACACACGTTTCTTTTTCTTTTTCCTTAATTGCAATCTTTCTTGAAGTGCAACATTCTATTTATTTTTTTTCAAGGGATTATTCTATTTTAGTAGTATGATACTCTTACAGTAAACCATTAAACTAGTCCATGTCTTCGTAGGTCATTCTCAAATTAGTCCTTAACTTTTTTAATATTTTAAATCAATGACTTTTTAAAAAAACAAAATCTAGCAACAAACACTAGTCGTTTTTTTTTACAGAAGCTACAGACACTAGTCATTGACAATTGCTCTTATCACTCTTGAAATTTCTCTTTTTCCAACTGTCGCTGCTGCCGGACACTTTCAAAGTCGGTTGAAACCAATTTAAGAAGTGACCGGTTGAAGTTAACCGTCACTGGTCTAGTGGAAGTTGGGAAAAAGATAAATTTAAAAAGTTGAAAAGAGCAATTTTTCCGAAAATGTTTTAACTTTTAAATTTGCATAAACTAAGAATTTTGAACCACTAACAACAGCAGACACGCAATGATACATACATGTCGGACACCAGAAACGCCTTGCATCAATAATGTAGGTGCTACATACTGCTAAAATAGATATATTTTTTTACAAATTTTAAAAACTTCAATAAACAAAATTAAAACATCTTCACTAATCAGTAATTTTTTTTTTATCTTAGTAGCCCGCATAATATTCATCACAAAAATACCAATTTTTCCCAATCTAAGGTCTCATTCTTCAATAAAAATCAGACACATAACAACAAACAACCATTCAATCCAAATTACAAACACAAACTAAAACAACATTATACAAAAAAAAAATAAACTGAAACCCCAAAAACAAAACTGCAAAAAAAAAGGTATGATTTTGTTGCAGGTTTTGAAGACCTAATAACAAATTGATTATACAACTACAAAGAATTGTATTTTAGTTTGAAAAAACTAAAATTAAAAAAATTATTTATTCTTTCGAAAAACATAAATTTGGAAAACGAATTCGACAACTGAGAATAAGAGAAAAGAAGCATCGTGTCGTGTAGCATAATTGCTCGGTTTCGGCGATGCGACTGTGAAGGGTGAAAAAACAAAGATTAGGTTTCCGTGAAAACCCTAATTTGATGGGATATGAAGAAGAAGAAAATCGAAGAGCAATCTCAAGCACAGAAAATGTTAAAACGCACCGTTTGAGTTAGGGACGAGTATATAACACACGTTTCTTTTTCTTTTTCCTTAATTGCAATCTTTCTTGGAGTGCATCATTCTATTTTTTTTAAAAGGGATTGTTCTATTTTAGTAGTATGAAACTCTTAGAGTAAACCATCAAACTAGTTCATGTCTTCGTAGGTCATTCTCAAATTAGTCTCTGACTTTTTTAATATTTTAAATCACTGACTTTTTTAAAAACAAAATCTAGCAATAAACACTAGTTTTTTTTTTACAGAAGCAACAGACACTAGTCATTGACAATTGCTCTTTTCACTCTTGAAATTGCTCTTTTTTCCAACAGTCGTTGTTGTCGGACACTTTCAAAGTCGATTAAAAACAATTTAAGAAGTTACCGGCTGCAGTTAACCGTCGTTGGGCCAGCGGAAGTTGGGAAAAAGAGAAATTTCAAAAGGTGAAAAGAGCAATTTTCCCGAAAATGTTTTAACTTTTAAATTTGCATAAACTAAGAATTCTGAACCACTAACAACAGCAGACACACAATGATACATACATGTCGAACACCAGACACACCTTGCATCAGTAACGTAGGTGCTACAGACTGCCAAAATAGATATATTTCTTACAAATTTTAAAAACTTCAATAATCAAAATTAAAACATCTTCACTAATCGGTAATTTTTTTTATCTTAGTAGCCCGCATAATATTCATCACAAAAATACCGACTTTTCCCAATCTAAGGTCTCATTCTTCAATAAAAATCAAACACATAACAACAAGCAACTATTCAATCCAAATTACAAATACAAACTAAAACAACATTATACAAAAAAATAAACTGAAACCTCAAAAACAAAACTGCAAAAAAAAAAAGGTATGATTTTTATGCAGGTTTTGAAGACTCAATAACAAATTGATTCTACAACTACAAAGAATTGTATTTTAATTTGAAAATACTAAAATTAAAAAAAAAAATTCTATCAAAAAACGTAAATTTGGAAAACGAATTCGATAACTGAGAATAAGAGAAAAGAAGCATCGTACTGTGTATTAGAATTGCTCAGTTTCAGCGATGCGATTGTGAAGGGTGAAAAAAACAAAGATTAGGTTTCCGTGAAAACCCTAATTTGATGGGATATGAAGAAGAAGAAAATCGAAGAGCAATCTCAAGCACAATAAATGTTAAAACGCTATACAATTTTGTTATAGACACCGAGTTAAGCAACTGAGTCATATGATTTTATCCGGTTTAGTTATGCGCAGTGACTCAGTGGTTCGACCAATGAACCATTGACCCGATGACCTTACCGAGTCGATGACCGGTCCGGTTCTTAAAACTATGCTCCCAACCCGCTAACATTCCAAGATAGAACCTTCATGACCCCCTACCTCCCTTGGTACCAACTGACCCTACCACCACACTACACCTGCGCTCCCTCATCAACAACAACCTTGCTTCTTTTTTTCCGACCTCTCGACAACAAATTAAACTGATTAGCTTTGTCATTTTAGAATTTAACCCATAAAGCCTTGCCAAAACAATTAACATCTTCCTTGACCACGTCCTCTTTACCCCGCAACACTACCCAATTCTTCCAATCATTATTCACTGATGCCGAAGAAGAGGAATCTGAAACATGTGACCCTTTTCTAATATCATCTGATAAAGCATATGTTTTTATTGTCCCTCTGCGCCTATTCACCCTCTTCATTAGAATTTTAAGAACTTTCTTACGGTCCTTAACAGGAAGGCGATCAATTTTCTTAAAATTATGAGCAGAATGTTTCATCTTACCACCTGTTTTTATTTTGTTTTTAACGATACCATTTGTCACAATTTTTGAAGTATGTGCTCTCTGCTTTTGCTTTGAATTGTTTTTAGAAGTAGACACCACCCCTGCATTGCCATGAACATGATCATGAAGACACTCAAGGCTCCATGGCCCTGAATTAACGGAACGGGTTGCCATCGGAGGACAAGAAAGTTGTCGCTTAGGTCGGTCACATTTTTCTTTTTTTATCATATTGCATTTGTGTGCCTGTCATCAATACCGCACCCTCAATTCTTTCGGAACATTTGGAACATTAGGTTGCGATTGCATTTCTTCCGTAACACGAACTGATGCCTCTGGGATTACTGGTACACTATCTGTCAAAACCGTTCCCATGTTCTCATTTATCACCAACGGAACCTTAGGATCTGATTTGAGGTGACTATCATAATCATTTTCGACCCATTTCATCAGCTAATTTGTTGACTAAATCAGCCACTTTATCATAATCATTCGAAACAATATCATCTTCTTCCAACAAACATGCATCTTCACCAAGAGCAAATCCCCATTCCTCAATAATTTTTAGCTCCACCAGCTCCCCATCAATAATAATACTCTTTGTAAAATTAATCACATCCAAAGATGTTGTTGCCAAAAAAATCCTAGCATAATCAAACCTATCCTTTGCCACCGTACAATTGTCTAATTTAAAAAATCTGCCACAATCAATAACTGACAACTTGAAAAAAAACCGTGTTCCAAGCATGAATAGAAATGCCATAAATACGAACCCATGCACCCCTTTCAACCTTAACAATATTTTTATTCCAACGGACAGGTTGTGAAAAAAGTAAATTAAAGAAGTCTTGTGTCGTATCATACACCGTCATAACATATGTATCCGATACATACTGAATGTAAACTTTATCAACACCTAACAGAATGATATCTAAATCATCAAAACCAGCATATGCAATACGTGTCTGAATTACCGGAATAGCTTCACCATTCAATACAGATGCAATTACACCCTTTCACGCCCAAGATAAATCATCAGAGTTTGAACGGTAGGTCCGGACCAGCTTGCGTACAGGCTGAACAATGTCTTGTTATTATATAATCTTATCAAACTGCACCTTCGCTGCATATGGAGCAGCCGTACTTCCGTAAATCGGTAAAGTCTTCGACACCCCTACCTTCCTTACACCCACTTTAGTCCCGTCACCATCCTTTCCTCCAACATCCCTCACCTTCACCTTCCCCATCCTCGCCTCTTACCTCACCTCATCACACCTTTGAAGTAGATAAAATAGTCACAAGGAAGGGGGGTTTGAATTGTGACCCTTTAAAAATTAAACATGTAGCTTAAAAATAATTCTCAAGTTTTGGACTTGGAATTGTTAAGTTAGTAAACTGACTTCAGAACGTTCTAAAGTAGATGTGCAGAAACAGTTAAACAAAGCAAATGTGTTTGTGTGTGTGTTGTGTTTGCAGTAAGTAAAAGTTTAGAGAAGAGAAGAAGGACACACAGAAATTTATAGTGGTTCCCCCAATGTGGGTTAGTCCACTCCTCACAATCTTGTGAGAGTTTCCACTATGATGCTTGAGATAACATCTCGAATCCTACACCTTACAACTTTGTTCACCTGAACAATTACAAGAACTGTATTCTCTAAGCCTCAGTAGGCTTGCACCTTCTTGCTAAGTTACCCACTTAGACTTTTACACCTTCTGCTCAAACTAACACTTTAGTACCCCTAAAGCTAGATGAGACTTTCTTTTACAATTTGTATGGGAGTTTGAATGATTGAAATCAGACAAGAGAAGAATGGATGGAGGAGTTTATCTTTAAAAAGATAAGAGAGAATTGATTTACACTTTAAAAGAGTTCTTGGAATCTTTTGTGATGATCAATTTTTGCTAAAGCTTCAAAACACTCTTTGTTGTTTTTCTTGTACGCTTTGCAATTGTGCAAGTAATGTTAGACTTTGATCTCTATTTATAGAGTATTTTGGCTCTTGTAGCCGTTGGAGTGTGACCAATAGTCTTGTGCCACGTGTCCTGGGACCCACCAACTTTTACTTGAAATTCTGGGCAAACTGAAATACTTCAGAATGTTGTTGTGTCTTTGAGAATACTTCAGAATGTTGTTGTGTTCATCATGATCTTCATGATCTTCATCTGGGTTCATGTGAATGGACGGCCAGATGTGTTTCTGGGTTTCATCATATGAATATCACATGAATTTATGGGTTGTTTTATGAAGATTGTTCTTAATACGTACTTCAAAATGTTCCTGGATCAGATCTTCTTTGAAATCTGTCTTGGAACTTGTGCAGGATTGATAAAGTGGAACTGTCACTTCAAGCCCATGCTTTAGGGGATTTGGTTTTCTTTGTATAGTACCAACTCCCTTATGTGTCTAATTCTAATTGAATCTGACTTTATCTTGCTTGTTGCTTTTGCTTCTGCTTTTTGCTTTCCACCAACTGTACTCTTCATGTCAGAAAAAGCATGGAGTTGGATTGAACTTTCTGAACTCGAAAGACTTCAGAATGTTTCTTTTGTTTCACTTAGGATGATTTGTAAGACTTCCATTTGATGTAATCAAATCCTAATAGTGAAACAACAATGAAGTGCAGTATGAAAAACATCTAGGATGATATTCTAAATGGAATATTCCTAATGTTTTGTACTTCAAATGTTCATAGTCTTGAATGAACATTGAAGATGCCCTTTTTGACTTTTGTCCAAATAAATGTCTTTAATCCTTGATTGATATAAAGTCATATTACTTTTTTGGACTTTTATTTATGCCATGTGATCCTTGAATGTTCTTGATAATGTTCATATATTTTCTGGGCTTTTCTTGGTAAAACTTAAGAACAACCTTCTGAACTATCTTCGAACCTTCTGAACTCTGACTAACCTTCTGAACTCTGACTGAGTTCATAAGCTTTCATGTTCTTTGATCACTTGATTCTTGGTGTCATTTATACATTGTTTGTGTCTTGGTTAATCACTCAAGAACTCACAAATACCAAGAGCTATCAAAGTCCATTAATCCTTTAATCATCATAGATGCCTTTAATGATTTCTTGATCCAAAGTCAAAATCATTTTCTGCATAAGATATGTTCATGTCACATCTGTTCTTGCATGTTCTTGGTGTGGACATTGATTTATGGGTTTGTTTTAATGAACTTTCTGAGCAACCTTCTGAACTCCTTCTGGGTTCATACATATGAACTTCAAAATGTTTCTTCTGGGTTCCTTCCTTTTTGACAGTTGTACTTTATGCTGAACATTCTGATGTTCTTAAACATTCTAATGTTCTTCAACACTTTGAACTTTATGAAGGCTGTTTATTTATTCCCTTCAAAAACTACTTGAAGCATATCAGTGAGAGATCATTTGTTTTGACAAACAAGATGATTCTATCTTTGAAGTCCAAAAGAATATTTCTTTTCATCTAGTTTATCATTGCTTGTAACTGATGACTTCAAATATTCTTGTTTATCCACGAAGTAATCCTTTAATATTTATGGAATATTCTGGGTTAATGTTCATGATTATTATGAACTCCATTCATATAAACATTAGGAACTCTGTTCATACGAACATTCTGAACTCTAAACTTCTTATTTTTAGAAGCTTCGAAAGTGTGATACTTTGAGGAGGTTCTGAGAATCTTCCTAAATTGTATGCATATTTCCTTTTATCTTGTTTACCCGTGGAGGATCTTCAAATCATATAACATAAAACTCAATGTGAGTTTTGTCACATAACTTCAAGCACATTCTTGTGTAGCTTGTGAAGTAAGTTCTTCCATAATGATTCAAGTTCTTCCATCATGATTCTTAAGTTATGAATCTTCATGGAGATATGATATTGTTGTTTCAACAGATGATATACTCATTATTTCATTGTTGAGTAGATATAATGCACTTATTGATGTGAGTAGCTTCTAGCTCATCCACCTATGTGATTCATGTTCTCTCAACAAAAACTCATGTGCAAAAATCAGTAGATCACCATTCATAAAACTTATCATTTATTCAATGAGGTTTGTTATCATTAAAACATTCATCAAAAAGATTTTTGCTTCAACAACCTTCCCCTTTCATCTTTCTTTTTTTCCCACCGGCTCACTTTTTTCTCCCTCGGCTATTGCTACTTCAATTTTTCCTCTCTCTCCCATCGGTTCAGCCTTCTTCTCCACCCCATTCCTCATCACGTCCTCATCCCTAATACCTTCAGATACTGTCTTCCCACCCACTCCCAAAGGCTTACGGTCAAAACAGGCAACCTTCGCCCAGACACGAAATTGTCTGAAAGTTACATTATTCAAGGCTTTTAATAGTTTGTCCGTATCCCTCACATTTGCATATCTAACAAACCCTTAAATATGACCTTGCTTGTTTCTTTTCCTTAACAAAAATAAATTGTCCAATATACCACAAACCTCAAATCCTTCTCTGACGCAAAAATAAGGAACCATATCCGGCACATTAGTGAAGTAGAAGGTTACGTACCGTCGGAATTCAAAACCATTAGAATGATGTACTGACGTTGCATTGTTGTCTGCCCTTATCAAAACAATCGCGCCTGTAGTCTGTTTCTGAACATGAACCGCGCCTGCTGAACCTCTCTGGACCAAGATATCTGACTGTTTGTGCATAACAGGCGGAACCCTAACCTCTTGTCCAATTCGATCCCAACAAACCTACACACCACCTGATAAGACCTATCGTCATCCTTGTCTGAAACATCGCCCAACTTAGGGTATTCTGATTCATCAAACACAACTGATAGATTTTGTCGCGAAGAAGACCTAAACCTAGACTGTTGATGTTGTAATCCCGTTGTACCTCCTTGTCGCTTGAACTCCCGCTGCCTGTCTTGTCCTCGAACCACCTGTCCTTGCGCTTTCCTCTTCCGCACTCTCACCACAGTCCAATCGTCCCCATTCCCTCAACTTCTGGCACCCTGCTTGGCCCCCTTCCCCCTATTTGTCCTCACCTCCGGCGAATATGAACGTCAGTGTGATTGATCGTGGCGGTGCCGCGAAAAACCACCTCTCTTGGTCTCTCTGTCTCTCTCACATGCTCTCCCGGCTTGAAAAATTGATTATTATATTCGTGTGGATCCATTAAGATATTTGTCTCATACCAGTCAATGATGAATTTTGTTTGTTGATATCATATATATCTAACCTGCGAACCGTCGGGTAAATACACTAGTACTCCAATAAAATATAATACTACATCCGTCACTAATTATAAGATCCTTTTGAAAAAAAAATTGTCTCTTTTTATAAGACTCCTTTAGTATTTTTAAGTACATTAATTAATTCTTTACCAACATACCCTAGTTTATTTTATATCTTTTTCTTCAATAAACATTAAATACTATCTTAAAAACATAGACAAGCTCTCTTCCTTAAAAAGATAAAATTGTAAAAACAATAATAATTACAAACAAATTTATTACGAATTTTAATTTTTTTAATTTCCGTTGTTTTTTCAAAAAAAAAAAAACCCTATAATTGAGGACGGAGGTCGTACCTCGTTGGTAAGACTCAAGACCATTAATAGTAGATAATGAAATGAAAGATCTAAATTGACTTGGAAACTTCAACTTCAAGGTATGGTTTGTAATTTCATGAATTTAGGGGAGAATTATCTCCACAGTTTCAACGAGGAAAGCGTTTAAACAAATTCTTGGGATTTTTTTTCCATGAAAAGTACCGCTTTTTAGTTCTGGTTGTCTATGCATGGGATTAAAACTGATCACATGATAATTTTATTGGAACTAAAAATTAAGTTTGTTTCTAAAGGACCAAAAACAAAACTTAATAGTCAGTTACTTTAGAATAGTTTGTTTGAAAATTTGCGCTTCAACTTTGATGATTTAGGTTTGATACTCTCGCATATCGAAAAAAAACTCAATAATTTTATAGTAGAACATATTTAAGGTGTGTAAAAAATGGTAAGAGACTCTACTCCAAAATGTAAACAGACGTCGAGTATATGCATTTCAAACAAAGGTCTCTCGAAGCAAATGTATGGGGCATGTATTGTGCACATCCATATGTATGAAACAACTCGGAATTAGTGTTATTTCGGACACTTTTAAATTTTTAGACTTAATTACACTTTTGGTCCCCTAAGTTTTCCAAAGTTGTGATTTTGGCCCCCTAAAAAAAACAACTCTTTTCAGGCCTCCTAAGTTTACTTTCTTTTGCAATTTTGGTCCCCTATACCAATTTTGACCCGATCAACGCTGACGTAAACGCATTTTTTTATTTTTTTTTCATTTTGTAATTAAAAAAATAAATATTTTTTTTATTTTAAATTTTTGTAATAAAAAGCAAAAAAAATTGTAATTAATTTTTTTTA
This sequence comes from Medicago lupulina, assembly GCA_958299785.1. Classification (NCBI taxonomy): domain Eukaryota; kingdom Viridiplantae; phylum Streptophyta; class Magnoliopsida; order Fabales; family Fabaceae; genus Medicago; species Medicago lupulina. The sequence goes on from OY283139.1 coordinate 67,101,787, forward strand.
TTTGTAATAAAAATCAAAAATTTAATTTTTGTAATTAAAATAAATTTAAAATTATTTTTTTATTTTTTTAATTAAAAAACAAATTTTTTTAATTACAAAAATAATTTTTTAAAATAAAAAAAATTACACACGTGGTGCCCACGTGTCCGTTGACAGGATCAAAATTGCAATATAAAGTAAACTTAGAGGGCCTAAAAATAGTTGTTTTTTTTAATGGGCCAAAATCACAACTTTAGAAAATTTAAGGGACCAAAAGTATAATTAAACCAAATTTTTAATTCCATTTTGAACAGATATTAACGAATTTTGAAATATAAAAAATAAAGAAAGCACTTTAGTAAACAATTAAACGACATTGCTCTTTTGTCTACAAGACAGCCTTTCATTCCACTATAGCAATCTTAGACAACTTGTCTATAAGATTTCATCTGGTGTACACACCTTGAAAAAAAAAATGATATAATAAACTTGATATACTAATAATATGATAGAAATAGAAAAATAAAGATGACGTAAAACGGTTAATAATACACCAAAACAAAAAACGGTTAATAAGCGTGAAGAAATAAAAGAGTGTACAAATATCATCGTTGATTTGTCTTCTAGAGTCAATTAAGAAAGCACGGTGGCTATAAACAATATATGCTCCACTGAGTTTCCAAAAATAAAACATTATACTCCATTTCCCACATCTTCATTCACAATGGCTTCTTCTTTTGTCATCATCCATTTCTTCTTCTTACTAGTATCCTTTTTCTCACTTTCTTGCTTATCAACATCTCAACCTCCTAATACCAAACAACACCCTTTTATTCTTCCCATCAAGAAAGATCCATCAACCAATCTTTTCTACACATCAGTTGGCATAGGAACACCTCCAACAAATTTCAATCTAATCATGATCCTACATTCCAATTGAATGTGGCTCAAAAAAATGTCCAGATATTACATGCATTGGTTGCAATGGCCCCTTTAAACCAGGTTGTACAAACAATACATGTCCTGCTAATACAGTCAACTCATTTGCCAAATTCATTTTCAATGGTGGCCTTGGTGAAGATATCATATTCGTCGATCAACAAAAAGTTTTTGACTTGCTTTCTACTTGCATTGACATTGATGGATTTCCGTCATTCATTGGCGATGATTCACCACTCAATGGCTTACCTAAAAATACCAAAGGAATTATTGGTCTTGCAAGATCAAAATATTCACTACCTACACAACTTGCCTTGAAAAACAAGCTTCCTCGAACAAACAAGGATTCACAAACTTGCTTGTTGGATATGGTGGTGACCCTCTTAAGGAATTGTCCAAATTTGTTCAAACCACACCACTCATTGTCAATCCTATTTCAACAGGTGCTGTTTTTATTCAAGGTGTTCCTTCAAATGAATATTTCATTGATGTGAAAGCTATTAAGATTGATGGTAATGTTTTGAACTTAAAGCCTTCTTTGTTGTCTATTGACAAAAAGGGAAATGGTGGCACCAAAATTAGTACCATGAGTCCTTTCACTAAATTGCAAAATTCTGTCTACAAACCCTTTATTCGCGATTTTCTCAAGAAGGCTTCGGATAGAAAACTAAAGAGAGTAGAATCAGTGGCACCATTTGAGGCATGTTTTGACTCAACTAGCATTGAAAATTCTATACCGAGAATTGCTCTTGTGCTTCAAGGGGGTGTGCAGTGGACTATACATGAAACCAATTTAATGGTTAATGTAAAGAAAAATGTAGCATGTTTGGCATTTGTCGATGGAGGGACATCGCCAAGATGGTCGTCAGCAAAAGCTTCAATTGTTATTGGTGGACATCAATTGGTGGACAATCTTCTGGTGTTTGATCTAGCTTCCTCCAAATTGAGCTTTAGTTCCTCACTTTTGGTCCACAATGCAAGTTGTTCCTAAAACCTACTTTTGAATTAATGGCATATGTTCATCAAGCATTTTAGATTATATTAGCCACATTGAATGTTGCAACTTTTATTTCTCACTTTTCTCAACTTTTGTTTGCTTTCAGTAAACTAAAATTGTTTTGTTCTGCATTTTGTTTGACACCACATATGATGTAACCTTAACCCTTTTCATATGATGTAATCTAGTTATGAAAATTAATGTTTGGCTTCTTGAAATAAAAGTTATGAAAATTGATAATTGTGGGTTTCTTTTCTGATTAGTAGATGTATTATGCGCCGGAAATAATATAACTCTTTTTTGTGTGGATAAAGTTGATTTCCGTGAACAATATCTTCAATGATATGTGAAAGTATAAGGATGAAGATCTAACAAACTTAAAATAGCAATGATATTTTAACACAAAAGTGAAACACGGTGTAGATATCATATAAAACATTCAACGTAGGTATTAATTTGATCAAAAGAAAGAGAAAAGTAAAAGTTATCATTTATTATCATTTTTTTACTTCTTAAAAAGTTTTCTTTTTAGCATGATCCTAAAAGTAATAATTAAATAATGAAATTTCAAATTGCTAAGAACTCTTGAACTTGTCTCATTTGATAAATAACCGTTCACATTGCTTGAGTATAGATAATACCCTTCAAAAAGTAATTGGACCAACTATTTAAGACACTATTCAAGATTTAGTGGTCTGATCGAGATCAAACATAGCCTAAATACCACATTTTAGATACATCACACAAGAAAACATACATTAATGTCATACAAAGCCATGATAAATCTCCCAACAAATGGGTGCGAATTGACAAACAAATGACATAAACTCCAAACCACATTACATCGGTCACACACAAACAACGACATATTGCTAAAGAAAATTATGGAACTAAAAGTATAATTTAGTATAAATTTTTCATTTTAGTTATTTTTTTTAACCTTCCAATTTTAATCTGCGCATAAAATTGGTTCATCCAGTTTAGAATCCCTCAATTTTGGTCACTCTCTCAAAATTTTGAACTAAAAATTAGTGATGTATCATATTTTAAATGCGTGACTATGATTTGGCAAGTTTCATTAGAAACTCCAACACACAAGTAGTAGAGCCAGGTTCAAACTCTAATCATGTCGTTTAACTTAACAATTTTTTAATTTTGTGGACAAAATATTTTTTGTTCTTTCGAACAAACTTATATAATGACATGTTTGTGGAACATAGATTTATTCCTTGAACTTTTTATGTTGTTACTTTTGCCGAAAATGTTAGGTTTATAGATCGACAATAAATTAATATGTGCGAACGCACGTATATCACTTTAGTATATATCAAATATCAAATGAGATGAACTTTTATAGTGAGAGATGAGAGGGATCTCAACCCTTGAATCTAATCAAACGACTATGGTTAGATTACCACAAAACAACCTTTGTAACTTAAACCTTAAACCCATCGTTCAACCTTAAACCCTTCAAAAAACACAACCTTTGTGTCGCACAGCAATTTCATCTCCGAAACAAACACAACACTTTTACGATGAATCGCATGAAAGCAATGACCTCGTCCCTCAGATACCTCAAATCATCATCACGAGTTCTCGCAGCTCGGAACCAGGTTTCTCACTTTTCTTCTTCCTCTTTTTCACTCCCTCGATCCAAAGATTTGTTATGTTTTCACAACAATCATCAAAAACACTACTTTTCTTCAAAACCCAACATCATTTTAGAGCGTGTTTTTACCAATGATTGGTCTCAAGAGTTGGAGAAAGAGTTGGAAGCATGTCGTGAATCATTGACCCATGAAACTGTTGTTTATGTTTTGAAGCGATTGGATAAAAACCCACTTAAAGTTTTTACCTTTTTCAACTGGGTTAGTGGGAAAGAGTGGTTTATGGCTAGTTCTTCGGTTTATAGCTTGGTTCTTAGGGTTCTAGCTAGTAATAAGAATATGAAAGACTTTTGGATTGTTCTTAGGGCTATGAAGGAAAAAGGGTTTTATTTAGATGAAGAGACACATTTGACGATTTTGACGAGGTTAAAAAGGGAGAAGTTGAAGAGTGATGTTGTTGCGCTTTCACATTTCTATAAAGGGATGCTTGAGCAAAATGCAATGCAGAATGTTGTCAAAAAGGTGGTTGGCATTATTTCAGGGTCTGATTGGGATGATAAGGTTGAGAATGAACTGGAGAAGGTTAAAATTCAGCTTTCGGATTATTTCGTGATTAGGGTCATGAAAGAGCTTCGAGATAGTCCTTTAAAGGCTTATAAGTTTTTTCATTGGGTTGGGAAGCAATCTGGTTATCAACGGAATACAGTTACTTATAATGCAGTTGCTAGAGTTCTTCCAAGAATGGAGTCAATTGAGGAGTTTTGGAGTATTCTTGAGGAGATGAAGAGTGTAGGTCATGAATTGGATCTTGATACTTACATTAAGATATCGAGGCAGCTTCAAAAGAATAAGATGATGGAGGATGCTGTCAAGCTTTATGAGCACATGATGGATAGTTCATATAAGCCATCAGTTCTGGATTGCGTTATGCTTTTAAAGAGCATATCTGCAAGTGATAAGCCGAATTTGGATTTAGTTTTCAGGGTAGCTAAGAAATTCGAGTCAGCAGGGTATACTCTTTCCAAGGCAGTCTATGATGGTATTCATAGGTCTTTGACAAGTGCTGGGAAATTTGATGAAGCTGAAAAGATTGTTGAGACCATGAAAAATGCTGGCTACGAACCAGATAACATCACCTACAGTCAACTTATTTTCGGACTTTGCAAGACGGGTAGGTTTGAAGAAGCATTTAAGGTAATTGATGATATGCAAGCTAACAATATTTGGGTTGATATCAAGACTTGGACCATCTTGATCCAATGGTACTGTGATGCCGGCAAACTAGACGATGCGTTACTTAGTCTCTATAAGATGATTGAAACTAATGATGCAGATTCTGAATTGTTGGAAGTTCTGGTTGATGGTTTTCTTAAGCAAAAGAGAATCGATGGTGCATACAAGTTGCTTCTAGAGATATCTGCCAAGTGTCGTACATGTCCACAGCAAGCTACATTCAAGAAACTGATTGATAGTCTATTAGGAGTCAGAAAGTTTGAGGAGGCACTCGACCTTCTTCGTTTGATGAAGTCTAAGCAATACCCTCCATACCATGAACCATTTGTGTCACATATTTCGAAGTTTGGGACCATGGAGGATGCTGCAGAATTCCTGAGGGTGTTGAGTTTAAAAAATTACCCATCCCATACAGTGTACCTTCAAGTTTTTGAATCCTTATTTCAAGAAGGTAGACTTTCAGAGGCCAAAGATCTATTGTACAAGTGTCCTCACCATATCAGGAAGCATAGCAAAATCTCCGAACTTTTTGGTTCATCCAAGAGTCAGACGGCCGAGAGTCAGGCGACCGATAGTCAGATTGCTGCTACTTGATCCCTGATTTGTTTTTCTTAGTATCTATCTCGTCTTTAATCTGTTAGGTGGGTTTGTCTTTGCACTTGGAAAACCATTAGAACATAATATATGGATCATCAGTACTGTTATCATTGATAAGTTTTTTAATTTATTTAAAAAGGTTTAATTAACCCAGTTTTTATGTTTTTCTAAAGGATGTGGATGTATGTACATGCTTGATACACAGGATATATTTTAGTGGAACCTGTTTCGCTTCCAATGTGAGTTCATAATATGGAAAATATGTTGGCTTTGATATCTCTTTTAGAAATCCTGGTCAGAATTTTCACATTGGAACAAAATTGTTATTGTATCATTTTCAAGGATCATGGATCTCTCTATGTTAATACATATCAGTTGCATAGTAGTTAATCCCATATAGTGGCGCGTAGCGGCCAACCCGAAAAGTGGGATAGCGTATAGCAGTATGACCGCTATTTGGTCAAATTACAATGGATGATGCCAAGGATTCTCACCACATCTATATACTGGCCTACATTAAAACTGATTTTTTTTTAAGGCTTAATAGCAGTTTTAGCCCCCTAAGAAAAAAAACTACAAAACCGACCCCTAAATTTTGCACCTGTGGCAGTTTTGGCCCCCAAGGCCAATTTTGACTCGTCTACGCTGACGTGGCACCCTAAGTGAGGTGCCACGTGCTATTTTTTTTATTTTTTTTTTGCCTTGGGGGGCCAAAACTGCGACAGTTGCAAAACTTAGGGGGGGGGGGGGTTTGTAGTTTTTTTTCTTAGGGGGCCAAAATTGCAACTTCGTGAAAGTTAGGGGGCGAAAATTGCTATTAAGCCTTTTTTTAATTGAATCCTTGGCATTGTCCATTGCTGCATACATTTTACCTTAGCATTTGAAAGGTATCATTTCTAGTTTTTGTCGTCCTTGTTGCGTAACTATTCAATAGAGTTGAATTTGGTGACTTTTTCTTATATTTGAGGCCAAGAAATTATGATGAATTTTGCTTATAAATAAGGCCGGAGGGAGTACATAGTAAAGATTTCTGGTTTCATTTACTGATGTCATTATGTTGGTTCTTGTTTCTGTTTCAGTTTTGCTCCATATATGTATAAGATAGTTCATCCCACTACCGGAGAATCAACTCGATATGTATTTCAGTTGCTTAGCCTTCTCTTAGTTTAACTTTCTTGTTTACCCATTTTCCCCTGCAATTGCAGGGATATGCATCTGGCAGAATTAACTTTAAAATATTCAAAAGTTTCATCTTTGAAGGAGGCCCAAATTGGTTGGGAAAACGAATATGAAGTTTCATCTAAACAGGTATATATACATGTTGGTATGCACTCACTCATTGGTCATGGGGGTGAGAAACAATGTAGATAATTCAAATTCACATCATCTCACATTTTGACTTATTACTTTTGTTGTCAGTGCATGCATGGTCCTAATTGTAAGAATGGCAAGTTCTGTTCAGTTGGCTCAAGACTTCAGCAAGTAAATGTCTTAGGTGGCGTCATTTTTCCTATTTGGGGAAATGTATTAAAGGCAATTTCTAAGAAGGTATTTCACCAACTCATAAAACATTCATGAGAAAGAACATATTTTGCAGATGCTAAAATTATCAATTCGCGTATGATGTATCAATTTGTCACTTTATGATATCCTCTATATCTGATCATATTGTGTGGAAATCGTAGTAGATAGCTTTTGTTGTGATATAGTATGACAACCAACTTTTTTAGTAACTTCGGAGCTGAGAAACTTTCTTTTTAATGAAAAATGTGCTGATTTTGTTGAGCCTCTGGTTGATTGTGTACTCATTAGAGCATTATAATAGACATTTTATCATGCAAAATACTTCTATTTGCAAATAAAAATATGTACAGTCCCAACAAATGCTTAAGAGGCTACGCGTTGTTCGTGTGGAAACTACATCAGATAACAACAGACGTATCCTAGGGCTTTTTGTCCCTAACGCAGCAGTTGACACTGCACTTCGAGGTTTCTTTCTTTCTCTCTCTCTCCATCCTAACACCTTTTCTAAAGAGCACATCTGCACATGTACCTGCTTTGATGGTTTGTTTTCACAGAAGAAATATTTCCCATTACAATTTATACTATGTTCAAATATAAAAAGAATAACAATATGCTGCAATCATGTTTTTCAATCAATAACTTAAGGGCCTAAATTTATCAATATCCTAAATTTATCTTGCACATACAACAAACATGCATACACATGTGCGAAGGGTTTAAGAATTTTTTTTCTTTGCGTGATGCTATCTTTTCTATAGTTTCTGCTGGCTCCCAAAGGGTTATATCGATATATGATTTTGGTGTGATGGCAAAATTATTTTTTGTTGCAAATGTGGCTTAGACTTCTGTTTGAATTTTTTGTCATTATTTTCTCCAAGGTGATGCGTATACTTATATATTTGCTTTTGACATCTGTAGATTTAACATTTGTTATAGTACTGGATGATTGACCTGAGGTACCCGGCGTCTCCCTTTCTTGAAGATCACTAGCACTTTTTGTTATATGTAAAGGCTTACGCTTGTTGATAAATTTGTGGAAAGGAAAGATCCTGTGATCATTGAGATGCAACACAATTGTGCAATCTCCATTTCAATCTTTTGATTACATCATCCAATTTTGTTTATAATTCAAAGTTGTATATCTTTATGGGTGATCTTGACATAGGGAAATACTATAGACGGCTTACCTTTCACATGATACATGAACTCTGTTGTTCACATGCTACACATTAATTTTTTGTTTGAAAAATCATATGCTACATATTATAACAAGAGGTAGAATACATATTTCTTTTCTGCAACACTTATTGTCTCAAACTCATAAAAGTACTTGCAAACAAACATGAGTTGTATCACTATCATAAAAGGAGCATCAACATTGTAGTCAGTAGTCACTACAATAGAGCCTTGGCATCTCAGTCTAACCTTGCCTATGAGGTTTCTTTCGATTGGTAACTACATATTTCCATGCAATTATAGCATGTATGGCATATCTAAAAGCTCCATAAGCTTCTTCAGAAATTCTAGTTTGAAAACCAATTAATAGAATTCCACTATCGACAATGTTTTGCTTAGTTGTTGTAGCATATGCTGCTGATGCGCTCTCCTCGCCATATCATTGTTGTCATTCAGTATATGTTTGAGAAGCTCTTGCGCGATATTGTTCACCAGCTTCAAGATTCCACTATGGCCTTTACTCTCACCACCATGAAGTTTGTACAAGACAAACTTAAAGAAGTTCTTCACTTTGGGACTAGCATCTTCCCCGAAGATATAAAATAATGTTGGTCGTAGTTCTCCAGTTTCTGTACCATCTTTCCCAGCTTTAGCATGTCAATAAGAGTTGAAAGAGGCAAAGACCTACTCTTTGCATATATGCGGTCTCCATGTTGAAGTTCCGCACATTTTTCTCCAATATTACTCTTGAGGCACATGATTGAATATCCATATCATGAGAGATGGTATCTTCCACATATCTGTGAAGGAAGTTTTTGAAGCCTGAGGATGATCCTTCCTTTGAGCTCTCTTCTCTTTGCTCCTTTTCTATATTTTTCTCTCATATATGAGTTCTATCAAGAATTATTGTATGATATAATATTCATAGCTACTTAATATTAAGAATAACACTTTTGCAAGAACCGATTTGAACCAAGGTCCCATAGATTCTAATTAAATACTCCCTCCGTCCCAAATTGTATGACGTTTTGAACATTTCACACATATTAAGAAATGCAATTAATATTGTATGGAAAAAAATATTATGAGTTGTTTTACAAAATTATCCTTAATAAATAATATGGGAAAGATAAATAAAAAAATTGAAAGAAGAGAGAATAATAAATAGTTAAGGTTATAATAGAGAAAATAACATTAATGTTGCATTGGTATTATAAAACGACATATAATTTGGGACAATTTTTTTCTCTAAAGCGACATACAATTTGGGACGGAGGGAGTAATACAATATTCTCTTATTGATAAATTGAATTTTTTGTCAAAGGGAGTCAAGTCCAATTTAGAAAGAAGTGTTTTTCTATCGTGTGCAAATTTGCTTTTGCACATGTTATGAAGTTTAAAATAAATTTTTTGTATTGAAACTTATACATTTAATATTAAATATAAAACTTTTGAATAAATAATTGTTGTTTTCCAAAAAATAATTACTACTATTAGTTGTTTTAACATGTGCAGTGTTGCACATGTTAGACAAACCCAAGAAAGAACAAGTTAACAACACTCTATATTCATCATAATGTATCTTAGTAATCAACAGATAAATGGTGCTTTAAATTTCAGGATGATGCGCCGACCAATTTCTTAAGTTTATCCAATGTTACTATTTAATACCATTAAACAAAAAATACCATGTTACTATTTTTCAGAAAAAGAAACCATAATATTCATAACTACTTAATATTATTTAAGAATTACTTTGGCAAGAACCGATTGTAATTAATATTGAACCAGCGTCACGTAGACCGTAACTAAATACTACGCTAAATTTTATCAACAAACCACAAACTTCAAGTGAACTCATCTTATTGATAACTCGTATTTTTTGTCAAAGGGGGTCAATCCAATTTAGAAAGAATACAGAGGGATTACCCCAAAACAATAATGCCTTTATTCCTAAATACCAACATCTTCTCGATCAGAACATGCTGACAAAATAACCAGAAAAATAAGGGAGGGGTGAAAGTAACGAATATTTCTAGTTGAAATAGCACCAAAATTTTCAAGTTGACAACACCCTACATGCACCAGAGTGTATCTTAGCAATCAACAGATAAATGGTGCTTTAAATTTCAGGATGAAGCGCCAACCAATTTCTCAAGTTTCTCCAGTGTGACACTTTTTGGCCTTTCAAGTGGCATTCCAAGAGCCCGGTCCCATATCAACTAAAATACAAAGAAAGGGTTTGTTAATTCAAGCCAACAAATAGAGTAACCTTAGCAAGGGAAATAACGGGGCATGACAAACCTGAGGGCCAACTCCAATACTCCTTGCGACACCAAAGAGAACGGTATAATAGCTGTCAAGAATATTAACAGATAATCAGATTTGCCCAAAAAAGTAAAAGCAAATCAAAAACTATCTAAGTTGAACAAGAAAGAGATATATTCTCATACTTCTCCTCAGTTAGACCATAGTAGTTCAATAGCACTCCACTGTGAGCATCAACATTAGGCCATGGATTTTTAACCTATAAAAATAGCGAGTATTCAGTACATCTGGTATAAGGTCCACCAAAATTTGATGCAGGAACATATAAAAAATGTGGTAAAGCTTCAAAGAGTAAATTATTAAAAAATGAACAAATAAAAATACAAAGCAAACAGAATCAAGCTAGTACGTGAAAGTCTAGATCCAAATTCATGTAATTGTGTTGGAAAATTTTGTTGACTGACCATCCTCGAACAAAAACTACTCCATAAAAAAGGTAAACATATAGAAAGACTGAGAAATCATCCTCTCGAGTCTTCACCAACATCCTTATTTCTTTTCCAACAAAATACTTCACACACAACTCACCATGATCAGTGGGGATGTTTTCATTGAACTAAAATCCCCTTAGCAATTCCACAAAGAAATAAAAGTTCAAAATTTAATATTCAATCCCTATCATATCATATTTCTTGTGTTTTGTTTCATTCAATACCTTATTGCCCATGCTAAACCTTTATAATCCATCTATGGTCTAGACTCAACAGGTATTCATAAAATACGGGCATGTGTAAGTGTACACTCATTAAGCAAAAACCATTTCGAGATTGGGAACTAAAATTATACACGACATTACCTTGAAATTGAAAAATAAAAACATGACATTACCTTGCCTAACTTGGTCAGAATAGGAGGCACAACCTCTTTAATTTTTGACACCTGAAAGGATCACAAAGTCACATTAGATCATGAAGAAATTGACCAGAAACGAACTTTGGTTGCACCATCAGAGAGTATTCCAAAGCAAACAAAATCTAAAATTGAGAAATATACCAGCTGGAAAAGTGGATCATTAGGCAAATGCTTCAATGCAAACTCCCTCTGGCAAGTGTATCTTGGATCAGTATTGCGCAAAACTCCATGTCCATATCCAGGCACAACCTGCAAATCCAAAAATAGCAAAACTCCCTCTGTCATGTTGTCTAAAGCGGCTTCTCAGTAGAAGAATTTGGAACTGAGACAGTGGTATTCATTTTAAAACAATCATTTAGTACAAAGATATGCATCTTTTATGATATGAAAACCCGATAATTTATAACATAAAATATAATGCTCTCGTCTCCTACTTGTACAATAACAATCAAGCTTTTTTCCATTAGATAGAGTCAGCTACACGGATCAACCAACTATACAAAGCTTTGTCGTGCATTGGCCAAAAGATAGACTATTTCTCAAAAATCGAAATCCTTTTCAATGAGTTGGCCTATAGTTTTCCTTGTAATTTCTTTGTAATTAAAAAAACACTATTTTATTTTGAAAGCCATATATTTTCTACATTAATTTTGGAAACTTTCTCATTGGGCAGGCTTGTATCATAGAAAGTTTGAGGGTGTGCAAACATGTGTCCATATACATATAAAACATGAAGAATAAAGAACCCTAATGCCCTTCGGCTAAAAAATTCCTTTTATTAAGAAAGTAAAGAAGATTTTAACATAACAAATTGGCTACATGAGCATGATATGCTCAATCGATTTTTATCTTTTTTAAGCGGAAGTACTATCCTCTGATCTACACTACTTTGCTTCGCTTCAAATAAAAGAAAGTTAAGCAAAACAAAAGAACCATAACATATTAACAATATTTAACATGTACTTAAAATTTATCGAGGACACAAAAGCTAGAAAGGAAAAGGACGACAGGCATCAAAAGCTTCAAAGATTAACATTAGTTACATTACCTGGCCACTGTTCAGAGTTTTATGAATGTAGTCGCTCAATTGTTCTGTACTTATGTTTGGAGTTCCAAACTCCTTAACTACATTTCTGATCCATCGTAGGACTTCCTGTAACAACATATTAGATGTGAGAAAAAAAACTAATAGTAATAATATACAGATAAAGAACTATTTGGGCATCAATCATAGTATATATCGTATTGGGTACATTGTTGCAATCCAATACTCACAATTATATAATTCAAAACGCGTTCAACAAAACAAGGCATATTTTTCTGTATGACTAGCATCTGACTATATTTTATCAGAACAGCAAATACTAGTAATGCAGGACAGTTTCATTTTTAAGTAAAAAATGGCAAATATGACAGGTCAGAGACCATCCAAACATGGCTTATGAACAGGAAGATGAAATGTGGCAAATTTAATATCAGAAAAACAGAAAACTGATGGTTAGGGAAAAAGAAACAACAAAATAACCTGATTGGCTAAACCATGCAGTGGGCCGGCTAAACCATTCAAAGCAGCTGCAAATGCAAGATACGGATCTGATAGTGAACTAGCAACCTGAAGTGAACACAATAGAATACATTAAATTACAATAATAACAACAACCGGAGCTTTTTCCACTAGGTGAGATAGATTAAATGAATCAAAGGACGCCATACTATTCTCATGAATCATGTCCAATGAATAAACTAAGAAGAAGCATTTAGTAAAGCACAAGTCATCTACATTAAATATTTGAATGTTCTATAAATAATTCACCAATCAGAATTGCAACTGGATGGTAAAATGTTCAAGAGAGTTAGCTTACTAGGTGAGCTGTGTGAGAACTAACGTTGCCGCCTTCATGATCACTGCACATGAAATTTAACCAAAACATAAAAAATCAAACAGCAAATACAAGTCGCTGTCTCACTGCTAATTAAAAGGGAACAGTACAGCTCATCATGATCATAAGAGGTGGCGTCGTTATGAATGGAACACAAACCTGTGGATAGAAACATACAGCCTCATAAATTCCAGCATTTCTGGATCATCAAATCCTAACATGTGAGCATAGTTTGCACCATAATCCAAAGAATCATCCAATGGTATGATTTTTCCATCCTTGTATATCCTTTAAAATATGGTAAGAAATCCATCCAAAATGTTAAAAGGATGAGAGAAATCTGTCAAACACTTTTGGCTATAACAACCCATTGCATGTTAAATGTTTAATCTTGATGAGAAAGATATGCTTTGCATACCGTCGATAAATGTAAGCAGCAATTCCAGGCAAACGAGCAATTAAATTCAAGCTATCCTCGTAAGTTGGCTCCCAATACCTATACCCAAGCAGCAAAAATGCTACAGTAGCTTATAAGGTGCAAATAACACAGAGACGTTGTAAAGCTTACCTTGACTTATGTATCCCACCTTCATATGCCTTTGTAAATTCGCTCTCCACCTGAAAATGAATTTTTTTTTTATTGAAAATGAGTTTGTGTCATCAGGGAAGAAGTTTCAATTAGTGGGAGCAATATCATATATTATAAATGTTTATATTATTATATATAAAATGTATATGAATGCATAATGACAAAATAATTGCACAACTATCACTAAGCAAAAATTTGGAGACTATAAAAAATATACTATTTTATACCAAAACAATTGAAGAAAACATCTACAAATTACTTTTTGCTACGTGTCTTCACATTCTATGATTATTGTATGATTTTTTTCATTTTCAACACTATCAAATACATCTTTTTATGCAAGCGGCCAAACATTCATTAACAATTTATCTCTTATATAGTTGCATATTTGATTCTTCACAAATAAAATTATTTCAGATTTTTTGTGGGAACAAGACTTCATTTTTTGTGGATAAAAAAACAAAATAATTCAATAACTTATAACAAACTAAATAAGCTAGTGTGGGGTGGGCAGCAGCCCACAGTTAAACACACCTAGATCCGTTCCTGTGCTTCAATTATAAGGATATAAACTAATAGTTGTAAATGTTAGGCAGTGAGTATATTTAGTTTAGTGTGATCCTTAGTTAAAGGTGTTGCAAAAACTAAGGCGTTTTCTTCCTCCTTTCCCTCTTCAAGAAAGGAAGAAGCTTACTTTAGATGGACATGGAGAGTAATAGTATAAAGATAAATATACAAAGGAAAGAGAACAGGAGGAAAACAATTGTACTATGATTACAAAAACACACTATAATGTTGATTTTTGGCCTCTGCAACCCGGTTAATTCTCTTTCTTCATTGGGTAAGCTCATGTGCATTAGAGACGAAGTGGGAGACGCTGATTCAATTTTTCGTATAAAATAATAATATACACAAAATAACTACAGAATACTGATATCAAGCAACTAGACCACAGAAACTAGATGCATAGGATAAACTTAAAATGCTACGATTATCAATAAGAGAAGATTAATATTCCAATCCTATGTTTTATAATATTAAATTAATTGAACTCTTGCATGAGGTACATCTTACACCAGCAGTCACGAAAAACATGTCAGGTGAGTTTTTGTGAGGGGGTGATGCAAGCAATATACGTTTGATTGAAGATTATCAAAATACAAGTGTTTGCTGAGATTAGACAGAGTGGAGCGTTAGATGTGCTTATTGAAGCATTTTCTTACTCAATTGAATCCTCCAATTTTCTGAGCTAAAATTTGAACCACTACCCTTTGATTAATTTTACTTTATAAATCTCTTCGTTTGTTAATATTATTATCAAATTATGGGCATAGAAGTCTAAAAAACAAAACATGAAGCAATAAACACTACACTTTCTGAAGAAAATGGATAGCTTATCACACACACGAGTTTCCATGAATGATTATGGTAGTCAAAATAGCTGAATTATAAAAGTAAAATTTATGCAAAAGGAAGAACTTAAAAATCAGTGGTTCAATAAAGAATCTGTTACTCAACCTGGAGGGCCATTACACCAGTAGTGAATTGTGTCATTGGATGAGCAGAAACAGGCAGTGCATCAATTGCCTTGTAAGCATACTCTGCAAATAAAGAAAATAAGGAATCCACAATCGAGAGTCATGAGCATCATAAACAATGTAGAAAAAATTATGTTGAAATCTTCTACAGACGTGAGATTTCACCAAGAGCAAGTAGAATGTTGGCAACACAAACAAAATGATTGAAGCATGTTCATAACCTTTAATTCTTGAAGTAAAAAGACCTTAGAAATCAGTGAGCATTTCCTCAAACAAGGACCACAAGCGCATCAAAAGAACAACGGACACGCACATGCTAACCACGTTGCCTATAAAGTTACTACACAACAATGAACTTAAAAGAACACAACCTGCCATGAGAAACCCCTAGTTCATATCATATACCCAGTCTTAACATATTGCCATGCATTGTCTATTTTGTGTCTATTCACTTTAACTTTAAAGAAAAACCTCTAAAGTATAGTGCCTATGATTATTAAACTTATGACTGATAAAAGAACTATACATAACCATGACATTCAACTTGGACACTGTCTATTATATTACAATGAACAGTAATTACTTCAAGATACCAAGCTATGATTTCAAAAGGAAATTAACCTGGGATTTTCGCACGACTTCGCAATTCCTGGGCTAATGAATCCACTTGCTCTTTATTTGGTATCTGTGACACAAGGTATGAATCGAGGATTATATAACAAAACCACAGAGCATGTACCAAAACACTTTCATACAGGCTGATGCCGTGAGCTTCATAGCATTACATGTAAGCCAACATCTATATATGATTATACCTTTCCTGTTAATAGAAGCCACAATATGGCCTCAGGCAAAGGCTCCCCACCAGGAAAAGCACCTGGAAGTGTTTTCTGACAGTCAGGGATTGTCATGCCCCTAAAGCGAATTCCCTGAAAAACAAAACATGCTAACATCAGATCCAATTAGAGAACAATAACAAACAAATCCTACATCTGAGATTCTATCAACTAATCAATAGTCATTAATATGTCATAGTTAACTTATATCTCTTTCACAAATATACTAAGCAAAGCCTGAGTCAGTTGAAATATTTACCTCATCTGGGTCAACAGCAGAGCCTAGCCACACTAAAGCTGTCATTCCTCTCATTCCACCAAGTACCTTTTAATTAAAGAAATGCAGTTCCAAAAATAAGTTACATTACAAGCTTATGGCCAAGAGAGTGGGACTTCATTTAATACTGCTAGTAACTAGAAGTCTATAGCTAATAAACAGGTAATATAATTACCATATCAGCAGTGATTTTTCCCAATTCAACACTTCCATGCTCTTTCTTCAGCTTCTTGACACGTTCCTGCAACCAGGTTTTATGCCAAGATTAAAACATAGCATAGATACAGATTCTTAGCCATGCTAATTGAAGATTTTTAAATCAGAAAAGAACATTGATCAGGTTTCTCAGACTCACAACACATGAGACCTGCACAAAAAACTACAACTAAATGCACATTGGAAGATGAGCACGGCACATGAAAGAATCGAGTCACAATCACTTCCACCCATTACAACCAACTAATGAAAGCACTAAGAGCCTGTTTGGATTGGCTTATTTGAGCTTATGTACTGACATAAATTTTGTGAGACTGTTTGGGAGAACTTAGGAAAACAACTTATACCATTGTTCACAAGTTATTTTCAGCTTATTTTCATAAGTTCTCCAAGATAGCTTATGAAAACAGCTTACAGTTTTTACGAAAATAATTTAACTTTATTTTATCTTTTGCTATAGAAATAGCTTATACACAAGTGCTCTCATGGTAAGTGCTTGTGTTGTAAACTACAAATAAGTTGTTTATCCAAACAGGGTCTAAAACTATGAAACTCACACTTATGTATCCTACATCCTAACTCAGAGTATGCAGTTGAAGGAAAACAAACACGAAATTCACGTTAAACCCAGTTAAAGCAGCACATATTATGCATTAATTCGTCCAACAAAAAAAAAAGCACCGATGTCAAAACTTAAAATTGCAGACAAACCTGATACTCTGGAACTAGTTCCTTCATCTCAGTATAGAGATCCTGCAAACCAGAAGAAATAACCCCTGTCAGCAAAATTCAAAATACAAAAAATACAAATTCAAGACAAACAAGCAATTTCATAAATTAATTTTAGATCTCAAACGTCCAACCAACACAATCTATACTACATTAAAAAATTCAAATCTACATAATAATAGTAATAATAATCTCGGATGCACAACACTTCAGATCAAAAGTGTGTTCGACATGTGTCTATATCCGACACTGACACCGACGTCTGCAGCATTGACACTTCTGATGAAAGGTGTCTTCGGAGACCGACATGTGTTGGTGCCACAGACACTGACACATGTGATTACGTTCAAATAATTCTTTTTTTTTTTTCAAATTACTATGAGTGTCAACTTGTCAGTGTTGTGTCCAGTGTCTGATTACGTTTAATTATGTCATTTTCTCAAATTGCTACCGGTGTTTTCAGTGTCGAGTGTTGTGTCCTGTCCGGTGTTTGTGCTTAAAAAAACTCAAGAGAGAGAGAGAGAGAGAGAGAGATCATACAGTGTTAGTGGAGGTCTGCATTTGAAGCCATCTAACTGAATTAGCGAGACTAGGTTGCTGACCCTGCCATCAAAAATCAGTTACAGAAACAATTAAACACAAATAAATTGGTCAAAAAGAATTTAAAGAATAGATTTAGATTAATTACAACGCGAGATCGAAGTTTGGAAAGCGCAGAAACGCTTCGGAAAAACGCCATTTAGATGAATCAATAGAACAAGCTGCATAATCAGTTCGTTAACATTAGCAAACGAATCAGAAAAAAAAAACAAAAAAATTGACTTGAAAAAATAGGTACGAGATGAAAGATCGATCGGTGATGGTAGTTATAATAGAGAATCGAAACGATGAAGGTGAGAATTAAGAGCTAGGGTTCCGAAGAAGAAAAAGAGAGAAGAGCGTTTACCGGTTGAAAATATTACGATCCAAAAAAATTGGAAAATTGAACTGGTCTTTACTCTTTATAATGAGAAGAGAAGAGAAAAGAAAAATGTAATAACGCAATGCGGTGCTGATTATTCGTGTCCTGATTCAGTCATTAGTGGAGGCAGGTGCAGGTTAAAATTTAAATACAGATTACTCCTATTTCATTTTATTTTTCTTTTACACGGTAAATGATTAATATTTCCTTCAAAAAAATAATTAAGGGGTAATAATATTATTAGCAAAAATAATAATATTGAGTTCAAACAGCTCATGAGCTCCCTTTAACATGAACTGTTTCTGAATTGGTGATAACAAATTTTGTATCTTTAACTTTACTTGTTCAGTTTTTTTTTTTTGTGAGATATAAGAAAATCCAAATTGGAACTTCGGGTTGCATAGTTTTTAAGCGACATTAGTATATTTTGGATGAGAGAATAGTAAATTAATGATTAAATAATTATTTAGATGAAAGAGAATTGATTAAAAGATAGATAGAAACAATGTCACTAAAATTATGTGTGAAATTCTTAACAACACTTAGGTAACATAGCTCTTGGTGACATTGTTCATAACTATTTCTTAATCAATAATTATCTTTCATCTAAAAAATGTTTATATATATGTATAATAACTTTACACCGACAAAATATACCAATTTAACTAATTTTTTAAAAGGTATTCACTTAAGTGCATGTTTGGTTCCATTTCTAAAGGGAATAAGAATTGAATCTGATATGTTTGGTTGCTGTCGACTAGCATTGATTCTGCCTTTAGAATTGATTTTACTTGAAGTTAGGGTTTGTAACTTTTAATTCTAGAATTGATTTTCATACACAAATTTGTAGTTTGGCTCAGTTTTACATTAATATATCTAAACACAAATCACTTTTTGTCAGAATTATTTTAACCAAAATCAATTTTAAAGAATCAATTTTATCAAAATCAATTATTTCCACCACAAAACCAAACCCACACTAAATTCAGTTGGTACAAGAAATGGGCAATAATAAATAATAAAAGTGGTTTCTTAACAAATATTTCTTTTATACTAAAAAAATGTTGTGTTGTGTTGTGTATTCTTTTATTTGACTTTCCAAATTTTTCAACAAACACACTAAATTCTTAACAAACACACACTAAATTCACTTTTTAACAATGCCAAATTTTTATTTTATATAATATGAAAGCATGTTGTGTTGTGTATTCTTTATTTGACTTTCCAATAGAAATAGTTTTTTCTCTTTGAAAACATGGTCATCAAACGGGGTTTCAGAACTCCAAAATGATGGCAATACTAGAAGGTTAGTTGGGTCAGCTAAGCTGAACATTGTGGAGTTTGGACTTGTCTATAAAGGTTGGCTCCTCCTAACACAAAATCAAAACGTGAACGGAAGCTAAACTAAAATAATATGAAACCTTTTTCTTATAGTAAAGCATTATCATGTCTCATGGCGAAATTAAGATTGATTTAATTAGGAAGGAGTTGTTTAGCTTCTTAAAAAAAACACATTGACACATGATACAACTTTAAGTTATTTACTTAATCTCTTTGTCAAAACTAGCATCAACGTATCTGTTGTTCTGCATTTCCACCGTGTTTAAATGTATATTTATTTTACCTCATACTTAATAAATTTAAAGCTTAATTACACTTTTCGCCTCCTAACTTTACGAAGTTACGATTTTGGCTTCTTAAAAAAAAAAACTACAAAACCGTCCCCTAAATTTTGCAGTTGTAGCAGTTTTTTTCTTAGAGAATCAAAATCACAACTTTATGGAAAGTTAGGGGGCTAAAACTGCTATTAAACCTAAATTTAAACAACTAAATCGATTCAAGATTTAAAAAAAAATAAAAAAATACTCCTACAGTCTTAGTTAGTTTTTTTTAAAGGACATATTTATTTAGTTAGTTATTTGCTCCTCTTTCTCTTACCCCTGGCCACATGAGATTTTATCACTCCGGTCGGTTAACACTTGTTTTCTTGTTATATTTTTATCATATTCTTGCACATGGACTTTTATCATCAAGTTTTCGTGCTTTATTCCTGCTTATTCTATCCCTCTGTCAAATAAATTCTTGCTTACTCTCCTGTGAAAACATAAGAGCCAAACTTGGCCATTCTTTTATCATTGGTGCACTGGTATCTGATACCTTTTGATTTGTAGGTGGTGGTTATTTGCATGTGGAGGTTTCATTAAACTTTACAACAACAACAACAACAAAAAATCTTTTGAAAAAGGTTTCTTAATTATTTGAAGGAATAAAGAAAAAAAATTAATGCACACCAGCTTAATGATGGATTGTTCGTGCTGTCAACAACTTATAACCTGACCTTGTCAAAAAACAAAATATTTATAAAACTAGATTGTTCATCTGCGTCACACGAGTTTATTCTTAAGAGATTGACATACGAATAATAAAATGCAATATATAATTAGTAACGGTAAAAAAAGAGCAGTCTCAAAAAACATAACATTACATGACACAGTCTGAATCCTTAAATAATATACTAAAAAATTGCGACAAAACTACTGCCAAAATTAGTGTAAACATTTCAAACTAAAAACAAATAACGCAAAAAGGATATTCCAATTCTCAAAAAAATATGCATATCGATAAAATGCATGTTAAATTAGAATACCGGTTAAGCAGTAGTATAAGAGGAAGGTTGTAAGGTCACGTTCTTCCATTTGCAAATATCAAAATATATGATTCTTCTGTTGTATGTGTAATTTACCACGGTTTAGTTTTTTTTAGAGAAACACGGTTTAGGGTTTGCTATAGATAGCCGAGTTTGCATGGAAATTAGGGTAGCCGAGTTTGCATGAAAATTAGGGTATTCTGTTTGTAAACGTATTAAATAAGTGTACAACAACTTGTCAAAAAAAAAACTACAAAAACAATAGATATATACAAATGATAACACAACAAGATATAAATGAAAAGCTCATCAGTGAGGAGAAATATTAAGGATTGCTGCATTTTAGATGAAATTTGTTAGGTTAAATTACTGCTAACCTAATACAGCAAATTGGAGAGAAATTATTAAGTTAAAAAGCTGCAGACTTAACAAAATTAATAAATAAGGATAAGTGTGTGTACAAAATATTGTCAAAAAAAAAGGCAACAACATAGAAATGAAATTGGTGCGATGCATTTTTTAGTATTAAATAAGTGTACAAAATATTGTCAAAAAAAAATAAAGGAATGAAATTGATGCGATGCATTTTTTTAGTATTAAATAAGTGTACAAAATATTGCCAAAAAAAGCAACAATATAGGAATGAAATTGGTACGATGCATTTTTTAAAATTGAATTTGTTAGGTTAAATTATTGATATCTAATACAACAAATTGGAGAGAAATTATTAGGTTAAAATGCTGCAGACTTAACAAAATTAATAAATAAGGATAAGTGTGTGTACAAAATATTGTAAAAAAAAAAACAGGATAGGAATGAAATTGGTGCGATGCATTTTTTTAGTATTAAATAAGTGTATAAAATATTGCCAAAAAAAGGCAACAATATAGGAATGAAATTGGTGCGATGCATTTTTTTAGATGGAATTTGTTAGGTTAATTTACTGCTAACCTAATACAGCAAATTGGAGGAAAATTATTAGGTTAAAATGCTGCAAATTTAACAAAATTAATAAATAAGGAAATTGGTGGTGCGATGCATTTTTTTAGTATAAAATAAGTGTACAAAATATTGTCAAAAAAAAAGGAAACAAGTTAGGAATGAAATTGGTGCGATGTATTTTTTAGATGGAATTTGTTATGTTAAACTACTGCTAACCTAATACAGCAACTTGGAGAGAAATTATTAGGTTAAAATGCTGCAGACTTAACAAAATTAATAAATAAGGATAAATAATAAGGATAAGGATTAAGATATCTATTAATTTTTGCTTTGAAAAATATTCACGGTTATTAGAGAGAAATGAAAAACATATATGATGCAAATTTAGAGCCAAAATTTTAGAATAGAGTTGTTGCAAACCTAACAAGGGATTAGTGGAGGGAAAAAATTAGGTTAAGTTGTTGTAGACTTAACAAAATTGTTATGTTAAACTACTGCTAACCTAATACAGCAACTTGGAGAGAAATTATTAGGTTAAAATGCTGCAGACTTAACAAAATTAATAAATAAGGATAAATAATAAGGATAAGGATTAAGATATCTATTAAATTTTTGCTTTGAAAAATATTCGCGGTTATTAGAGAGAGAAATGAAAAACATATATGATGCAAATTTAGAGCCAAAATTTTAGCATAGAGTTGTTGCAAACCTAACAAGGGATTAGTGGAGGGAAAAAATTAGGTTAAGTTGTTGTAGACTTAACAAAACTAGAAAATGGACCCGTGTCCGCACGGGTTTATTGCTAAAGAAATGACATACGGATAATAAAATGCAATATATAATTGGTAACGGTGAAAAAATAACAGATAATAATCCAGAGTAGACAAAATAAAATGCTCCATAAAATGTATAAAATCTGAAAAATATTATAAAAGAAAATTCGGTAATCCTATCAATAATTCGGTAAGGGAATATGAAATTTTTAGTAAATTGGCATGTTGTTTCATCGCAGATTGCGAAATACTTCATCATATACGACGTTAGAAGTCGCATTGGTATCTTCACCATCTTCATCCGTGATCAATATCTTTAGTCCTTCTCTGGATGTAACTCTTGAAACAGCAACATACAACTGTCTGTGAAAAATTACAGGTGTTGGTAGATATACACCAACATGTTTAAGCGATTGTCCTTGACTTTTGTTAATTGTCATTGCAAATGATACAGAGAAAGGGAATTGTCTTCGTTGAAACTTAAAGAGAATCCTGACATCTGAAGGCGATATAGATAACCTGGATACAAAAACCTGTTCACCAACATTACTTCTGGAAATGACCCTCCCCTCAATGACGTATCTTCCCATCCTAGTGATAACCAATCTGGTTCCATTGCATAATCCATATCGTGTATCTATATTTCTCAACAACATAACTGGCACACCAACCTTTAACCTTAATTTGTGATTAGGAAGTCCAGAAGCAGTGATGGTGTTGAGGAATTCAGGTGTATGAACATTGTCAATATGATCATCGTTTAAGTTACGATGAATAGGTGAATCATAACTCAAATAAACCTTCTCCTCATCTGGAACCATGTCCAACATATAGTCGTTGATCTTCTCGACTATGGAATTTTTTGTTGTCAATATAGCTCTATTTTGAAAGTAACCTATGTCACTCATGCTCTCCAAGATGTTAGGATACGTGCTTTCAACAATAGCAGCAAGAGGATCTCCTGCGCTTTCTATGAGCAAATCTGACGGAATAGCAATGGTCTTGTCCACTTCATTGTCTTCCCCTATTCGTCCATCGCCTATACTTAAAACCCATTCTGAAAATTGTCTTTTTTCCTCAATGTCTACTACTGACGCACCAGACAAAAGCCTCATGTTCTTAGTCAAGGTAAGAACCTCACAATAATTCCATAGTTTTGAAGAATTGATAATAGCATGAACGATTTTTGGTCTTGTGCTTTTAGGAATTACAGGTACAAAGGGATGTATTTGTTTCTCTTGTCCACCTCCTTCATAACGTCTCTGAAAGAACGATAAAGTGCTTCAAAGTAAAATTTGTGCATCATCAGAGCCTCGTCCCATATTACTAATCTTGCTTGGACTACCAACTCAGCCAACGGGGTATTAGGTTTGACATTACACGTGGAGCATTCATCGATAATAAAGGGAAGGCCAAATCTCGAATGTGCGGTTCTACCTCCTGGTATTAATAATGCAGCTATACCACTCGAAGCAACTGTTAAAACTATTTCCCCTCTTGACCGTATCGCTGCCGACAATTCAGGTGTATGATCAAAAAGTTACCAGTTAAGCAGTGGTATGAGAGGAAAGTTGTAAGGTCACGTCGTTCCATTTGCAAACCTCTAAATATCAATAGATATGATTCTTGTGATGTGTGTGAAATTTACCACGGGTTAAGGTTTTTTTTAGAGAAACATAGTTTAGGGTTTGGTAAGAGGATAGGAACGATGCATTTTTTTAGTATTAAATAATTGTACAAAATACTTTGTCAAAAAAAAGTGTAGAACACAAAATAAGAAAGTTAGTTAAAAAAAACTAAGATTATGAATGGATTTGTTTAGGTTTTTTTTTTTTTTGCTATTAATAAAAACATATTTGATGCATGTTGAGAGGCAAAATTTTAGAATAGATTTGTTGCAAACCTAAAAAGCATTATGGAGGGAAAAAATTAGGGGTCAAGGTTTTTTTAAGAGAAACACGATTTAGGGTTTGATATATATAGTCAAGTTATGATGGAAATTAGGGTATTATATAAGTCTACAAAATATTGTCAAAAAAAAAAGATGCATTTTTTTGGTATCAAAGAAGTGTATAAAAAAAAGGAAGAGGATAGGAACGATGCATTTTTTTAGTATTAAATAATTGTACAAAGTATTTTGTCAAAAAAAAGTGTAGAACACAAAATAAGAAAATTAGTTGAAAAAAAAACTAAAATTAATAAGAAGAAAAGAAAAAAAATATATGTAGAAGTCTATCAATATGGTTAGTTTTTTTTTTTTTTTTAATTTTTGCTATTTATGAATGGATTTGTTTAGGCTTTTTTTTTTTTTTTTTTGCTATTAATAAAAACATATTTGATGCATTTTGAGAGGCAAAATTTTAGGATAGATTTGTTACAATCCTAAAAAGCATTATGGAGGGAAAAAATTAGGGTTAGACTTAACAAAATTAATAAATAAGGATTAATAAATAAAGATGCAATTTTAGAGCCAAAATCCTTATTTATTAATTTTGTTAAGTCTAACCCTAATTTTTTCCCTCCATAATGCTTTTTAGGTTTGTAACAAATCTATCCTAAAATTTTGCCTCTCAAAATGCATCAAATATGTTTTTATTAATAGCAAAAATAAAAAAAAACCTAAACAAATCCATTCATAAATAGCAAAAATTAAAAAAAAAATGTTAACCATATCGATAGACTTCTACATATATATTTTTTCTTTTCTTCTTATTAATTTTAGTTTTTTTTTCAACTAACTTTCTTATTTTGTGTTCTACACTTTTTTTTGACAAAATACTTTGTACAATTATTTAATACTAAAAAAATGCATCGTTCCTATCCTCTTCCTTTTTTTTTATACACTTCTTTGATACCAATAAAATGCATCTTTTTTTTTGACAATATTTTGTAGACTTATATAATACCCTAATTTCCATCATAACTTGACTATATATATCAAACCCTAAACCGTGTTTCTTAAAAAAAAAACCTTGACCCCTAATTTTTTCCCTCCATAATGCTTTTTAGGTTTGCAACAAATCTATCCTAAAATTTTGCCTCTCAACATGCATCAAATATGTTTTTATTAATAGCAAAAAAAAAAAACCTAAACAAATCCATTCATAATCTTAGTTTTTTTTAACTAACTTTCTTATTTTGTGTTCTACACTTTTTTTTGACAAAGTATTTTGTACAATTATTTAATACTAAAAAAATGCATCGTTCCTATCCTCTTACCAAACCCTAAACTGTGTTTCTCTAAAAAAAACCTTAACTCGTGGTAAATTTCACACACATCACAAGAATCATATCTATTGATATTTAGAGGTTTGCAAATGGAACGACGTGACCTTACAACTTTCCTCTCATACCACTGCTTAACTGGTAACTTTTTGATCATACACCTGAATTGTCGGCAGCGATACGGTCAAGAGGGGAAATAGTTTTAACAGTTGCTTCGAGTGGTATAGCTGCATTATTAATACCAGGAGGTAGAACCGCACATTCGAGATTTGGCCTTCCCTTTATTATCGATGAATGCTCCACGTGTAATGTCAAACCTAATACCCCGTTGGCTCAGTTGGTAGTCCAAGCAAGATTAGTAATATGGGACGAGGCTCTGATGATGCACAAATTTTACTTTGAAGCACTTGATCGTTCTTTCAGAGACGTTATGAAGGAGGTGGACAAGAGAAACAAATACATCCCTTTGTACCTGTAATTCCTAAAAGCACAAGACCAAAAATCGTTCATGCTATTATCAATTCTTCAAAACTATGGAATTATTGTGAGGTTCTTACCTTGACTAAGAACATGAGGCTTTTGTCTGGTGCGTCAGTAGTAGACATGGAGAAAAAAAGACAATTTTCAGAATGAGTTTTAAGTATAGGCGATGGACGAATATGGGAAGACAATGAAGTGGACAAGACCATTGCTATTCCGTCAGATTTGCTCATAGAAAGCGCAGGAGATCCTCTTGCTGCTATTGTTGAAAGCACGTATCCTAACATCTTGGAGAGCATGAGTGACATAGGTTACTTTCAAAATAGAGCTATATTGACAACAAAAAATTCCATAGTCGAGAAGATCAACGACTATATGTTGGACATGGTTCCAGATGAGGAGAAGGTTTATTTGAGTTATGATTCACCTATTCATCGTAACTTAAACGATGATCATATTGACAATGTTCATACACCTGAATTCCTCAACACCATCACTGCTTCTGGACTTCCTAATCACAAATTAAGGTTAAAGGTTGGTGTGCCAGTTATGTTGTTGAGAAATATAAATACACGATATGGATTATGCAATGGAACCAGATTGGTTATCACTAGGATGGGAAGATACGTCATTGAGGGGAGGGTCATTTCCAGAAGTAATGTTGGTGAACAGGTTTTTGTATCCAGGTTATCTATATCGCCTTCAGATGTCAGGATTCTCTTTAAGTTTCAACGAAGACAATTCCCTTTCTCTGTATCATTTGCAATGACAATTAACAAAAGTCAAGGACAATCACTTAAACATGTTGGTGTATATCTACCAACACCTGTAATTTTTCACAGACAGTTGTATGTTGCTGTTTCAAGAGTTACATCCAGAGAAGGACTAAAGATATTGATCACGGATGAAGATGGTGAAGATACCAATGCGACTTCTAACGTCGTATATGATGAAGTATTTCGCAATCTGCGATGAAACAACATGCCAATTTACTAAAAATTTCATATTCCCATACCGAATTATTGATAGGATTACCGAATTTTCTTTTATAATATTTTTCAGATTTTATACATTTTATGGAGCGTTTTATTTTGTCTACTCTGGATTATCATCTGTTATTTTTTCACCGTTACCAATTATATATTGCATTTTATTATCCGTATGTCATTTCTTTAGCAATAAACCCGTGCGGGCACGGGTCCAGTTTCTAGTTTTAGGATAGAGTTGTTGCAAACCTAATAAGGGATTAATGAAGGAAAAAAATTAGGTTAAGTTGTTGCAGACTTAACAAAATTAATAAATAAGGATGACACATCATTAGAAGTGTTCACAAGAATCCTAGCTATTTTTGTCAAAAAAAAATAAAAATCCTAGCTATTCCAAAGTTCATAAATTTAAATAAGGGTGTTGTCAGTGACGGATCCAAATTTTTTGAATAGTGGGGACACTGTATATAAAAATTTGTAGCATTAATAATTGTCATATATGATTATTCATATTATGGAAACTTTGAATGATATGTCTCTATAAAAAATAACAACAATCATAAGTCATCCCCTACTTGATTCGCATCTAACTCTTAATAATAGTTCGAGATATATGATGATAAGTATAGGCCAAGAGAGAAATAATTTGGGATAAATGTGATCTATGGTGTGAAAATGTCAACTATTCATACATTGTACTACCAAAAAATTTGTTTCTAAAATTTTTGTGTAGGCACAAGCCCACACAAAAATTGTTTCAACCTGCATCCGTCTCTGGGTGTTGTTAACGAGTGTCCGAGCATTTTTTAAGCTTTTTAAATTAAATAATATTTCTTTAAAAATGTCAAATTGCTCAATTTTCAATGTACTTTATTACACAAACTTTTATAAAAATTACAATTTAAAATCTTTAACTAGTGTCTAAACCATTAGTTAACATTTCATTTTAAATAATTTGTGATTGAATAATTCAATAGTGTATTAATGATATCTTTATATATACTGTGAATGTATATCAACTAAAATGGTAAAAGTTTTCAGTTTAGTAATAAGAGTTTGATATACAAACTTAAACGACGAAATTCAAATTCTATCGAAGACGATTAAAGAATAGTCACCAATACTATTAATTAATAAATAATAATTTCCCTATTCCAAAAAAACATGAGTGAATAGTTTTTTTTTAAGAAACTAAAATGAAATATATCAATCAAAACTTAGTCTCTTAAACATAAGGAGTGTCAGAGAAGAACTAAGGTAGAAGAAATATTTGTACATCAGGTTAACGATGGAAAAAAAAAACGATATAGCCATAATGCAGGGACGCTTAAAATACATAAGCTAAAATAAATTAGGTGATAACTCCCAAATATAAATGGGGATTAGGCCACCATATGTGATAATTAAAAGCAAAATTATGATGATTTGTCTTCAACCACCAGAAGAAAAATACTTAGTAGCACTTGTATGAGATGGTAAAATACCTTTTTTAATTTAACTAGAGGTCATGCGTTCAAATACATCCAGTTTAACTAGAGATAATGAGTTTGAATCCACCGAGGTGACACAACACCCTTATAGAATTTGCGAAATAGCAAAAAAACAAAAAACTTGAAGCTAATAAGCGCTTTTCACTTTAACTCCTCCGTTAGTTTTCACCATTTGAGAGTATGATGTGACCGTTAACTATCCGATACCACGTATTTTGAACACTATTTCACATGACACAGGTATTTGCATATTTTTTGGAAGAAAAAAAATGCTTGACTATTTTTTTTCAACGGTAACATAACCTTACATACCTTTTTTTTTTTTTTTTTGAGCAAAACATAACCTTACATACCTAGAACTATATACATGTTTATTATTGAATGAATCTCAATAGTTTTAGAATCAATGAGAACCAATTAATCAAAATATAGTCAACGAGGCAATCAATTTCATGGAAACTCAACAACATAGGGCCTGTTTGATTGTGTTTTCAGTTTTAGTCTTTTAAAAGCATTTTGTAAATCAGTTTTTAGAAAATATTTTTAAGAAGAAAATAAAATAAATCTTGTTTGGTAATCTTATTTCTAAAAAGTGTTTAAGAGATGAGAAAATAATAAAATAAATTCTGCCACTTATTTAAGATAATGCCATTAATGAAAATTTAACACTTTTATGTGTTTTTA
Source organism: Medicago lupulina (assembly GCA_958299785.1). NCBI lineage: Eukaryota > Viridiplantae > Streptophyta > Magnoliopsida > Fabales > Fabaceae > Medicago > Medicago lupulina. Next base: position 67,131,272 of record OY283139.1, read on the forward strand.
GTTTTGGAAACTGAAAACGGAAAAGCAAAACACCGTTTAGGGGAGCAGATTCTCTCATGTGACTAGAGAGTCTAGTGAGATCTCAACTATTTATTTTTCACTACTCTATATGGAACTCTCAACATTGAAGTAATTGAATGATATTGATGTCTACTGCACTCTCTCCATTAAAAATTTCAGTGGAGGGAATCTGCCCTCACTATTTAGCAGTTTTGGTATTTCAGTCTTATATTCTTTTGGCTAAAGTGTATGTTTGGCCCCAGTGGCGGAGCCAGAAATGTTGAATAGTGGGGGCAATGTATATATAAATTTGTAACATGGTCACCCTAGCAGGGTCATCTTGAACAATTTAAACGCCGATCTACAATACTAATTTAGAGATTGATACCGATTTAGAATAGTCATTTTAATCTCTAAATTTATGATATGTTTTCACTAAAATATTTGAAATTTATCAAAACTATAAACACTTCTTCAAATGGTTTTTTATTATTCATTGTATAGACCAAATTGATTAGCGAAAAATATATTTAAGGATTAAATTAACTAACTAAAGACACATTTAAAAATTAGCATGACTAATAAAAAACAAAGTTTGTTTTTGTAATTTTAATAGAAAGGTTGATAACCCATTTTGATTCAAAACCTTGTAAGTTTTTCATAATATATAATTACATTATTATCATATATTAATTATTAAGGAAAACGACACCAACATAAAAGAAGATGTTGAAATATACAGCCAAATGTTTTTGTTTAATAGGTTCCATAACATCTGTATGGAAGGTTGATAAAACCTTTTTTTTTAGTAAATATAATAAGTAAATAATATTTATATTAGTGTATATATGTAACGTAATTGGACATGGTATATATTAGTGTATATATTATTAGTCTATATATTAGTGTATATATGCATGAAATTAGGATGCTATGGAAAACTTTGTGGGGGCACAAGCCCACATAGTGTTATATGTGGCTCCGCCACTGTTTGGCCCCCTATATTTCAAAAGGTTGCGATTTTGACCCTCTATGAAAAAAATGACAAAAGTGACCCCCTATGTTTAGGGAAATATGCTCTTCTGACCCCTAACATAAGGGAAATATGATCTTTTGACCCCTTATCTTCTCAAAAAGTTGCGATTATGACCCCTTTTTTGGGACACGTGGCGTTTTCTCAGCAATTTTGAAATGAAAGGGGCCAAAATTGTAATTTTTTTAAATAGGGGCCAAAATCGCAACTTTTTGAAACTTAAGGGGTGAAAAGTGCACTTTAGCCTATTCTTTTTCTTTGTTGCAAAGGCATTGTCTGTCATTGTTATTTTTTAGGCTTAATTGCAGTTTTAACCCCCTAAGAAAAAAAACTACAAAACGGCCCCCTAAGTTTTGTATCTGTAACAATTTTGGTCCCCCAAGACCAAAAATAAAATAAAAAAATAACACGTGACCAAAACTGCCACAAATGCAAAACTTAGGGGCCGTTTTGTAGTTTTTTTTCTTAGAGGACCAAAATCACAACTTTGTGAAAGTTAAGGGTTTAAAACTGCAATTAAGCCTATTTTTTTATGCTACATACTTATTTTGGAGCTTTACTTTTAGATGATTAAGATTAAGATAATAAAAGAAATAAGACCAGTGCAAGATTTCAGCATTAATTTTATGTGTTATGTTTTGCAGAATGAAATAGTTATGGATGAGAGGAATACAAAACCATATAAATTTTTAGTCTTTGTAAATTAACAACTATTATTACAGTGTGTAACTAACTCTATTTTCTAATTAGTTAATGCCGTGTATCAATAATTTCTATATGAATCTAGTGTTGTATGTCAAGTCATTGATGTAGCCAACCTCGTGTAGCATGGAGAAAATGCATTTAATTATTGTTCTTGATGTACTACAGCTTGTGAGACACTTGTTGTTGGAAACATTGTGTCAATCCTACATTCATTACAAACCTTCCTGAGATAATGAATCCTCTAGGAAAGTATCACGAAACGAACCCAGGCTTGAATGGACATTTTGAATAGTTTGTTAACAAATTTCGGGTAATATCCCGACATTTAGGTGATTGGTGTTTAAAAAATATGGATTCAAGTTTCTGACTTCTGATCATTGTTTTATTTTTTACTTTTTAGCTTTGTGATGGGTGTTCTGAATTTGATGATCAACTCAAGGTAATAAGATATGATATTGCTGCAATATGCTAAAATAATTATGCTGGACTAATGTCTAACCCTATAACTTCTAATATCTTTAGTCTCCCCTGGCTCTGGACTAACAGTTGCATGCTTTAACTTTCCTTATCTGTTATACAAAACTTGTAAAGGAAGTATTTTAAACAAATTTCAAATTTTTTTGGACATGCATCCCCTTGTGTTTCTCAAACGTTGGAATGCCATTTAACTCATTCCACAAGAATTGTAACAATAATTTAAATACATGCTGCAGTAATTCTCCCAACTTGATGCAAGACATTAGCATGTGTCGATTTACCAACGTTCAGAATCCCGGTTAGCATGATCAATTCTCTTCAGTTTTCCCCCCTGGCGCTGTAAAAGCAAACGTGTTCATTAGTAAATTAGTTCATGAACCTATAAAATCAAAATTGATAGCTTTTTGTTTTCCTATCTTAAATCTTAAATTAAATTAGAACATCGTAGTCAATACCGATTTGCTTAGAATGTTATTTCCACGCTTAAAAAAAATGCATTGACATGAGAGAAGATACACAAAGCAAAAGAAAACAACAAAGAACTATAAAATGGAAGAGGGAGAGAAAAAAACCATAAGGAATAGCAATTAGCAACAACTAAGTACAAATACAAACAATTTTCTGTACTTAGATTGCACTTAAATTGCCTCACTAAAGTAAAGAAACCCCCATCATTATAATACTACTTTTGTGTATTACACACAAAACCATGGTCACATCATCCACATACATGACATATACATACACAGATTCATTATAACTAACATAAAATGTCAGCTCTTAATTAATTCAAATCAATTTGAACATGAATTGTAATGTACACAACTGCAAGATTCAAAATTGCAGACTAGGCTCCATGTCCTTTAACAATGTATAGAGTTAGAACAAAGCCAAATAGCATGAAATCTGCAAAAGATCATTCATTCCTGAGACTCTTCAAAAGAGCTCGCCAAAAAGGAACTTATAATAGATTACCTGTTTAATGCTCTCCACAAGATATGCAGCTCCTTTCCTAAAAAATTCATCCATACCTGGTCACAGAATTTTAAAAAGAAAAATATATAGATAACCAAATTCATAAATTAATAGTATGGTTTGGGAATTTAGTCTGTGTCTCATTATTGGTCACTCTAATTTGCTTAGTTCACTCCAGAGCTTCTCAATATAAGTTGATTACTCTATTGTGTAAACACAACTTTTCCCATCAAATTTCAGTTTCATCTCTTATCACTTTCTCTCACATTACATTCCTCTCCTTCCATGTTTTACATACAATTTTGTGGTTCCGGACAACAATATGTTGCTTCATGGCTTTCTTAATGAGGAGTTCCCCGAGGAAGTAAACAATAGACATGGATGCAACCTCCCAATGGCTATCCAACCAATTCAAGGGAAGAACATTGTTTGTAATATTGAACAAATCCCTTTATTAGACTGTGGCAAGCTTCTAGACAATGGTTCAAAAAGTTAAGTTCGACTTCAACTTAGCTACAATGGCGCAAGGCCAAAAATTTGACATACTGGTCTACATATAAAGCCGCGTGCCACCATCCTTCACAAATTGGCCACGTCGCTTTTCCTAAAATCCACCACTGATATCCCCCATGGCCAATATTGGAAAACACTGGTCAACTAAGAATCCCGAAATCCTATTCTGATCACTCCTCACTCCTTTTCTCCAGGGGATCGAGTCTCAAATCTACTCATCGTCTTATGTCTGAATTAATTCAAATCAAAACTTTACATTCCTATGTCTGAACTAAACAGTTCGGGAGGGTATTTAAGTGTCAGTTAAGTTACATTCCTATGTCTGTATAGCGTAGCAAATGTTGTGTCACACAACTTATTTTCATTCCTGTATAAATTACATTTCTATATGTAAAAAAAAATAAAAAATATAGTTAAGTTAGTTATTAGTTACATGTTCTTGGACTTTAATCGGATTATATGCACGACTATTAAAAAAAATAATAATTCTATTATGAGTTTCAAAATATGTGCCCTTAGGATATATGTTGCATTTGCCATTTATTAATTTGTTTGAAGTAAGGAAGTTAATTTTCTTACAATGTGAATCATTGCTCTTCATCTTGCCTTTGTTGATTGCACTTCTGAAGTCAGCACTTTTAAAGAACCAAAGTTAGAGAATATTTCTTTTTGGTTCAAAAGGCTTATTTGGCTAACATTATAGGTTGAATATGCTTACTGCTCAACTATTCCTTGATGTTCATTTCTGTTTTGCCACATTCGCTGCTTTTTTTTTTCCTTGGCAACTTCTTGTGCTGCCTTGCATTTTGATTAATATGACTTTTTTTGAAAAAAAATAAAATACATGTACATAATTAAAATAAAAGTAAGCTCAATTTCATTCAAAGGTTAGTGTCTCGATGAATATTCTATAAGTACATCTATTAATATTCTTTGAACTTTAAGTTAAGTCTGACTTTGATAAACTTTCAAAATCCAACTCATTTGAACTTTTTATAAAGAAAAATGTATTCTGGAAAATAATTATTTGATTTAATTTTATTGGAAAGAGATATTCTATCGTACATATGATGAATTATAAAGAGATATTCTGTCGGATGCATTATAACTTTCTTTTGGGGGATCCCATTGCACGAGGAGATGGTGAATCCACTTTTAGGGACCTCTTTTTTTCATAGTCAAAAGAAGGTCACAACATTCCCTTGTTTTCCAAGTCAACTCACCCTTTGCATGAAACAAGAACTATTCTATACAAAAAGCTTTGTGATGAAATTTATTGATGCCTTGGAAAATACGACAAATCCCAGCTGCTACAAAGGAGAAATTTTATTACGTCGTTTATGGTGGATTAATGTTACAAAGGAGAAATTGCTTCAATTTTGACAATGATAGATATCATCATCTTTAATATAGCGGTTAACAATGTATGGTCTTTTTGGTGTTTGTTGTTTGGGTTTGGGTTTTTTTTTTTTTTTTTGGTTTAGCTGTTTTTTTTATGCGGTGTAATTTTTAATAATATGTTGTTAAAAAAAAAATAGAGGTTCATGTTATCATCAATTGTTGAATTCACAGACAAAAAGACAATGATATATGTAGGGAAAAACTTGATCACGGGATTATCACGACGATAAAACATATATTTTGCCTCGAGATGAATAGCATCTCCAAAAAAAAACCATTGTTTATTTGTGTTATATGTAAGATGTGTTTATTTGTAATACAAAATGACAGGTGATCCGATTCATATATATATTATATTAAATTTTTATATTGAGTCTAACATATTCTTATAAATTGCCTTTTGCGGTGAGTGATTTTACTTATAAATAGTAGCAATTTGCTATTTATCATTTTAATATTTTATATGATAGAAAATTTAGTAATTTAGAGTTCAAAGAATACTAAAAAAAATTACATATATTTTCTCCAAGTTCCACTTTTTTAGTATTGATTCAACATAGACCATATACATTTTCTTTCTCTATATCTATACACGTCGCCATGGCTTGATGCCTCTATGAGATATTTGTGAAATGGAGATGGCTATTAGGTGGTCCACTAGAACAATGAATTTGTAATTTTATTAATCCTTTCTAAAAGAAATCTAAGTAAATTAACTCGTATTTTTTAAAATGAAATACAAGCAAAAATCAACATATTCTGTTTTGTGATTAATATCTCTAGGCTATCCATAATTCAACTTAACATTTTATATCTTGAATGACTTTATTTTAATGATCTTACATATTAGTCATAAGTCATGGCGGGTCCAAATATATAAGCAACACCAATTAGACTTAGAAACTCTCCAAAGTCCAACTTCTATCAACATAGTGTTTTCCTCACCTGCTATGTTTCACTTGATCACAGGATACTTGGACGACACATACTTTGGCATAAATCTTCTGCAAAGTGCTTTATGTTAGGAGATCCACATTGAGTATAGATACAAAATGGTCAACGTGATACTAAGTCATGCGACTCTCATTTAATTAAGCGGTTTTTTAATTGGACTCTCTTTGTGAACTTAAATCCTAACAGCTCATTTATCGCACACGGACGATGCATCACCATACGCTGTTGAGCAAGTGAGGATGAATGAAACGATGGTTACAAAGTTAGGAAAACATGACATCCATGAGAGATAAGGGAAGAAAAAAAAAGAAGCTAAAACGCTAATATAATTAATAAGTATTATAAAATTGATACAAATGTGAAAGATAGTTATTACAACCAAACCCTAACTACTACTACCTTTGTGACTACTAATTACATTTCTATTAGCCTCCCGCAAGATGGAAGGTGTTCAAACACTTACAACCTGGATGTTCATTACAATCGCATATCAAATCAAATGAACATTCGAGTAGAAGTGTCATGAAATACTTCGGCTAAAATCAAAGGCATAGGGCGAAAACTTAACCACCTAGCAGAAACTATATGTCAAAATTTAACCACTTGGCAAAATCACATGAACAAAGGTATTCATACATAACCATCTAAGGCAGAAGTAGCACAACTGAACCGCCATTGACAGAAGCTGAAATCAATCCAACTGATCAGAACAATCCGTAACTCCGCCTACAACAGCCTACTCCGATCACTGCCAAGGTCCTATTTCAGATCACATAATCATTCTGAAACATGTTAATAATTGTACTATTAATGTGTGCTTTGTTTTTCTTAATCTTATAGTTTATACATACTTTTCTTTGTTATAATTTTGGTTCATTCCCACATTAATTTGCTACTTTTTCTCCATACTCCAACAACACTTACAATGAGTGTGAATGAATCCACAGTTAATTGACAAGAATACACAAACATTGGTTGGTTGGTTTGCAACAAGGCAATGTTAAAGCAATATTGCACGTATAGTGCTGAAGTCAAAGAAAGAAACCAAGAGGAATGGGCCAAAGAATCTGGAATATTGATGATTAAGAATGCAAGAATGATATTCCATATATTAAGTCAACAAAGTCTTCAAGCTAGACAGCAAGGGAAGCATGGACAGAGAGATAAAAGAAAACGGGTGCAAAGAGAGAATATTCAGAATTCAATTGAATGGAATCTTTCATTTATGCAAGTTGGAACAATTGTACCCTTGGACTTGCTCTATAAATACCATCTCACTCCTACTATTAACCTCAAATCCAATTCTTCTCTACTTTCTAGTATTTCATAAGAAGATTAGTAAAACCAGTTTAAGGAATTATGGATTGCAGATTTGAGACTGCAGAAACTCGCAGGTTTTCTTTCTTTCTTTCTTTCTTTTCTTTTCCGCGTCATATAGGCACATTCTAGCACACACTTGTATAAGCCATAGTTTTAACTTCTAAGTTTATGTCCACGACCACAATATTGAATGCAATATTAAGGTTTGCAGCGTAACTGCAACTACGGCCATGTATATGCATAATTTTTTTCTTTACAAACAGAGAATTATATTATTCTTAGTCTAAGGAGTATTTCAAACCTAACAACAAAAAAATCAATGTCCATATGTATTAAACTGTGCATGTGCATCTTAACTAGAATAAAAATGAAACTAACATATATAGGTTTTATATATTAATATTAATATTACGATATATAGGAACAAGTGTGCAGCATGCTACAGGCAGTTCAACAAAGTGGAGCACCTAGTGGATCACATGAAGATCTCTTACCATTCTGCTCATGAACCAACCTGTGGTATTTGCAGGAAACACTGCAGATCCTTTGAGTCTCTAAGGGAACATCTTATAGGTAATTAATCTCTTATCAAATATTTTATTGATTATAAGTTTGTGACAATTAATATAATCTGTATGCTTTTCTAGGTCCATTACCAAAACAAGAATGCAGAGAAATCTTTGCCAACAGAGGGTGCAAATTTTGCTTGAAAGTCCTTGACAGCCCTAACTCTCGCCGGATCCACCAACAAAAGTGCCAACTCTCCGGATTAAGTGTATATATCAACTTAGTTCTCATTTAATTAATTTGGAACTTGAATTAACAGATATTTATGCATCATGGATACACAGTTTAAATAAGTGTTTGTAACATAAACATTTATGTTATTTTTATAACAAAAGATAAAATATAGTCAAACATTTGATATATACAGCGGGCAGGAGGTAAGAAGAAAAAGAAGGTCTTTTTTCACGGACTAAAAGACTGAGTTGGTTGAAGATTTCATGGGATTATTCCAATACTTACTGAGAACTAGTACACCACCTATAAGCTGTCATAAACCATCTTGAAGAACTTATAAAAATAAGCTGAAAACAGCCTCATGGATAGGTCATATACATGATATTTCAATAAGTTTTCCAAACAGTCTCACTAGTGTTAGATAGTCTCAAATGAACTAATCCATATTCTAGCTATATATGATATTTCAAACATCTAAATTATAGTTACTAAGCAAGATTTACTATGTTAAGAGTAACTTTTGAGGTAAGTCATTTTGACTCTTATATTATTTATATAGGGAATATGTGGTCGCTTTTCGAACTTGGGAATTCGTGATAATTTGTCAATTGGTGGGGGAAGAGGACCACAAGTAGTTGCACTAGCTTGCAAAATGGTGGGAGGTGGAAGTGATGGCTCATTGGATCTATGTGCAAGAGTTTGCTTAATAGATGAATATGAGAATATCATCTTCCATTCTTATGTCATTCCACCAATTCCAGTCACAAATTACAGGTATGAGACAACAGGTATTAGACATGAATATTTAAGGGATGCAATGCCATTGAAAGTAGTTCAAAGGAAGATTCAAGATTTTCTTTGTAATGGAGAACCTATTTGGACAATTCGGTCAAGAGGTGGAAAAGCTAGGATTCTTGTGGGTCATGGTTTAGATCATGACCTTGCATCTTTGCAAATTGAGTATCCAACACCAAAAATGAGGTAATTATATTCACTAATACATCATACATACTTGAGCTAGCATATTTAGGTTGAATATGAGTTTTAAGATTTCCTTCTCTTAAATTCAACGACTCTCTACGGCAACTGCGTCATGTGCAATGCTGCAGAGGATCCAAAAGTCGATAGCTTGCTACCTCATACATCTCAAAGTTGGACCCTCTGCAACTGCAATACCGTGTTGCATTCGTAGAGGATCCAATTTCATATATTTACATATTATAATATATGTTCATAAATTGAGAAACACTTAGCTTGCACCTTTAATTAAGGTTAATAATCTATATTTTTGTTTCTAAATTTTAAGAAATCAATAACAAATATGGATGACATAGATCAAATAGAGCTGCAAAAATCAACAATTCATTAAATAAATATATATTTACAATGAATTTGTATATATTTATGATTAATGATGTCTACAGGGACACTGCAAAATACCCTCCACTTATGAAAACCAGCAAGCTCAGTAACTCACTCAAGTACTTAACACAAGCATATCTTGGGTAAGTATAATCTATATAAAAGTTTAATTTTGATATATAGTCCGTGTAAAACATTTTACACTTTCAAAAATTACAACTAATCATAAATACGACTTTTAAAATAGTCTTAACTAAAAGAAAATATATTTAATGATATAATTGATTAGTCTTATTATATATGCAGGTATGACATTCAAACAGGGATACAAGATCCTTATGATGATTGTGTTGCAGCAATGAGACTCTACATGAGAATGAGAACCCAAAATCACAGAATAGAAGATTACCCTTTGGCATCTGATCCACAAAATAGAAATAATTTTGCTTCATGGAGGCAAAGTGAGCTTGAAAGAATGAGTCCTGAACAAATGCTAGATATCTCAAGGTCTGACTACTACTGCTGGTGCATGGATCCCTGAATTTATGGTCAAACTAAGCCAAACACAGCAAATTGAAATTCATTTGTTACTACCAATTAATTATTAATATATATAGTAAGGTAAAAAATAAAGTAAACCAAACTGATGGTGTCTTTTCTACAAGTAAAAATAATTAATGAGCTGAGGTGGAGTACTACTCGTACTCTCTTTGATAGTGTTTTGTTTATACAAAAAAAGAGCTTAATATGTACTAGTTTCATTAGTTAGCATGTAATAGCTCAGTGTATTCATCTCATGCATATATATATATGACAATATTTGCTGAAAATAATGAGTAATATTCTTCATGGGGGAATTCTATTTAATTTATGTAGTTATCTAGAAAAAGTCAATGTCATTTTTTTTTTTAATAATTGAAAAACTCAATCAGTTTCCAAGCTATATGTACAAACACCAAAATATGGTGCCATTATTTTTCAAGTAGATTTTGATTACATAGATATATGGTTGATTATATTTATAATCTCCAGAGATTTATAAGGTTGACTTGGTAGCTTGATGAAAGAGTTAAATAGTAAAACGATAAAGATGATCTCGAATTTGATTTCCACCTCCAACAATAACATTAAAAATATACTAACATTTTTTTCTTTTAAATGTTTATAGTCTCCCGCTAGTGGTGGGACTATAAGTACTATCCTATTATTCAGTCTTAGACCAAAGAAAATTAAAACATGAATTTTGTTTTGCTCTCAATGTCCTAAAATAAGCTACAATTGGTCTTCCAGTTAGATTAAAACTTGATTTGGTCTATTGAACTAATCAAGTGTTAGACTCACTTAACTAATAAAATAGTAAGTTCAAAAAAAGTTCTAGAGAGGTGCAGAAGTATATTGGTAGTAAAGAGACATAATACTAAATGCATATATATTATAGAGAGAATTGTATGGAACACTCTCTTAAAGTGTGTAAAATAATCTATCTATGTGTATAGAACTCTCCCTTGAAGCCTATAGAAAGAGGGGAGATCTTGACAATTATAAACCAAGCAACTAAAATCAAGTAATTAAGAAAGCAAAGTATTCTCTCAAGCAATAGAATTGTCTTTCTCTCAAATATTCTCTCCTCCTCAGTTGCTCTCAAAAGCTCATGCTACAACCTTCTCATTTTCCAACAAAGTGACATCTGAACTTAGGTTTTAAAAAGAAATCCTTCTATAGTCATGACGAGCAATGGAGCAGCATCCTTCGAAGTTTCACTTCTCAAAGGGAATACATATGATAATTGGTGTATCAAAATGAAGGCTCATTTTAGGGCACATGATGTTTGGGATGTTGTTCAAACAGTATATAAGAAATCAGAAGACAAGGATTCCTTAACTCAAACATAGAAAAATATTTTGAAGGATTCAAGAAAGAGATAGAAGAAAGCTTTTTTCATCATCTATCTAGCACCTGATGGAGATAAGATAGGGAAAAAAAAAATCAAATGCAACATATACCAACGAGGCATAGGAGGAGTTTCATAACTCTTTGTCAAGATGAAGACAAAGTAAAGAAGGAATATCTACAAAATCTAAGAGGCGAGTTAAAATCCTTACATATGAAATAGTCTAAGTCCATTTGTGAATATTTTTCAAAACTTATCATTGTTTCAAATCAATAAAAAATAAAAGGTGAGAAGTTAGAAGATATGAGAATTATGGAAAAGATATTCCGCTTTTCAGATCTAAATTTGAGCATATCATTGTGACAATTGATCATGAAGCCATAAATTTGTAGACCATGATGATATAATAACTTCAAGGATAATCACAAGCTTATGAGGATAAGCACAAGAAGAAGTGTAACAACTCGATTTTTCGTTATTTCGTTTTTAATTATTTTATGTATGTTTATTTATGCTTGTATGTGATTATTTGTCCTTGGGTGTACTTTTCTTGGGTTTAGTGTTAGAAGGGTATTTTGGTCTTTTTGGTGAGCAAGGGTAAAATAGTAATTTTGGTCGAGGGTTAATTGTAGCGTTTTGGGTGAGGACCAATTGTTTAGTGATTTATTAGTTGGTTGTGGTAATTAGAATTAGTGTCGGTAGTTCTAGTTATTTTATTGTTAATGAGTTAGAAAACTAGTAAGTGGGATAATTAGAATTGAACCCATTTAACTATTGGCGGGTAGGCTCAATGGAGTGTGATTATATAACCCAACTTTTTGAGAGAACTAGGGTTCGGACCTTTTTCATTTCACAACAATAGAGGCTAGAGAGAGGAAGAGACTAGAGAAAGGGTTTGGAAAGGAGAGCTTGAAGAGGATAAGATTTTGGAGCAAAAGTGAAGCTTAGGTTTGGATTGTTGAAGTTAGAGGTAAGGGGGCTAGTCTTCAAACATAATCTCTTTTCTACCCATCTCTCATAAGTGCTTAAGTAAATAAGTGATTTTGTGATTATTTGGATTTGAGTATGTGAATTCATGTTTAGATGTTGATGCTATGATTGTATATGTGAATTGAATGATTAATTGTTGTTGATAATGAATTCATATGCCAAAAATCACATATGTGGGTGTGTTGTGTTTTTGTGAAAAGAGAATGAATAATGAAGTTGTGGTTTGTTGAATTTTGAATGAATTCGTGATTAATTGTTGTTGATGTTGTTTTGAAACATGTTGTTGATGAATTGGTGTAATGAGTATGCCTATTGGTGAATTGATGATGAAAGTTGTTGTTGTTGTTGAACATTTATGAAAGTTTGGTGAATTATCCTTGAAGTTATTATATCATCATGGTCATAGTCAAATACCATTCACAAAGAGGTCTAGTTTGAGTGTAGTATCGCGTATCAACTAAATTCAAGACTGCTCTTGGTTTAGCCACCGCACTACGTCCTAAAAAGGCCAAGATGGGTTAGGTGATCTAAAGGTCCTCAACGTTTAGCGGACTTCAAAAATAATAACGCCTATCACGACTGCTCATGACGACGTAATATTACTTTCGAAAGGCCTACGTTAAGTGGAGTTATATCACATGCACACATATCACAAGACCGCTCCTGGTATGGCACTATGATTGTACCCCGTCCTATCTTATATTTCACTCAAGCCCGGGTGTAGGACTTATTACCTCACCCCTCACGAAGAAAGGAGAAAGAAGAAGGAGAACATATATACAAGTATTTCCATCTTTTATTTTTTGTTTTTGTTAAGAAAATTATAGCACGAAAATTTAAACAAAGTCAAGTTAGGCTTAACCCTCGAATTAGTCTCCAGTGAAGTCGCCATTTCTGTTGCGTCATTTTTTGGAGATAATGGCTATTTGATTAGCTTTTGACTCACTAAATTATTTCACGACTTTGATTTAAAAAAGATTTGAATTTGATGGGGTCCGGGGGTTGGTTACACAAAGGGAAGGTGTTAGCACCCTTTATGTTCGTAGTACTCTACGAGAACCTTTCGACTTTATTTTATTTTTTGTGCTATAACTTGCTTATTTTTGTTTAAAAGAAGGAATTTGAAAATAGAGATTAAAAGAAAAGAAAGAAGCCTATTATCTACATTTTTTATTGATTCGGAAGGACTAAGTCCTTTGCTTACGTACCCGTGAGGGATCAGAACCTCGTAGTTCGGGGTAAAAATTTCGTTTGATTGATTTTGTGTTTTTTATTAAGATTTTGAAAAAAGGTTTTAAAAATAAAAAGCCAAGTGGCAAAGTAAATTGGTTTGTATTTTTTATATTAAAAGAAAGATGACTCAAAGTAGAATTAAAGTTGATTTGAAATTTGATTAAGAAAGAAAATAAAAAAGAAATCGCTCGATTTGTGAATCGAGGTTTATTGTGAAAAATGTTTTTGTGATTTTTGTTATTTGAATGTTTTTGTTGTTTTTTGATTAAATTAAAACTAACGGAGCAAGAAAATAAAACGTAGGTATTTCGTGGTGACGTTGGATCACCACAAAAACCTTTAACCTAAACTAGAGAAAAAATAAAACACACGCACACATGCATGAAATTACATTAAGCCTAACTCTACATTCTACGGTCTGCGGGAAAATAAATAACAGAAAAATAAATAATTTACATAAAGACTTAATTTACATTCTAACATCAGTACGATAATAAATAAAAAATGACAAAAATTAAATATGCATGTGATAGTTATGATAATTAAAATAAAAATACGGAATTAAAATAAAGAATATAAAAATGCATGTAAAAGAAAAAAATACAAAATAAAGGGACTGGGGGGTGTAAGCAGTAAATAAGGGGGTGCAGTAAGTAAAAAAACAGTTAACGGGCATAGGAACAGGCTGGGGAATTGGGCTTAAGGAAATAAACCGAACCAGTCTGATTCAAGTGAACGGACCGGTTCAGTTGCAGTATAAATATGGGGTAGCCCGGTTTTTCTCATTTTTTCTTCCCCTTTCTCTCTCTTACCTTCTCTCTAGAGAGAGAAGCTCTCTCCTCTCTCCTCCTTCGGTCTTCTTCTCCGGCGAGAAGGTGAGGGGTTCCGGCGGCGGTTGGCCGGTACAGCGGCGCCAGCGCGCCGGAACCCTAAACGTTATTATTTTTAAATTTTTGTTTGTTCTATTCTCTTCTACTTCTCTCCCTCTATGTTCTTTTTTACTTAAATCAAACAAAAACTACAATATACAGCCTAGATCTGATTTTTTTTTTTTAAAAGGGAAAAAAAAAGAGAGAGAAAAAAAAGTACTACCTTTCTGTTTGGTTTGCTGTCTGTGAGGAAAAAACCCGTCTGTTTGTTTTGCTGTCTAAGAAAAACCTTCCGTTTGGTTTGCTGTTTGTGCCAAAAAAACCTTATGTTTGGTTCGCTGTCTGAGAAAAACCTTTTGTTTGGTTTGCTGTTTTTGCGAAAAACCTTCTATTTGATTTACTGTTTGTGCGAAAATTGGTGTTTGGCTGGCTGTTTGTGCGAAAATTGGTACTTGTGATGTTGACGCAGGTTATGAACGAAAGTGAGCCTCTGAGAATTGGTTTTTGTGAATTTAGGCCGTAACATTGGGTTGATGGTTGATGAATGATGGTGTCGTGATGATGTTGTGTATTGCAGATTTTTGTGATGAATTCGGCCTATGAATTTGTCGTTGAAAATTGACCCCCATTTGATGTGTGTGCAGGCTTGCTTTTATAGTGTTGAATTTGTGTTTAAGGTTTGTTTTAAAAGAACACAAAACATGGCTTTTGATTGTAACAAATTGCAGATAACAGCTGTTTCGGATTTGGATTGCATTATTGGACTTATCATGATTTTTTGGACAAAAATAAAATAAAATGAAAGAAAATAATGACTAAAGAGAAAACAAAAATAAAATAAAAAAGGTAAAAGAAATTAAAATTACAATTGAAATTAAAATTAGAAGATTAAATAAAAGATGGAAATTTTAAAAGATAAAATTATAAATGAGAGAAGAGGGCCCGAATCAGAACAAAAATGAGGTATTTTAAAATACCCCTCTGCCGAAATTTTGTCTGAAAAGTTGGAGATTATTCAAGGCTAAATGACGCGTGTCAGTGATATCTTAGGTCAAAAATTGGGGTATGACAGATGTCCCTATTTAAGTTTCTTCGTCTGGAGATTTGAAGATGAAATCTTTGATTCGACTAGTCGAAGAGACTTAAATACAAAGTACACCATTTTTGACCTAAGATGCTATAAATGCTTGTGATGCAATTATGAATGCAAGACGGCGAAGACATTTTGACTGGGAAGAAACCACAATGGGATACCTGAATTCGTTGAGAAAGGGATCCGACTCCGCTAGGGGATAATGTAGTTTCACTAGGGAAAATGGTGGTGTACTATTGTATTGATTTGGAATGATAGTTTAATGGAGACACCTCTTGACCAAACATACTGGGGATGACACTTGAGAGAATGACAGGTAAACACAAGTTGTCCGTTGTTTGGGACTGACCATTCAAAAATGATAAAAAGGTAAACTCAAGTTGTCCATTGTTTAGGACTAACCACTTGAAACAAGACGAAAGATAAACTCAAGTTGTCGATTGCTTAGGACTAACCACTTGACAAAAAGTAAATTCAAGCTGTCCATTGTTTAGGACTAACCACTTGAAACAAGACAAAAGATAGACTCAAGCTGTCCATTGTTTAGGACTAACCACTTGACAAAAGGTAAATTCAAGTTGTCTATTGTTTAGGACTAACCACTTGAAACAAGACAAAAGGTACTCAAGTTGTCCATTGTTTAGGACTAGCCACTTGAAACAAAGACAAAGGAAAATTCAAGTTGTCCATTGTTTAGGACTAACCACTTGAAACAAGAAAAAAGAAGATTCTCAAGCTGTCGGTTGTTTAGGACTAACCACTCGACTCAAGCTGTCCATTGTTTAGGACTAACCACTTGAAACAAAGACAAAAGGAAAATTCAAGCTGTCCATTGTTTAGGACTAACCACTTGAAACATGATAAAAGGTAAACTCAAGTCGTCAATTGTTTAGGACTAACCACTTGAAACAAGATAAAAGGTAAACTCTAGTTGTCCATTGTTTAGGACTAACCACTTGAAACAAAGACGAAAGGTAAACTCAAGCTGTCCATTGTTTAGGACTAACCACTTGAAACATGATAAAAGATAGACTCAAGTTGCCCATTGTTTAGGACTAACCACTTGAAACAAGACGAAAGATAAACTCAAATTGTCCATTGTTTAGGACTAACCACTTGAAATAAAGACAAAAGCTAAATTCAAGCTGTCCATTGTTTAGGACTAACCACTTGACAAAAGGTAAACTCAAGCTGTCCATTGTTTAGGACTAACCACTTGAAAAAAGGTAAACTTAAGTTGTCCATTGTTTATGACTAACCATTTGAAACAGGATAAAAGGTAGACTCAAGTTGTCCATTGTTTAGGACTAACCACTTGAAACAAAGACAAAAGGTAGACTCAAGCTGTCCATAGTTTAGGACTAACCACTTGAAATAAAGACAATAATGTAAACTCAATCTGCCCATTGTTTAGGACTAACCACTTGAAACAGGATAAAAGGTAGACTTAAGCTGTCCATTGTTTAGGACTAACCACTTCAAACAAAGACAAAAGGTAGACTCAAGCCGTCCATTGTTTAGGACTAACCACTTGAAATAAAGACAAAAGGTAGACTCAAGTTGTCCATTGTTTAGGACTAACCACTTGAAACAAGACGAAAGGTAAACTCAAGATGTCCATTGTTTAGGACTAACCACTTGAAATAAAGACGAAAGGTAAACTCAAGTTGTCCATTGTTTAGGACTAACCACTTGACAATAGGTAAACTCAAGCTGTCCATTGTTTAGGACTAACTACTTGAAACAATTGAGGATTGAACTGAAGGGATACGACCAAACAAGACTCTAGGCGACTGATGCAATCATGTGTGAATTAAAGAGCAAAGGAAATTTAGACTGAAGCTTGAAGAACATCTGAATGAAAGCGCTCCTGGAAAATCAAAGTCAGAATGCGTCTGAAGAAAGAGCTCCTGAAGATGACATCATCAGAAGCCAGTTCTTCAGAGGCAGACTCATCAGAAGCAAATAGTCTCCAGAGGCAAATTCATCAGAAGCAAATATTCTTCAGACACTGGAAAGCGTTGACAAAGTACAATGTACGAAAAGTACAACCACTATGCCTACGCCTGTTCCTGCAACCACCAACTCTGCACAGTATCCGCTATACACGACAAAAATAACAGCAACTATTGCAGAGACTTTTCCATACTTGGTGGAATGGATTTGAATTTGATTTCATTGTACAAGCCTCAAATCAAGCAAAGGATCAAGGTGTCAAATCAGCTTCGGTAAAGAAAAAACGATGAGCTGGCAGTTCCCAACGTCTCTCAAATTCTCTATAAATAGAGATGAAGACTTGAAGAACTGACTACTGCATATACACGCGAATTAGGCTATTCTCTCATTTTCCAGTTGCAAACATTGCTCATCAACCACTTAGATAATTCTTACAAAAGCTTACATTTTAGAATTTCTAAGTGTCTAAGAAAAACAGAGTCTGTTCTGTTTCGTTTTGTTTTGTGAATACCTCTGATTGTATATCAAGTATTCAAAACTCTTTTCAATTCTCTGTAATTGTTTTGAAGTCTCTTGCTTGTGTGCTTGAGCATTTGAAGTCTCTTTCTTGTGTGATTGAGCAAAGGAAGTCTCTTACTTGTGTGTTTGAGCAACTTGTAATTTGATATTACATTTTAGTGGAACTCTCCTTGGAAGTGCAAGGGGGACAAGACTACTTCCGGATTGTGGAAGGAACCTGTATAAATTGCTTGTGTTTTCTTCTTTCTCTTGCTCTCTTGTTCTTATCCGCTGCACACTCAAACTCTGAACTCTGTTCAAACTCTGATCTCTTTCAGACTCTGATCCTGAGAACAGTGTTTTTTTTTTGAAAGAAAGAAACGGTTTTTGAAAACACAATTCAACCCCCCCCCTTTCTTGTGTTTTTCCCACCTTCAGTATCAAACTGCGACTAACTTGGTGTTCATATCTATTATATAAGTGTTCGTGGTTTTTTGAGTTTGTGCGGATCTACTGATGGAGGTTGTTTAGATCTACCTAACATGATATGAAAAATTGCCTATGTCGGTCAGCCATATCTACACAACATAATAAATGAAAAAAAAAAAAATCAATGAATAGTTAATTTAAACATTTTATCAAACACTTGAAGTTCAAAATATATATTCTTCGTTCATTGGGTTATTTCAAGTTTTAAGCTACTATATTGAACTTAAATATAGTCTAAACAACATTCATAATGCAAATATGCAAACATTTGATCATTTGTTAAAAGAAAATAAATCATAATTTATATAAACTCTTAACACTAAAATATTCAATCAAAAAATACGACATAAAATGTCAATGCTAAGGGGTTATACATATTTACTTGCGATTAGAGCAACACGTGACTTTAATTTGAAGAAATTCAATGTTTGTTGCTTTGAGGAAGTTTGTTTTTTGTATTTTGAAAGTAATAAGAGTTGTTGTCTCTATAAAACACAAACACAAACGCAAAGACAAGTAAACACTGTTTGATCGTTTAATGAGTGTCAGTTAACTGTCATTGGAGGTGGACTATATTTATCTAACACCAGAAATATTTTGGTATTTTCCATGTTAAAAGAGCAATTTTTCCAACCTAGTTCCCATCACGCTTCAAAGAGCATCTCCGATGAAGAGTCATTTAAAAAATTAAATAAATGATGTGTATATATAAGTCCATTTAAGAGTATCTAAGAACACTTATATGAGATGACACAAGTGTCTTCTAACTTAACAAAGATCCTGAATTCGAATTCAACCTTGGACATGTAGCAGTGTTAAAATTGTTCGGAAGATCTTGCCACCCATTTGAGTATCACGAGAGATTAATCTTTGCAGTTGTGCGCGAAAAATATCTAATTTAAAAATAAAAATCCATTTAAAAAGTCATTAGTAGGTTTACTACCATTGGGGGATGGGGATGCTCTCATCCATTCCAATAGTTGACAAAAACAAAAAAGTTGGAGTGGAAAAAGATAAAATAAAAAAGTTTATAACGTGCGTGGATATAGAATATAGGTTGAGTGTGAGTAGCTGCAGATTGTGTTTTGTCTCTTTCAGTTTGTCACCTGTAGTATTGTTTTATCTTAAGAATTCAAATTCAACACGTCAAAACTCTCTCTCTCTCTCTCTCTCTCTGAAGAAACAGAACAAATACTTTGTTCCTGCTTCACAGTTGATTCTTTATTTCTCAATCGATATCATGTGGCGTTACTTCTCCAAATTCATCCATTCGCCAATTCGTGGCTTCAACCCATCAAATTCCATTCCGGTAAATAGTTTTACTTTCTTTTCTCTAACCATTGCAATATCAATACATTCACTTTCAACGCTTTCTTATCATTTTTTAATCTTATTAATATACTTGTATACTCATTTTCATCTTCATGATGATTTTTCATTTTTTTTTGTCCGAAGATTGATATTATTAAAATAATTAATTTTTCAACATTTTACCACTAGCAACATGTGAATGTCATGTGTTTTATAAAACACAGGTGAATTTTGAGATGGGATCTTACTGTAATCTACAACCTTTATTCAAAGGAAAATCTAGTCATTATTCCACAGGAGCTTCTGTAACATCATGCGATTCATTGTCCGAAGAAAAGCCAAAAGACAATTCTGTATCTGATATGTTGGTTGATTCATTTGGAAGGATTCATACTTATTTGAGAATATCATTAACCGAGAGGTGTAATTTAAGGTGTCAGTATTGTATGCCAGCAGAGGGTGTGGAGCTTACTCCTACCCCTAAGGTTTTGACGAAACCCGAGATTCTGAGATTGGCTGATCTGTTTGTGAGCTCGGGGGTTAATAAAATACGGTTG
This sequence comes from Medicago lupulina, assembly GCA_958299785.1. Lineage (NCBI taxonomy): Eukaryota > Viridiplantae > Streptophyta > Magnoliopsida > Fabales > Fabaceae > Medicago > Medicago lupulina. The sequence continues at coordinate 67,151,640 of OY283139.1, forward strand.
ACCGGTGGTGAACCAACTGTTAGGAAGGATATTGAAGATATATGTTTTGAATTATCGAGTTTGAAGGGATTGAAGACATTGTCCATGACTACTAATGGTATTGTTTTGGCTAGAAAGCTTCCGAAGCTCAAAGAATGTGGACTTGATTCGTTGAACATTAGTCTAGACACGCTTGTACCGGCAAAGTTTGAGCTTATGACGAGGCGCAAAGGGCATGAAAAAGTAATGGATTCAATTAATGCCGCCGTAGACCTTGGTTATAATCCTGTTAAGGTATATGCTTGGTCCCATGTCTTTACATCTTGCACATTTTTCACTTTGGTCACCTGATCGTCTTTAAATAGTGGCCCTGTAGCGAAGCGGAATTCAAACAAATCGGTATTGTTATGCGATACGCTATTTAGTATAAAATATTGTCAAATAGCGGCTATAGTGGTGCTACAGCATTGTTGTGTAGCAGAATTTGAACAAACTGCTACTATCCGTGATCCAGGATTGACAACATTGTTCACCTCCCCATCAGTATCTTCCCTTTTGACTGATTCATGAAGTCATTCACATTTTGCCGATCAATGCATTTAAAGGTGTCTTGTACGTTTCTGTTGCATTTCAGGTCAATTGTGTTGTAATGCGTGGATTCAATGACGATGAAATCTGCAACTTTGTTGAGCTGACACGTGAAAAGCCTATTAATATTCGGTTTATTGAGTTCATGCCTTTTGATGGGAATGTTTGGAATGTCAAGAAACTTGTACCGTACTCAGAGATGTTGGATACTGTGGTAAGGTAGAATTCAGACTAGAGATCTCGTTTTATAGAGTTTTTATGTTTTCTTCTAGTTGAGAGAACCTTCATAACCGTCATTGTCAAACAGGCGAAACGGTATCCTAGCTTAAAAAGAAATCAGGATCACCCAACAGATACGGCCAAGAATTTCAATATAGATGGACATAAAGGACAAGTTTCATTTATCACATCAATGACCGAGCATTTTTGTGCTGGTTGTAATAGATTGCGACTACTAGCAGATGGAAACTTAAAAGTTTGTTTGTTTGGTCCTTCAGAGGTATGTTATTCGGTATATTATGCCATGTCACTTAAATTTGGCAATGGCGAGTTGGTTAGATTGTACTTAATGTTTTTGGTGAATCTGGTTATAGTTCATGATGATAAATTGCAGGCTTTCTAAATCCAAATGGGACATGAATTTGATAGTTAGATGATGTAGGAAATGGAGGGGTTTAGATTGGTATTTAAGGCCGATAAATGATTTTTATGACTAAAATTTGGACTTCAACCTTTAGCATGATAAGATCTTATAAAGGTGTAAAAGATTCATGCTATGCCATTATTGGGTATGGTTCTCGTTTTTTTTCTTTCTACTAGCTATCTTCAGTTGCTTTACAGAATAAAAGAAGATAGAATGGTAGTATAAGATTGGAACATTGAACATGTACTCTCTATTGTCAATCCTGAATTCTAAATTTTGGGAAAGGGAGAAACTATTTTATAAACTCTAAATTTACGAAAATAAATTTTAGGAATTCATTTGCAAATTAAGAAGTATAAAGTATTCTGCAGAACATGGATTCGTCAAGTCCAGCTTGAAGTTTATTAGTGTGTGTATATATATATTTTATTTTTTTTGTTTTTGAAAAGTCGGTATCCAGCCTAAGGACCGACTAATCCAAAGGGTCCAATCCCACCATCCACTTGCGGGGGCCCATTTAAAGCCAAAGCAAAGGTCTGTATGGACTAGGCCACCAAAATTGGCACCAGGGAGAACCAAACCTGAGACCTTGAGAGGAGCACACTCCAAGGTCCCAAGTCAACACCACCAACCCAACCCAAGTGGGTTTAGTATATATATCTGGTTCACATTAAGACATGATCTTTATCACACTAATTATGACATTGTCATTGTGTAAAATCAATTTAATAAAATTAAGGGATTATTTGCGCTGCTTGATAATGACTTATTTCTCACTTTTAAGCCACAACTTGGGTGTTTTTGATTATTTCTTAGCTCTCCTTAATTCTACCTTGCATATTTGTAAAGTGAAGTGATGGCTGTTTTGCTTCCTATTATGTGCTGGTTTATGGTTTACCATTTTGGTGCAACCAATAGACATTGCCCAATGTTTTGTTAATGAAGTACAATTTTTTTATGACTTGAAGTAGTGTATTGAGTTCAGTGGTGTACATCAATTTGGCAGCATATGCATTCATTATATTGGCTTGCTCTGTAGAAATATCTTTTGAGAAATTGAATGATCTATTACATTAATTATGTCATGAAATATTGTGTTCCAATTAGGGGGTTGAATGTGAAATTTCTTGTCCATTCTTCTTTTACACCCTCATTCTAGTTCATATGCTATTTCATTTGATGTTCCGTTTAGTTGATACCTTATAATTTCTATGATGTATCGTACATCAATTCATCAATTGGATTCTTACTCTTATGTTTAACATGCATAATGTGCAACTTTAGCTAAAGATTACTGAAGTTCTTACACGGATTTAGCGTCTTGCAGGTAAGCTTAAGAGATCCCTTGCGGAATGGTGCAGAGGATCATGAGCTTAGGGAGATAATCGGCGCAGCGGTATGCACTTCTGGTTATTATTACTAAAATTCAGAATTTCATTATGATAATTTAGTAAATTGTTTAGTATCTTTGCAAGCATTGGTTATTCTCTTTATTATGATCATATGGTAATAGAATTTATATTTACATGCTATTTTAAAACAATTTGTCAAATTCAGCCAGAAAAATGTGATTGCATGGCTGTGTACTTGTCATAATTTTTTATTGTGGTGGTGGCGGTTACATACAAACCTTTATATCACGGGGAAATTTGGTAATAATTGCAGTTGTGATGCTGTTACGAGACCTCACTATCCTTTATATTGCGACTACTATGGCAGACGGCATTTTAGTTGCGGACCGAAATTTAGAACAATTTGCCTAGCAAAATAGTCAACATGGATCTTACTGTAATAGAAACTTAAAAGTGTATGATGTAGTTAAGTTATTCCATGAGATTTTGTACTATTATGTTTCTTCATCATTGCCTATTATTTGGTGTAGGTGAAGAGGAAGAAACCTTCACATGCTGGTATGTTTGACATAGCGAAGACAGCAAATAGGCCTATGATACATATTGGTGGATAAGGTCTGCTCATTTTCTCTCTGTGAAGATATTTCACATTCAATCTCTTAGAAGAATGGTTCTACAATGTATTAAACCACAAAATAATTTGTCTCTGATTTCAGGTATCTTATATTGTTGAAAATCGCGTAAAACACAAGCCACCAGAGCAGCCCCAACCAAAAACAGTTTGAATTGAGCATTGGTCGAGATCTTCACGGATGACTAATCTCATTTAGGATGGGGTGGTACAATTTTGTCAATCATACTTTTAGTGTATATTAGTGAATAATGCTTAAAATTTTAGGGTGGCTTCCTGTTGTATTTATATTTATGGTGAGTAACATAGCAAATTGGAATTTTGAGAAGGTTGACAATTGATGCTTGTTATAAATGAATATATATCTTGTGGTTGGTTTTTCTGCCAGCTTAGGGACACATTTCGGTATTTGTGGTGAGTTACATATTGCTTTGGATAGTCTTTTACTGCATCAAGACAAATATTGAATCTTCAAAATTGAGAAAAGTGAATAAATTGATTAATGTTCTCTAGTTTAAGGAATTCAATAGTCAATTTACAAATTTACAGACTAAGCAAGTGTTTGTTCTCACATTCACATGACCGCAGACATACAGTGTGGTGAGATTGAAGCTACATTTTTTAGCTTCAGAAATTCAACGTTAGAGGTACATTAGGACGTGAGATTTCACTTTTGAACGTCAATCCAAACATAGACTAATTAAAATGTTTGTTGTGCCTTTCATTTTAAAAGATCAAATTGCTTATTTACTTTATTTTGGCCCTGATAAATAAAAATTATAAAGGATACTGAGTTTTTTTTTTTTTTTGAGAGCAAAGGATACTGAGTTTATTGATAGCCCATAAAGTTTAGATTAAAAAAGGTGAAATATTATTCGTCTCATTTACAAAGTTTATAAAGGTGAAGTTTTTTTTATATTTAGTGTGCTATGCTACATTAGAAAATATTAGATCTAGAGTCAATTAATGTATTAAATAAAAAATTGAAGTTGCATCTATTGAAAAGACATGATACAATTGTGCTTCCCACGTTTTGGACATATGAGAATGACAGAAACCTTAGATTAAAAAGTTTATTTCATGGAAAAACGTTCATCAGTAAGAGCTAGAGATAAACTCAAAAAGACAATAAAATTATTGGAGTATAAAATGAGATAGTCTCATTGGGATAAAAGTTGAATAAATCACAATGCACATGAATAATTTATGTAGCCGACTTTGTGAGAAAAGACTTTTATTGTTGTTACATAAGTAAAAACTTTTGTTTCATAATTTAATATATAAATTATTAAGAGCGTTTTGATAAAATGATTTGATATTTTTCAAATCTAATCTAATAAATCTAACTATTTATTTTCGAGTATGAATTTTGTCGTCTATTATGATTCTATCTAATTTAGAATTAAAGTGCGCAAATGAATACGAGATTTATAAAAAAAAATAAAAATAATAAATAGAGAGAATATATATAAAAAAAAACACATTTTCATATAAGTCAAATCTATCCTATGATATGCGAGTTGCCCCTACAATTTTGTATGAGGCGCTGACTTTTTGAAATCTAAAGTCAAATGTTGACATAATCTTGAGTAAAAGGAAAGAAAGCTATACAAGCCAATGCCAGTTTTTGCTTTCCAAAATCAGCATTGTCATTACATTAATTTATCAAAGCTACCAAAGCCATGTGTTAGTTAGTGGTATCCCATATTCATTTATAAATAGCATGTAGATGACTAGTTGAAACTAAACTATATTTTGTCCTAAGGAAAAAATAAACTAAACTATATAGTAACAACATGTATAATTTTAACATATCATTATTATTATTATTATCCAAGTGATCTTATTATATATTCATAAACATGAATTGGCAAACATTTTTTTCGTAAAAAAAAAATAAAAAAAAAAGAATTGGCAAACATTTTTGGATGAGGTGGAACTTTGTATAGTTACTACGATCGGTGGAGGCACCCTTTACCTTGTATGGGTGTTTTATTATAGCGTAGTGTTGCTTTGTTTTCTTCAGGGGTGCTTTTTTATGGCACCAGACTTTTAATTGTTCTTGTTGATCGGTGGTTCTCTTTTGCATACCTTGTGTGAGATGAATATTTTTGTTAATTTAATATATTTTATTTTGGCTTGTTCAAAAAAAAAAAGTGGAACTTTGTATAGTTTTACAAAGTCAACGAATCTATTGAATCTATTGATTCAAAGAATGCAATGTTTTTTAACCGCTTCAAAGTACTCCTTGGAAAACATGAGAAAGAAGCATGATGAAAAATTACTTTTACAGTTATTTCTTGCTTTTTATTTAATTGCATTAAGATAATTAATATTACATATTTTTCTCCTCTGTATAGACAAAAAAAAAAAAATACATGCAACTTTGTATTAATGTCACACAAAACCACTTGTGAATAGTAAAATACAAATTTGAGGTAAAGATGTAATTCTTGAATGATGATCTAACAAACTAAGCACAATTTTTTTTTTAATTATTGTTATCAATAATAATCTACCTTTTGCTTTCAAATCACAATGCTGTTGATTTCCATAGCTCGTCACTCTTGAATAGTATTTATTACATACTCTAAACAACTATGTCAGGTCTACAATAATGTTATAAGTGTATTTCTCAAAAAAAATAATAATGTTATAAGTGTGACAAGGACACTGTTTTTATTTTCTTAAATATTGTCAAAGTTTAAATAGCAGAAACATTATCAAAGTAAAATTTTTGGACAACATTAATTGTACAAAATTTTGCGGTTGATTGTACCAAATTTTGCAATCATTAACAAGACAAAGATGAGATGCAACAAAAGTATGAAACAAAGTAATGTTCATAAATGTCACAATAATACTTTAGCATCAAAAGGGCCACTTGAAATCAATACACATTCAATCATTCATAGTATCAAAAGCAAGGTAATAACTAATTGTCAATCTACAATGAGGAAGCATAAGTTTTTTGTATGAATAATATTTTTGAAAAATATGCACACATCAATTAGCAAAATAAATAACAAACAACACATCAAAAGCATGCCTTAATTTTGATTAAGTAGAGGCATAGTACTTAACTCTTCCATAAAACCATCTAATTCTGAAAAACCATCTAAGAAACCATTGAATTTCTCATTTGACTTTGATCTTCTCCATATCTCTTCCTCTTCATTTTCATTCTTCTTCACACTTATCCCATTTTGGAGACTTAGAAAATCTTTTTCATCTTCTTGCATGATCATCGCCTTTTTGAGGTTTAAATCCATTGAGTCTTTGCTTGGTGGTGGTGCAGTCTTGGATTTGCTTCTTGCACCTCCCTTTTCATGCTCTTCTGGCTTTCCTGTGAGTCTTTGAACAAGCTCTCTGAAATTTGCAGCATCAGTTTTTATGATTTCTGGAGCATATATGTGAATTATTCGGATCTTTGGCTTCACTTTTGATATCACTTGTGAATCTTTGTCAACTCCTAGCTTAGAAGATGATGTTGTTGAGGTTGAATAAGATATGTTTTGCTTTTTCATGTTTGATACCAAATGTTGAAAAAAGAGTTGTTTTGTTTGAGAGTGCTAATGTTTACTTAGAAGAAAAAAAAATGGAACAATATCATGCTAGGAAACAAGTGCAATTTGTGAAAGTTTACATGAAGTTGAGGTTTGGATAAACATTTCACTAAATTTATAGTCAATGATATATAATAAAATAAAGAATGGCAAGAAGGGTCCCTCTATTCAGTTACATATGTAACTTTTTTATTATTTGATTATTTATGCTAATGAACAATTTTATTTAAGAGTCGTGTTATAAGTACGATATACAAAGTATCATCGTTGTTTAACAATAACTAATCTTTGTTAAAAAACTAATTCTTTTTTTTTAATTAAATTTTTCTTGATATATAAAAGATGTATCGAATCGCTTACATTTTATTGAGATGTCAGAGTCTCTTATAATTCTGATCAACTACATTTTGGTGGGTTAACAAAAAATTTTAACAGAAAAAAAGTTTAATGTCCAAATTTAATTCGTCCCAAACTGTTCTTACTTACTTACACTCAGTTTGATGTTATTATTCCACATGTCAAACCAATGATTAGACAAAAATTCTTTGTTTGTCATTTTATCAACGAATTGCAGTTTGTTAATTTGGTAGTCATATGTCCCATATATATATATATATATATATATATATATATATATATATATATATATATATATGCAAGCAGTGCATTAAGAAACACCCTATTCTGTTTGTTCTTAGATCTATTTTATTTAACTTTGGCCGGCTATTCATTAATAAAATTAAAAACAATTTAACTCACTTGGGTTCTCTTGGTAGTATTGATTTGAGACATTATAATACATTCCTTCTCAATATCTCATATTCGTGTTAATTTGAGTGGACGAGTTTGCCTTCTTGAAAGAAAATTAATAAAAACAATTAGCATCAAACTATATTTACTTCTCGATCAAAACACAAATTATCCGAAAGTTCATTTTCAACAAGTTACATTAGATTGAATAAATAAATAAAGTAAAATTACAACTCAGCTTGTAGACCATGTATTCATGTATATGTAAAACTATTGTAAATTTATAATTAACTAAAAATTTAATTTATCTACAAGACGTTAATTTTATTTTATTTTTGAAAGGTAAAACACATTAATAATTGTTAAACGAGCTATGCTATGCTATTTACAACGAACAAAAAGCTTCATGAAATCATGTTAATAAAAACTTTGGGCAATTAAAATTTAGTGCTAGCAGAATACATGGATCATGGATGTGGTGGATGGATAACAAGCATGTCAACAATAATCAAGCAATAAAAACATTCCATATAGTTCTATCCTACATGATCCGAATATACACTTAAGTATATCTAATGCATTTGCATTCTTTTACTACCTGAATTGTACTTTAAATACAATGCCATAATGGCATATCATTAACTAATCAGTCTTTAATAATAGAACCAATTAACGCATGTACGTACCCTCCATGATTTATCTCTGATAAAGTGAAGATCATGAATGTGATAGTACCCCGAAAATGTGTAGAAAACTCTGAAATGAGTGGAAAAGGTGTACTGAAAATTAACCTAATTAATAGAATATCTGTTGTGTAAATATTCTTGCAGTATGCATAAGGATACCACGTGGGGAAGTGGTGGTCCCTTCTGTGTTGCACGTGAGTTACAATAAAAGATTGTGTCAGTCGCGGTTACTATGATATCCAATATGTCCTACATTGTGTAAGTATAGATTTCAAAATTGGATCAGAGCTAGCAGTTGTACTTTTGGAATCTAAAACTGGTTAGGTGATCGATGTGTTTAACCAAAATATTGATCTGTTTATGATCATAAATTGTTGATTGGTTAGAAGAAAAGATAGTTAAAGTTATAAATAAATGATTGTGATACATCTGTTTTAGATTCCCCTATATATGTCGATGCTTTATTCATTCAAAATATACATGAAATGTCTATAAATACTTTTTCTTATGCAAGTATATTTCCCCATCATTGAGTTAGTATATTAGCTGTAGCTCTTAGTCGTTTGATTTAAATCAACAAATGAGATGTTTAACTGCGTAAAATTGGTTGTGTAATTTTAACCGTCAAATTTAAATTCAATTGCTGAGATTAATAACCGCGTACAATTGCATGAAACATTGGTAGTAAGGAATTTGAGTGATAACCGGATTCCGTTTCTTTATCTAGGTTTGCCTATTGGCGGTGACCCTCGCAAACTTCAATTTTGGCAGCCCCTTGTTGAGCGAATTCGTAATCGATTATCTGGGTGGAAGTGTAAAAATTTATCTATGGGTGGTCGGTTGATTTTGCTTAAGTCCGTTCTGTCGTCCATTCCGGTTTATTTCCTTTCCTTTTTCAAAGCTCCCTCAGGTATCATTTCTACCCTTGACTCTTTATTTATTAATTTCTTATGGGGGGGTAGTGAGGATGTTAGAAAATTGTCTTGGATCAAATGGGACACTGTTTGCTTGAAAAGGGAGAATGGTGGTTTGGGGGTGAAACGGTTGAGGGAATTTAATATTTCTTTATTGGGTAAATGGGTGTGGAGGGTGTTGGAGGATAGGGAGAGTCTGTGGAATGTGGTGTTACGCGCGAAGTACGGTGAGGTTGGAGGGAGGGTGTGTTTTTGTGAGGGGGTGGGATCGATTTGGTGGCGTCACATAAACCAAATTCGTTCTGGTGTGGGGATGTTGGATACTAGGTGGTTGTTGGACAACATTGTGCGGAAGGTGGGTGATGGGTGTCATACTCTGTTTTGGGAGGATCCGTGGCTGGATGATGTTCCGTTAGCTGTGATTTTTTCTAGGCTTTTTGAGTTGTCAAATTTTAAATTAGCTACGGTGAGGGAGATGTTTATGTTAGGGTGGGGGGCTGATGGGGGTGCGTGGAGGTGGAGGCGGAGACTGTTTGCATGGGAGGAAGAATTGGTGGGGGAGTGTGTGGGGCGTTTGGCTAACTTTGCTTTGCAGGTTGAGGTCTCAGATAGGTGGGAGTGGAAACTCCATTCGACGAAAAGATACTCGGTGCAATCGGCTTATTCGTTCTTAACGAAGGTGGATTCTAACATTGTTGAAGATTTCGCTCAATTTTTATGGTTGAAAGCGGTCCCGTTGAAGGTTAACATATTTGTTTGGCGTCTCTTCCTGAATAGACTTGCTACAAAAGATAACTTGCGTAAAAGGAATGTCATTGACTCCACTCTTCTGGCTTGCGTGACTTTGTGCGGAAAAGAAGAGGATAGGGATCATCTGTTTTTTAATTGTGATCATTATGGACGTCTTTGGCTTTTGATCTCTCAGTGGCTTGGTATTGTTACAGTTTTGAATGGTAACTTATACTCTCATGCTAACCAATTTTGTGCTCTTGGAGGGTTCTCAAAAAACTCTAGGACAGGTTTTACTGTTATTTGGATTTCGGTTTTGTTTGTCATCTGGAAAGATAGAAATAGGAGAATTTTTCAGAATCAATTTGATCATCTTGAAGCTCTTCTTGAAAGGGTCAAACTCCAAACTTTTTGGTGGTTGAAAGCGAACTACGTCATGTTCCACTTTGACTATCCCTATTGGAGGAATAACCCTTTATTTTGCATTCAGTCTGTGTTGTAATGTCTGTTTTTGTTTCCTTGGCTGTTGATTGCCTTTCTCTTTTGTAAATTATACTGTACAGCTCTCTTAGGCATACCTTATGCTTGAGGGACTGTTTTGCTTCTTTAATATATTTTTCTTAGTTTCTTCAAAAAAAAAGGAATTTGAGTCCGTACAAAAGGGTTAATTTAGGGTATGGATCAATCTAACATATTTTTTTGTTATAAAAAAAACTTAGAACCAATCTTTTTAAAACTAATATCAATATTTCAGTGAAATTATGACATTTTTAATTTTTTTTCTTTCTTTCATAGACCTAGTAAAAGTTTGAGTCTATGGACTATACCTTATGCTAAAATCGACTCTGATTAGCTGTGTATTAATTTCTATGCTACTAAATAAGGACGTATATGCTTTTCTAAAAAAAGAAAGAAAGACGTATATGCTTCAATGGGACCAATTTATATTATAACTTAAACGGTTGTGGTAGAATATATATATATATTTTTTTTAAGGAAACGGCTTTGGTAGATTATTATGTTTTTCATATAATATCCCATTACTATGCTACGTTGTTATATTTCAACAAACATCTGCAAGATATGATTGGAGGATACTGTCAAGAAAAAATTTAGCCTTTTCTTTTTGTGACGAGAAAAAAATTAGCCTTGAATTTTCTTATCTTTTTATTTCATATCATGTTTTAATTTGGATACCTATGCAACTATGCAAGGTGGATATTACTTCTATATTTCAAAAATAACATTACATGTCCATTCTAAAGAAAAATAACATTTGCAAGTGAACAAAATATATTGCTAAAATAAGTGAACAAAATTTACTATTTAGTTTTCTCACAGCCTTCATATTGACTTTATAAAAGCCCACAACAAATAAACAAATTATTAAGTCCCTTTGGCATGGTTTGACTTTCACATGAAACAATAGAAAGTCTTGACATGCGATCTGCAGCTATAACTTCTACATATTTTTTCCTCTTTTTTTTTATTTTTTTTATTACAATTAAAGTTCTATTTATTATCTTCAAATACATTATTCTTTAATTAGAATCGTAAGGCAACCGTTTTCAACCATTTTTGCTTCCATGTGTATTTTTTTTTGTTTATGTTTAGATTAATTAATGATGAATTTGGTAAAGTATTTTGTTGAAGTTTTAAATTGCAGCTTTTATTTACTAAAACAACGGTGGCCCACTATAATCCGCTCAAACTTAACACCAATTTAAACATGTGCATTCATTTAACTTTCACGCGATTTTCTTACCATTTTCGAAGGGTGAAAAGATTGGATGAGCCTTAACCACAGCCGGCCAGACATAATATCAGGCCTAAAGCAAACATTAAAAATAAGACCTAACAAAATAAATGTGACATTTTTTTCAGTTAAAAAACTGTAAAAAATAATAACTTTTTTTATACAAACATTATTATATTTTGCAAAAAAATCAACTAAGATTTTATTTTGGTAAAAACGTTAAAAATGTATAGATTGTATATGTATAGATTTGTTTTTTCTCTAAAAAAAAAAAGATTTGTTTTTATATTGTTTAATATAATTTGCTTCTTTCAGTAACATAATTTTTATATAATTTAAACTTATATAAATTTAAGTTTCAATAATAATGTTGTGTGTTGTTAAACTTAAATAAAATTTGGGGAAATTTTTTTTGAAGGAAAAATGTATCATTAAGAATAAATTTATACAAAAAATCCAACTTTAATTAATAGTTATTTCATGTATTTTCTTTTTACATTATGATATGTATAATAATATTTGTTTAAAATAAATAATACTCTCTAACTAAATTTAGATCATTGTTGTTTCACCCAACCAAAAAAGAAAAAAAAATCCCCGTGAGCTTGACTCAATTGATAAGAATATTGTACTCCCTCCGTCCTAAATTATAAGCAAAAAAAAACTCATTTTCTTTGTCCCAAATTATAAGCAAAAAGACAAACTTTTATCATATTTAATTATGTTGTTTCAAAAAATTATTTTTTCCAAAGGAAAATTAAATTCAAAGTGCATTCAATTTGCTCTCTTTTTTGTCTCAAATTAAGTGTAATATTTGAGTGTTTCACGGTTATTAAATAAATGATTAATATTGTTGATTTTAATAGTAAAATATGTATATTATTTATTAAAACATTCTTATTAATTATAGTTAGTTTAATAGTTATATATGATTAAAATGAAATAAATAAGCGTATGCTAGTGGAAAAGAATAATAAATATTGTATGAATGTTATAAAATAAATAAATAATTTAAGAAAAAAAATTATGAAATAAGACACAAAACGAATAAGATGAGCTTTGAGACGAAGGGATATACATGAGCATGTTTCGTGGAAATTGGAATCACAACCTCGTCACAACATTTCTCTCATTCGCTCCAACATTCAAAAACATCTCCTTTACACGAAATTTTTGTTTCAAATCACAATTCAATCATCAATAGCTTCATACACACTATTTTTATTTAAATGAAAAAATAATTTGACTCTATATCTTCCTTATTTAAATTTTAATTATTTTCGTCTCCATCTTTGTTTCCCACCTAGTGAAGGTTTCTCACACATCTTCACCACAACAATCACCACATATCTCTAAGAAAACCCCAATAGTTATTACTAAAATGTAGCAAATAAATAACTAAGATTCAACGAATTTGTACTAAAAAATAACTAAAAAATCATAAGTTTATATTAATGAGAGTTGTAAGTTTTAACTTGATAAAATTAATCTCTAAAGTATATTTATATTAGAAATAAAAATAGATATTAAAATAAAAAATGGTTACACGTACATGAAAAATAAAAATTATATATATTAAAAATTATGTCAATTTATTTTTGAAAAAGTTGAGAATTAATCTTTTTCGATAAATTCTTATTATTTGTGAAATCCTTAACATGTGTCTAACTTTAACATGTTAGCTAACATGATTCTTATAAAAGACGTAGTTTTAAGGACGAACTTTTATATTTACATGTTAGAATTTTAGGGATCAAAATCACTTTGTCTATATTTACTTTGATTTGTGGAAAATTTGCATGAACAATATTAGGCTTTTCAACGATGTGCATTTTTAAAAACGTGTTTCTTTTCCCACATTATTATCTGGTTTGAATTTTTTTTTGACAGAAATCGGTTTGGATTATGAAATTCAAAATAATAGAATGTTGGAGGGTGTTTTAAACATATTTTTACATTGTTCGAATTATATAACCTAAAATATTAAAAGATGCACAAGAAGTCAGGTGGGTGGGAAAAAAGATCTTTTTCAAAATTAATAAAATCACACATCGCCAAAGAAGGCCAAAAAATTACGTAAAGGCATGTACAACTTTTCTAGTTGCATATTCAATTATAACAAGCAAGCATATGAACCACGATCACTGAATTCTTTCATTTTTAATCAAGCAATCACTGAATTCTTAATTAAACTTTTCTAGAGGAATTCTTAATTAAACTTGATCCTCAATATACGGAATAGAAAGGAAAAATATAAAAACAAAAACAAATTACTACCAATCCAATTCCATTCATAAATATATTACATGATATATGATTTAAAAACCAAATGAATAAAAGAATTTAAGACCCCAAACCAATAATTTACTTAAGAATTGTCTAACTAATTTTGCAATTTCCTCTCTACACTCACAATGAGATAAATTATTTACAAACAGCCTGAGCCATACTTGATACAAACTTGATTCTAACTCTGAGTTGCTTGTGATTGAGGACTCAGTGTAGAAGGAGAGGGTTCTCCTTCAGGAGGAAAATCGGAGAGATAAGCCAACATCCGACGAATACTCACGGAACGCGCCGGCTTGAAGCTGTTTGATCTCTTGATGTTCTTGGAGAATATGTTTGATGAATTTGAAAGGATAAGGTACACCAAAGCTTGGACTAGGACGAACATAACCACCTTCAATAACATGTCACCTAAGCTACTATCCATCTTTTGATCAAAATTTGTGCTAACAAATAATATATGCCCTTTAACGTTCACTTGAATCTATGTGTGCAACTGCAAGCAAGCTACAATAATAGAGTTTTTGGACGATGAAATGAGATTGTTGAATTGAAAGAACATGCAAGGAGAAGTCCTATTTATAGTTGTTTATAGATGGAAGGACATGTTGGACCATACTTTGGAAAAGTAGAGAAATCATCAACGCATGAAGCTTTGACTTGTTAATTTGACGTTGGAAATTAATGTTGGGAATGAGGTGGAAGTTTCATTGTTATCCAGAAGACTAATAAAGAATGTACACGTGTTAAGGGTGTCGTGGTCCTTAAAATGCAAATTTAATTTCTAGGGGAGAAAATGAATGAACGAGGTGGATTGCTTGTTGAATTGACCCATTATAAGAAGTTATACTTAGAGGGAACTTTCCTAAGGGAGTACTTATAAATGTTGGTCAATTTAGTGTCACGGAATTGAGGGTGCTGACTCATCGTATTAATCCACTTGGCCTCGTTGTGTACCTAAAGATTATTGAATTGAATTGTGTTATAAAAGTAAAAATAAAAATTATTGAATTGATTTATGCTCAATGCAAACGACATTTCTACTTTGCTTAGCCATCGGATGACAAAAGAAAACCTGTTCTCATGTGTGACAGTGACAACAATATTAACCTACTCGCCAAGGGGTCATTAGAACAAGTGCCTCATGAGTGTAGTTCATATGATAAAAATTTGCAAACATATTTGATGAGTTGACATTTGATGCGTTGGAACACGAGTTGGAATCCATAATACATTAATGTGTGTGAATTTAATCGTTAACCTCTGAAAAGAATTAAAAGTATATAAATACGTAATTGAGTTATAACACTTTCTTATTTTTACATATACTCCAATTTAGAGAGTTGACCAACGGCTTTAGGGCAGCCAGTTATAGGTTGTTAACGGTCTACAACTAATTAAACCATAAAGTCGATGGTAGAAGATGTATTGTAATTATTTAGCCATCATTCATGTATAGCGGAAACAATTTTTAAGATTGTTCGATGAAAGATGAAGACTGAGTCAAGAATATGACTTGTGAAAGACGACCATAAAACATGAAACAAGCAATTTTGCACTATTCAATTCTACTTATCTTTTTCCTATCATAACCAAATAAGATAGATAGGTGTATCACACAATATGAGGTCCGTATTAGCCAAGAAGTATATTGATTGAAAGAAACTTATAACGTGAAGTGTACTACACGAGTCAAGTTCCATCTGAATGATTGGTTGTGTTTCTAATAATGACCATAAAAGCAATACGTGTCATACAATGCTGAAGTTGGCAGCCAGGTTCTAAAATGAACCGAACCATTTTGGCTGGATGGAAACGTATTTATTAGGAAATATGTAACTGAAAATGATTTATGGGGACATCATTGCACAAAGTTTGTTCTCAGGTAGAGTGATCCATTGAAAGATCTAAGAATTTCGGCAACTCCAAAAGACATTTTAAGGATTGCCCAGAAAACACCATCCACCCAAAATCGTTGAAGTATCAAAGTTAATCATGTACATCTGGTAAGAAGTTGAGGTCCAGTTAAGTAGTAGTACTCATTACTCAATGCTATGATATAGATCAGATAATCAAAACACAACCCAGAGACCAAAAATATATATTTGAATGCTCTTCCACGTTACACAGCAACACTCGGGTGATTCAATCCCTCGACAATCTCATGCCCAAACTACAGGCTACAGCCATGTTGGCATGCAATAATATCATCTAACGTAATGCAAAAAAAAGAAAAAAACCGTGAACAAAATGTTTCAATGGATAAAATCCATTTCAGCAATACAGACATAACGTAAAGGAGAGCTGAATACTACAACGATTTTATTGACTAAGATAGAGAGCAATTTGGCTTAAGAGAATACAGTTTCAAGGACCAACATACAGAGAGTGGAAAGGGGGACAAGAAATGCACGATACTTGTGCATTCCATCAGTTTATTGTATTTTTGGCTATAGCACTACAACTAGTTAGTTGGAGTTCCCCAAAAAAGAAGGGAAAAACAGACAAACCATATTCGTCGGTGTAGATTTACACTTGATAAGACGATCTATGGTGATACAACTTCAATATTCTTTTAGTACACTATATACCTGCAGTCGAAAATCAGAACAAATCATATTAGTTCACATGCAAAAGAAGGGATATTTTCAGAATAGAATATAGATGACTAGTAAAAGTGATGGTAGTGGAGTAGGCTTGGTGCCTGACTATTATGCAGCAAATAGAAAATAGCCATAGTTGCTGAACCAAATAACTTAATATAACATAACAATGACAGAGTCACAGACTAATGCGTGTTACATATTTTATTATATCTCCTAGAATTGGTGGTCTTCTCCCCTTCTCAAACCCAATTTTTATTTTAACAAAAAGCAATTTCCACCAAACAATGAAACAGAAAATTTTACAATCATTTTAACACTGCAGATGTTCAGTTTTGGCAATCTTGAGTCATGCAATAATCACCCAGATTACTTAACATTTTGGCTTGAATGAAATGCATATGATCCACTACAAAATAATGATAACAAGAGTTTTGACATGTATAAATATATGCAAGCTGTGATTACACTACAAAACAAATATACTCGTGAAAAACTAGTCAACCCCATGTTTCAACAGTTGCCTTTTCTCCTCATCTGTTTCCTATGAAATTCGTTATTAACTATTATGCCACAAACATAAAGGTACTTAGTTCACGGTGCACTAGAGAGAGAACTTTATATAATGGTCAATTAGGTTCATACAAGGGGAGGGATTTATTGAGATACATCATATGTGATTGAGTTGAGGGAAAGGATTTTAATGAAGGGAAATGCTAATTTACATTTTAAAGCGTTATAACATTTCATGTGACATAATTTGGTTAAAAGGGAGTTCAGTTAAAAGTGACTTGAAAGTGAAGTGACCTATTTTGTATACATGTTTGGATTAAAATGGTTTTAAAATTCCTTTTCTCTAACATAGAGACGAAGAGGTTTTACTCTTCTGCAGCACCAGAGTATGATTGAATACTAACAAGGATGAAACCAAATCCCGTTGTTTCATTTGCAAGTTGTGCTGCCAAATGAAAACATTGCAACATTTTGTTTTAAGAATATTTTGTTATACTTTATTTGAAGTTTAATTTGTAACGCTGAAGTAGATTTTTGTTGGACTATTGAAAGTTATTGGAATCCAAAATGATGTCATGACATATAGGCACAAAGAGGTAGCTGATTCCTTTTGTTAAAGGTAAACGCCGAGAGTACATCACACATTTTTAATGGAAAATAAGTTGTTTTTATAAGATATATTGGAGAACTTATGAAAATAAGTTGAAAAAAGCTTATGAAAATTATCATAAGCTGTTTTCATAAATTCTCCCAAATAGTTTCACAAACTTGTTAGTAGATAAGCTCAAATAAGTCAATCCAAATAGAGATCTGCTTCCTCCCCTCGGTATCAAAATATTGAACTCAACTAAACAAACCTTAACTTAAAAGAATTGTCAATTTGTCATGTACTCGAGAGAATGTGGAAGAAAGAAATTCAAAAATTACTCTCAAATCTCAAGATCACTTCCATGAACAAGTTCAATAGAAGCACAAAATAACCTTATGTTATAATTTCACCAGCCATTCATGAATCTATCCAGCCTAAACATCAACAAGATCAACTAACAAAACGAAAAAAACAATATCAAAATCTAATTTTATTATTTATAATTATCTTATAGGTACAAGCATCCACCATCCTGACTAATCATCTTTGTCGGAAAAAATTCTCTCCAACTAACCAAATATTTTTTATATGGAAGAATAAAGATCAAACTCTTGACCACTTGCTCGAGTCTATTACCACCACTTAGATCAAGAATTTAAAGCATAGTATTTTAAAGCTAAGGTTTCCAAATACTACTAGCATACATGAAGAATTTTCATGGACTATGAATCAACAAGCAATCCCTACTATTTCCGTATATCTAAGGAACAGTTAACGAATCAGTTTCCTAAAATCAATATCTAAGATACCGATACATAAACACGGTTAGCACTCTTCAAGGACCGATATTCTAGATTCACAAATCACACTTAAATGCAATGTTGAATGATTCCACAAACTCAGAAACATTATAACCAAGTCTTAAGTCAGGTGTCGGCTACATGGATCAAATGACGCTATAATGTTGTATCATGAAACAAATCATAAAACATACCGCATAGAATCTCAGCATTAAGATTCTTCTCCATCTACACCACCACCAAGTTCACTAGCATCATCACGATTCTCACCACCACCAGAAGCATCAGAATGAAGCAGAGCATGACGTGAAGCAATGTGATTAAGAGTAATCCTCAATCCATAAAAATCATCCTCGGACAACTCCGACAACCGCATCACCATCTCCCTCATCAAATCTCCACCATCAACATCAACATCTTGTTCATCCTCATCTTCCACGATTCCGCACCGACAAAGAGGACAAGAAGAACGAATCCGAAGCCACGGAGTAATACAATCCGCATGATAAAGATGATCACAAGGAAGCTGTTTCGCTTCCTCGTCAACGGAAAGCGTTTCTTTACAAACGGCGCATAAAACGACGCCGTTTGAGGGATCGAGTAAGGTAAGAAGCGTTTGTGTGACGGTTATTGTAGGGATTGTAGTTTCGGTGCGGGATTTAGCGGGAGGAGGTGTGAGTAGTAAAAGCGCGTCTTGGAAAACGACGTCGAAGAGGGACGATGAATCGGCGTCGTTTTGAGAAAAAGGAGAGTCCATGAGTTCGAGGAAATGAGTGTCGCAATGGGGGCATAGTAGAGGAGAGGAGGTGCGAGAAGTAGTTAAAGAGACACTCATGTCACATTCGTGGCACCAGTATGTTTTAAGTTCGGATTCCGCCACCGTGATCGCCGTCGTCATGGTGGAGTTAGTTGGAGTTGAATTGATTTTATTATTTGAGTGTTTGTTATGCGTCGGTGGTGTGGTTAGTGTATAAAAGAGAGAGAGAGAGATTAAGTGGGACCCACACGCACCCAACCTCTTCATATCAGTGGGTGGTTTGTTTCTGTGTCGTTTTTTTTGTTTCCTTTCATTTGGTACTTTCTGCAGCTACCCTGCAACCGCAAGGAAAGAAAGAGATAGCACAACATTAACTTCTCTAATGTTTATTTCATGATGCTCATAATAAATTAACTTTAATTGACTTTTAATTCAACGAAGTCGCTTTGGCCGAGTGGTTAAGGCGTGTGCCTGCTAAGTACATGGGGTTTCCCCGCGAGAGTTCGAATCTCTCAGGCGACGTTTTATTCTTTTTTGTTCTATTTTCCAAATTTCTTTCTTTTTCCGGTGGTTTTTTTATATTTTAAAACTAAATAATGATAATGCTTTTATGGACTACAAAAGCTCGATCTGTCATTTATTTTTATTTTTATGTCAAACCTTATTTGAATACAATGATTTATGCAGAGAAGAAGTCAGGGATAATTCATCAAATCAAATAAACAAACAATGGACAGGTTCAGTGCACGTATTAGTCTATGTATTTTAAGGTTTGACAAAGTACTTAAAATGTACGTATTTGTGTATTTATTTTAGGGTTTGACAAAGTACTTAAAATTTCTGTTTTATTTTATTTTAGTTTAGTTTATTTATTATTAACTTAAACGAAGAGTCCTACGGTAAGGAATACAGATACCACACAAGTCACCAAAAAGAAATATGGATACCACAATTGTTTTTTTGGAGAGACAAAATGAAAAGTAATTATAAATTCTGTCGGGGATTAAACTCTGAACATCTGATCTAACAATTTTAACATTTTTATCAATTGAGTTAGGACTTATGCATAAATACCACAATTTATTTTTATGCATTAAAATATAATAAAATATTAAGTATCACAGTGAATTATAGTTTTTTTTAGTTTCTGTTACTTCTAATTGATTACTTATTTTATTTAAGTTTCCCCATTTAAAATATATATATTTTAAAAAGAGCCACATAATATTAATGTAATTTCTTTTACAAACTTAGTTAAGGAAATGTTTAATGTACACATGAATTCATCCCATTGTCATCACTTAATTTATTTTATTTTTTGTTGAATGAGTCATATTAAAAGACTGGTCAAATAAATGTATACAAATTATGGGGTGTCAGTCTTAAAAAAATATAATATAGAGTGTCAATGTATCAGACTCCATAGTTAAATTTTTTTGGTTACCACTCCATAGTTAAATTGAAAACAAACATATATTTTTGACACCAAATCCAACATCAACACTGTTTTAATAGACAAATCACAACAACATCACAAGTAGGGGTGGCAATTAGATCCATGAAATCCATATTCATCCGATCCATCCACTACAAAATCCGTCCAATCCATCCATAAAACATTTTTTATTTTTAATGGATTGTATCAATCCATCCATTAAACAATATGGATGGATCTAGTCCATCCAATTGATTTTAAAGATCCAATGGATCACTTTTTATTGTTTATTTTTTATCCAATGGATCATTTGAACCATATTTTTCTAGTGCACTTTTTTTCTTCATATTTTTATATTAATTTTTAATTAAATAATTTAAACGAAAAACAACTTATTAAGATATCTTTTTAAAAAAAGCTTATTTGAAACAACTTATTTATGGCAAACAGCTTATTAGGATCTCATTTTCAAAAACAACTTATTTGAAACAGCTTATTTATGCAAAATAGCTTATTAGGATCTCTTTTAAAAAATAACTTATTCAAAGCAGCTTATTTATGGAAAAACAACTTATTAGGATCTCTTTTTCAAAAACTGCTTAATCGAAACAACTTATTTATGCAAAACAACTTATTAGGATCTCTTTTTATAAAAAAAAGGCTTATTTAAAACAACTTATTTATGAAGAACAGCTTATTAGGATCTCTTTTTCAAAAACAGCTTATTCGAAACAACTTATTTATGGAAAACAGCTTATTAGGATCTTTTTTATAAAAAACAGCTTATTTAAAACAACTTATTTATGAAAAACAACTTATTAGGATATCTTTTTCAAATATAGCTTATTTATGGAAAACAACTTATTTATGAAGAACAACTTATTATGATCTCTTTTTCAAAAACAGCTTATTCGAAACAACTTATTTATGGAAAACAACTTATTAGGATCTTTTTTTTTAATAAAAAACAGCTTATTTAAAACAACTTATTTATGAAAAACAACTTATTAGGATATCTTTTTCAAATACAGCTTATTCAAAATTGCTTATTTATGGAAAACAACTTATTATGATCTCTTTTTATAAAAAAAAGGCTTATTTGAAACAACTTATTTATGAAGAACAACTTAATTTAAGACTCAATCATATTACATTTCTAGCAAATGCACTCATTATATCCTGCGTTTTTTTTTTTAGCAAAAGCAAGATTTAATTGGTTAATTAGAGTTTCGTGAGTCATTTCTTTATGATCAAATCTCTCGCGGTAAATAGCAATGTTCATATTTAAATATGGTAATAATTTTTATATTATTTTTTCTCTCTTTAGTTTTGCATCCACACTTATTCTTATACCATGTTGATATATGTGTGTATATTGTTGTAAATTTTTAGTATATTTCAATAGTTTCAAATTTTGTATCCCATATTTTAATTTAGATGTATAAAAAAATATTTTAATAAAAAATTAATTATCATAATATTGATTCTAATGATTAACTTGATTTTATAGACATATTTTTAATTCCAAATTTTGTAGCCTGTTTTTAACCACGTTCCATCTTTATTTCATGTTAAGTTTTGTTTATGTCTATTTTTACAACATATACTAGTTACAAACCCGTGCTTCACACGGGTTGAATAACGTATCTTTTAAAAAATTTGTTTTAAAAGAGATATGTTCAAATTACAGAACATTGCCATTTTTTGTAAATTTGAGAATGAAAGTCGCATAATCCAAACGACATTAAATATATAAATGTAAACATAATATGAAATATCGCTTTTACTATTATATGTATGTAAGCATAATAGAACTCTCACTTCAATTTATCATTTTCTTTTATCCTTACATTTTTTAATGTCTTCTGCATTATCAACATAGATAATTGATTTTGTAATGACTACTATCCAATGCCCACTGCTATTGTCCTGCAAACATAGTACATGAAATGAAATTAATCATCATTTTTATTAAAAAATGGTCTTATTAAAATAAAGACACACAACATAAATAAATTACATAAAAGAAAATATATTGATTTGTTGCCCACTTGCACTATTATGGGAGGCCTTAAAATTGTCATGGTTGTTAAACATTCCAAAAGCTAGACTACATCCCAGAAGCGAACCGGCAATGCTTCCATGCAGCCAATTTTGTTTTAATGTTAAGAGGTATGAGAGGGTAAATAGACATTTATGAATAACAAAACAGTATGTGGGAAAAAGGTTTATCAAGTATCAACACATCATATTTTTACCATGAGTGCATATTAGAACTAACTTAAAATTAATTCAATGGAGTAAGAGATTACAATAACTTATCCTAACTATACCTGCCCAGTAATTATGATAGTAACAATTCCAACATATTTCAATGAAAAACCTATGTGATTCTGATACTTGGTAATAGTTTCAACTCGCAAGATCGGCATTTGTGAATGGAGGTTTCCAATTTTTTTTCTTAAAACTGTAACTTCGTAACTGCTTGAAGACTTTTTTACACAATTGTGTTCTATCTGCAAATAAAGTTAGCATGCTTGTTTTGCTTTCATGATTGGCCATTAAATTTAACTTTCTGATGGACTTCAGGTTTAGGAAAATATTCAAATTGCAAATCAATGTATCAAAACATCGTTGCCATTAGGTCACCTCTGCTCATGCATCGGATGGTGACTTGTGAGACTATTATATGCCATGCATTATCATTCAAAATTGGTGCATATGCTTTATCAGTCCAACTGATTAAAATAATGATAAAACGGTATTGCACATTACCAAGTGATCAAAATTAAAACCTTACAGAAGAACAGGTAGTAAAGCTTTTACATATACGAACTCAATACATACCGGCCCACCAACATGCTGATATCTAGCAAGCTCAAGCTCCTTCAAGATGCCATATTCTCCAATGACATAAACCTAAATCATGCTAACATATATCAGTACTTTACTTCAACTTCATACACTGGTTTGGGGAATAGTTTGTGCACGATATGGCACTCGAACATAGCATAACAGAAATAAAATGATAATGTTCTATATTATTTCTCTAGTAGTATATGCCTGATTAACATTAACCATGCAAGCATCAAGTTCAGCATCACAATTACTATAAGAGAGTTTACAAATAAATATTGTTAACTTCATTTATCCCTTGGTTGGCTTTAAAGTCATTTAATTTCCTGGTTTATAAACATGTCATAATTCATGTTGGGCCCTATAGTATTCTAATTAGTTGAAGGGACCTCTCCATTCCTCAAGACCAAACCTTGATGCACGATTCATCTTACCCGAAGTATTCACAAACAGAAACTACATCTTCATTTTCAGGATCTAAAGAATGCAAGTTTAGTATCCTATCATTAACCGATGAACTTGATTCATCGCCAATAATACATAAGTCAGAAACAATCTCTGCATGGATTTCATGGCATGCAACGATAAACATTACAGCTGTATCGGGTAGCTGAGCCTTACGAAGAGTTGCCAATGCTTCTTGTAGTGCACCAGCGGCAACATACAAAATCAGAGCCCTGCATTGGGTCATTTGAGTTAAAATGGAGTGAATAGTGGTAGAGTCAAGATAAAAAGGATAAATTAAACAGTGGTACCTCCAGATATTATGTTCACTTTGCATGACATATCCAGCCCATCTTTGCAACACTCTGCAAGAATACAAAATGTAGGAAGATCTCCTTGTCAAGATAATGTACAATTCAAATAACCTTTTCATTCATATAAATGCAGATATTAATGATCTTGGAAAGTCATTTGAAAATTATTATGTAGAACGGAAAATGGTTCAAGAAAATTGGCCACGTGCATTATGTTGTTCACCAAAAAGGAAAATTCGGCTTGATTCATATAAAAATATGGAATAAAGTATAGGCAGAAAAGGTGTAGACACACATGAAGATCCTTTAATCCAGTCGAAAACATTACTATTATAATAATGTTTCTGACAACACAAACTCTTGCATTGATCAACATCAAGCATTCAAATACTTATAATTACACATTATCTAAAATGATTCTTAAAGATTATAATATGTTTCGTTAAAGAACAACTTTGAACACCAAAAGGATTAGAATATTATCAAAATGATTGACTAACCAAGTGATAAACTGGAGTAGGTTCAAATTTGAAATTTAGTATAAAAACATATTTACTGTTTCTAACAACACACACTTTTGGATTAGTATTGCCAGTCAAAATTACTCGTTCCAGTGTAACGATATTTACCCTTTTGACATGTAAGGCCTCCTCTTTGCTAGTTTAAGCCTTGGTCTCGAGAAGCTTCTCAATCATGTCAGCAGCTTCTTGAATGGTGGTGATGGTTTGGGCACTTTCTTCTCCCACACTAAAGCCAAATTCCTCCTCAAGTCCCATCACAATCTTAACCTGCACAATTTGAAATGTAAATCTAAATAATCAGGCAAAAGATCGTAAAATATAAACCAAACATTGTTATGATTTTCCTGCTATGAATCAAATAATCACATATAACATGCCATTTGATCATATAGCTCAAGCAGTAAGGGTAGTGTGATTGTGATGTAAGGGTATATGGTAATATAAATACTTCACAAAAAAGTAACATCTTTAAAAAAAATCATGTCAAGCAGGATACAGACCAAGATTCTATTTGGATAAACAACCTAATTAAGCACTTATAATATTTTGTAAAAAAATTGTTTATAGCACAATTTCTCTTCATATAGGTGTTAATGTATATGATCTTCCTATAACATGTCAATCCATTTTCATGTAAGCTATACGTTATTTTCATAAGGTATCTAGAAGAGCTAATGAAAGTAAGCTGAAAAAAAGCTTATGAGCATGTCATAAGCTCTTTCAAACAGTCACAAGTACTTACATGCGTATAGATAAGTTTAAATAAGTCAATCCAAACATGCCCTAAGACAACCAAGGAAAGAAAAAAAAACTAAAATTGGTTAAACAAACTGAGATGTTTTATAATTGACACAATAATAGTAAACTGTTAACTAAACTTGATTGACAATCAACGACGTTTTATCTTATCAGAGACACAATAAATATAGGCCGTAGATTAAAAACTAAATATACCTTCTCATTACATAATACTCATCAAGATCAATTTATTAACAATTCTCATTACCTAACTGAGATTAAACCATTTTTGCTTTGGAACACACAAACCCACTTCAACACTTTCACGATCATCATGATTCTCCGTTTCTTTAAGCCAAACCTGAATCACCAAAACAAACCCCAAAATGCAGTCACCGTAAATAATAGTAAACTGAAGGATTCAAACGCTTCGCAGTCAAGCCAGTGTATAGAGCCAGGGAATGAAAATTAGACAGCTCAAATTCAAGTTTTGTACTTGATATTGTTCATGCACGAGATATTAAATGTCAATTCATAACTGAAAAATACCTAAAACCAAAGCAGATGGTCTCCCATGCCGAGATTTGAATTTGGGATGAAACTGCATGCCTACATAATATGGATGACTTGGATGTTCTAAGATCCGCACAAGATATAATTTCTTAAGGTTACATTCTTCAAACAGAAAAAAAAACAATGAAGAAAGTGAATTATGTTTTACAGTAATATGTAGAAATACTAACGCATAATAATAACAGATAATATTTAGAAATACTAACGCATAATATACTAACGCATAATATGTAGAAATACTACGCCATGTCAAATTCAAACCGCCAAGTTTTCAACTACAGTTTGTCATACTCCAAATTTTGACCAGTGTCCTCCGTTTGATTTTCATTTCTGTGCGTTTTAAAACTCGTTCCCTTCGTCGTTAATCCTTTTATTCGCATCTTTACCTGCATTTTAACCGTGCTTTAACGCTTGTCGCACTCGTAATTTATTTTTAATTTAATTTGCATTTTTAAACTCTTCGCGCTCACATTTTTTTTATTTCTCATTTTTATTCGCTTTTGAAAATTTTATTCGCCGAGCAATCTCGTTGTCTCAAACGAAATTTCGGCAGAGAGGTATTTTAAAATACCTCATTTTGGTTCCGAAGGGACAAATTTTATTTTTTACTTTTATTTTTAATTAGTTTTTAAGTTTTCTTTCTATTTATTTATTAATTTTCGTTGTTATTTAATTGATTATTTATTGTTATTTTTTACTTTGTAGTATTTGTTGTTTAATATTTATTTTTTATGTCATTTTAGAGTTAAAAGTTTGTTCTTATCTCTTTGTCCATGTGTCATTACTCTATTGGTCCTTGTCCAACTTTTTCTCCAAGTTTTTGCAGGGGTATTTTGGACTTTGCCATGTATCAGAGATATTTTACTATTTAAGCACTGTTCATGTGTCAGAGACCAGCAATCATTGGCAGCCGCACCAGTCAAATCAACAAACCCTAATTTCACTAAAAAAACCAAATTCCAGAATCAAACCACAAAAAACTCAAAAAAATGATGAACATAATATGAACACCATGAACATGTAAAATTCCAGCAAGCTTTTTTCGTACCAAATCCGAACCACACACACACCCTTTTTCATTCGGATTCACACTAAAACAGCACAATCACTACGGCCACAGTTTGTCTAATACCACAAGTGTCATTTTCGAACCAAAACAAGGAGGAAGAAGAAGCAGTTTGAAGTTTTCCGGACCATTTCTTTTACCCCTTCTCCAGACCGAAGCAAGAAGGTAGTTTTTTTCGTTTTCCTTCATTTTTTTTGTTCAAAAATTCCGTGTATTGAAACCTAGATCTAGGCTTTATGTGTGTGTTTTTGCGAAAACTAAGTATGGATCCGTGAAGAGAGGAACAAGAGGAAGATTTTGGTGTAAAAATTTTTTTTAAAAAAAAAAAGAGTTAAAAATTTCCGTCGCGGCGGCGCCACCGTGGTGGCTCTCCGGCCACCGCGTCGGAAGTCTGATAGCTCGCCGGAGAAGATGAAGATTCATCTTCTCCGGCCGTCCCTCCTTCACCGTTCCAGATTTTTTTTTTAGAGAGAAGGGAGAGGGTTGTGTTTTAGAGAGAGAAGGGGAAAGAAATAATGAAAAAAAACCGGTCCCTCCCTCTTTATATAGGGAGTGAACCGGACCGGTTCATTTAAAATAAACCGGCTCTCTCCTCTAAACCGTAGCTCTCATCACAGCCGTTAGATCGCAGATCTAACGGCTACTGTGTATCCTTTGTTCTTTGTTTTCTGATGTGTTTGGCTTCTTTTATTTATTTTGTTCCTGCGCATTGCTAACCGTCAGATCTATGATCTGACGGTCCCTGTTTTACTGGCTTTATTATTTTCTTTATTATTTAATTCTGATGGCTGTGATCATAGCTTCTGAGATTAAATCTGAGCCCCTGGATCAATCAGATGGCTCAGATTATACCAGAAATTGTGAGCCATGGTACTCTGGTATTTTTTTTTATTATTTTTTTTTTTTAGTCTTTTTTTTATTTTATTACTAGTCTTTTTTTACTACATTTTCACTATCTTCACACCATTTTTTTTTTTTTACCACTTATGCATTGTATTTTTACTCAAGTTTTCTCCTCATTTACCACTAAAAAATCATAAAAATATTTTTTTACTTCTTGTTACTTGTTTTTTTATTTTATCGTCATTGTTTATTTATTTAGTTGTTATTTTTGCCCTATTGTTTACTTACCATCATCATCTCATGCATTATTTTATTTCTTGTCATTTTATTTTCATCTCTTAGGATGTATCTAGGATTCAATGTAATTTAATTTTCCGCATTTTATTTCTCGTCATTTATTTTTTATGCAAGACTCTAGAATGTATTTAGGCCTCATGTAAATATCAAAAATAATAAAAAATGCACCGACACATACACCGACACAATCACACACTTTATTTACCGCAATCTTTTTACCGTAACCGTGACCGAGGCAAAAACGAACTAGTGACAAATTAGGATTAAAAACTTGACTATAATTACCTTAAAAATGAACAACTAGTAAATTTTTAGGTTTGAGCTTTATTTACTTTTTACGCTTTTCGTTACGCTTTACGCTTAGTTTTTACCGTTAGTAAAAATCATTTTCTCAAAAAAATCAAATAGTCAATAACACCAAAAATATTTTCTTAATAAACCTTGGTTTGTAAAATCAAGTGATCCTTTTTCCTTTGTTTTCTTAATTAAATTTTAATGAACCTTTAAATCTCTTAAACTTTTTCTTTAATTAAAATCAAACAACCTTACATTTTTTTATTCTCATGCCTTGAGGCCTCTCATCTCTTCTTAAAAACCTCTTTTTTTTTTTTTTTTTTTTTTTAAAAAAAACCTTAAAATCAACCTAACACACAAAAATAATTTTTGAGGGTGAACTACATGATTTTGATCCCGTCATCGGGTATGTAGGCAAAAGGCATATGTCTTTCCAAATCAATAAAAACAACCAAAAACATGCATCTTCTCCCTCCATTCTTTCACTTGGATTTTAGGCATATATTTTTACAAATAATTAAGCAAATGATTAGCATAAGATAAATTAGGTAAGAGGCTCCTTCGGAGTACCGAAGTCGTTTAGGGTGCTTAACACCTTCCCTAATCGAAACCAACCCCCGGACCTTAATCTCTTTAAAGGGTTTTTTACTCGTTTTTTCCCTTCCCGCGGATAAAAATTGAGAGTTCAAAGATTGACGGATCAAAACCAATAAATGGATTGACACCCGAAAATCACGAGCACACAGTTCTGGTTAATATTTATTAACATCAAAATCCTATCCAAGCAGGAAAATATACCTCCATTCGTCTTCCGCTTTCATCCCTGCCAACAAATTTTAGCCCAACTTCTTCTAAAGTTTCAATAACATTCAGATTGTTGCAAATGCACAAATTTAGGGTTGCAAAATTCAAACTTAACTTTACTAAGGCCGATGTTTTGCGTATTTCAGCAGGTGTTTCTGCTATAGTAGCACAAGCTTTAAGAAATTTGACCTGCAAAATGAGTAACTTAGAAATACTTAGAAAACAATACTGTGTTGCATAGATACAACCTCATGCAATGCAAACAAAACAACATATATAAATTGAGGATAGCTTTTCCTAATAAAACATGACACAATAGTAATGACTTCTAACATTTCAAAATTGGAGAAAAGAAAGCTAAGTGAGGGTCCTAGATTAGTCATTATTCAATTGTTTTCATTTGAATCTTATGAGGTATATAAAATAACTTTGAATTGTTCTCATAAATGCAACTCTAAGAAATGATATATACCAAAACTCACATGATATATACCAAAATTCACACCTGTCGTCCATAAATAACTCAGAGAAAACTTCTATAATGATTTCTCTGAATAACTCAACTTATCCGCAATGTTGAATAGTAGCAGGGGCATCAGCCTGTAGAAGAGAATTTTCGAATATTTCAGTGTCACAATAATCAGCATAACAACATGACAGAAGATGATGGGTCTCAGGAAGGGAATTACCTGATAGGCTGAGACAATTAACTCAATGGTTTTTGGCTCAAACTTGCCAATGATGTTGCAAATTCCCAGTGAGTAAATCCAGATCAATTTTCTATGTTTTGTCTTTGTTTCATAAAAGCCCTTAAAAACTTCCACACACTTAACTTGAAACAAACAATTGATCGTATTAGTGTTAAATAAGATTTGTCTTCATCAGAGAACACTAATGGAACCTTAAATAACTACTATCAGAAATATGCTACTACCATCTCAGAAGACAGGTTCAGATCAAAACCCAATTCAGCAATCAATAGAAGTCAATTATCAGCGCATAATCAAATTACCTACAAAACTATTCGGATTGAGCATCATTTTTGCTCGCCAACCTTCAATATCCAGAAGATAGAGTTCCGTGCTCATGAGATATGAATCGTGCAACATGTTAACGAACTTGTCGCTGTAGACGCTCAGGGCTTGAAAACCACATTACCACTAAAACTGTTCAAAAACAAAAAGAGAGAGAGCATGAAGATAGGAGGGATAGTGGAATTGATGTGTTAAAAATAGTTTAAGACATAGTGGCAAGATCATCCATCCATAAAAGAGCACTATCTCAAGAAAAATTGGGCACCTGTGCAAATATGTGGAGATAGACATCAAAAAAAGGATATATGAATATCAATTCTTGTCTGGATGATCAATTGAGCAACCACAATGTAGAATCATAGTTTCAAGCAACTCTTAAAGGTGAGAAAAAACACAAGAAGGGGGGGTTGAATTGTGTTGGCTTTTTCTTCTTTTTCTCCTACTGAAGTCACTGGTCAGAAGCAGTTAGATTAAAGCTTCTGAAGTGATGTTCAGATTCTAAACGCAGCGGATAAAAGTAGAGAGAGAGATAGAGAAGAAAGACACAAAGAAATTATACAAGTTCCTTCCACAAACCGAAAGTAGTCTTGTCCCCCTTGCACTTCCAAGGAGAGTTCACTAAAATGTAATATCTGATTACAAATGCTCACTTCTAGAACTAGCAAGAAATTTCAAATTACTTAAGCACAACTGCAAGAGATT
The DNA here is from genome assembly GCA_958299785.1 of Medicago lupulina. Taxonomy (NCBI): domain Eukaryota; kingdom Viridiplantae; phylum Streptophyta; class Magnoliopsida; order Fabales; family Fabaceae; genus Medicago; species Medicago lupulina. The sequence goes on from OY283139.1 coordinate 67,182,703, forward strand.
TCCTATGCTCCTGAACACAATCAAGAAAATTCTATGATCAAGCACAACTGCAATAGACTTCTAATCAAACATAATTACAAAGAAAAATGTTTGAGGTTGAACACTTGATATACAATTAGTGGTGCTCACAATACAAATCAGATATAGACTCTTAAGAGTCTAGAATTTCAAAGATATGAACTTTGATAAGAAATTCTAAGTGAACTTTTGATGCAGAACAATTTTGACAGAGTTTTGGCGCTTTCAAATTGTTGTTGAGTCTCTCTTTTTACAATTCTCAAAGTCTTTACTCCTTTATATAGAGGTGTGAGAGAGACGTTGTGAATTGCCAGCACATCAAAAAAGAGTCGTTTGAAGTTTTGATCAATCACCAATGATCTTTTGTCTGATATGGTTATTGTCCTATGAAGGATCAATTTCAAATGCATTCCAAGTCGGAAGGAACATTGTTGCAGGTGTAGCTGTTATTCTTGTCTTGTAGCAAAGACACAAACTGAGTAGTAGAGGTAGTCGTAACACCCCGTTTTCCCAACATAAAAATTTCTTAAACAATTATCAGAGTATGCAAACACAACAACGGGATATTACATGAAACTTAATCCAAAACAATTTAAATTATAATTTAAATTAACCAAATTACTTCAAACTTTGCAGCGGAATTATTACTAAAAATTCATAATGTTTGGCACGCAGGCCCCATAATAATATCTCAAGGAGTTAGTCCCATTATTTGCAAAATAATATAAATAGTCACGTAAAAGAATGAAGCATGCATAAAGACAACCCCATCCCGTTACGTATCAGAGCGACCTAAACGACACAGTGATGCAAGGCCACTCACGAGCAACTGCACACTAAGCACGATCACCTGCACTTGCCCACAAGGCGGCAATTCCAGCAGAAGGGGTGAGAATTCATAACAAAATAATATTAATCAACATAATACGGAATAACAATTAACATCAAAACATTAATAGCATTCTTGCATCATTTAATAACATATAGCACGTAATCACATAATCAATTTCATATCATCTTTAAGCAAGTAGCATAGATAAATAACACTTATCACTTAATCATATATTCATTCTTTATCAATAACATGACATCATAAATATGACCATGTGACAATGCTCTTAGACTCCTTATATGCATGTGGTACCAAACTTCATCATAAGTATTAATATACTTTTAAACGTGCGGAGGACAAAGCTCCTAATAAACGTGCGGAGGACAAAGCTCCTATCATGGTGAGGACTAAGCTCAATGTATGCTATGCATGGACTCAACTCAAATAACATTTATCCTTAATCACCTTATCGACATGCATCCAAGAAATTGGAGCTAAACAACAACTTATCATTGCATATATAACATATACATATATCATAACGGTTCAGTTTAATAACATCAGCAGCACAACTCAAATCACAAGAACAGAATGATATCATCATATCAATTACATTCAAGGCAACATAAACTTTAACATTTTAGCATAAGGTTTATTACCTAATTTCTTGCTCACTAAACAATCCATACCTAGAACAGCTCTGCACAGGACTCTCAACATTACTACTAGGTCTATAAAACACTCAGGGAACACCTCCAAATCAAATCACACGGAACAGATCACACAACCCTCATAACTTCCAAAGGCTGGTAGTGTTCGCGAGGCGAGTGGGTTAGCTCGCCGTGGCGAGCTGCCAGAAGCAACTCGCGAGGCGAAGGGAATTGCTCGCTATGGCGAGCTGCCAGAAGCAACTCGCGAAGCGAGGATAAGTACTCGCCGTGGTGAGCGATGAGGCTCATCACTCGCGAGGCGAGGATCACTGCTCGCCGTGGCGAGCGATGAATCTCGCTGCGGCCAGAACTGCTATACTCTCAAAATCTCACAAATTCTCATGGTTCTAAGCCTGCTATTGATCCCAGAGTTCATCCTAAACATATTCTAAGGTCAAGGAACACTTTCTACATCAATTAAACCTATTCCAACCGTTAATCCATCAATTTATAAGGTTTTGACCTAGTTTTCACCTTCTCTCAAATCAATCCTAATCCTTGTTAATTGCTATCAGAACTATGCTAATCAATATCACTTAATCATGAATCTCACCCTTACCTGAATTGAAGCAGCAAATCGCAGGTCCACTCTTCTCTTCTCCTTCACGTGCGTGCGTTTTTCTTTCTTTCCGTTTCCTCAGTCTGATACGTTACTGACTGCCTAACCCTAGTTTCCTTATTTATACTGCCAACAAATCTTATCTTATTTACTCTTTCTCCCACATAACTCTCTAAAATCTAAAACTAACCCATAACTAAATATTTTATTTTCTTTTCAAATCTTATTTTATTTAACAATAAAATAAGTCCCTTAACCTCATCCTTAGCATTATATCTTACCACAAAATCATCCCAAGCATAACAAATCACATCGAAACACATCAAAACATATCAAACATATCAAAACTTATCAAAACATATCAAAACTTATCAAAACATATCAAAACACTTATATATTATATAAATATAATATAATCACCTAAACTCGATTTAAATAAATACTAAAATGAACGTGGGCGTTACAACTCTCCCCCACTTAAAAGATTTTCGTCCTCGAAAATTACCTCAAGCAAATAACTCTGGATAAGACTCCAGCATCTTACTTTCAAGCTCCCAAGTCAAGCTTTCACCAGTCGCTCCCGACCAAACGACTCTAACGAGAGGTATATCCTTGCCCCTCAACGTCTTCATTTTCCGATCATCAATCCTTACCGGTAAAGTCTCCACCGTAAGGTTGTCTCTAACTTGCACATCATCGCTCTGGATCACATGAGATGGATCCGGAACATACTTCCGAAGCTGCGACACATGGAAAACATTATGTAAATTCGAAAGATGCGGTGGTAACCCAACTCGGTACGCCACCGTTCCAACCCTCTCTAAAATCTGATACGGGCCAATAAATCTCGGAGTCAACTTCCTTGACTTCAACGCACGTCCAACACCAGTCATAGGTGTGACCCTCAAAAACACGTGGTCTCCCTCCTGAAACTCAAGATCTTTCCTTCGCTTATCATGGTAACTCTTTTGTCGACTCTGCGATGCTTTCATCTTCTCCTGAATCATCTTAACTTTCTTAGTAGTCTGTTGAACGATCTCCGGTCCTAAGACCACCCTTTCACCTGACTCAAACCAACACAACGGAGTTCTGCACCTCCGACCGTACAAAGCCTCAAAAGGTGCCATTCCAATACTAGAATGATAACTATTATTGTATGTGAACTCGATTAAGGGAAGATGACTATCCCAAGTCCCTCCTTGCTCGAGAACACAAACTCTCAATAAATCCTCTAGTGACTGAATTGTCCTCTCCGACTGACCATCAGTCTGCGGATGATACGCCGAACTCAGTCTCAACTTAGAACCCAAAGCCTCTTGCAAACCTTTCCAAAATCTAGAAGTAAATCTTGGATCTCTATCTGATACTATGCTCGAAGGAACACCATGCAACCTCACAATCTCCTTGATATAAATCTCTGCCAACTGGGCAACAGGAAAACTAATATTAATCGGTAGAAAATGAGCCGACTTCGTCAATCTGTCAACCACCACCCAAATGGCGTCATTCCCCCTTGGAGTATTCGGAAAACTAGTCACAAAATCCATGGATATACTATCCCATTTCCACTCTGGCACATCTAAAGATACCATCATGCCAGCCGGTTTCTGATGCTCAATCTTCGACTTCTGGCAAACTAAACAAGCATACACAAACTGTGCTACATCACGCTTCAATCCAGACCACCAAAACAACTTCTTCAAATCATGATACATCTTCGTAGCTCCCGGGTGAATACTCAAGCTACTTCTGTGACTCTCTTCAAGAATCATCTTCTTAATCTCTTCATTGTCAGGAATGCAAATCCTACCTCAGAATCTTAACACTCCCTGATCGTCGACTTGAAAATCACTATCTTCAGTCTGATTACCCGCAACCATTAAATCCACAAACTTGACATCTTCTTTCTGCGCCTCTCTTATACTCATCAAGAAGTCACTATCAATCTTCAACATCCCTAGCTTCACGCTCTGAGGCGTCCTTTCACAAACCAAACTCAAATCTCTAAATTGCTCAAGTAATTCGAACTCCTTAACCATCATAGCAGACATATGCAAGGTCTTCCTACTCAAAGCATCAGCTACCACATTCGCTTTACCCGAATGATAATTCAACCCAAAGTCGAAGTCCTTCAAAAGTTCTAACCATCTTCTCTGCCTCATATTCAATTCCTTCTGGTCGAATAAGTACTTCAAACTCTTGTGATCACTGAACACTTCAAATCTCGCACCATATAAGTAGTGTCTCCACATCTTCAATACAAAAACCACAGCTGCTAATTCTAAATCATGCGTCGGGTAATTCTTCTCATGAATCCTCAACTGTCTTGAAGCGTAAGCTACCACCTTACCTTCCTGCATAAGCACACCTCCTAAACCCAACTTGGACGCATCACAATACACTACAAATGGCGCATCAGACTTCGGCAAAATCAAAACTGGAGCCGTCGTCAAACGCTTCTTCAACTCGTTGAAACTGTTCTCACAATGAACATCCCAAACAAAAGCTCTACCTTTACAAGTCAACTGGGTCAACGGAAGAGCCAACTTGGAGAATCCTTCAATAAACCTTCTATAATAACCAGCTAAACCCAAAAAGCTCCTGATCTCGGTAACTGACTTCGGAGTCTCCCATTGCGATACGGCTTCAATCTTAGACGGAACTACTGCAATACCATCACCGGAGATAACATGACCAAGGAAACTCACTTCTTTCAACCAGAACTCACACTTAGACAATTTGGCATAAAGTTTCTTCTCTTTCAACACTTGCAAAACAATCTTCAGATGTTCAGCATGCTCTTCCTCAGTCTTGGAGTAAATCAGGATATCATCAATTAATACAACTACGAACTGATCCAGAAATGCATGGAAGATGCGATTCATATACTCCATAAATACTCCCGGTGCATTAGTAAGTCCAAAAGGCATAACCTTGTACTCATAATGGCCATAACGCGTTCTGAAAGCTGTCTTCTGCATATCTTCATCCTTTACTTTAATCTGATGATAACCCGACCTCAAGTCAATCTTGCTGAAAACACGTGCACCCACTAACTGATCCATCAAATCATCAATCCTCGGAAGTGGATACCTATTCTTGATAGTTACCTTATTCAACTGCCGATAATCGATACATAGCCTCATACTACCATCCTTCTTCTTTACTAGTAACACTGGCGCTCCCCAAGGTGAAACACTTGGTCTAACAAATTTCTTCTCAAGTAAATCTTCCAACTGTTTCTTCAACTCAGCTAATTCGGAAGCAGACATACGATAAGGTGCCATCGACACCGGCTTAGTTCCAGGAACAAGATCAATAGAAAACTCAACTTCCCTCTCTGGAGGCACATCAGGAATTTCATCTGGGAAAACTTCAGGAAAGTCGCATACCACTTGCAATTTATCGATCACCGCTTGATTCTCTAAAGATAAAGAAGCCATCAACGAAAACATCAACATACCATCACGTTCTAGTTGCTTCAGCTGTTTAGTAGATAAGAACTCGGCGCCACTTTCCTCTTCAGGAGACGAGAATTGCACCGTCTTGCGAAAACAATTGATAAGAACGTGGTTGTACTCTAACCAATTCATACCCAGAATCACGTCCATACCGCTCAAAGGTAGACAAACTAAATCCATCTCAAAATCGCGACCAAACATAGACAAAGGACAACTTAAGCATACGAGAGAAGTAGTCACCGAACCCTTAGCTGGAGTTTCGACAACCATCTCTCCATTCATATCAGACATAGCAAGACTCAAAGCAGAAACACAGTTTAAAGCAATAAAGCAATGTGTAGCACCAGTATCAATAATAGCAACTAAAGGAGTATTATTAATATAGCAAGTACCTCTGATCAAACGATCATCACTGTCTGTCTGAGTACCAGTCAGGGCAAAAACTCGACCCGTAGTAGGCGCCCTCTTTGGCTGCTTGCACTGGGAACCAATATGACCCTCTTCGTTGCAATTAAAGCACACGATATCATTACGCTTGCAATCAGCTACTAAATGACCCTTCTTGCCACACCGGACACACTTCTTGATCTCTTCTGGACAAACATTGCTCTTGTGGCCTTTCACACCACAGTTGAAACACACGATCTCAGCAGGGGTACCCTTCCTCGCGGTCTGCCTATCCACGACCATCTTCTGTTTCCCTTTATCAGCAGGGGCACTATAAGGTTTAGGGCGACTCTGCTGGCCCTTGGCTTTCCTCTCGTTCACTACCTTGTAGTGAGCCTTCGTATCCTCTTCATATATCCGACAGCTGTTTACCAAATCCGGAAACACTCTAATCTGTTGGTACCCAATCGCCCTCTTAATGTCGGGCCTCAAACCGTTCTCGAACTTGATGCATCTTGAAAACTCTGCAGTCTCAGCAGCGTAGTGCGGATAGAACTTTGCCAACTCCACAAACTTGGCAGCATACTCGGTCACGGACATATTTCCTTGCTTCAGCTCAAGGAACTCGATCTCTTTCTTCCCGCGAACATCCTCCGGAAAGTATCTCCTCAGGAACTCTCTCCTGAAAACAGCCCAAGTCACAACAGCCCCATCCTGCTCGAGGCTAGGTAACACACTGACCCACCAATCATCAGCTTCCTCTGACAGCTGATGTGTACCAAAGCGCACTTGTTGAACTTCAGTACACTGCATCACTCTGAAGATCCTCTCTATCTCCTTAAGCCACGTCTGGGCTCCGTCGGGGTCATACCTTCCCTTGAACGTTGGAGGATGATTCCTCATGAAAGTCTCCAACATTCTCGTCTCAGCATTCACACCAGCATTTGCATTAGGTTGTCCCACAGCTTGGGCAACAGCTTGAAGTGCAGCAGCTAACGCGGTATCGTTTCTTCCAGCCATTCTGATATTCTACAACAAACAGTAACAGCAACATAAGATTTAGTAATACAAATATTACTAAGACTCAACAAGACTCTCTAATTGGCCGGACAGACCGACTTGCTCTGATACCAATTGTAACACCCCGTTTTCCCAACATAAAAATTTCTTAAACAATTATCAGAGTATGCAAACACAACAACGGGATATTACATGAAACTTAATCCAAAACAATTTAAATTATAATTTAAATTAACCAAATTACTTCAAACTTTGCAGCGGAATTATTACTAAAAATTCATAATGTTTGGCACACAGGCCCCATAATAATATCTCAAGGAGTTAGTCCCATTATTTGCAAAATAATATAAATAGTCACGTAAAAGAATGAAGCATGCATAAAGACAACCCCATCCCGTTACGTATCAGAGTGACCTAAACGACACAGTGATGCAAGGCCACTCACGAGCAACTGCACACTAAGCACGATCACCTGCACTTGCCCACAAGGCGGCAATTCCAGCAGAAGGGGTGAGAATTCATAACAAAATAATATTAATCAACATAATACGGAATAACAATTAACATCAAAACATTAATAGCATTCTTGCATCATTTAATAACATATAGCACGTAATCACATAATCAATTTCATATCATCTTTAAGCAAGTAGCATAGATAAATAACACTTATCACTTAATCATATATTCATTCTTTATCAATAACATGACATCATAAATATGACCATGTGACAATGCTCTTAGACTCCTTATATGCATGTGGTACCAAACTTCATCATAAGTATTAATATACTTTTAAACGTGCGGAGGACAAAGCTCCTAATAAACGTGCGGAGGACAAAGCTCCTATCATGGTGAGGACTAAGCTCAATGTATGCTATGCATGGACTCAACTCAAATAACATTTATCCTTAATCACCTTATCGACATGCATCCAAGAAATTGGAGCTAAACAACAACTTATCATTGCATATATAACATATACATATATCATAACGGTTCAGTTTAATAACATCAGCAGCACAACTCAAATCACAAGAACAGAATGATATAATCATATCAATTACATTCAAGGCAACATAAACTTTAACATTTTAGCATAAGGTTTATTACCTAATTTCTTGCTCACTAAACAATCCATACCTAGAACAGCTCTGCACAGGACTCTCAACATTACTACTAGGTCTATAAAACACTCAGGGAACACCTCCAAATCAAATCACACGGAACAGATCACACAACCCTCACAACTTCCAAAGGCTGGTAGTGTTCGCGAGGCGAGTGGGTTAGCTCGCCGTGGCGAGCTGCCAGAAGCAACTCGCGAGGCGAAGGGAATTGCTCGCTATGGCGAGCTGCCAGAAGCAACTCGCGAAGCGAGGATAAGTACTCGCCGTGGCGAGCGATGAGGCTCATCACTCGCGAGGCGAGGATCACTGCTCGCCGTGGCGAGCGATGAATCTCGCTGCGGCCAGAACTGCTATACTCTCAAAATCTCACAAATTCTCATGGTTCTAAGCCTGCTATTGATCCCAGAGTTCATCCTAAACATATTCTAAGGTCAAGGAACACTTTCTACATCAATTAAACCTATTCCAACCGTTAATCCATCAATTTATAAGGTTTTGACCTAGTTTTCACCTTCTCTCAAATCAATCCTAATCCTTGTTAATTGCTATCAGAACTATGCTAATCAATATCACTTAATCATGAATCTCACCCTTACCTGAATTGAAGCAGCAAATCGCAGGTCCACTCTTCTCTTCTCCTTCACGTGCGTGCGTTTTTCTTTCTTTCCGTTTCCTCAGTCTGATACGTTACTGACTGCCTAACCCTAGTTTCCTTATTTATACTGCCAACAAATCTTATCTTATTTACTCTTTCTCCCACATAACTCTCTAAAATCTAAAACTAACCCATAACTAAATATTTTATTTTCTTTTCAAATCTTATTTTATTTAACAATAAAATAAGTCCCTTAACCTCATCCTTAGCATTATATCTTACCATAAAATCATCCCAAGCATAACAAATCACATCGAAACACATCAAAACATATCAAACATATCAAAACTTATCAAAACATATCAAAACTTATCAAAACATATCAAAACACTTATATATTATATAAATATAATATAATCACCTAAACTCGATTTAAATAAATACTAAAACGAACGTGGGCGTTACAGTAGTGGTTGTACACTTCGTATAATTGTACTTTGTCAACGCTTTTTAAAGAACAAGCATCCAATGCCTTTAAATTCATTTGAATTAGCTGTTGCTTTACGCTTCTCGTCTTCTGCAATATTAGACGTGATTAAATCCTTTGAACAACCTTTGAAGCTTTAAGTCTCTCATCTTCTGATGAACTTCAACTTCTGGTGATCTTGCTTCTGATGAGGTGCTTCTGATGAACTTGCTTCTAATGACACGTCATCACTTAAGGAGCACTTTGACTTCAGGAGCACTTTTCTTCAGACGCGTAAAGCTTCATTTACTTGTTGATTCCATTGCTCTCATTTGTTCTTCCAGTACCTAAGCTTTAAGTAGACACAAAATTTTGTCTATGGTCCTGTACACTTCAACAAATATTAGCATATCCAATTGACAATTTTTAATACATTGTTATCATCAAAACACTAAAGAGGTAGTGTTAAACACATTTAATTCCAACAATCTCCCCCTTTTTTATGATGACAAACATTAGTATTTAAAAGTTCAATTTTTGTTAATGTAATTAACAAGTTGACTATTAGGGTATGAGGTTTGTAAGCTTCCCCTGAGTCCAATAGTACTATAAGGTGAGGTTTGTAAGCTCCCCCTGAGTTCTATTCTATTTAATTTAAATTCATCATTAAAAACGTAATAACTCTCAGAATAATCTAACATTAAGAAGACTAAGAGATGAGAAGAAGGTCTTATTAATTTAAATTGCTTGAAGTTAAATTAATGGGGCACAGAGCCTTTAAATACTATACATCTACTTGCCCTTTTGTCATCAACAAAAAGTATATATAAAAAAAACAAAAAGAAAAGATGAGAAAAACGGTGAGAAATTCTATAAGAAAACACATAGTTCATAAACAATTTATATTCAGAAGCACATGAAATGTTCAGAAGCATGAATTTAAAGTAGTGTTTCAGAATCATGAAAACATAAGTTCAGAAGTAAACAAAATCAAAGATACAAATAACAGAAATAAAACAAGCTTAAGGTGTGCAACTAAGGTTGGTCTTGTTTCTGGATTAATTCCATCATCTGTTTCATCATCCTGTTTGTTTCTTCTGCTTGTTCTTTCATTTCCCCTTTGAATTCATCATTGCTTCTGATGAGATTCTCTTCTCTAACTCTGGCTTCTTCCAGTTTAGCTTTTGTAGCATTCTTGTATTCCAAAAGTAGCAGTTTCTGCTCCAGAAGCTCTTTCTTGAGCTGTTTGTTCTCTTTTTCCAAGAGAGAATTCTTTTGCATTAGTTCCAGTTCAGTAGAAGATTCCTTGAAATTAATCTTATTTAACCAAGTTAAATCCAGCTCTCTTGGGTGTATGCTCGTGGGAATGAAATCAGAAGCATTCCTTGCTCTTAAGCATAGAGGAGTTTTCACCCAAGTTTTTAGAACTTTCACTTCATGCAAATCATTGACAACTCCCTTCAGCAGTCTTGAAGCTTGGTCTGAGCATTGTCTTGAGCATCAAGGCAGGATCTCTGAAGTACTGTCAAGACATATTCTACTCCGTCTTTCAATCTTATCCACAAATTCTCATAGTTATTCTCATGAAGCAGATTGTTCCTTGCTTGAACTAGGTTGTTCAACTCCTAAAAGATATTCTCACACACATCTGCTAGAATAGTAGAATCTAGAAACAGGGTGGGTGGAGAAGGGACATTAGTTTTGGCAGGAGCACAAGGCTGAATGGCTAGGTTAGAGGATGAATGTTGGTCATTTATTGAGGTTTCAAGTTGAGCAAAAGTGTTGAATTGTTAAGGGACACTTAGTTCAGGAATAGGTTGTTCAAGGACAACTAGTTCAGGAATATTTTGTTCAGGAACAAAATCTATGTTTGTTGATGAGGCCATTTCTTGGTTAGGTTCATGGTGTTGGGGGCTTTCTATCATAACCCTGTGTAATCAGCTGCTCCTTCTGCATCAGCAAGAATATATTGAATAGGTTCAATCATAGGTGGTTGTAATGGGTGATCAACAGGTAGATTTTTGCAAGCATCAATTCATCTTTGTTGCATGTCAATTAACCTCTCTTCAAGAGAGGGATACATTGGCACAAAAGTATCATAATCTGGCTTTCTAGAAGTTTTGGTTGATGTTGATGGGGATAAAGCTTTATTTAGAATGGTGTAGACTTTGTTTAAAGGTATATCATCCATATCAGATGATATGGATGAGGATGATGAGGTTGAGTTTGATTTAGTGTCAGGGGAAGTACTAGATTCTATGTTTACTATCTCAGCAGTAGTGTGCAAGGAATCAGAATTACCTTTAGGAGCTTCTGAAGCAACAGGAGCTTCTGAGAAGCCAACTTCCTTCTGAGTAACTTTAGTAGCTTCCACTGTCATATCATTAGCCTCAGCTTCCACCATATCACCAGCCATTGCCATATGATGTAGGTTCTCTGTGATCTCCAATCCAAGTTGAGCAGCTTCAACTGTGGATTCCCTTGTCAGAACCTCTGCAGGTATCTTGATCTCCTTAGCCAGCTGCATCAGTCTCCTTCCTTCTCCTAACTTCCCTTGTCACAAGTTTTGTTGCTTCTTCATCTTTTTCTGAAGTAAGCTTTAACTTTCTGACAATTGGTTTTCTTTTCCTTCTTGGAATGGAAGGTTGAGCAGACTGAGGTGGTGAAGGTCCAGCTTCCTTACCACTTCTGGTTCTTTTACAGAGGACTTTAGTAGGAGCTAAGTCCTTAACCTCTTCTTGGATTGTTGGGAGAGCAGGATCACTTTGAGCAGAAGCCTTCTCTTTCTTAGCTTTCTTGGCCTTCTGTGGAGGTTGTTCATGAGCTTCTTCCAGATACCCAGCTTCTGTGAGGGGTCTCTTCTTAGACTTCCTGCTCTTTGCTATTGGTAGAGCACCACCATACATCTGATCTGGTATATCCTCCAGTTGGATATTCTCTCCAGTGCTTTGCAGATGATCATGGATGAAGTACAGTTGCACATCAAGAGGGTCTTGTTTGCAGATTGGAAGAAAACCTTCCATAAGATTTGATATGGCTCTGGATTCCTTCAAATCTTTTTCCAATTTCTTGTACACATCCTTCTTGATTAGATTCATGTTTCTCAGAGTACTTCCATTGATTATCTTCCCTGTGACTGTACCCAGCTGCTGATATGTGAAGCCTCTTGTTTCACTCAGAGCCTTCAGAAATCCTCCTTGATGAAAAATTTCTGACATGAGTCTTCCATAGGGAATCCATGATCTCTTGATTGATTCACTCTCTTTTAGAGCCTTAATCATGTTTTTAAAGATGTACTTTGGTACATTTGCTTTCTCCTTCTTGATGAAGTAATGAAGGAACACCCTGTGCTCTAATGAGGGTTGATCAGAACCTCCTCCTTTGGGTAGAAGATTTTCATTCTGTATCTTCAAAAGCATCTTCTTTTCCATTGAAAGGTCACTGTAAGCACCTTTCTTCTTACTGTTGTACATGGTTTGATTAACATTTTCATTCCATGGACTCTTCTTATTGTTATCCAGTCCATCCTTAAAAGTTCCTTCAGAAGCTCTTCCAATCACATAAGCAATAATCTCTTGAGAGATGAAAACCGGTACACCCATGATACTTGACTTGATCTCAGCATCAATGAATGGTTCCAGACCCATTTCTTCTCTAGTTTTTCCAGCCAAAGAAAGGTCAATAAGCACTTTTTCTTCCATTTCCAGTTTAGCAGCATGTTTGTCATAAACAGAAGCTCTTACCCAGAAGTGCCTAATGAGATTCACATAGGTTGGACCATTCAGCATGTCAAAGTAATGTAAGAGGTCCTGAGACTCATAGTATCCTTTAATGTTGCAGCCATGATACGCTAGAGATGTGAAATCCACCAGGCTTTCAACTTGAACAATTAACTTCCACTCTTCCAAAGACATGGTTCTCCCTTTGATTTCATAGGCTGGTGTTCTTTGAGTAGACGTTCCTTGAGCAGTATCTTGAATAGATGATTCTGAAACTGAGCTTGAGGACGCCATTGATGATAATGAATTTTTAGGGTTCTAAGTTTTGATTGAGGAGAAAGAGCTTTTGCTTCGCAGAGAATCAGTGTAAGAATAGAAAGTGTAGGTTGTGGAGTGAGTAGTGTGTGTTTTGTCTAAGTGATTTGAGTAAAAGCAAACGATTGCAATTCAGAGGGGACAAACAAATGCAACATTAATGACAATTGGGGGCGCGAGAAAGTAGATTCAAAGCATAAAATCATCATTGCCCTCTTAAGTTATACACCAATACACTTAAGCCACGTCAAATAACTTCATATGTGATGTCAAGTTAGTGGGACAGGTGTTACCAAAAAGTAACTCCAACGTTTCCATTAGCTCTGCTATTTAGGAGCACAAAATCCAGCTTCTGAAGTTAAGATACTGATGTCATCTTCAGAAGCACATTTTCCTCAGAACCTCAGTTAAGAGCTTCTAATGGACCATAGCTTCTGAACTAACTTCAGAACCTAACTTCTAGTTTAGGAGCAAGCAATTTTAATCAGACACAAAGTGCATGTTCAAATTTTTCTTTATAAAATCAAATCTTTCCAAAGTTAAAGGTTTAGTGAATATATCAGCCCACTGATGTTCAGTATCAATGAATTGTATATCCAAGATTCCTTTTTGAACATAGTCTCTAATAAAATGGTGTTTGATTTCAATATGTTTGGCTCTTGGATGTAGAATTGGATTCTTTGACAAACAAATAGCAATAGTATTATCACAGAAAATGGGAATATTGTTAGCATTAATCTGATAATCTTCCAACTGATGTTTCATCCAAAGTAGTTGTGTACAACAACTTGCAGCTGAGATGTATTCTGCTTCTGCTGTAGACATAGCATTAGTTGCTTGTCTTTTGCTAGCCCAAGATATCAGATTCTCTCCCAGGAACTAACAGTTACCACTGGTTGATTTTTTTTCAATCCTGTCACCAACATAGTCAGCATCACAGAATCCAACCAACTTATAATCTAAGGATTTCCTATAAAGGAGTCCAAGGTTTGTTGTTCCCTTCAGATACCTGAAGATTCTCTTAACATCTGTTAAATGAGATTCTCTAGGATCTGATTGGAAGCTTGCACACAAGCATACACTGAATAAAATATCTGGCCTAGATGCAGGGAGGTATAACAAAGAACCAATCATACCTCTATACAACTTCTGATCTACCTTTGATCCAATATCTTGTTTGCTTAAGGTGCAGGTTGGATGCATTGGAGTGTTCATCACTTTACAATCTTTCAGCTTGAACTTCTTCAAAAGCTTCTTTGTGTACTTGGTTTGATGAACATATACTTCATCTACTTTGGTTAATTTGAATTCCAAGAAAGAACTTCAATTCTCCCATCATGCTCATTTCAAATTCATCCTGCATTAAATTAGAAAATTCCTTGCAAAGAGATGCATTAGTAGAACCAAATATTATATCATCAACATATATTTGCGCAACAAGAATATCTTTCTCAAGAGTCCTTCTGAAGAGTGTTGTGTCAACTTGTCCTCTTTTAAAATCATTTTTAATTAGGAAATTACTTAGTCTATCATACCAAGCTCTGGGAGCTTGTTGCAAGCCATATAGTGATTTCTTAAGTTTATAAACATGGTCAGGATGCTTAAGATCTTCAAAACTAGGAGGTTGCTTGACAAACACTTCTTCTTCTTCTATGACTCCATTTAGAAATGCACTCTTGACATCCATTTGATATAATATTATTCCATGATTAACTGCATATGATAGAAGTAACCTGATTGCTTCCAATCTTGCAACTGGAGCAAATGTTTCAGTGTAATCAATGCCTTCTTGTTGAGTGTAACCTTGTGCAACATGTAACACCCCGTTTTCCCAAAACAACGTAAACATGTATAAATATCAGAGTTTTCAACAACAACGGAGTATTACATCTACTTTTCAAAATTCAGTTTAAATAGAATATAAAAACTATTTAATTCAACACATCATTTTATAAAAATCTGCAGCGGAATATTTATTTAATAATCAATCAACAACTAAAATCAACATCCTTGGCACAAGGCCTCAACATAATAAAAATATTATTCAACGATGATTTAAATCTTCAACATCAATAAAAGTCTAAGCAACATGTTCTCAAAAACCGATACATAAAAGAATGAAATCATAAACATCAAATCCCATCCCGTTACATATCAGAGCCTACGACACAAAAGCCAACTCCTATCTATCCTTCGCTACCTGCACTTGCCCACGAGGCGGCAATTCCAGCAGAAGGGGTGAGTTCACAATACAAAGGTAATATATAAATATATGAATCATCAAATTGCATTGAAAAACAACAACAAATAATAACAACCATCATCAGCATAGGCAGCAACATCATCAATATAAGCAACAACATCATCAATATTAGCAACAACATCATCAATATTATTTAGATTCATCTTCGGTTAACAACATCAACGACAACATCACTTGTGGCGACACCTCACCAACAACATCTCTACAAAACAACTCACACCTACAACAACTAATGCAAGACTCCATCAACTACTAATGCATTATGCAAATGTGGTACCAACTACGCGCGTTGAATGCTAAGCATCCCAGGGCATAAGCCCCCACCAATTTTGGATGGTTAAAGCATCCCAGGGCATAAGCCCTCACCAGATGAATGACTAGCATTCCAGGGCATGAACCCTCACCAATTGAATGTATAAACATTCCAGGGCATAAGCCCCCAACGATGCAAATGAGTTATGAAGACTCAATGGTGTATATCTGCATACAATCCTACGACAACTAATGGTGCATATCAGCATGCAACCAACAACAACAACAACTAGGACATCAATAACTGTGTCTAACATCTAAGACACCCTCCCCAACTCGACACAACCACTCAACAACATCAAGAACAACTTCAAACTTAGCAAAGTATATTTTATTTCATGTAAACATACATAATTCCATCATATTCATCTTCATATATAAGTTTCATCATCCAAACAATTATTAATAAATCTAACAAACAAGTTAGGAAGCTTAGGTTTGGGTTTGGAACACTTTGAAAAATTGCACAAAATGGTCGCACAGGACCAATCTCGCTTAAGCGAAGTTAATCTCTCTTCAAGCGACTTAAATGACGAAAGTCTGGGGGAATCTCGCTCGGGGTTCGCTTGCATCTCGCTTAAGCGAAATTTCATCTGGACAACATTCTGGGAATCTCGCTTAAGCGAAAAATATCTCGCTTCAAGCGAAGCTTCATCTGGACAGTTTTCAAACTACGATTTTATAAGCCCTTTTTCATCCAAAAACCCAATTTTGATCCCCCAATCACCCAAAATGAATTAGAACATTGTTTATGGGTTCACTACTCATCAAAACAACAAACATTTTATAGAAACATCATCAATCACAACATAATTCATCAACAATGGCATTTTTCATAAATATTAAACCTAAACCAACAAATCACCATTTTCAATCCAAAATCATGAAAACGTACATGTATATATTAACCAATGAATTGCTAGCCCACCCTTACCTGATTAGATGAACAATTGCTACAAAAATCTCTCCTCTTGGCTAATCCCCCTTTGCTCTTGGTTCTTCTCTCTTTCTCCCAAAAAGTCTGTTTCTTGTTTTCTCTGATACGTACAATGCTTACTGACTTCTTCCTATTCTTTCCTTAACAAAACATAACTCCTTTCTTTCTCTTAACTCCCCCAATAACTTTCATTTTAATTTCTCATTAACCCTCCTTAATTCTATTAACTCCAAATAAATCCCTTTTTCTAAATAAACATTATTCTTCCTATTTTCATAATTCTCCAAAATAATAATATTCCTTCTATTTTCTTAAAACAAAGCAAATATTATATCCCACTACTAATTAATTAAATAACAAATAACATGCATTTAGATAATACATCAATAAATCATATAACTCAATTATTTCACATAAATTATTATAAACAAATAAACACACCACATATTCACATAATCATTTATAAATTCAAATAAAACATGCCCAACAACTAAAAATAACAAAATAGCGACTAGGGCGTTACACAACAAGTCTAGCTTTGTTTTTGGTTACATCACCTTGTTCATTCAGCTTGTTTCTGAATACCTATTTTGTTCCAATAATGTTCTTCTGATGAGGTTTAGGTACCAGATGCCACATATCATTTCTTTGAAACTGATTAAGCTCTTCTTGCATAGCAAGTATCCATCCATCATCTGAAAGTGCTTCATAAACTGTAGCAGGTTCAATCACTGATAACAATCCTATCATAGACTCTCCTTGTCTGAAATATGATCTTGTTCTTCTAGGACTATCTTTGTTTCCAATGATTTGATCCTCAGGATGTGAAGACTTGTAATTGAATGTATTCTTTGATTGATTTGCTTGCTGAGAGCCATCTTGAGCTTCATCAGAAGCAACTTCATCTTGAGCTTCTGAAGTTGGTTCTGCTTTTGGACTATCTTCAGATTCTCCAGTCTGATCAGGTTCTGAAGTATCTTCAGTAGCCTGTATATCTGCAAAACTTTCATCTTGCTCTGGAGTTTCACTTACAGGCTCTTTGTGATCAAATTTAACGTGCATAGATTCTTCAACACAGAGTGTCTCTAAATTATACACTTTGTATGCCTTTGACCTTTCAGAGTAACCTAAAAAGATTCCTCTTTGGGCCTTGGCATCAAATTTCTTTAGGTAGAGCTTGTTATTCAGAATATAACAAGTACATCCAAATTGATGAAAGTAAGATATATTAGGTCTTCTTCCCTTAAAGAGTTCATATGCAGTTTTCTCCAAGATAGGTCTGATATAGATCCTATTTTGAACATAACATGTTGTATTCACTGCTTCTGCCCATAAATGTTTAGCCAAATTATTTTCATGAATCATGGTTCTTGCCATTTCTTGTAAAGTTCTATTCTTTCTCTCTACAACCCCATTTTGCTGTGGAGTTCTAGGAGAAGAGAATTCATGGACTATTCCATGTTTTTCACAAAAAGTTTCAAATGGCTCATTTTCAAATTCTCCACCATGATCACTTCTGACTTTCAAAATTTTCATTTCTTTTTCAGACTGTATTTGAGTGCAGAAGTTACTGAATACATCATATGCATTATCTTTACTTCTGAGGAATTTTACCCAAGTCCATCTGTTGTAATCATCAACAATGACTAATCCATATTTGCTTCCATATAAAGATGCAGTATTAACTGGTCCAAATAAATCAATATGAAGCAGTTCTAAAGGTCTGGAGGTTGAGACAATGTCTTTAGCTATAAAAGATGATTTCACAATCTTCCCTTTCTGGCATGGACCACAAAGTGCATCTGAATGATAATCAATGTTAGGTAGGCCTTTGACAAGTTGTAACTTACTAAGCTTAGAGATTAACCTCTAGTTAGCATGTCTCAACCTTCTGTGCCAAACCCACTTCTTATCATTCATTGAAAGAAGACAGATTACCTTCTGATCAACCAGTTCATAAAATTGATTTTATAGACATTCTCTACTCTCTTTCCCTTGAACACTATGGACTTGTTATCTTTGTTGATTACTGTGCACTTGGTCTTTCTAAACATCACATCATAACCATTGTCACAAAACTGAATGATACTCAAAAGGTTATGTTAAAGATCATCTACCAACCACACATTATTAATAGAGATATAGGATTTACCAATAGTTTATGTACCAATGATCTTGCTAGACTGGTTGCCTCCAAACTTCACATTTCCTCATTCTTTCATTGTGAGGGTGAGGAACATTGACTTCTCTCCTGTTATATGTCTTGAGCAACCGCTGTCCAGATACCATGATTTTTGTTTTTCCTTTGCTTTTAGGCATTTCTGTAGTATTGACAATTTTAGATTTAGGTACCCATTGTTTTATGGGTCCTCTGAGGTTAGTGCTGGATGTTTTACTCTTCACTTCTTGTACCTTGAGGTGTGGATTTGGTAGCTTCTGATTGATCGGTACTTTAGGTTTAACATCTTTTAGTTCTGATTCACTTCAAGCTACAACTGTTTTGTTCTTCTAAGACTTAGACTTCAAGATACCAGATTCAAGCTTCAACAGACTCTGAGGAACAGGTTATGATCTTTTCAGAATGTTGAACTTTGAGGTCTTAGAGTTAGAATTTTTCATAATCTTAGATTTAGTTCTTTGGCTTTGGCTTTGAAGTAATCTTAACCTTAGAGCTAGAAGCTTCAGGTTCTGACTGAACCATAGTTTCAACTTTAACACCTTCAGGTACAAAAAAGGTTTTCAATCCTTCCTTGATACATTCACAACATGCTTTGAGATTGGTTTAATTAGGTTTTGCTTCTGAAAATCCAATCCCTTTGCCATTTTTTTTGTAAATGTTGTAAATCATATACGCAACTCTGCTTCTGTCAATACCAGACATAATTAAATCTTCAAGAGCAATTTCATGGTTGCTTAAAGGTTTTCCATTAAACTTTTCTTGTAGCTTCTGACATAAGAACTTGAGCTTCTCTTGATAGGTTTTGCAAATGAAGTCAAAGCCTCTAAGTCCTTCTTCAGAAGTTTTCAGATCCAATAGAGTTGATTCTTGTTGTTTCATTAAATCAACATATTTTTCTTTTAAATCTTTCAACTCATTGGTTCTTAGTTCAAAATGTGTAAGGAGCTCTTTAAGAGACTCAATAAGTTCTTCTCTAGGAATTTTAGAATATACCTCATTTTCTTCTTCTGAGTCCGATTCTGGTTCAGCTTATGAAGTTACTGTAGCCACTAACCCAACATCTACCTTTGCATCTTCATCAACATCATCCTTATCAAATTCAGATTCACTGTCTAAATCTTCCCAGGTTGCCATCAAACTCTGCTTGATCTGCTTCTTGATCTTGTTTGATTTGAAAGTTAACCTCTTAGACCTGTCCATTGATTTCTCCTTCTGAAGATCAAGGCAATCAGCAATGAAATGTCCAAGCTTCTTGCAGTTGAAGCAACCCTTCTGATCTTTTTTCCTGGAGCCTTTGTAACCACTTCTTATGCTCAACAACTTCTTGTTCTTCTTGGCCAGATACTGCAGCCTGTTTGAAAGCATAGCCATCATCTCAGTATGATCTTCATCAGAATCTCCATCAAGTGATTCTTCTTTAGATGGTAGAACAATAGATTTACTCTTCTTAGCAGGCTCACGTTCATTAAGACTTATCTCATGAACTTTGAAAGAGCTGACAAGATCTTCAACACTCAGTGTTTAGATCTTTAGCTTCCTCAATAGCAGTAACCTTTGGTCTCCATCTTGCAGGCAGACTTCTTAGTATCTTGCTCACATGATCAGAAGCAACATAGCTTTTCTTCAGTATTTGTAGTCTAGAGACTAGGGTCTGAAATCTTGAGTACATTTCCTCAATACTTTCATCATCCTTCATCTTGAACAACTCATACTGATGAACAAACATAAATGCTTTAGCTTCTCTAACCTTCTTGCTACCTTCATAGATTTATCACTCATCTTCATATACTCTGCACGAGGTATAGCATGAACAAGTGAACCTCTGATCTTGTGATGTTTCTTATACATTTTCTTTTAAGCAGGAGTATGTTTCTTTCTATCAACAACAACTTCTTCTTCATCAAGGTCCAAGTCACCAACTCCATCTTCCAGAATATCCCATAATTCTTCATCTATGCCCATGATGTAACTGTAGAAGTTGGTTTTCCACCAAGAGAACTCTTCAGAATCTCCATTGAACTTTGGAACTTTTCCTGAGTCAGCTTTCTTATCAGTGTAATCATAAGGTACAACATTATGATTACCACCAGAACCAGAAACAGATGATTCACCAGACATGTTTTTTTTCAGATCTTGGACTGTCACACTGTTAAGTGTTCTCAACAGAACCAAGGTTCTAGATACCAAATGAAGGTGAGAAAAAACACAAGAAGGGGGAGTTGAATTGTGTTCGCTTTTTCTTCTTTTTCTCCTAATGAAGTCACTGGTCAAAAGCAGTTAGATTACAGCTTCTGAAGTGATGTTCATATTTTAAATGCAGCGGATAAAAATAGAGAGAGAGAGAGAGAGAGAGAGAGAGAGAGAGAGAGAGAGAGAGAGACAAAGCAATTATACAGGTTCCTTCCACAAACCGGAAGTAGTCCAGTTCCCCTTGCACTTCCAAGGAGAGTTCACTAAAATGTAATATTTGATTACATATGGTCACTGCTAAAACTAGCAAGATACTTCAAATTACTCAAGCACAACTGCAAGAGATTTCCTATGCTCCTGAACACAATCAGCAAACTTCTATGCTCAAGCACAACTGCAAGAGACTTCTAATCAAACAGAATTACAAATAAAAATGTTTAAGATTGAACACTTGATATACAATTAGTGGTGCTCACAATACAAATCAGATACAGACAAATAAGACTCTAGAATTTCTAAGATATGAACTTTGATAAGAAATTCTAAGTGAACTTTTGATGCAGAACAATTTTGACAGTGTTTTAGCGCTTTCAAATCGTTGTTGAGTCTTTTTTTTACAATTCTCAAAGTCTTCACTCCTTTATATAGAGGTGTGAGAGAGACGTTGTGAATTGGCAGCACATCAAGAAAGAGTCTTTTGAAGGTTTGATCAATCACCAATGATCTTTTGCCTGATATGGTTATTGTCCTATGAAGGATCAATTTCAAATGCATTCCAAGTCTGAAGGAACATTGTTGCAGGTGTAGCTGTTATTCTTGTCTTGTAGCAGAGACACAAACTGAGTAGTGGAGGTAGTGGTTGTACACTTCGTACAATTGTACTTTGTCAACGCTCTTCAAAGAACAAGCATCCAATGCCTTCAAATTCATTTGAATTAGCCCTTGCTTTACACTTCTGGTCTTCTGCAATGCTAGACCTGATTAAATCCTTTGAACAACATTTGAAGCTTTAAGTCTCTCATCTTCTGATGAACTTCAGCTTCTGGTGATCTTGCTTCTGATGAGGTGCTTCTGATGAACTTACTTCTGATGACACGTCATCACTTTAGGAGCACTTTGACTGAGGATCACTTTTCTTCAGATGCGTAAAACTTCATTTACTTGTTGATTCCATTGCTCTCATTTGTTCTTCTAGTACCTAAGCTTTAAGTAGACACAAAATTTTGTCTATGGTCATGTACACTTGAACAAATATTAGCATATCCAATTGACAATTTTTAATACCTTGTTATCATCAAAACTCTAAAGAGGTAGTGTTAAACACATTTTGTTCCAACAACTCTGACTAATGCATAAACTACATAACTTTTACATCTTTTAAGATAATTTATTCAATAGATACAATACTTAATTTAGCATATAGGAATTTAACAAAAGAATCAGAGTCAGATTCAAAAATTGTGAGTCCTAGTCAGTACCTAAAGGCAATTAAAGTCACTACATCAAAGCCATAGATTCAACCAAAGTGGGAAAGTGAGGCTGCAAAACTCACTACATCATGAAATGTTTTTTCTGTTTTGCAAAGAGTCATCGCACGGAAGCTAGGAAAAAAATAGAAATATGTCAAACAAAGTTATAACATCTTTAAAACACAAAAACAACTTCTGCAAATATCTGATTGGTTTGTCTGATTGCTTCCTTTTTATCAAAACATATATAGTTAAAAACAAAAGCTCCTTGAAGACATTCAGGTTTTTCTTAATAAAACTTTTAACTAATAAGCCTTGCTAATTCCTTAAAACAACCAATAAAAACATGTAATAAATTACGAAACATGTATAATCGAAACTAATAATTCATTCCCTTGCTAACCATACATATATAACTCTTTCCCTGATAAAACTCAGGCAGAAATGACATTATCACTGGACTTGCCAGGAAATAATTGAATGCTACAGTTCAAGCTAATGCTCATCCAGATCAACCATATAACTTTGAAAATAATCTAAATGTATGAAAAGAAACAATGGTTGAGTGCCCTTGTGTGTGCTTGTGCCTCTAAAAGATACATAGACAATAAGCACACAAGTGTGCATTACACTACACATGAATGAGCATGACATAGCTACATACCACTTTGACATATATTACTCAAACCAATTGGTGAGTGAAACATTCATCCCTATATATACAACAAACATTCTAAACTTTGCCATAAAAACAGCTTCTGCAAATATCCCTAGGTAGTTTGCACAAACTCCTCTTTCGATAAATTCTTCGTCTAAGTAACAAAATATCGAAAAATTACATGATATAATCCATCTAGATTTACATTCATCAAGTATACTTGAAAATTCTCTAACCTGTTTAAGATCATCATCATAATCATTCAAATTGAAATTTATGTCAGCACCAACTCCCCTGAATTTAATCGCAGCTCGATCATAAGCTCTGATATTCAAAATTTGGAATCAAGTCATCAATAAAAAAATCAATTACACAAAAAAATTGAAAATATGTTCAAAGTACATTCATTCACCAAAATTAAAACATGAACCTAAAAGTATGATTAATCATTGCATTCTAGTCACCTCCATGCCTCATCCTATGAAATTATTACTACAAAAGTAACTTTGCATGAGTGATCTTCAACACACTTATTCAACCACATATTTATGTGTCGTTATCTAGTCCCATTCCCACCCAAAATGGTAAAGTATGTTTCCTTTATAATTTAGTTACCCTTTTCTTCCTTCTCAAAACAGTCATACATGAAGTTAAGCTAATTTCATCCATAAGATACATACAGAAGAAACCCAATTCAGCAATCAATAGAAGTCAATTATCAGCGCATAATGTAACACCCCGTTTCCCAAAACAACGTAATAATAATATATTTGATCAGAGTAGTCAACAAACGGGCATGTCACATTACTTTTCAAAATTTGTTAAATAGAAAATAATACTATTTAACTTCAACAACTTTAATCTCATAAATAATTGCAGCGGAAAAGTCTTTTTAAAAATATAATCAACTTCAACAAAATCTTGGCACAAAGGCCCCAACATAAATAATCATTTCAATAATCCTCTTAATAATAAATAAATGTTCCAACAATATAGTTCCAAAATTGATACATAAAGGAATGAAAATTCAACAATTAACTCCCATCCCGTTACGTATCAGAGCCCTAAGACACTTGAGCCAACATCCTACTAGCCTTGGAAATCTGCACTTGCCCACAAGGCGGCAATTCCAACAGAAGGGGTGAGAAACACATTCAATAATAATAATATATAATTCATCAAATCGATGAAACAACAACAAATTATACCACAAGTATCAACAAGTTCAAATATGTATGTATACATACACACACACACACATATATATATATATATATATATATATATATATATATATATAGCAACAGCAACGTTATCAACATCAACGACATTTAGCAAGATACAACAACAATAAACAATCAACAACAACAATATCAACAACATCAACAAATCATCACGTATAACGAAAACATCTCAAACATTCACAAGTACATCATAACATCACAAATACTTCAACACGTCATAAATACATCAACAAGTCACAATTACACCATCACGAATACATCATCACTTTGCAAATTACATCATCACTTCACAATTACATCATCACTTCACAAACAACACGACACGACTATGCAACACTTAGACCTCATGCATGTGGTACCATCAGGGCATTAAGCCCCCATCGCTAAAGGTCAAATAGGACCTGTCAGGCATTAAGCCCCCATCGCTAAGGTCATAGAGGACCTGTCAGGCATTAAGCCCCCATCGCTGACTATGCTATGCAACGACACGACTCAAATGCAACGACACGAGTAAAGACTCAACAATGCACATCTTTAGATGACTCGACAAATACACATCTTTAAATAACATCATCGTCAAATATCACATATTTAAATATGACATCTTTATATATCACATATTTAAGTCACACATCTACAAACAACACATCTTGATATAACACATATTTAAATCACACATCTCCGGAAAGCACATATACATTAATCAACTACATCCATATCAAACCAAAACATTCTTCAAAAATAAAGCAAGTTGATCAATAAAACATAAGCCAAATACTCATAAAACACTCCGACTAAATCCCTAATACTTAAGTTTGAAGTTGGGAAACCAACCATAAGTTTTGGACTAACTTGGGATTAGTTAAGCTAAGTTTTCTTAAACTTTTCTGAAGACCTACTTGGACTATTTTTATCATAAATCGAGATTTACAAAACATTTTCGAGTCAAACCAGTGCCATTAGAAAGCTAACTCAATTATATACAACTTTCATGTTTACACCTAAGACCAATTATGTACCAATCAATACCAGTTTTCATTTCAAATTCGGACAAAGTTGTGCTGAAATTCATAAAAATTCACTGTGACCTACGTTCAGTAATTTGACCATAACACAAGTTCTATAAATCATTTTGACGTCAGACCAACGGCATTAGAAAGCTAACATTCATACCTACAACTTTCGTGTTTACACCGAAAGCTAGTTCGAAACAGAAACTGATGCAAAAGACGCAACAACATGAAACAGGGTATGCTGTCAAAGGTAGCTCTCGGGAAAACTCTATTTTTCACTCAAAAACCCAAATTTCATCTACCCAAATCTCAAATTTGATAGAGAACAATGTTTACAGGTTCTATATACAACATAACAATCAAAACAACACAGAAACATGCATTAAACAACACAATTCATCACATCATATCAATTATCATAAACTTTCTAAACCCTAAACCTAGAACACAATTTCATCAGCAATCAAAATTATATATACATATTATTGAAGGAATCCCACCCTTACCTTAGATTATGACTCCTGAATTAAGCTGCGTTCTTCTCTCTTCTTCTAGCCTCTTCTCTTGGTTCTAGGTTTTCTCCTCTTCTTCTCTCAAAAACTCACTTTTTTTTTTCAATTGTACGTAAAACTCTTTCTGACTCTCCTTTTCTTTTTATTGTAAACTATAACCCCCTCTTATTTCCTTAACTCCCACTTATTCCTCATAATTATACTTAATTCCCTTTAAACCAAATAATACTATTTTCTACCTTTTTATTAAATAAATAAAATAATCAAACAACATTTATTTAAATAAAACACAACACCATAAATCATATAATAAATTATCATCACACCAAATATCACACAATTCATACCAAGTCATATATTTCACATAAAATCATATCTAAATCATATATGTCAAATATAGTCATATAAAATCATATAAAAATACTCAAACATCAACTAAAAATAATTAAATAAAAATGGGGCGTTACACATAATCAGATTACCTACAAAACTGTTCGGATTGAGCAGCATTTTCGCTCGCCAACCTTCAATATCCAGAAGATAGAGTTTCGTGCTCATGAGATCTGAATCGTGCAACATGTTAACGAAACAAACAATAGTGCAAAGAAAGCTCATCGTCGGGTATTAACATTACTTTGAATAGCAGACCTCCTCGTTTGAACCGCAGAGTACATCCATATCTGTTGCAGTACACATCAATATACATCCATCAACAACAGATTGAACTACCGAATCAAGAAACACAGAAGGCGAGCCATATGGATCAAGATCAACCTGGAAAACAGAAAAATGTGAACACCGTCAAAAGGGTATTTTCATTATATTAAATTAAAAGCAGTTTTGTCAACCGCAGCCGCGTAGATAGCAGTTTATTCAAATCTTGCTACGCCATAGTGTTATATTGCCGCTATGTGACAACACATTTTCACTAAATATCACATTGCATAAAAATAGTGATTTTTTTTTCAAATTCTGCTATACTTTAAAGCCTTTATTTAACAACATTGATTAAAAGATGAATAAAAGTGCATAATAGTCACAAGCATCGACTTACCACATCAAACTTTTTAGGTTTTTCAAGCATATACACACGAGCATCAACAAGATGAGACTCCACCTTAGAAACTGCAACAGAACCATTGAATTCAATGTTTCTTCTGCAAGCCTCAACAAATGCTGCAAGAAGCAAAAATTAAGAGTAAGCATGCAGATACATAATTAAGAATGTTTGGTGTTCCATAAACAATTTGTTCCTCACTAAGATGCTTTTTGACATCTTTTGATGGTGCAGGCTTAATGTTAACTCTCCTAATTCTCAATCTGCTATAATGTCATAAGTTGAATGCACATACCTCAATTACTATCTTCCCAAGGTTTCTGCTATCATACATAAGCTCTAATGTCATAAGTTAAATGCATAATCTAAAATAAACAAACAGAGAAATAGCAGGGAATTCCCCCGATTAAATAACTAAGATTGTTAAAGATTTTTCTCTCCTCCATCACAACTGAAAGATAAAATCCAGAAATTATAATACCTTTTAAACCAATTGTAGTGTATGCACAATCCAAACAAATAGGCCAAACAGTTCTTACCTCAAATATACAAATTCCATGACAGATCTCTAATATATACATGTACAAATTTTTCATATTCTCTATAATATTCTCTTTCAACTAATCTTAGGTGTCAAAATCTTTTTTATTTCAAATTTAACCAAACTGGGAAATGATAATTTTCAATCTAACATATCAGCAGATTTTCCAAATTACAAAAAACAACAACTCTAGTCAAAAAGCATATTCACCCAAATAAGTTACCAATAATCTCACTGGTTTCAAAAAGAAATAACAAAATTTGGAAAACCAAAATAACACAAACATCAACCAAAATTTTAAAATTACTTAGTAGTCAAGCAAATGATATCCATGCCAATCTTTAAGATCAATTGATCACAAACACTGATTCAAATGGCTCAAAATCCTTTTTATTTCAAATTTAACCAAACAGGGAAATCATAATTTTCAATCTCACATATGAGCAGATTTTCCAAAATAGCTTAATCACAGCTTATTGTTTTTATCTCAAGATTTAGCAATTGTCTCAAACATGCAACCAAAATCAACTAACAAAAGACCCAAAAACATATAAATCAACTTAAAAATAAAATAAAATCATAGAGTAACAACACAAACAGAGCAAAAGCACACACAAAAAAGAAACATCAAGAAGCAATTGACATAAATAACATCAAATTCCAGAATCACATACCCTTATGCTTGAGGACCAAGAAACCTGCAGAAGAAGATGAAAAACATACTCAGTACAAACCCAAAACAACAAAAAACGCAAGACATATCAGAAAAAACAACATATATGATGATCAAACTAAAACCACAAAAAAACTAAAAAAAACTCACAAAAAAAGGACATGCAAAGCAATCAAAAACAAAACACAAACCTTTAAACTTGATGGCAAAGAAACCTGAATAAGAAGATCAAAAACAACATACAAAACCAAAGCACAAAGAAATTAAAAAAACCCACAAAACAAACACATGCGAACCGATCAAACAATCGATTTCACATGAAGAAGAAGGAACCGGACACACAGGTAGCTTGCAGAAAGAAAGACGAACCGGACTCAGGTAGAAACAATGAGATAGTGGGAATCAGAATTCGTTTCATATGAATCCACACACACACACACACACACACACACACACATATATATATATATATATATATATATATATATATATATATATATATATATATATATATGGCAAAGAGAACAAATTATCAATTTACAAAAATACCCCCATAAGGGCAAAATAGTAAAAAAACGGACATCAATTGTTCTAAATAGTTTAGTAGATAACACATGTGAATTTGAAAGCCAAAGGTTAAGCAACGAATAAATCCTACTTAGTGCATGGCAATGCTGATTATCTCCTCTAATTTGTTTGATCTTAATTAAATTCACATTTTGAGCTCTTATGTTAATTAGATGAGCCAATCAGCTCACAGATCAAACCATGACAATTGTTGCAATTTATTTTATTGGCGACAAACAAACAAATATGCATGATAATAAAAAAATAATACTTGAAGTGACTATTTTTCAAGTTATTTGGAGTGTTAATTAAACAATTGTTGCCGATAACAAGGATGACATAGGAACACCCAACAAAAAGACATACAATCAGCCAACTGTCCAACATTCCATTAGAAAATAAAACCAATCCAACCACTTTATCTACATAGTTCATATCCCCATCACTAGTCACTATTGCCACTTTACCCTTGTACTGTATCACTAAGTTGTTTGTGTCGTTTTTGCCATTTATTCCCTTGCAACTACTACTCTCACAACAACTAGGCACCAATCATTTCAATATTGAACTCGGGTGTGTTTATTGCAAGCAAAATGGAAAAATCATTGCTTTCACTTCATGTCACTAAACCTTGTTACTTTGTGTTGGTGTTATATATAAAATTTGAAATCTAGTTTTGAGTGGACAATTAAAGAATTGTTGGGAAATGTCTTGAAATTACACACTCGAAGTTCAGATAGTAGTCTAATTTGATATATGAACTCGAAGTAACATCCTCGAAGATAACAAGTACAACGCTTGAAAGAGTTGGTTCATTAAACATTCGAAAACTCCAGCCTTTTGTATTCAAAATAACTACCTCTCTGAAAGTGTACAAGAAAAGTCTAAATGTTGGTTAATGCAACTGTAAATTTGTCAAAAAAGTCGTCATAAGTTAGAAAATGGGAATAAAAGACCCCCTGTCCAAAACCCAAACCAATCTAAGAGAAAAGCTAAGGCAAAGAAGAAGCTCAAAGATCATACACTGATACACAACCTCATAAACATCTGTATTGATACACAATAACTAGACTTTTGACCCGTGTGCGCACGAGTCTTTTTGCTAAACATAAAATAATTAAATTAGGGTTTGGTATATATAGCAAAGTTTACATGAAAATTAGGGTAGCCGAGTTTGTATGAAAATTAGGGTATTCTGTTTGTAAACGTATTAAATAAGTGTGTAAAATATTGTCAAAAAAAAGAAGGCAACAAGATAAGAAAGAAATTGGTGCAATGCATTTTGTTAGTATTAAATAAATGTACAAAATATTGTCAAAAAAAAGGCAACAAGATAGAAATGAAATTGGTGCGATACATTTTTTTAGTATTAAATAAGTGTACAAAATATTGTCACAAAAAAGGCAACAGAATATGAATGAAATTGGTGCGATGCATTTTTTTAGATGAAATTTGTTAGGTTAAATTACTGCTAACCTAGTACAGCAAATTGGAAGAAAATTATTAGGTTAAAATATTGTAGACTTAACAAAATTAATAAACAAGATGCAAGAAACCACTACAATTAAAAGAAGCAACCTAGACTTTTGAGCAAAGATAATGAACATTATTACTTATCATGCATCTTTATATGATTGTAAGATTTTCTAAGGATCAAAATACATTCAGTCATGTATTGTATTAGTTTAGTTTTTTTTTTTTTTTTGTAATAAGTCATGTATTAGATTAATATATCTTTTAAATTTTGCCTATTTTTATTTATTTAAAATTTGAATTGATTTCAACGTAAAAACAAAATTGAATTGATTTCACAAGAATTTGGTATTCGTGAACCTAGAAAAAGGCTACGAATTTCCAAAATCAAATAATCGTACGTGTAACAATAAACACACATGTGATATAAATTAAGGTGTCAAAATCACTTTATCAAAAGTTCTACTTTAATTAGAAAATAAGGACTCACTATTGCATCATTGGCTAATTCTTTCGTGAGTTATCTATTTTCTCACAGTATTTGATAAATATTTTTTATATATAATATTTTGTATGAAATTCGTCCATTTTCAATGTTTAGCTTGTACTAGAAACTGGACCCGTACCCGCACGGGTTTATTGATAAAGAAATGACATACGAATAATAAAATGCAATATATAATTGATAACGGTGAAAAAATAACAGATGATAATCTAGAGTAGACAGAATAAAACGCTCCATAAAATGTATAAAATCTGAAAAATATTATAAAAGAAAATTCGGTAATCCTATCAATAATTCGGTAAGAGAATATGAAATTTTTAGTAAATTGGCATGTTATTTCATCGCAGATTGCGAAATACTTCATCATATACGACGTTAGAAGTCACATTGGTATCTTCACCATCTTCATCCGTGATCAATATCTTTAGTCCTTCTCTGGATTTAACTCTTGAAACAGCAACATACAACTGTCTGTGAAAAATTACAGGTGTTGGTAAATATACACCAACATGTTTAAGCAACTGTCCTTGACTTTTGTTAATTGTCATTGCAAATGATACAAACAAAGGGAATTGTCTTCGTTAAAACTTAAAGGGAATCCTGACATCTGAAGACGATATAGATAACCTGGATACAAAAACATGTTCACCAACATTACTTCCGGAGATGACCCTCCCCTCAATGACGTATCTTCCCATCCTAGTGATAACCAATTTGGTTCCATTGCATAATCCATATCGTGTATCTATATTTCTCAACAACATAACTGGCACACCAACCTTTAACCTTAATTTGTGATTAGGAAGTCCAGAAGTAGTGATGGTGTTGAAGAATTCAGGTGTATGAACATTGTCAATATGATCATCGTTTAAGTAACGATGAATAGGTGAATCATAACTCAAATAAACCTTCTCCTCATCTGGAACCATGTCCAACATATAGTCGTTGATCTTTTCGACTATGGAATTTTTTGTTGTCAATATAGCTCTATTTTGAAAGTAACATATGTCACTCATGCTCTCCAAGATGTTAGGATACATGCTTTCAACAATAGCAGCAAGAGGATCTCTTGCGCTTTCTATGAGCAAATCTGACGGAATAGCAATGGTCTTGTCCACTTCATTGTCTTCCCCTATTCGTCCATCGCCTATACTTAAAACCCATTCTGAAAATTGTCTTTTTTCCTCCATGTCTACTACTGACGCACCAGACAAAAGCCTCATGTTCTTAGTCAAGGTAAGAACCTCACAATAATTCCATAGTTTTGAAGAATTGATAATAGCACGAACGATTTCTGGTCTTGTGCTTTTAGGAATTACAGGTACAAAGGGATGTATTTGTTTCTCTTGTCCACCTTCTTCATAACGTCTCTGAAAGAACGATCAAGTACTTCAAAGTAAAATTTGTGCATCATCAGAGCCTCGTCCCATATTACTAATCTTGCTTGGACTACCAACTGAGCCAACGGGGTATTAGGTTTGACATTACACGTGGAGCATTCATCGATAATAAAGGGAAGGCCAAATCTTGAATGTGCGGTTCTACCTCCTGGTATTAATAATGCAGCTATACCACTCGAAGCAACTGTTAAAACTATTTCCCCTCTTGACCGTATCGCTGCCGACAATTCAGGTGTATGATCAAAAAGTTACCAGTTAAGCAGTGGTATGAGAGGAAAGTTGTAAGGTCACGTCGTTCCATTTGCAAACCTCTAAATATCAATAGATATGATTCTTGTGATGTGTGTGAAATTTACCACGGGTTAAGGTTTTTTTTAGAGAAACACAGTTTAGGGTTTGGTATATATAGCCAAGTTATCATGGAAATTAGGGTATCATATAAGTCTACAAAATATTGTCAAAAAAAAAAGAAAGATGCATTTTTTTAGTATCAAAGAAGTGTATAAAAAAAAGCCAAGAGGATAGGAACGATGCATTTTTTTAGTATTAAATAATTGTACAAAATACTTTGTCAAAAAAAAGTGTAGAACACAAAATAATAAAATTAGTTAAAAAAAACTAAGATTAATAAGAAGAAAAGAAAGAAAAAAATATATGTAGAAGTTTATCGATATGTTTAGCCTTTTTTTTTTTTTGCTATTTATGAATGGATTTGTTTAGGCTTTTTTTTTGCTATTAATAAAAACATATTTGATGCATTTTGAGAGGCAAAATTTTAAGATAGATTTGTTGCAAACCTAAAAAGCATTATGGAGGAAAAAATTAGGGGTTAAGGTTTTTTTAGAGAAACACAGTTTAGGGTTTGATATATATGGCCAAGTTATCATAGAAATTAGGGTATTATATAAGTCTACAAAATATTGTAAAAAAAAATGCATTTTTTTAGTATGAAAGAAGTGTACAAAAAAAAAAGGCAAGAGGATAGGAACAATGCATTCTTTTTTTTTTTTGGTGATACAATGCATTCTTTTTAGTATTAAATAATTGTACAAAATATTTTGTCAAAAAAAATGTAGAACACAAAATAAGAAAATTAGTCGAAAAAAAAACTAAAATTAATAAGAAGAAAAGAAAATATATATATATATATATATGTAGAAGTCGATATGTTTAGCCTTTTTTTAATTTTTTTTTTTTGCTATTTATGAATGGATTTGTTTAGTTTTTTTTTGTTGCTATTAATAAAAACATATTTGATGCATTTTGAGAGGCAAAATTTTAGGATAGATTTGTTGCAAACCTAAAAAACATTATGGAGGGAAAAACTTAGGGGTTAAGGTTTTTTTTAGAGAAACACGGTTTAGGGTTTAGTATATATAGCCAAGTTATGATGGAAATTAGGGTATTATATAAGTCTACAAAATATGTCAAAAAAAAAGATGCATTTTTTTAGTATCAAAGAAGTGTATAAAAAAAAAAGGAAGATGATAGGAACGATGCATTTTTATAGTATTAAATAATTGTACAAAATACTTTGTCAAAAAAAGTGTAGAACACAAAATAAGAAAATTAGTTAAAAAAACTAAGATTAATAAGAAGAAAAGAAAAAAAATATATATGTAGAAGTCTATCGATATGTTTAGTTTTTTTTTATTTAATTTTTTTGCTATTTATGAATGGATTTGTTTATGCTTTTTTCTTTTTTTCTATTAATAAAAACATATTTGATGCATTTTGAGAGGCAAAATTTTAAGATAGATTTGTTGCAAACCTAAAAAGCATTATGGAGGAAAAAAATTAGGGGTTAAGGTTTTTTTTAGAGAAACAATTTAGGGTTTGGTATATTTAGCTAAGTTATCATGGAAATTAGGGTATTATATAAGTCTGCAAAATATTATATAAAAAAAAGATGCATTTTTTAGTATCAAAGAAGTGTACAAAAAAAAAGGCAAGAGGATAGGAACAATGCATTTTTTTTAGTATTAAATAATTGTACAAAATATTTTGTCAAAAAAAATGTAGAACACAAAATAAGAAAATTAGTTGAAAAAAAAAACTAAGATTAATAAGAAGAAAAAAAATATATATATGTAGAAGTCGATATGTTTAGCCTTTTTTTTTTAATTTTTTCTATTTATGAATGGATTTGTTTAGTTTTTTTTTTTTTTGCTATTAATAAAAACATATTTGATACATTTTGAGAGGCAAAATTTTAGGATAGATTTGTTTGCAAACCTAAAAAGCATTATGGAGTGAAAAAATTAGGGTTTAAGGTTTTTTTTAGAGAAACACGGTTTAGAGTTTAGTATATATAGCCAAGTTATGATGAAAATTAGGGTATTATATATGTAACACCCCGTTTCCCAAAACAACGTAATATTAAATAAAACATCAGAGTTCAACATACAACGGAGTATTACATCTACTTTTCAAAATTCAGTTTAAATAGATTATAAAAACTATTTAATTCAACACCTCATTTTATAAAAATCTGCAGCGGAATATTTATTTAAAAATCAATCAACAACTATGTCATCATCCTTGGCACAAGGCCTCATCATACTACAATTTATTGCATAAAGATAATGTAACGCCCTAGTTGCTATTTGTTTATTTTAGTTGATTTTTGTGTGTTTTAGATGCTCTATAATTATTTATGTGGAATTATGTGAATTATTGGTGTTTGCTATTTTATTATATTTTATTATAAAGTAGTGATAATGATTTTTATTATTTAAGTGGAATAGAAGAAATATTATTATTTTTGAAAATAGGAGAATAATAATTATTTAGATTATTTAGTAGAGTTTAAGGGGGGTTAATGAAATTAAAAGAAAATTTAAGTGAGGGAGTAAAGAAAGAAAAGGAGTTACATTTTGTAGGATAGAAGAGAGAAAGTCAGTAAAAGGAAAGAAACATTTTGTACGTACAGTGAGAGCAAAACAGAGTTTTGGGAGAAAAGAACCAAGAACAAGGGGAGAGCTAGGAAGAGGGAGATTCATCCATTACTGTAGATTTTCGCTGAATTAAGGTAAGGGTGGGTTTACTTTTCAATTGTTGATGTATATGTATATGATTTCATGAATTTGAATTGGAAATTGGTAGTTTTGGAACTAGGTTTAAGGATATGTGAATTGCTCATTTTCTTGATGAATTGTGTTGCAATGTGGTTGTTATGATGTGTTTTGCTGTTTATTTGTGCCTTGAATCCATAGACATCATTTCTAAACCATTTTGGGTGAATGGGGAATTAAAAATGGGATTTTTGGGTTAGAACTATGCTGTTATCGCAACTGTTTTGCTGAACCTGAGACCTGCTCGCTTAAGCGTGCTGTAAGCGTGCAGCTAGCGAGCAAGACCCTAACCTACGTCTTTTTGGACGCTTAAGCGTGCAGATGCTCGCTTAAGCGTGCTGTATCTTTTTCCCAGACCATAGTGCGCTCGCTTAAGCGTGCTGCAAGCGTGCAGCTAGCGAGCAAGACCAATTCTTTCGTCTTTTTGGACGCTCAAGCGTGCAGCTGCTCGCTTAAGCGTGCTGGGTCCTGTGCGACCCAAAATGTGATTTTTCTAAGATGTCCCCAACCCAAACCTAAGCTTTCTAAGATGCTTATTATAATTTTTAAGAATTATTTGGATGATAAAAACTATATTACGAAGGTGATTAAGATGAATTATGTATGCTTATGTGCAATTATTTATGCTTGCTAAGTTGAATTGCCTTGTCAATTGTTGAGTGATCTTGTCCAGTTGGGGAGGGTATCCTAAGTTGTTGTTGTTGTTGGTTGCATGCTGATATGCTCCATTAAGATGTTGGGTTGTATGCTGATATACACCATAGAGAGTCTTTCATACTCATATGCATTTGTTGGGGGCTTATTGCCCTGGAATGTTTATCATTCACTGTTGGGGGCTTATTGCCCTGGAACGCTTTATCGTTCACCTGTTGGGGGCTTATTGCCCTGGGATGCTTTAACCATCCAAACTGTTGGGGGCTTATTGCCCTGGAATGCTTAGCATTCAACGCGCGTAGTATGGTACCACATGCATAATGCATTAGATGTTGATGGAGTCTTGCATTAGTTGTAGGAGTGAGTTGTCCTTTTTGGGATTGTAGTTGGTGAGATGTCGCCACAAGTGTTGTTGTTGTTGATGCTGATATTAATCATAAATGAATTTAATTTATAAAGTTGAGATGACATTGATTATGTAGTTGTTTGCTGTTATTGTTTTCAATTTATTTTGATGATTCATATATCTATATGTTACTTTGATTTGTGAACTCACCCCTTCTGCTGGAATTGCCGCCTTGTGGGCAAGTGCAGGTAGCGAAGACTAGTGGTGTTGGCTCTTGCGTCTAGGGCTCTGATACATAGTAGGGATGGGAGTATTGCATATTTAATTCTTCATTCCTTATGTATCACTTGTGGAACTATGTTGATGATTTTATTATTGGAGAATATTGTTATGTTGAGGCCTTTGAGCCAAGGATTGATGTAAACGACTTGAGTTATTTTATAATAAATATTCCGCTGCAGAAATTTAATATGATGAGATCTTTGTTGGTTTTTAAATAGTTTTTATATTCTATTTAATTAATTTTGAAAAGTAGATGTAATATCCCGTTGTTTGTTGACTCTGATAATTGTTGCATATTATTATGTCATATTTGGGAACGGGGTGTTACAGTTGGTATCAGAGCAAGTCGGTCCGTCAGACCATTAGAAGAGTCGTGTCGAGCCATTTAGAGTAGTGTGACAGGTTTAAACTGTCTTTGTTGTTCTAATTCTTGTTGTTATGTAGAATTATCGAGATGGCCGGAAGGAATGATGCTGCTCTTGCTGCTGCTTTGCAAGCAATGGCTCAGGTTGTTGGGCAACAACAAGGTGCTGGTGGAGCTGGTGAAGGTGTAAGGATGCTTGAGACCTTCTTGAGGAATCATCCACCAACGTTTAAGGGAAGGTACGACCCCGATGGAGCGCAGACTTGGCTGAAGGAGGTCGAGAGGATCTTCCGGGTGATGCAGTGTACGGATGTCCAGATGGTGCGGTTTGGCACGCATATGTTGGCTGAAGAGGCTGACGACTGGTGGGTGAGTGTGCAGCCGGTGTTAGAGGCTGAAGGTGCTGTGATTACGTGGGCTGTGTTTAGGCGCGAGTTCCTGAGGAGGTATTTTCCGGAGGATGTCCGAGGTAAGAAAGAAATAGAATTCCTTGAGCTGAAGCAAGGAGATATGTCCATTACGGAATATGCTGCCAAGTTCGTGGAGCTTGCAAAGTTTTATCCTCATTATGCTGCGGAGACTGCTGAGTTCTCCAAGTGTATTAAATTTGAGAATGGTCTGCGAGCTGATATCAAGCGGGCCATTGGGTATCAGAAGATCAGAGACTTCTCTGAGTTGGTGAGCAGCTGCCGTATCTATGAAGAGGACACCAAAGCTCACTATAAGATAATGAATGACCGTAGAGGAAAGGGGCAGCAGAGTCGCCCAAAGCCTTATAGTGCCCCAGCTGACAAGGGCAAACAGAGAATGCATGATGAGAGGAGGCCTGCACGTAGAGATGCTCCTGCCGAAGTGGTTTGTTATAAGTGTGGTGTGAAAGGCCACAAGAGCAATGCTTGTACCCGTGATGAGAAGAAATGTTTCAGATGCGGAAAGAAGGGCCACACTGTCACCGAATGCAAGCGTGGGGACATTGTTTGTTTCAACTGTAATGAAGAAGGTCACATTGGTTCTCAGTGCACTAAGCCTAAGAAGGCGCAGACCAGTGGTAGAGTTTTTGCCTTGACCGGTACTCAGACTGATCAGGAGGATCGACTTATCAGAGGTACTTGTTTCTTTAGTGGTACTCCTTTAATTGCTATAATAGATACTGGTGCAACGCATTGTTTCATTGCTATTGGTTGTGCACAAAGATTGGGTTTGATTATGTCTGATATGAATGGGGAGATGGTTGTTGAAACTCCAGCTAAGGGTTCAGTGACTACTTCCCTTGTTTGTTTAAGTTGTCCGCTGTCTGTGTTTGGTAGGGATTTCGAGGTTGATCTCGTTTGTTTGCCGTTAGTGGGAATGGATGTAATATTGGGGATGAATTGGTTAGAATACAATCATGTCCTGATCAATTGTTTTACGAAGACGGTGCGGTTTTCTTCTGCCGAAGAGGAGAGTGGAGCAGAATTTTTATCCACCAAGGAGATGAAGCGATTAGAACAAGATGGTGTGCTGATGTTTTCTTTGTTGGCATTCTTGTCGGTGGAGAACCAAGCTGTGATTGATGGGTTGCCTGTCGTGAAGGAATTTCCCGAAGTTTTCCCTGATGAGATTCCAGATGTGCCACCGGAGAGAGAAGTGGAATTTTCGATAGACCTTGTGCCGGGTACGAAGCCTGTGTCGATGGCTCCTTACCGTATGTCAGCTTCGGAGTTGGCTGAATTGAAGAAACAATTAGAAGACTTGCTTGACAAGAAGTTTGTGAGACCGAGTGTTTCACCGTGGGGAGCGCCGGTGTTGTTGGTAAAGAAGAAGGATGGTAGCATGCGGTTGTGTATTGATTACCGTCAGTTGAATAAAGTGACGATCAAGAATAGGTATCCACTTCCGAGAATAGATGATTTGATGGATCAACTAGTGGGTGCCCGCGTTTTTAGCAAGATTGACTTGAGGTCAGGTTACCATCAGATAAAGGTGAAGGATGAGGATATGCAAAAGACGGCGTTTAGGACGCGTTATGGTCATTATGAATATAAGGTGATGCCTTTCGGTGTGACGAATGCACCTGGTGTGTTTATGGAATACATGAACAGAATTTTCCATGAGTATTTGGATCAATTTGTAGTAGTCTTTATTGATGACATCTTGATTTATTCTAAGACTGAAGTTGAGCATGCAGAGCACTTGAAGATTGTTTTGCAGGTGCTGAAAGAGAAAAAGTTGTATGCCAAGTTATCCAAGTGCGAGTTCTGGCTGAACGAAGTAAGTTTTCTTGGCCACATTATTTCTGGTAAAGGTATTGCTGTAGATCCTTCGAAGGTTGATGCTGTGTCGCAGTGGGAGACACCAAAGTCAGTTACTGAGGTGAGAAGTTTTCTTGGTTTGGCTGGTTATTACCGCAGATTTATTGAAGGATTTTCGAAGTTGGCACTTCCTTTGACGCAGCTGACTTGTAAAGGAAAAGCATTTGTGTGGGATGCTAATTGTGAGAGTAGTTTCATTGAGTTGAAGCAAAGGTTGACGACTGCTCCTATTTTAATTTTGCCGAAGCCGGAAGAACCTTTTGTTGTTTATTGTGATGCATCTAAGTTGGGTTTAGGTGGTGTGTTGATGCAAGATGGCAAGGTGGTAGCGTATGCTTCTAGGCAGCTAAGAGTGCATGAGAAGAATTATCCTACACATGATTTAGAGTTAGCAGCCGTGGTGTTTGTGTTGAAGATTTGGAGGCACTATTTGTATGGTTCCAGATTTGAAGTGTTTAGCGACCATAAAAGTTTAAAGTACCTGTTTGATCAGAAGGAGTTGAACATGAGGCAGAGAAGGTGGCTTGAGTTGCTTAAGGACTATGATTTTGGTTTGAATTACCATCCTGGTAAAGCTAATGTTGTGGCTGATGCGTTGAGTAGAAAGGCATTGCATATGTCGGCATTGATGATGAAAGAGTTCGAGTTGCTTGAACAGTTTAGGGACTTGAGTCTTGTTTGTGAAAGATCGCCTCAGAGTGTGCGGTTAGGCATGCTGAAGATAAATAGTGATTTCTTGAATGACATCAAAGAGGCGCAGAAGCTTGATGTTAAATTTGTGGATTTAATGGCTGCTAGTGATCCGAATGTGGATGGTGACTTCAAGGTCGATGACCAAGGTGTGTTGAGGTTTAGAGGAAGGATTTGTATTCCGGATGATGAGGATTTAAAGAAGTTGATTTTAGAAGAAAGTCATAAGAGTAGTTTGAGTATTCATCCTGGAGCTACTAAGATGTATCATGACTTGAAGAGAATATTTTGGTGGTCCGGTTTGAAAAGGGATGTTGCGCAGTTTGTGTATGCGTGTTTGACTTGCCAGAAGTCTAAGGTTGAGCACCAGAAGCCTGCAGGGTTGTTGACCCCGTTAGATGTACCCGAGTGGAAGTGGGATAGCATTTCTATGGATTTTGTGACAAGTTTACCGAATACTCCAAGAGGGCATGATGCCATTTGGGTCGTGGTCGACAGGTTGACGAAGTCGGCGCACTTTATTCCGATCAATATTACTTATCCGGTAGCTCAGTTGGCGGAGATTTATATTCGTGATATTGTAAAGTTGCATGGTGTTCCATCTAGTATTGTGTCGGATAGAGATCCGAGGTTTACTTCAAGGTTTTGGAAGAGTTTGCAAGATGCCTTGGGTTCGAGATTGAGGCTGAGTTCGGCTTATCATCCGCAGACAGATGGTCAGTCGGAGAGGACTATCCAATCCTTAGAAGATTTGTTGAGGGTGTGTGTACTCGAGCAAGGTGGAGCTTGGGACAGCCACTTGCCGTTGATAGAGTTTACTTATAACAATAGTTACCATTCGAGTATTGGTATGGCACCGTTCGAAGCTTTATATGGTCGAAGGTGTAGGACTCCTCTATGTTGGTTTGAGACGGGTGAAAGTATTGTATTAGGACCTGAGTTAGTGCAGCAGACTACGGAAAAGGTCAAGATGATAAGAGAAAAGATGAAAGCATCTCAAGATCGTCAGAAGAGTTATCATGACAAGAGGAGAAAAGCCCTTGAGTTTCAGGAGGGTGAGCATGTGTTTTTGAGGGTTACTCCGATGACGGGTGTGGGACGTGCATTGAAGTCGAAGAAGTTGACTCCAAAGTTCATTGGTCCTTATCAGATTTCCGAGAGAGTTGGAACTGTGGCGTATCGGATTGGATTGCCACCACATCTATCGAACTTGCATGATGTGTTTCATGTGTCGCAGTTGAGGAAGTATGTAGCTGATCCTTCGCATGTTATTCCTAGAGATGATGTGCAAGTTAGAGATAACCTCACTGTTGAGACTTTGCCTTTGAGGATTGATGATCGTAAGGTGAAGCAGCTGAGAGGCAAGGAGATACCTCTGGTTAGAGTTGTTTGGGGCGGTGTAACCGGTGAGAGTTTGACTTGGGAGTTGGAAAGCAAGATGCAAGAGTCCTTTCCTGAGTTGTTTGTTGCTTAAGGTATTATTTCGAGGACGAAATTCTCTAAGTTGGGGAGAGTTGTAACGCCCTAGTTGCTATTTGTTTATTTTAGTTGATTTTTGTGTGTTTTAGATGCTCTATAATTATTTATGTGGAATTATGTGAATTATTGGTGTTTGCTATTTTATTATATTTTATTATAAAGTAGTGATAATGATTTTTATTATTTAAGTGGAATAGAAGAAATATTATTATTTTTGAAAATAGGAGAATAATAATTATTTAGATTATTTAGTAGAGTTTAAGGGGGGTTAATGAAATTAAAAGAAAATTTAAGTGAGGGAGTAAAGAAAGAAAAGGAGTTACATTTTGTAGGATAGAAGAGAGAAAGTCAGTAAAAGGAAAGAAACATTTTGTACGTACAGTGAGAGCAAAACAGAGTTTTGGGAGAAAAGAACCAAGAACAAGGGGAGAGCTAGGAAGAGGGAGATTCATCCATTACTGTAGATTTTCGCTGAATTAAGGTAAGGGTGGGTTTACTTTTCAATTGTTGATGTATATGTATATGATTTCATGAATTTGAATTGGAAATTGGTAGTTTTGGAACTAGGTTTAAGGATATGTGAATTGCTCATTTTCTTGATGAATTGTGTTGCAATGTGGTTGTTATGATGTGTTTTGCTGTTTATTTGTGCCTTGAATCCATAGACATCATTTCTAAACCATTTTGGGTGAATGGGGAATTAAAAATGGGATTTTTGGGTTAGAACTATGCTGTTATCGCAACTGTTTTGCTGAACCTGAGACCTGCTCGCTTAAGCGTGCTGTAAGCGTGCAGCTAGCGAGCAAGACCCTAACCTACGTCTTTTTGGACGCTTAAGCGTGCAGATGCTCGCTTAAGCGTGCTGTATCTTTTTCCCAGACCATAGTGCGCTCGCTTAAGCGTGCTGCAAGCGTGCAGCTAGCGAGCAAGACCAATTCTTTCGTCTTTTTGGACGCTCAAGCGTGCAGCTGCTCGCTTAAGCGTGCTGGGTCCTGTGCGACCCAAAATGTGATTTTTCTAAGATGTCCCCAACCCAAACCTAAGCTTTCTAAGATGCTTATTATAATTTTTAAGAATTATTTGGATGATAAAAACTATATTACGAAGGTGATTAAGATGAATTATGTATGCTTATGTGCAATTATTTATGCTTGCTAAGTTGAATTGCCTTGTCAATTGTTGAGTGATCTTGTCCAGTTGGGGAGGGTATCCTAAGTTGTTGTTGTTGTTGGTTGCATGCTGATATGCTCCATTAAGATGTTGGGTTGTATGCTGATATACACCATAGAGAGTCTTTCATACTCATATGCATTTGTTGGGGGCTTATTGCCCTGGAATGTTTATCATTCACTGTTGGGGGCTTATTGCCCTGGAACGCTTTATCGTTCACCTGTTGGGGGCTTATTGCCCTGGGATGCTTTAACCATCCAAACTGTTGGGGGCTTATTGCCCTGGAATGCTTAGCATTCAACGCGCGTAGTATGGTACCACATGCATAATGCATTAGATGTTGATGGAGTCTTGCATTAGTTGTAGGAGTGAGTTGTCCTTTTTGGGATTGTAGTTGGTGAGATGTCGCCACAAGTGTTGTTGTTGTTGATGCTGATATTAATCATAAATGAATTTAATTTATAAAGTTGAGATGACATTGATTATGTAGTTGTTTGCTGTTATTGTTTTCAATTTATTTTGATGATTCATATATCTATATGTTACTTTGATTTGTGAACTCACCCCTTCTGCTGGAATTGCCGCCTTGTGGGCAAGTGCAGGTAGCGAAGACTAGTGGTGTTGGCTCTTGCGTCTAGGGCTCTGATACATAGTAGGGATGGGAGTATTGCATATTTAATTCTTCATTCCTTATGTATCACTTGTGGAACTATGTTGATGATTTTATTATTGGAGAATATTGTTATGTTGAGGCCTTTGAGCCAAGGATTGATGTAAACGACTTGAGTTATTTTATAATAAATATTCCGCTGCAGAAATTTAATATGATGAGATCTTTGTTGGTTTTTAAATAGTTTTTATATTCTATTTAATTAATTTTGAAAAGTAGATGTAATATCCCGTTGTTTGTTGACTCTGATAATTGTTGCATATTATTATGTCATATTTGGGAACGGGGTGTTACAGATAAAATCTCCAACGACATGTCCTTCAAATAAAATGATACATAAGGAATGAAAGAATTAAACATCAAAATCCCCATCCCGTTACGTATCAGAGCCTACGACACGAGAGCCAACTCCTATCTATCCTTCGCTACCTGCACTTGCCCA
The DNA here is from genome assembly GCA_958299785.1 of Medicago lupulina. Lineage (NCBI taxonomy): Eukaryota > Viridiplantae > Streptophyta > Magnoliopsida > Fabales > Fabaceae > Medicago > Medicago lupulina. The sequence goes on from OY283139.1 coordinate 67,226,367, forward strand.
CGAGGCGGCAATTCCAGCAGAAGGGGTGAGATTCACAACAATAATATTAATATATAAATCAAACGTCAAGATTAACAATCATAAATCCAACTCATACATATACATCATAGCACATCATAACATCATCATAACAACATCATAAGCATCATCATAACAACATCATAAGCATCATCATAACAACATCATAAGCATCATCAACGTCTCAAACATCATCACATATATGTCACAATTTGACTCAACTAAATGCAACTCTAACATCTTGACATCATGCATGTGGTACCATATATTTATAGCATTAATATGCTTCACCGTCGCTTTGAGCAAATGCTCCACCGTCGCTGTGAGCAATAAGCTCCACCGTCGCTTTGAGCATAAAGCTCCACCGTCTCATAAATATGCAAATGCATGGACTCGTCATTTAACAACTTAATACACCGTCTCAAACATCATTCATAATGCAAAACTGACACATGCAAGTATAATAGTTACATGGCAGAATATCATCTCATCAATCATATAAATCACACAAATCATATAAGTATATTCTAAACTCATTAAAATAATCAAATAATTAGAGAGGGCGTTACAATATAAGTCTACAGAATATTGTCAAAAAAAAAGATGCATTTTTTTGGTATCAAAGAAGTGTATAAAAAAAAAAAGGAAAAGGATAGGAACGATGCATTTTTTTAGTATTAAATAATTGTACAAAGTATTTTGTCAAAAAAAGTGTAGAACACAAAATAAGAAAATTAGTTGAAAAAAAAACTAATATTAATAAGAAGAAAAGAAAAAAAAATATATGTAGAAGTCTATCGATATGGTTAGCCTTTTTTTTATTTTTTTTTATTTTTGCTATTTATGAATGGATTTGTTTAGGCTTTTTTTTTTTTATTTTTGCTATTAATAATAACATATTTGATGCATTTTGAGTGGCAAAATTTTAGGATAGATTTGTTACAAACCTAAAAAGCATTATGGAGGGAAAAAATTAGGGTTAGACTTAACAAAATTAATAAATAAGGATACCATCATGTGAATAGAGAGACAAACAAACTGGCACATTGTCTCGCGCCAATTTTGCTTAGATAGTAAAAACATCTTCAAGATTAGGTTGGAGGAAAAACATTAACAATATTATTTGGCCATTACTTTTTTCGTTCCTTTGAGTTTCTCGCGCGCCTTATTTAGATTCTAAAATTTAAAATGTTTTAATTTGTTTTTTTAAATTTTTACGAGCTGTTTATGCCGTTTGAATTATATAATCCGAACAAAATAAAACACACGATAAATCAATAGATGAGAAAATGAGTCATTGTTTATGCAACTTAATTCAATGTGTTTATTCATACTTCAATTTGATATAGTATTTTTGTCATAAAATAGAAATGAATGGGTCATGCATCGGAGAATAGTTACTTGTTGTCCTATTCACTAGCTACAAATAGTCAAATATGGTTGGTGTCAATGAATCCAAGGATCAGTAACAAATAAACCATACAGAGTAAAAAAAAAAAAGACGAAAACAAATCATGCACTAATATGCTTTACAAAATATTGAAACACAAAACCCACAAGTTATAACACAATTGCATTGAACTGAATTTCCCTCTTAAAATACACATCATCTTCCAGAGTCAGATTTGGTCAACGACCTCAACCTTACAAAAAACTTAACCTTCTTATCTAAATTAGTGGACCCATGTAGTTGCTCTTTCCTCTTCTTCCCACTCAAAGAGTCCCAATTCTCCGGCGAACCCATCAAAAGCACACTCTCTGGTGACCTCACTCCAATCGTTGCGAACTCCTCATTATCCGTTTGATCGGCAGCAGCTGCATCAACAACCACCCTACTTTGCATAAGAGACAAAACCTCCCTCATTGCCACATCAACATTCCTCCTATTCCTCAACAAAATCTCCCCCACATGCGCCGGTGTAAGGGACCCACCCGAACGAATACACCCTTCGATTGCCTCAAACATCACGTGTGACTCCAACCCAAGATAATTCTTTGCCAACTCCCTAAACGCATGGACCCCACACATGCTTAAACTCACGTGCACGTCCATGCGTCCACACCTAACTAATGCAGGATCAACACTATCCCTATGATTAGTTGTAAAAACTACTAACCTCTCTTCTCCACAGCAAGACCATAGCCCATCCGTGAAATTCAGGAGTCCCGAAAGTGTGACCCGACTACTCTCGTCACAACCCGAACCAGAAAACGATGTTGTTTTATGTTTCTTAGACTTAGACAACGACTTTGCACCATTTTTCTTCGCCATTCTATCTGCGGTTAAATCCACAGAACAATCAATATCTTCAATAACTATAATTGAACGATTCGTTGTTTGGATCAAAAGCGAACGAAGCTCAGAGTTATCAGAAACTTTCGTAAGTTCTAAATCATAAACATCATAACATAGAAAATTCGCCATTGCAGCAATGAGACTTGATTTACCCGACCCAGGTGGACCATGAAGCAAGTAACCACGTTTCCAAGCCCGTCCGACCCGATGATAAAACTCTTTACCCGAAGCAAAAGCAGTTAAATCATCTTTGATTTGTTTTTTCAAATCGGGTTCAAGTGCTAGCGTTTCAAAAGTAGAAGGATGACGAAACGGAACTGAAACCCAACCTGATTCAAATGAACCGGTTCCGTTATTATTCGTGAAAAGCCTCCGTTCACGTGAGACACGCTCAAACTCCTCCGCGCGTGAGGTGACATGAGAGAGATACGCAGAGAGAAGCGCGTGACGGTGACGCTTCGGGAAACGGAGCGTGAAGCTACGTTTTTCTTCGACGGAATCCTGCATGGCGTCGACGTGATGCGTCCATGAGAGACGGTGGTTGTTGAACGTGTCGTGGACGGTGTGGTTTGGTGCGACAGCAAAGGAAATGCGGTTGGAGGAAGGAGAGCGTGAGAGTGTGAGACGGCGGCATGCGGTGGCAGAGGAGTGGTTGACGGCGTTGAGGTAGAGATGAACGTGGCGGTAGAGGTCGTTGAGTTCGACGCCGCAGTAACCGTTGAATTCAGGGATTTCAAAGTAGGAATATGGAGAAAGAAGATCTTGAAGTGATTCGTATAGTGAATGAAGCACTGAGAGAAGCTGTGTTGGAAGCACGTTTTGGAGAACTGTTAGTAACCCTAACAATGACCACATTTGTGACAATATCTCCATTTTTTGGTGTCTTGTGAAGATTTTTTTTGTGTGTTCTTTGTTATGAATAATTTAATAGGAACGTGAATGAGTATGTTTCTTTTTGAGGTTGTTATATATATACGTTGCATAAAAGAATGAACATGGTTTGGTAAAGGTTAATGTTTTGTGTTTTGAGGAAGAAAAAGAAGCATTAAATAAACTTGGTGTTGTAGAGGAGGTTAAAGTTAAAGGTAAAGATGATTAAACAACCGACCACTTTGCCTTTTGCTTTTGCTTTGTTCGTTTGCAGATATGGTTGATTTTGTTTGTTCATGGCCTTAGTACAGAATTATTTGCATGCTTGGAATAGAATCGTGTGTTACACACCTTAAGACATGCATTACCTTAGTAAAGAATCTTAGAAAATGTGAATTTATGTTTGCCAAAGGTCCTTTCTTCCGTTCTGTTCATGGTTTTCTACCTTGGAAGTGTAAGCATCCACTTAGGCAGGGGTGGCCCTGAGCAAGGGCGGAGGGGGCGGCAGCCCAGGGCACCATAATTTTAAGGGCACCAAAAAATATATTTTTACTACCTATATATATAAATGTAAAATGTTAGTTGCTGACAAAATTATAGGGGCACTACAAAGTCATACTTGTGTTCTTCTTACATAATGTCAAATAAAATATTTAATAGTCTTTCCATTCATTTCTCTTAATCTTATCATTTTTTGTAGAATTTTTCTTTATAGGGGCACCACTCTCTTGATTTGTCCAAGGCATCAAAATTTGTAGGGCCCTGCACTTAGGTATGTGAATATGTGAATGCACTTATGTATGTGAATGTGTGAAGTGTTATATCGTTATAGTCCTTGAATATATAAAAATTGAAGAAACATCTTCAATTGCTACTTTAGAATCATTTTTTATCCTCAAATGCATATTTTGTTTGTCACTTTGTTACTTAAATGTGTTTTTTGTTTGTCAATTTAATCCAAAAATATATGTATTTGCAACTTTGATACATTCAAAGGTATAATGACGGTGCCTCATACATTTAGAGACCAAGGGTGTCCATATCTTTCTTTGTGAGTTAGAACACAAAATCACTGAAAAATGTTTGTTTTTGCCAATGGTACAGTTTCAACCTTCATTAATTGAAGTATTTGTTTTTGGATAAACAACTAGTTTGTTCTTTCACTGTGTGAGACGTTGTCACTATAATCTTTGAATATATTAAAATTACAAACACATTCTCATATAACTCTTTGTTAGTAATTTTATTTTATAGTCTAAATTGATAAAAAAAAAATACATTTGAGTACTAGACTAACTAACTAACTAACTAAAGAGACTTATGAGAAAGAAAAATAAAACACTGACAAAAGACACATTTAATTTTTATTTTATTTTATTTTTGATACATTCAAAATTATTGTGACTAGACACCACATTTAGCGATTAAAATGACTGTTCTTTTGAATTTTTTCTGTTGTATATTGTATGTTGTGTGGTGTATTTACTTGTTCCGGTATGAATTAAATTTTAGGGACATTCATAACAAATTAGTAACACATTCTTTCTAACACACTCACTCCAATTGATCGAAATTCAAATTAGTCTTACTAAATTGTCCAAGTCTCACAAAAATTTGATCCACATGAACTTAGACCACAAGGAAAAATTTATGTTGAAAAAGTATTTTTTTTAAGAATTGTGTTGAAAAAGTATTAGAGTTTATTATTGCTAACATTTCCCTTTCTCAAATTCAACCTAGTTTTACAAGCATCTTGATCTTGTGAGTTGTACATAATGCCCATAAGGCCATATAATTTCACAATGCACACGTGGTATAACTAGCTTTAGTAAAAGGTTATCAAGGGATAATAGCAGGATCAATGCCAACACATGGTGTAAGGGTTTATGGTATGGTGGGCATGCAGGGGATCTTGTGTAGTGGAAACTGCTTTTGTACTTTCTTGACAAATCACACTTTATTCTTTATCTTCTTTGTTCTTGCAATTTGCGCCTTCATAAGTCAGAGAATGTTCTTTTGTATTATTATAACTCATCAGTCATTCATCATGAGTACTGACTGAGTGGGATATGATAATGAGGGGATGATGATTATGTACTCCTGATTATTTTCATCATTTACTGCACCATGTTGGTTGAAATTAGTACAAATCAGTAATCAACCCATTCGATAATTTTTTATTTTAGCATCTAGTCATGTTTATTTTTTATCTTCATCTTAATACTTTAGGTGATACTGCATCTGCAAATTATGAGGCTAGATTTCAATGCACAAATATGTAATAATTGATTCTAATTTATTAAAAAAAAATTGCCTATATACAAATTTTGTGCTGATTTGCTTTTGCAATTTATGTATACATCAAACTCTTTCAATTCATTATTTTAGGCTTTTACTTATTGGTATGCATAGTGGAGATGGCCTATGATAGTGTGATATAAATATAATGATATATAGATCTTAAAGTAATGGAGATGCATGGTGGTATTCTTTCTTGTGAATTACATTTCTTTTATATCTTTTACATGCTTGTGCTTTTGTAACAAAGTTTAATTTATGCTTTACAGAAATTTGTTTAAATTTCCTTTTACTAAAGCAATGCAATTTGCACCATCAAATAATAATCTTATGGTGTTGTGATATCATTCTTATCTAAATCTTTCTTGCCCCTTCAATGGTTTTAGGTATCCACTCATAAAAATGGTTGATATTTTGAGAAAGGGAACATGTAAAAGAGAAAATAAAAGGGGGTGAAAAAGAAAAAGAGGCATGTGTATGGGCATCAAAAGCCACGAATATGTAGGACGGACAAAGAATTCAGTGTAGGTCAGCCTTGAGAGAAAGCTAAGCTTAAATTGGGGTATCAAGAATAAAGCCAAAAAAAAAGTGGTCTCATTATATGGAATGTCAATGATCTAAGGGATCATATTCCATCTATGCATTAGGTTTCATTGCAAAATTGGTTCATCAAGAGAATGGGTCAGTGTGTTATGCAAAGCAGTGTTTCTCTAGAAATTATAAATCAAGCAGCAATTAACATGTACTAAAATTAGAGAATGCACTTCACATATTTAGTGTATAAGCTTAGTTATTAATTATTATGTCGTGACCAACTATTAGAATGTCATCTAATTATGTGCATTATTAATTTTTTTTATTTTTTTTTTACAAATTATGTGCATTAGTATTAAAGTGTATGACTTGAGCGAATAAAGTTGGTTCTGTCCGGAATGTCAATAATCAATTGGATCATATTCCATTATGCACAGCAGCAATTTTTTCCAAGATCAATTTATGAAAGTAAATGGATTTGGACTATTGAGTTATAGTTATGATCAAGATAATCGGTATGAACATTCATAGACTAGCCATCTTGTAATTGCAAAAGAACTCTATCCTTTAATAATGAATAAATAAGAAATATGCTAGAGCCTAGAGCTATTCTAAAACTTATAGATTACTACTAATTAAAATAAGTTTAACCAAACTTCTGGTGGCTTTTAATCAGTTAGATGTTTTAACCAAAAATGAGTGCTCAATTGATTAAAACGCCTAACTGATTAAAAGCCACCAGAAGTTTGGTTAAACTTATTTGAAACCTATTGTTGGGAAGTCTTCTGTTGAAAACATTAGTTCTATCTTTTCAACCATATTTTCTACCATGTAAAAATTAGAATTTATTCCCACTGTTAGCTTAGTGGTAAATGATTGGATTTAGGATTGTGCTTCTCTCTAGGTCTAGTTTAAACCTTTCTTGTGCAAACAATTTTTGTATGGTGTTAGTTCATATATAACTTTGAGCTGTTTGTTATTACAGGTTATCTGGTTTGCAACAGTGTGGAAAATATGGAAAGAAAGAACAGAATTTTTAATGCAAAAGAATGCTCCATTATGCAGGTTGTGGACAAGATTAAGTTGGTAACTTACAGGTGGTTGAGGGTGAAATTTATCTCTCTTGTCTTTAATTATCATGGTTGGTGGCTTAATCCGTTCACCATTATAAGCATAGGCTAATTACTGGCGATCACTGGTTTATAGGACAGGTGGTTGAGGGTGAAATTTATCTCTCTTGTCTTTAATTATCATGGTTGGTGGCTTAATCCGTTCACCATTATAGGCATAGGCTAATTACTGGCGATCACTGGTTTGGTTTTTGGGTTCGGGCAATAGCCTTGTAATTATTGTAATTATTGTTTATACCTTGTTTTGACATTGGTGTTTCTTCCTCGGCGCATCTTACGCTAGGAAGGCCTTTTTCGGTGGTAATATAATTCATTTTAACTTCTTAAAAAAAAAAACTTTGAGCCGACTTTAATTGACCCTCGTTAGTGGACGATGAGATTGGTCCCTCAAATTTGTTGGTCTTTTAGTTGAATACTAATTTTTTTTATTTTTTGTAAAAGAATGAGTTTGATATCCCTCATCCAACTGCTTAAGGTGCGAAGTCTTTTACTACTCTCATCAACCATATATTGGTATAAACCAAATAATGTAAATCGTTGGGCATATCAAAGAATATAAGGGAGCCCAGCAAAATGTAGAACATATATAGATTTACTGAAAGAATAATTTCTTCAAAAATGTCTCAAGAACTAACCGGTGGAGAACTCCTCATGGACTCCTCAATGTGCTCCAAGTTGGTTTATACATTGACCTATAAACAAATAACAGGACACAAAAACAATATTATCGGACATAAAAACATATGACAATGAAGAAACTGTAATTAAAAATTCAAACATAAGCTGGATATCGAGTTTTCAATAAAGAAACATAATACGGAAATAATATTTTGTATAATTTGTACACATGTCTATATTTTTATTCGTATATCAATACAGAGATCTATTTTATTTTATTTTTTTATAATTTCTATGCAATTGCGACTTGCTTCCAAAAAAGAGCGCAATTGTGATTTCTTTGTAATTTTGATTGATACAACTATTTTTAATATAACTTCTTATTAAATTTAGTATTATTTAATTATTTGACAAAAAATTTTGTATCGCTGATATTGAGAGTCCAAATCCGTCCTTGGTCTTATTTGATATCAAACGTCTTTGCTGACCACTGTACAACCCCACATAAACTGCAAAGCAATTGCAGAGATTATATGAGAGGTCAATAATGCCATGATATCATAAACACTCCTATATAACAAAAAAAGTGAAGGAAAAAGTAAGAAAGAAAGAAAAAAAAAAAGAGAAATGGAGAATGAATGAATTTGTTGAAGCATGCAAGGCTATGTATAGCCATAAACCTATCATAAACTGTTACAATGCTCCAACCGACCAAAAATGCATTAAACACACCACAAGCCGTCCAAACCTTGGGTGAAATGCCATAGTCCACACAATCTAAAACTCTTAAAATACTTTTGGATTGTATAATCCAAAATTATCTGGAACATTTTTGGATTGTATAATCTGAATCGGCTCAGAGGGTTGGATTGTTACTTGCTCAGCAAGAGTAGCTCATGAAACACGTTTTTTTACCTATAATTAAGAATCGTTACACCTTATGCAGCTCATTCTTCACAAATTTCCCCTATAAATACCCTTTAAATCTTCATAATTTTTCATCCCATCATCTCACACTCTCTCCTCCTCCATTTTTCTACAACAATGGGTTTTCATCGTTGGCCTTTCATACAAAAAGGATACTTTGGAAATTCAGGGATTGTATGAACTGTCAATGAGGATGATGTCACGCTGCAAAGAAGCGCAATATGTCCGGGTTCGAAAGGTTGGTCTGCTTGGGTGTAAGGTTGACCATCAAGGTCTCTTTCACCCTAAACAAGAAACAAACCTTATCCTAGTCTTCCCCCCCCCCCCCCCCATTTTTTTTCTTCCCCCTCCATCTTCTTGCACCACATGTTTAACTTTAGGTTTTCAATGGATTAACATTAGGTGTTTGAATATTTTATGTAATAAGCTTTAAACTTCAATTTTATTGTAAATGTACTATGGTATATTAATAAAATGAGAATTCATATCATCTTTGTCTCCTTAATTTCTGTATATTTACATTTATTTTATGCTTTTGTCATTTATAATTATGTCATTGAAATAATATAAACCACTGTTTCTTAAAAAATATGGGCAAAACAGGTTTTAGATTATATTATCTGAAAATACGAAACAATTTGTTTCAGATTATATAATCCGAACAAAGGGTATTTTTGAAAGAAAAAAATAGGGTACATGAGAAACTGATAAGGTGAAAAAAGTAATAGTCATTATATTTTCATGCTCGTATCCAGATGCAATTGCTCTTATGGCCCAAGTTTCTAAGTTCCAACATTTCCTCACATAAGGGTTAACAAGTTGAAAAATTGCTCTTCTCCAAACATAAATTGCTCGCGTTAACCTGAACTTCCCAAAATACCCTCCATGTGACTTAGTTCACGCAAGTGTTATACTCAACGTGACTTAAGTCACGTTGAAATACAACATACATGACTTAAGTCATGTTCGGTTTTCCTTCAATGCGGCTAAATCAACAAGAAACTTAACCCGAAGGACTTTTCTTAATCAAAATCTTTTTTTACAATGACATATTTCAATTTGTTTTAAATGGGCCAAAACCCAAAATTGCTATATTTATAAGGACCAAATGCGCCTTTTTATTTCTTTCTAAAATCTCTTATTCATAAACCTAACTCTGTTGCCCTAATTTTAACCTAAAAATTTTGCCAAATTTTCCTCCTTCTAAACCTAACCGTGATTTCCTAAATTAATGCATCTCTTATCTCTTATTCATAAACCTAACCCTGTTGCCCTAATTTTAACCTAAAAATTTTGCCAAATTTCCCTCCTCCTAAACCTAACCGTGATTTCCTAAATTAATGCATCTCTTATCTCTTATTCATAAACCTAACACTGTTGCCCTAATTTTAACCTAAAATTTTTGCCAAATTTCCCTCCTCTTAAACCTAATCGTGATTTCCTAAATTAATGCATCTCTTATCTCTTATCACTTATTCATAAATCTAACCCTGTTGCCCTAATTTTAACCTAAAACTTTTGTCAAATTTCCCTCCTCCTAAACCTAACCGTGATTTTCTAAATTAATGCATCTCTTATCACTTATTCATAAACCTAACCCTGTTGCCCTAATTTTAATCTAAAATTTTTGCCAAATTTCCCTCCTCCTAAACCTAACCGTGATTTCCTAAATTAATGCATCTATCTATTATTCATAAACCTAATTCAGTTGCCCTAATTTTAACCTAAAAATTTTGCAAAATTTCCCTCCTCCTAAACCTAACCGTGATTTCCTAAATTAATGCATCTATTATCTCTTATTCATAAACCTAACCCTGTTGCCCTAATTTTAACCTTAAAATTTTGTCAAATTTCCCTCCTCCTAAACCTAACAGTGATTTCCTAAATTAATGCATTGAATGCTATTAATCACATATATTAAATCCTATTTAATTCGCATAAATTTGTCTTTGCATAATTTTTCCTTACTCTGTAGTCAACTGATTTCCCTACTTCTTTGGAGGCGATTAACTATCCTATTTAATTCTCATAATTTTTTCTCACGTAGTCAACTGATTTTCCTGCTTCTGCGATTAAGTTCAACTTAGTTGCCTGCTTTTATGGAAACGATTTACTTCCAGGGATATTCTCCTTAATCTTATACTGATTCACGTTTCCCTTATCTTTCGTCCTTTATTAGAACCAAAATATTATTTCTCTGGGGAAAACAATATTCAAAACACATTTTCTACCTTTTAGTAACAATTACAGACTTTTAGTAACATTATTACTTATTAGTAACAATTATCTGCTTTTAGTAACAAACCATGACTTTTAGTAACATAAATCAAATAGTAGATTTTGAACAAATTAATTGTCTTATTCCCTTCGCATCAATTTTCTTTTTCTCTTATATATCATGAAATTCAATATTGGTCACTTGCTAGCAATTAATTTATGAAACATTTGGCAATATGTTTAACTTTTTAGACCTATTGTTTAACCAATTATATACCAAATTTTTTATAATATCGAATAATCCACGACGTAAATAATTTAGAATATCTTAAACAGCCATAATTATTTCATGCTCACTTCAAGCCCATCCTGTTTTTATGGTAATTATAATAAAAAATCGTAATTACTCTGATTCAATCAACTAAGAGATTTCATCCTCATCTAATTTTTTGTTGTTGTAGACAATGTGCTTCGCTTCCTCTATTTATGACAACAAAAAATCCAAAACCTAATCTCTATGATTGAATCAAGTAGTGGATTTCATCCACATTTCTTGCCTAATTAGTTGCAGGTGATATACACCTCTTCAAGATTGTTTTTGCCATTACCACTTTATTTTATTCAAATATTAAGTCAGACTTTGGAAGTCATTAATTTTGCGCCCCTCCCTATTTGCATGTCAATTATAAAGTCAAACCAAGTCCCCCAACAAAATAATAATTTCATATTTTCTGTATTAATCTTTATCCTAAAATGTTGGGCATTTTCTAATTTTATTCCACTTCAAGTGCATCAGTTTTGGAATTATCGTTATAAGCAATACTCCTTATTTTAACCATCAAATTATGCTCACACGTATTACACCTTTGTTAAAGTAACATGAACGATGTACTAGAATTAGGGAGCAATACCAACGTCTATGGTAATTAACATTATGATTTGAGTTACGACAATTTTAACATTCAAGCGAACTACATTGATTTATTTCTAACGGTGAATATTAACTTCTTAAACGCACGGGTCAATGGTCTAGTGAAGCTATAATATTGCCTAATTGTAACCTTAGGTTATTATGCCTACCTTTCCAACATTTACATAAGTCACCTATATCGTAGACCAACATATGGTTCAATTTCCAATGAGAGGACTCAACCATAATATGAAGAAAAAAATTGACATCAAAGACAATTTCATGCACTTTAAATTATTTTTGTTCAAATTACAAAGTTAGACAAATTGGTAATCATACCTATCAGTAGTCGTGTTCCATCACTTGATTGATCCATGCTACACAACAAATCGTTGCCTTTAAGGAATCAACCTAGTCTCTTTCACATAGTTGAAAAACATGTTGCAACCAACACATCCTTGCTCAAACTTTTGCAATCGTTGTTGATACTCCGCCTCATAAGATTACCACACAATATCTTTCTACAACTAGATAACCGACTCTTTCATATCCTTCAAGGTACACTGCTTGCATTTTTCATCAACATTTTTGGCTATGTGAAACTAACAATGTGACATCCTAAATTCCAAAAATAATTATTACTATTATTTAATTAAAAATAGAGTTTGATTTGCAGCAGAAAATGTCAAATAAAAACTTTCTTGATAATATAAGAATTCTTCCACAAGATTTAGGATATCACATTGATTCATAACAAACATAATTCAAACTTCACTTATTTGAAAATTGTAATAATATTAGCATTGAATGTTTTTCTTTTGAAAATACTTTCTTTTACATCATAGACAATAATTTTCTTGCACAAAACTAAATAAGTAAACATATCCTTTTTCCTATGTCACTACCAGAGCGGTGTGCTTTTTCCCCAAAATAACACACGACACAAGACAAATCCCCATGGAAGGCATGTACTTGACTTCAAGACTCATAAACTATAGAAATACGGTTTCACAATCGCAGGGCCAAACCAGCAAACACAAACAACGAAGAGGTTAGTTTTGAGAACATGTAATAGAATAAAATAAATGTGAAGAACACGCAAGCAATTAAGTCAAAACCGTATCACATCACAAACATAATATTCAAAATCTTGAAGAAAATACTTCATCAACTCAATCCACATTAGTAAAAAATATCATTACAAAATAAGAACCAAAATCTTCACAAACATAAGGTCACAATTCAATTCCAAAATAATCACAACTCAAACAATGGTAAAAATAGTCACAAATGACATTCAAGACAATCAAGAACATAATCTCACAAGATAATCTACATCATTCACAACACTCACTAATTTAAACATCAACAATTACACATCATTCACAACATGCACCATGTTCAACCATCATCATTTACATGCAAAAGCACTTCATTCCTATTACCTATATGAATGCCGGTACCGGTCTCTACTCACCAAAATTGTATGTCAGAGTTATGTTACTGAACATACATGTCACCAGAATCGTCACCAGAATTCTAATCATGATATGATGCATGAAAAAACTCACCAAATACAACGCCATAGAATTTTACATATTTACTCACCAATAACGTCGCTAAAGTTTATATAATTACTCACCCACAACGTCACCAACACCAATAACGTCGCAAAAATTTATATATTTACTCATCATTTACAACATCAGAATTAACATTTAATTCACCACATATCGACACCATAGTCAATAGCTATTCACTACATCACATAACCACACATTTATATCAATCATTGAATAATTCATCAATCTAAATAATTGCGGCAAATCAAGCATGATCATACACAAAATTTATTGATGAAAAAGATACCGTGCTCTAACAATTGTTCGTCAACAACCTTTAAAATCATCAAATTGCATACTCTAACAATAATGTTTAGTTTCAATTTTTACTAGGTATATAACCCGTGCGTTGCACGGGTTTGATCAAAATACTTGCAATTTGTCCAAGAACCATACCCAAGCAATTTTTTTAATTTGATCCACCAATTTTCCCACCTTAAAATATACTATTGTTTTTAATATTTTAAATGCAGCATATTGTTGTCGATCAAATCAATTGCTTAAACTTCTTTACATGACTTTGTGGTAACAAAGCTCTAAAATTTTGTTTCTAATTGTTATGCATATATAGAGCCTGAAAACAAAATTAAAAGAAAAACAACATCAATCTTGTTAAAAAATAATAATGTGCTCTCTCTAAAAATAAAAAACAACGTTAATCTTGTTAAGAAAATAATGTGTTCTTTCAATATATAATGATACAAAAATTGAAGAGTATCATCCAAGAGTTGATTGAAGAAAATGATAATGATGATCCAAAATCAAAATAAAACCACCGAAAATTATACACACAAGGATAGGACAATAGCCCATAATTAAAATTACAACCATACAATTTTCAACAAAAATGTAGAAAAGTATTTGTTGTGAAATTGATATCAATAGAAGGCATGGTGGAAACATCCACAGATTGAGGGAAAATGAATGTGACATATGTTGTGGTCATAAAGGGTGAGTGGGAATTCAAAAAAAAGTACGCTTTAAATTTTTCTATTTTGTAGGTTATAATTGAAGGAATGTTAAGAGATACATTCAATGATGATGGTGTAAGAAATTATGAAATGTTTTAATAGTTTGTTAGGTGCATAAACCGTTACTCTTAGATTCTTAAAATGTGGCTATAGAAAAACAATGATGTTTTTGTTCATTAACGTAACTTCTTTGTTTTTTTTTTGTCTAGAGTGAGTTCTTAACCCATTGTATTCTAATGTATTTTATGATTGAGTTATCATTATTGCAAAACAAATAAATGTCAGAAGTTACGATTTGATTAGTTTATTAGATATAATAATTAAAGAGTAGAAATTAAGCTTTTTTTTAGAGGTGCCACATAGGCACAATCTTAGAATTAGAGTGAGTCAAGTTTAGTTTACAAAGAGAAGAAGATATAGATAGATAGATGCTCCAAAGATGTGGCACTCATCTTGTTCCTCAGCTCCTCAAACTTGTCATGCTTCACAATTTTTGTTAGAACGTCCGCTTCATATATAGCAGTAGGACAATGTAGTGGTTCTAAATGTGTTTACGGTAAAATTTATCAAAAAATTTTTAGATGGGTAAAGTTTCATAGTGTTTAATTTGAGTTTAACAATTAGATTGGAGAAAAATATGACAACTTATAATTATTTTCTTGGTTTACATCGTATTTCAAATGGCTCAAGTAAAAAAAGTAATTTATTTCATGTGGTTCATAAAACATACCCCTGTAATCATTTGTTTACAACTCATCAATTATGCGCTACATAATTACCTCACATCCTCCTCTAATCCAACATTGTACTCCAAAAAATCATACTTATTTTAATTTATTTCTCATTCTCATTTTCTTTTTCTTTTTGACCAACTCTTTCTCACATTTTCTATTCTCAGCACCTTTTTTAATGGAGGATAGATAATAACTACAAATATATTAAGATAGGATGATAAGTTTTGTAACTTAAAATTACTTGCATTATTATAATTATTAGATTAGATTAGATAGAATAAGAAGGGTGAGAAGTTATACTATATGTGAGAATGTTTTTTTAGAGGTGACGAATATGCATAATCATAACTTAAGAATAATGACTTAAGTTTAATTTATGGGAAGGTCTTAGAGGTACCATATCATCACAATTCTAGATCAAGAGTAACTCAAACTTACTTTACAATATAATATAGAAGCCAAATATATAATTGATAAAAACACTTATACATTCAACCTTAACCTCATACTTTCAAATATATATAAAATCCTATAAACTTTATTAAATCAAATCTAAAAATATTGCCCGTAAGTTTATTAAACCTTAATTTTTTTTTTTACAAAATTTATTAAACCTTAATTAAAAGAAAACAACTAAATGGCAATAAAGTCTTTTAATTATTCATAAAAAGAAAGTAACAAAAAAACTTCCCCAAAAGAATGTGAGTAGACAATTCCATGAACTGCACCCAAATTTACTCTTAATTGTAGGAAACTAAATTGATGGAAAATATGAAGATCAGCCAAGTTCATGGTCAAGGGTTAAATTTCCATGTTGATGCGTTCAAATCATCAAACGATGATTTTGTCTCTCCAATTTCACGAAGATCAAGAACATTTCATTAGAATTTTGAATAGATGTTTGCTTCTGCAATTAGTTACCTAGACCTTGAATAGATGTGTGATTCTACAATTAGTTACCTATGCCTTGATGTTAATAACTCTTATAAGAAACTATTCAATTAAAAACATAATAAGAATACTTTCTCTAATTACAATGACATGGATAATTGATCAAATTAAACTAACACCTATGGATAAAGATTCTTCCTTTTTCTTGTTCGACCCTTTGGGAATTTTGGTGTTGAGACTTTGAGTTTCTTGTAAGCTCCATCCAAATCCACCTCCATCTTATGTCAATTAGTTGAGAAGGAAAAATATCTAATAGTTATAAGAACAACCACATGTTGGTTTGAAATAAAAAAATATTCATTTTTTATGCATTTTTAATATGTTTCCTTCAACATGTTTAGTGAACTCTTGATCTCATAACAATTAAATAAAAAATAATAATGAATAAAAAATTAATTTCAATGAAAAAATACAACCACCATTTCATATATGAAGTGTCCTTTCAACAAAACTCTCCCTTTTCCCAAAACCTGTGTATGTGAAATCAAAGAAAAAATATCCATTAGAAAATATGAAAAATTATAGAAATAGAAAAAAACACACACACACACGAAGCTTGAACAGAAAATTAAAATTATCAAAAAATAAAATGGAAGAAGAAATGAAAAAGATAACATAAGCAACATATATATGTGAGCTTAGAAAAAAATGAGGAGCTTTATAGTAAACTTGTGTGATTAAAAATATGAATAATTTTAAAATGTAACTGCTCAAAATTAATAAAATGGATTACAATGCATTCATTGTACAACTTACATGAAGGGAAGCAAATGGAGTGTTTTGTACCTGATGGAAAATGAAAGATAGATAGTAAGAATAGCTAGTAAAGAATCAAGAACAAAAGAGAGCCACGTGGCATATGTATTATTAGAGATTAGTTACAAAAGAGTGACATTGATGAAGTGACAAATAGGCAAAGTGTAGTTTAGAATACATGTATATAGAGAAGAGATTTTATAGGAATTGACAGTCTAAAAACTTTATAACAACAATTTCCCATCTAAATTCATTAAATCGTACATTAAAAATCAAGCAGTGATAAAAAAAAAATATATTCAATCCTACATGTACTAAAGTCTTTATTGAAACAGAACAACTTTTATTCATATACGGTGTTGCACTTTTCAAAACGTTACAATACTTTGTTACTTCTCATTTTCCAATGTCTATTGGATACCACCACCTTTCAAGTCAGAAGACCAGAACATTTAGTTCTTAAGTTTCATTCTCTCTCTCTCTCACACTTGTAACGTTGATTTTTTCTCTGTTCCTCTTTCCTGCGGTTCATCTCTTTATTCAATTCATTTCCACATTTCCAATTATGGATTCTGTTAGCAAACATCCTAAAATTTCACTTCCGTCGAAGCTCTCTGCAGCGCAGGCATACCGTTACTACAATTGTCGGTTTAGAGATGTTGCTGATAAGTGTGGTGCTCTTTTGCTTTGTGATATGGCTCATTTTAGTGGCCTGTTTGATATCTGATTTAATGTATCTTGTTTGATATCATAGTAATATATTTATACATTCTTGTTCTGTTGATTTAGAGGGTAATTTTTGATTGTTTGTAAACTTATAAAACCAACAATTTTGCAGGCATGGCATAAAAATGGCAATGGCAAACACAACAAAGGCAAGCATGATCATACATCAAATACCATATTCGCATAATCTAAATCAAGCAACACCTTAATAATGTTTATAAATTCTATTTTAACCTTACACTTCCAACTTTGCACATTAATTTAATTATTCTCTCGAAGGGCTACAACTGTCGCGGTGAGCCCCGAATGAACTTTGGGAAATACGGCTTTCCCGTTCATCTTAGTTAATTTACACTCATGATCTCGAACTATTCTCTCTCACCTCATACTTGGATTGAAGCTTTCACACAACATACATTAATAAAGAGAACTCAACAACGACCGCGAACTCGAACAACTGATTGAATATGTGTCTTGCTTCACGGATTATTGTGTTTAATAACACACAAGCACAATCGGACAAACATAACAAACAAACAAAATTAATTATTTATTATTCATAATAAAGCTAAAAATATATTTATAATGTAATCAAGAGCATACATACCTATAAAAGTAAAAGATAATTTTTTTCTAACATCTAAATATATGACTTACAATTATGATCAAAAGTTAAGGTACAATTGTTCGTCAACAACCTTTAAAATCATCAAATTGCATACTCTAACAATAAAGTTTACTTTATATGTGATAAAATACACACCTGATGTGTCTGATATTTCTTGGGCGATGGAAGGAGTTGTGGTAGTGGTTTCTAATGGGGAGTCTATTCCGCTGGTACAACAACGTATTCTTGATGCGGGGTTTGAAAATTTAATTATCATTCCGATGGGTGCAGACAAAGTTTTCTTGAAGGCTACAAGTGATTTAGATGTCTGAACAATTTTATCAGGTGCCTCAGATTTTTTCCAGTCTTTTTTCTCTTCTTCTGTAACATGGAAAATTGATTGAGTCAGTGTTGAAAGAGGTACTTGGATTCGTCTTTATAGAATACCTTTGCAAGCATGGAATGAGAAGTTTTTTCGGTTATGTGTTTTTGATTATGGTCGAGTGTTGCGAGTGGATACGTGTACCATAGATAGAGAAAGGCTGGACTATGCGCGTATTTTATTGGCAACCTCGTCATTAAATATTATTAATACCAAAACTGACATCTTGGTTGAAGATGTGCTGGTTAATATTAAAATTGTTGAAGAATGGGGTTGTTCAATAGGTGAAGATGTTTGTTTATTTGAAGATGATGCTGTTAGTGACGAAAGTGAAGAATTAGAGAATCAATGTGATCATGCCTTGAATAATGATGTTGATATTTTGGTTAATGAAATTGCACAAGATTTGAATCAGCAGGAACACGGTCAGGACATAAATTCAGAAGCGCATATTATACAACATGTGGAAGATAAAATGCGACCTCATACTGAGAGCATAATATCTTCTCCTTTCAAGGTGGTTGTTATGCATTCTACGCCTGGAAGTTTGGGTTCTAAGTTAGATAATAAAGAAATAGATAAGTGTTGGAAGGAGAGATGCAAATGATTTAGCCCAAAGTGAGAATGTAACAAGTCACCAGGATGAGGTTAACAATGTTAGTACAGCAGCTGCACACTCAATTAGTGCTACAGGAAAATTATGTGGCTTACGTAAAGGAAGGGGTAAATGTGCTCACATGAAAAATGGTAAAGGTACAAATTCTTGTCCGTCTCGACGTCCTTGTTCAACGACGTTGGGGCCTTGGAGTTTGAAGTGGATAGGTGACAAAAATATTGGTAACGCGGGTATTATTTTTTCATCACGAAAAAATATCAAAAGGAAAGATTCTTCGGTGAAACATCATAACGTGACTAAGAAAAAAGCGGATACCGTGGTTCGTCATCCCGTGGTCAATTTCAAAAGGGTGGCTCGAATGCCGATAAAAGAAAGAAAGGTGGTTCTTAAGGAGTTGAAACATCAACGACGACAACGACGTCTGAGGATGTTTAGTGGTGGTGGAAAAAGTACTGGTGAAGCAGAAACTAACAGTTCAGATACATCACAGATATCAGTTAATAATGATTGGCAAAATTGGGTAGTATTGCATGGTGATAAGGAGGTGGTGGTCAATGTTGTTTGGGGAATTGGGAAGGCGATACGGGTAAATTTTAATGGGGATAATGCTAATATGTTTAATGTTTTATCTCATCGAGGAAGGAGGAGTGACAAAGGAGGGGGAAATTCGGTTGGGGAGGGTGGTAATGGTCTTGAGGGTGTGGTGCGGATGTAGAGGTAAGGGTGGTGTGGTTGCTGGTTGTGTGGGTGTAGGTGGTGTCCAATGAAGATTATTTCTTGGAATGTTAGGGGGTTGGGGGGATTTGAGAAGAGGAAGAAGGTGAGGAAGTTAGTGGGTGAAAAAAAGCCGCTCTTGATGTGTCTTCAGAAAACAAAACTAATGCAGATTGATGACTATGTGTGTGCTTCACTTTGGGGTAATTCTTCTCATGGTTACTTTTATCGTCCTTCTGTAGGGGCGTCTGATGGGTTACTTATTTTATGGGACACAGAGGAGGTGGAGATTTTATCATCATATTCTTTCGATTTTATGTTGACAGTGCGGGGAAAATTTGTGAAGTCCAATGAAGATTTTGTCCTATTTAATGTTTATGCTCCCTGTGGTATTGTGGCCCAACAAGTATTGTGGAGGGTGTTAACTGATAGATTGGCGAGTGTCGATGGTCTTAATATTTGTGTTTGTGGTGATTTTAATGCTATGCGGGGAGAGGAGGAGAGGCGGAGTTCGACTATATTGTCACGGGTTGTAGGTATTAATGCTTTCAACACTTTTATTGATAATACATCCTTGGTAGATTTACCTTTTGTTGGGCGGCGGTTTACTTGGTATCGTGGTGATGGTCACTCAATGAGTCGCATTGACAGATTCTTGTTATCTGAGGATTGGTGTCTGAGGTGGTGGACGATGATAGGAAAATCTCTTGGATTGATTGGGGGTCCATCTGTTTGGACAAGGAGGTTGGTGGTTTGGGGGTAAGAAGAATTAGAAAGTTTAATGTGGCGTAGTTGGGTAAATGATGTTGGAGACAGATTACGGATAGGGACGGATTATGGTTTAGACTTTTGGCCTCCAGATATGGCCTTGTCGGAGGCGGTTACAGGGTGGTGGTAGGAACGGGTCGGTGTGGTGGAGGGAGATTGTGAATATCCGGGACGGTGTTGGTTCGGTGGGTGGTGCGTGGTTCCCTGAGAACGTACGGATAAAATTAGATAATGGTTCTCAGGCATTATTTTGGATGGATAGGTGGTTAGATGAGGTTCCTCTTCAGGTCTGGTTTCCCCATTTGTTTGACTTATCAGAAAACAAATGGCTAACTGTGGCTCAGATGTTTGACTTGGGGTGGGATGAGGGAGGAGAGGCTTGGAAGTGGAGAAGGAGGTTATGGGCGTGGGAGGAGGAGTTACTAGTGGAGTGTAGGTTGATATTATTGACGGTGGTTTTGCAGGTTTCTGGTAACGATGTCTGGATGTGGCTTCGGGATCCAAGTGTGGGGTACGCGATTAGAGGGGCTTACCGCATTCTCACTAGCGGGACGCTCATCAGCCATGATGCTCCTTTGGTTTCTGCGGATCTTCTTTGGAGGAAAAATATTCCCTTGAAGGTCTCTGTCTTTGCTTGGCGGCTTTTTCGAAATAGGTTGCCTACGAAGGCAAACTTATTCTGCCGCGGTGTTATTCATAATGAGGCGTAGCTATGTGTCAATGGGTGTGGTTCAAATGAATCTTCTGATCATATTTTTTTTGTTATGCAACCAATTTGGTAAGGTTTGGTATCTGGTTCATCAATGGTTGGGTGTCTATACTGCAGATCCTTTAACCTTGGTGGATCATTTTATTCAGTTTGGTACTTCAGCAGGTTTTCCAAAGTCGCAGTGTTCTTTTATGCACTTAATTTGGTTTGCAACATCATGGGTTATTTGGAAGGAAAGGAATGACAGACTTTTCCGAACCAAAGAAAACTCCTATGTTCAGCTTTTGGAGAACATTAGGCTTCTTTCTTATTCGTGGCATAGGGAAAAATTTGTAACGTCTTATTTTAAGTTTCACGATTGGTGCCAGAACCCTTTCTTATGTTTGGGTATGCGCTAATCATTGATCTCTTTTGTTGAAACATCCTTGTAAATTTTTGCTGTCTCTTTTGGCACACCTTGTGCTTCGGAGATAGCTGGTGGTTTAATATATTTCATTTTGATTTCTTAAAAAAATAAAATTATTTTACAGGAATTGACAGTCCGAAAACTTTATAACAACAATTTCCCATCTAAATTCATTAAATCGTACATTAAAAATCAACCCATCACTTCTTCAAGAATGTAAATGTGCCTTGACATCCTTAATAATGATGGTGATCCCAGTTGTTTTAACCACACAAATATTAGCCTTATCCCCAAAAACAAGTCCCCAAACACCCCCAAAGACTTCAGGCCTATAGCCCTTTGCAATGTAACTCTCAAAATTCTTACCAAAACTACAGCCAATAGACTCAAAACCCTACTCCCTCACATAATCTCTGACAACCAAAGTGCCTTCATTCCCGATAGACTTATCACTGACAACACTCTTATAGCCTATGACATATTCCACTATTTTAAGCATACCAAAAAGGAAAAATGGTTATGTGGCCATAAAAACTGATATGGCTAAGGCTTATGACCGTTTGGAATGGAGGTTCATAAAAGCTACTATGCTCATTATGGGTTTCCCTATTCACATTGTTTCTATTATCATGAAGTGTGTTACTTCTGTATCTTATAGTATCCTTATTAATGGAAGACCTTCTACTAGATTCAAACCCCAAAGGGGAATCAGACAGGGAGACCCTCTCTCACCCTACCTGTTTATTCTTTATGCTAATGTTTTCTCTGCCTTAATCTCAAAGGCTCAACTGGACAACCAAATACATGGTGTAAAAATCGCCCCAGGAGCTCCTAAGATTAGCCATCTTTCTTTTGCTGATGACAGTCTTATTCTTTGCAAAGCTAATAAATCAGAAGCTAGTACTATACATCTCATTATATCCACTTACCAGGAGGCATCAGGTCAGCTGGTCAACCTTGATAAATCTGAGCTCCTTTTCAGCAAATACGTCAATCAGCAGGCTAAAACAGAAGTCATGAGCTGCCTCCCTATGCAAGTAGTGACTGTTTTTTCAAAATACCTAGGCATGCCAACCTACATTGGAAGATCTAAAAACAGATTTTTGACTACATACAAGAAAGGGTTTGGAAAAAACTAAAGGGATGGAAAGAAAAGCACCTGTCTTTTGCTGGTAGAAGCACTCTTATACAAGCAGTTGCTCAGGCCATCCCAACATACATAATGAGTTGCTACCATCTCCCAAAAAACTTCTGCAATTACATTGAAAAAATGATCTGTAATTTCTTGTGGGGAAGCAATATGGACAGAAAGAAACTTCACGGGATCAAATGGAGCAATCTTTGTAAAGGTAAGAAACAAGGAGGCCTTGGCTTTAGAGATCTTAGCCATTTTAATGAAGCTCTCCTGGCTAAACAATGTTGGAGACTCATTAACAATGAAGAATCTCTTATAGCCAGAATGTTCAAAGCCAAATACCATCCTAAAAGTTCCTTTCTCCAGGCTAAGAAAAATTCTAACATGAGCTATACTTGGAGGAGCATTTTACAAGCCAGACAATTAATCATCAAAGGTAGCTACTGGCTAGCGGGGAATGGTAATAATATCAGTATTTGGGAAGACCCTTGGCTCCCTAATCAAAATGGTTTTAAAGTTTGGACTCCCAAACCCAAATCTAACTCATATTCTTTGGTCAAGGATCTTATTGACCAGGACTCTAATTCTTGGAAAACTGAACTTATTAAAGAATTATTCCTTCCCTTTGAAACTGACCAAATCATTCAAATTCCCCTCACTTCTCAGGAGCAAAAGGATGAATTAGTCTAGATTGGAACCAAAGATGGTAATTACACTGTTCGCTATGGTTATCACACTAGTTTAAACTGGGATCTATCTCATCAACCTATTGCCAGCAGCTCTCTCAGTGAACCATCCAAAAAATGGGATATTCTTTGGAAGCTTAAAGTTCCTCCCAAATACATCCATCTTATCTGGCGCATCTTGTATAATGGGTTACCTGTCAAACAAAACCTCTTTCACCGAGGTATCCTCAGTGACCCTCTATGCCTTAGATGCTCTAATCCCAGAGAGGATATTTCTCACACTTTCAAGGAATGTACTTGGGCTAAGCAAGTTTGGTTCGCTTCTCCCCACAACATCAATATGGATAGCACCGACAGAAATTTCATTGACTGGTTAGCCCAATCTTTCACATCGCTCGATTCAACCAGCTTATGCCTCATAGTTGCTATTGTGTATCAGATTTGGCAGTCTAGAAATTTAATTGTTTTCCAAAATAAACAAGTACCTGTGCTTGAAGCTCTATCCAAAGCAATCAACTCTGCTGAAGACTTATGCTCTCAAAAATCCAATTCTACGCCAAATACTCCATCTAACAATCCTAATACGCAGGGCTGCAACACCAGCTAGAGTCCTCCTTCAACGGGTTACCTCAAGCTCAACGTGGATGCTCACTATTTAGGTGATGGCCGTTGGGGTTTGGGGTGGATCCTGCGACGGGAGGATGGGGGCACGGTTGCGGTGGCTACTAAGGTTGTTCGGAGTGGTGAAGAGGTAAAAAACGCCGAAGCTCTTGGCATATTGGAAGCGCTTCAGTTCATCAGCAAGCAAGGCCTGAGGTTGATAGTTGTAGAATCAGATTCGCAAGAATGTGTAAAGGCAATTACCTCTAAGTGTATTGTTTGTTCTTACTGGGGGAAGATTATCTGTAAATGTACCAGACTGTGTATTTGTTTGGATAGTATAGAAATCCACTGGACCAATAGGAATAGAAATCATGTAGCTCATGAGATTGCTCGCTGGGCTGTCCATGAGCCAAATAGAATTTGGTTCTCTAAGTTCCCTAGGCCCATTTTCGTTCATATCCAAAAAGATATGAGTGTGTAATTTCTCTTCCTTTTATTGCAAGTTTTTATTCAAAAAAAAAAAAAAAGAATGTAAGCAATCTCTATCTATAATTTTAATTTTGTAGACAGACATAGTCCAAAATCTACTTCGTTATTTCATGCCAACATCATTAAAAGTACCGACAGAAAATTCATTTGAAAATCGAGAACCTAAGCCCTCCAAAATAGTGAAAAGACTAAAAAAAATCATGGTCAAGAAAAAACAATGAGATAGACAATATATAGTTGAAAATAATTTAGGAACAATGAAAAACTAACCGATGAAAATATATATTCTCGTGAAGAAGATGAAAATATACGATCGATTTCAGCAGTTCAAAGAAATCACAACCGAGAGACAACACTAGTTTTATAAACCAACACAACATCACAACTTTTATTTGATAGTGGGTGTGTGCGGCACTTTTCTTCTATTACAATTTGGTTAAAGTGAATAGCACATGTATAATTCTATGCATGTGGGCTTTCTGCTTTCTAGGCTATCTCAGATGATATTTAACACACATTGGTATATTAGGTCAATACATGAAATTATACACAATAGCAATTAGCCTTCCGTGTCAAACATAGCTATTTTTTTTAAAGATGTCAAGCATAAATATTTCACTAATAACATATTATTCTTAAAATAATTGCAATCTAAAAATAACCCATAAAATTAAAGGCATAGAAACAAAGCACACATAACAAATTTACATATAAGGGATGATAATCGAAATATTACTAAGGGACTAAGATAATTATTTATAAAATAAATAATTAAAGAATAAAATGATAGTTAAAAATAATTTGAATAAAATCTGCGCACACTTATTATTAATCCGCACACTTATTATTGATCCACACAATGTCACAATAATAATCAACGCACATTTAAACATAAAATCACTTAAACTAATAACCATAGATTTGTAGAGCGAACATATGTATATAAATATATAGAAACTATATTTTGGAAAATTTAGGGTGTTACAGACAAAGCAAATTAATGCACCAAAAAAAAAAAAAAATTAACAAAATCTGGGAATACAACTTTAATTGATTTCATCAAAGCAAAATCTATATCAATCAAAATTATTTTGGAGTAATAATCCTTCCTTAATAAACATTTCTTTCAGCTTCTTTAATACCCAACAAATTTTTCTCTCCACTTAGATTCTATATAAGAAAATGTCACTGCAAATGTCAACTATGTTGATCTCATATATGCAATTTTGGGCAATGACAATATGCATTTATTAGTTTTTTATGTGTTATCCATAATGAACACAATTGGAAATATGTTAAACAACTTGACTCAAATCTAGATGCGTCCAAAATACATTTCTCATTACGTCAGAATCATCTCTTCTTATACTCCAACTGGCATTATTGGCGTCCTCTATCAATTTCAATAAATGTTGTATCAATGTTCTCAAACCTCTTGTAACACCCTAATTTTCTATTTTTAATTAATTCAATGAAGTTTAATAGGTGGAGTTTTGATTAATATTATTGTTGATGCTGTTTGTGCTTGAGTATTATTTTGTTGTTGAGAAAATAAAAATAATTATGTGGAGTGGGAAGTGGTTTGAGAAAATTAAAAGGAACGAAGAGGAGAATCCTAACAAAATAAATAAAGAGTCGTGAGTGTAGAAAGTAAAATTTTAATAAGTGGGGGAGGGGAGAAGTAAAAGAGTAGTGCGTAGGAAAGGAAGACAATTATAGTGAATAGTGAGCCCATATATAAATAAGAATATTAAAGATTAGAAATCAGTTTTGCTGATCATAGAAAAGGGATAAGAGAAGCAGAGGGAGAGAAGCGGAACCATAGTGCAACAATATCAAGCCAAACCAAAGGCTTCTACAGATTCGAGGTAAGGAAGAGAATCTATTCATCTCTAGGGTTTATTTTTTTGTTGGGGCTGTAGAAAGGATAGACGACGAGAGTTATTGAAATGCTTATGATAATTTTACTTTGTAGTTGAAGATTTAAAATTCAAAAAGAATAAAGTTAGAGTAATTGAATTAGAGTCTTTAATCATGTGAAGAGTGATGCAATTAGGTAAATTGTGTGAGAAAGTAGTGTTTGGATGATAGAGTAATCCTAGGTAATGTTTCATATCAGTTTAGCATCATAAGGGCTCTGAAAGTGGACATTTTGGGCAACTTAGAAGCATTCCCGTAGCTCAAAAACGTAGAACTTGGAGACATCGCAGTGCTGCGCTGCAGTAAGGGCACCTAGCGTCCACAACTCGAGAGTTGGTGCCTCAGATGTTTGTTCCTGGCGCCTAGCGCCCACTTATGGGTGTTTTCACCCATTTCTGTTTCGAACTGGGTCCTGGTGTAAACATCAAATTTGTGGGTATGGCTGTTAGCTTTCATGTGGTTTTGGAGTGACTCCAATAGGACGTCTAAAACTTGAGTTATGATCAAAATACTACATATAGGTCAGCACGGTCTTGCACTCTTCCTAGCTTTAGGAAAACCAACCTTTCCACCCCTCTCTATACCAAATTGGATTTAAGTTCCCTCATGAAAGTTGTAGATATGGATGTTATCTTTCTTTTAACTTTGGTTTGACCCGTTCAAACATTCATAAGTTGAGTTATGATTAAAATGTCGCACGTGGGTCATGTTCCGTTGTTAATGAAATTTGAGCACAATCCTCCTAGTGGGTTCTTCAACATCTATAAAAGCAATAAGGATTTTAAGAAAGTCGCTAGTGTGTAAAGTAAAAGGAAGGATCCATAAACTATATATCTAGGTGAGGGAGTGTGTTCGAGCATAAATACAAGTGGTTGTCTCAAGATAAAAGTAAGTATAAATATGAACCAAAGATAGTAACCTATGAAAACCTAATGATGTTAAAGATGGCCTGATAATAGGGAGTAAAATACAATGATAGTGGGAGGGGGCAAGGGAGACGTTTACGGTAGATGACTAAGGTAAATATAGATCCCTCAAATCAGAGATGAGCCTAAAACGGTGAAGTAATTTAAGTAGTAGGAGGAGAAGTAAAAGAGATATAGATAAGTAGTCCACAATGAGGTGGTAACGACGAGAGTAATCCCTTGGGATATTTAAAAAGGTCTAATGTGGTAAATCGATTAAGAAGGTATAAAATATGAAAGAGATAAAGAAATGAAAAAGGGACAATGTTATAAAGGCGATATGAAGTAGGTGCTTTACGTGTAGCTGATGAAGTTAAACATGATCTCCCTAAACTAATGATGAGTTTAGAAATATAGTTAAGTTGAAGAGTAAAAGAGTCAATGTAGTTAAGCACTTAAGATGAATGTTAGATAGTAACATATAAGGTTTAAGAATGAATAAAGAGAATAGAAGTGTAAATTAAATGATCGTAAACGACTAGAGGGTCGTTAAGACGAAAGGTAAGGAAAGATAATAAGTCGTTTATTAAGTAATGAAAGATAATAGGAAATGACGATAGCAATGAATAAGATGGGATTCAATTAGAAGAAAGCAAAATGAATAGGAAAGAGGATATGAGATAATACTTATGATGTTTGACGATAATCTTAATGACCGGAATTGAGGGAATAAAGCCTTGAATTACAATGAAGTCGTAGTGAGAAAAGTTGTTGAATGTAATGATAAGGTGAGATAATAATTTTAAATTAGAATGAAGTTAAGATTAGGAGAACGGTTGATGTATAGATGACGACGAATGTGACAACAAGGTAATAAGATATAAAGTTGCTTTAATGAGAATAATAAGTATGAAAGAGTTAATAAAAATGGTGAGGAAGAACCTAGTTATTCAGAGGGGAGACATTGTATGTAATGATAATGAATAAAAAAACATCTTGAGACTAAGACTGAGGAATATGGTATGATATCAGGGATAAAGTTTATAGAGAGCCTAGAATAGATGAGAGAATAGAGTATGTCCGTAAGATGAAAAATAAAATAAAATAGAGGGATGTTGACGTAGAAATGTGTCACGCGTAAGGGTTGGATTAATGAAGAGATAAGGTGGTGATATAAAAGGTTAATAGGGAGTAATGATAAGGAATCCTATAAATGTGGCAAAGAGTGATGGCAATTGATATTATATATAATATGTGAATAAATAAATATGATGAGAAACATTGTTTATATTATACTAATGAGGAGAGTAATGAGGGTTAAATTATGATGATGATGAGGATGAAAATGTCTATATTATAAAGATGATGAGAATGACGATAAATATATTGTTATGATGGAGAGAGATAAAGAGAGAGAGATGATGTTTATCTATGGTGATGAGTAGAGTGGTAATGTTTTGTGTTCTTGCAATAGAGTCGTGCATTTTAGGGGGAATTTTGCATTAATATGTGAATTATGTGACTATGTGTTTAAATGTATATGTGCAATATTTGCTGAATTTATTTCCTTGTGTCCATATCGAAAAGTAGGAAGAAGAAATAATTTTTTGGTTCGACGCATGGAATTAGCTAAGCACTTTATCCGAAAAATATAGAACCAGAATGGATGGTTTTATGTCTCTTACCAGTTCTTCCTCCCGAATTGAGACCGATTATTCAAATAGATGGAGTCTAGATCATGGTCTCTTGCATGATGTGGGAGAAAAGTCCGGTAACATACTTCTAGCAATTATGTGGGAGGAAAGTCCAGTAACATACTTCTGGCAACTATGTGTGAGAAAACTCCAGTAATATAACTATGGCAAAATGGTGAGTAGGTGTGGTACCACATTCATATAGGTCGTTAGGAGAGTCCATATGCATGTACATGATGATGTTTGTTTCTGGTGTTTAAGTGTGAAGATGATGTGTTGTCGTGTTATGTGAAATGAAGAGATTATATATGGT
Source organism: Medicago lupulina (assembly GCA_958299785.1). NCBI lineage: Eukaryota > Viridiplantae > Streptophyta > Magnoliopsida > Fabales > Fabaceae > Medicago > Medicago lupulina. The sequence continues at coordinate 67,255,892 of OY283139.1, forward strand.
AACCTTTGAGGGTGAAGAGATAGTAGAGATTATATTCCATGATATTTAGTTAATGAGTGTGCTTTTTCCTAATAATATGTTATTGCTAGATTTCTCACCCTTTTTTTGTTGTTGTATTTATGGTGTTTGTATCCGTGGGGTACAAATACTTAGGACGAGGAGATCTAGTTGCAGGATGCCTACAAGGTTGTGACGGGAATTGTCTTCCATCAATTTTACTTTAGTAATGATTAATCATGTAGTCAAATACAAGCTCTGATATGTAACATCAGGGTTGGGATTGACGATTTCATTTTACTTACATATTGAGTTGAATCTTGGAAACTTTGTTATTATCTATTTATGATTGTTGGAAGACAAGTATGAATTTATTAATGTGATCAGTGAATGATTTTCTTCTTCTACAATGGATTCCTTTGTACCTTCCACTCTCGTCACAACTCAAAATTAATTTGTTATTTCTTCCTCTCTTTCCGGTCTCTTTAATTTATATGATATATAAATGGTAACAGTCACTTTATTTCTAATTTCAATCTCCCTATCTTAACTTACTGCAACCTTTGTATTTTTTTAATGAAATTGTACAAAAATGTGTAAAATAATGTAAAATCTCCCCAAAAAAAGATTGTTTTGACAAAATATGAATTTTTAACCGAAAAAAAATATACAAATTCATATTTAATTCATGTTTCGTTAAATAATTCTGTTTTTTAGGAATAGATTCTTATAATATTATAAATTTCTATACAAAATTTTATTAAAAAAACATGAATTCTACATATGAGTTAGCTTAAACGGAAGGACCGCAAGTGAAAATAGAAATTTTTTGGGGGACTAAAAGTCAAATAATTTTTTTGAAGGACTAAAACGAAAAGTTGATATATTTAGAGGGACAAAAGACATATTTAACCCTAATTTTTAAAAAGAAATTTATAAGTTTTTAAAACTATAAATTTCTATAAAAAGAAAGTAAGACACCGGAAAATAATGATATATATTTTTTGGTTTCAAAAATTCATAAATCTATTTTGTTTTTCAAAAAACTACACATAATTGTTCTCAAGAGATTTCAGGTACCCTTATTTATTAATTTTGTTAAGTCTTAATCTAATTTTTTTCCCTCCACTAATCCCTTATTAGGTTTGCAACAACTCTATCCTAAAATTTTGGCTTTAAATTTGCATCATATATGTTTTTCATTTCTCTCTCTAATAACCGTGAATATTTTTCAAAGCAAAAATTTAATAGATATCTTAATCCTTATCCTTATTATTTATTCATTTTATTGTGTGAGAAAGTAGTGTTTGGATGATAGAGTAATCCTAGGTAATGTTTCATGTAACGCCCTAAGTTGTTATTTATTTATTTTAGTTGATCTGTGTGTGTTTTATGTGCTTTAGAATTATTTATGTTGATTTATGTGAATTATTGGTGTTAGCTATTTTAATATATTTTATTATAAAGAAGTAGTAATGATTTTTATTATTTAAGTGGAGTAGAAGAAATAATATTATTTTTGAATTAAAGAGAATAATGGTTATTTAGAATTAGTAGAGTTAGGAGGGGGTTAATGAAAATTAAAAGGAATTTAGTGAGGAGTTAAGAGTAAAAAGGGGAGGTTACACTTTGTGGGAAAAAGAAAATAGGAAAGTCAGTAAGGAAAGAAAATTGTACGTACAGTAAAGAACAGACAAGAGTTTTGGGAGAAAAGAGAAGAACCAAGAGGGAAGAGCTAGGAAGAGAGAACCTGATCATTTGCTGTAGAAATTTGCTAAATTAAGGTAAGGGTGGGTTTACTCTTCAATTGTAATATATATGTATGTGTTTTCATGAAAATGGATTGAAATTGGTGATTGTTGAATTAGGTTTATGAATATGATGAATTACTCATTTCTTGATGAATTGTGATTACAATGATGTTGTTATGATATGTTCTGCTGTTTTGTTGTGCCTTAAACCCATAAACATTGTTTCTAAACCATTTTGGGTGATTGGGGAATCAAAAATGGGATTTTTGGATGATATAGGGTTAGAAAATCGTAGGTTAGAATTCTGCCCAGATGAGCACTCGCTCAAGCGAAATACCCTTCGCTCAAGCGAGCAACTTTTTGCCACGACCAGTCTGAAATTTTAGCCGCTCGCTTAAGCGAGCCACGAGCGAACCCCAAGCAAGCAAAATGCTAACCTTCGTCATTTGCGTCGCTTAAGCGAGATTCCCGTCGCTTAAGCGAGAGACGCCCAGGATAGTGTATTTAGCCTGTTCGCTTAAGCGAACTAGAAGCGAGCCAGAAGCGAGGAAAAACCAAACTTACGTGTTTTGACTCGCTTAAGCGAGAAGCTGCTCGCTCAAGCGAGCTGGGTCCTGTGCGACCCAAAATGTGATTTTTCTAAAGTGTTCCAAACCCAAACCTAAGCTTTCTAAGATGTTTATTGGATTTATTAAGAATTGTTTAGATGATAAAACTGTATTATGAAGATGATTATGATGGGATTTATGTATGTTTATGTGCAAATGTTGATACTTTGCTAATTGAGTTGCCTTGTTGATGTTGAGTGGTCTTGTCCAGTTGGGGAGGGTATCCTAAGTTGTTGTTGTTGTTGGTTGCATGCTGATATGCTCCATTAAGATGTTGGGTTGTATGCTGATATACACCATAGAGTCATTCATACTCATATGCATTTGTTGGGGGTTTATTGCCCTGGAATGTTTATCATTCACTGTTGGGGGCTTATTGCCCTGGAACGCTTTATCGTTCACCTGTTGGGGGCTTATTGCCCTGGGATGCTTTAACCATCCAAATTGTTGGGGGCTTATTGCCCTGGAATGCTTAGCATTCAACGCGCGTAGTTGGTACCACATTTGCATAATGCATTCGTTGTTGGAGTCTTGCATTAGTTGACATAGGTGTGAGTTGACAGTTGTGAGTTGTTGTTGGTGAGGTGTCGCCACAAGTGGTTGTTGTTGTTGTTAATCAAAGATGAATCAATATGATAATGTTTAGTTGATGATGTTGATAATGGTGCTGCTGGTTGTTAATATTGTTGTTGTTTTCAATGTATTTTGATGAATTCATATATTTGTATTTTACTTTTGATTTGTGAACTCACCCCTTCTGCTGGAATTGCCGCCTTGTGGGCAAGTGCAGGTAGTGAAGGCTTGTAGGTTGATGGCTCCTGTGTCTAGGGCTCTGATGCGTAGAGGGATGGGAATATTGCATATTTAATTCTTCATTCCTTATGTATCACTTGTTGAACTGTGTTGATGATTTCATTATTGGAGAATATTGTTATGTTGAGGCCTTTGTGCCAAGGATTGATGTAGATGACTTGAGATATTTTTATAATAAATATTCCGCTGCAGAAATTTAATATGATGGAATTTCTTGATGTTTTTAAATAGTTTTATATTCTATTTAAATGAAATTTTGAAAAGTAGATGTAATACTCCGTTGTTTGTTGAACTCTGATAATTGTTGCATATTATTATGTCATATTTGGGAACGGGGTGTTACAATTGGTATCAGAGCAAGTCCGTCCGTCAGACCATTAGAAGAGTCGTGTCGAGCCATGTAGAGTAGTGTGACAGGTTTAAACTGTCTTTGTTGTTCTAATTCTTGTTGTTATGTAGAACTATCGAGATGGCCGGAAGGAATGATGCTGCTCTTGCTGCTGCTTTGCAAGCAATGGCTCAAGTTGTCGGACAACAGCAAGGTGTTGGTGGGGCTGGTGAAGGTGTAAGGATGCTTGAGACTTTCTTGAGGAATCATCCACCAACCTTTAAGGGAAGGTACGACCCCGATGGAGCGCAGACCTGGCTGAAGGAAGTCGAGAGGATCTTCCGGGTAATGCAGTGTACGGATGTTCAGATGGTGCGGTTTGGCACCCATATGTTAGCAGAGGAGGCTGACGACTGGTGGGTAAGCACTCAACCCATTCTCCAAGCTGAAGGAGCTGAGATTACATGGGTTGTGTTCCGAAGAGAGTTCTTGAGGAGGTATTTTCCGGAGGATGTCTGAGGTAAGAAAGAAATAGAATTCCTTGAGCTGAAGCAAGGAGACATGTCCATTACGGAGTATGCTGCTAAGTTCGTGGAGCTTGCCAAGTTCTATCCACATTATGCTGCGGAGACTGCTGAGTTCTCCAAATGTATTAAGTTTGAAAATGGTCTGCGAGCTGATATCAAGCGGGCCATTGGCTATCAGAAGATCAGAGACTTCTCTGAGTTGGTGAGCAGCTGCCGTATTTATGAAGAGGACACCAAAGCTCACTACAAGATAATGAATGACCGTAGAGGAAAGGGGCAGCAGAGTCGCCCGAAGCCTTATAGTGCCCCAGCTGATAAGGGCAAACAAAGGATGCATGATGAGAGGAGGCCAGCACGTAGAGATACTCCTGCTGAAGTGGTTTGTTATAAGTGTGGTGTGAAAGGCCACAAGAGTAATGCTTGCAACCGGGATGAGAAGAAATGTTTTCGTTGTGGTAAGAAGGGCCATACTGTCACCGAATGCAAGCGCGAAGATATTGTTTGTTTCAACTGTAATGAAGAAGGTCACATTGGTTCTCAGTGCACTCAGCCTAAGAAGGCGTAGACCAGTGGAAGAGTTTTTGCTTTGACCGGTACTCAGACCGATAATGAGGATCGACTTATCAGAGGTACTTGTTTCTTTAATAGTACTCCTTTAATTGCTATTATAGATACTGGTGCAACGCACTGTTTCATTGCTATTGATTGTGCACAAAGATTGGGTCTGATTATGTCTGATATGAATGGGGAGATGGTTGTTGAAACTCCAGCTAAGGGTTCAGTAACTACTTCCCTTGTTTGTTTAAGTTGTCCGTTGTCTGTATTTGGTAGAGATTTTGAGGTGGACCTTGTCTGTTTGCCGTTGGTGGGAATGGATGTAATATTGGGGATGAATTGGTTAGAGTACAATCATGTCTTGATCAATTGTTTTACCAAGACGGTACGGTTTTCTTCTGCTGAAGAAGAGAGTGGAGCAGAATTTTTATCCACTAAGGAGATGAAGCGGCTAGAACAAGATGGTGTAATGATGTTTTCTTTGTTGGCATTCTTGTCGGTGGAGAACCAAGCTGTGATTGATGGGCTGCCTGTTGTGAAGGAATTTCCTGAAGTTTTCCCTGATGAGATTCCAGATGTGCCACCGGAGAGAGAAGTGGAATTTTCGATAGACCTTGTGTCGGGTACGAAGCCTGTGTCGATGGCTCCTTACCGTATGTCAGCTTCGGAGTTGGCTGAATTGAAGAAACAATTAGAGGATTTGCTTGACAAGAAGTTTGTGAGACCGAGTGTTTCACCACGGGGAGCGCCGGTGTTGTTGGTAAAGAAGAAGGATGGTAGCATGCGGCTGTGTATTGATTACCGTCAGTTGAATAAGGTGACGATTAAGAATAGGTATCCACTACCGAGGATTGATGATTTGATGGATCAACTAGTGGGTGCCCGCGTTTTTAGCAAGATTGATTTGAGGTCAGGTTACCATCAGATAAAGGTGAAGGATGAAGATATGCAAAAGACGGCGTTTAGGACGCGTTATGGTCATTATGAATATAAGGTGATGCCTTTTGGTGTTACTAATGCGCCTGGTGTGTTTATGGAGTACATGAACAGAATTTTTCATGAGTATCTGGATCAGTTTGTTGTGGTTTTTATTGATGATATTTTAATCTATTCTAAGACTGAAGCTGAGCATGCAGAGCATTTGAAGATTGTGTTGCAAGTGCTGAAGGAGAAGAAATTGTATGCCAAGTTATCCAAGTGCGAGTTCTGGCTGAATGAAGTAAGTTTTCTTGGCCACATTATTTCTGGTAAAGGTATTGCTGTAGATCCTTCGAAGGTTGATGCTGTGTCGCAGTGGGAGACACCAAAGTCAGTTACTGAGGTAAGAAGTTTTCTTGGGTTGGCTGGTTATTACCGCAGGTTTATTGAAGGATTCTCGAAGTTAGCACTTCCTTTGACGCAGCTGACCTGTAAAGGTAAAGCATTTGTGTGGGATGCTCAATGTGAGAGTAGTTTCAATGAGTTGAAGCAAAGATTGACGACTGCTCCTATCTTGATTTTGCCGAAGCCAGAAGAGCCTTTTGTTGTTTATTGTGATGCATCTAAGCTGGGTTTAGGTGGTGTTTTGATGCAAGATGGCAAGGTGGTAGCGTATGCTTCTAGACAGCTGAGAGTGCATGAGAAGAATTATCCTACGCATGATTTAGAGTTGGCAGCTGTGGTATTTGTGTTGAAGATTTGGAGGCACTATTTGTATGGTTCCAGATTCGAGGTGTTTAGTGATCATAAGAGTTTAAAGTACCTGTTTGACCAGAAGGAGTTGAACATGAGGCAGAGAAGGTGGCTTGAGTTGCTTAAGGATTACGATTTTGGGTTGAATTACCATCCTGGTAAAGCTAATGTTGTGGCTGATGCGTTGAGTAGAAAGACATTGCATATGTCGGCGTTGATGGTGAAAGAATTCGAGTTACTTGAACAGTTTAGAGACTTGAGTCTTGTTTGTGAAAGATCGCCTCAGAGTGTGAAGTTGGGCATGTTAAAGATTAATAGTGATTTCTTGAATAGTATCAAAGAGGCGCAGAAGCTTGATGTTAAGTTTGTGGACTTAATGGCTGCTAGTGATCAGAATGCAGATGGTGACTTCAAGGTCGATGACCAAGGTGTGTTGAGGTTTAGAGAAAGGATTTGTATTCCTGATGATGAGGATTTGAAGAAGTTGATTTTAGAAGAAAGTCATAAGAGTAGTTTGAGTATTCATCCTGGAGCTACTAAAATGTATCATGACCTGAAGAAATTATTTTGGTGGTCCGGTTTGAAGAGGGATGTTGCCCAATTTGTTTATGCATGTTTGACTTGTCAGAAGTCTAAGGTAGAGCACCAGAAGCCTGCAGGGTTGTTGACTCCGTTAGATGTGCCTGAATGGAAGTGGGATAGCATTTCGATGGATTTTGTGACAAGTTTACCGAATACTCCAAGAGGGCATGATGCCATTTGGGTCGTGGTCGACAGGTTGACTAAGTCGGCGCACTTTATTCCGATCAATATTACTTATCCGGTAGCTCAGTTGGCGGAGATTTATATCCGTGACATTGTGAAGTTGCATGGTGTTCCATCTAGTATTGTGTCGGATAGAGATCCGAGGTTCACTTCGAGATTTTGGAAGAGTTTACAAGATGCCTTGGGTTCGAAGTTAAGATTGAGCTCGGCTTATCATCCGCAGACAGATGGTCAGTCGGAGAGGACTATCCAATCCTTAGAAGATTTGTTGAGGGTGTGTGTACTCGAGCAAGGTGGAGCTTGGGACAGCCACTTGCCGTTGATAGAGTTTACCTATAACAATAGTTACCATTCGAGTATTGGTATGGCACCGTTCGAAGCTTTGTATGGTCGGAGGTGTAGGACTCCTTTATGTTGGTTTGAGTCGGGTGAAAGTATTGTGTTAGGACCTGAGTTAGTGCAGTAGACTACGGAAAAGGTCAAGATGATAAGGGAAAAGATGAAAGCATCGCAAGATCGTCAGAAGAGTTACCATGACAAAAGAAGGAAAGCCCTTGAGTTTCAGGAGGGTGAGCATGTGTTTTTGAGGGTTACTCCGATGACGGGTGTAGGACGCGCATTGAAGTCGAAGAAGTTGACTCCAAAGTTCATTGGTCCTTACCAGATTTCTAAGAGAGTTGGAACCGTGGCATACAGGATTGGATTGCCACCACATCTATCGAACTTGCATGATGTGTTTCATGTCTCGCAGTTGAGGAAGTATGTAGCAGATCCTTCGCAGGTTATTCCTAGAGATGATGTGCAAGTCAGGGATAATCTTACTGTTGAGACTTTGCCTTTGAGGATTGATGATCGTAAGGTGAAGCAGTTGAGAGGCAAGGAAATACCTCTGGTTAGAGTTGTTTGGGGCGGTGTAACCGGTGAGAGTTTGACTTGGGAATTGGAGAGCAAGATGCAAGAGTCCTATCCTGAGTTGTTTGTTGCTTAAGGTATTATTTCGAGGACGAAATTCTCTAAGTTGGGGAGAGTTGTAACGCCCTAAGTTGTCATTTATTTATTTTAGTTGATCTGTGTGTGTTTTATGTGCTTTAGAATTATTTATGTTGATTTATGTGAATTATTGGTGTTAGCTATTTTAATATATTTTATTATAAAGAAGTAGTAATGATTTTTATTATTTAAGTGGAGTAGAAGAAATAATATTATTTTTGAATTAAAGAGAATAATGGTTATTTAGAATTAGTAGAGTTAGGAGGGGGTTAATGAAAATTAAAAGGAATTTAGTGAGGAGTTAAGAGTAAAAAGGGGAGGTTACACTTTGTGGGAAAAAGAAAATAGGAAAGTCAGTAAGGAAAGAAAATTGTACGTACAGTAAAGAACAGACAAGAGTTTTGGGAGAAAAGAGAAGAACCAAGAGGGAAGAGCTAGGAAGAGAGAACCTGATCATTTGCTGTAGAAATTTGCTAAATTAAGGTAAGGGTGGGTTTACTCTTCAATTGTAATATATATGTATGTGTTTTCATGAAAATGGATTGAAATTGGTGATTGTTGAATTAGGTTTATGAATATGATGAATTACTCATTTCTTGATGAATTGTGATTACAATGATGTTGTTATGATATGTTCTGCTGTTTTGTTGTGCCTTAAACCCATAAACATTGTTTCTAAACCATTTTGGGTGATTGGGGAATCAAAAATGGGATTTTTGGATGATATAGGGTTAGAAAATCGTAGGTTAGAATTCTGCCCAGATGAGCACTCGCTCAAGCGAAATACCCTTCGCTCAAGCGAGCAACTTTTTGCCACGACCAGTCTGAAATTTTAGCCGCTCGCTTAAGCGAGCCACGAGCGAACCCCAAGCGAGCAAAATGCTAACCTTCGTCATTTGCGTCGCTTAAGCGAGATTCCCGTCGCTTAAGCGAGAGACGCCCAGGATAGTGTATTTAGCCTGTTCGCTTAAGCGAACTAGAAGCGAGCCAGAAGCGAGCCAGAAGCGAGGAAAAACCAAACTTACGTGTTTTGACTCGCTTAAGCGAGAAGCTGCTCGCTCAAGCGAGCTGGGTCCTGTGCGACCCAAAATGTGATTTTTCTAAAGTGTTCCAAACCCAAACCTAAGCTTTTTAAGATGTTTATTGGATTTATTAAGAATTGTTTAGATGATAAAACTGTATTATGAAGATGATTATGATGGGATTTATGTATGTTTATGTGCAAATGTTGATACTTTGCTAATTGAGTTGCCTTGTTGATGTTGAGTGGTCTTGTCCAGTTGGGGAGGGTATCCTAAGTTGTTGTTGTTGTTGGTTGCATGCTGATATGCTCCATTAAGATGTTGGGTTGTATGCTGATATACACCATAGAGTCATTCATACTCATATGCATTTGTTGGGGGCTTATTGCCCTGGAATGTTTATCATTCACTGTTGGGGGCTTATTGCCCTGGAACGCTTTATCGTTCACCTGTTGGGGGCTTATTGCCCTGGGATGCTTTAACCATCCAAATTGTTGGGGGCTTATTGCCCTGGAATGCTTAGCATTCAACGCGCGTAGTTGGTACCACATTTGCATAATGCATTCGTTGTTGGAGTCTTGCATTAGTTGACATAGGTGTGAGTTGACAGTTGTGAGTTGTTGTTGGTGAGGTGTCGCCACAAGTGGTTGTTGTTGTTGTTAATCAAAGATGAATCAATATGATAATGTTTAGTTGATGATGTTGATAATGGTGCTGCTGGTTGTTAATATTGTTGTTGTTTTCAATGTATTTTGATGAATTCATATATTTGTATTTTACTTTTGATTTGTGAACTCATCCCTTCTGCTGGAATTGCCGCCTTGTGGGCAAGTGCAGGTAGTGAAGGCTTGTAGGTTGATGGCTCCTGTGTCTAGGGCTCTGATGCGTAGAGGGATGGGAATATTGCATATTTAATTCTTCATTCCTTATGTATCACTTGTTGAACTGTGTTGATGATTTCATTATTGGAGAATATTGTTATGTTGAGGCCTTTGTGCCAAGGATTGATGTAGATGACTTGAGATATTTTTATAATAAATATTCCGCTGCAGAAATTTAATATGATGGAATTTCTTGATGTTTTTAAATAGTTTTATATTCTATTTAAATGAAATTTTGAAAAGTAGATGTAATACTCCGTTGTTTGTTGAACTCTGATAATTGTTGCATATTATTATGTCATATTTGGGAACGGGGTGTTACACACTCTCTCTCTCTCTCTCTCTCTCTCTCTCTCTCTCTCTCTCTCTCTCTCTCTCTCTCTCTCTCTCTCTATTTTTATCCGCTGCAACCTAGTTCTGAACATCACTTCAGAAGCTGTTCTTGAACTGCTTCTGGTCTGTGCATTTCATCTTAAGAGAAATCGAAGAAAAAGAAAACACAATTCAACCCTCCCTTCTTGTGTTTTTCTCACCTTCAATTGGTATCTAGAGCCTTGGTTCTGTTGATAAAACTTAACAGTGTAACAGTCCAAGATCTGAGAAAAACATTTCTGCTGAATCATCTGTTTCTGGTTCTGGTGGTAATCATAATTTTGTACCTTATGATTACAATGACAAGAAAGCTGACTCAGGAAAAGTTCCTAAGTTCAATGGAGATCCTGAAGAGTTCTCATGGTGGAAAACCAACTTCTACAGTTATATCATGGGCTTAGATGAAAAGTTATGGGATATTCTGGAAGATGGAGTTGGTGACTTGCATCTTGATGAAGAAGGAGCTGCTGTAGATAGAAAGAAACATACTCCTGCTCAAAAGAAGATGTACAAGAAGCATCGCAAGATCAGAGGCTCACTTGTTACTGCTATACCTTGTGCATAATATATGAAGATGAGTGATAAATCTACTGCAAAGGCTATGTTTGCTTCTCTTTGTGCAAACTATGAAGGTAGCAAGAAGGTTAGAGAAGCCAAAGCACTTATGCTTGTTCATCAGTATGAGTTGTTCAAGATGAAGGATGATGAAAGTATTGAGGAGATGTACTCAAGATTTCAGACCCTAGTCTCTGGACTGCAAATATTGAAGAAAAGCTATGTTGCTTCTGATCATGTGAGAAGGATACTAAGAAGTCTTCCTGCTAGATGGAGACCTAAGGTTACTGCTATTGAGGAAGCTAAAGATTTAAACACTTTAAGTGTTGAAGATCTTGTTAACTCTCTCAAAGTTCATGAGTTAAGTTTTAATGAACATGAGTCTGCTAAGAAGAGTAAATCTATAGCTTTACCATCTAAAGGGAAGTCATCAAAAGCTCTTAAAGTCATAGAATCTGAAGAAGAAGAATTACCTGATGGAGATTCTGATGAAGATCCTGCTGAGATGATGGCTATGCTCTCCAACAGACTGCAGTATCTGGCCAAGAAGAACAAGAATTTCTTGAGCAGAAGGAGTGGTTACAAAAGGTTCAAGAAAGAAGATCAGAAAGGTTGCTTCAACTGCAAGAAGCCTGGACATTTCATTGCTGATTGCCCTGATCTTCAGAAGGAGAAATCAAAGGACAAGTCAAAGAAGTCAACTTTCAAATCAAACAAGATTAAGAAGCAGATCAAGCAGAGTTTGATGGCTACCTGGGAAGATTTAGATAGTGCAACATAATCAGACTTAGAAGAAGAAAATAAGGTATATTCTAAAATTTCCAGAGAAGAACTTATTGAGTCTCTTAAAGAGCTCCTTACACATTTTGAACTAAGAACCAATGAGTTGAAAGATTTAAAAGAAAAATATGTTGATTTAATGAAACAACAAGAATCAACTCTATTGGATCTGAAAGCTTCTAAAGAAGGACTTAGAGGTTTTGACTTCATTTGTAAAACTTATGAAGACATTCTCAAGTTCTTATGTCAGAAGCTACAAGAAAAGTGTAATGGAAAACCTTTAAGCAATCATGAAATTGCTCTTGAAGATTTTATTATTTCTGGTATTGACAGAAGTAGAGTTGTTTCTATGATTTATAACATTTACAAGAACAATGGCAAAGGGATTGGATTCTCAGAAGTCAAATCTAATGAAACCAATCTCAAAGCATATTGTGAATGTATTAAGGAAGGATTGAAACCCTTCTTTGTACCTGAATGTGTTAAAATGGAAACTGTGGTTCAATCAGAACCTGAAGCTTCCATCTCTAAGGCTAAGATTACTTCAAAGCCAAAGAACTCCAAGCCTAAGGTTATGATAAATTATGATTCTAAGACCTCAAAGATCAAGATTCTGAAGAGATCAGAACCTGTTCCTCAGAGTCTGTTGAAGCCAGAATCTGATGTCTTGAAGTCTAAGGTTCAGAAGAACAAAACAGTTGCTGCTTCTGAGGAATCAAAACCAAAAGGTGATAACCCTAAGGTAAATGTTAATCAGAAGCTACCTAAACCACATCTCAAGGTACATGAAGTGATGAGTAAAATTTCCAACACTAACCCCAAAGGACCCATAAAACAATGGGTATCTAAATCTGAAATTGTCAATGTTGCAGATATAACTAAGAGCAAAGCAAAAGCAAAAATCATGGTATCTGGAAGGAGGAAAGCAAAAGAAAGAGCAAAGCAAAAGCAAAAATCATGGTATCTGTAGATATACCTAAGAGCAAAGAAAAAGTCAATGTTCCTCACCCTCATAATGAAAGAAGGAGGAAATGTGAAGTTTGGAGGCAACCAGTCTGGGAAGATCATTGGTACAGGAACTATTGGTAATTCCTCTATCTCAATTAATAATTTGTGGTTGGTAGATGGACTTGAACATAACCTATTGAGTATCAGTTAGTTTTGTGACAGTGGTTATGATGTGATGTTTGAAAAGACCAACTGCACAGTAATCAACAAAGATAACAAGTCCATAGTGTTCAAAGGAAAGAGAGTAGAGAATGTCTATAAAATCAATTTCTCTGGACTGGTTGATCATAAGGTAATTTGTCTTCTGTCAATGAATGATAAGAAGTGGGTGTGGCACAGAAGGTTGGGACATGCTAACTGGAGGTTAATCTCTAAGCATAGTAAGTTACAACTTGTCAAAGGCCTACCTAACATTGACTATCATTCAGATGCACTCTCCGGTGTATGCCAGAAAGTAAAAATTGTGAAATCATCCTTTAAAGCTAAAGACATTATCTCAACCTCCAAACCTTTAGAACTGCTTCATATTGATTTATTTGGACCAGTTAACACTGCATCTTTATATGGAAGCATGTATGGACTAGTCATTGTTGATGATTACAGTAGATGGACTTGGGTAAAATTCTTGAAAAGTAAAGATTGTGCATATGATGTATTCAATAACTTCTCCACTCAAATACAATCTGAAAAAGAAATGAAAATTTTGAAAATCAGAAGTGATCATGGTGGAGAATTTGAAAATGAGCCATTTGAAGCTTTTTGTGAAAAACATGGAATTGTCCATGAATTCTCTTCTTTTTGAATTCCATAACAAAGTGGGGTTGTAGAAAGAAAGAATAGAACTTTACAAGAAATGGCTAGAACCATGATTCATGAAAACAATTTAGCTAAACATTTCTGGGCAGAAGCAGTGAATACAACATGTTATGTTCAAAATATGATCGATATCAGACCTATCTTGGAGAAAACTGCATATGAACTCTTTAAAGGAAGAAGAACCAATATATCTTACTTTCATCAATTTGGATGTACATGTTACATTCTAAATAACAAGCTCTAGCTAAAGAAATTTGATGCCAAGGTCCAAAGAGGAATCTTTTTAGGTTACTCTGAAAGGTCAAAGGCATACAGAGTGTATAATTCAGAGACACTCTGTGTTGAAGAATCTATGCATGTTAAATTTGATGACAAAGAGCCTGGAAATGAAACTCCAGAGCAAGATGAAAGTTTTGCAGATATACAGGTTACTGAAGATACTCCAGAACCTGATCAGACTAGTGATTCTGAAGTCAGTCAAGAAGCTGAACCAACTTCAGAAGCTGAACCAACATCATAAGCTCAAGAAGAAGTAGCTTCTGATGAAGCTCAAAATGGCTCTTAGCAAGTAAATCAATCCAAGAATACGTTTAAACACAAGTCTTCACATCTTGAGGATCAAATCATTGGAAACAAAGACAGTCCTAGAAGAACAAGATCATATTTCAGACAAGAAGAGTCTATGATAGGATTGTTATCAGTGATTGAACTTGCTACAGTTGATGAAGCACTTTCAGGTGATGGATGGATACTGGCTATGCAAGAAGAGCTTAATCAGTTTCAAAGAAATGATGTGTGGGATCTGGTACCCAAACCACCTTAGAAGAACATTATTGGAACAAAATGGGTATTCAGAAACAAGCTGAATGAACAAGGTGAAGTAACTAGAAACAAAGCTAGACTTGTTGCACAAGGTTACAGTCAACAAGAAGGCATTGATTACACTGAAACATTTGCTCTAGTTGCAAGATTGGAAGCAATCAGGTTACTTTTATCCTATGCAATTAATCATGGCATAATATTATATCAAATGGATGTCAAGAGTGCATTTCTTAATGGTGTCATAGAAGAAGAAGTGTATGTCAAGCAACCTCCTGGTTTTGAGGATCTTAAGCATTCTAACCATGTTTACAAACTTAAGAAATCACTATATGGCTTGAAACAAGCTCCCAGAGCTTGGTATGATAGACTAAGTAATTTCTTGATTAAAAATGATTTTAAAAGAGGTCAAGTTAACACAACACTCTTCAGAAGGACCCTTGAGAAAGACATTCTTGTTGTGCTGATATATGTTGATATAATATTTGGTTCTACTAATGCATCTTTTTGCAAGGAATTCTCTAAGTTAATGCAGGATGAATTTGAAATGAGCATGATGGGAGAATTGAAGTTCTTCCTTGGCATTCAAATCAATCAATGTAAAGATGGAGTATATGTTCATCACACAAAGTATACAAAGGAGCTTCTGAAGAAGTTCAAGCTGGAAGATTGTAAACTGATGAACACTCCAATGCATCCAACATGCACCTTAAGCAAAGAAGATATTGGATCAAAGGTAGATCAGAAGTTGTATAGAGGTATGATTGGTTCTTCGTTATACCTTACTGCATCTAGGCCAACTATTTTATTCAGTGTATGCTTGTGTGCAAGATTCCAGTCATATCCTAGGGAATCTCATTTAACAGATGTTAAGAGAATCTTCAGGTATCTGAAAGGAACAACTAATCTTGGACTCCTTTATAGGAAATCCTTAGATTATAAGTTGACTGGATTTTGTGATGCTGATTATGCTGGTGACAGGATTGAAAGAAAATCAATCAGTGGTCCTGAACTAGAAAAATTTGATTTTATAAAGAAAAATTTGAACATGCATTTTGTGTCTGATTGAAATTGCTTGCTCCTGAACTAGAAGTTAGGTTCTGAAGTTAGTTCATAAGTTATGGTCCATCAGAAGCTCTTAACTGAGAGTCTGAGGAAAATGTGCTTCTGAAGATGATGTCAGCATCTTAACTTCAATAGCTGAACTTTGTGCTTCTGAATAGTAGAAGTTAGTGGAATTACTGGAGTTGCTTCTGGCAACACCTGTCCCACTAACTAGACAGCGCATCTGAAGTTTGCCAACGTGGCTTATTTGTATTGGTGTGTAACTTAAAGGGCAATGATGTTGTTTATGCTTTGAATGTACTGTTCTCGCGCCCCCAATTGTCATTAACGTTGTGTTTTTTTGTCCCCTCTGTTATTGCAATCATTTTTACTCGATACACTCAGACAATCACACACTTCTCACTTCACTTCCTACACTTTCTACTTCCAAACATTCTCTGTGAAGAAAACTCTCTCTTTTCCCAAACTCAAACTTAAGAACCCTAAAGTTTCATCATCATCATCAATGGCAACCTCAAGCTCAACTATTCAAGAATCAGTTCAAGGAACATCATCTCATCAAGAAGCTCCAGCGTATGAAATCAAGGGAAGGACCATGTCTCTTGAGGAATGGGATTTAACAGTTCAGGTAGAGAGACCTGTTTATTTTGCTTCTCTTATTCATCATGGCTGTGACATAGTGGATTTCTATGAAGCTCAAGACCTTGGTGGTTACTTCAGTATGCTCAATGGTCCAACTTACGAGAGTTTGGTAAAGCACTTCTGGGTTAGAGCCTCTGTTTATGACAAACATGCTGCCAAGTTAGAAGAAGACCAGAAAGTTATGATTGATCCCTCTTTGGAAGGAAAGACAAGAGAAGAGATGGGTTTGGAACCATTCGTGGCTACAGAAATCAGGTCAAGCATAATGGGAGTCCCAGTCTTCATCAATCAGGAAACAATTGCTTATGTGATTGGGAGGGCTTCTGAAGGAAATTATAAAGATGGGCTAGACAACAACAAGAAAAGCCCTTGGAATGAAGTGGTCAATGAGAACATGTTCAATAGCAAGAAGAAAGGTTCATACAGCAACCTTTCTATGGAGAAGAAGATGATGCTAAAGATTCAAAATGAGAATCTGTTACGAAAAGGAGGAGGTTTTGATCAACCCTCATTGGAGCATAGGGTATTTCTCCATTTCTTCCTCAAAAAGGAGAAAGCCAATGTGCCAAAGTATATCTTCAAGCACATGATCAAAACCCTCAAAGAAAGTCAGCTAAACAACAGAACATGGATTCCTTATGGAAGATTGATTTCAGAGATCTTTAATCAAGGAGGTCTGTTAAGAGGATTGCGTGAAACTAGAGGTTTCACTAATGATATGCTAGGGACTGTAACTGGCAAAATCATCAATGGAGCAACATTAGCCAACATGAAGCTGATCAAGCCTGATGTTGTCATCAAGCTTGAATCTGATATGAAAGAATCCAGGATTTCTTGAAACTTGATGGAAGGTTTCCTCCCTATCTGCAAGCAAGATCCTCTGGATGTTCAGCTCTTCTACATTCACGACCACTTGCAAAGCACTGGAGAAGAAATTTGATTGGAAGACATCCCAGAGACAATGTATGGATGGAATGTCAAAGTAGCTAAAAGCAGGAAGACAAAGAGGAAGTTTGTGTCAGAAGCTGAATACTTGGAGGGTGCTTCTGAAACCTGCTAAGAAGGCAAAGAAGGACAAGGCTCCTGAAGCTACCGGTTTTGGTGTAGCATCCATTCGAGAGGAGGTAGAAGATCTTGAAGCTGACAAGATCCTACCTGAGAGGACCAGAAGTGGCAAAACTGCAACAACTTCTCTAACTGCTCCTGAACAGCCTGTTATTCCAAAGAAAAAGAGAAAGCATGTTGTTAGGAAGCTGAAAGAATCAAAGTATGTTGAAGCTGAAGAAGAACAAGTTGTTGAAGCTACTCAACTTGTGACTAGGGAGGTCAGAAGAAAGAAGGTCAATGATGAAGCTGTACAAAGAGTTGTGGAACTGGCCAAACAAATTGAAGTTCCAACCTCCAGCATAGCTAGGGAAGATGCTGTTGAAGCTGCTCAACAAGTAATTGAAGCTGCTGAAGTGGTGCAAGAGCTTGCAGCATATGAAGATGAGGTTTTGGCATTGGTGAGATCTGAAGTAGCCAAGGAAGGAAATGCTTCATTTCAGAAGCTCCTGTGAGTCCAGAAGCTCCTGAAGGTAAGTCTGATGCTTTAAATATAGAAGTTGAAGTAGTTGAATTAGGATCTAGTTCCTCAGACACTAGAACAAACTCACCTTTCTTTTCTTCATCATCTATCTCATCATTTGATGAAGATGATATTCCCCTTAGAAAAGTTTACTCATCCATAAATAAAATTCCATCAACATCAACCAAAACCACACAAAAAGCCATATGATACTTTTGAACCAATGTATCCCTCTATTGAGGAGAGAATGATTGGTCTGCAACAAAGACGAATTGATGCATGCAAGCATCTACCTGCATATCACCCATTGCAACCACCAGTAATTGAACCAATTCAATTCATACCTGCTGCCGCAGAAGGTGGAAGTGATCTTGTAGGGACAGATCTTGCATCTGAAACAAATGTATCATCTAAACCCAATTCACCAACAACCCAAAACTTAGAAATTCCTGAATCCTCAATCGTATCTAACCTAGAAAGCCACTATTCAAGTGAACTGCCTGAATATGTATCTAACTCACAAATAGCCTCTGACATAGCTTCTGATGAAGTTATGACAGAAAGCCCCCAATATCAAACACCAAACTCACCCAACAATAACTATGTTCCTACAATTGAGATACTTGTTCCTGAACTTACCGTTCCTGAACAAACTTTCCCTAAACAAAGTGCTTCTGAACAAAATGCTTCTGAACAGAGTGCTTCTGAACAGAATGCATCTGAACTCACAACAGAAAACCAGTCAACAACAACCACAAACCTTCATGAACCTGAGAACCTCAAAAATGACCAACCCTCATCATCCAATCTAGCCATACAACCTATAACCACAGCCAAAACAAATGTCCCCTCTCCACCAACCTTGTTCCTCAATTCAACTATTTTTACAAATGTATGTGAAAGTATATTTCAGGAACTCAACTGTCTCATTCAAGCAAGGAATAACATAATCCATGAGGACAGCTATGAGAAGCTATGGATTAGACTTAAAGACAGAGTGGACTTCATTCTCTCAGAGCTTCAGAGATCATGTCTAGATGCACAAGAGCTTGCTCAAGCTAAACTTCAAGAATGGTTAAAGGGTGTTGTCTCCAATTTGGATGAAGTGAAGATCCATAGAACATGGGTGAGAACTCCTCTTTGCTTGGAAGCAAGAAGTCTCATTCCATCAAGTATTCACCCCAAAGAGCTAAATCTCGACTGGTTAACCAAGCTGAACTTCAAAGAAGCTTCTTCTGAACTGGCTTTTCTTCAAAGGAATACTCTTCTGGAGAAGGAAAATCACCAGTTAAAGAAAGAGCTTCTGGAGAAGAAGCTAATGCTTTTAGAGTACAAGTCTCAGGCTGAACCTCAACTGGAAGAAGCAAGGATCAGAGAAGAAAGGCTGCTTAAGAGCAATGAGGATTTCAAGATAGAAACGAAGCAACAAGCTGAAAAGAGTCAGAACATGATGAAGCAGTTGATGGAAATGATGAAACACTAACAAGCCTAAATCTATTGCACACATAAATTGCTTGTTTTATTATTTCTATTTTCGTTTGCTTCTGTACTTTGATTAAATGCTTCTGAACTTCTACCTTGTCATTTATTCTCATACTTTGCTCTGATACATTGCTTGGAGATAATGACTCTGAATTATATTGCTTGATTTTGAACAATTATGTGCTCTGATTGTTTCTTAACTATTTTATGAACTAATTGTATGCTCTGAACCTTTATATATCCTTATAGATTTTAAAGGGGAGTAATGCTTTGAACTTTTTTTACGTTTTTCTCAACTCTTCTTTTGTTTTATTATTTACTTTTTGTTAATGACAAAAGGGGGAGTAGTAGATAGTATTTAAAGGCTCTGAGCCCCATTAATTTAATTTCAAGGAATTTAAATTAATAGAACCATTTTTCTCACCTCACTTTTTATTGTGAGATATTTTTCGAGTTAATTTGTTTTAAAATGAATTTAATTAACAAGAATAGAACTCAGGGGGAGCTTACAAACCTCACCTAAAAGAACTATTAGACCCATGGGGAGCTTCCAAACCTCATACCCTATATAGTCAACTTGTTAATTAGATTAACAACAATTAAACATTTTTTAAATACTAATGTTTGTCATCATCAAAAAGGGGGAGATTGTTGGTACAAAATGTGTTTAACATTACCCTTAAAAGTTTTGAGTGATAACAAGGTATTAAAAAATTGTTAATTGGATATGCTAATATTTGTTCAAGTGTACAGGACCATAGACAAAAAATTTGAGACCATTTATAGGTTCTGGATGAACAAAAGAGAGCAAAGAATTTAACAAAATAGAAGCTTAAAAGCATCTGAAGAAGAACTGCTCCTGAAGTCAAAAGTGTTCCTGAAGACATAACGCTCCTGAAGTCATCAGAAGCAAGTTCATCAGAAGCTGAATATCACCAGAAGCTAAAGTTCATCAGGAGATGCAAACTTAAGGATTCAAAAGCTGTTCAATGGATTCAATGTCGTCTTAATACTGCGAAAGAGTGGAAAAGAGTAACAACAACTAACTCAAAAGGATTGAAAAGCATTGGCTGCTTGTTTCTTTGATAAGCGTTGACAAAGTATAATTGTACGAAGTGTACAACCACTATCTCCACTACACAGAGTTTGTCTCTGCTACAAGACAAGGATAACAGCTCTGCCTACAACAATGTTCCTTCATACATGGAATGCATTTGAAATTGATCCTTCATAGGACAATAACCATATCAGGCAATGAATCATTGGTGATTGATAAAAGCTTCAAACGATTCTTTTTAGATGTGTTGGCAACTCAACATACATTTCACACCTCTATATAAAGGAGTAAAGACTTGAAGAACAATAAGACTCTACAACAATTTGAAAGCGGCAAAACTCTGTCAAAATTGTTCAGCATCCAAAAGTTCACTTTGAATTTCTTTTCAAAGTTCATATCTTAGAAATTCTAGAGTCTTAAAGAGTCTGTATCTGATTTGTATTGTGAGCACCTCTGATTGTATAACAAGTGTTCAGTGTCAAACAATTTTCTTTGTAATTCTGTTTGATTAGAAGTCTCTTGCTTGTGTGCTTGAGCATAGAAGTCTCTTGATTGTGTTCTTGAGCATTGGAAGTCTCTTGCAGTTGTACTTGAGCATTTGAAGTCTCTTGCTAAGTTTAGCAGTGAGCATTTGTAATCAGATATTACATTTTAGTGAACTCTCCTTGGAAGTGCAAGGGGGACATGACTACTTCCGGTTTGTGGAAGGAACCTGTATAATTGCTTTGTGTCTTTCTTCTCTCTCTCTCTCTCTCTCTCTCTCTCTCTCTCTCTCTCTCTCTCTCTCTCTCTCTCTCTGTGTGTGTGTTTTTATCCGCTGCAACCTAGTTCTGAACATCACTTCAGAAGCTGTTCTTGAACTCCTTCTGGTCTGTGCATTTCAGCTTAAGAGAAATCGAAGAAAAAGAAAACACAATTCATGCCCCCCCCCCCCTCTTTGTGTTTTTCTCACCTTCAATGTTTTGTGTTCTTGCAATAGAGTCGTGCATTTTAGCGGGGAATTTTGCATTAATATGTGAATTATGTGACTATGTGTTTAAATGTATATGTGCAATACTTGCTAAAATTTATTTCCTTCTGTCCATATCGAAAAGTATGAAGAAGAAATAATTTTTTGGTTTGACGCATGGATTTAGCTAAGCACTTTACCCGAAAAATATAGAACCAGAATGGATGGTTTTATGTCTCTTACCAGTTCTTCCTCCCGAATTGAGACCGATTATTCAAATAGATGGAGTCTAGATCATGGTCTCTTGCATGATGTGGGAGAAAAGTCCGGTAACATACTTCTGGCAATTATGTGGGAAAAAGTCCAGTAACATACTTCTGGCAACTATGTGCGAGAAAAATCCAGTAATATAACACTGCCAAAATGGTGAGTAGGTGTGGTACCACATTCATATAGGTCGTTAGGAGAGTCCATATGCATGTACATGATGATGTTTGTTTCTGGTATTTAAGTGTGAAGATGATGTGTTGTCGTGTTATGTGAAATGAAGAGATTATATATGGTAATCTTTAAGGGTGAAGAGATAGTAGAGATTATATTCCTTGATATTTAGTTAATGAGCGTGCTTTTTCCTAATAATATGTTATTGCTGGATTTCTCACCCCTTTTTTTTGTTGTATTTATGGTGTCTGTATCCGTGGGGTACAAATACTTAGGATGAGGAGATCTAGTTGTAGGATGCCTACAAGGTTGTGACGGGAATTGTCTTCCATCAATTTTAATTTAGTAATGATTAGTCATGTAGTCAAATACAAGCTCTGATATGTAACACCAGGGTTGAGATTGACGATTTCATTTTAATTACATATTGAGTTGAATCTTGGAAACTTTGTTATTATCTATTTATGATTGTTGGAAGACAAGTATGAATTTATTAATGTGATCAGTGAATGATTTTCTTCTTCTACAGTGGATTCCTTTGTACCTTCCACTCTCGTCACTACTCAAAATTAATTTGTTATTTCTTCCTCTCTTTCCGGTCTCTTTAATTTATATGATATATAAATGGTAACAGTCACTTTATTTCTAATTTCAATCTCCCTATCTTAACTTACTGCAACATTTGTATTTTTTAATGAAATTGTGCAGAAATGTGTAAAATAATGTAAAATCTCCCCAAAAAAAGATTGTTTTGACAAAATATGAATTTTTAACTAAAAAAATATACAAATTCATATTTAATTCATGTTTCGTTAAATAATTCTGTTATTTAGGAATAGATTCTTATAATATTATAAATTTCTATACAAAATTTTATTAAAAAAACATGAATTCTACATATGAGTTAGCTTAAAAGGACGGACCGCAAGTGAAAATAGAAATTTTTGGGGGGACTAAAAGTCAAATAAATTTTTTTGAAGGACTAAAACGAAAAGTTGATATATTTATAAGGACAAAAGACATATTTAACCCTAATTTTTAAAAAGAAATTTATAAGTTTTTAAAATTATAATTTTTTTTAAAAAGAAAGTAAGACACCGGAAAATAATGATATATATATTTTGGTTTCAAAATTTCATAAATCTGTTTTGTTTTACAAAAAAACTACACATAATTGTTCTCAAGAGATTTCAGGTACCTTATTTATTAATTTTGTTAAGTCTTAACTTAATTTTTTCCCTCCACTAATCCCTTATTAGGTTTGTAACAACTCTATCCTAAAATTTTGGCTCTAAATATGCATCATATATGTTTTTCATTTCTCTCTCTAATAACCGTGAATATTTTTCAAAGCAAAAATTTAATAGATATCTTAATCCTTATCCTTATTATTTAGTCATTTTATAAGGTCTGCAGCAACTTAGCCTATTGTTTCTGTAGATTTTTTTTTTACAAGTTGTTGTACACTTATATAATACATTTACAAACAGAATACACTAATTTCCATACAAACTCGGCTACCCTAAATAATTTGTTATGAACCATGAGCTGCATTTATTTTTGATGTTTAACTATAAAAGTAATAAATAAAATTGATCCGTGTAACAATATAATTTTGTATTCCTTTTACCTTTTTTCTTTATATTTTTTTTAGGCTAAATTGCATTTTGGTCCCTTAACTATTTAGGTAGTATCGGTTTGGTCCCCTAACTAAAATTTGATTTATTTTGGTCCCTTAACTTCTCTTTGTTACACATTTTGGTCCTTTTCGTTAGTTTTAATTCAAAAATGTTAGGTTTTCTTCATCTTCTTGTCCTCTTTTTCATCTTCATATCATCTCCATCAACATTCAACAACAAGAATCCCAGAAAAATTCTAGAAGAAAATGAAGAAAACCTAATGTTTTTGAATTAAAACTAACGAAAAGGACCAAAATATATAATGGAGAGAAGTTAAAGGACCAAAATCAATTAAATTTTAGTTAGGGGACCAAATCGATACTAATTAAATAGTTAAGGGACTAAAAAGATAATTTAGCCTTTTTTTATTATCATTTGATTGTAATATTGTATCTCTAATAATCTAATTTGCGTTTCTTGACCGACCCATTATCTCACGGGTTAAAGATTATTTGTTGGTCTCTATTATAGTCGAGAAGACCCGTGCGTCGCACGGGTCAAAAGTCTAGTTACTTTCGAAAATGTAAATAGGAGTGTTTCGAAAATTTAGTCCAAACAGAAAATGTTTTAAAGAGATTTCCAGAAGAAAAAGAAATATACATTTAAAATAGGCCAAATACCTCCCCAGGTCCTTTAAGTTTCAAGTTTGTTTCGGATAAGTCCTTTAAGTTTTTAAGGTTTTCGATAGGTCCTTTAAGTTTCGAGTTTGTTTCAGATAGGTCCTTTAAATTTCTAAGGTTTCCGATAGGTCCTTTAAGTTTCGAGTTTGTTTCAGATAGGTCCTTTCTATCAACCACAGTTGAGCCAAAGTTGATATGTCCGTTAGAAACTTAAATGACCTATCCGAAACAAACTTGAAACTTAAATGACTTATCTGAAACTTAAAGGACCTATCTGAAACCTTAGAAACTTAAAGGACCTATCTGAAACAAACATAAAACTTAAAGGACCCATAGAGGTATTTCGCCTTTAAATTTAAATTAGTTAATTGGAAAACACATATCTAAAATGTCACGTTGGAACGAACTCATGTTGGACTTGGAAATGTTAAAAGTGGGGGTAAAAAAACAAGATGTAAAAAGTTAATTGGCAAAAAGGACATAATTGGAATTTTTGCTGACTTGTAGGGATGAAAGTACATATATAGAGATAACATTTTATGAAGTTTATTATTTTCATCAAAGTATAGTATTTATGAAGTTTATTGATGCATTATATGTTGTGAAAGTTGTTGCAGTATATAGTGCAATTTGGTTAATCAAGTTATTGAATGAGTTGGACTTGAAAATGTTCTTCATGTTCGTTAATAAACGTTGTTGAAATATAACCGTTGTTGGTTTATTTAGCGAGCGGCAGTTAACAACCACGGTGGACATTTTAGTATTCTCCTGGTGTTAGGGAGCAAAAATGGAAGTGATATGAGCAAAATTCAAATAAGTTAGAATTCTGCTCTGCCTCCAGCAATTTTTGCTCGCGTCCTGCAGCCATGCCTATTTTACCCCTGCGCTAGTTAAGTAGCGCAGCGCAGCGCACCTTAACTAGCGCAAGTAATATTGTCTGCGCCACTTAAGTAGCGCCGCACACGTTAAGTAGCGCAACGTTACTTAAGTCATATACACCAGGACAGAAGCAAATTTCATCATTCTCCAACTTTACCCAAACACGAAATTTTCCTCTCCAAGTGCGATTTTCACCATTCTTGCGCCATTCAAAGTCAATTCATCCCATATTATCAAGTAAGTGATGATTACCCTAATTAATTACATTTAAGTCGTGGAAATTTTTGTTTTTTTGAAGAAATTGTGACTTTTTAGGGTTTTATAAATTTTGTTTGCATGTTAGTTTTGATGATTGTTAGTGATGAATTAACTTAGGAATTGTTATTTAGAAGTTGTTTAGAGTACATTGTGGTGGTTTAGTGTTTGAAAATTGTTAGATTACTTTGTTGTTTGAAAATTGCTCACCAAGTGTTTGATAAAATGTCTCAATGGTAATTGTTTTGTTTTTTTGGATTGTGACTTATGAAATTAGTTAGCATATGGTTTGTTAATTTTGATTATAAAATGTTTGACTGCAATGTGGTAGTTTACGGATTGAAATGTTATTGTTGGAATTTTAGTGTTGTTGTTGAATTGTTGGAAATGAAACAATGTTCATGTGAAATTGTATAATTTAATGTGTTTTGTTAAATATTGTGCAGATATGTCTCGGAGGAATACTTCTTAGATACCGTCTGAGCAGGATAGGAGCGACAGACTTAGGGCAGGGAGGATTGCCCCTACTGGTAGTGTAAGGAGGGAGAAAGAAGCATCACGCCCTCCTATGGCTGGTCGAGGGAGAGGTGGGGGAACGAGGATTGCTAGAGATGATGTTGCGGGAGGGTCATCGTCGCATACGGGTCCATCCCAGACGGTGGACCCAACGCAGTATCAGGTGTATGAGCACCCGCATGGTCATGAGTATCAGTTTGAGGACCCTCAGCCTCACCAGTACCAGTTTGATGCTTATCAGCAACATCAGTACCATCATGAGGAGCCTGTTGTTGAGGAACCTCAGCAACATGAGGAGGCTGTTGTTGACGAACCTCCGGCTCGATTTCAGGGGGTGCTCAGGGTGGTGTACGAGGCCGACCCGGACGGTTATGCAGGGGGGCCTTCTGACCTCAGGCTTCTACCTGACTTTGGTGGACATGTGGCCTGTAGGATATGGGTCGATGCCGATGTAAGTATAATTTAATGTTTATTTTACTTTTCTTTTACTATTTATACAACTTAATCTAATTATTATTTTACTTATTTAACGGTGTTGTTTGTTGTGTTTTGTTTTTGTATTTCAGTTTCGAAGAAAACATAGGCTGAAAGGCATATCTCACGGGAAGAAGCTGTTGGAGAGATGACCATCACACTAGATGATGTGGTGTGTCTCCTAGGCATCTCCATCACTGGGAGGCTCCTTCTGTTAGATCACCGTAATCAGCTGAGCAGGGGTTAGAGATGATGCAGGCGGACCTACTGTTTACACTAGAGGATGCCGGTAAGGAGCTGACAAGACAGGGTGGTTGTTACGTCAGTTTTGGTGTCCTGAAGAGGCGCTACGAGGAGCTCTTGCACAGGTGTAATCAGCTGCTTCAGATTGACACCGAGGAGGAGGAACACGAGCGAGCTCTGGTTAGGTTGGCCTGCGTTAAGGCGTTTTTGCTGCTCTTGCTTGGCTGGACCATTTTTTTCGCCAAGAACAGCAAAAACATTCATCTTCTCTGGCTGCTTGCGCTGCAAGATATGGATGAGTTGGACAGCTGGTCATGGGGTGGGATGGGACTTGCTTTCCTATATGAGCAGCTGTCACTTACCTCCGACTCATCGGTGGCCTCCTGCGGTGGTTACATGACATTGTTTGTGGTAATATTTGTTTTTCTTCTTCTTTACTTATTTGATCGTAAATGTTTAGTTGTTTGTATAATTCTTGCGGTGATATAAATATTTGTTTCTTTGTGTTTGCAGGGATGGACTTTGGCGCACTTCTCGAACATCATTCCGAGGATTGATGATGATGCCTACGACCCTACTATTGCCCCGCTTGTGAGTCAATGGAGACCTCCCAGGGGATTTTCTAATCTTGGACACTACCGAGCTGCCATTGATTCCTTGGACCATTCACATGTCACCTGGAGGCCGTACGAGAGGCGACGACACATCACGCCCTTCCAGGACATATGCTGGTACTCCGGATGGATCATGGCCAGCCGCGACAGGATGGTCTGTCACTTGCCAGAGCGGGTTCTTAGGCAGTACGGGTATGTCCAGAGGATTCCCAAGCCTCCTACAGACATCGAGGTTCTTGCGGCGGATGACGTGGCCGATGCGTTCACGGAGTTTGCTCTACATGTCCTCAGCCTTCACGGTGAGCAGGTTCCGGATAACCAGCTGTGGGCTCATACTAGAGGCTACATGAGATGGTTCGTTGCAGTGTCACATCCTATTGTGAACCCCCCTGCGGCCATTCCTGATTATGCATCTGCTGCCCCTCCTCGTCCTGTCCCTCCTTACGAGGAGGTTATTGTTGAGCAGCAGTGGGCAAAACATCCTCCAGACCCATACCAGATCATTAACAACATCAGGGCCAGAGTGGACAGCGCAATGGGGCATCCTGATGTGTTTGGTAACCCGGAGGTTCTTCGCATCATGCAGGGCATCCAGTCGGAGTGGAGCATGATGGAGCAGATGGCGCCGCCCCGGAGGAGGAGTAGGAGTCCACGAGACTAGGGTTTTTTTCTAGGTTTTTTTTTAGGTTTTTTTTTAGGTTTTTTTCTAGATTTTTTATGACATTTTGAAGGATTTGATTGTAATCCTTTTAATTTTTTATAACATTTGATTTTTTATAACATTTGCCCTTTTATGATAATATTCGTTAATTTTTCCCGTTGTTTTATTCTGCTATTTTTGATTGATTGAATGATTGTTTGAATAAATGATGAAAAATGATTGATTGAATGAATGTATGAAAAATCAGGGAAAATAGAGGTTAGCACATGATTGTGCCGCAAGCACAGACTGTGCGCCACTTAACTGGCGCATGTGCTAAAAGGCTGCGCCAGTTAACGTGCGCAGTGCCAGTCAACGCGCGCAGTGTTTTACACATGCGCTAGTTAAGTGGCGCAGCGTGCGTTAACTAGCGCAGTTTTTTGCACTTGCGCGAGTTAACTAGCGCAAGGGTATTTTCGCCATGGCTGCAGAGCGCGAGCAATTTTTGCAGGGCTGAGAGCAGAATTCAATAAGTTATTGTATGAATTGGACCTCAAAATGTTGTTCATGCACCGTCAGACAATGCAGTCCATAATGTAACGAAAATTGATGTTTACACTATAAACAAAGCTAAGAAACACTATAAAATAGCAAATTTAACCTCAATTTACCGTTCGTTAAAATTCATCGACAGTTAACTGCTGATGAGGTTATTTGGCATTTTCGTGGTGTTTCCTATAATCCTTTGACGTGGGAACAATATTTTTCTTATGTAACCACTCTAAAATTGATTCATGAAAATTACATGTCTATTTTCTGATCCCTTTGTGTGGCTCATTGTTTGAATCTACTTTTGAAATATATTTGTAGCATGGCTTGTGTTGCAGAGCTTTTTTCATAGGCTTCAAAGTTAACATCGTTTGTACTCTGTATATAATCACACGATATTCTTATCTAGGCTGGGTAAAGGAGAAGGTTGGAACGAAATTGCACCGCGGGGTAACTCGATTCTCTACTTCTTTAATTGCATTTTTTTTTTTATAATAAGTATTGCATATATATAAGCTTTAATTACTTTAACTCGATTTGTTACTAATTTAACTACATTGAAAAGTATGCATGATCACACACATGATTAGCAAACTTTGATGGAGGAAAAACATTTTACTACATATAAGCTAGTCTATAGCAAGAAAAATGGTTATTGATATTATTTTGGATCCTACAATTTGAAATAATTGTTTCATGATTGCAAAACTAAAACGTATGGCTTCCATCATTTAGCTACTAAGAATTGTATAATGTGTCAACTTTGCAAAAATCTTGTTTGGTGCTAAATATTTAGTGCAGGCAGACTGCCTTAGATTTGGAGTGCTTGTTAACAATTGGTGGTCAAAGTTTGCATTATCTATCTATGTTTGTAATGAGGCAATTATGTATCTCACAAACTCCTTGTACCATTTGCATCTTGTGCTTGCTCTTGAGCTTATTAATATTTTTTCCCTGTTCAAAAATAAAAATCGAAAAAATTGACAATTTGTCTTCTTAGCCAAACTTCCTTTTCATTAGGATGTGAGAGAAATTGAAACGTCTTTGAACATATCCATAAAAAGAGAAGAAATAGACTTGAACATCAAGGTCTTATTGATCTTATCTATGTTGCTTATAATTTGCGTTTGAAGAATAGGTATAAAAAAATTATACTCAAAGTCACAAATATTGCTTTTACTTATTGACATATATGTTGTTGTAGGCGGAAATCCAAGAACATATATATGTTATGAGCGACTTGATTATGAATCCATTGATTAAATTAATGAGTGAGGAAGAAAAAAAACCCGAACATGATATTAATGAGATCGAGAATTCTTTATCATGATAATGCAATTCTAATAGTTAATGATTCATTGAGAAACTATCAAGGTAAATTGTTTTTTAACTATATTGATTATTGATTATGTTATATATTTACTTGAAACAATCAATTTTACTTTTTCACTTGCTTGTTATTTAAACAGGTGTTAAAGAACTTGGCACTGCTGAGTTTTAAGTCGAAGGAGATGATGGTTGCTCAAATGGTGAAGATGTCATTTTCATTGTTGTTAAAATCGTAATTTAAATCGTAAATACATTGCAAAATTAAAAAACATGTAAAATTCTAGTAAAATCACATCGAAGTCGCATAAAATCGTCAAATCCCTACAAAATCATAGTTTTTACAGGATTTTGAAGGATTATGAGATTTTTTTATACAAGTCAATTTTGCTAAGTTTGTTATAGAAGTGACTCAAAATATGGATTCTGGAGGTGCCAAAATCGGTGGCCGATTTTGGAGAAATCGGGGCCCGATTTTGGCCGTGTTTTTAGCCTTTTCATTCGGCAAAAATCAGAGCCTGATTTGGTAAAATCGGTGCCCGATTTTGCCAGCAGCAAATAAAATAAAAACGTAGTTTGGGCTGAGATTTGTTCCAGTTTTTTTAGGGATACTTTTACTATAAATATAGAGCTTGTATCAGATGTAAACCTGGAGTAGAGAGTTGAAAACAAGGATTTAGAAGCCAACACAAAAATTAGGGTTTGTAGAGTTTGCTCTTAGCAACAAACACTAGGGTTGGGATTAATTCACCTTGGGAAACACTATTAGGATTGAGTCTATTGGTCACGAGAAGAGATTGAGACTTTGATTAGAATTAGGTTTGAAGACTAATTATTATAACCTTTTTATATATCTCTATGTAAAGTTACTCATCATTATAGTGGAACGTAGGACTGCTCTCTCCCCCAAACTAGGTCAATATTTGAACGAACTGGGTAAACAAATTCTGTGTGTTCTCTCTTTCTTTCTCTTGTTGTTTTTCTACTTTTACTTGTGTTTATAACTGCCACCCACTTTGTTTTGGTTGCTTGATTAATTTGCTCCACACTTCAAGTATTTTATTGGTGTGATTTTTCATCGAATTCACAACAATTGGCACCCACCGTGGGGCTCGAACCCACAACCACAAGGTTACGACCACAAGTGTTTAACGTCTCGCTAGACGAACACTGCTCTACAAGGCATCATTCCCAAGGTGAGAAACAACACCTTCTTCATCCTCCCAACAAGACACCACCAAAGCACCCGCATCCTCATAACCCTCAGAGACAATTTGTGCAGAGTTACCATTATTTTTCGAACAATTCTTCTTGAAGTGACCCATCTTGTTACAGTTAAAACACTTAAACTTTGACTTGTTACCACTCTTTCCTCGGTTACCTCTACCTCCACCATTCCCTCTTGAAACACTTAGACCTTCACTATTTTCATTAGCTCTCAAGTCCTTGGACCTGGTCAACTTCTTGGTTCTCAAAGCCGCTTGAACTTATTCCAAGGTAACAATGCCTTTTTTCCCATAGAGCATGATATCTTTGAAATATTCAAAATATCTCGTTAGAGCACATAACAAGATTATAGCTTTATCTTCATCCTCAAGATGCACCTCAATATTCCCCAAGTCATCAAGGATTTTGTTGAACACACCGAGAATGGTACGACTATGGAGACCTTGGGTGCTATGCTCTAGTTGTGAGCAAGGGAATTCTTCATGAATACGGAAGACATTCTGGAGTTTGAATAATGTATAGCATGGCTTGTGGGATTACCCTAAAAGACCAAGGGTGATTGGATGCAAGGAGATCTTCAAGGAAGTGGGAGACGTTCCATGGTTGAAAAGGTTATGGTGTATACTTGTGGAACTAACTAAAATTCCTAGTGTAGTTGGATGCAAAGATGATCTTCAAGAAGGCGGAAGGCATTCCGATGGTTGAAGAGGTTGGGTGGAAACTTGTGGAGCTACTTGGTGTAGTTTGAAGCAAGGGAAGATGAAGCATGAAGAGAGCAGCAAGGTGGTTGATGGATAAATTGGCATCATCACTAATTTAGAGTCAAGGTGGAGAATGTTGTAGAAGTGACTCAAAATATGGATTTTGGAGGTGCCAAAATCGGTGGCCGATTTGGAGAAATCGGGGCCCGATTTTGGCTGTGTTTTCAGCCTTTTCATTCGACAGAAATTGGTGCCCAATTTGGTAAAATCGGTGCTCGATTTTGCCAGCAGTAAATAAAATAAAAACGTATTTTGGGTTGAGATTTGTTCTAGGTTTTCTAGGGATACTTTTACTATAAATATAGACCTTGTATCAGATGTAAACCTGGAGCAGAGAGCTGAAAACAAGGGTTTAGAAGTCAACACAAAAATTAGGGTTTTTAGAGTTTGCTATTGGCAAAAAACACTAGAGTTGGGATTGATTCACCTTGGGAATCACTACTAGGATTGAGTCTCTTGGTCAAGTGAAGAGATTGAGACTTTGGGTAGAATTAGGTTTGAAGACTAATTCTTTTAACCTTTGTTGATATCTTTTTGTAAAGTTACTCATTATTATAGTGGAACGGAGGGCTGCTTTCTCCCCAATACTAGGTCAGTATTGGACCAAACTAGGTGAACAAATTTCGTGTGTTTTCTCTTTCTTTCGTTGTTTTTCTACTTTTGCTTGTGTTTATAACTATCACCCACTTTGTTTTGGTTGCTTGATTAATTTGCTCCACACATCAAATATTTTATTGGTGTGATTTTTCAACGAATTCACAACAAAGTTGATTCGTACTTGACATACTAGTGGTACTAGTGCTACATCAACAACAATTGTGGATGAATTTGATGTCTCTGAAAAAATAGAAGAAAGTGACAATGAAAGTTTTAATGGAAATGGTGCAAGTGGTGATGATGTTGATGATCGAGGAAACGATGAGATTGATGAAGATGAACATGTTGATATGATGAGAAATAATCCATATAATTGGCGATTTCTTGTTGTTTTATGAATGCATAAAGGTTTTGCCTTTAAGTATTTTGGGGACTTGAACCTTTGAGTTATTTATGATTAAGTATTTTGTCAGACATCTAGTCTTTGTCTTGAAACTTAAGAGTCACTTACGCATTTATGATCAAGTATTTTGTCAAGCATCTAAGATTCGCCTTAAATATTTTGTCTTAGATTGTTTAGCATAATCATGACTATAAAAAAATATTTATATTTGACATCTATGTTTTGAGTCATTTATGTATATATATTTGACATCTATGTTTTGACTATAAAAAAATATTTATATTTGTGTATATGCAACTTATAACATTATATTTAACATTATTTTTGTTTTGGTAGAATCTATCAATTTTAATTGCGATTCTACGATATTCAATTTTGCTATCCTATATCGATTCTATAAAAATAGTTGATTAAAATTATTCAATTGCGATTTTATAATTTTCGATTTTGCTATTCTGAAATCCTAATTTTAACATCTTTGGTCATTCCTAGTGTCATATTTGACTATGAAGATACAAACTTCAATGACCATGATAATTGATAAAACTTGTATCATATTTAGTTTCTATTTTAATGGATAGTGTTTTATATATTATTTAAAAATAAAAATTTAAATAAAAATCACCTAACCTCGGTCTAATCTTTCAACCTTAAACCAATAGACACATCGGTTCAATGGCTCATGATTTTGATTACTTTAATCTAAAGTGAAATTTAACATGGATTGCAGACTTGCACAAGTAAGATTGTTTGCAAAACTTCAAATAAACAACACTTCCTCATTGTTCTACTTTTTTTTTTGTTTGACCTTTACTTTTTGTCTGACACTGTTCTCATGTATTATCAATATTCATAAACTAATATCGAAAATTCTAGTTATGTGACTAAACATATCATAATACAAAGTATCAGATTAGATTCACCAAGTCCTTATAGATATACCTTAGATCGAAAAAAACAAAAACAAATTACAAAAACTAAAAAAGATGTAAACATTAAAACAAGCCAAATCTCATATCACAAAAAACATAGAGAACTCACTTGCTTAAAGTAACTAATTACAAACAAAGTTTCATAACACTCCTTAATTATTTCACCTGCTGAGTAGAGGAAACCAACGTTCTTGAAAGGAAGATTGGTAAGAAACCATGAAAAGAAGAACAACAAGAAACAAACCAACACCCCAAGGAGTTCCACCTGCTCTATGAAGTGACTCTCTCTCTGGCAAAGGAATCAAAGAAGAAAAAAAACCTCCATCTCCATAGTTGGAAAGAAAGTGAACAACAAGAAGAAGCAAAAGTGGTGAAATCATTAGAACCATCTTCACTTGATCCATTATGCTTTCCATGATTGGTTCATAGTTTGAGTACCATGAAAAACCAAGGAATATTAGAAGGGTGAGTAGGAAGAAACAAAGGTGTAAAGGGAGAGCTGGTTGAGAGTTTTGAGTAGTGGCCATTTTTTTTGGGTTTGGATTCTTGAAACAATTATGGGGATGGAAAGGTTATTGTTTGTGTGGAAATAATGCACATATTGAGGTTTTATATAGTGGACATATTGTCGTGTAATGTGCCAACTTTTTTGTTTAATGAAAGTGACCAATTGCTCATAGAACAAGTGTTCATTGTATGTAATATAAAAAATTGAGTTTAATGAGATATATTATCCACGTAAATTCAACGAGAACTTGTGTTATTGTCACGTAACTCCATTGGAAAATAAAAACATAATAGTAAATTTGAGTAATAAAAACAACATACTAAATTTTATTAGACCTTAATGAAAAATTTATTTACTCTAATGTGAATGTCATGACTTGACTAACTCATATAGACTTTTTTTCTATCAAGAAAATAATTTACTCTATCGATCGATGATATGTCTCCTTTTATCTAAAAAGTTTGATATTGAATGATTGATGTAGTGAGATTCTTTTAAAAGAAAAAAATAATCGCTATAGATAAGTATTTAGTGAGTTTTTTGGTTACAAAATTTTAGAGTGAGGGGATGGTGTCCCAGTCTAAGGTATGGAAGACCTTCAGGTTCAAAAAACACTTACAAAAGTATTTATATTTACCTCCCTCTAAAGGCACTAGCGGGGCACGAATCCGAAATCTCTCAGATTCAAGACCTGTCTTTTTACTAGACCAAATCTTTGAAGTTAAATAAGTAATTAATGATTTTAAGAGAACACGTTTTTTTATTTGACAATTTTATTTAAAGTGATTTTGAGAATTGTTTGTCCCTATGTAAAAGCCACAATCTCACAAGTATATAGTATTTTTTATTTTTTTTACGGTATGAACTGTATATAGGTGATACTCTGATATGTTAGAGTTTTGTAAATGTTAAAAACGTACCTTAGTGAAATAAACTAAAAATAAATTATGACATGTCATATAAATTGTAAATAAGTACTTCCAAACATATTTTGGTCATTAAATAAAGTATTTTTAAATTGGGTTATTAGGTGAAATCTATCCCAACTTATGTGCTAAAATATAATCTCAACTTACATATACATATTTTTAGATTTTATCACATACACTGTTTGGTCACTATTATAAAACAAGAATCAACATTTTAAATTCATTTAATAAATAATGTAATATGATCATATTATAAACTATATACATCTTTCATTTAATAAATCTAAAAAATGTAATTTTGCTTATAATAATAACCCGTGTACCTTAATTATTAAGAGTTACACATAAATAAGATATGACATAATCATGTGTTTATAATTGGATTTAGACATCATCTTATAATTTGATTTTGTAATATTAAATGAGATCAAATTGAATTATAAGACATATTTTAAAACTCTTAACCTCACTCATCTTGTAAACACATTTTCTAGTCCTTGTCTTATTAATTTTTCTAGTCCTTTCTCATTAAATATAAGATTCTTAACAACACCAAAGGTAGCTCCAAAAGTAATGAGATTTGTTCTGTGACTTTTCAATAGCTTGTTTATGGCCAAAGGTTTCACCTTTCTCAAAATCCAACACATGCTTTTGCATATAAATAATGTAAAAGTCGGTAAGGATTTTTTATGGTAGAGGTTTATTGTTACTAGTTAACAAATGGTAAGCTGCCACGTACAACCGACCAGGGTCCAATAACGTCTGATAGGGCTTTCTTTTCTTTGTAGTAAAATGATTCCTTTTTCTATAATGAGCGTTAAAAAATGAAAAGCAGGAAATGTCTGACTCAGACAAGATTTCCCTACATAAGCATACTTTCTTTGACAGTTATGCCTAACAATAACAAAATCAATAATATTTGAATATATAGGGTTAGTTACTTAGTAATTTATCTTAAATATATGGGGGTTCTACGTCAGAAGTTTTTTTTTACGGGATCGTGTTAGAAGGTTATGAACGAAATCCTTAATAATATTGGTTAACTGAAAAACGAAATCCTTAATAATATTTTTCTTAAAAAAATAAATAATATCCATATTTATTTAAATGGATAGAGTAGATTGATTCAATACCAATTCAAAGTCATTCAAAATAAAAATGATATATCTGCGAACAAACTCACAACATTCTTGTCAATAGCATAAAACGACAGAATATTTGTCTTCAAATATAAATATATTCAAGTCTCACTCATGTCTCTGGATTTGCAACGTTGATGTGTCAAAATCATTGATTGGATATGCACTTACTCAAAATTAATCTTTTAACCTGAATCAAATAAATATTGCACTAAGATGAAGAATTAAAAACACTTCGCACAAATAGAGAAAATAAAAACAAATAGAGTCGTGCAAAGACGACGAAATCACAAAAACATATAAAAAAAAGACTAAAATGATGCGGAAATCACTTATTTAACTAAAAAAGAATGAAAAACAATTTGGAGCGATAATTTTAAGTCAAATTGACCCTAAATCACCATGAAAAATCCTTAATGATACTGGTTAAGTAAAAATTATGATCTATGTGTATGATATTATAAATAGAATTTAAAATGCTACTTTATAAATAGAATTTTATATTCTTATCATTGTTATATACACTTGTGTGTATTGCAAAATATGACATATAAATCATATCTCTTATATTGAATATATATCGAATAATCTTTATATCCTTGAATGAGCTATGTATAAAATGATATCTCATGATAGAGCAATATATGATATTTTTGTTATGTTTTTAGTACTTTTTCTTTGCATTTGAAAAAAGATAATATGAGAGTTAGAGGAGTTGTTGATGATTTTAGGAACATATTATATTGTTTTCAATCGATTTATTGTAATTCAGTTTTATCCAAAATCATGCAACTCCATAGGTGTTTTGAGTGTTTTGTAGTGGGGAATCATGTAAATCATCAAATCAAGACATCATGTGAAGGATCAAGGATGCAGAATTGAAGATCAAGGGTTCTTAAAAGGTTGTTGAAGACAATACAAAGTGAAGAAAATTGATTTCAAGTTCCTAAGAGTTTTCAGGCAAAAGAAAGATCGAAAACAAGAAGAAAACGCAAGAAATCGCACTTGAGGGGCTGCCTTTGGCGCCTAGCACCTGAGAGTAGCATGGGGAAGCATTTTGCTTTTGCCTCAGGCACCCTGCGCTTGGCAGCGGGTCAAAACCCACTTTTTGTTGTTTTTCAAGCTGGATTGGTTGAAAAAAGCCCAGTTTTCTCGACTTAAACCCTAAGCAATCTCATGCTATAAATAAAGACCCTTGCACACTGTTTTATTCATTCAGAAACATTGACGATCAGAGCAAAGGTCAAGCATCAGAGATTTAAGGCGAAATTTCTCCTCCTTTTATTCTTGCTAGGGTATGTTTTTCTTTTGTTTTGTTATGATGTTTGTTGACATGAACAACTAAACCTCTTGATTATGGTTCTATGAAGAACCCCTTCTTATTTGTTGGAATTTATTAAAAAAGTTTTCATTCAGTTTATTTCTTTTGTGGTGTTGAGATTTAAATTAAGTTGTTGCCTGTTCTTAATGCTTTTTTGCAATTGGTCAACTACGAGTGTAACTTTGTAAAACGACCTGTAGGGTAAAAGTTGACGCTGACAACCCGAAATCTCTAAGTTCATTGGCCTTTTTAATGACTTAATACATTTAAGGTTAAGTTTGTGTTGTCTCGGTAAACTTGTCCTTTGTTAGCGTAGTACATGACTCTGGTTGGTGTTCCACCAGTTAACCTAGGAACGTTAGAAAGAGTAATATCGTCGTGACACATTAAATAAATGATTCAAGAATAAGTTGTTTGATTTTTTAAAAGATAAATTTCATTCAAAGACGAAGGGGGGATTCTAGGAAACTCTAATCGTCATTAGTCATCTGAATCTCAAAATCTAATCTTGCATTGGACAGGGCAATTAAAACCCTGCAATTCTAATCATCTTTTCTTTACTTTTCCGTTAAAATAAATTTTGCTAATTATTGAGTTGAATAACAATCCTTATGGAGAACGATCTTACTACTTTACTATTTGTTGTGATTTCATGCATTTGCCAATTTCGTCCATCAATATCCTTAAAATAAATTATAAAATGACAATTTTGATAAAATCATTATGATAAAATGCAAATATATATTGAATAATCTCGTATGAGATATGTGCAAAATGACATAGTTTTGATGAATCATATTTATTACAATTTTGGATGTTTGGGCCATTCTTGTAAAACACTTAATAATATTATATTAATTCATATTGATAATGTAAGTATTTAACGTGTAAGTTCTTGTCTTCTGTATCAAATTTAATTTCTACATTGTTAAAATTTGTGTTTCTTATATTATTTTATAAACAAGTTCTGTTATAGATAATTGTTATATTTTAATAATTAATTAAAGTCATCCAAGTGGGAGAATTGTTGGATTAATAGATGACCTTAATTGATTGAAAGATATAAATAAATTACATCAATAATTAAAAATATTATTGCACTTATTTTAATATATGAAGGAATGTTGTATATAGGCATGACAATGGGGTCTGATGCGGACGAATTTTACCTTCCCCGTTTTTATCCCCAACTTCCATATATTTACATGTTACCCTACTCTACCTTACCTATACTCGATGGTAAAGAAAAATTGTACCTCATCCCCGTTCCCAATGGGTTCGGGTATCCCCGACTCATCTCATCTCCGTAGTGAATTATTTTTTAATAAAAATAATATTTTTTTTCCATCCATAAGACAATGTTGTAATGATTATTCAACAATATGTTTATTTAACATTTCTATGATCAAATGATTTGATTTCCCCTTTAAATGTCAATGTCAGTTTGTATAACATGGTAATATTATTAAACAAAATAACGTGTCATATCAACATATAGCGAAAACAATGATGTTATAAATTAACTGATAATCAAAATTATAAAACCAACTTACCAAAACAACATAACCAAATACAAACTACATTACAAACTAAATTAACTAATAATTAAAATTATTAAATCAAATTAGACATGCATGATTAATTTCACTATAGAATGAATAGAAAAATAATAAGCGCAATGAAGGTTTCTAATTTAAGATTAACCAAAAAAAAAAACACCTCAAGTTGATTGTGATAGAGAGGGTGAAGATGATGGTGAGAGCGAGAGTGATTCATGTTGTAAATTTGTGAGAGTGAGACCCGATTGAGATGGTATGATGGAGATCGATGTTTTTAGTGATGGAGAAAAAAGATACCAATGGTGTGTGAGATGTGGAAAGGAGAAGAGAGAAAACTTAAATAAGTGAGTGTTGTCTGACAAACCGAGACTGTGACTACGTGAGTAAAATGGTTTAGGGTTTGAGTTTCTATTTATATAAAAATGGTAATCAAAGAATATTCTATATTCTGGACATGTTTGGGTATGAATTCGGGGTGGGAACCTATATCTCCTTTACCCGTCCAGTATCTGTGTTTTAAAATTGGAAAAATCTCAAACTCATATCCAAACCTAGTCAAAGCAGAGGACACCCGTTAAATTGGATTTTGTTAAGACAGGTACCCACAAATACGAGTTTTGTTGTCATATCTAATTGTATTGTGTTGTAATTCAGAACAACCTGTTATGAAATTGAATTATTCTTCTAGTAAGCCTGTTGAGAGATCTCTTTCTCTACTGATCCTTATATATTATGGTTGCCCCATTAAATAAGAACTCACTCATCCATAATGTAAAAGCATCCAAAAAGAGAGAGAATAGCTCTCACTCCAAGTTTCTCTCAAGAGCAATCTCCCAAATGATCCTTCATCATCCAAGATAAACAATCTGCAAAAACATATATTATTTCATATATTCAAAAAATATGTGTAGTAGTATTTACAATTGATATAATTTATTTGTATCTCACTTATTTAATTAAAGTCATCCATAGATGCAACGGCAGAAACTGAATACTTTAATTGTTGATATGAATTTTCAATTTAACTAAATCTTTAAATTTAAAATTTGAAATGAAGTTCTTTAATTCGTGAATAATCTAATTAAATTCTGAAACTTTTTTTTAATTATATTCTTGAAATCTAAAATAATTCGTAGTTAGATCGTTAATTTAAAAATTCTAATTTAAAGTTTGTGACATTACTCCCACCAAAATCAGGAGAGAATCTAAGTTTGATTCTTTGATTAGCCTTATAAAAGTGGCGGAGCCGGGAATTTTATAGAGTTTGAAAAAAAAATATCGCAAATTCACATGTAACATAATATATATATAAATAGTCATAAATCGAAATAAAGTAAATTTGTCATTTTATCAACAAAAGTACAATTGAAATAAGAGAGATGAAGTATAACCTATCAATAGTGTGCTAAATAAAATTAGGAGGTAGATGCCCTTTCCGAGACCTCTTTGCGGTGAATGTTCGAATAATATCAACATCATCAAGTGACTTGAATATCTCCCGCTCGGTGTAACATAGCATCAAGTCATTGAATCACACATTGTTTCTCAGTTTGAACCATCTTGATAGCCAAACTTTGAACATTTTCACAAGAAGAAAAGGAAGCATGCCTTTTCACTTGAAGTACATAACTGTCAAGTTGCTCCCTTGTTGTTCCACGGTCATCATCAGAAAAGTCTGCATGATAAATATCAGCAAGATGAGCAAGCTTATCAACATCAAACTTGGAGAAAGAGTTCTTGGGGTCAAGACATGAGAAGCAATCAAGCACAATGTTACTTCCTTCACTAAAGCGGTGATCCATCTCAGCACATATTTTTTCAATAGCAACATAAAATATCTCTGCATTGTAAATGTGAAGATTAATGACAGTCCTCCCTTCATCCATATTTGGCACCGGAATACCTAGCAACACAAAATTCTTGGACATCAAAAAACAAATTATCCCAACCATTATCTCTCAATGTGGTCAAGAGAGCTTTGACAACATTAATTAATTCCATGGCAAGCACAATATTAAGATCTTTTTTTTGCAAGATTTTTGAAAGCTCGGTTATGGTACCGAACAACTTTAACATTAACTTCAAAATGAAAGCAAATTTTAAGCTCTCCGTTTTTTCTATCAAACCTGCCGCTTGAGATGGTCCACATCCATCTTCATCAACCATACTAAGCACCTCTAACATCGAGGACCATATCTGACCCAAACGAAGCAAAGTAGTATGATGTGAACCCCATCTAGTATCCCCGGGTCTAGCGAGAATAGATGATTGGTGCAAGCCCCTTCATGTAGATATCTCATTGTTGGAACACAATAAGTTTAACAATGCCTTTTGAGTTTTGATGATAACAAGTGTGCAAGACCATAAACTAAAATTTATTATGTCTGAATCAAGTATTGGTTATGGAAGAACAAATTATAGAGCAAGAATTTTTCATGAGAAGCTACGTTGCATTCAGACTCTAATGAAAGTCAGACTCTGAAGGTCATCTAGACTCAGACTCTGAATTTTTCCCAGACTCTGAACTAGCTAAAGGACAAAAGAGCTGAAGCCTTGAAGATCAAGTCAGGATTGATTTTAAGATCATGCACATTGGTTTAGAAGATTTCAGAAGGTTAATGGAGGTCATTGTCAAGTATAGAGAAGGGCAATATTACAATTGTACAACCACTACCTCCACTAAAGCGATGATCTTTTCATCTAAAATCTTTCTTTGCAAACCATTAAATTCACCTCTCATATAGCAAGCCTAAAAAGCCTAAGCCGTGAGAATTGCCTTCAGTCAATTGAGGCCAAACACTCTAATTATATAAATTATTATAAGCAGTAGTATAGTAAAAAAAATATTAATTTATATGTTATTTTATTTTTTTTAAAATTTATAGGTTCCTACTTATAAATTATTGACAAGAGAGACAAAACTACCACTTTTTCGTTATATCTGACCTATTTGATTTTTTTAAAATAATTCTTTGTTTTTGTTACAACTTTTTATTTTACAAATTCTTTTTAAAATAATTCCATATTTTAAAAATTCTTTTTAAATAATTCATGATCTCAATGGTAATTAAATATTTTTTACAATTGAAAAGGTAATATTATAATTTCGTCTTTTGCTTATATTTATCAACATTATCCATGAACAAGTGAGACATAATTGTTTGTCTATTAGGGGAGAAGTTGGAACTTGGAACGGTTGTTAAAAAATGATCCTGATCACTTTGGCTTTATATAACCTTAATTCAACAAGCTGGTGCGTGGTGAGGGAGGATAAACTCTAACTGTTGTTTAAAAAATGATAAGCAGCACCACTCAGTCTTTCACACATGAAATGGAACTATTTCCTATTTTAATTAACTTTGCAAAAGACAAGCAAGTTCTTCCAAAAAGAGTGGGCTCCCACTTAGATATACACACTCGTCATTTATCTTTTGGGTTGCAACCCAGTAGTCACTATTATATTATGCCCCTTGTATTATATGAAAAATACTTCCATCACTTCTAGGTCAGCAAAATCCCCCCTGCTTCAAAATAACCACTATAATAATTAATAATAACCATTTATCAAACTAAAATATGCTATGTTTCAAACCCAAAACACCAACAAAAACTCAGAATAAAAAACCCTAAATAATCATACATGTGGCTTTGTTGATGAGGATTACTAATTTTTTTTTTAAGGAAGGAGTTACTAATGTTAGATTTCATCAAGATTACGTCGCTCGTCGCTGCTTCTTCCTCGCGCGCTACTGTTATCTTCGGTGTTGTTTGCTTGTTTGTTGTCGTAACGTTAGCTCTATTCCCTTCTTCTACGAGAGACTTTATGTTTTCTTCTTTCATTCCTTCGCTTACTTGTTTCTGTTTCTTTTTTAGTATTTTTCTTTTATTTTAGATATTTTTAAATATTAAATAAATAAAACAGTACTATTAATATAAAATCAACATAAAATAATTATAAAATAAACTAATATGACACCTAGGCAACACATCAGCTATTATATTTAATAAGAGATTAAATTAAACTATTTTAAAGTTAAAGGACCAAATGATATTTAAGTCGACCCTTAAGTCTATTATAAAAGTGTACCTTATAGTTTTTGAAAAAGGCTTTTATATGTGTTTAGTCCCTGTAAATAGGGGTCATTTAAAAATTGGTCCCTATATTCCTTAATCCTGGCATTTTGCCCTGCCAGAATTTAATCACTTAAAATTTCGTCTCTCTCCTCACTTAATCACTGCCACGTCACTAATTATAGAGGTATTTTTGTAATTTCACGTTTGCAATTACAATGACATGACAGTAATTAACTGTTAAGTGATTAAATTTTGACAGAGCAAAATGTCAAGATTAAAGAATATAGAGACCATTTTTTAAATGACCCCTATTTGCAAGGACTAAACGTATATAAAAGCCTTTGAAAAATAACAGTCGAACTTATTTCCTTTATTTCGGTCAGATAAAGACACATACAATA
Source organism: Medicago lupulina (assembly GCA_958299785.1). Taxonomy (NCBI): domain Eukaryota; kingdom Viridiplantae; phylum Streptophyta; class Magnoliopsida; order Fabales; family Fabaceae; genus Medicago; species Medicago lupulina. The sequence continues at coordinate 67,298,999 of OY283139.1, forward strand.
CATGTCACTCTGCTATGGGGGTTATTGGATCCACTATTATTTAAAGGGTATACTTTGCATGTGGCATCCATAGGGCTTCTAGTTGGATTTATATCCCTTTTCGTTAGACACGCCGAAGGAGGTTCAATAATTCAACTAATAAAGGAATATCTATACAAATTCATGCAAAGTCTTAAGCTTTAAGTAAATAATTCTTCTCATGCAAACATGGAGGGGAATTTGTAAGGCTGTCTGGCACTTCTCTTTCTCATAACAAAGCAAAAGGAATCCATATATGACCCATTAAAACCAACATTTCTTCACATACTAAGAAATATTATTTTCGGAATACATAGTATATTTTTACTTATGGGTACTCTGTTATATTAGATTGATATATCTGATGACCCATTTAGATTGGTTTGAAATTTTATGGTATATTTCTTTTAAGATATATCTTTGATTTTCTTTTGCATCAATTTCAATAGACTAATTCAGACAAATTTTTACTCTAACTTTAAATAAAACTACCGTAAGTCAACGGTGGAATTAGAACTCATAATTAGTCGGTATTTAGACCGAATACCAAATTTTATTTTGAAAGGATTGATAAATTTAATGACCACCCTAACGTGTAATTCTAATCTTTTTCAATCTCCTCTCATGCTTTAAAAAATTAAATCAGCATAAATGAATGATAATATACTAAAAGCAATAAATTTAATTCACTGCGATATCAATCACTCATCCTATGAATGCATAATCCAGAATCTTCTGCTCTCACCTTTCCTAAAGTTTTGTGAACCACTGCTTTTTGTGACTCATCCCTATGAAAGAGCAACCCTCTCTTGAAGAGTTTGATACTATTTAACCCTAGTAGCAACCCTCCTCTTGAATAGTTGGATATTATTCAAGAAAGGATATGATCGGTTGATATTTAAATTTGCGAAAAAATAGGAGAATATGGAGTATAACCTCCTCTAAGAAAATTAATTTAATCAGACTTTCAGTTATATCAATTAATCTTCTTATTCTTATAAAAACAAGTGTATGTCTATAATGTGAATTTTAAGCAAAAATAATTTTAATTTGTTCATTAACCAATTAAGCTCAATTGTTTGATTTTTACAAGATCGTTTATGGTAAACAAAGTTTTTAAATAGTACGTTAAAAATTGTTATTTAAGTCATATTGTCGCTTCAAAGATTTGACTGATAGCAGACTTAAAAGCTTAGACCATCCACAATGCAGCACCCCATTTAGGTGCTTAAATGGGTCCCGACTGTACACGTCATTCGTTTTATAATTAATACATAATAAACATCCAAACTCTCCAACCTAGAAAATTAACTAATCTTGGGAACTAATCTTACGCAAAAAGAACCAGATGATTATGCTCAAGTGATTAATGAACCAATCTCAATATCAAATTTACTAGTTATATGACGATAGTTTTCTAGGAACCGCTCCAAGAAACCAAAGAATCTGTAACACCCATACTAAACGTATCTAGAAAGTTTAGCATGTGCATTAACTTAGTACTGGATACATTAAAATTTACAACTTAAATTACTTCGAATGAATATTGAATACAGCAAATTCATGTTCGTACATCAGAGTTACCATACAACCATCCAATAAAAAAGTACAATCTTGAAAATCCATGCAAACATCCTGCAGCGGGTACGAACGGGTCCGTGCTGAATATCCATCCGGCGATAAGCTTGCTCAACAACTCCGCTAATCTGAAACAAATAAGGATTGGGATGAGACATAATGTCTCAGTGAGTTCTCCTAATCCTAGGCTATAGATGACTTCGGGGAAGACCTATGGTCACCACGTGTCTAGGACGCTACCTGACTGCTGGGCGTCGTGGGTGGGGCTTACATAGACGGTCGTGCAAAGCTAAAGCCGTCATAGGGTCATCTTATTTGCTTCCTTCGTATCATGGAGGTCAAGGGATCCTAGGACCACTAACTCAAGATGCACTAAACACATCAAGACATAACCTAACATATTCATGACACGGAACTAGACCGGACGATTAGGGGAAGCTAAGATCGTCGCCGGTACACATACTTAACTAGTTCTATAGCCTAAGCTATACGTATCTAACCTCTTAGCATAAGCATAATCGTAACATAGTCATATTCGTAATATAATCATATGCAATTCATAATAAGGTCTGAAAGATTATCTAAGTTGATTTTACGGAATATAGTCGAGTGGAGTAACCCCGAGTATATTCCAAAATATAACCGATGAACCTAGCTAGGGAACATCGGACTCCACCATGTCGTGCGGCTTCCTTACGGCTAAATCATTCACCTGGTGTGAACCTCCGGTATCCCATTCTAGCATGGATAGTCAGAGACACGACATGGCCTAGCATAAAACATAGTTTTATTCATAGTCCAACATATCATAAACATAGGCATAGCATAACATAAACATATGGATCATAAACTAGCTCGCCGCTCGGCGTCGTATCATAAGATACCTAGGGACTTCATTCTTTAAGATTGCATACTAATTCTCGACTACCTAAGTCGAGGCTCTAAAGTTCACTCATTCTAGACTTGTATTTCTACCTAAAGCTCATTGTGAACTTAACATAACATAGCATAATCTTAACTTGATTGAGTGTTCACCACGAGTCCGTAAGTTACTCGCTTAAGCGGTGAAACAGTTCACATAAAGCTAATTGTATGCAACTTAAGCCTAAAGAGCATAATCCTAAGGTTTGCATACTTATCCATATCATATACTTGACCATTATGACTTATCATACTTGGAGTCATGCTAACATCTAGTTCTCGACGATCTATGTCGAGGTTCTATGCTTTTCTCCCATACTTAAAGTTATTCCTACCCTCTTATAGGCCGTATCATAGCATCACATGTGCCATTCGTCATTGAAATTGACAATGTTGTTCATGCATTTATCTATTGATATATCAAGGTGTAGTGTACATTGATTACTTGACATTGAGAGATTCTTAAAATAAGGAAAAGACTGCAAGGAAAGGCCTCGTCAAAACCACTGAATCACAGAAAGTTCTTAAAAAAGTGCTGTCCTGGTGAATCTCGCTTAAGCGAAGCCCAAGCGAAGTCCAAGCGAAATGCCCAGGATACATTCTGTTTAAATCTCGCTTGAGCGAGATTTTCTCGCTTAAGCGAACCTTCATCAGTCCAGACCTGCAGAATTCGTGTTCAAGACCCAAAAACCTCAATTTCAAGTTTCTAATGCACCCAAATCACCCAGAACACATAGAAAATAGTTTAGAACAAATGCATGGCAACAAACATCATAATTTCAACAATCTATGGCAAAGGGGATACTAAAATCAAACATGCATAATTTCTACATTTCAATTCATCTCACATAACTCATACACAACCCAAGGTAAGGTATTCTATCTATAGAACTCACTTGATGATTCTGAACTCTTTCCAAGCTTCCAATTCCATTGCATGCTAGAGCTTTAATCTTCATCTCAAGTTCATGTAAAACCCTAACTTCTTAATTCTTCTTTGATGACGTTAGAGTTGCTTCCAAGCCAAAACCATACTCCCACTTGTTCCGAATCCATGTATATACCTTAACATAAGCTCAATCCAAGATGAGAAAGTGTTTTGTACAAGATGAGAGGAAAGGGAGGTGGGGCGGTTTAGAGAGAAGGAGGAGAAAACTCTTTCTCTCAAACTTAGAGAGAGAATGAAGAAGAAAGTTATGAAGGTTGGCTCAAGGAAAACACTTAAATACTCCCTTGCACAAAAATACCGTTTTGCCCTTGTCTTACACGGGATTATCTCGACACGGATAATCTGATCCGTACTTAACTGATATTGCCTCATAATACATTTCTCATCATAGCGAATTCCACGAACATAGTCCTCTGGCACACCTTCGACTGATAATTCCAAAATGACGAGCGGGATATTACAGAATCATATCCATCACTTCCAAGAAGCATATTCATCAATTTTTTTTCCTAATCTTTTGCTTTTCCCAGTTTTTCTTTGCTCTTCTGATCTCTTTTCCTGTGGTTTTCTCCCTTTGAGGATGCTTTAGATGTCTATCTGCTAATTTTGTTCTTGCTCCGGTTGGTTCTGCTCCTGCTTCCAGAATCTTCTGCTACCTGAGTCACCGTCACCATGGACCGATACACACACCATTCAAACCATAACCCAAACCCTAACAACAACAACACTCACCAGTCTTTAGCTAACCCTGGAAATTTCATGTCTCTCCTTCACTCAATTGTTCAAACCCCACCCATGGAATCTCAATTTTCAGAGATCAATACCCACCATCAGACATACTCAAAACCATCTCCACAAAATCACACACACCAAGCAAACAACAACTCTCCTTTGGTGATATCCAAAAATACAACAATCCAACAAAATCAACCCAAACAACACCCCACTATAATCATCCCCGTCCATAGCCCTATCATCAATGAGCAACAATCTCCACCCCATCACCAAACAAACTTTCACTCCTAGCAATCACCATCTGACACCCAAAACACCTCTCAGAATGGGACCAGTCACATCAAGATCCCTAGATTTTTTGTGTACCATGAAAGTGAAGTGCAAGAAGGAGTCAACGCCTGTCAAAATAGCATCTTGGGTAAGATAATCACAGATAAACAAATTCACGTAAACTCTATACAATCTGGACTTGCAGCGATTTGGGATTCTCTTTCAGGCTTCAACATTCAGGAAATTGAAGGAAAAATCCTCCAATTCTTCATGGACAATCAGATGGACCAAGAAAGGATTCTGCAAGGTAACCCCTGGATTTTCCGAAATTCTTGGCTTCTACTTCAACCATGGGATAGAGTATCATGAAGGTGGGAAAAACACAAGAAGGGGGGGTTGAATTGTGTTTTCAAAAACTTTTCTTTCTTACTAAACAACGACTGTTCTCAAGATCAGATTCTGATAGAGTTCAGAGTCTTAGTGCAGCGGATAGAGAGTAAGAATGCAGAAAACAAAAGAAGAACACAAGCAATTTATACAGGTTCCTTCCATAATCCGGAAGTAGTCTTGTCCCCCTTGCACTTCCAAGGAGAGTTTCACTAAAATGTAATATCAAATTACAAGTTGCTCAAACACACAAGTAAGAGACTTCCTTTGCTCAATCACACAAGAAAGAGACTTTTATGCTCAATGACAACTCCAAGAGACTCCTTTGCTCAATCACACAAGAAAGAGACTTTTCTAAACAATTACAAAGAATTGAAAAGAGATTTGAATACTTGATATACAATCAGAGGTATTCACAAAACAATACGAACATAACAGACTCTGTTTTTCTAGACACTTAGAAATTCTAAGATATAAACTTTTGTAAGAATTATCTAAGTTGTTGATGAGCAATGTTTTCGACTTTGAGAGAATATGAATAACAATCTTAGCATAAGCCTTGTTTTTGTATGTATATCTATGTTTTTCAAGTCTTTATCCCTATTTAAAGAGGATTTGAGAGACGTTGGGAACCAGCCAGCTCATCAACTTGTCTTGACTGAAGCTTTTATTCTTCACCATTGATCTTTTGCCTGATTTGAAGATTGTCCTATGAAAAACAATTTCAAATCCATTCCAATAAAGAAAGGAACAATGTCTGCGAATATTGTTGTTATTCTTGTCTTGTATAGGAGACACAATGCAGAGATGGTGGTTGCAGAACCATGCGCAGACTTAGTGGTTGTACACTTCGTACACAGTACTTTGTCAACGCTCTTCAGCCTCTGGTGAAATAGCTTCTGATGAACTTGCTTCTAGAGAACTAGCTTCTGATGACGTCATCTTCAGGAGCGCTTTCTTCAGACGCACTATGCTTCTGATGATATCTTTTCCAGGAGCGCTTTCAATCAGATGCTCTTCAAGCTTCAATTTAAATTCCTTTGCTCTTTAATTCATTCAGTTAGAACCTATTATGAATAAATCTTTGATAATGGTCCTGTATACTTGAATAAACTTTTAGCATATCCAATTGATAATTTTAATACCTTGTTATCATCAAAACTTAAGTGGTATAGTTGCAAAACACCCTTTGTTCCAACATATCAGACCCTAGATCCTACAACTTTGACACTGTACCAGTCTGGATTCAACTATAGGGTCTCCCTCTCCACTGCAAAACAAAAGCTATGGGAAAACGTATTGGCAACCTCTTAGGCAATGTCACTAAAACTGAAATTTATGAATACCCTGGGAAAAATATTATCATAAAGATCAGAGTTGAGCTCAACACTAACAACCCTATTATCCCAGGCCTACACATTGGTAACACCATTGACGGTACCACATGGATAGACTTTCGCTATGAAAATTTACCCCAGGTGTGTTTTCACTGTAGTATGGTGGGGCATCCTGAAAAGTTTTGCAGGAATGCCAAGCTAAAAGTGGAAGAAGCATCACCTCTTGGACCCTGGATCAGGTCCAACATCTATGGCAGAAGAGTTATTGAGCCAAAAGACATAAAGTTTTATAGTAACCCATCTATGGCCAAGAAGTTTGGGCAATCCAGCCCTCCAGCACCTGAAGAACTACTCCAACAATTGGCTGACCTAAGAATTCAAGAAGCAAGAGGACAACAGTCAACTCAGAATCCCTTAAAACGACCATATGAAGCTACTCCTAAGCCAAACCACAATACATCTAGCCTCAATTCCATGATCAAGACTCCCTCTCAAACTTTATCTAAGGAATGGACTCCATATAACAACTACAATTGCACTCAGATGTCTATTGAAAGCCCTACAGAACAACCCAAAATGCCAAGGATGGAAAGCTCAGCACAACAAATTCAAATGGCAGGCTTGCTCAAGCAAGCTAGCCAGGAGCAATGAGGATCATATCTTGGAACTGTCAAGGGGAAGGGAACCCCGAGAGAGTTAGAGCCTTTAAGAGGCTTCTTAGGACCCATAAACTGGACATTGCTTTCATCATGGAAACCAAAAAGCTCAAGTCTAAGTCTTCTAATCTTTGTAATATTAGTTATCTCACTAATAATTTATTTGTTGATTGTACCACCTCTGGTGGTGGTAAGGCAGGTGGCTTAGGTTTACTGTGGAACCCTGATTCTGTGAATATTGAAATAAAAGATCATGATTTCAACTATATTGATTTTTTGGTTACTGATAGCAAGCCAAATTCCATCCCCTGGAGGGCTACTGGTATTTATGGCTACCCAAAACACAATAATAAGTATCAAACCTGCAGTCTCATAACTGATCTGGCTAGTTCTAATTATAATAAAAACTGGCTTTTATTTGGTGATTTTAACATTAACTTGTATAACAGTGAAAAACTTGGTGGCAACCCCATTGATGACAATTTGGCTGTATGTTTTAAAAACACTATTGATGTATGTGGACTACAGGATCTTGGTTATCAAGGCAACCCTTTTACTTGGGCCAATAACCATGATCCTGAAACCCACATTCAGTCCAGATTGATAGATTTATGGCTACCAATGAGTGGATCCAACTGTTCCCCAATTTTAAAAATACTCACCTCCTTAAATATAAATCTGATTACTGTCCTATACTTCTAGATTTCTCCTCTATTTTTACTTGCAGGGATAAGATGAGAAACACCAAGAAGTTTGAACAAGTCTGGCTCACTGATGAGCAACATACTGACATTGTTCAAGCAGCTTGGCACCATAATAAGGGAAATACTAATGATAGACTCCAGGCCTCTCTCCATGCTTTTCATGACTGGGGCAATCAGAAATTTGGCCACATTACCTCCAAGGTACATGAAGCCCAAAAGAATCTCCACCTCCTCAATAACCAGTGCTCCAAACCTGGCATCCTAACTTCTATAAAGGATAAGAAAAAAGAACTTGATACCTTACTAGAACAAGAAGAGCTCTGGTGGAACCAACGTGCTAGAACTCTTTGGCTTGTACAAGGGGACAAAAACACTAAGTTCTTCCACCAAAAAGCCAATCAAAGAAGAAGAAGGAACATGATTGAAGCAATTAATGATTCTAATGGTAACTTGACCACTGACAGAGACAATATTGAGAAATGTTTCCTAACCTATTTCAGGACTATCTTTACTAGTCAGAAAACCCAAAACATTGATGATACTACTGCTACTGTTAAGGACAAGCTCACTATGACTATGATTGAACACCTAGAAGCCCCTTTTACTGAAGAAGAAGTTTTCCAAGCTTTTACTAATATGAAGGGCCTGGCTGCCCCTGGCCCTGATGGACTGCCAACCATCTTTTATCATACCCACTGGGATATTATTGGACATGACATCACTTATGAGGTTTTGTAGATCCTTAACCATCTAGAGGACCCTAGCCCGTATAACAACACTCACATCTGCCTAATTCCAAAAAACAAAAACCCTCAATACCCCAGTGATTTCAGACCTATCTCCCTTTGCAATGTCATTTTGAAAATTGTGCCAAAAGTTATTGCCAACAGACTAAAACCCATTCTAGCATAAATCATTAGTCCAAACCATAGTGCCTTTCTACTTGGAAGACTCATTTCTGATAATACTATCATAGCCTATGAGCTTTTTCATTACTTTCGTAAAACACCTCGGAAAAAGGGGTTCATTGGTTTGAAAACTTACATGGCTAAGGCCTATGATAAGGTTGAATGAGACTTTTTACAAGCTTCCTTATCTTCCATGGGATTCCCTAAACCCCTTATCAACACAATCATGAAATGTGTGACATCTGTTTCCTTTGCTATTATTATTAATGGGCAGCCATCAAAAACTTTTAAACCACAACGTGGCTTAAGACAAGGAGAGCCACTTTCCCCCTACCTCTTTCTCATTAGTGCAGATGTTCTCTCTAGCCTCATATCTAAAGCTCAAGAAAACAATCTCATCCAGGGTATTAAAATTGCAAAAGAAGCTCCTATGATATCCCACCTATTTTTTGCTGATGACAACCTTATATTCTGCAGAGCCACTGTAACGTCCTCTTTAATTATTTAATTATTCTATAGAGTTTAGAGTCCACTTTGATGATTTATGTGATTTTATACGATTATGTGATGTGTTGATATTTTATTTAAAGACTTATTTTATTATTTACTAGAATAAGATTTGAAAATAATATAAATATTGAGATGTGGGGCTGTTTTGGAATTTAGAAGAGTTTAGTGAAAATAGAGAAAATAAGATAAAGTGGATTGAGGAAAGATATAAGGAGGAAACTAGGTTTAGAAAAGTTTTTACGTGAAACTGCTTTTGGAGAAAAAGGGAGAAAACAAGAGAAGAGAGAACCAAGAGGGAGAGAGACCGCCGATCATCAATACTAAGGTAACCAAGATTAGGTGCAGTCGTGTGAGGCTTTCCTCGGTTGTGTCTAGGTGCTCTGATACGTAACGGGATGGGGAAAATGATGTTTTGTTTCTTTCATTCCTTTATGTATCGAATTTTGAACATGTTGTTGGATTTTAAGTTGAAGAATAATATTTTGTTGTTGAGGCCTTTGTGCCAAGATTTGTTGAAGATTGATTATATTTTGAAAAGAATTATTCCGCTGCAAATTTTATGAGATTAAATGTGGTTTAAATAAATAGTGTTATTTTCTATTTATGAGATTTTTGAAAAGAAGTGTAATGCTCCGTTTGTTGATTTACTCTGATATATTATATTTAATATTACGTTGTTGGGAGAACGGGGTGTTACAGTTGGTATCAGAGCAGGTCGGTCCGTCCGGCCAAGTAGTTGAGTCGTGTCAAGTCGTGTGACGGTTGAAATACTGTCTTATGTTGTCTTGATTGTTGTTGTGTTTTCTGACTAATGGTTATGTTTATTATGTGATCATGTTTGATTGACTAACTTTGATGTGGCTTATATGTTTTGTTTGAAGTTTCTATTTGGCTATGTTTGGTTTAAGATGTTTAGGCAATAATTGAATTCCTTTCTTGTGTGCTTTGAATTTCGAGGACGAAATTCTTTTAAGGGGGGTGGAGTTGTAACGTCCTCTTTAATTATTTAATTATTCTATATAGTTTAGAGTCCACTTTGATGATTTATGTGATTTTATACGATTATGTGATGTGTTGATATTTTATTTAAAGACTTATTTTATTATTTACTAGAATAAGATTTGAAAATAATATAAATATTGAGATGTGGGGCTGTTTTGGAATTTAGAAGAGTTTAGTGAAAATAGAGAAAATAAGATAAAGTGGATTGAGGAAAGATATAAGGAGGAAACTAGGTTTAGAAAAGTTTTTACGTGAAACTGCTTTTGGAGAAAAAGGGAGAAAACAAGAGAAGAGAGAACCAAGAGGGAGAGAGACCGCCGATCATCAATACTAAGGTAACCAAGATTAGGTGCAGTCGTGTGAGGCTTTCCTCGGTTGTGTCTAGGTGCTCTGATACGTAACGGGATGGGGAAAATGATGTTTTGTTTCTTTCATTCCTTTATGTATCGAATTTTGAACATGTTGTTGGATTTTAAGTTGAAGAATAATATTTTGTTGTTGAGGCCTTTGTGCCAAGATTTGTTGAAGATTGATTATATTTTGAAAAGAATTATTCCACTGCAAATTTTATGAGATTAAATGTGGTTTAAATAAATAGTGTTATTTTCTATTTATGAGATTTTTGAAAAGAAGTGTAATGCTCCGTTTGTTGATTTACTCTGATATATTATATTTAATATTACGTTGTTGGGAGAACGGGGTGTTACAGCCACCACTAAGGAGGCTCAAGTGATCAAGACTATTATTGACCAATATGAGTAGAAATATCAGTAATACCACTTAGGAGGATATTCTGCAAATTCTGAATATGAAGAAAGTGGAGAATTTCTCCAAATATTTGGGCATGCCTACACTCATAGGTAGATCCAAGAGACAAGTTTTTGATTTTATTCAGGAAAGAATCCTCAAAAAGTTGAAGGGATGGAAGGAGAAACATCTATCTTTTGCTAAAAGGGGAACTCTCATCAAAGCAGTGGCTCAGGCAATCCCCACTTACATTATGAGTGGCTTCCTTTTGCCAAAATTGTTTTGTAATAAACTGGAAAAACTCATATGTGATTTCTGGTGGGGTAGTACTACTGATAGAAAAAATATGCATTGGATTAGGTGGTCTAACCTATGTAAAGCAAAAAAAGAGGGAGGATTAGGCTTCAGGGATCTCAGAGCTTTCAATTTAGCTCTTTTAGCTAAACAAATATGGAGAATTCAGACCCACAATGAATCTTTAATGGCAAAAGTCCTATAAGCTAAATATTTCCCCACAACATCTCTCTAGAAGGCAAAAAAGAAAGCTGGGATCAACTATTCTTGGCATAGTCTATTGCATACCAAATGGATCATTCAGAAGGGTAGTTACTGGACTGTTGGGAATGGGAAGACTATTAAAATCTGGGAGGACCAATGGCTACCTGAACAAAATGGCTACAAAATATGGAGCAAAAAACCAAATAATAATAATTTACTTATGGTCAGTGACCTTATTGACTCCTCTAGTAATAGTTAGAATACCCCATTGCTACAACAACATTTTCTGCAGTTTGAAGCTCAACAGATTGCTCGTATCCCTTTAACTAATATTAACATGGAAGATGATATTGTCTGGAGTGGCACTAAGGATGGGAATTATTCGGTCAAATCTGGATACCATGCTATCAAATCCTGGGAAGACCTGGCTAGAACTAACAATAGCGGTCCCTCTAATACAAATGACACGGTATGGACAAACCTCTGGCACCTAAACATCCCCCCAAAGTACATTCACTTAATTTGGCGTATTCTAAACAATGGGTTACCAGTTAAAACAAACCTGGTCAAGAGAGGAATCAAGAGTGACTCTTTGTGTCCTAGATGCAACAGGAGTCCAGAGACTGTCTCCCACACCTTCATGGACTGTGACTGGTCCCAAAGGGTTTGGTTCGCCTCTTCGCTCAATATCAACTTCACTACATCAGCCTACAACAACTTCACTGATTGGCTGCATGAAAAATCTACAAAAGGGAAACCAGAAGAGTATGGAACTAGCCTCATCAATCATTTACGGTATATGGATAGCTAGGAATAATTTAATTTTCCAAATCAAAGACTTACCAATCCATGAAGTCATTTCCAGATCGGAACATGCAGTGTTTGGTTATCAATCTCAGAACAAAACGCTATTGGTCAAACCAACCCACTCTGGCTCTAGCTTAGATCGTCTCGACACCGGCTGGAAACCTCCGGCGGAAACAACCCTAAAACTCAACGTGGATGCTCACCTTCTCGGTTATGGCCGTTGGGGGTTAGGGTTTGTTCTCCAACGGAGTGTTGGACGGCCCGTCGTGGTGGCTACTAGGACGGTGGAGACTTCAAATGACCTTTGCATGGCGGAAGTTCTGGGTATACAAGTAGCTCTCGAATGGATTGAAAGTTCTGGCTGGAGCAACGTGGTGATTGAATCAGACGCGAAGGTGACAGTAGATAGTATCAACAAACAAAGATTACATAGAGGGTATCTGGGAAATGTGGGTATAAAGTGCCTAGAGAAGCTAAAACAACTTCATAGAATTTCTATTGTATGGGTTAGAAGAAAAGGGAATTGGGCTGCTCACGCCACAACTAAATGGGCCGAGTTTGAGCCAAATCACACCTGGTTTTGTAATTTCCCCACCCCTGTTTTTACTCATATCCAAAAAGATATGAGCCTCATTATTCCTTACTAAAGTTGTAGTCTTTTATTCAAAAAAAAAAAAAAACTCTCCAACCCAGCACCTCAAAATAATTATTAATTGGGTCTCAGCAATAACTCTATATCATTAAATTTTAACAATAATTTATATACTCATTCATAATTATATAATTTTAAAATATTGAAGTTATTTAATTATAAATTATAAAAAAACGAACATTTTTATTTTTAGACAACACTTTATGATCTTAAAGTTGTTCTTCTCTCATGCTAGATGTATCTTTGAAGAGGTACTGGAGCTCGACATCTCTCTCCTTCGTCTTCGTGTGCGTTTCCTTCATTTGCAACTCTTTTTCTTTCAACTTGTTAATCTCTAGCACACTACATGCCAATTTTTCTAAAGCCGAAGCTTTTAACTTTGCAGCATCTTCCATCACAGTTAGATCAACAATAGCAGAATGTGTTTCGTTTACTTTTGATTTTCCCTTTTCTTTTTACTGATTTTGTCCCAATTGGACGAACCACATTACTTTCAATTGGATTGTAATCATAACTTTCTGGCATGCACGGATTAGAAGAGGATGAGTATGCTCCGAGCAAAAGATGGTGGAGTATGATCTTTTTGTGCAAAGTTTGACATTGATTCTTGCTCTTTTTAATAATCAACGGCGGTGTTGGTTGGTGGTGATTGAAACATGGGAAATTGATGTGGAAATGGGGGTCTAGAAAATGAAAAATTATTAGTATTTTGGGTTTGAAAAGGATTTTGAAAATTTGATCTCATTGTATGAATCACATTATATAATTTAATATAATATGCTATTCACAGGAGGCATTCAAGATGAAAATATTTGTAATCTTAACATTAATCTGACATGTGAAGATAATGGCGAACAACTGGAAATACCTTCGAATTCAGGTATAAACAAATTTGTTTTACATTGTTTTAAATTTAACTTATATCTTAGATCTATATTCATATGAATAAGATTTTGTACCTTAAATTTACGAACACATTAGTTTGATTGGTATTTTTCATTTTTAGCAGACATTGAAAGTGAGGAGGATGTTGACTTATCTGATACATTGGGTCCAGGTATGGCGATATTTACCTTTTTTATAACATTTTATTTTCATTGCATATACAAAATTTTTATATAAATTTCTATATTGTTTACCTGTGAAGGAGTCCATGGTTCGGAATATCTTGATATTGGAGAACCTACATGTATCTGCCAAAAGTGTGGTGCTATAATGTGGTATGAAGAGCGAACAGCCAAGCATTGCAACACACGAATTCCAAAGTTCTCATTGTGTTGTCTAAATGGTAGGGTTGTCGTTGCTCCATATCCGCGCCTGCCGCAACCGTTGCATGATTTGTTTCACAAGAACGACAGGATGGGTAAATTCTTTTTAGATAATATCAGATCATTCAATAGCATGTTTTCTTTCACGTCTTTGGGAGGGAAGGTGAACAATGCAATGAATACTAGTAATGCACCTCCAACTTTTGTCATGAACGGCGAAAATTATCACCAAATTGGTAGTCTACTTCCTGTCAATGGACACGAGCCTAAGTTTGCACAGCTATATATATATATATATATATATATATATATATATATATATATATGATACAGACAATGAGATAACAAATAGAATGTCTGCAGTGAGGTTAGTTTATTTAATTATTTGTATTAGTACATACGATAAATCTCTGATATTAAATATGTGATGCTTAACTATGTTATGGTTTGACGATACAGCATGGATGATGTAAACCACGAGTTAAAAGCAACCATTGTCAAGACTATAAGGAAGACACTTGATGATTACAATCCATATGTGCAAACATATCGAACGATTCGAGACAAAATAATGCAAAATTCGGTCCTTCCAGAAGTGAGGCTTAGAATTTTGGGGAAGAGAAATCGTGACGGTCGTCGTTACAATTTACCAACAGCGTCTGAAGTTGCAGCTTTAATTGTGGGTGATTTCGATGCTGCAGATTTTGATAGAGATGTCATTGTTGAAACACAGTCTGGACTACTGCAACGAATTTCGGTTTTCGAACCTTCATATTTGCCTTTGCAATATCAACTTCTATTTCCAAGGGGTGAAGATGGATTCCGAAAAGACATTCTATTCAATGAACAGCGCAGCCATAATTCGACAAAAAGGGAATTCATATCTCAGAAAGAGTGGGTTGCTTACAGAATCCAGCATAGATCTACTGATGAATCAACCATACTCTTCTCAAGGAGGTTATTGCAACAATTCTTGGTAGATACATTTAGCACTATTGAGGCATCACGTCTGCAATATATAAGACTTCACCAAAAAGAATTGAGAGCATCAATGTATAAGGGATTGTCTGAAGCAGTTTTGAGAGGGGACACCAACCCAACTGCATCCGGGAAGAGGATTGTTGTACCCTCAACCTTTGTTGGTGGTGCAAGATATATGATACAAAATTACCAAGACGCCATGGCAATATGCGGATGGGCAGGATATCCTAATTTATTCATCACTTTCACATGTAATCATAAATGGCCGGAACTGGTTGATTTTTTGAAGAGGTATCGTTTGAAGCCAGAAGATAGACCAGACTTGGTGAGTCGGTTGTTTAAGATTAAACTTAATGACTTGTTGAAGGAGATAAAGAGGGGTGATGTGTTTGGCAAAGTAAAATCAGGTAAACATTATTCATATCTAATTAAATTATGTCAAACTGTTTACGTTATAAAGAATTATTGTAAATTATATGTTGTTTGATTAACTAGGCATGATGGTATATATTTGGCTGCAGTTATTTATACTATTGAGTTCCAAAAACGTGGGCTTCCACATGCACATATTTTGGTTTTCCTTCAACCAGGTCATCGTTACATCAATGGCAAAGAGATTGATAAAATTATATCTGTCGAGATTCCTGATAAAAACAAAGACCGCAGATTATTTGATATTGTGTCTGCACTTATGATTCATGGTCCATGTGGTCCTCAAAATTATCAATCTCCTTGCATGGACAGAGGCAGGTGCACAAAACACTTTCCAAAAAAAATTGTGGAGCAAACAATATTTGATGATGAAGGGTATCTTGTTTATAAAAGGAGAGACAATGGTGTCTACATTGAGAAGGGGAAGTCTTATGTAGACAATAGATATGTTGTCCCATATAATAAACATTTATTGTTGCGTTACAATGCTCATATAAACGTGGAGTGGTGCAATCAGACAAGGTCCATAAAATATCTACTCAAATATGTCAACAAGGGCCACGATCGTGTCACAGTTACTTTCTACAACAATGTAAATGAACGAAATCAGTATGTTTGTGTTGATGAGATAAAGTTATATTATGATTGTAGATATTTATCTGCATGTGAGGCCGCTTGGCGGATATTTTCATTTGACATCAATTACAGAGAGCCGTCTGTTGAGCGACTGACTTTTCATTTAGAAAATGAACAAAGTGTGATATACAATGATGATGATGATCTGGAAGAAGTAGTTAATAACCCAATTATCCATTGCACTAAATTTTTAGCATGGTTCAATGCAAACAAAATATATCCAGATGCTAAAAATTTAACATATAGTCAATTTCCAACAAAGTTTGTGTGGAAAGTAAAGAAGCACATGTGGTCACCGCGCAAACGAGGATATTCAATCGGAAGGATTAATTTTGTTCCACCTGGATGTGGTGAGTTGTTTTACCTAAGAACTCTGTTGAATTATGTCAAAGGTCCAACATCATTTGAAGATATTACAACTGTTGGAGGTGACGTAAAGAATACATTTAAGGACGCATGTTATGCTAGGGGTTTGCTAGAAGATGACAGGGAGTTCATTGATGGCATAGTTGAGGCAAGCAATTGGGGCACAGGAACGTTTTTGCGTCATTTGTTTGTGACTATTGGTTTCGAAGTAAATTTCTAGGCCGAACATCGTTTGGGACAGCACATGGGAATGTTTGAGTGAGGATATTTTGAAGGTGGGAAAAACACAAGAAGGGGGGGTTGAATTGTGTTTTCAAAAACGTTTCTTTCTCACGAAAATAAGCAACTGTTCTCAGGATCAGAGTCTGAAAAGTTCAGAGTCTGATAGAGTTCAGAGTTTTAGTGCAGCGGATAGAGAGTAAGAAAGCAGAAAACAGAAGAAGAACACAAGCAATTTATACAGGTTCCTTCCACAATCCAGAAGTAGTCATGTCCCCCTTGCACTTCCAAGGAGAGTTCCACTAAAATGTAATATCAAATTACAAGTTGCTCAAACACACAAGTAAGAGACTTCCTTTGCTCAATCACACAAGAAAGAGACTACAATGCTCAAGGACAACTCCAAGAGACTTCTAAACAATTACAGAGAATTGAAAAGAGTTTTGAATACTTGATATACAGTCAGAGGTATTCACAAAACAAAACGAACAGAACAAACTCTGTTTTTCTTAGACACTTAGAAATTCTAAAATATGAACTTTTGTAAGAATTATCTAAGTTGTTGATGAGCAATGTTTGCGACTTTGAATATGAAAAATAGCCTTGTTCGCGTATGTGTAAGTATGTCGCAATTCTTCAAGTCTTCATCTCTATTTATAGAGGATTTGAGAGACGTTGGGAACTAGCCAGCTCATCAATCTGTCTTGACCGAAGCTTTAATTTATCACCATTGATCTTTTGCCTGATTTGAAGATTGTCCTTATGAAAACAATTTCAAATTCATTCCAATAACAAAAGGAACAATGTCTGCGATTGTTGCTGTTATTCTTGTCTTGTATAGGAGACACAATGCAGAGATGGTGGTTGCAGAGACATGCGCAGACTTAGTGGTTGTACATTTCGTACACTGTACTTTGTCAACGCTCTTCAGCCTCTGAAGAAATTGGCTTCTGATGAACTTGCTTCTGGAGAACTGGCTTCTGATGACGTCATCTTCAGGAGCGCTTTCTTCAGACGCACTATGCTTCTGACTTTCCAGGAGCGCTTTCAATCAGATGCTCTTCAAGCTTCAATCTAAAAATTCTTTGCTCTTTAATTCATTCAGTCAGAACCTCTTGTAAATAACTCTTTGATAATGGTCCTGCACACTTGAATAAACTTTTAGCATATCCAATAGATAATTTTTAATACCTTGTTATCATCAAAACTTAAGTGGTATATTTGTGAAACACCCTTTGTTCCAACAATCTCCCCCTTTTTGATGATGACAAGCATAAGTATTTAAAAAGATCAATTGTTGTTAACTTAATTAACAAGTTGACTTTTAGGGGTTCTGAGGTTTGTAAGCTCTGACTCCCCCTGAGTCTGATATTCTTTAAGGTGAGGTTTGTAAGCTCCCCCTAAGTCCTATCCAAGTTAATTAAATTCATTTTATAATCAACAATTATTTCGTAATACTCAGATGAAATAAGATAAGATTTTCAAATAAAATAAAATCTGTTAGAATTTTTATTTTATTCTTGGGCTCAGATTCTTTGTTAAATGTTTCTATTACTCTCCCTTTTGTCAGCAATCAAAAAGAACAAAAAGAATAGAAGTAAATTCAAAGAAATAGAAATTGAAATTGCAACTGAAGACGTTGATATATAGAAAAGATAGTCAAAAACATACAAAGATAAGTTCAGAAGCAAGAAATTAAAACATATAACAAAAGAAATATGGTGTGCAATCTAAGGGTTGGGTTGAGGTTGTTGCTGCTGAATAAGAGCCATTAAGCGCTGAATATCTTCAGATTGCTTCTTAACAGTTTCTTCAAGAGCCAGCTGCCTCTGAAGAAGATATTCCTCCCTAGCCTTAGATTCCTCTTGTTGCCTCAGCACCTTTTGCTTCAGCATCTTGAACACCTTTGATTCTCTTGTAACATATTCTGACTCAACATAGAAAGGAGCATTGGTCAGGTACAAAAGCTTGCTTGGAGGTTGCTGAGAAGAGTGCAGATTCTGCATATGACGCTTCATTGCATGAGCTTGTATGCGACAACACTTCTTGGCAACAGCATTGATTAAGTCAAAAGCTCTGTTCTTGACAGAAGACCACTTATCCTGATATGCCAATGGTAGAAAAGGAGTTTTTCTAAGAAGTACTAGATTCTGCATTTCCTCATTAATTTCTACCAGTTGATCTTCAAGATATTCAGATTCCAGTATGTTTATGGGTGGTTGGTCAAGGGTCTGAATTTGTGAAGAAGATGAGGGTTGGTCAGAATCACAAGGTTTCAGGTTTTGTGTTGGTTCAGAATTTGAAACAGACACAGAGGGTTCAGACTTTATCACTTGGACAGATTCTTTATAGCCACTGTCTCCGTAACAGATTCTGGAATAGCCTTATCTTGAGTTTTGGTTGATATTGATTGAGGGGGTTTTTCAGCTGCCTTATGTTTTTGGTATTCAGGAAGTTCTCCTGAATAATGACATTCTAGATTAGAAATGACATGTTGTTCAGAGGGTTGGTTATGTGGTGAAGATGTTGTTTGTTGTTGTTGTTTGTTGGTTGGTGAGTCTGAGAGAGATTGATCAGCAGTTGATGGCTCTTCAGTAACTGCATGCTCTTCAGTAGCAGCTGTTGAACCAACAACTTTTGAACTATCTCTGGTTGGAG
Organism: Medicago lupulina; assembly: GCA_958299785.1. Taxonomy (NCBI): domain Eukaryota; kingdom Viridiplantae; phylum Streptophyta; class Magnoliopsida; order Fabales; family Fabaceae; genus Medicago; species Medicago lupulina. The sequence continues at coordinate 67,318,238 of OY283139.1, forward strand.
ATTGATTTGAGATTGATGAAGATGGAATGGGTTGTCCTGCTGGTATCATGTTAAGAGGTTTGATAATAGGGGGGTGAAATGGATGATCAATAGGAAGTCTATTGCAAATATTAATCTTTTTCTGAGAGAGCTCCCCTATACTCTTGAGTATTTCAGGATACACAGGTTTGAATGGTTTGGACTTGGGAGATAGTTTTGGTTTAGATGCAGTTTTGGATTTTGGAGTTTGTTTGGATTTTGGTGAGGGTTTGGTCAATTTGTATTTCTGACTTAGAGGAATGTTGTCTAAGTCAGAGTCTGTTGATGATGAAGGTGAGGTAATAGCTTGGGGGTCTGGAATCTGATCTACCTTTGCAGATTGAGTAGCTTCTGAGACAGTAGCCTCTGAAGCAGCAGCTTCTGAAGTGACAGCTTCTGAAACAGCCACCTTTGGAACAGATCCTGAAGCATCAGCTTCTGATGTTCCTAGTGTCTCTTTCAGAGCTTCCTTAGCTCCCTTCATAGCTTCTTCTTCTACCTTCCTTGCAAGTGTCTGAACCTCAATGATCTGTTCAATGATGGGTTGATCACAGTGTTCAAGACCTATTGCTTTCAGTTGCTTATCCCTATCCAATCTATACTGAGCTGCCAACCTTTTCTTCTCATTCTTCAGATTCTCAGAATATTCTTGACATCTCTTTTCCAACTCAGGAGTCATTATGAACATGGGACTCTCAATCACTTCTCCAGCTTGCCTTTTTGGAGGCCTTTCTATACCAGCAGCTTCTTCAGCTTCAATTTCTTCTAGAGCTAATCTGGCTGCTTCCATGGTGATTGTAGAATCACCTTTTCCCCTTTTTCTCTTAGGAGCAGCCACTCTGCCATAGTTTGTTGCTTCAGACTTGGCAGTTTTTTGCTTTCTGGCCAAAGCAACTTCAGCTTGCTGAGAGGCATCTTCAGATTCCTTGGCAAAAGCAGCTAGGTAGCCAGTCAAAGCTTCAGGATTATCTTCCTTTAAAATTGAAGGAAAGTCCTTCAAGGATTTTGATGGAGCTGAAGATTCTTTCAGATCCTTATCACTGAAAATGACCTGCTTGATGATCTTCATATTAAACAGGGTTTTGCCACTTATCATCCTACCAGTAGCAATTCCCAGAACTCTGTCAGACACAAGATTAAACTTGTCTAGAGTCTTCAGCACTCCTCCTTGAAAGAAGATTTCAGACAGCAGTCTTCCACAGGGAACTTGCTTCCTCTTTCCTTTTGTTCCTTCTTTAACAGCCCAGCACAGGTGATGCATAATATATCTTGGAAGATTAATGGCTTGAAACGCAGCCAAGAAGTACAACGCCAGTTTGTGGTCCAGACTGGGTTGATCAGCACCTCCTCCCTTCTGAAAGAAGCATTCATTAACCATCTTCAGAAGTATCCTGTACTTGATATCCATATCCACCAACTTGGTTGCTGGATTTCCTTTTAAAAGTAGGTTGGTGTAGCTTTCCAACAAGGCATCCTTCTTACTAACATTCCATAGGAATCTTCCTTCAGGAGCCATTCTACAGGCTTTAGCAATCACTCCTTCTGTGATAGATACTGGAATACCCATCACTGCAGACTTGATCTCTAGACCTCTGAAAGGTTCAAGACCCATTTCTTCTCTTGATTTACCTTTCAGACTAGGATCTCTTGAAACGGCCTAATTTTCTTGTGACTTGGCAGATTCCACATCACATACTTCAGCCCTTATCCAGAATTCCTTTACCAGATTCACATAGGTTGGTCCGTTCAACATTTGAAAATAATCAAACATCTTATGAGCAGAAATCAGTGCTTCCATATCTACCTCGTTTCTTTTTAAAGATGCGAAGTCCACTGGTGATTCAATCTGAACATCCAATGAATCTATTGGAATCGACATCGTTAAAGGTTTGATGGAGTAGTTTGATTTAGTGGCGTGTTGCATGCTTGAACCACTTGTTGAAGTAGCCATCAGAAGTTGTAGAGAGTAGAGGGTTCAAGGTTTCTAGTGTGAGAGAAGAGAGAAAATCTGAACTTTTTAAAGTAACTGCTTAAAGACTTGAAGGTGTAGGAAAGTGAGTGAGTAGTGTGTGCTTGGTATTTATAGTGATTTCTGAAAACAACTTTTTCACATATCAGAGGAGACAACCAGACACAAACATTAATGACGTACAGGGGCCCAAGAATATTTGTTAAAGAGAATAACCATCATTGCCCTAAAAGAGTTGTTTCCCAATGCAGATAGACCATGTCAGAAGTCTACAAAAGTAACTTTAACATTTTCCACTTCAAAGTACTATCAGAGTCAAAAAGATTCCTTCTCAGAGTCTGAAGATTTTTCAAAGGCTGAGTCTCTTCAAATTCTCCATGGAGAGTCTGATACTCAATCAGCTTCTGATAATTTTCAGAGTCTGGTTTTCATTCAGAGGCAAGAATTACTCAGAGACAAAATGCATGTTCAAATTTTTCTTTATAAAATTGAATCTTTCAACAGTTAGGGATTTAGTAAAGATATCAGCCCATTGATGATCAGTATCAATGAATTGAATATCTAAAACTCCCTTTTGAACATAGTCTCTAATAAAATGATGTTTAATTTCAATATGCTTGGCTCTTGAATGAAGAATAGGATTTTTAGACAAACAAATAGCAACTGTGTTATCACAGTAAATTGGAATACAGTTTTCAGTTATTTGATAGTCTTCTAACTGATGTTTCATCTAGAGCAGTTGTGTACAGCAACTAGCAGCTGAGATGTATTCTGCTTCTGTTGTTGACAAAGCAATAGTTGCTTGTCTCTTACTGGCCCAAGATATCAGATTCTCACCAAGAAATTGACAATTTCCACTGGTTGATTTTCTTTCAATCCTATCACCAGCATAGTCAGCATCGCAGAATCCAACTAGCTTATAATCTGAAGATTTCTTATACAGAAGTCCAAGATTAGTTGGTCCTTTCAGATATCTAAAGATTCTTTTAACAGCAGTTAAGTGAGATTCTCTAGGATCTGATTGAAACCTTGCACACAAGCATACACTGAACAAGATATCAGGTTTGGATGCAGTGAGATACAACAGAGAACCAATCATACCTCGATACAGCTTCTGGTCAACTTTAGATCCTTGATCTTCTTTACTTAGAGTACAGGTAGGATGCATTGGAGTGTTCATCTCTTTACAGTCTTCAAGCTTAAACTTTTTCAGAAGTTCCTTGGTATATTTGGACTGATGAATATACACTCCTTCTTTGCATTGGTTGATCTGAATTCCTAGAAAGAACTTCAGTTCTCCCATCATGCTCATTTCAAATTCCTTCTGCATCATCTTAGAAAATTCTTTGCAAAGAGATCTATTAGTTGAACCAAAAATGATATCATCAACATAAATTTGTACAATCAGAATGTCTTTCTCAAGTGTCTTCTTGAAGAGTGTTGTGTCAATCTGTCCTCTTTTAAAATCATTTTTAAGTAAGAAACTGCTTAGTCTGTCATACCAGGCTCTAGGAGCTTGTTTCAGACCATACAAAGATTTCTTTAGCTTATAAACGTGGTCAGGATGTTTTAAATCCTCAAAACCAGGTGATTGTTTCACAAACACTTCTTCAGAGATGACTCCATTGAGAAATGCACTTTTAACGTCCATTTGATACAGAGTTATGTTGTGATTTACTGCGTAGGAAAGAAGTAACCTGATTGCTTCCAATCTTGCAACTGGAGCAAAAGTTTCAGTATAATCAATGCCTTCTTGTTGGCTGTATCCTTGAGCAACAAGTCTGGCTTTGTTTCTGATTACTTCTCCCTGTTCATCTAGCTTGTTCCTAAACACCCATTTGGTTCCAATAATGTTTTTGTGTTCAGGCTTAGGTACAAGATCCCATACATCATTTCTTTCGAATTGATTGAGTTCATCTTGCATTGCTAAGATCCATCCATCATCAGCTAGTGCTTCATCAACTGTTGTAGGTTCTATCATGGACACCAATCCCAGGGCAGACTCTTCAGGTCTGAAATGAGATCTAGTTCTTCTGGGACTTTCTTTGTTGCCAATGATTTGATCCTCAGGATGAGAAGACTTGTATTTAAATGAGTTTCTGGACTGGATAACTTGCTGTGAATCATCTTGAGCTTCTTCAGAAGCTTCTACAATTGGGACATTAGGAGCTGTCACAGCTTCTGAAGTATCATTCAACTCTGAAGTCTGATCAGGTTCTGAATAATCATCAGACTCTTCTGAACCTGCAATACTTTCATTCTGCTCTGGGATTTTACTTCCAGGCTCTTTGTCATCAAATTTGACATGCATAGACTCTTCAACACAAAGTGTCTCTAAGTTATACAGTCTGTATGCCTTAGACCTCTCAGAGTAACCTAGAAAGATTCCCTTTTGTACCTTTGCATCAAATTTCTTCAGATAGACTTTGTTGTTTAAGATGTAACATGTACATCCAAACTGATGAAAATAAGAAATGTTAGGTTTCCTGCCTTTAAAGAGTTCATATGTTGTTTTATTCAGTATGGGTCTGATATAGATCCTGTTCTGAACATAACATGCTGTGTTTACTGCTTCTGCCCAAAAATGTTTTGCCAGATTGTTCTCGTGAATCATAGTTCTTGCCATTTCTTGTAGAGTCCTATCCTTTCTCTCTACAACCCCATTTTGTTGCGGAGTTCTAGGAGAAGAGAATTCATGGATAATTCCAAATTTTTCACAAAATATTTCAAATGGCTCATTTTCAAATTCTCCCCCATGATCACTCCTGACTTTTAAAATTTTCAGTTCTTTTTCAAATTGGACTTGAATGCAGAATTTGGTAAATACATCATATGAGTCATCTTTAGATTTAAGAAACTTAACCCAACTCCATCTACTGTAATCATCAACTATAACCAATCCATATTTACTTCCATATAGGGATGCAGTACTAACTGGTCCAAATAAATCAATATGGAGTAATTCCAAGGGTCTGGAGGTAGAGACAATGTCTTTTGATTTGAAAAAAGTTTTAACAATTTTTCCCTTCTGACATGCACCACATAGTGCATCTGAATGATAATCAATGTCTGGTAAGCCTCTAACAAGTTGTAACTTGCTAAGTTTAGAGATTAACCTCCAGTTAGCATGTCCCAACCTTCTGTGCCACAGCCATTTCTTATCACCCATTGATAGAAGGCAAAATACCTTCTGATCAGTCAGTTTTGAAAAATTAATCTTGTAACCATTGTTCTTTCTCTTTCCCTTAAAAACTACAGATTGATCATCTTTGTTGATCACTGTGCAGTTGTTCTTATTAAACAAGACGTCATAACCATTATCACAAAATTGACTTATGCTAAGTAGATTATGCCTTAGTCCATCTACAAACCACACATTATTGATTGAGACTGAGGAATTACCAATTGTTCCAATACCAATGATTTTGCCAGTTTGGTTTCCTCCAAATCCCACAGTTCCTCCCTCTTTCATGGTCAGGGTTAGGAACATAGACTTTTCTCCCGTCATATGTCGCGAGCAGCCACTGTCCAGATACCAGGACTTCTGCTTTTCGTTTCCTTTTAGACATACCTGCAACATCAACAATTTCTGTCTTAGGTACCCATATCTTCATGGGTCCTCTTGGGTTAGTCCTAGGAGTTCTGAGTCTCATTTGTGTTTTCTGTCTGAAATTGTCTTGTTCTTTCTTCTTCCAGACTTTAGGTTCAGAACCTTTAGTCTTAGAGTGTGACTTAACACAAACAGCTTCCTTCCTCTGAAATCTAGGCTTTTGAGTTTCAGACTCTGTTTTCTTCAGAACCAGTTTATTAGTTCTGATCTCTTCAGAATCTGTAACGTTGGAGCTTTTGATTTAGAGTCATTCGTTACCTTTGTCTTTTGATTCTCAGATTTTGACTTAGTCATTACCTTTGAATTTAAAGAATTAGGTTCTGAATGAGAAGTTTTTCCAGACACAGACACAAAGTGAGTTTTCAGTCCTTCCTTGATGTTATCAGAACAAGGTTTCAGAATTACTTCACTAGAGTTTCCTCCAGTGAAACCAATTCCCTTTTTGTTGTTCTGATTTATGCTATAAATCATAGATGCAACTTTGGTTCTATCAATTCCTGTGTTAATAAACTCTTGAAGAGCAGCATCCTGCTCAGATAAAGGTTTATTATCACCTTTCTTAGTCATTGTTTTTAAATCATTATTTTCTTGTTGTAAAGCATCCATTTCCATCTTAGTTGATTCATGGAGTTTTAGCAGCTTAATGTATCGTTGCTTAACTCTCCTCAACTCAGTGGATTGGTTTTCATAATGACCAAGAAGTTCCTTGAGAGAATCAATCAATTCAGATCTAGTGAGTTTAGAATATACCTCTGTTTCAGTTTCAGAGTCTCTACCAAAGCCAGAGCTATTTTTGCTTCATCTTCAGCATCATCTTTGTCAGACTCAGACTCATTATCCAGATCTTCCCAAGTTGCCATCAAACTCTTCTTGATTTGCTTCTTGAATTTGTTAGATTTGAAGATTTGCTTCTTTGATTTTTCTTTGGATTTTTCTTTCTGTAGGTCTGGACATTCAGCAATGAAGTGTCCAATCTTCTTGTAGTTAAAGCAACCTTTCTGATCTTCTTTTCTAGAGCTTTTGTGACTACTGCCTCTGCTCATGAACTTCTTGTTCTTCTTAGCAAGATATTGTAGTCTGTTGGTGAGCATCACCATCTCCTGAACAATCTCAGGGTCTTCATCAGAATCTTCAGATGTAGGTTCTTCTTCAGACTCTAATGCCTTCAGAGCCTTACTAGACTTGCCTCTAGATTTCAGTGCAATGGACTTAGGCTTCTTGACAGGTTCATGCTCATTAAGACCTATCTCATGACACTTTAAAGAGCTTATAAGATCTTCAACACTCAAGGTGTTTAAATCTTTAGCTTCTTCAATGGCTGTCACTTTTGGTCTCCACTTTGCAGGTAAACTTCTTAGAATCTTGTTCACATGATCAGACGCTACATAGCTTTTCTTCAGAATCTGAAGTCCAGAAACAAGAGTCTGAAACCTTGAGTACATGGTCTCAATGTTTTCATCCTCCTTCATTCTGAACAACTCGTACTGATGAACAAGCATAGTAGCCTTAGCTTCTCTGACTTTCTTGTTACCCTCATAAAGTGAGCACAATGAGGTGAACATAGCCTTTGATGTTGATTTGTCACTCATCTTTAAGTACTCTTTATGAGGCAAGGCAGCCACAAGAATGTCTCCGATCGTATGGTTGGTCAAGGGTCTGAATTTGTGAAGAAGATGAGGGTTGGTCAGAATCACAAGGTTTCAGGTTTTGTGTTGGTTCAGAATTTGAAACAGACACAGAGGGTTCAGACTTTATCACTTGGACAGATTCTTTATAGCCACTGTCTCCGTAACAGATTCTGGAATAGCCTTATCTTGAGTTTTGGTTGATATTGATTGAGGGGGTTTTTCAGCTGCCTTATGTTTTTGGTATTCAGGAAGTTCTCCTGAATAATGACATTCTAGATTAGAAATGACATGTTGTTCAGAGGGTTGGTTATGTGGTGAAGATGTTGTTTGTTGTTGTTGTTTGTTGGTTGGTGAGTCTGAGAGAGATTGATCAGCAGTTGATGGCTCTTCAGTAACTGCATGCTCTTCAGTAGCAGCTGTTGAACCAACAACTTTTGAACTATCTCTGGTTGGAGATTGATTTGAGATTGATGAAGATGGAATGGGTTGTCCTGCTGGTATCATGTTAAGAGGTTTGATAATAGGGGGGTGAAATGGATGATCAATAGGAAGTCTATTGCAAATATTAATCTTTTTCTGAGAGAGCTCCCCTATACTCTTGAGTATTTCAGGATACACAGGTTTGAATGGTTTGGACTTGGGAGATAGTTTTGGTTTAGATGCAGTTTTGGATTTTGGAGTTTGTTTGGATTTTGGTGAGGGTTTGGTCAATTTGTATTTCTGACTTAGAGGAATGTTGTCTAAGTCAGAGTCTGTTGATGATGAAGGTGAGGTAATAGCTTGGGGGTCTGGAATCTGATCTACCTTTGCAGATTGAGTAGCTTCTGAGACAGTAGCCTCTGAAGCAGCAGCTTCTGAAGTGACAGCTTCTGAAACAGCCACCTTTGGAACAGATCCTGAAGCATCAGCTTCTGATGTTCCTAGTGTCTCTTTCAGAGCTTCCTTAGCTCCCTTCATAGCTTCTTCTTCTACCTTCCTTGCAAGTGTCTGAACCTCAATGATCTGTTCAATGATGGGTTGATCACAGTGTTCAAGACCTATTGCTTTCAGTTGCTTATCCCTATCCAATCTATACTGAGCTGCCAACCTTTTCTTCTCATTCTTCAGATTCTCAGAATATTCTTGACATCTCTTTTCCAACTCAGGAGTCATTATGAACATGGGACTCTCAATCACTTCTCCAGCTTGCCTTTTTGGAGGCCTTTCTATACCAGCAGCTTCTTCAGCTTCAATTTCTTCTAGAGCTAATCTGGCTGCTTCCATGGTGATTGTAGAATCACCTTTTCCCCTTTTTCTCTTAGGAGCAGCCACTCTGCCATAGTTTGTTGCTTCAGACTTGGCAGTTTTTTGCTTTCTGGCCAAAGCAACTTCAGCTTGCTGAGAGGCATCTTCAGATTCCTTGGCAAAAGCAGCTAGGTAGCCAGTCAAAGCTTCAGGATTATCTTCCTTTAAAATTGAAGGAAAGTCCTTCAAGGATTTTGATGGAGCTGAAGATTCTTTCAGATCCTTATCACTGAAAATGACCTGCTTGATGATCTTCATATTAAACAGGGTTTTGCCACTTATCATCCTACCAGTAGCAATTCCCAGAACTCTGTCAGACACAAGATTAAACTTGTCTAGAGTCTTCAGCACTCCTCCTTGAAAGAAGATTTCAGACAGCAGTCTTCCACAGGGAACTTGCTTCCTCTTTCCTTTTGTTCCTTCTTTAACAGCCCAGCACAGGTGATGCATAATATATCTTGGAAGATTAATGGCTTGAAACGCAGCCAAGAAGTACAACGCCAGTTTGTGGTCCAGACTGGGTTGATCAGCACCTCCTCCCTTCTGAAAGAAGCATTCATTAACCATCTTCAGAAGTATCCTGTACTTGATATCCATATCCACCAACTTGGTTGCTGGATTTCCTTTTAAAAGTAGGTTGGTGTAGCTTTCCAACAAGGCATCCTTCTTACTAACATTCCATAGGAATCTTCCTTCAGGAGCCATTCTACAGGCTTTAGCAATCACTCCTTCTGTGATAGATACTGGAATACCCATCACTGCAGACTTGATCTCTAGACCTCTGAAAGGTTCAAGACCCATTTCTTCTCTTGATTTACCTTTCAGACTAGGATCTCTTGAAACGGCCTAATTTTCTTGTGACTTGGCAGATTCCACATCACATACTTCAGCCCTTATCCAGAATTCCTTTACCAGATTCACATAGGTTGGTCCGTTCAACATTTGAAAATAATCAAACATCTTATGAGCAGAAATCAGTGCTTCCATATCTACCTCGTTTCTTTTTAAAGATGCGAAGTCCACTGGTGATTCAATCTGAACATCCAATGAATCTATTGGAATCGACATCGTTAAAGGTTTGATGGAGTAGTTTGATTTAGTGGCGTGTTGCATGCTTGAACCACTTGTTGAAGTAGCCATCAGAAGTTGTAGAGAGTAGAGGGTTCAAGGTTTCTAGTGTGAGAGAAGAGAGAAAATCTGAACTTTTTAAAGTAACTGCTTAAAGACTTGAAGGTGTAGGAAAGTGAGTGAGTAGTGTGTGCTTGGTATTTATAGTGATTTCTGAAAACAACTTTTTCACATATCAGAGGAGACAACCAGACACAAACATTAATGACGTACAGGGGCCCAAGAATATTTGTTAAAGAGAATAACCATCATTGCCCTAAAAGAGTTGTTTCCCAATGCAGATAGACCATGTCAGAAGTCTACAAAAGTAACTTTAACATTTTCCACTTCAAAGTACTATCAGAGTCAAAAAGATTCCTTCTCAGAGTCTGAAGATTTTTCAAAGGCTGAGTCTCTTCAAATTCTCCATGGAGAGTCTGATACTCAATCAGCTTCTGATAATTTTCAGAGTCTGGTTTTCATTCAGAGGCAAGAATTACTCAGAGACAAAATGCATGTTCAAATTTTTCTTTATAAAATTGAATCTTTCAACAGTTAGGGATTTAGTAAAGATATCAGCCCATTGATGATCAGTATCAATGAATTGAATATCTAAAACTCCCTTTTGAACATAGTCTCTAATAAAATGATGTTTAATTTCAATATGCTTGGCTCTTGAATGAAGAATAGGATTTTTAGACAAACAAATAGCAACTGTGTTATCACAGTAAATTGGAATACAGTTTTCAGTTATTTGATAGTCTTCTAACTGATGTTTCATCTAGAGCAGTTGTGTACAGCAACTAGCAGCTGAGATGTATTCTGCTTCTGTTGTTGACAAAGCAATAGTTGCTTGTCTCTTACTGGCCCAAGATATCAGATTCTCACCAAGAAATTGACAATTTCCACTGGTTGATTTTCTTTCAATCCTATCACCAGCATAGTCAGCATCGCAGAATCCAACTAGCTTATAATCTGAAGATTTCTTATACAGAAGTCCAAGATTAGTTGGTCCTTTCAGATATCTAAAGATTCTTTTAACAGCAGTTAAGTGAGATTCTCTAGGATCTGATTGAAACCTTGCACACAAGCATACACTGAACAAGATATCAGGTTTGGATGCAGTGAGATACAACAGAGAACCAATCATACCTCGATACAGCTTCTGGTCAACTTTAGATCCTTGATCTTCTTTACTTAGAGTACAGGTAGGATGCATTGGAGTGTTCATCTCTTTACAGTCTTCAAGCTTAAACTTTTTCAGAAGTTCCTTGGTATATTTGGACTGATGAATATACACTCCTTCTTTGCATTGGTTGATCTGAATTCCTAGAAAGAACTTCAGTTCTCCCATCATGCTCATTTCAAATTCCTTCTGCATCATCTTAGAAAATTCTTTGCAAAGAGATCTATTAGTTGAACCAAAAATGATATCATCAACATAAATTTGTACAATCAGAATGTCTTTCTCAAGTGTCTTCTTGAAGAGTGTTGTGTCAATCTGTCCTCTTTTAAAATCATTTTTAAGTAAGAAACTGCTTAGTCTGTCATACCAGGCTCTAGGAGCTTGTTTCAGACCATACAAAGATTTCTTTAGCTTATAAACGTGGTCAGGATGTTTTAAATCCTCAAAACCAGGTGATTGTTTCACAAACACTTCTTCAGAGATGACTCCATTGAGAAATGCACTTTTAACGTCCATTTGATACAGAGTTATGTTGTGATTTACTGCGTAGGAAAGAAGTAACCTGATTGCTTCCAATCTTGCAACTGGAGCAAAAGTTTCAGTATAATCAATGCCTTCTTGTTGGCTGTATCCTTGAGCAACAAGTCTGGCTTTGTTTCTGATTACTTCTCCCTGTTCATCTAGCTTGTTCCTAAACACCCATTTGGTTCCAATAATGTTTTTGTGTTCAGGCTTAGGTACAAGATCCCATACATCATTTCTTTCGAATTGATTGAGTTCATCTTGCATTGCTAAGATCCATCCATCATCAGCTAGTGCTTCATCAACTGTTGTAGGTTCTATCATGGACACCAATCCCAGGGCAGACTCTTCAGGTCTGAAATGAGATCTAGTTCTTCTGGGACTTTCTTTGTTGCCAATGATTTGATCCTCAGGATGAGAAGACTTGTATTTAAATGAGTTTCTGGACTGGATAACTTGCTGTGAATCATCTTGAGCTTCTTCAGAAGCTTCTACAATTGGGACATTAGGAGCTGTCACAGCTTCTGAAGTATCATTCAACTCTGAAGTCTGATCAGGTTCTGAATAATCATCAGACTCTTCTGAACCTGCAATACTTTCATTCTGCTCTGGGATTTTACTTCCAGGCTCTTTGTCATCAAATTTGACATGCATAGACTCTTCAACACAAAGTGTCTCTAAGTTATACAGTCTGTATGCCTTAGACCTCTCAGAGTAACCTAGAAAGATTCCCTTTTGTACCTTTGCATCAAATTTCTTCAGATAGACTTTGTTGTTTAAGATGTAACATGTACATCCAAACTGATGAAAATAAGAAATGTTAGGTTTCCTGCCTTTAAAGAGTTCATATGTTGTTTTATTCAGTATGGGTCTGATATAGATCCTGTTCTGAACATAACATGCTGTGTTTACTGCTTCTGCCCAAAAATGTTTTGCCAGATTGTTCTCGTGAATCATAGTTCTTGCCATTTCTTGTAGAGTCCTATCCTTTCTCTCTACAACCCCATTTTGTTGCGGAGTTCTAGGAGAAGAGAATTCATGGATAATTCCAAATTTTTCACAAAATATTTCAAATGGCTCATTTTCAAATTCTCCCCCATGATCACTCCTGACTTTTAAAATTTTCAGTTCTTTTTCAAATTGGACTTGAATGCAGAATTTGGTAAATACATCATATGAGTCATCTTTAGATTTAAGAAACTTAACCCAACTCCATCTACTGTAATCATCAACTATAACCAATCCATATTTACTTCCATATAGGGATGCAGTACTAACTGGTCCAAATAAATCAATATGGAGTAATTCCAAGGGTCTGGAGGTAGAGACAATGTCTTTTGATTTGAAAAAAGTTTTAACAATTTTTCCCTTCTGACATGCACCACATAGTGCATCTGAATGATAATCAATGTCTGGTAAGCCTCTAACAAGTTGTAACTTGCTAAGTTTAGAGATTAACCTCCAGTTAGCATGTCCCAACCTTCTGTGCCACAGCCATTTCTTATCACCCATTGATAGAAGGCAAAATACCTTCTGATCAGTCAGTTTTGAAAAATTAATCTTGTAACCATTGTTCTTTCTCTTTCCCTTAAAAACTACAGATTGATCATCTTTGTTGATCACTGTGCAGTTGTTCTTATTAAACAAGACGTCATAACCATTATCACAAAATTGACTTATGCTAAGTAGATTATGCCTTAGTCCATCTACAAACCACACATTATTGATTGAGACTGAGGAATTACCAATTGTTCCAATACCAATGATTTTGCCAGTTTGGTTTCCTCCAAATCCCACAGTTCCTCCCTCTTTCATGGTCAGGGTTAGGAACATAGACTTTTCTCCCGTCATATGTCGCGAGCAGCCACTGTCCAGATACCAGGACTTCTGCTTTTCGTTTCCTTTTAGACATACCTGCAACATCAACAATTTCTGTCTTAGGTACCCATATCTTCATGGGTCCTCTTGGGTTAGTCCTAGGAGTTCTGAGTCTCATTTGTGTTTTCTGTCTGAAATTGTCTTGTTCTTTCTTCTTCCAGACTTTAGGTTCAGAACCTTTAGTCTTAGAGTGTGACTTAACACAAACAGCTTCCTTCCTCTGAAATCTAGGCTTTTGAGTTTCAGACTCTGTTTTCTTCAGAACCAGTTTATTAGTTCTGATCTCTTCAGAATCTGTAACGTTGGAGCTTTTGATTTAGAGTCATTCGTTACCTTTGTCTTTTGATTCTCAGATTTTGACTTAGTCATTACCTTTGAATTTAAAGAATTAGGTTCTGAATGAGAAGTTTTTCCAGACACAGACACAAAGTGAGTTTTCAGTCCTTCCTTGATGTTATCAGAACAAGGTTTCAGAATTACTTCACTAGAGTTTCCTCCAGTGAAACCAATTCCCTTTTTGTTGTTCTGATTTATGCTATAAATCATAGATGCAACTTTGGTTCTATCAATTCCTGTGTTAATAAACTCTTGAAGAGCAGCATCCTGCTCAGATAAAGGTTTATTATCACCTTTCTTAGTCATTGTTTTTAAATCATTATTTTCTTGTTGTAAAGCATCCATTTCCATCTTAGTTGATTCATGGAGTTTTAGCAGCTTAATGTATCGTTGCTTAACTCTCCTCAACTCAGTGGATTGGTTTTCATAATGACCAAGAAGTTCCTTGAGAGAATCAATCAATTCAGATCTAGTGAGTTTAGAATATACCTCTGTTTCAGTTTCAGAGTCTCTACCAAAGCCAGAGCTATTTTTGCTTCATCTTCAGCATCATCTTTGTCAGACTCAGACTCATTATCCAGATCTTCCCAAGTTGCCATCAAACTCTTCTTGATTTGCTTCTTGAATTTGTTAGATTTGAAGATTTGCTTCTTTGATTTTTCTTTGGATTTTTCTTTCTGTAGGTCTGGACATTCAGCAATGAAGTGTCCAATCTTCTTGTAGTTAAAGCAACCTTTCTGATCTTCTTTTCTAGAGCTTTTGTGACTACTGCCTCTGCTCATGAACTTCTTGTTCTTCTTAGCAAGATATTGTAGTCTGTTGGTGAGCATCACCATCTCCTGAACAATCTCAGGGTCTTCATCAGAATCTTCAGATGTAGGTTCTTCTTCAGACTCTAATGCCTTCAGAGCCTTACTAGACTTGCCTCTAGATTTCAGTGCAATGGACTTAGGCTTCTTGACAGGTTCATGCTCATTAAGACCTATCTCATGACACTTTAAAGAGCTTATAAGATCTTCAACACTCAAGGTGTTTAAATCTTTAGCTTCTTCAATGGCTGTCACTTTTGGTCTCCACTTTGCAGGTAAACTTCTTAGAATCTTGTTCACATGATCAGACGCTACATAGCTTTTCTTCAGAATCTGAAGTCCAGAAACAAGAGTCTGAAACCTTGAGTACATGGTCTCAATGTTTTCATCCTCCTTCATTCTGAACAACTCGTACTGATGAACAAGCATAGTAGCCTTAGCTTCTCTGACTTTCTTGTTACCCTCATAAAGTGAGCACAATGAGGTGAACATAGCCTTTGATGTTGATTTGTCACTCATCTTTAAGTACTCTTTATGAGGCAAGGCAGCCACAAGAATGTCTCCGATCGTATGATGTACTTATAAAGCTTTTTTTGCTCAGCAGTGTGAGCTTTCCTATCAAGAGCAGCGCCTTCTTCATCCAGCTTCAAATCACCAACACCATCTTCAAGAACATCCCACAACTCTTCATCCATTCCCATGATGTGACTATACATCTTGGTCTTCCACCAAGAGAACATTTCTGGATCACCATTAAACATGGGAGGTTTGTTGTGATTAGTAGATCTTTCATTTCTGTTGTTGTTGCTGTAATCATAGTGAACAGCAGCTCCAGAACCAGAACCAGAACCAAAAGCTTCTTCCCCAGACATGTTTTTCTCCGATCGTTTACTGTAACACGGTTAAGTGCTAGCTACAGAGCCGAAGCTCTGATACCAACTGAAGGTGGGAAAAACACAAGAAGGGGGGGGGGGGGGTTGAATTGTGTTTTCAAAAATGTTTCTTTCTCACAAAAATAAGCAATTGTTCTCAGGATCAGAGTCTGAAAAGTTCAGAGTCTGATAGAGTTTAGAGTTTTAGTGCAGCGGATAGAGAGTAAGAAAGCAGAAAACAGAAGAAGAACACAAGCAATTTATACAGGTTCCTTCCACAATCCAGAAGTAGTCATGTCCCCCTTGCACTTCCAAGGAGAGTTCCACTAAAATGTAATATCAAATTACAAGTTGCTCAAACACACAAGTAAGAGACTTCCTTTGCTCAATCACACAAGAAAGAGACTACAATGCTCAAGGACAACTCCAAGAGACTTCTAAACAATTACAGAGAATTGAAAAGAGTTTTGAATACTTGATATACAATCAGAGGTATTCACAAAACAAAACGAACAGAACAAACTCTGTTTTTCTTAGACACTTAGAAATTCTAAAATATGAACTTTTGTAAGAATTATCTAAGTTGTTGATGAGCAATGTTTGCGACTTTGAATATGAAAAATAGCCTTGTTCGCGTATGTGTAAGTATGTCGCAATTCTTCAAGTCTTCATCTCTATTTATAGAGGATTTGAGAGACGTTGGGAACTAGCCAGCTCATCAATCTGTCTTGACCGAAGCTTTGATTTATCACCATTGATCTTTTGCCTGATTTGAAGATTGTCCTTATGAAAACAATTTCAAATTCATTCCAATAACAAAAGGAACAATGTCTGCGATTGTTGCTGTTATTCTTGTCTGCGATTGTTGCAAATGAAGTAATGCATGGACAAGTATGACTCTTAAATTTTAAGGTTCGATTTGCTAGTAAGTGTAATAATTTAAGGACTGGTTTGATTGAATATGCTATAATTTAGGGACTGATTTGATTGAAAATGTAATTGCAGGATGTTACTACAAGGAGGTATGACGTTAAAGGACCAAATATTTCAAATGAGAGGCTAAACAAACACTAACGAGAGGTCATGCACCAGCACATCCAACTGCTCCTGGCGTTATTAGAGTATCATATCCAAGTTATGGTTCATCTAGTTTGACTCAACCTAAATTCATGGAGTTTATCCCAACCCCCGGATTTCCAAAGAAGTGATGCTTGATGGAAACATATTTAAAATAAGCTTTTGAAAATGTAATATTTAGACTTGTTTGAATTATGCCGCATAGTTGGGTTTCTTTTTGCCTATGTAATATTTAAGACTTAAGACTTATGGCTTTTGCCTATGTAATATTTCAGAATCAAGTTATGTTTTCTGACTTTTTTACTTTGTTCTGCACATATATGCTTCAAGGATCAAATTGATATCTGATTAAATAAATCAAGGAGTTATTTGATGGGTTTTTAATATAATGTAGGCATGGGCGGATCCAGACTTTTGATACATATGAGGCTAAAATTTCAAAGAAACAATAATGCAAACTATATTAAAAATAAAAAATAACATTGTTTGATACAATACATTACAGTGAAAAAACATGTTCAACACTTCCAGTTGTTACCGGCAAGAGCAAAGTCAACTTCAAAAGTTAATTAACCATAGCAAATGTGTTGCATTTATTTGTTTCCACAAGTTTTGCACAAAGATCTGAAAGACCTTTCAACTTAACAAAATTTAGGTCAAATCGAATATTTGTAGCATAATTATTAAGTTGATGGTGTAACGCCACTTCTGACACATCTATTAAATCATTTGGATAAAACTTAGTCATCCTCAATAATTAGTTCACATAAAAAACTACAAATGAATTTGTGGGATTCAAACATAAAACACACCGTAAAAGAGATAGTTTACTCATTTACCGACTTGTTCTTTTGTGTTATATCTATTATTTAAAAAATTTAAAAAAAAGAGGAAAAGGCATGGAGGGCTTTAGCCACACATAGCCTTAGTGTGCATCCACCCCTGAATGTAGGGATGGATTTGATAGTTAGTCAAATAATTATGGTCTGAAGTTTTTTGAATCGAGGAAGACCGTTACCACTGATTATTCGAAGAAATTTTGGGGATTTAGGAGTGTAGATTACAAATTGTAAAATTAGGGTTCCAATTTTATATATTTGGGGAAGAATAGCCATTGGGGAAGAAATAGCCATTAAGGAAGAAATAGCCATTAGGGAAAAAAGAGCAAAGCATTTTCTGCAAATCAATCAATTTAGTCCTTGGAAATTTTGGTCACTATCGATCAAATTAGTCCCTGATTGTGCGACGTCTGACATGGAGACCCATGTGAGAGGTTAACGACCACATCAGCACCGTTAACACGCAAATTGGGAGGAGGGACTAAATTGATTGACATACGACAAATTCATGGACTAATTTGATATTTCATATAATTGGGGGACGATTTTGGCCTATTCTTGCAAATTCAAGGACGAAATTGATGATTTACTCAAAAGACAGTTTTCCATTCATTAAATGAAAACATAATTTCAGAATATTTTAAAATTATAATTTATAGACGAAAATGATTATTTAGTTGAGCCATTAGAAAACTACTTTAAAATTATTACTCACTCCATCTCATTTTAACTAAACCTTTTGCTCATTTCACACTTATTAAAGAAAAAATATATTAGTGAAATAAAGAGAAAGATGATTTTGAATTATGTTCATTCCAACAAAAACAACCACACCACAACACACTCATTCTCTCTCTCATAGATTTAAACGGTTACCCATTTGAATTATGTTCATTCCCACAAAAACAACCACACCACAACACATTCATTCTCTCTCTCTCTCTCTCCATATTTTCTTCACCCCTTCCACCTAGAGAGAGAAAGCGATAGAGATTCCGCAAACGAACGAGAATCCGAAACCTCACCGTTTCTTCTCTCCGCCACCAACACTACCACCGCCAATCACTACAAGAAAAAATCCATTTTGCTGCTACACCTCCTCTGCGACCCTTGTCTTGGAACTGTCGCAAAGTACACATTTGCGACTGTTCTTGCGACTGGTAGAGTCAATAGTCGCAGGTTTTATTGCTTTTCTTTTCAAGCGCGTTCCTATCTAAGCTTTTGCCCCAAATATTTTGTCACAATTTAATTCTCCCTCCCACGATTTCAAAACCCTAACCCCAATTTCATTATCCACCGCACTCATTCCTTTTTCCACCGTTCCTTTTCTCGACCCTTTTTCCAGGTTAGTTCGGTTCCTTTTCCAGGTTATAATTTATTTTTTTTGGTTTAGTTAAGAATTTATTTTTAAAATTTTCAGCTTTTCTGTTGATTTGAGTGTTTTTTTTGTGTTAATTTCTTGATTTTTAAATCATGTGTGATTCCTGAACTAAAAGTATCAGATTTGTAGATTTTACTGTTGTATAATGCTTTAAAAATGACCAGACTATTTTGTAGGAATGCCGATCCCTTGTCGACTAAGAGGTTGTAGAAACATAATGAGTTTTGGACTCAAACAATGGAAAATGCAGTCTAAAAATTAGAGCAAAGGACTTCAATCTATTATTTTGAAGGTTAGTTTTTGAATTGTTCCTAACTGATTCACTTTATATATGACTATCTTTTGTATTGTTAATTTTAGGTGATGTTTTATTTTCATTTTTTTCATGTTCGTTCCAGGGTTACTTTGGATAGCAAGGACAAAGCCAAAATTGCACTTGCCTTTTTTCACTTGTACTTAGGATATGGAACACAAAGTACATGTAACAGGAGCTTCAGTTTTTTTTGGTTTCTTGGCTTATTAAACAGTTAGAGATTTAGGTAAAATGTATTTTATGATGACATTTTTATATATACTTGCAGGTAAGAAGCAGAAAGTTGAACATTTATGGAAGTTGGAGGGAGCAACAGAAAGCCTCAAACTAGTCCAAACTGATTTAATGGAAGAAAATAGCTTCGACAATGCGATCATAGGATGCAAAGGTGTCTTTCACATTGCCTATCCAGTACCCAATCATATTATTCATAGGTATCTCTATGTCACAACCTATAAGCTCATGCATTAATCAAAATCCTCACATCATGGAGACTATACACAGTGAAATAAGTGATGATACTTTGATTAATATCTAGTATGATTATCAATTTTTGTCCAAAAAACAGGCAGAAATCTTGGAACCAGCGGTCCAAGTTACGCTGAATGTGTTGCGTTCTTGTCGAAAGAATCCAGCCCTTGTTTGAGTTGTGTTAGCCCTCGTCATCTTCAGCTGTTAGAGTAAGAGCTGATCAGCATCTTGGAGCTCATAGGAATTGTGTGAGAAACTCCAGGTACACATTTCCTCAAGTAATTATATATTTGTAAGATGTTGATTAGCATGTACTCAATGTAAAAATGATTTATACATATGAGCAATTATATATATGTCCCTTTTATAGTATTACTATTACTAGTACTTTTTAAATCATGTTCTCATGTGAAAAGATAATGAAATGTAATTCGAGGTACATTTAATTTTTTATTTTACAAATGGATAGTTATTAAACTTGTGACAAACATGTTATTGAATTAAGGCATGGTACCCGATGTCAAAGACACTGGCAGAAAAAGCAGCTTGGGATTATTGCAAAGAGAAAGGAATAGACTTGGTGACTATTCTACCATCATTAATAATTGGACCTAGCTTGCCAACAGATTTATGTTCCACTACATCTGATGTGCTAGGCTTGTTTAAAGGTACATGCACACACATGTTCTAGGCTTAATTTGATTGATATATTTTGTATAATTATACGATTAACCATATTGCTAATTAAACTAACAGGGGAAACAGAGAAATTTCAATGGCATGGAAGGATGAGATATTTTCATATTGATGTTGCACTTAGTCACATCCTTCTTTATGAGAACAAAGCCTCTCATGGTAGATACCTTTGCAGTTCAGCAATAATGGATTATGATGATTTGGTTGCCATGCTAACAAATCGTTATCCTGGTTTTCCCATTCCCAAAAGGTAGAGTGTCCTTGCGTTTCGCGGTGGTTCACACTTCAGCTCTCCTAAAATTGTGATGTGCATTTAATCTTGTCCTGTTCAAGTTTAGGTTTTTCTTGTTGGGTCTTTGCTTAATAAATGTTTATTTGGTGTTGAAATTGGAATTTTTTTAAATTAAGTAATAAGCTATAATAAGCTTATAAAGATACTTAGTAATTGTTTCCATTTTTGCTGAATCATGTTGCTATAATAAGCTAATTAGTAATTTTTTCATTATGATATAATAAGATGCTTAATAAGCTTATTATAGACTAATTGACAACAACCATAGAGAAGCACTCACTCACAAATAGAAGCTACTTAATAAGCTTATTTTTATACTGCTCTCTGGTTTAATTTCATCTAATTTTCCTTTTTACTATTGTTGTGGATTTGCTTTATTTATTATTCTCAGTGTGTTGTTATGAATAGAAAAGCCCGTTATATACATGAAGCAGAGCGCAAAGTTCAGATCCAACAGACTGAAGCTACAATTCTTTTTGCCCAATTGACACTATACCAGGTTTGTATTGTCTTTTATTTAAACCGCAACACTTTTAGAAGCTCCATTTTGCAGAGTAGCCCTGTTTAGTTTATTTGAAGCTCCATTTTGACGCCAAAATGATTTTTGAGCCTAGACGGTTATAAATTTGATAAATGGAAATGTTTAACTTATGCTTCAATGTCCCTTTATGCGGTACATGATATTTAAGCCTAGTTGGTTCATAATTAAGTAAAATGCAAGTATGAGAATGTGCCTAAATGACCATAAAGTTTGTTTTAAATTCGGTAAATTGGAAGTATGAGTTGTGTCTTCTATCACAATATGCCTTGATGACCCTTGACGCGAAAATGAGATTATAGCTTATATTATTATAAGTTTGATAATTGGAAAGGTTGAACTTGTGCCTCATTGTGCCTTAATGCGATATAAGATATTTAAGCCTAGTCGGTTTGATATTCGATAAATTGGAAGTATGAGTTGTGTGTTTTATCACAATATGACTCGATGACCCTTGACGCGAAAAATGAGATTTTAGCTTATATTAAACATGAGAGAGTTTAGCGGTTGAGTTTATGGTTTATTTCTTTGAGTTATGTCCTCTATTGAGAAAACATACTCTCTATTTCTCGATTGAATCATAAAATTGAAAGGTTCATTTTGTGCCGGATGACCATTGTTGCAAAATTTGATATTTGAGTTTAATTTGTTCCAAATTCGGTAAATTGGAAGTAAGAGTTTTGTTTTCTATCATAATGCATCTCAATAATCTTTGCCTCAATGTCCCTTGATGCGTTACATGATTTGTAAACCTAGTTGGTCCGAAATTCGACAAATAAAGCATGAAAATATGTCTCAATGACACTTGAGGCGAAACTGATTTTTTAGCCTAGATGGTTATAAGTTTTATAAATGGAAATCTTGAACTTATGCTCGATGTCCGTTGATTCAATGACACTTGACCCGGAAATCATTTTTGAGCCTAGATTGTTAGAGTATAGTATTAGGCTTGTAATAAGTAAATAAGCTTTAGCCTATTAGAGAGTGACATGTGTCACTTATCTCTAGTCTTTACTTTCAGCTATATATACTTGTACTCTCTCAGATTCAATTAATACAGAATATCTTTTCTCCCTTTTCTCTTTCTCTCATCCTTTCTCTCTCTTCTAACAAACTCTGTAACTAACTTCTCCAAGCTTCAACAATGGTGATCACAATTTGTAATATGGTATCATAGAGCTTTTTTTTTTTTTCCGATCCTAAGCCATGGTTTCTGCTTCGTCTTCTTCGTCTTCTCCGATTCCTACGCACAACACTGAAGCTAACATGAACGGCGGTGGAGTTCAACGCGTCACTCCCGCTGCTTCAAAAACGTTCAAACAGATCGTATCGGTCAAGCTCGACGATACGAACTATCTCCAATGGAAGCAGCAGGTTGAAGGAGTTCTACGTGGCACGAAAATGGTGCGCTACGTAGTTTCGCCGCAAATTCCACCGGTTTTCCTCTCCGATGCTGCGCGCGAGGCCGGTGATGAAAATCCGGCGTTCACCGATTGGGAAGAACAAGACTCTTTGCTGTGTACGTGGATTCTTTCCACTATCTCTTCCTCCCTGCTTGCGCGCTTTGTTCGCCTGCGTCATTCACATGAGGTATGGGATGCGATTCATGCTTATTGTTACACACAAATGCGCACTCGTTCGAGACAACTTCGTTCTGAATTGCGTACTATTACTAAGGGTGCGCGTTCCATTACTGAGTTCATAGCTCGTGTTCGTACTCTTTCTGAATCCTTAATGTCAATTGGAGATCCGGTGTCTCATCGCGATCTCATTGAACTTGTTCTTGAGGCTTTACCAGAGGAATACAATGCCATAGTTGCTAATGTAAACAGTCAAGCTGATCTCATCTCTTTGGATGAACTTGAATCTCAGCTTTTGACACAAGAATCACGCAATGAAAAATTCAAGAAAGCTTTGATTGGAGATACTGCCTCTGTTAATGTGACTCAGTCCTCCACTCCTGATGGACAAAGTGGTGGTAACAATCAGGCTTCGTACTTTGATCAGCAAAACAACTTTCCCTCCCATCCCACTGGAAATGATACCTCTCAGTATCCTAACCCTAATTTTGGTAATAAAGGTGGCTTTAGAGGGAGAGGATCTCGTGGTGGCCGTTTCAGAGGCAGGGGAGGACGCAATTCTGGTAGAGGAGGCTCTGTTCAGTGTCAGATATGCTATAAGGTTGGGCATGATGCTAGTATTTGCTACTACAGGCTGTCTGTTCCATCTCAGTATGAAGGATATGGATCCTATGGTGGACCCTTTGCTGGCTATGGAGGTTCTGGAAGTGGTTATGGAAACTATGGTCCTCCTTCTAATGTTTGGCAGCAAGGTGTAAATCCTAGAGCTCCATCTGGACCTACCTCCAGGCCATCCTTTCCTCCTCAATATGGTAATCTCAGGCCTACACCACCACAAGCTTATTTGACTGGTACTGAGTCCATTAACTCTAACTGTCTTCAGAACAATTGGTACCCTGATTCTGGTGCAACTCACCATGTCACACCAGATGCAACAAACCTTATGGATGCTGTATCCCTATCAGGTTCTGACCAAGTACATGTTGGTAATGGTCAAGGTCTGTGTATCAACTCTGTTGGCTCTTTAAGTTTCACCTCACCTTTTTCTCCCCATACTACTCTTAAACTTCACAACTTGCTTCATGTGCCTTCTATTACTAAGAATCTTGTCAGTGTCAGTCAATTCACAAAAGATAATAATGTATTTTTTGAGTTTCATCCTAACACTTGCTATGTTAAATCCCAGGGTTCTTCTAAGGTTCTTCTTAAAGGTCACATTGGTGCTGATGGCTTGTACCAGTTTGACAGTCCCTCTGTGTCTTACCCTGCATCTCAGCTATCCACTTCAAGATCAAGTTTCAACTCCAAATGTCAAGCTAATGAGTGCTCCTTTTACTCTGGCTTCCCTATATCTAGGATTCAATGTAATAATCTTGGAAGTACCTTTACTCCAATTGATAGTAGTAGTAACACTAGTAAAGCTACCAATTCTTCTTTGTCTATGTACAAAGTCTGGCACAATAGGCTTGGCCACCCTAGTCATGAAGTCCTTAGAAATGTAATGCAATTGTGTAAACAAAAAATTTCCTAATAAAAGTGTCACAGACTTTTGTTCTGCTTGCTGTTTGGGAAAATCTCATAGATTACCCTCTGTTAACTCTAATACTGTCTATAATGCACCTCTTGAGCTTCTATTTTGTGATTTATGGGGTCCTGCATCTGTTGAGTCTCATGGTGGTTTCTCATATTTTTTAACCTGTGTTGATGCATATTCAAGATACACCTGGATATTTCCACTCAAGCTTAAGTCTCAAACCTTCACTGTGTTCAAGAACTTTAAAAGTATGGTGGAATTACAGTACAATCATCCCATCAAGTCTGTGCAAACTGATGGGGGTGGAGAATTTAAACCCTTCACTAGTTTTCTTACCACATTAGGTATCACTCACAGATTGACATGTCCCCACACACATCATCAGAATGGTTCAGTAGAGAGGAAGCACAGGCACATAGTTGAAACTGGCCTTACACTGCTAGCCACTGCTCAATTACCTCTACAGTACTGGGATCATGCCTTTTTAACAGCAACATACCTCATCAACAGGCTTCCATCTGCTGCACTTGACAACAGATCCCCTTTTTTCTTGCTCCACCTTCAGTTCCCTGATTACAAGTTTTTCAAAAGCTTTGGCTGCTCTTGCTTTCCCTTCACCAGACCTTACAACAGCAGCAAACTTGAGTTCAGATCAAAGGAGTGTATATTTCTTGGATACTCTCCCTCCCATAAGGGGTATAAGTGCCTTGACTCTGAAGGAAGACTCTATGTGTCTAAAGATGTTGTCTTCAATGAACACAGATTTCCTTATAAGGAATTATTCTCAAGCAATCAGCCTTCCACCACTGCTGACAGCTGTTCTACCTTTTCTACTTTTCCTATTTTACAGCCTTCCCACAATATCACACCTACAAATGACACCACTGCCAGTCATTCCACCCATCACAATGCCTCCCCCACAAGCACTAATTCACTCTCCATCACTACTCCTCCTATACATATCAACAGTGAACATGCATCACCTCATCACACTCAATCTGAAACTCCTCCCACTTCATCTCCTAGCCATCAACATCTACCACCAGGACCCATCCTAAATCCAACACCAGTTACTATTATTTCCCCTTCACAATCCCCCATACATAGCCAGCCTAGTAATGCAAGTTCTCCTGTTTCAAATGAGTCTGCAGCTGGCCCCTTTTCACCTCCTGCTCCCCCACACCGTATTCATCCCAATAACACTCATGCCATGGCCACTAGAGGCAAGCATGGTATTGTTCAGAAAAGACTTCAACCCACTTTGCTTCTAACTCACCTTGAGCCAACCACTTACAAGCTGGCTATGAAGAACTCAGATTGGCTTCAAGCTATGCAACTTGAGTATGATGCCCTATTGAAAAACAATACATGGACCCTTGTATCTCTTCCACACAATAGGAAAGCTGTAGGATGCAAATGGGTGTTTAGAGTGAAACAGAATCCTGATGGGAGCATAAACAAATATAAAGCAAGACTGGTGGCCAAAGGGTTTCATCAACTACCTGGTTTTGACTACAAAGAGACATTCTCACCAGTTGTCAAACCAGTCACTGTCAGAACAGTTCTGACTTTAGCAGTATCAAACAAGTGGTGTATTCAACAGCTGGATGTCAACAACGCCTTTTTGAATGGCTATTTAGAAGAGGAAGTATATATGATACAACCCCCTGGCTTTGAAGTGACTGATTCTTCTTTGGTTTGTAAGCTGAACAAGGCACTATATGGGCTCAAGCAAGCTCCCAGAGCATGGTTTGAGAGACTGACATCTACCCTCCTTAAGTTTGGATTTTGTGCTAGTAAGTGTGATCCCTCCTTATTCACTTTACATGACAATCACCACAGCACGTTTATCTTAGTCTATGTGGATGATATTATCATCACTGGAAGTTCTAAGCCATTACTTCAGCAACTTGTTCAGAAGTTAAACTCAGAATTTTCACTAAAAGACTTGGGACAGCTTGACTACTTTTTGGGAATTGAGGTGCACCATTCTGATACTGGCTCTCTGCTCTTATCTCAAACTAAGTACATACGTGACCTACTTGTTAAGGCAAATATGTCTACAGCCAATGGTATTGCATCTCCTATGGCCTCCAGCACAAAGTTGTCCAAATATGGGTCTAATCATGTCTCAGACCCTACTTTCTTTAGATCAATAGTAGGAGGACTTCAGTATGCTACTATAACTAGACCTGAGATCTCCTATTCAGTAAATAAAGTTTGTCAGTTCATGTCTGCACCTTTAGAGGACCACTGGAAAGCAGTAAAAAGGATCCTCAGGTACTTGCAAGGCACTATCAATCATGGTCTCCTAATCAGCCCTGCATCCTTGCATGAACCTCTGTCTCTCACAGGATTCTGTGATGCTGACTGGGCCTCTGACCCAGATGACAGAAGAAGCACCTCAGGTGCCTGCATTTTCTTAGGTCCCAATCTCATCTCTTGGTGGGCTAAGAAACAAACTCTTGTTGCCAGATCCAGTGCAGAGGCAGAGTACAGGAGTCTAGCACAAGCCTCTGCTGAAATCCTGTGGCTACAATCTCTCCTACAGGAATTAAAAGTACCTATTCAGGTGCCTCACATATATTGTGACAACTTGAGCACTGTGTCACTGGCTCACAACCCTGTACTTCACTCCAAAACAAAGCACATGGAGCTTGACATCTTCTTTGTCAGGGAAAAAGTTATCAGCAAGGATCTGGTTGTTTCTCATGTACCTGCACAATACCAGTGGGCAGATATCCTCACCAAGCCTCTCTCTACCTCTAAATTTTTGGAACTCAGAGACAAACTGAGGGTCACTGACCCCATCAGTTTGAGGGGGGAATGTTAGAGTATAGTATTAGGCTTGTAATAAGTAAATAAGCTTTAGCCTATTAGAGAGTGACATGTGTCACTTATCTCTAGTCTTTACTTTCAGCTATATATACTTGTACTCTCTCAGATTCAATTAATACAGAATATCTTTTCTCCCTTTTCTCTTTCTCTCATCCTTTCTCTCTCTTCTAACAAACTCTGTAACTAACTTCTCCAAGCTTCAACAATGGTGATCACAATTTGTAATATAGATGGTTAGAATTTTTATAAATTGAAATGTTGAACTTATGCTTCAATGTCCCTTGATGCGGTACATGGTATTTAAGCCTAATAGGTTCGTAATTCGGTAAATTGAAAGTATGAGAATGTGCCTCAATGACCCTTGATCCGAAAATGATTTGGATAAAGTTTGTTACAAATTCGGTAAATTGTAAATTTGAGTTCTGTCTTTTATCACAAATTGGAACCATTCTTATTCACATTGTACATACTTTTGTATGAATATTAGATTAGTTAGACCTCTTTCCTCTAAGGAACTTTGGAGAGTTAACACCAAGGAAAATATATGTATATGTTTCTAGAGGTTATTTTCTACATGGTATATATATATATATATATATATATATATATATATATATATATATATATATATATTTTATGTTTTGAATTCTTTGCAGGACTGTTTTCGGAGACCAATATCAAGTGCTCCTGATGCTTGGTTTGGTGTAGTTGAATGCTACTCCGATGACAATAACAACACAATAAAGTATAACATTCTTTTCAATTTTATAGGCCTATAATTATGCTTTTTCTTTTTTGTGTAAGGGGAGTGGGAAACTATGATTTCTGAAATGTTAAATTTCCACTGTAATAATTTTAATTCTGTCTAGAGATTTAAAATCATAAATTTATGTGAAGCATATTTGTCATACTGTTTATCTTGATGCATATGACCCAGTAAATTAAATATTTCTCATACTGTACTCCTCGGGTGATTGATACATCAAAGAAGTATTGTCCACGCACTTGCAGTACCCGGGTAGTGGAGGTAGGTATTGTTGGTTTGTGTTTTAGCCATAAAAACAAACTTGTTTGTTGATGCACACGTCTTATCAAATTTATTGAAATGTGATTTCTCCAGTAGGCATGACTGAACTTCACACTGCATTGGACGAGTGTGTTGCTAGTTTTGTTAAAAAGCCAGCTGCTTTGGTTTTTGGAATGGGCTGTGACAAACTATGCTCTTCTTCTGGTCTTGATGGGGAAGGTTGGTAACATTTGCTACAAAAATTCTCTGTTTATAGAATATTGCGTGATCATTCATTGGTCTAATACTTTTACAGGAAAGTTTGATTATTAGTGATCAACTGAACCATAACTCAATTGTTAATGGTGCTCGGGGATCAGGAGCAACTATTCGGGTTAATGGAGGGAGAGCTTTGAAAACTTGCAGAGTTCATTGCTATATGCAAAAAATATAAGGTTGGTTATTATGGTAGCTACACCACTTATTCCCACATGCATTTTTCTTTTTCTTTCTCCATTTCCTTGAATGTTTAAATTGAGTTCAAAATTCATAACTTGTGAAAAGACTATTGTAACTTGTAACCTGTAAATGTTGAGTCCAAGAAAATTGTGTATCCATATTTATTCATTTAAGCTAATGACTCGAAAAGGGATTTTCTTAAAATACTTTACCTCTAAAGGGGATTTTCTTACAGAATAGTTGTGGACAGTCTGATATAAGAACTTTTAATAAGGCTATTTTTTTCAAAAAAAGTTTAGTTGAGAGAAGGGCTACAATACTGGAGGTATTCCTTCATTTAATGCACCCTCTCCCTTCTGAGTAGACATTTATTTGAATTTTTTTTTATTACCTTATTATCAGGTTTTCTTTTGCCATTTTACTTCGGTTCATTTCTGAATTATGAATTCTTGCATGTCTTTATAGGCATATACATATTTGGATGAAGCACACAACATTGGAGTCGTGGGCAAGACTGGAAGGGCCAAGGGGTGTTTGTGAGCTCTTGGGTGTGGATACTACTGATATTGATATTATGATGGGGACATTCACCAAATTATTCGGATCATGTGGCGGCTATATTTCAAGATCTAAGGTATATACATTTAAATATTAGGCACCAATTTTTACTATCGGAGTAGTAAGTTACTATTATATGCCAGAATAGGTATTCATATATTATACTCCTAGTGAATATCAACTATAATACCATAGTATAGGAAAGATTTAGAGATTAATGAGTTGGGTCCAATCCAAATATGTTTTATGATAGAACATTATGGCGTAATTTGATCCAGGTAGCCGATCCCACTTAGTGGGATAAGGCTTGGTTGTTGTTGTTTGTTAAAAATCTAGAATAGGTTACAAAATGTTGTGTATGAAGAGAAAAGTGACTGGACCTATATGGTATGGGAGGAAATTTAGAAAGTTTAGTTTCTTATAGGTAGCTAGACTGAAACAGATAGATTAGAGAGAACTATGCAAGTTAATTCGATATTCCTGAAGTATATGTACCGTATTCATATCTGCCACTGATAATTGCACAATAAATGTGTGTATATTTTGTCTCTTTTGTGTATGGATATTCTCCCTCAATTTTTTGTTTTCCATAAAGTCCCTTGCCAATCATCTTCAAATTGGTTACTAATCTCACAATCTTGCCATCAAAATTACAAAATAACACACTTTAGTCCTAAGAATATGTAGACATTGTTGATCATAGGAGGGACAAAGTGGATCAGGGGGTGTGAAACGGCTTAGGAAGGAAAATGAATATGGCAGAGGGAAGAATGCATATGCTTGAATTGGGATAGAACAATCTTATATCAAATGTAATTTTACACAAATAAATATAAATATTTTATTTAATATATATTGATGAATGACATGCACCCATATATTCGCTTTTGGCCACTCTTCAGATGACTGATAATGATTTATCAGAATATTTGACTCGAGCTCAATCTACTATTGATGGCCTTAAACTTATGTTGGTTGGTGATGATGTTAAGAAGGTTTTGGAAAAGCTCTGATACCAACTTACTTTAGACTAAATATATTCTCTGTACATAATGTGAGGTGAATAGGCAACCATATATATGCATGAGCCTCTCTATCACTTCCAATAATTAAGGAAGGAAATATCTAAGAAAGGAAACATAAATCACTACAATCAAGGCACAATATCTCAACAGAAATTATGACTTGTGCGATTGGTAAGGGTCTCAGTGAGGCTATTTTCTTCTTATTAGCCTGATAAGAGTGAGGGAATTAGGAAATAAGGCATCTTTCCTATAATTATGAAGGGAGCCTTAGAGAGTGATCTATATTGTCATTTGTATAGGTACATGGTCATCTAGGCAACTTGGAGAGTCTAGTCTCTCGTATACTCTTGGAATAGTCTCTGATTAGTAAAATCAGTTGTTTCTATCAATTTGTACATCATATTCTATGTCTCAGTCAGGACCCATACAACATATCCTTACCACACATGCCGTTTTATATTTTATCGGTTGTCTTTTTGGTTTCGGCCATTTTGAGTTATCTCTTCTATTAAGAAAACATACTCTCTATTTCTTGATTAAATTATAAAATAGAAAGGTTGATTTTGTGCCTGATTGACCATTGCAAAATTTGATATTGTTGTCTAGTTTGTTCTAAATTCGGTAAATTGAAAGTATGAGTTTTGTCGACCCTAACCCCAATTTCATTATCCACCGCACTCATTCCTTTTTCCACCGTTCCTTTTCTCGACCCTTTTTCCAGGTTAGTTCGGTTCCTTTTCCAGGTTATAATTTTTTTTTTTGGTTTAGTTAAGAATTTATTTTTTAAATTTTCAGCTTTTCTGTTCATTTGAGTGTTTTTTTGTGTTAATTTCTTGATTTTTTAATCATGTGTGATTCCTGAACTAAAAGTACCAGATTTGTAGATTTTACTGTTGTATAATGCTTTAGTTTACTTTAAAAATTACCAGACTATTTTGTAGGAATGCCGATCCCTTGTCGAGTAAGAGGTTGTAGAAACAATAATGAGTTTTGGACTCAAACAATGGAAAATGCAGTCTAAAAATTAGAGCAAATGACTTCAATCTATTATTGAAGCTTAGTTTTTGAACTGTTCCTAACTGATTCACTTTATACATGACTATCTTTTGTATTGTTAATTTTAGGTGATGATTTATTTTCATTTTTTTCATGTTCGTTCCAGGGTTACTTTGGATAGCAAGGACAAAGCCAAAATTGCACTTGCCGTTTTTCACTCGTACTTAGGATATGGAACACAAAGTACATGTAACAGGAGCTTCAGTTTTTTTTGGTTTCTTGGCTTATTAAGCGACTTCTTTTGTCTAGATATCATGTCATTGGAACAGTTAGAGATTTAGGTAAAATGTATTTTATGATGACATTTTTATATATACTTGCAGGTAAGAAGCAGAAAGTTGAACATTTATGGAAGTTGGAGGGAGCAACAGAAAGCCTCAAACTAGTCCAAGCTGATTTAATGGAAGAAAATAGCTTTGACAATGCGATCATAGGATGCAAAGGTGTCTTTTACATTGCCTCTCCAGTACCCAATCATATTATTCATAGGTATCTCTATGTCACAACCTATAAGCTCATGCATTAATCAAAATCCTCACATCATGGAGACTATACACAGTGAAATAAGTGATGATACTTTGATTAATATCTAGTATGATTATCAA
Organism: Medicago lupulina; assembly: GCA_958299785.1. Classification (NCBI taxonomy): domain Eukaryota; kingdom Viridiplantae; phylum Streptophyta; class Magnoliopsida; order Fabales; family Fabaceae; genus Medicago; species Medicago lupulina. The sequence goes on from OY283139.1 coordinate 67,349,725, forward strand.
TTTTTGTCCAAAAGACAAGCAGAAATCTTGGAACCAGCGGTCCAAGGTACGCTAAATGTGTTGCGTTCTTGTCGAAAGAATCCAGCCCTTGTTTGAGTTGTGTTAGCCTCGTCATCTTCAACTGTTAGAGTAAGAGCTGATCAGCATCTTGGAGCTCATAGGAATTGTGTGAGAAACTCCTGGTGCACATTTCCTCAAGTAATTATATATTTGTAAGATTTTGATTAGCATGTACTCAATGTAAAAATGATTTATACATATGAGCAATTATATATATGTCCCTTTTATAGTATTACTATTACTAGTACTTTTTAAATCATGTTCTCATGTGAAAAGATAATGAAATATATTTCGAGGTACATTTAATTTTTTATTTTACAAATGGATAGTTATTAAACTTGTGACAAACATGTCATTGAATTAAGGCATGGTACCCGATGTCAAAGACACTGGCAGAAAAAGCAGCTTGGAATTATTGCAAAGAGAAAGGAATAGACTTGGTGACTATTCTACCATCATTAATAATTGGACCTAGCTTGCCAACAAATTTATGTTCCACTACTTTCTGATGTGCTAGGCTTGTTCAAAGGTACATGCACACAAATGTTCTAGGCTAAATTTGATTGATATATTTTGTATAATTATATGTTTAACCCTATTGCTAATTAAACTAACAGGGGAAACAGAGAAATTTCAATGGCATGGAAGGATGAGATATTTTCATATTGATGATGTTGCACTTAGTCACATCCTTCTTTATGAGAACAAATCCTCTCATGGTAGATACCTTTGCAGTTCAGCAATAATGGATTATGATGATTTGGTTGCCATGCTAGCAAATCGTTATCCTGGTTTTCCCATTCCCAAAAGGTAGAGTGTCCTTGCGTTTCGCGGTGGTTCACACTTCAGCTCTCCTAAAATTGTGATGTGCATTTAATCTTGTCCTGTTCAAGTTTAGGTTTTTCTTGTTGGGTCTTTGCTTAATAAATGTTTATTTGGTGATGAAATTGGAATTTTTTTGAAGTAAGTAATAAGCTATGATAAGCTTATAAAGATACTTAGTAATTGTTTCCATTTTTGCTGAATCATGTTGCTATAATAAGCTAATTAGTAATTTTTTCATTATGATATAATAAGATGCTTAATAAGCTTATTATAGAGTAATTGACAACAACCATAGAGAAGCACTCACTCACAAATAGAAGCTACTTAATAAGCTTATTTTGATACCGCTCTCTAGTTTAATTTCATTTAATTATCCTTTTTACTATTGTTGTGGATTTGCTTTATTTATTATTCTCAGTGTGTTGTTATGAATAGAAAAGCCCGTTATATACACGAAGTAGAGCGCAAAGTTCAGATCCAACAGACTGAAGCTACAACTCTTTTTGCCTAATTGACACTATACCAGGTTTGTATTGTCTTTTATTTAAACCGCAACACTTTTAGAAGCTCCATTTTGCAGAGTAGCCCTGTTTAGTTTATTTGAAGCTCCATTTTGACGCAAAATGATTTATGAGCCTAGATGGTTATAAATTTGATAAATGGAAATGTTTAACTTATGCTTCGATGTCCCTTTATGCGGTACATGATATTTAAGCCTAGTATGCAAGTATGAGAATGTGCCTAAATGACCCTTGATCCGAAAATGATTTGGATAAAGTTTGTTTCAAATTCGGTAAATTGGAAGTATGAGTTGTGTCTTCTATCACAATATGCCTTGATGACCGTTGACGCGAAAATGAGATTATAGCTTATATTATTATAAGTTTGATAATTGGAAAGGTTGAACTTGTGCCTCATTATGCCTTGATGCAATATAAGATATTTAAGCCTAGTCGGTTTGATATTCGGTAACTTGTAAGTATGAGTTGTGTGTTTTATCACAATATGACTCGATGACCCTTGACGCGAAAAATGAGATTTTAGCTTATATTAATATAAGTTTGATGAATAAATAGTTGAAGTTGTTCCTTCATGTCCCTTGATGTGATACATTATTTGTAAGCCTAGTTAGTCTGAAATTCAGCAAAATAATAGCATGATAATGTGATTCAACGACACTTGACGCGGAAATGATTTTTTAGCCTAGAGGGTTAGAAATTTGCTAAATGGAAATTTTGAACTTATGCGTCGATGTGCCTTGATGCGGTACATGATATTTAAGCCTGACAGATACATAATTCGGTAAAATGGAAGTATGAGAGTGTGCCTTAATGTCCCTTGATCCGAAAATGATTTGGATAAAATTTGTTCCAAATTTGGTAAATTGGAAGTATGAGTGTTGTGTATTTTATCACAATATGCGTTGATGACCCTTGACTCGAAAATGAGATTTTAGCTTATATTATTATAAGTTTGATAAATAAAAGGTTGAACTTGTGTCTCAATGACCCATGATGCGATATATGATATGCAAGCCTAGCTGGTCCGAAATTCGGTAAAATGGATATACGAGAATTTGACTCAAAGACCCTTGATTGAAAATGATTTGAGCCTATATGAATCTAAACTTCATAAATTAGAAAGTTGATGTTGTGTCGACACTTGAAGCGAAAGTTATATTTGAGGCTAGATAGTTATAAGTTTGATAAATTGAAATGTTGCGCTTGTGCTTCGATGTCCCTTGCTGCGATACATGATATTTAATCTTAGTTGGTTATAAATTCGATAAAAATGAAAGTTTGAGAATGCGCTTCAAAGACCCTTGATCTGAAAATTATTTGGGCCTAGGTGAATATAAATTTGATATAATGAAAAGTTAATATTGTGTTGTCACTTGACGAAAAAATGATATTTGAGTCTTGACAGTTCTAAATTCGTTCTAAATTCGATAAATGAAGTATGAAAATGTGTCTCAAAAATCTTTGATGTGAAAAATATATTTGAGCCTAAATGCTTATGTTGTGCCACAATGAGCTTTGATGCAAATTAATGACCAATGATAGAATACTTGTTTATATTAGCATAATTGGTTCTAGATTTAATAAATTATAATGATGATCTTGTGTCTCCATTACCCTTGATACGAAAGATGACATTTGAACCTATTTGATTATTAATTTGGAAGGATGATATATGGTCTTGATACCCTTGAAACCGAAATATATTATATTTGTTTGCATATAATTCTAAATTCAATAAATTGATATGATGGTGATGTTCGTATTAGGACCTTAAATGTGGATTAGAACTTTTGAATCTTGATGTGACTAAATTCGATTGATTTGAACGTTGATATTATGTCGATATTATGTCTTGATGACTTTGAAAGGAAAACTGCTTATGATATACGACACTAATGCCTTTGCAAATATTATTAACATTAGTGTTGAAACAAATATTGATTCCAAAGTCACATATTTTGATAATCGGATTCATTTATGTATGTTATTTTGACATATTCAGGCATACACCATCTTCTTTGAAGTACTACACATAAAAGAGAGATGTAGATATGGGTAGAAGAAATATGAAGCCCTTGATTGAACATTCAATCAATTTGCACCGTGTTTCAGGTTTGTTGTGTAATTTTTGTATACATTGAATTTCTTAAATCAATGTTACATATGCCGTATTATTTTTTAGCGGTTAAGTTTTTGGTTAATTACTTTTTGGGTTATGTCTTTTATTGAGAAAACATACTCTCTATTTCTTGATTGAATCATAAAATTGAAAGGTTCATTTTGTTCCGGATGACCATTGTTGCAAAATTTGATATTTGAGTTTAGTCTGGTCCAAATTTGGTAAATTGGAAGTATGGGTTTTTTTTTCTACCATAATGCATCTCAATGACCTTTGATGCAAAAAAAAAAAAAAAATCGTTCCAAATTTGGTAAATTGAAAGTATGAGTTGTGTGTTTTATCACAATATGACTCGATGACCCTTGACTCGAAAATGAGATTTTACTTTATATTATTAAAAGTTTGACAATTGAAAAGGTTGAACTTGTGCCTCATTGTGCCTTGATGAGATATAAGATATTAAAGCCGAGTTGGTTTGATATTCGGTAAATTGGAAGTATAAGAATGTGCCGGAATGACCCTTGATCCGAAAATGGCTTGGAAAAGTTTGTTCCAAATTCGGTAAATTGGAAGTATGAGTTGTGTCTTTTATCACAATATCACTCAATGACCCTTGACGCGAAAATGAGATTTTAGCTTATATTATTATAAGTTTGATAATTGAAAAGGTTGAACTTGTGCCTCATTGATGCCTTGATGCGATATAAGATATTTAAGCCGAGTTGGTTTGATATTCGGTAAATTGCAAGTATAAGAATGTGTCGGAATGACCCTTGATCCGAAAATGGCTTGAATAAGTTTGTTCCAAATTCGGTAAATTGGAAGTATGAGTTGTGTCTTTTATCACAATATCACTCGATGACCCTTGACGCGAAAATCAGATTTTAGCTTATATTATTATAAGTTTGATAATTGAAAAGGTTGAACTTGTGCCTCATTGTGTCTTGATGCCTTGATGCGATATACGATATTTAAGCCGAGTTGGTTTGATATTCGGTAAATTGGAAGTATAAGAATGTGCCGGAATGACCCTTGATCCGAAAATGGCTTGGAAAAGTTTGTTCCAAATTCGGTAAATTGGAAGTATGAGTTGTGTCTTTTATCACAATATGACTCGATGACCGTTGACGCGAAAATGAGATTTTAGCTTATATTATTATAAGTTTGATAATTGAAAAGGTTGAACTTGTGCCTCAGTGATGCCTTGATGCGATATAAGATATTTAAGCCGAGTTGGTTTGATATTCGGTAAATTGCAAGTATAAAAATGTGTCGGAAAGACCCTTGATCCGAAAATGGCTTGAATAAGTTTGTTCCAAATTCGGTAAATTGGAAGTATGAGTTGTGTCTTTTATCACAATATCACTCAATGACCCTTGACGCGAAAATGAGATTTTAGCTTATATTATTATAAGTTTGATAATTGAAATGGTTGAACTTGTGCCTCATAGATGCCTTGATGCGATAGAAGATATTTAAGCCGAGTTGGTTTGATATTCGGTAAATTGCAAGTATAAGAATGTGTCGGAATGACCCTTGATCCGAAAATGGCTTGAATAAGTTTGTTCCAAATTCGGTAAATTGGAAGTATGAGTTGTGTCTTTTATCACAATATCACTCAATGACCCTTGACGCGAAAATGAGATTTTAGCTTATATTATTATAAGTTTGATAATTGAAAAGGTTGAACTTGTGCCTCATTGTGTCTTGATGCCTTGATGCGATATAAGATATTTAAGCCGAGTTGGTTTGATATTCGGTAAATTGGAAGTATAAGAATGTGCCGGAATGACCCTTGATCCGAAAATGGCTTGGGAAAGTTTGCTCCAAATTCGGTAAATTGGAAGTATGAGTTGTGTCTTTTATCACAATATGACTCGATGACCGTTGACGCGAAAATGAGATTTTAGCTTATATTATTATAAGTTTGATAATTGAAATGGTTGAACTTGTGTCTCATTGATGCCTTGATGCGATATAAGATATTTAAGCCGAGTTGGTTTGATATTCGGTAAATTGCAAGTATAAGAATGTGTCGGAAAGACCCTTGATCCGAAAATGGCTTGAATAAGTTTGTTTCAAATTCGGTTAATTGGAAGTATGAGTTGTGTCTTTTATCACAATATCACTCGATGACCCTTGACGCGAAAATGAGATTTTAGCTTATATTATTATAAGTTTGATAATTGAAATGGTTGAACTTGTGCCTCATTGATGCCTTGATGCGATATAAGATATTTAAGCCGAGTTGGTTTGATATTCGGTAAATTGCAAGTATAAGAATGTGTCGGAATGACCCGAAAATGGCTTGAATAAGTTTGTTCCAAATTCGGTAAATTGGAAGTATGAGTTGTGTCTTTTATCACAATATCACTCGATGACCCTTGTTAGGAGTAGTAAATATAAGCTTGTAAACTAAGTATAGTGGTACCCAATAAGATTGTGACATCTGTCACAATCCATTAGTGTATCAGATACCTCTATATAAGTAACAATTGTAACTATTGATTAATTAATTCAATATACAAAATATTTTCCTCTCTTTCTCTTTCTCTCTTTCTCTCTCGTCTAACCGTTTCCTTCAAGCTTCATCAATGGAGGTTTAACACTTCTAACATGGTATCAGAGCTTCTTGATCCATACCCATGGCTCCCACACCTGAACTTTCTTCTTTCGCTTCTGATCCGCCACGCGTTACGGCGGCGACATCGAAAACTTTCAAACAAATCGTTTTTGTAAAATTGGATGATACAAACTACTTGCAATGGAAACAGCAAGTCGAAGGCGTTCTTCGCGGCACAAAAATGGTGAAACTCGTTGTTTCACCTCAGATTCCTCCGGTTTTTCTCTCCGACGCCGATCGCGAAGCCGGAAAAGAGAATCCGGCATACACCGAATGGGAAGAGCAAGATTTGCCCCTTTGCACATGGATTCTCTCAACGATTTCCGCGTCTCTACTCTCGCGTTTCGTTCTTCTACGTCACTCGTGGCAAGTCTGGGATGAGATTCACACCTACTGCTTCACTCAGATGAAAACTCGCTCGCGCCAGCTACGTTCCGAGTTGCGCTCTATTACCAAAGGAACGCGCACCATTGCTGAGTTCTTTGTGCGAATCAGGTCCATCTCTGAGGCCTTGATGTCCATTGGAGATCCGGTTTCGAAGCGTGATCTTATAGAGATTGTTCTTGAATCTCTTCCAGAAGAGTTTGATCCCATCGTTGCTAGTGTTAATGGTAGACCTGATGTTATCTCTCTGGATGAACTAGAATCACAACTTCTAACTCAAGAAGCAAGAAACGAGAAGTTCAAGAAAGCTTTGAGTACTGAATCTGCTTCTGTAAATCTTGCTCAGAATATTGCTCCTGAAAGCCAAACTCAATCCTCTCAATCTCAGTACTCCACTTTTCCTGAGGAGAATTCCAATGGTAATCTTCAAGGTAATTCTCAGTATCCTAATTCTGGAAGCAGGGGAAGTAATTTCAGAGGCAGAGGTTTTCGTGGTGGCCGTTCTCGTGGTCGTAGTGGCCGTGGGTACATTCAGTGCCAAATATGCTTTAAAACTGGTCATGATGCCTCTATCTGCTACCACCGTTTCTCAGGTTCACCTACATATGAAGGCTATGGTGCCTCTAATGTGTATGGAGCGTCTGGTATGGTTGGGCCTCCTCCTAATGTGTGGATGCAAGGAATGCAACGTAATTCATCAGTTGGTAATCCCTATAGAGCTCAGTACCCTGCTCCTTCTAGAAATCAGAGACCAGCTGCACCTCAGGCCTATTTTGCTGGTTTTGATAATAGCAACTCTTTCTCTAACGTTTGGTACCCTGATTCTGGTACTACCAATCATGTTACCCCTGATGCTTCTCACTTAATGGATTCTGTTCCCTTTTCTGGAGCTGATCAAGTCCACATTGGCAATGGTCAAGGTTTGCCTATCTCATCTATTGGTTCTATGCACTTTACCTCACCTTTTGAACCTCACACCACTCTAAGTCTCCATAATCTTTTACTTGTGCCTTCTATAACCAAAAACCTTGTCAGTGTTAGCCAATTTGCTAGAGACAACAATGTCTATTTTGAGTTTCATCCTGATGTGTGCTTTGTAAAATCTCAGGTTACTTCTAAAACTCTTTTAAAAGGCTCCCTTGGAAAGGATGGCTTGTACCAGTTTGATCAAGCACCTTTGTCCAAGCCTTCAACAATCAGCTCAAGTGTTAATTCTCCCCACCAACGTGCCTTACCTTCAGGGTCCAGTCATAGCTTAGATATAAGCAAACTGCCTTGTAATAAAAATAGCAGTATTAATAACTCTAGCCCCTCTGTTTTCAATTCACAATGTAATAATGTTGCTACTGCAACTGTTACTCCCTCATTATATAGCATTTGGCATTGTAGATTGGGTCACCCTCATCATGAGGTGCTCAAAGCTGTTACTCAACTTTGTAATGTGAGTCTTCCTAATAAAAATTTGTCAGACTTTTGCTCTGCGTGCTGTCTTGGTAAAGTGCATAGATTACCCTCATCTGCATCTAAAACACCGTACACTACACCTCTTGAGCTCATATTTTGTGATTTGTGGGGACCATCACCTGTTGAATCCTTTAATGGTTACACATATTTTCTCACATGTGTTGATGCATACAGTAGATACACTTGGATTTATCCTCTAAAAATGAAATCTCACACTCTCATCACATTCCAGAATTTCAAGTCTATGGTGGAACTACAGTTTAAATTGAAAATCAAAGCTGTGCAAACTGATGGAGGAGGAGAATTTCGTCCCTTCACTAAGTATCTTAATGAGCTAGGCATTCTTCATAGATTTTCATGTCCTCATGCTCACCATCAGAATGGATCTGTTGAGAGAAAGCACAGGCATATTGTAGAAACTGGATTAACTCTCTTAGCTCAGGCCAAGATGCCTCTAAAATTCTGGGACCATGCTTTTCTGACAGCAACATACCTTATTAACAGACTACCCTCCCATACTCTACAAAACAAGTCACCTTTTTTCCTTCTCAAAATGCAATTTCTTGACTATAAATTTCTTAAGTGTTTTGGCTGTGCTTGCTACCCCTTTCTCAGACCTTATAATCATCAAAAAGTTGATTTTCATTCAAGAGAGTGCATATTTTTGGGTTACTCTCCTTCTCACAAGGGTTACCAATGTCTGGATTCTTCAGGGAAGGTTTTTATTTCCAAAGATGTTGTTTTCAATGAAATCAGATTTCCATACTCTGAAATTTTCCCTTCCTCATCACAATCAACTGTCACATCTGATGCAAGCACTCTGTCCTCTTTTCTTCCTTCACAACTTCCCAACTTTACAGATGTTTCCACCCCTCCTCCCAACTTACCCACTCAAACCACCACCACCTCTTCACCCTCTCCTACTGATAACTCACCTGTCTTTCCCTATGGACAACACTCTTCACCCTCTGTTCATCAGGACCATCATTCACCTACTATGAGTGCCTCCCAACCTTACAGTCCTGATCCTGTTCACGCTCACAGTCCTGATCATATTTTTAATCCCACACCAATTAATGTAATTTCACCATCACCCTCTCTGTCTTCTGATCATACACCTTCTCCAAGTTCTATTCACTCACCTCCTACTCCACCACCTAAACCGCACAGAATCCACCCTTCTAACACTCACTCTATGGCTACTAGGGGAAAACTTGGTATTGTTCAACCAAGACTTCATCCCACTCTTCTCTTGACTCATGTTGAGCCTACAAATCACAAGCAAGCTCTCTCACTTCCACATTGGTACAATGCTATGCAAACAGAGTACAATGCATTACTTAAAAATCACACTTGGTCCCTCGTTCCTTTACCTCAAAACAGGCAAGCTATAGGTTGTAAATGGGTGTTCAGAGTTAAGGAGAACCCTGATGGTAGCATAAACAAGTACAAGGCAAGGTTGGTTGCCAAAGGATTCCATCAGCAACTTGGCTTTGACTATACAGAGACTTTTTCACCTGTTGTCAAGCCTGTCACAGTTAGAACTGTTCTCACCCTTGCTGTAACTAAACACTGGCCTATTCAGCAGCTTGACATCAACAATGCCTTCCTTAATGGCATTCTCAATGAAGAGGTTTACATGAGTCAACCTCCAGGTTTTGAATCTTCAAACAAGAATCTGGTGTGCAAGCTTCATAAAGCTTTATATGGGCTCAAACAGGCACCCAGAGCCTGGTTTGAAAGGTTAAAGGCTGCTCTCCTTAATTTTGGCTTCAAATCCAGCAAGTGTGATCCATCCTTATTCACTTTACACACCAGAAGCTACTGTATTTACCTATTGGTGTATGTTGATGACATAATCATCACAGGAAGCTCCAAAAGTGCCATTCATGATCTGGTGTCTCAGCTTAATTCTAAATTTTCCCTAAAATATTTAGGCACGCTTGATTATTTTCTTGGAATAGAGGTTCATCATTCTCCTAATGGTACTCTTCACCTATCTCAAACCAAATACATTAAGGATCTTCTTATTAGAGCAAATATGGATAATGCTAAGAGCATGGCTTCTCCTATGGCATCAACTACTAAATTGTCAAAGTTTGGTTCCAGTCAAGTTACTGATGCTACTTTCTTTAGGTCCATTGTTGGAGCATTACAATATGCTACCATAACAAGACCAGAAATTTCTTACGCTGTAAACAAGGTGTGTCAGTTCCTCTCAGATCCTCTAGAAGAGCACTGGAAGGCAGATAAGAGGATCCTGAGATACCTTCAAGGTACTTTAGATCATGGTCTGGTTATTAAAGCAGCTAACTCTACTATGCCCATTACTATCACTGGGTTTTGTGATGCTGATTGGGCATCTGATCCAGATGATAGAAGAAGCACCTCAGGTGCTTGCATCTATCTGGGACCCAATCTTATCTCCTGGTGGGCCAAGAAGCAGACTTTAGTTGCAAGGTCCAGTGCTGAGGCAGAGTATAGAAGCCTAGCCCAAGCTTCTGCAGAAATTATTTGGATACAATCCTTACTCCAAGAGCTTCAGATTCCCAGGAAAATCCCTCAAATTTATTGTGATAATTTGAGTGCAGTTTCACTTGCTCATAATCCTGTCCTTCATTCAAGGACCAAACACATGGAGCTGGATATTTTCTTTGTTAGCGAAAAAGTTCTCAGCAAGAGTCTCACTGTTACTCATGTCCCTGCTCAAGATCAATGGGCAGACATCCTTACCAAGCCACTGTCTACTTCTAGGTTTATTCATCTCAGAGACAAACTTAGGGTATTTGACAAGACCCTCAGTTTGAGGGGGGAATGTTAGGAGTAGTAAATATAAGCTTGTAAACTAAGTATAGTGGTACCCAATAAGATTGTGACATCTGTCACAATCCATTAGTGTATCAGATACCTCTATATAAGTAACAATTGTAACTACTGATTAATTAATTCAATATACAAAATATTTTCCTCTCTTTCTCTTTCTCTCTTTCTCTCTCCTCTAACCGTTTCCTTCAAGCTTCATCAATGGAGGTTTAACACTTCTAACAACCCTTGACGCGAAAATGAGATTTTAGCTTATATTATTATAAGTTTGATAATTGAAAAGGTTGAACTTCTGCCTCATTGTGTCTTGATGCCTTGATGCGATATAAGATATTTAAGCCGAGTTGGTTTGATATTCGGTAAATTGGAAGTAAAAGAATGTGCCGGAATGACCCTTGATCCGAAAATGGCTTGGAAAAGTTTGCTCCAAATTCGGTAAATTGGAAGTATGAGTTGTGTCTTTTATCACAATATCACTCGATGACCGTTGACGCGAAAATGAGATTTTAGCTTATATTATTATAAGTTTGATAATTGAAAAGGTTGAACTTGTGCCTCATTGATGCCTTGATGCGATATAAGATATTTAAGCCGAGTTGGTTTGATATTCGGTAAATTGCAAGTATAAGAATGTGTCGGAATGACCCTTGATCCGAAAATGGCTTGAATAAGTTTGTTCCAAATTCGGTAAATTGAAAGTATGAGTTGTGTCTTTTATCACAATATCACTCGATGACCCTTGACGCGAAAATGAGATTTTAGCTTATATTATTATAAGTTTGATAATTGAAAAGGTTGAACTTGTGCCTCATTGATGCCTTGATGCGATATAAGATATTTAAGCCGAGTTGGTTTGATATTCGGTAAATTGCAAGTATAAGAATGTGTCGGAATGACCCTTGATCCGAAAATGGCTTGAATAAGTTTGTTCCAAATTCGGTAAATTGGAAGTATGAGTTGTGTCTTTTATCACAATATCACTCGATGACCCTTGACGCGAAAATGAGATTTTAGCTTATATTATTATAAGTTTGATAATTGAAAAGGTTAAACTTGTGCCTCATTGATGCCTTGATGCGATATAAGATATTTAAGCCGAGTTGGTTTGATATTCGGTAAATTGCAAGTATAAGAATGTGTCGGAATGACCCTTGATCCAAAAATGGCTTGAATAAGTTTGTTCCAAATTCGGTAAATTGGAAGTATTAGTTGTGTCTTTTATCACAATATCACTCGATGACCCTTGACGCGAAAATGAGATTTTAGCTTATATTATTATAAGTTTGATAATTGAAAAGGTTGAACTTGTGCCTCACTGTGTCTTGATGCGATATAAGATATTTAAGTCGAGTTAGTTTGATATTCGGTAAATTGGAAGTATAAGAACGTGCCGGAATGACCCTTGATCCGAAAATGGCTTGGAAAAGTTTGCTCCAAATTCGGTAAATTGGAAGTATGAGTTGTGTCTTTTATCACAATATCAATCGATGACCGTTGACGCGAAAATGAGATTTTAGCTTATATTATTATAAGTTTGATTATTGAAAAGGTTGAACTTGTGCCTCATTGATGCCTTGATGCGATATAAGATATTTAAGCCGAGTTGATTTGATATTCGGTAAATTGCAAGTATAAGAATGTGTCGGAATGACCCTTGATCCGAAAATGGCTTGAATAAGTTTGTTCCAAATTAGGTAAATTGGAAGTATGAGTTGTGTCTTTTATCACAATATGACTCGATGACCCTTGACGCGAAAATGAGATTTTAGCTTATACTATTATAAGTTTGATAATTGGAAAGGTTGAACTTGCTTCATTGTGCCTTGATGCGATATAAGATATTTAAGCCGAGTTGGTTTGATATTCGGTAAATTGCAAGTATAAGAATGTGTCGGAATGACCCTTGATCCGAAAATGGCTTGAATAAGTTTGTTCCAAATTCGGTAAATTGAAAGTATGAGTTGTGTCTTTTATCACAATATCACTCGATGACCCTTGACGCGAAAATGAGATTTTAGCTTATATTATTATAAGTTTGATAATTGAAAAGGTTGAACTTGTGCCTCATTGATGCCTTGATGCGATATAAGATATTTAAGCCGAGTTGGTTTGATATTCGGTAAATTGCAAGTATAAGAATGTGTCGGAATGACCCTTGATCCGAAAATGGCTTGAATAAGTTTGTTCCAAATTCGGTAAATTGGAAGTATGAGTTGTGTCTTTTATCACAATATCACTCGATGACCCTTGACGCGAAAATGAGATTTTAGCTTATATTATTATAAGTTTGATAATTGAAAAGGTTGAACTTGTGCCTCATTGATGCCTTGATGCGATATAAGATATTTAAGCCGAGTTGGTTTGATATTCGGTAAATTGCAAGTATAAGAATGTGTCGGAATGACCCTTGATCCGAAAATGGCTTGAATAAGTTTGTTCCAAATTCGGTAAATTGGAAGTATGAGTTGTGTCTTTTATGACAATATCACTCGATGACCCTTGACGCGAAAATGAGATTTTAGCTTATATTATTATAAGTTTGATAGTTGAAAAGGTTGAACTTGTGCGTCATTGTGTCTTGATGCTTTGATGCGATATAAGATATTTAAGCCGAGTTGGTTTGATATTCGGTAAATTGGAAGTATAAGAATGTGCCGGAATGACCCTTGATCCGAAAATGGCTTGGATAAGTTTGTTCCAAATTCGGTAAATTGGAAGTATGAGTTGTGTCTTTTATCACAATATCACTCGATGACCGTTGACGCGAAAATGAGATTTTAGCTTATATTATTATAAGTTTGATAATTGAAAAGGTTGAACTTGTGCCTCATTGATGCCTTGATGCGATATAAGATATTTAAGCCGAGTTGGTTTGATATTCGGTAAATTGCAAGTATAAGAATGTGTCGGAATGACCCTTGATCCGAAAATGGCTTGAATAAGTTTGTTCCAAATTCGGTAAATTGAAAGTATGAGTTGTGTCTTTTATCACAATATGACTCGATGACCCTTGACGCGAAAATGAGATTTTAGCTTATACTATTATAAGTTTGATAATTGGAAAGGTTGAACTTGCTTCATTGTGCCTTGATGCGATATAAGATATTTAAGCCGAGTTGGTTTGATATTCGGTAAATTGCAAGTATAAGAATGTGTCGGAATGACCCTTGATCCGAAAATGGCTTGAATAAGTTTGTTCCAAATTCGGTAAATTGAAAGTATGAGTTGTGTCTTTTATCACAATATCACTCGATGACCCTTGACGCGAAAATGAGATTTTAGCTTATATTATTATAAGTTTGATAATTGAAAAGGTTGAACTTGTGCCTCATTGATGCCTTGATGCGATATAAGATATTTAAGCCGAGTTGGTTTGATATTCGGTAAATTGCAAGTATAAGAATGTGTCGGAATGACCCTTGATCCGAAAATGGCTTGAATAAGTTTGTTCCAAATTCGGTAAATTGGAAGTATGAGTTGTGTCTTTTATCACAATATCACTCGATGACCCTTGACGCGAAAATGAGATTTTAGCTTATATTATTATAAGTTTGATAATTGAAAAGGTTGAACTTGTGCCTCATTGATGCCTTGATGCGATATAAGATATTTAAGCCGAGTTGGTTTGATATTCGGTAAATTGCAAGTATAAGAATGTGTCGGAATGACCCTTGATCCGAAAATGGCTTGAATAAGTTTGTTCCAAATTCGGTAAATTGGAAGTATGAGTTGTGTCTTTTATCACAATATCACTCGATGACCCTTGACGCGAAAATGAGATTTTAGCTTATATTATTATAAGTTTGATAATTGAAAAGGTTGAACTTGTGCGTCATTGTGTCTTGATGCTTTGATGCGATATAAGATATTTAAGCCGAGTTGGTTTGATATTCGGTAAATTGGAAGTATAAGAATGTGCCGGAATGACCCTTGATCCGAAAATGGCTTGGATAAGTTTGTTCCAAATTCGGTAAATTGGAAGTATGAGTTGTGTCTTTTATCACAATATCACTCGATGACCGTTGACGCGAAAATGAGATTTTAGCTTATATTATTATAAGTTTGATAATTGAAAAGGTTGAACTTGTGCCTCATTGATGCCTTGATGCGATATAAGATATTTAAGCCGAGTTGGTTTGATATTCGGTAAATTGCAAGTATAAGAATGTGTCGGAATGACCCTTGATCCGAAAATGGCTTGAATAAGTTTGTTCCAAATTCGGTAAATTGAAAGTATGAGTTGTGTCTTTTATCACAATATGACTCGATGACCCTTGACGCGAAAATGAGATTTTAGCTTATACTATTATAAGTTTGATAATTGGAAAGGTTGAACTTGCTTCATTGTGCCTTGATGCGATATAAGATATTTAAGCCGAGTTGGTTTGATATTCGGTAAATTGCAAGTATAAGAATGTGTCGGAATGACCCTTGATCCGAAAATGGCTTGAATAAGTTTGTTCCAAATTTGGTAAATTGAAAGTATGAGTTGTGTCTTTTATCACAATATCACTCGATGACCCTTGACGCGAAAATGAGATTTTAGCTTATATTATTATAAGTTTGATAATTGAAAAGGTTGAACTTGTGCCTCATTGATGCCTTGATGCGATATAAGATATTTAAGCCGAGTTGGTTTGATATTCGGTAAATTGCAAGTATAAGAATGTGTCGGAATGACCCTTGATCCGAAAATGGCTTGAATAAGTTTGTTCCAAATTCGGTAAATTGGAAGTATGAGTTGTGTCTTTTATCACAATATCACTCGATGACCCTTGACGCGAAAATGAGATTTTAGCTTATATTATTATAAGTTTGATAATTGAAAAGGTTGAACTTGTGCCTCATTGATGCCTTGATGCGATATAAGATATTTAAGCCGAGTTGGTTTGATATTCGGTAAATTGCAAGTATAAGAATGTGTCGGAATGACCCTTGATCCGAAAATGGCTTGAATAAGTTTGTTCCAAATTCGGTAAATTGGAAGTATGAGTTGTGTCTTTTATCACAATATCACTCGATGACCCTTGACGCGAAAATGAGATTTTAGCTTATATTATTATAAGTTTGATAATTGAAAAGGTTGAACTTGTGCGTCATTGTGTCTTGATGCTTTGATGCGATATAAGATATTTAAGCCGAGTTGGTTTGATATTCGGTAAATTGGAAGTATAAGAATGTGCCGGAATGACCCTTGATCCGAAAATGGCTTGGATAAGTTTGTTCCAAATTCGGTAAATTGGAAGTATGAGTTGTGTCTTTTATCACAATATCACTCGATGACCGTTGACGCGAAAATGAGATTTTAGCTTATATTATTATAAGTTTGATAATTGAAAAGGTTGAACTTGTGCCTCATTGATGCCTTGATGCGATATAAGATATTTAAGCCGAGTTGGTTTGATATTCGGTAAATTGCAAGTATAAGAATGTGTCGGAATGACCCTTGATCCGAAAATGGCTTGAATAAGTTTGTTCCAAATTCGGTAAATTGAAAGTATGAGTTGTGTCTTTTATCACAATATGACTCGATGACCCTTGACGCGAAAATGAGATTTTAGCTTATACTATTATAAGTTTGATAATTGGAAAGGTTGAACTTGCTTCATTGTGCCTTGATGCGATATAAGATATTTAAGCCGAGTTGGTTTGATATTCGGTAAATTGCAAGTATAAGAATGTGTCGGAATGACCCTTGATCCGAAAATGGCTTGAATAAGTTTGTTCCAAATTCGGTAAATTGGAAGTATGAGTTGTGTCTTTTATCACAATATCACTCGATGACCCTTGACGCGAAAATGAGATTTTAGCTTATATTATTATAAGTTTGATAATTGAAAAGGTTGAACTTGTGCCTCATTGTGTCTTGATGCGATATAAGATATTTAAGTCGAGTTAGTTTGATATTCGGTAAATTGGAAGTATAAGAATGTGCCGGAATGACCCTTGATCCGAAAATGGCTTGGAAAAGTTTGCTCCAAATTCGGTAAATTGGAAGTATGAGTTGTGTCTTTTATCACAATATCACTCGATGACCGTTGACGCGAAAATGAGATTTTAGCTTATATTATTATAAGTTTGATTATTGAAAAGGTTGAACTTGTGCCTCATTGATGCCTTGATGCGATATAAGATATTTAAGCCGAGTTGGTTTGATATTCGGTAAATTGCAAGTATAAGAATGTGTCGGAATGACCCTTGATCCGAAAATGGCTTGAATAAGTTTGTTCCAAATTAGGTAAATTGGAAGTATGAGTTGTGTCTTTTATCACAATATGACTCGATGACCCTTGACGCGAAAATGAGATTTTAGCTTATATTAGTATAAGTTTGATAATTGAAAAGGTTGAACTTGTGCGTCATTGTGTCTTGATGCTTTGATGCGATATAAGATATTTAAGCCGAGTTGGTTTGATATTCGGTAAATTGGAAGTATAAGAATGTGCCGGAATGACCCTTGATCCGAAAATGGCTTGGATAAGTTTGTTCCAAATTCGGTAAATTGGAAGTATGAGTTGTGTCTTTTATCACAATATCACTCGATGACCGTTGACGCGAAAATGAGATTTTAGCTTATATTATTATAAGTTTGATAATTGAAAAGGTTGAACTTGTGCCTCATTGATGCCTTGATGCGATATAAGATATTTAAGCCGAGTTGGTTTGATATTCGGTAAATTGCAAGTATAAGAATGTGTCGGAATGACCCTTGATCCGAAAATGGCTTGAATAAGTTTGTTCCAAATTCGGTAAATTGAAAGTATGAGTTGTGTCTTTTATCACAATATGACTCGATGACCCTTGACGCGAAAATGAGATTTTAGCTTATATTATTATAAGTTTGATAATTGAAAAGGTTGAACTTGTGCGTCATTGTGTCTTGATGCTTTGATGCGATATAAGATATTTAAGCCGAGTTGGTTTGATATTCGGTAAATTGGAAGTATAAGAATGTGCCGGAATGACCCTTGATCCGAAAATGGCTTGGATAAGTTTGTTCCAAATTCGGTAAATTGGAAGTATGAGTTGTGTCTTTTATCACAATATCACTCGATGACCGTTGACGCGAAAATGAGATTTTAGCTTATATTATTATAAGTTTGATAATTGAAAAGGTTGAACTTGTGCCTCATTGATGCCTTGATGCGATATAAGATATTTAAGCCGAGTTGGTTTGATATTCGGTAAATTGCAAGTATAAGAATGTGTCGGAATGACCCTTGATCCGAAAATGGCTTGAATAAGTTTGTTCCAAATTCGGTAAATTGGAAGTATGAGTTGTGTCTTTTATCACAATATCACTCGATGACCCTTGACGCGAAAATGAGATTTTAGCTTATATTATTATAAGTTTGATAATTGAAAAGGTTGAACTTGTGCGTCATTGTGTCTTGATGCTTTGATGCGATATAAGATATTTAAGCCGAGTTGGTTTGATATTCGGTAAATTGGAAGTATAAGAATGTGCCGGAATGACCCTTGATCCGAAAATGGCTTGGATAAGTTTGTTCCAAATTCGGTAAATTGGAAGTATGAGTTGTGTCTTTTATCACAATATCACTCGATGACCGTTGACGCGAAAATGAGATTTTAGCTTATATTATTATAAGTTTGATAATTTAAAAGGTTGAACTTGTGCCTCATTGATGCCTTGATGCGATATAAGATATTTAAGCCGAGTTGGTTTGATATTCGGTAAATTGCAAGTATAAGAATGTGTCGGAATGACCCTTGATCCGAAAATGGCTTGAATAAGTTTGTTCCAAATTCGGTAAATTGGAAGTATGAGTTGTGTCTTTTATCACAATATCACTCGATGACCCTTGACGCGAAAATGAGATTTTAGCTTATATTATTATAAGTTTGATAATTGAAAAGGTTGAACTTGTGCGTCATTGTGTCTTGATGCTTTGATGCGATATAAGATATTTAAGCCGAGTTGGTTTGATATTCGGTAAATTGGAAGTATAAGAATGTGCCGGAATGACCCTTGATCCGAAAATGGCTTGGATAAGTTTGTTCCAAATTCGGTAAATTGGAAGTATGAGTTGTGTCTTTTATCACAATATCACTCGATGACCGTTGACGCGAAAATGAGATTTTAGCTTATATTATTATAAGTTTGATAATTTAAAAGGTTGAACTTGTGCCTCATTGATGCCTTGATGCGATATAAGATATTTAAGCCGAGTTGGTTTGATATTCGGTAAATTGCAAGTATAAGAATGTGTCGGAATGACCCTTGATCCGAAAATGGCTTGAATAAGTTTGTTCCAAATTCGGTAAATTGAAAGTATGAGTTGTGTCTTTTATCACAATATCACTCGATGACCCTTGACGCGAAAATGAGATTTTAGCTTATATTATTATAAGTTTGATAATTGAAAAGGTTGAACTTGTGCCTCATTGATGCCTTGATGCGATATAAGATATTTAAGCCGAGTTGGTTTGATATTCGGTAAATTGCAAGTATAAGAATGTGTCGGAATGACCCTTGATCCGAAAATGGCTTGAATAAGTTTGTTCCAAATTCGGTAAATTGGAAGTATGAGTTGTGTCTTTTATCACAATATCACTCGATGACCCTTGACGCGAAAATGAGATTTTAGCTTATATTATTATAAGTTTGATAATTGAAAAGGTTGAACTTGTGCCTCATTGTGTCTTGATGCGATATAAGATATTTAAGTCGAGTTAGTTTGATATTCGGTAAATTGGAAGTATAAGAATGTGCCGGAATGACCCTTGATCCGAAAATGGCTTGGAAAAGTTTGCTCCAAATTCGGTAAATTGGAAGTATGAGTTGTGTCTTTTATCACAATATCACTCAATGACCGTTGACGCGAAAATGAGATTTTAGCTTATATTATTATAAGTTTGATTATTGAAAAGGTTGAACTTGTGCCTCATTGATGCCTTGATGCGATATAAGATATTTAAGCCGAGTTGGTTTGATATTCGGTAAATTGCAAGTATAAGAATGTGTCGGAATGACCCTTGATCCGAAAATGGCTTGAATAAGTTTGTTCCAAATTAGGTAAATTGGAAGTATGAGTTGTGTCTTTTATCACAATATGACTCGATGACCCTTGACGCGAAAATGAGATTTTAGCTTATATTATTATAAGTTTGATAATTGAAAAGGTTGAACTTGTGCGTCATTGTGTCTTGATGCTTTGATGCGATATAAGATATTTAAGCCGAGTTGGTTTGATATTCGGTAAATTGGAAGTATAAGAATGTGCCGGAATGACCCTTGATCCGAAAATGGCTTGGATAAGTTTGTTCCAAATTCGGTAAATTGGAAGTATGAGTTGTGTCTTTTATCACAATATCACTCGATGACCGTTGACGCGAAAATGAGATTTTAGCTTATATTATTATAAGTTTGATAATTGAAAAGGTTGAACTTGTGCCTCATTGATGCCTTGATGCGATATAAGATATTTAAGCCGAGTTGGTTTGATATTCGGTAAATTGCAAGTATAAGAATGTGTCGGAATGACCCTTGATCCGAAAATGGCTTGAATAAGTTTGTTCCAAATTCGGTAAATTGAAAGTATGAGTTGTGTCTTTTATCACAATATGACTCGATGACCCTTGACGCGAAAATGAGATTTTAGCTTATACTATTATAAGTTTGATAATTGGAAAGGTTGAACTTGCTTCATTGTGCCTTGATGCGATATAAGATATTTAAGCCGAGTTGGTTTGATATTCGGTAAATTGCAAGTATAAGAATGTGTCGGAATGACCCTTGATCCGAAAATGGCTTGAATAAGTTTGTTCCAAATTTGGTAAATTGAAAGTATGAGTTGTGTCTTTTATCACAATATCACTCGATGACCCTTGACGCGAAAATGAGATTTTAGCTTATATTATTATAAGTTTGATAATTTAAAAGGTTGAACTTGTGCCTCATTGATGCCTTGATGCGATATAAGATATTTAAGCCGAGTTGGTTTGATATTCGGTAAATTGCAAGTATAAGAATGTGTCGGAATGACCCTTGATCCGAAAATGGCTTGAATAAGTTTGTTCCAAATTCGGTAAATTGGAAGTATGAGTTGTGTCTTTTATCACAATATCACTCGATGACCCTTGACGCGAAAATGAGATTTTAGCTTATATTATTATAAGTTTGATAATTGAAAAGGTTGAACTTGTGCCTCATTGATGCCTTGATGCGATATAAGATATTTAAGCCGAGTTGGTTTGATATTCGGTAAATTGCAAGTATAAGAATGTGTCGGAATGACCCTTGATCCGAAAATGGCTTGAATAAGTTTGTTCCAAATTCGGTAAATTGGAAGTATGAGTTGTGTCTTTTATCACAATATCACTCGATGACCCTTGACGCGAAAATGAGATTTTAGCTTATATTATTATAAGTTTGATAATTGAAAAGGTTGAACTTGTGCGTCATTGTGTCTTGATGCTTTGATGCGATATAAGATATTTAAGCCGAGTTGGTTTGATATTCGGTAAATTGGAAGTATAAGAATGTGCCGGAATGACCCTTGATCCGAAAATGGCTTGGATAAGTTTGTTCCAAATTCGGTAAATTGGAAGTATGAGTTGTGTCTTTTATCACAATATCACTCGATGACCGTTGACGCGAAAATGAGATTTTAGCTTATATTATTATAAGTTTGATAATTTAAAAGGTTGAACTTGTGCCTCATTGATGCCTTGATGCGATATAAGATATTTAAGCCGAGTTGGTTTGATATTCGGTAAATTGCAAGTATAAGAATGTGTCGGAATGACCCTTGATCCGAAAATGGCTTGAATAAGTTTGTTCCAAATTCGGTAAATTGAAAGTATGAGTTGTGTCTTTTATCACAATATCACTCGATGACCCTTGACGCGAAAATGAGATTTTAGCTTATATTATTATAAGTTTGATAATTGAAAAGGTTGAACTTGTGCCTCATTGATGCCTTGATGCGATATAAGATATTTAAGCCGAGTTGGTTTGATATTCGGTAAATTGCAAGTATAAGAATGTGTCGGAATGACCCTTGATCCGAAAATGGCTTGAATAAGTTTGTTCCAAATTCGGTAAATTGGAAGTATGAGTTGTGTCTTTTATCACAATATCACTCGATGACCCTTGACGCGAAAATGAGATTTTAGCTTATATTATTATAAGTTTGATAATTGAAAAGGTTGAACTTGTGCCTCATTGATGCCTTGATGCGATATAATTTATTTAAGCCGAGTTGGTTTGATATTCGGTAAATTGCAAGTATAAGAATGTGTCGGAATGACCCTTGATCCGAAAATGGCTTGAATAAGTTTGTTCCAAATTCGGTAAATTGGAAGTATGAGTTGTGTCTTTTATCACAATATCACTCGATGACCCTTGACGCGAAAATGAGATTTTAGCTTATATTATTATAAGTTTGATAATTGAAAAGGTTGAACTTGTGCCTCATTGTGTCTTCATGCGATATAAGATATTTAAGTCGAGTTAGTTTGATATTCGGTAAAGTGGAAGTATAAGAATGTGCCGGAATGACCCTTGATCCGAAAATGGCTTGGAAAAGTTTGCTCCAAATTCGGTAAATTGGAAGTATGAGTTGTGTCTTTTTTCACAATATCACTCGATGACCGTTGACGCGAAAATGAGATTTTAGCTTATATTATTATAAGTTTGATTATTGAAAAGGTTGAACTTGTGCCTCATTGATGCCTTGATGCGATATAAGATATTTAAGCCGAGTTGGTTTGATATTCGGTAAATTGCAAGTATAAGAATGTGTCGGAATGACCCTTGATCCGAAAATGGCTTGAATAAGTTTGTTCCAAATTAGGTAAATTGGAAGTATGAGTTGTGTCTTTTATCACAATATGACTCGATGACCCTTGACGCGAAAATGAGATTTTAGCTTATACTATTATAAGTTTGATAATTGGAAAGGTTGAACTTGCTTCATTGTGCCTTGATGAGATATAAGATATTTAAGCCGAGTTGGTTTGATATTCGGTAAATTGCAAGTATAAGAATGTGTCGGAATGACCCTTGATCCGAAAATGGCTTGAATAAGTTTGTTCCAAATTTGGTAAATTGAAAGTATGAGTTGTGTCTTTTATCACAATATCACTCGATGACCCTTGACGCGAAAATGAGATTTTAGCTTATATTATTATAAGTTTGATAATTGAAAAGGTTGAACTTGTGCCTCATTGATGCCTTGATGCGATATAAGATATTTAAGCCGAGTTGGTTTGATATTCGGTAAATTGCAAGTATAAGAATGTGTCGGAATGACCCTTGATCCGAAAATGGCTTGAATAAGTTTGTTCCAAATTCGGTAAATTGGAAGTATGAGTTGTGTCTTTTATCACAATATCACTCGATGACCCTTGACGCGAAAATGAGATTTTAGCTTATATTATTATAAGTTTGATAATTGAAAAGGTTGAACTTGTGCCTCATTGATGCCTTGATGCGATATAAGATATTTAAGCCGAGTTGGTTTGATATTCGGTAAATTGCAAGTATAAGAATGTGTCGGAATGACCCTTGATCCGAAAATGGCTTGAATAAGTTTGTTCCAAATTCGGTAAATTGGAAGTATGAGTTGTGTCTTTTATCACAATATCACTCGATGACCCTTGACGCGAAAATGAGATTTTAGCTTATATTATTATAAGTTTGATAATTGAAAAGGTTGAACTTGTGCGTCATTGTGTCTTGATGCTTTGATGCGATATAAGATATTTAAGCCGAGTTGGTTTGATATTCGGTAAATTGGAAGTATAAGAATGTGCCGGAATGACCCTTGATCCGAAAATGGCTTGGATAAGTTTGTTCCAAATTCGGTAAATTGGAAGTATGAGTTGTGTCTTTTATCACAATATCACTCGATGACCGTTGACGCGAAAATGAGATTTTAGCTTA
The DNA here is from genome assembly GCA_958299785.1 of Medicago lupulina. Lineage (NCBI taxonomy): Eukaryota > Viridiplantae > Streptophyta > Magnoliopsida > Fabales > Fabaceae > Medicago > Medicago lupulina. Next base: position 67,373,454 of record OY283139.1, read on the forward strand.
TATTATTATAAGTTTGATAATTTAAAAGGTTGAACTTGTGCCTCATTGATGCCTTGATGCGATATAAGATATTTAAGCCGAGTTGGTTTGATATTCGGTAAATTGCAAGTATAAGAATGTGTCGGAATGACCCTTGATCCGAAAATGGCTTGAATAAGTTTGTTCCAAATTCGGTAAATTGAAAGTATGAGTTGTGTCTTTTATCACAATATCACTCGATGACCCTTGACGCGAAAATGAGATTTTAGCTTATATTATTATAAGTTTGATAATTGAAAAGGTTGAACTTGTGCCTCATTGATGCCTTGATGCGATATAAGATATTTAAGCCGAGTTGGTTTGATATTCGGTAAATTGCAAGTATAAGAATGTGTCGGAATGACCCTTGATCCGAAAATGGCTTGAATAAGTTTGTTCCAAATTCGGTAAATTGGAAGTATGAGTTGTGTCTTTTATCACAATATCACTCGATGACCCTTGACGCGAAAATGAGATTTTAGCTTATATTATTATAAGTTTGATAATTGAAAAGGTTGAACTTGTGCCTCATTGTGTCTTGATGCGATATAAGATATTTAAGTCGAGTTAGTTTGATATTCGGTAAATTGGAAGTATAAGAATGTGCCGGAATGACCCTTGATCCGAAAATGGCTTGGAAAAGTTTGCTCCAAATTCGGTAAATTGGAAGTATGAGTTGTGTCTTTTATCACAATATCACTCGATGACCGTTGACGCGAAAATGAGATTTTAGCTTATATTATTATAAGTTTGATTATTGAAAAGGTTGAACTTGTGCCTCATTGATGCCTTGATGCGATATAAGATATTTAAGCCGAGTTGGTTTGATATTCGGTAAATTGCAAGTATAAAAATGTGTCGGAAAGACCCTTGATCCGAAAATGGCTTGAATAAGTTTGTTCCAAATTCGGTAAATTGGAAGTATGAGTTGTGTCTTTTATCACAATATCACTCGATGACCCTTGACGCGAAAATGAGATTTTAGCTTATATTATTATAAGTTTGATAATTGAAAAGGTTGAACTTGTGCCTCATTGTGTCTTGATGCGATATAAGATATTTAAGTCGAGTTAGTTTGATATTCGGTAAATTGGAAGTATAAGAATGTGCCGGAATGACCCTTGATCCGAAAATGGCTTGGAAAAGTTTGCTCCAAATTCGGTAAATTGGAAGTATGAGTTGTGTCTTTTATCACAATATCACTCGATGACCGTTGACGCGAAAATGAGATTTTAGCTTATATTATTATAAGTTTGATTATTGAAAAGGTTGAACTTGTGCCTCATTGATGCCTTGATGCGATATAAGATATTTAAGCCGAGTTGGTTTGATATTCGGTAAATTGCAAGTATAAGAATGTGTCGGAATGACCCTTGATCCGAAAATGGCTTGAATAAGTTTGTTCCAAATTAGGTAAATTGGAAGTATGAGTTGTGTCTTTTATCACAATATGACTCGATGACCCTTGACGCGAAAATGAGATTTTAGCTTATACTATTATAAGTTTGATAATTGGAAAGGTTGAACTTGCTTCATTGTGCCTTGATGCGATATAAGATATTTAAGCCGAGTTGGTTTGATATTCGGTAAATTGCAAGTATAAGAATGTGTCGGAATGACCCTTGATCCGAAAATGGCTTGAATAAGTTTGTTCCAAATTCGGTAAATTGGAAGTATGAGTTGTGTCTTTTATCACAATATCACTCGATGACCCTTGACGCGAAAATGAGATTTTAGCTTATATTATTATAAGTTTGATAATTGAAAAGGTTGAACTTGTGCCTCATTGATGCCTTGATGCGATATAAGATATTTAAGCCGAGTTGGTTTGATATTCGGTAAATTGCAAGTATAAGAATGTGTCGGAATGACCCTTGATCCGAAAATGGCTTGAATAAGTTTGTTCCAAATTCGGTAAATTGGAAGTATGAGTTGTGTCTTTTATCACAATATCACTCGATGACCCTTGACGCGAAAATGAGATTTTAGCTTATATTATTATAAGTTTGATAATTGAAAAGGTTGAACTTGTGCGTCATTGTGTCTTGATGCTTTGATGCGATATAAGATATTTAAGCCGAGTTGGTTTGATATTCGGTAAATTGGAAGTATAAGAATGTGCCGGAATGACCCTTGATCCGAAAATGGCTTGGATAAGTTTGTTCCAAATTCGGTAAATTGGAAGTATGAGTTGTGTCTTTTATCACAATATCACTCGATGACCGTTGACGCGAAAATGAGATTTTAGCTTATATTATTATAAGTTTGATAATTTAAAAGGTTGAACTTGTGCCTCATTGATGCCTTGATGCGATATAAGATATTTAAGCCGAGTTGGTTTGATATTCGGTAAATTGCAAGTATAAGAATGTGTCGGAATGACCCTTGATCCGAAAATGGCTTGAATAAGTTTGTTCCAAATTCGGTAAATTGAAAGTATGAGTTGTGTCTTTTATCACAATATCACTCGATGACCCTTGACGCGAAAATGAGATTTTAGCTTATATTATTATAAGTTTGATAATTGAAAAGGTTGAACTTGTGCCTCATTGATGCCTTGATGCGATATAAGATATTTAAGCCGAGTTGGTTTGATATTCGGTAAATTGCAAGTATAAGAATGTGTCGGAATGACCCTTGATCCGAAAATGGCTTGAATAAGTTTGTTCCAAATTCGGTAAATTGGAAGTATGAGTTGTGTCTTTTATCACAATATCACTCGATGACCCTTGACGCGAAAATGAGATTTTAGCTTATATTATTATAAGTTTGATAATTGAAAAGGTTGAACTTGTGCCTCATTGTGTCTTGATGCGATATAAGATATTTAAGTCGAGTTAGTTTGATATTCGGTAAATTGGAAGTATAAGAATGTGCCGGAATGACCCTTGATCCGAAAATGGCTTGGAAAAGTTTGCTCCAAATTCGGTAAATTGGAAGTATGAGTTGTGTCTTTTATCACAATATCACTCGATGACCGTTGACGCGAAAATGAGATTTTAGCTTATATTATTATAAGTTTGATTATTGAAAAGGTTGAACTTGTGCCTCATTGATGCCTTGATGCGATATAAGATATTTAAGCCGAGTTGGTTTGATATTCGGTAAATTGCAAGTATAAAAATGTGTCGGAAAGACCCTTGATCCGAAAATGGCTTGAATAAGTTTGTTCCAAATTCGGTAAATTGGAAGTATGAGTTGTGTCTTTTATCACAATATCACTCGATGACCCTTGACGCGAAAATGAGATTTTAGCTTATATTATTATAAGTTTGATAATTGAAAAGGTTGAACTTGTGCCTCATTGTGTCTTGATGCGATATAAGATATTTAAGTCGAGTTAGTTTGATATTCGGTAAATTGGAAGTATAAGAATGTGCCGGAATGACCCTTGATCCGAAAATGGCTTGGAAAAGTTTGCTCCAAATTCGGTAAATTGGAAGTATGAGTTGTGTCTTTTATCACAATATCACTCGATGACCGTTGACGCGAAAATGAGATTTTAGCTTATATTATTATAAGTTTGATTATTGAAAAGGTTGAACTTGTGCCTCATTGATGCCTTGATGCGATATAAGATATTTAAGCCGAGTTGGTTTGATATTCGGTAAATTGCAAGTATAAGAATGTGTCGGAATGACCCTTGATCCGAAAATGGCTTGAATAAGTTTGTTCCAAATTAGGTAAATTGGAAGTATGAGTTGTGTCTTTTATCACAATATGACTCGATGACCCTTGACGCGAAAATGAGATTTTAGCTTATACTATTATAAGTTTGATAATTGGAAAGGTTGAACTTGCTTCATTGTGCCTTGATGCGATATAAGATATTTAAGCCGAGTTGGTTTGATATTCGGTAAATTGCAAGTATAAGAATGTGTCGGAATGACCCTTGATCCGAAAATGGCTTGAATAAGTTTGTTCCAAATTCGGTAAATTGGAAGTATGAGTTGTGTCTTTTATCACAATATCACTCGATGACCCTTGACGCGAAAATGAGATTTTAGCTTATATTATTATAAGTTTGATAATTGAAAAGGTTGAACTTGTGCCTCATTGATGCCTTGATGCGATATAAGATATTTAAGCCGAGTTGGTTTGATATTCGGTAAATTGCAAGTATAAGAATGTGTCGGAATGACCCTTGATCCGAAAATGGCTTGAATAAGTTTGTTCCAAATTCGGTAAATTGGAAGTATGAGTTGTGTCTTTTATCACAATATCACTCGATGACCCTTGACGCGAAAATGAGATTTTAGCTTATATTATTATAAGTTTGATAATTGAAAAGGTTGAACTTGTGCGTCATTGTGTCTTGATGCTTTGATGCGATATAAGATATTTAAGCCGAGTTGGTTTGATATTCGGTAAATTGGAAGTATAAGAATGTGCCGGAATGACCCTTGATCCGAAAATGGCTTGGATAAGTTTGTTCCAAATTCGGTAAATTGGAAGTATGAGTTGTGTCTTTTATCACAATATCACTCGATGACCGTTGACGCGAAAATGAGATTTTAGCTTATATTATTATAAGTTTGATAATTTAAAAGGTTGAACTTGTGCCTCATTGATGCCTTGATGCGATATAAGATATTTAAGCCGAGTTGGTTTGATATTCGGTAAATTGCAAGTATAAGAATGTGTCGGAATGACCCTTGATCCGAAAATGGCTTGAATAAGTTTGTTCCAAATTCGGTAAATTGAAAGTATGAGTTGTGTCTTTTATCACAATATCACTCGATGACCCTTGACGCGAAAATGAGATTTTAGCTTATATTATTATAAGTTTGATAATTGAAAAGGTTGAACTTGTGCCTCATTGATGCCTTGATGCGATATAAGATATTTAAGCCGAGTTGGTTTGATATTCGGTAAATTGCAAGTATAAGAATGTGTCGGAATGACCCTTGATCCGAAAATGGCTTGAATAAGTTTGTTCCAAATTCGGTAAATTGGAAGTATGAGTTGTGTCTTTTATCACAATATCACTCGATGACCCTTGACGCGAAAATGAGATTTTAGCTTATATTATTATAAGTTTGATAATTGAAAAGGTTGAACTTGTGCCTCATTGTGTCTTGATGCGATATAAGATATTTAAGTCGAGTTAGTTTGATATTCGGTAAATTGGAAGTATAAGAATGTGCCGGAATGACCCTTGATCCGAAAATGGCTTGGAAAAGTTTGCTCCAAATTCGGTAAATTGGAAGTATGAGTTGTGTCTTTTATCACAATATCACTCGATGACCGTTGACGCGAAAATGAGATTTTAGCTTATATTATTATAAGTTTGATTATTGAAAAGGTTGAACTTGTGCCTCATTGATGCCTTGATGCGATATAAGATATTTAAGCCGAGTTGGTTTGATATTCGGTAAATTGCAAGTATAAAAATGTGTCGGAAAGACCCTTGATCCGAAAATGGCTTGAATAAGTTTGTTCCAAATTCGGTAAATTGGAAGTATGAGTTGTGTCTTTTATCACAATATCACTCGATGACCCTTGACGCGAAAATGAGATTTTAGCTTATATTATTATAAGTTTGATAATTGAAAAGGTTGAACTTGTGCCTCATTGTGTCTTGATGCGATATAAGATATTTAAGTCGAGTTAGTTTGATATTCGGTAAATTGGAAGTATAAGAATGTGCCGGAATGACCCTTGATCCGAAAATGGCTTGGAAAAGTTTGCTCCAAATTCGGTAAATTGGAAGTATGAGTTGTGTCTTTTATCACAATATCACTCGATGACCGTTGACGCGAAAATGAGATTTTAGCTTATATTATTATAAGTTTGATTATTGAAAAGGTTGAACTTGTGCCTCATTGATGCCTTGATGCGATATAAGATATTTAAGCCGAGTTGGTTTGATATTCGGTAAATTGCAAGTATAAGAATGTGTCGGAATGACCCTTGATCCGAAAATGGCTTGAATAAGTTTGTTCCAAATTAGGTAAATTGGAAGTATGAGTTGTGTCTTTTATCACAATATGACTCGATGACCCTTGACGCGAAAATGAGATTTTAGCTTATACTATTATAAGTTTGATAATTGGAAAGGTTGAACTTGCTTCATTGTGCCTTGATGCGATATAAGATATTTAAGCCGAGTTGGTTTGATATTCGGTAAATTGCAAGTATAAGAATGTGTCGGAATGACCCTTGATCCGAAAATGGCTTGAATAAGTTTGTTCCAAATTTGGTAAATTGAAAGTATGAGTTGTGTCTTTTATCACAATATCACTCGATGACCCTTGACGCGAAAATGAGATTTTAGCTTATATTATTATAAGTTTGATAATTGAAAAGGTTGAACTTGTGCCTCATTGATGCCTTGATGCGATATAAGATATTTAAGCCGAGTTGGTTTGATATTCGGTAAATTGCAAGTATAAGAATGTGTCGGAATGACCCTTGATCCGAAAATGGCTTGAATAAGTTGGTTCCAAATTCGGTAAATTGGAAGTATGAGTTGTGTCTTTTATCACAATATCACTCGATGACCCTTGACGCGAAAATGAGATTTTAGCTTATATTATTATAAGTTTGATAATTGAAAAGGTTGAACTTGTGCCTCATTGATGCCTTGATGCGATATAAGATATTTAAGCCGAGTTGGTTTGATATTCGGTAAATTGCAAGTATAAGAATGTGTCGGAATGACCCTTGATCCGAAAATGGCTTGAATAAGTTTGTTCCAAATTCGGTAAATTGGAAGTATGAGTTGTGTCTTTTATCACAATATCACTCGATGACCCTTGACGCGAAAATGAGATTTTAGCTTATATTATTATAAGTTTGATAATTGAAAAGGTTGAACTTGTGCGTCATTGTGTCTTGATGCTTTGATGCGATATAAGATATTTAAGCCGAGTTGGTTTGATATTCGGTAAATTGGAAGTATAAGAATGTGCCGGAATGACCCTTGATCCGAAAATGGCTTGAATAAGTTTGTTCCAAATTCGGTAAATTGGAAGTATGAGTTGTGTCTTTTATCACAATATGACTCGATGACCCTTGACGCGAAAATGAGATTTTAGCTTATACTATTATAAGTTTGATAATTGGAAAGGTTGAACTTGCTTCATTGTGCCTTGATGCGATATAAGATATTTAAGCCGAGTTGGTTTGATATTCGGTAAATTGCAAGTATAAGAATGTGTCGGAATGACCCTTGATCCGAAAATGGCTTGAATAAGTTTGTTCCAAATTCGGTAAATTGGAAGTATGAGTTGTGTCTTTTATCACAATATCACTCGATGACCCTTGACGCGAAAATGAGATTTTAGCTTATATTATTATAAGTTTGATAATTGAAAAGGTTGAACTTGTGCCTCATTGTGTCTTGATGCGATATAAGATATTTAAGTCGAGTTAGTTTGATATTCGGTAAATTGGAAGTATAAGAATGTGCCGGAATGACCCTTGATCCGAAAATGGCTTGGAAAAGTTTGCTCCAAATTCGGTAAATTGGAAGTATGAGTTGTGTCTTTTATCACAATATCACTCGATGACCGTTGACGCGAAAATGAGATTTTAGCTTATATTATTATAAGTTTGATTATTGAAAAGGTTGAACTTGTGCCTCATTGATGCCTTGATGCGATATAAGATATTTAAGCCGAGTTGGTTTGATATTCGGTAAATTGCAAGTATAAAAATGTGTCGGAAAGACCCTTGATCCGAAAATGGCTTGAATAAGTTTGTTCCAAATTCGGTAAATTGGAAGTATGAGTTGTGTCTTTTATCACAATATCACTCGATGACCCTTGACGCGAAAATGAGATTTTAGCTTATATTATTATAAGTTTGATAATTGAAAAGGTTGAACTTGTGCCTCATTGTGTCTTGATGCGATATAAGATATTTAAGTCGAGTTAGTTTGATATTCGGTAAATTGGAAGTATAAGAATGTGCCGGAATGACCCTTGATCCGAAAATGGCTTGGAAAAGTTTGCTCCAAATTCGGTAAATTGGAAGTATGAGTTGTGTCTTTTATCACAATATCACTCGATGACCGTTGACGCGAAAATGAGATTTTAGCTTATATTATTATAAGTTTGATTATTGAAAAGGTTGAACTTGTGCCTCATTGATGCCTTGATGCGATATAAGATATTTAAGCCGAGTTGGTTTGATATTCGGTAAATTGCAAGTATAAGAATGTGTCGGAATGACCCTTGATCCGAAAATGGCTTGAATAAGTTTGTTCCAAATTAGGTAAATTGGAAGTATGAGTTGTGTCTTTTATCACAATATGACTCGATGACCCTTGACGCGAAAATGAGATTTTAGCTTATACTATTATAAGTTTGATAATTGGAAAGGTTGAACTTGCTTCATTGTGCCTTGATGCGATATAAGATATTTAAGCCGAGTTGGTTTGATATTCGGTAAATTGCAAGTATAAGAATGTGTCGGAATGACCCTTGATCCGAAAATGGCTTGAATAAGTTTGTTCCAAATTTGGTAAATTGAAAGTATGAGTTGTGTCTTTTATCACAATATCACTCGATGACCCTTGACGCGAAAATGAGATTTTAGCTTATATTATTATAAGTTTGATAATTGAAAAGGTTGAACTTGTGCCTCATTGATGCCTTGATGCGATATAAGATATTTAAGCCGAGTTGGTTTGATATTCGGTAAATTGCAAGTATAAGAATGTGTCGGAATGACCCTTGATCCGAAAATGGCTTGAATAAGTTGGTTCCAAATTCGGTAAATTGGAAGTATGAGTTGTGTCTTTTATCACAATATCACTCGATGACCCTTGACGCGAAAATGAGATTTTAGCTTATATTATTATAAGTTTGATAATTGAAAAGGTTGAACTTGTGCCTCATTGATGCCTTGATGCGATATAAGATATTTAAGCCGAGTTGGTTTGATATTCGGTAAATTGCAAGTATAAGAATGTGTCGGAATGACCCTTGATCCGAAAATGGCTTGAATAAGTTTGTTCCAAATTCGGTAAATTGGAAGTATGAGTTGTGTCTTTTATCACAATATCACTCGATGACCCTTGACGCGAAAATGAGATTTTAGCTTATATTATTATAAGTTTGATAATTGAAAAGGTTGAACTTGTGCGTCATTGTGTCTTGATGCTTTGATGCGATATAAGATATTTAAGCCGAGTTGGTTTGATATTCGGTAAATTGGAAGTATAAGAATGTGCCGGAATGACCCTTGATCCGAAAATGGCTTGAATAAGTTTGTTCCAAATTCGGTAAATTGGAAGTATGAGTTGTGTCTTTTATCACAATATCACTCGATGACCCTTGACGCGAAAATGAGATTTTAGCTTATATTATTATAAGTTTGATAATTGAAAAGGTTGAACTTGTGCCTCATTGTGTCTTGATGCGATATAAGATATTTAAGTCGAGTTAGTTTGATATTCGGTAAATTGGAAGTATAAGAATGTGCCGGAATGACCCTTGATCCGAAAATGGCTTGGAAAAGTTTGCTCCAAATTCGGTAAATTGGAAGTATGAGTTGTGTCTTTTATCACAATATCACTCGATGACCGTTGACGCGAAAATGAGATTTTAGCTTATATTATTATAAGTTTGATTATTGAAAAGGTTGAACTTGTGCCTCATTGATGCCTTGATGCGATATAAGATATTTAAGCCGAGTTGGTTTGATATTCGGTAAATTGCAAGTATAAGAATGTGTCGGAATGACCCTTGATCCGAAAATGGCTTGAATAAGTTTGTTCCAAATTCGGTAAATTGGAAGTATGAGTTGTGTCTTTTATCACAATATCACTCGATGACCCTTGACGCGAAAATGAGATTTTAGCTTATATTATTATAAGTTTGATAATTGAAAAGGTTGAACTTGTGCCTCATTGTGTCTTGATGCGATATAAGATATTTAAGTCGAGTTAGTTTGATATTCGGTAAATTGGAAGTATAAGAATGTGCCGGAATGACCCTTGATCCGAAAATGGCTTGGAAAAGTTTGCTCCAAATTCGGTAAATTGGAAGTATGAGTTGTGTCTTTTATCACAATATCACTCGATGACCGTTGACGCGAAAATGAGATTTTAGCTTATATTATTATAAGTTTGATTATTGAAAAGGTTGAACTTGTGCCTCATTGATGCCTTGATGCGATATAAGATATTTAAGCCGAGTTGGTTTGATATTCGGTAAATTGCAAGTATAAGAATGTGTCGGAATGACCCTTGATCCGAAAATGGCTTGAATAAGTTTGTTCCAAATTAGGTAAATTGGAAGTATGAGTTGTGTCTTTTATCACAATATGACTCGATGACCCTTGACGCGAAAATGAGATTTTAGCTTATACTATTATAAGTTTGATAATTGGAAAGGTTGAACTTGCTTCATTGTGCCTTGATGCGATATAAGATATTTAAGCCGAGTTGGTTTGATATTCGGTAAATTGCAAGTATAAGAATGTGTCGGAATGACCCTTGATCCGAAAATGGCTTGAATAAGTTTGTTCCAAATTTGGTAAATTGAAAGTATGAGTTGTGTCTTTTATCACAATATCACTCGATGACCCTTGACGCGAAAATGAGATTTTAGCTTATATTATTATAAGTTTGATAATTGAAAAGGTTGAACTTGTGCCTCATTGATGCCTTGATGCAATATAAGATATTTAAGCCGAGTTGGTTTGATATTCGGTAAATTGCAAGTATAAGAATGTGTCGGAATGACCCTTGATCCGAAAATGGCTTGAATAAGTTTGTTCCAAATTCGGTAAATTGGAAGTATGAGTTGTGTCTTTTATCACAATATCACTCGATGACCCTTGACGCGAAAATGAGATTTTAGCTTATATTATTATAAGTTTGATAATTGAAAAGGTTGAACTTGTGCCTCATTGATGCCTTGATGCGATATAAGATATTTAAGCCGAGTTGGTTTGATATTCGGTAAATTGCAAGTATAAGAATGTGTCGGAATGACCCTTGATCCGAAAATGGCTTGAATAAGTTTGTTCCAAATTCGGTAAATTGGAAGTATGAGTTGTGTCTTTTATCACAATATCACTCGATGACCCTTGACGCGAAAATGAGATTTTAGCTTATATTATTATAAGTTTGATAATTGAAAAGGTTGAACTTGTGCGTCATTGTGTCTTGATGCTTTGATGCGATATAAGATATTTAAGCCGAGTTGGTTTGATATTCGGTAAATTGGAAGTATAAGAATGTGCCGGAATGACCCTTGATCCGAAAATGGCTTGGATAAGTTTTTTCCAAATTCGGTAAATTGGAAGTATGAGTTGTGTCTTTTATCACAATATCACTCGATGACCGTTGACGCGAAAATGAGATTTTAGCTTATATTATTATAAGTTTGATAATTTAAAAGGTTGAACTTGTGCCTCATTGATGCCTTGATGCGATATAAGATATTTAAGCCGAGTTGGTTTGATATTCGGTAAATTGCAAGTATAAGAATGTGTCGGAATGACCCTTGATCCGAAAATGGCTTGAATAAGTTTGTTCCAAATTCGGTAAATTGAAAGTATGAGTTGTGTCTTTTATTACAATATCACTCGATGACCCTTGACGCGAAAATGAGATTTTAGCTTATATTATTATAAGTTTGATAATTGAAAAGGTTGAACTTGTGCCTCATTGATGCCTTGATGCGATATAAGATATTTAAGCCGAGTTGGTTTGATATTCGGTAAATTGCAAGTATAAGAATGTGTCGGAATGACCCTTGATCCGAAAATGGCTTGAATAAGTTTGTTCCAAATTCGGTAAATTGGAAGTATGAGTTGTGTCTTTTATCACAATATCACTCGATGACCCTTGACGCGAAAATGAGATTTTAGCTTATATTATTATAAGTTTGATAATTGAAAAGGTTGAACTTGTGCCTCATTGTGTCTTGATGCGATATAAGATATTTAAGTCGAGTTAGTTTGATATTCGGTAAATTGGAAGTATAAGAATGTGCCGGAATGACCCTTGATCCGAAAATGGCTTGGAAAAGTTTGCTCCAAATTCGGTAAATTGGAAGTATGAGTTGTGTCTTTTATCACAATATCACTCGATGACCGTTGACGCGAAAATGAGATTTTAGCTTATATTATTATAAGTTTGATTATTGAAAAGGTTGAACTTGTGCCTCATTGATGCCTTGATGCGATATAAGATATTTAAGCCGAGTTGGTTTGATATTCGGTAAATTGCAAGTATAAGAATGTGTCGGAATGACCCTTGATCCGAAAATGGCTTGAATAAGTTTGTTCCAAATTAGGTAAATTGGAAGTATGAGTTGTGTCTTTTATCACAATATGACTCGATGACCCTTGATGCAAAAATGAGATTTTAGCTTTTATTAATATAAGTTTGATAAATAAAAGATTGAACTTGTTCCTTCATGTACCTTGATGTGATACATTTTTTGTAAGCCTAGTTGGTCTCAAATTCAGCAAAAATAAAAGCATGAGAATGTGTTTCAAATACACTTGACGCGGAAATGATTTTTTAGCCTACATGATATTTAAGCTTGACAGGTTCATAATTCGGTAAAATGTAAGTACGAGAATGTGCCTTAATGACCCTTAATTCGAAAATGATTTGGATAAAATTTGTTCCAATTTTGGTAAATTGGGAGTATGAGTGTTGTGTATTTTATCACAATATGCCTCGATGCCCTTGACTCGGAAATGAGATTTTAGCTTAAATTATTAAAAGTTTGATAATTGGAAAGGTTGAACTTGTGCCTATTGTGCCTTGATGCGATATAAGATATTTAAGCCTAGTTGGTTTGATATTCGGTAAATTGGAAATATAAGAATGTGCCGGAATGACCCCTGATCTGAAAATGGTTTGAATAAGTTTGTTCCAAATTAGGTAAATTGGAAGTATGAGTTGTGTCTTTTATCACAATATGACTCGATGACCCTTGACGCGAAAATGAGATTTTAGCTTATACTATTATAAGTTTGATAACTAGAAAGGTTGAACTTGCTTCATTGTGCCTTGATGCGATATAAGATATTTAAGCCTAGTTGGTTTGATATTCGGTAAATTTGAAGTATAAGAATGTGTCGGAATGACCGTTGATCCGAAAATGACTTGGATAAGTTTGTTTCAAATTCGGTAAATTGGAAGTATGAGTTGTGTCTTTTATCACAATATGACTCGATGACCCTTGATGCAAAAATGAGATTTTAGCTTTTATTAATATAAGTTTGATAAATAAAAGATTGAACTTGTTCCTTCATGTCTCTTGATGTGATACATTTTTTGTAAGCCTAGTTGGTCTCAAATTCAGCAAAAATAAAAGCATGAGAATGTGTTTCAAATACACTTGACGCGGAAATGATTTTTTAGCCTACATGGTATTTAAGCTTGAGAGGTTCATAATTCGGTAAAATGTAAGTACGAGAATGTGCCTTAATGACCCTTAATTCGAAAATGATTTGGATAAAATTTGTTCCAATTTTGGTAAATTGGGAGTATGAGTGTTGTGTATTTTATCACAATATGCCTCGATGCCCTTGACACGAAAATGAGATTTTAGCTTAAATTATTAAAAGTTTGATAATTGGAAAAGTTGAACTTGTGCCTATTGTGCCTTGATGCGATATAAGATATTTAAGCCTAGTTGGTTTGATATTCGGTAAATTGGAAGTATAAGAATGTGCCGGAATGACCCCTGATCTGAAAATGGTTTGAATAAGTTTGTTCCAAATTCGGTAAATTGAAAGTATGAGTTGTGTCTTTTATCACAATATGACTTGATGACCCTTGACGCGAAAATGAGATTTTAGATTATATTATTATAAGTTTGATAATTGGAAAGGTTGAACTTGTGCCTCATTGTGCCTTGAAGCGATATAAGATATTTAAGCTTTGTTGCTTTGATATTCGGTAAATTGGAAGGATAAGAATGTGCCGGAATGACCGTTGATCCGAAAATGGCTTGGATAAGTTTGTTTCAAATTCGGTAAATTGGAAGTATGAGTTGTGTCTTTTATCACAATATGACTCGATGACCCTTGATGCAAAAATGAGATTTTAGCTTTTATTAATATAAGTTTGATAAATAAAAGATTGAACTTGTTCCTTCATGTCCCTTGATGTGATACATTTTTTGTAAGCCTAGTTGGTCTCAAATTCAGCAATATTAAAAACTTGAGAATGTGTTTCAAATACACTTGACGCGGAAATGATTTTTTTAGCCTAGATGGTATTTAAGCTTGACAGGTTCATAATTCGGTAAAATTTAAGTATGAGAATGTGCCTTAATGACCCTTGATTCGAAAATGATTTGGATAAAATTTGTTCCAATTTTGGTAAATTGGGAGTATGAGTGTTGTGTATTTTATCACAATATGCCTCGATGCCCTTGACTCGAAAATGAGATTTTAGATTATATTATTAAAAGTTTGATAATTGGAAAGGTTGAACTTGTGTCTATTGTGCCTTGATGCGATATAAGATATTTAAGCCTAGTTGGTTTGATATTCGGTAAATTGGAAGTATAAGAATGTGGCGGAATGACCCCTGATCTGAAAATGGTTTGAATAAGTTTGTTCCAAATTCGGTAAATTGAAAGTATGAGTTGTGTCTTTTATCACAATCACAATATGACTTGATGACCCTTGACGCGAAAATGAGATTTTAGCTTATATTATTATAAGTTTGATAATTGGTAAGGTTGAAATTGTGCCTTATTGTGCCTTGATGCGATATAAGATATTTAAGTCTAGTTGGTTTGATATTCGGTAAATTGGAAGTATAAGAATGTGTCGTAATGACCCTTGATCCGAAAATGGCTTGGATAAGTTTGTTCCAAATTCGGTAAATTGGAAGTATGAGTTGTCTTTTATCACAATATGACTCGATGACCCTTGACGCGAAAATGAGATTTTAGATTATATTATTATAAGTTTGATAATTGGAAAGGTTGAACTTGTGCCTCATTGTGCCTTAAAGCGATATAAGATTTTTAAGCCTAGTTGGTTTGATATTCGGTAAATTGGAAGGATAAGAATGTGTCGGAATGACCGTTGATCCGAAAATGGCTTGGATAAGTTTGTTCCAAATTCGGAAAATTGGAAGTAAGAGTTGTGTCCTTTATCACAATATGACTCGATGACCCTTGACGCGAAAATGAGAATTTAGCTTATATTATTATAAGTTTGATAATTGGAAAGGTTGGACTTGCATCATTGTGCCTTGATGCGATATAAGATATTTAAGCCTAGTTGGTTTGATATTGGGTAAATTGGAATTATAAGAATGTGCCGGAATGACCCTTGATCCGAAAATGGTTTGGATAACTTTGTTCCAAATTCGGTAAATTGGAAGTATGAGTTGTGTCTTTTATCACAATATGCCTCAATTATGCATGAGGCGAAAATGAGATTTTAGCTTATATTATTATAAGTTTGATAATTGGAAAGGTTGGACTTGCTTCATTGTGCCTTGATGCGATATAAGATATTTAGGCTTAGTTGGTTTGATATTCGGTAAATTGGAAGTATAAGAATGTACCGGAATGACCCTTGATCCGAAAATGGTTTGGATAAGTTTGTTCCAAATACGGTAAATTGGAAATATGAGTTGTGTCTTTTATTACAATATGCCTCGATTATCCATGACTCGAAAATGAGATTTTAGGTTATATGTTCATAAGTTGGATAATTAGAAAGGTTGAACTTGTGCCTTATTGTGCCTTGATGTGATATAAGATATTTAAGCCTAGTTGGTTTGATATTCGGTAAATTGGAAGTATAAGAATGTGCTGGAATGACCCTTGATCCGAAAATGGTTTGAATAAGTTTGTTCCAAATTAGGTAAATTGGAAGTATGAGTTGTGTCTTTTATCACAATATGACTCGATGACCCTTGACACGAAAATAAGATTTTAGCTTATATTATTATAAGTTTGATAATTGGAAAGGTTGGACTTGCTTCATTGTGCCTTGATGCGATATAAGATATTTAGGCTTAGTTGGTTTGATATTCGGTAAATTGGAAGTATAAGAATGTACCGAAATGACCCTTGATCCGAAAATGGTTTGGATAAGTTTGTTCCAAATACGGTAAATTGGAAATATGAGTTGTGTCTTTTATCACAATATGCCTCGATTATCCATGACTCGAAAATGAGATTTTAGCTTATATTATCATAAGTTGGATAATTAGAAAGGTTGAACTTGTGCCTTATTGTGCCTTGATGTGATATAAGATATTTAAGCCTAGTTGGTTTGATATTCGGTAAATTGGAAGTATAAGAATGTGCCGGAATGACCCTTGATCCGAAAATGGTTTGGATAAGTTTGTTCCAAATTCGGTAAATTGGAAATATGACTTTTGTCTTTTATCACAATATGACTCGATGACCATTGACGCGAAAATGAGATTTTAGCTTATATTAATATAAGTTTGATAAATAAAAGGTTGAACTTGTTCCTTCATGTCCCTTGATGTGATACATTATTTGGAAGCCTAGTTGGTGTCAAATTCAGCAAAAATAAAAGCATGAGAATGTGTTTTGATGACACTTGACGAGGAAATGATTTTTTAGCCTAGATGGTTAGAACTTTGATAAATGGAAAATTTGAACTTATGCGTCGATGTCCCTTGATGAGGTACATGGTATTTAAGTTTGACAGGTTCATAATTCGTTAATATGGAAGTATGAGAATGTGCCATAATGACCCTTGATCCGAAAATGATTTGGATGAAATTTGTTCCAAATTTGGTAAATTGGAAGTATGAGTTGTGGGTTTTATCACAATATTCCTCGATGACCCTTGACTCGAAAATGAGATTTTAGCTTATATTATTATAAGTTTGATAATTGGAAAGGTTGAACTTGCTTCATTGTGCCTTGATGCGATATAAGATATTTAAGCCTAATTGGTTTGATATTCTTTAAATTTGAAGTATAAGAATGTGCCGTAATGACCCTTGATCCGAAAATGGCTTGGATAAGTTTGTTCCAAATTCGGTAAATTGGTAGTATGAGTTGTCTTTTATCACAATATGACTCGATGACCCTTAACGCGAAAATGAGATTTTAGATTATATTATTATAAGTTTGATAATTGGAAAGGTTAAACTTGTGCCTCATTGTGCCTTAAAGCGATATAAGATTTTTAAGCTTAGTTGGTTTGATATTCGGTAAATTAGAAGGATAAGAATGTGCCGGAATGACCGTTGATCCGAAAATGGCTTGGATAAGTTTGTTTCAAATTCGGTAAATTGGAAGTATGAGTTGTGTCTTTTATCACAATATGACTCGATGACCCTTGATGCAAAAATGAGACTTTAGCTTTTATTAATATAAGTTTGATAAATAAATGATTGAACTTGTTCCTTCATGTCCCTTGATGTGATACATTTTTTGTAAGCCTAGTTGGTCTCAAATTCAGCAATAAGAAAAACTTGAGAATGTGTTTCAAATACACTTGACGCGGAAATGCTTTTTTAGCCTACATGGTATTTAAGCTTGACAGGTTCATAATTCGGTAAAATTTAAGTATGAGAATGTGCCTTAATGACCCTTGATTCGAAAATGATTTGGATAAAATTTGTTCCAATTTTGGTAAATTGGGAGTATGAGTGTTGTGTATTTTATCACAATATGCCTCGATGCCCTTGACTCGAAAATGAGATTTTAGCTTATATTATTAAAAGTTTGATAATTGGAAAGGTTGAACTTGTGCCTATTGTGCCTTGATGCGATATAAGATATTTAAGCCTAGTTGGTTTGATATTCGGTAAATTGGAAGTATAAGAATGTGGCGGAATGACCCCTGATCTGAAAATGGTTTGAATAAGTTTGTTCCAAATTCGGTAAATTGAAAGTATGAGTTGTGTCTTTTATCACAATCACAATATGACTTGATGACCCTTCACGCGAAAATGAGATTTTAGCTTATATTATTATAAGTTTGATAATTGGTAAGGTTGAAATTGTGCCTTATTGTGCCTTGATGCGATATAAGATATTTAAGCCTAGTTGGTTTGATATTCGGTAAATTGGAAGTATAAGAATGTGCCGTAATGACCCTTGATCCGAAAATGGCTTGGATAAGTTTGTTCCAAATTCGGTAAATTGGAAGTATGAGTTGTCTTTTATCACAATATGACTCGATGACCCTTGACGCGAAAATGTGATTTTAGATTATATTATTATAAGTTTGATAATTGGAAAGGTTGAACTTGTGCCTCATTGTGCCTTAAAACGATATAAGATTTTTAAGCCTAGTTGGTTTGATATTCGGTAAATTGGAAGGATAAGAATGTGTCGGAATGACCGTTGATCCGAAAATGGCTTGGATAAGTTTGTTCCAAATTCGGAAAATTGGAAGTAAGAGTTGTGTCCTTTATCACAATATGACTCGATGACCCTTGACGCGAAAATGAGAATTTAGCTTATATTATTATAAGTTTGATAATTGGAAAGGTTGGACTTGCATCATTGTGCCTTGATGCGATATAAGATATTTAAGCCTAGTTGGTTTGATATTGGGTAAATTGGAATTATAAGAATGTGCCGGAATGACCCTTGATCCGAAAATGGTTTGGATAAGTTTGTTCCAAATTCGGTAAATTGGAAGTATGAGTTGTGTCTTTTATCACAATATGACTCGATGACCCTTGATGCAAAAATGAGATTTTAGCTTTTATTAATATAAGTTTGATAAATAAATGATTGAACTTGTTCCTTCATGTCCCTTGATGTGATACATTTTTTGTAAGCCTAGTTGGTCTCAAATTCAGCAATAAGAAAAACTTGAGAATGTGTTTCAAATACACTTGACGCGGAAATGCTTTTTTAGCCTACATGGTATTTAAGCTTGACAGGTTCATAATTCGGTAAAATTTAAGTATGAGAATGTGCCTTAATGACCCTTGATTCGAAAATGATTTGGATAAAATTTGTTCCAATTTTGGTAAATTGGGAGTATGAGTGTTGTGTATTTTATCACAATATGCCTCGATGCCCTTGACTCGAAAATGAGATTTTAGATTATATTATTAAAAGTTTGATAATTGGAAAGGTTGAACTTGTGCCTATTGTGCCTTGATGCGATATAAGATATTTAAGCCTAGTTGGTTTGATATTCGGTAAATTGGAAGTATAAGAATGTGGCGGAATGACCCCTGATCTGAAAATGGTTTGAATAAGTTTGTTCCAAATTCGGTAAATTGAAAGTATGAGTTGTGTCTTTTATCACAATCACAATATGACTTGATGACCCTTCACGCGAAAATGAGATTTTAGCTTATATTATTATAAGTTTGATAATTGGTAAGGTTGAAATTGTGCCTTATTGTGCCTTGATGCGATATAAGATATTTAAGCCTAGTTGGTTTGATATTCGGTAAATTGGAAGTATAAGAATGTGCCGTAATGACCCTTGATCCGAAAATGGCTTGGATAAGTTTGTTCCAAATTCGGTAAATTGGAAGTATGAGTTGTCTTTTATCACAATATGACTCGATGACCCTTGACGCGAAAATGAGATTTTAGATTATATTATTATAAGTTTGATAATTGGAAAGGTTGAACTTGTGCCTCATTGTGCCTTAAAACGATATAAGATTTTTAAGCCTAGTTGGTTTGATATTCGGTAAATTGGAAGGATAAGAATGTGTCGGAATGACCGTTGATCCGAAAATGGCTTGGATAAGTTTGTTCCAAATTCGGAAAATTGGAAGTAAGAGTTGTGTCCTTTATCACAATATGACTCGATGACCCTTGACGCGAAAATGAGAATTTAGCTTATATTATTATAAGTTTGATAATTGGAAAGGTTGGACTTGCATCATTGTGCCTTGATGCGATATAAGATATTTAAGCCTAGTTGGTTTGATATTGGGTAAATTGGAATTATAAGAATGTGCCGGAATGACCCTTGATCCGAAAATGGTTTGGATAAGTTTGTTCCAAATTCGGTAAATTGGAAGTATGAGTTGTGTCTTTTATCACAATATGACTCGATGACCCTTGATGCAAAAATGAGATTTTAGCTTTTATTAATATAAGTTTGATAAATAAATGATTGAACTTGTTCCTTCATGTCCCTTGATGTGATACATTTTTTGTAAGCCTAGTTGGTCTCAAATTCAGCAATAAGAAAAACTTGAGAATGTGTTTCAAATACACTTGACGCGGAAATGCTTTTTTAGCCTACATGGTATTTAAGCTTGACAGGTTCATAATTCGGTAAAATTTAAGTATGAGAATGTGCCTTAATGACCCTTGATTCGAAAATGATTTGGATAAAATTTGTTCCAATTTTGGTAAATTGGGAGTATGAGTGTTGTGTATTTTATCACAATATGCCTCGATGCCCTTGACTCGAAAATGAGATTTTAGATTATATTATTAAAAGTTTGATAATTGGAAAGGTTGAACTTGTGCCTATTGTGCCTTGATGCGATATAAGATATTTAAGCCTAGTTGGTTTGATATTCGGTAAATTGGAAGTATAAGAATGTGGCGGAATGACCCCTGATCTGAAAATGGTTTGAATAAGTTTGTTCCAAATTCGGTAAATTGAAAGTATGAGTTGTGTCTTTTATCACAATCACAATATGACTTGATGACCCTTCACGCGAAAATGAGATTTTAGCTTAT
Organism: Medicago lupulina; assembly: GCA_958299785.1. Classification (NCBI taxonomy): domain Eukaryota; kingdom Viridiplantae; phylum Streptophyta; class Magnoliopsida; order Fabales; family Fabaceae; genus Medicago; species Medicago lupulina. The sequence continues at coordinate 67,394,084 of OY283139.1, forward strand.
ATTATTATAAGTTTGATAATTGGTAAGGTTGAAATTGTGCCTTATTGTGCCTTGATGCGATATAAGATATTTAAGCCTAGTTGGTTTGATATTCGGTAAATTGGAAGTATAAGAATGTGCCGTAATGACCCTTGATCCGAAAATGGCTTGGATAAGTTTGTTCCAAATTCGGTAAATTGGAAGTATGAGTTGTCTTTTATCACAATATGACTCGATGACCCTTGACGCGAAAATGAGATTTTAGATTATATTATTATAAGTTTGATAATTGGAAAGGTTGAACTTGTGCCTCATTGTGCCTTAAAACGATATAAGATTTTTAAGCCTAGTTGGTTTGATATTCGGTAAATTGGAAGGATAAGAATGTGTCGGAATGACCGTTGATCCGAAAATGGCTTGGATAAGTTTGTTCCAAATTCGGAAAATTGGAAGTAAGAGTTGTGTCCTTTATCACAATATGACTCGATGACCCTTGACGCGAAAATGAGAATTTAGCTTATATTATTATAAGTTTGATAATTGGAAAGGTTGGACTTGCATCATTGTGCCTTGATGCGATATAAGATATTTAAGCCTAGTTGGTTTGATATTGGGTAAATTGGAATTATAAGAATGTGCCGGAATGACCCTTGATCCGAAAATGGTTTGGATAAGTTTGTTCCAAATTCGGTAAATTGGAAGTATGAGTTGTGTCTTTTATCACAATATGACTCGATGACCCTTGATGCAAAAATGAGATTTTAGCTTTTATTAATATAAGTTTGATAAATAAATGATTGAACTTGTTCCTTCATGTCCCTTGATGTGATACATTTTTTGTAAGCCTAGTTGGTCTCAAATTCAGCAATAAGAAAAACTTGAGAATGTGTTTCAAATACACTTGACGCGGAAATGCTTTTTTAGCCTACATGGTATTTAAGCTTGACAGGTTCATAATTCGGTAAAATTTAAGTATGAGAATGTGCCTTAATGACCCTTGATTCGAAAATGATTTGGATAAAATTTGTTCCAATTTTGGTAAATTGGGAGTATGAGTGTTGTGTATTTTATCACAATATGCCTCGATGCCCTTGACTCGAAAATGAGATTTTAGATTATATTATTAAAAGTTTGATAATTGGAAAGGTTGAACTTGTGCCTATTGTGCCTTGATGCGATATAAGATATTTAAGCCTAGTTGGTTTGATATTCGGTAAATTGGAAGTATAAGAATGTGGCGGAATGACCCCTGATCTGAAAATGGTTTGAATAAGTTTGTTCCAAATTCGGTAAATTGAAAGTATGAGTTGTGTCTTTTATCACAATCACAATATGACTTGATGACCCTTCACGCGAAAATGAGATTTTAGCTTATATTATTATAAGTTTGATAATTGGTAAGGTTGAAATTGTGCCTTATTGTGCCTTGATGCGATATAAGATATTTAAGCCTAGTTGGTTTGATATTCGGTAAATTGGAAGTATAAGAATGTGCCGTAATGACCCTTGATCCGAAAATGGCTTGGATAAGTTTGTTCCAAATTCGGTAAATTGGAAGTATGAGTTGTCTTTTATCACAATATGACTCGATGACCCTTGACGCGAAAATGAGATTTTAGATTATATTATTATAAGTTTGATAATTGGAAAGGTTGAACTTGTGCCTCATTGTGCCTTAAAACGATATAAGATTTTTAAGCCTAGTTGGTTTGATATTCGGTAAATTGGAAGGATAAGAATGTGTCGGAATGACCGTTGATCCGAAAATGGCTTGGATAAGTTTGTTCCAAATTCGGAAAATTGGAAGTAAGAGTTGTGTCCTTTATCACAATATGACTCGATGACCCTTGACGCGAAAATGAGAATTTAGCTTATATTATTATAAGTTTGATAATTGGAAAGGTTGGACTTGCATCATTGTGCCTTGATGCGATATAAGATATTTAAGCCTAGTTGGTTTGATATTGGGTAAATTGGAATTATAAGAATGTGCCGGAATGACCCTTGATCCGAAAATGGTTTGGATAAGTTTGTTCCAAATTCGGTAAATTGGAAGTATGAGTTGTGTCTTTTATCACAATATGCCTCAATTATGCATGAGGCGAAAATGAGATTTTAGCTTATATTATTATAAGTTTGATAATTGGAAAGGTTGGACTTGCTTCATTGTGCCTTGATGCGATATAAGATATTTAGGCTTAGTTGGTTTGATATTCGGTAAATTGGAAGTATAAGAATGTACCGGAATGACCCTTGATCCGAAAATGGTTTGGATAAGTTTGTTCCAAATACGGTAAATTGGAAATATGAGTTGTGTCTTTTATCACAATATGCCTCGATTATCCATGACTCGAAAATGAGATTTTAGCTTATATTATCATAAGTTGGATAATTAGAAAGGTTGAACTTGTGCCTTATTGTGCCTTGATGTGATATAAGATATTTAAGCCTAGTTGGTTTGATATTCGGTAAATTGGAAGTATAAGAATGTGCTGGAATGACCCTTGATCCGAAAATGGTTTGAATAAGTTTGTTCCAAATTAGGTAAATTGGAAGTATGAGTTGTGTCTTTTATCACAATATGGCTCGATGACCCTTGACGCGAAAATGAGATTTTAGCTTATATTATTATAAGTTTGATAATTGGAAAGGTTGGACTTGCTTCATTGTGCCTTGATGCGATATAAGATATTTAGGCTTAGTTGGTTTGATATTCGGTAAATTGGAAGTATAAGAATGTACCGGAATGACCCTTGATCCGAAAATGGTTTGGATAAGTTGGTTCCAAATACGGTAAATTGGAAATATGAGTTGTGTCTTTTATCACAATATGCCTCGATTATCCATGACTCGAAAATGAGATTTTAGCTTATATTATCATAAGTTGGATAATTAGAAAGGTTGAACTTGTGCCTTATTGTGCCTTGATGTGATATAAGATATTTAAGCCTAGTTGGTTTGCTATTCGGTAAATTGGAAGTATAAGAATGTGCTGGAATGACCCTTGTTCCGAAAATGGTTTGAATAAGTTTGTTCCAAATTAGGTAAATTGGAAGTATGAGTTGTGTCTTTTATCACAATATGACTCGATGACCCTTGACGCGAAAATGAGATTTTAGCTTATATTATTATAAGTTTGATAATTGGAAAGGTTGGACTTGCTTCATTGTGCCTTGATGCGATATAAGATATTTAGGCTTAGTTGGTTTGATATTCGGTAAATTGGAAGTATAAGAATGTACCGGAATGACCCTTGATCCAAAAATGGTTTGGATAAGTTTGTTCCAAATACGGTAAATTGGAAATATGAGTTGTGTCTTTTATCACAATATGCCTCGATTATCCATGACTCGAAAATGAGATTTTAGCTTATATTATCATAAGTTGGATAATTAGAAAGGTTGAACTTGTGCCTTATTGTGCCTTGATGTGATATAAGATATTTAAGCCTAGTTGGTTTGATATTCGGTAAATTGGAAGTATAAGAATGTGCTGGAATGACCCTTGATCCGAAAATGGTTTGAATAAGTTTGTTCCAAATTAGGTAAATTGGAAGTATGAGTTGTGTCTTTTATCACAATATGACTCGATGACCCTTGACGCGAAAATGAGATTTTAGCTTATATTATTATAAGTTTGATAATTGGAAAGGTTGAACTTGCTTCATTGTGCCTTGATGCGATATAAGATATTTAAGCCTAGTTGGTTTGATATTCGGTAAATTTGAAGTATAAGAATGTGCCGGAATGACCCTTGATCCGAAAATGGTTTGGATAAGTTTGTTCCAAATTCGGTAAATTGGAAGTATGAGTTGTGTCTTTTATCACAATATGCCTCAATTATGCATGAGGCGAAAATGAGATTTTAGCTTATATTATTATAAGTTTGATAATTGGAAAGGTTGGACTTGCTTCATTGTGCCTTGATGCGATATAAGATATTTAGGCTTAGTTGGTTTGATATTCGGTAAATTGGAAGTATAAGAATGTACCGGAATGACCCTTGATCCGAAAATGGTTTGGATAAGTTTGTTCCAAATACGGTAAATTGGAAATATGAGTTGTGTCTTTTATCACAATATGCCTCGATTATCCATGACTCGAAAATGAGATTTTAGCTTATATTATCATAAGTTGGATAATTAGAAAGGTTGAACTTGTGCCTTATTGTGCCTTGATGTGATATAAGATATTTAAGCCTAGTTGGTTTGATATTCGGTAAATTGGAAGTATAAGAATGTGCTGGAATGACCCTTGATCCGAAAATGGTTTGAATAAGTTTGTTCCAAATTAGGTAAATTGGAAGTATGAGTTGTGTCTTTTATCACAATATGGCTCGATGACCCTTGACGCGAAAATGAGATTTTAGCTTATATTATTATAAGTTTGATAATTGGAAAGGTTCGACTTGCTTCATTGTGCCTTGATGCGATATAAGATATTTAGGCTTAGTTGGTTTGATATTCGGTAAATTGGAAGTATAAGAATGTACCGGAATGACCCTTGATCCGAAAATGGTTTGGATAAGTTTCTTCCAAATACGGTAAATTGGAAATATGAGTTGTGTCTTTTATCACAATATGCCTCGATTATCCATGACTCGAAAATGAGATTTTAGCTTATATTATCATAAGTTGGATAATTAGAAAGGTTGAACTTGTGCCTTATTGTGCCTTGATGTGATATAAGATATTTAAGCCTAGTTGGTTTGATATTCGGTAAATTGGAAGTATAAGAATGTGCTGGAATGACCCTTGATCCGAAAATGGTTTGAATAAGTTTGTTCCAAATTAGGTAAATTGGAAGTATGAGTTGTGTCTTTTATCACAATATGACTCGATGACCCTTGACGCGAAAATGAGATTTTAGCTTATATTATTATAAGTTTGATAATTGGAAAGGTTGGACTTGCTTCATTGTGCCTTGATGCGATATAAGATATTTAGGCTTAGTTGGTTTGATATTCGGTAAATTGGAAGTATAAGAATGTACCGGAATGACCCTTGATCCAAAAATGGTTTGGATAAGTTTGTTCCAAATACGGTAAATTGGAAATATGAGTTGTGTCTTTTATCACAATATGCCTCGATTATCCATGACTCGAAAATGAGATTTTAGCTTATATTATCATAAGTTGGATAATTAGAAAGGTTGAACTTGTGCCTTATTGTGCCTTGATGTGATATAAGATATTTAAGCCTAGTTGGTTTGATATTCGGTAAATTGGAAGTATAAGAATGTGCTGGAATGACCCTTGATCCGAAAATGGTTTGAATAAGTTTGTTCCAAATTAGGTAAATTGGAAGTATGAGTTGTGTCTTTTATCACAATATGACTCGATGACCCTTGACGCGAAAATGAGATTTTAGCTTATATTATTATAAGTTTGATAATTGGAAAGGTTGAACTTGCTTCATTGTGCCTTGATGCGATATAAGATATTTAAGCCTAGTTGGTTTGATATTCGGTAAATTTGAAGTATAAGAATGTGCCGGAATGACCCTTGATCCGAAAATGGTTTGGATAAGTTTGTTCCAAATTCGGTAAATTGGAAGTATGACTTTTGTCTTTTATCACAATATGACTCGATGACCATTGACGCGAAAATGAGATTTTAGCTTATATTAATATAAGTTTGATAAATAAAAGGTTGAACTTGTTCCTTCATGTCCCTTGATGTGATACATTATTTGGAAGCCTAGTTGGTGTCAAATTCAGCAAAAATAAAAGCATGAGAATGTGTTTTGATGACACTTGACGAGGAAATGATTTTTTAGCCTAGATGGTTAGAACTTTGATAAATGGAAAATTTGAACTTATGCGTCGATGTCCCTTGATGAGGTACATGGTATTTAAGTTTGACAGGTTCATAATTGGTTAATATGGAAGTATGAGAATGTGCCATAATGACCCTTGATCCGAAAATGATTTGGATGAAATTTGTTCCAAATTTGGTAAATTGGAAGTATGAGTTGTGTGTTTTATCACAATATTCCTCGATGACCCTTGACTCGAAAATGAGATTTTAGCTTATATTATTATAAGTTTGATAATTGGAAAGGTTGAACTTGTGCCTTATTTTGCCTTAATGCGATATAAGATATTTAAGCCTAGTTGGTTTGCTATTCGGTAAATTGGAAGTATAAGAATGTGCCGGAATGACCCTTGATCCGAAAATGGTTTGCATAAGTTTGTTCCAAATTTGGTAAATTGGAAGTATGACTTGTGTCTTTTATCACAATATGACTCAATGACCCTTGACGCGAAAATGAGATTTTAGCTTATATTATTATAAGTTTGATAATTGGAAAGGTTGGACTTGCTTCATTGTGCCTTGATGCGATATAAGATATTTAGGCTTAGTTGGTTTGATATTCGGTAAATTGGAAGTATAAGAATGTACCGGAATGTCCCTTGATCCGAAAATGGTTTGGATAAGTTTGTTCCAAATACGGTAAATTGGAAATATGAGTTGTGACTTTTATCACAATATGCCTCGATTATCCATGACTCGAAAATGAGATTTTAGCTTATATTATCATAAGTTGGATAATTAGAAAGGTTGAACTTGTGCCTTATTGTGCCTTGATGCGATATAAGATATTTAAGCCTAGTTGGTTTGATATTCGGTAAATTGGAAGTATAAGAATGTGCTGGAATGACCCTTGATCCGAAAATGGTTTGAATAAGTTTGTTCCAAATTAGGTAAATTGGAAGTATGAGTTGTGTCTTTTATCACAATATGACTCAATGACCCTTGACGCGAAAATGAGATTTTAGCTTATATTATTATAAGTTTGATAATTGGAAAGGTTGGACTTGCTTCATTGTGCCTTGATGCGATATAAGATATTTAGGCTTAGTTGGTTTGATATTCGGTAAATTGGAAGTATAAGAATGTACCGGAATGACCCTTGATCCGAAAATGGTTTGGATAAGTTTGTTCCAAATACGGTAAATTGGAAATATGAGTTGTGTCTTTTATCACAATATGCCTCGATTATCCATGACTCGAAAATGAGATTTTAGCTTATATTATCATAAGTTGGATAATTAGAAAGGTTGAACTTGTGCCTTATTGTGCCTTGATGCGATATAAGATATTTAAGCCTAGTTGGTTTGATATTCGGTAAATTGGAAGTATAAGAATGTGCTGGAATGACCCTTGATCCGAAAATGGTTTGAATAAGTTTGTTCCAAATTATGTAAATTGGAAGTATGAGTTGTGTCTTTTATCACAATATGACTCGATGACCCTTGACGCGAAAATGAGATTTTAGCTTATATTATTATAAGTTTGATAATTGGAAAGGTTGGACTTGCTTCATTGTGCCTTGATGCGATATAAGATATTTAGGCTTAGTTGGTTTGATATTCGGTAAATTGGAAGTATAAGAATGTGCTGGAATGACCCTTGATCCGAAAATGGTTTGAATAAGTTTGTTCCAAATTAGGTAAATTGGAAGTATGAGTTGTGTCTTTTATCACAATATGACTCGATGACCCTTGACGCGAAAATGAGATTTTAGCTTATATTATTATAAGTTTGATAATTGGAAAGGTTGAACTTGCTTCATTGTGCCTTGATGCGATATAAGATATTTAAGCCTAGTTGGTTTGATATTCGGTAAATTTGAAGTATAAGAATGTGCCGGAATGACCCTTGATCCGAAAATGGTTTGGATAAGTTTGTTCCAAATTCGGTAAATTGGAAGTATGACTTTTGTCTTTTATCACAATATGACTCGATGACCATTGACGCGAAAATGAGATTTTAGCTTATATTAATATAAGTTTGATAAATAAAAGGTTGAACTTGTTCCTTCATGTCCCTTGATGTGATACATTATTTGGAAGCCTAGTTGGTGTCAAATTCAGCAAAAATAAAAGCATGAGAATGTGTTTTGATGACACTTGACGAGGAAATGATTTTTTAGCCTAGATGGTTAGAACTTTGATAAATGGAAAATTTGAACTTATGCGTCGATGTCCCTTGATGAGGTACATGGTATTTAAGTTTGACAGGTTCATAATTGGTTAATATGGAAGTATGAGAATGTGCCATAATGACCCTTGATCCGAAAATGATTTGGATGAAATTTGTTCCAAATTTGGTAAATTGGAAGTATGAGTTGTGTGGTTTATCACAATATTCCTCGATGACCCTTGACTCGAAAATGAGATTTTAGCTTATATTATTATAAGTTTGATAATTGGAAAGGTTGAACTTGTGCCTTATTTTGCCTTAATGCGATATAAGATATTTAAGCCTAGTTGGTTTGCTATTCGGTAAATTGGAAGTATAAGAATGTGCCGGAATGACCCTTGATCCGAAAATGGTTTGAATAAGTTTGTTCCAAATTTGGTAAATTGGAAGTATGAGTTGTGTGTTTTATCACAATATTCCTCGATGACCCTTGACGCGAAAATAAGATTTTAGCTTATATTATTATAAGTTTAATAATTGGAAAGGTTGAACTTGCTTCATTGTGCCTTGATGCGATATAAGACATTTAAGCCTAGTTGGTTTGATATTCGGTAAATTGGAAGTATAAGAATGTGTCGGAATGACCCTTGATCCGAAAATGGTTTGGATAAGTTTGTTTTAAATTCGGTAAATTGGAAGTATGAGCTGTGTCTTTTATCACAATATGACTCGATGACCCTTGATGCGAAAGTGAGATTTTACCTTATATTAGTATAAGTTTGATAAATAAAAGGTTGAACTTGTTCCTTCATGTCCCTTTGATGGGATACATTTTTTGTAAGCCTAGTTGGTCTCTAATTCAGCAAAAATAAAAGCATGAGAATGTGTTTCAAAGACACTTGATGCAAAAATGATTTTTTAGTCTAGATGGTTAGAACTTTGATAATCAAATAACCGTTTCCGCGATCAAGGACCAAAAATGAATTAGGGACAAAATTAGGTTAATAAATGGACTCTAATTATTTTCTTAAAATCAAACTATTAGTAATTTTAGGTTCATTTTAAACTTGAGGATTTGCTTAGGATCCAATGTCCTTTGTAAATTTCTCGCTTTTTATAACCTCACGCCGTTACGTATAGTTTTTTAGTTTACGCTTAACTTAGATGAAATCAAATTTCCAAAAAAATCAAATAACCAAAAACACAAAAATATTTTCTTAACAAACCTTGGAAACAAACCAAGTGATCTTTTTCTTTTTATTTTCTTAATCAAAAGCTTAATGAATTTAATTCTCATTTTAGACTTTCTTTTCATAATTAAAATTGAACCAACTTCACATTATTTTTTCTTCCTTATGCCTTGAGGCCTCTAATCTCCTTCTTAAAACCTTTTTTTTCAAAATTGTTAAAATTAACCCAACTCACCAAAAGAAATTTTTGAGGTGAACTACATGATTTTGATCCTATTTATGGGTATGTAGGCAAAGGATTTATCCTTCCAAATCAATAAAAATAACAAAAACATACATCTTCTCTCCCCATTCTTACACTTAGATTTTAGGCAACATTTTTCATAAATAATTAAGCGAATAAATTAGCACAAGTTTAGTTTAGGTGAGAGGCTCCTTCGGAGTACCGAAGTCGATTAGGGTGCTTAACACCTTCCCTAGTCGAAACCAACCCCCGGACCTTAATCTCTAAAAAAGGGTTTTTTACTCGTTTTTTCCCTTCCCGCGGATAAAAATTGAGAGTTCAAAGATTGACGGTTCAAAACCAACCAATGGATTGACACCCGAAAATCACGAGCACAGAAATGGCGACTTCACTGGGGACATTAATTTCCTAAGTGGGTTAAGCCCACCTTACCTTTCTTTACTTGTGCTTTATTTTTTGCTTATACACCTTGTACATACATACTTGTTTATTTTCAACGTGAGTGGTGAGATAAGTCCTACACCCGGGCTTGAGTGAAATTTAAGATAGGACGGGGTATAATCAAAGTTCCACTCCAAGAGTAATCTTGAGTTTTGGTTCATGTGATAACCCCACTCAATGGAGGGATCTTGGAAGTAATATTTGTTGACACGAGTAATCATGTTAGCTTTATTATTTTTAAGAGACCGTCGAAGTTGAGGACTTTAGTTACCTTTAACCCCTCCTAGCCTTTTAGAACGTAGTGCGGTGGCTAATCAAGAGTAATCTTGAATTGGTTGATACGCAATACTACACCCAAATGAGACTTACCTACGAGTGTTATTGGACCAAGAGTAATCTTGCAAACCAATGACGTTTGGAAGTGGTTGACAACGTTGGGAACTTTTTAGAACCTTGTTACATATACTTGTGAAGCCATAGTTCTTACCTTGTGACGATTTCACCCTTGGCTCCATCATGTTGAACCTTACCTCACTTTATTTTTTTATTCTTTAGCACAATCATGCATACATGCATTCATGCACAAACTTTTTCCTCATGTCTAAAAATATCGAAGGACTTAAATAAAAGTTTTTTTGTAAACATTATAGGGTATGGAGCGGGTAATCCGAAAGACTAGGCAGTTCCGTTTTAGAGACCCGGACACGTCTGAACTAAGGAAGTTGGCATCTAAAGTAGCTAGTCCAGAGGATTTTCGAGCTCGCCATGGAAGATTGCTTAACCTCTTCAAGATCAAAATGATACCAGGAATTCTCGACACATTGGTCCAATTCTACGATCCTGTTTGCCACTGCTTCACGTTTCTCGACTTCCAGCTTGTCCCCACTCTTGAGGAATACTCTTATTGGATTGGTATTCCGGTATCTGACAAGGAACCTTTCAATGGACTCGAACCAAAACTCAAACCCGCCACCATTGCAGCAGCTCTCCACCTTGATACATCTGCCATCAAAGCTAATCTCACCCCCAAAAGAGGCCTAACCACTGAGTTCCTTTACCAACAAGCCCGTATCCACGAAGAAATGGGCAGTTATGAAGCTTTTTACTCTCTCCTTGCCTTACTCATATACGGCCTTATCCTATTCCCAGATGTTGGCGGTATCGTTGATGAAAATGCCATCAAAATTTTCATTTCCAAAAATCCCGTCCCTACCTTGTTAGCCGATACTTATCATTCCATCCATGACCGAACACTAAAAGGCCAAGGAACCATCCTTTGTTGTACTCCCCTACTATACAAATGGTTCATTTCACACTTACCCGATAACTTTGAAGCTAACCCAGAAAACGCCCGTTGGTCCCAGAAAATTATGTCCCTTACCCCGGCCGATATAGTTTGGTTCGTCCCGGCTTGTAATACCGAGACCATCATTGACAGTTGTGGAGGATTTGGTAACGTGCCTCTCATTGGTATTCGTGGAGGAATCAACTATAACCCTGTTTTAGCCAGGCGACAGTTCGGTTACCCTATGGAGAAACCTCATCATCTTGCAGTAGACCACGTATTCTACCTCAATCAGCCGGATAGCGCAGATGTGAGAGGAATGTTTATATCATCTTGGCGCGCAATTCATAGGAAGACAAAAGGACAGCTAGGAAGGAGATCCGGTTTAGTGCGTGAGTCTTATCTTCAATGGGTTGTTGAAAGAGCGGCTAAGTTCGGGATGCCGTATCAGTTGCAGAGGACCCCATCTACATCTACCGCATCTACACCTACCCTAATGACATCTTTACCCATCACCTTTGAAACCAGAGAAGAATTCCAGGACCAGTTGACGAAGTTGCAGCTTGAGAGTGCCGCTTGGAAAGCGAAATATCAGACCTCTGAGCGTGAGAAGGATACCTTGATGGGAATACTAGAGCAAACAACTTGGGAGTTTCATGAGAAAGAGCGAAAGGTTGCCGAGTTGAAAGACCTCCTCAAGAGGAAAGATGCTATTATTGACCGGATGCCCGGGAATAGGAGGAGACGCAGGGAATTTTTCGCCGGTGCAACCTCAGATTCCGAGGAATAGTGTACTTCCAGGACTTTTGGGAGCTTTCTCAGTTGTTTTCTTTACTCTATTTGTTGTTATTTTATTATGTACTTTTAAGTCTATCCCTTGGCTTTGTTGTTAGAAAGGGAATTATCTTGTATTTGTTTTTAATTTTAAGTCTATCCCTTGGCTTTGTTGTTAGAAAGGGAATTATCTTGTATTTGTTTTTAATTTTAAGTCTATCCCTTGGCTTGGTTGTTAGAAAGGGAATTATCATGTATTTATTTCAGGTTTTCCTTTTGTATTATGCTATTATAATGTTTACAAAAGTCCTTTTATAAGTCCTTCGATAAAAGAATGAAAACACACATAAAAATTGCATCTTTTTGCATCCTGCATATCATGCATCATCACTGCATTCATAAGTGTCAAAACCTTGTCTCACATGTTCCTTCCTATCTGCCGCAGAGAGAAAGTGGCCCCGCGAATCAAGTACAAAGCTTCACGCATTCACTACACTCGAGCAAACGTCAAGAAGAAGATGGAACATTTGGAACAAGAAAACCAAGAGCTCCGAGAAGGGATGACTGCCATGCAAGCAGAGATAGAGAAGCTAACTGCTATGGTGAGTACTCTTATGGCCGTTCAGAATCAGGTCTCTCAAACTTCTGACACTGCCCTGGAGACCGTCACATCAGCCATTCCTAGCTCAACTGTGGTCACCAGTACCTCTCATGCCACCATACCTGAAGGTTTCTCTTGGGGCATGCCACTAGGGTTCAATGAAAATTCTCATTCTACCAACACAACGAAGCCCATGCCGTCAGGAGGTTTTCCATGGGGCATGCCACTAGGGTTCAATGAAAATTCTCATTCTACCAACACAACGAAGCCCATGCCGTCAGGAGGTTTTCCATGGGGCATGCCACTAGGGTTCAATGAAAATTCTCATTCTACCAACACAACGAAGCCCATGCCGTCAGGAGGTTTTCCATGGGGGATGCCACACGGGTCCAACGGAGATTCCCGTCCTTTTGGTTCTACTAGCACGACGAAGCCCATGCCGTCAGGAGGTTTTCCATGGGGAATGCCACTCGGATTCAATGAAGGTTTTTATTCTACAGTTTCAGAGGCGCCCACTCTTGCCTTTCAACAGTTAGCATCGGTTCCTCAACCCGGTGCAATCATTCCTGAGCCTGTTGTGACTTACTCTGCCCCACTAGTTCACGCCAACCGACAAGAGTGGAAGCCTGTTTTTCCCCCAGAAAGTGTTGAAGCCTTCGATAGGGTGGAAGGTCTACAAGACACCATTGACGAAATGAAGCGGGAAATGAAGGCTCTGCGCGGAAAGGATGTTTTCGGACAAAATGTACAAGAACTCTGTTTGGTACCCAATGTGGTGGTGCCACCCAAGTTTAAAGTTCCAGAGTTTGACAAATATAAAGGGAATACTTGTCCCAGGGTTCATTTGACGATGTATGTGAGAAAGATGTCTACACAAGCGTACAATGATAAAATGCTTGTCCATTTCTTCCAAGACAGTTTGGCAGGGGCGGCTCAAAAATGGTATATGAGCCTAGACAGTGCCCGAATCCGCACCTTCAACGATTTGGCAAATGCCTTCATCCACCAATACAGCTACAATTCAGATATGGCCCCGGATAGGGAACAACTCAGAGCGATGACTCAAGGAGACAAAGAGACTTTCATGGAGTACGCTCAGAGATGGAGGGGATTTGCTGCTCAAATTGTCCCTCCTTTGGAAGACAAGGAGTTGACTAGAATCTTTCTCAAAACTCTCAGCCCATTCTACTACGAGAGAATGATTGCTAGCGCGCCGGGGAATTTTGCCGAAATGGTAGGAATGGGAATGCGCCTTGAGGAAGGAGTTCGAGAGGGACGATTGGGAAAAGAAAGTGCTTCATCCAGCAACCCCAAGAGGTGCGGAAACAGCTACCCGAAGAAAAAGGAACCAGAGATCAGTATGGTGGCACACGGAGGTTACCAGCCCGGATACTCAGCCTACCCCTATATTGCCAACATATCACCTGCTACCCCTGCCCCTCATAACCCCTACTATAACCCTCAAATACCCCAGAGGCCCCCTCCATTTTACCCACCGCTTTACCAACCACCTTATCAACAATTCCCACAACAACCGTATTACCCACAAAATCCACCCCAATACCCTCAACAACCATATCGCCCACCACAAAATCAACCACGACCCCGAGCTCAAGCCCCCCAACAACAAAATCGCCAAAGACCACCAGTATACGCCCCTATACCTATGACCTATCTACAATTACTCCCGGCCCTACTCCAAAAAGGCCTTGTCCAAACCAAACCACCACCTCCTATAACAGATGTTCTGCCACCTGGACACCGAGCTGATCTGACATGTGTGTTCCATCAAGGGGCACCGGGACACGATGTAGAACGATGCCATGCCCTCCGAACTGAGGTCCAAAATTTGATACGTGATAAGCGTCTGCGCTTCACCAACAATGGTGTCGATTTTCTGGATGACCCTTTGCCGAACCATGGGCAAGCTGTTAATATGATACATGATTGTCAAGAAGATGGTCTCATCCTTAGTGCACAAGACATCAGGACTCCCCTGGTCCCGATACACGCCAGAATGTGTCTGGCGGCTTTGTTCAGCCATGACCACAATGCTTGTGGAGTATGTTCTGTGGACTCTCAAGGATGCAAAAGTGTGCAAGACGACATCCAAGGATTGCTGGATAGTGGGGAACTTTTAGTTATGAAGAAGGAACAAGATGTTTGTGTTATTACTCCGGAGTTTGATGACCCTGAATCGCTAGAAGTGACATACGGCAACAAAGAACCAGGAGACACCCCTTTGATTATTTGTGTGCCTGGGCCATTGCCATACACATCCAACAAAGCCATACCATACAGGTATAGTCCCACGATCTTAGAAAATGGCCGGGAGATGCCTATACCTCCACTGGCTTCAGTGAGCAATATCGTGAGTAGCAACAAAGTTTTGAGGAGTGGACGCATCCTCCCCACTTTTGTCCAAGAGAAGGTTGTTGAACCGGTTTCGAAGCTAGTACAAGTGCAAAACTCTGGTAAAGGGAAGGATGTCGGTCAACCAAGTGGAATCGTGTATGAAGACAGCGACGAGATCTTGAAGCTGATTAAGAGAAGTGAGTATAAGGTGGTAGATCAACTCTTACAAACTCCTTCAAAAATCTCAATTATGTCTTTGTTGTTGAATTTTGATGCCCATAGGGAGGCTCTGATGAAGGTGTTAAGTCAAGCCTATGTAGACCATGATGTGACCCTAGGGCAATTCGGAAGCATAGTAGGGAATGTGACCGCATGCAACAGCTTGGGATTCAGCGACGAAGATCTCCCATCTGAAGGAAGGAACCACAACCTGGCGTTGCATATCTCAGTCAATTGCAAATCGGATGCCCTTTCTAATGTATTAATCGACACAGGCTCGTCCCTGAATGTGATGCCCATTGCCACCCTGAGGAAGCTTTCGTACCCCGATGTCCAGCTGCGGGCTACGTCTGTGTCAGTAAGAGCGTTCGATGGATCCAGGAAAACAGTGCTAGGCGATGTGGTATTGCCTATCTCAGTCGGGCCCCAGGAATTTGAAGTATTATTCCAAGTGATGGACATTCCGGCATCGTACAGTTGTTTGCTAGGCCGACCATGGATTCACGAGGCTGGGGCAGTCACATCCACTTTGCATCAAAAGCTAAAATTTGTCAGTCACGGGAAGCTGATAACTGTTAGTGGAGAATCAGCGTTGTTGGTTAGTCATCTGTCGGCCTTCTCGTATATCAGTGGGGGTGATGTAGATGAGGCATCAGTTCAAGGTTTCTCTGTCGAAGAAAATGCTAAGAAGGGAGGGACATGCATGGCTTCCCTGAAGGATGCTCAAAGATTGATACAGAAAGGTAAGACCGCAGGATGGGGTCAGCTCATACAGTTGCCAGAGAATCAAAGGAAAGAAGGTTTGGGTTTCTCTACCCACAAGACAAAAGTAACCAGTCCAGCAGGAGGTACATTCCACAGTGCCGGGTTCATCAATGTTCCGCCGGAAATCAATGTAATTGTGGAAGGCCAATCCCAAGAGGAAGTTTCTCCTTTCGTCATACCTGGAGGAATATGTTGCAATTGGATCGCAGCCGATATCCCTTCTGTGACATCGTTGTCTGAGTAATATGTTTGTCCTTTGTTTGTTTTTTATCTTTAAAGAAAAATCCTTTTGCTTTGCCCAGAGCGAAAGTGAAATCATGTAGGGCTGCTGTTTTTCTTTTGCTTCAAGAACTTATATTAATCAATGAAAAGGGTCGTCTCTATCACGACCTTTTTACTCTTTTTTATATAAATATCCATACTTTCGTTTTCACTTTTTGCTTTTTCTGGAAGAATGGTAACACCAAAGAACCAAAAAAAAAAACTTTTCTTCTTCTTTATTATTTTTTATCAATTTTCAAAAGTTTGCATTCACTTTTTAGCTAAAATCAATCATAATTCATATGCAGACTGAACATAACTGAACCCGTTGAACATGGTAACTCTACGCCCTCTCCCAACTTTGAATTCCCCGTTTATGAGGCTATGGTGGAGGAGAATGAAGAGATACCTGATGAGATTAGATGGATGCTAGAGCAAGAAAGGAAGGTCATTCAACCGCATCAGGAAGAAGTGGAAATTATCAACTTGGGTACAGAGGAGGATAAGAAAGAAATCAAGATCGGTGCATTACTGGATGTGACTGTTAAGGAAAGAATAATCGCGCTTCTCAGGGAATATGCTGACATATTTGCATGGACGTACAAAGACATGCCGGGTCTAGACCATGAAGTTGTGGAGCACCGTCTACCGTTGAAGCCTGAGTGTCCTCCAGTCAAGCAAAAGTTGAGAAGGTCCCATCCCGAGATGGCCCTGAAGATCAAAGAAGAAGTACGGAAGCAAATTGATGCAGGTTTCTTGGTTACGTCAGAATATCCACAGTGGTTGGCCAACATAGTACCGGTTCCGAAGAAGGATGGTAAGGTCAGAATGTGCGTAGATTACCGAGATTTGAACAAGGCAAGCCCGAAGGATGACTTCCCTTTACCTCACATTGATGTATTGGTGGACAGTACTGCTAGATGCAAGGTGTTCTCCTTCATGGATGGTTTCTCCGGTTACAACCAAATCAAAATGGCTCCAGAAGATAGGGAGAAGACGTCTTTTATCACACCGTGGGGTGCTTTTTGCTATATGGTGATGCCGTTTGGATTGATAAATGCTGGTGCCACTTACCAGAGAGGCATGACCAAGATTTTTCATGACATGATGCATAAGGAAATTGAAGTCTATGTAGATGACATGATCGTCAAGTCAGGAACTGAAGAAGAGCATGTCGAGTACTTATTGAAGATGTTTCAGCGGCTGAGGAAGTACAAGCTCCGTTTGAATCCAAACAAGTGTACTTTTGGTGTAAGATCCGGGAAGCTTTTGGGTTTTATTGTCAGTCAGAAGGGCATTGAAGTTGATCCCGACAAAGTCAAGGCCATTCAAGACATGCCTGCTCCGCAAACTGAAAAGCAAGTTAGAGGTTTTCTCGGAAGGTTGAATTATATCTCCAGGTTCATCTCTCACATGACCGCTACGTGTGGGCCCATATTCAAGTTGCTCCGTAAAGATCAAAGGATTGTTTGGACAGAAGACTATCAGAAAGCTTTCAACAGCATCAAAGAGTATTTGTCAGAACCTCCGATTCTTGTTCCTCCAGTCGAAGGGAGACCTTTGATTATGTACCTGACCGTGTTAGAAGACTCCATGGGTTGTGTACTTGGACAGCAAGATGAGACTGGTAAGAAAGAGCATGCAATTTACTATTTGAGCAAGAAGTTCACTGATTGTGAGACCCGATATTCTGTACTTGAAAAGACCTGTTGTGCTCTAGCCTGGGCTGCCAAGCGTCTTCGTCATTATATGGTCAATCACACCACTTGGTTGATATCCAAAATGGACCCAATCAAATACATCTTTGAGAAGCCTGCATTGACTGGTAGAATTGCTCGATGGCAGATGTTGTTGTCTGAATATGACATTGTGTACCGCACTCAAAAAGCAATCAAAGGTAGTATCCTCGCTGACCATCTGGCCCATCAACCGATTGACGACTACCAACAGATTAAGTTTGACTTTCCTGATGAAGAGATTATGTATTTGAAGATGAAGGACTATGATGAACCCTTGTTCGGTGAAGGCCCTGATCCTGAATCTCAATGGGGTTTGATTTTCGACGGAGCCGTTAATGTTTACGGGAATGGAATTGGAGCAGTCATCATCACTCCCAAGGGAGATCACATCCCTTTTTCTGCAAGACTGCGTTTCGAGTGCACAAATAACATTGCAGAATATGAAGCTTGCATCATGGGTATTGAAGAAGCTATCGACTTGAGGATCAAGAACATCGACATATATGGTGATTCAGCTTTGGTAATTAACCAAATCAAAGGAAAGTGGGAGACTCACCACGCTGGTCTGATTCCTTATCGAGATTATGCTAGACGATTATTGACTTTCTTCAACAAGGTGGAATTACATCACATTCCCCGTGATGAGAATCAGATGGCTGACGCTTTAGCAACTTTGTCCTCAATGATCAAAGTGAGTCACCACAATCGAGTGCCTTCGATTAGTATCCGTTTCCTTGAAAGGCCGGCCTATGTGTTTGCAGCTGAAGCAGTTTTTGATGATAAGCCGTGGTTTCATGATATTAAAGTGTTTCTTCAAACTCAAGAGTACCCTCCTGGAGCGTCTCGCAAAGACAAGAGAACCCTAAGAAGATTATCTGGTAATTTTTTCCTGAATGGGGAAGTGTTGTATAAAAGAAACTTTGATGCAGTGCTACTCAGGTGTGTAGATCGACGAGAAGCAGACTTATTGATGTACGAGATCCATGAAGGCTTGTGCGGAACTCATTCCAGTGGATATGCAATGGCTAAGAAAGCGTTGAGAGCAGGCTATTACTGGATCACTATGCAGGCAGATTGTCATCTTTATGCCAAAAGGTGCCACAAGTGCCAGATTTATGCGGACAAGATTCATGTACCCCCGTCTATGCTCAATGTCATTTCTTCCCCTTGGCCTTTCTCTATGTGGGGCATTGACATGATCGGCCGAATTGAACCAAAAGCTTCTAATGGGCATCGTTTCATACTAGTGGCTATTGATTACTTCACTAAGTGGGTTGAAGCCGCATCTTATGCTAATGTGACCAAGCAAGTGGTGGTCCGTTTTATCAAGAACAACATCATTTCTCGTTACGGTGTTCCTAACAAGATCATCACGGATAATGGTACAAATCTGAATAACAACTTGATGAAGGAGCTATGCAGCGAATTCAAGATTGAACATCACAACTCTTCTCCTTATCGGCCTCAGATGAATGGTGCGGTTGAGGCTGCGAACAAGAACATTAAGAAGATCATCCAGAAGATGGTAGTCACTTACAAAGATTGGCATGAGATGTTGCCCTACGCTCTATATGGATACCGCACCTCTGTGCGCACATCAACAGGGGCAACCCCCTTCTCTTTGGTATATGGCACGGAAGCTGTGCTCCCTGTGGAAGTTGAAATCCCGTCTTTGAGAGTCTTGATGGAAGCCGAATTATCAGAAGCAGAATGGTGTCAGCAGCGGTATGACCAGTTGAATTTGATTGAAGAAAAACGCATGACTGCCCTGTGCCATGGACAGCTATACCAAACAAGGATGAAACAAGCGTTTGATAAGAAGGTTCGCCCTCGCGAGTTCCAAGAAGGAGATCTTGTGGTCAAGAGTATCAAATCCTTTCAACCAGATCCCAGGGGCAAGTGGGCACCTAATTACGAAGGTCCTTGTGTGGTCAAGAGAGCTTTCTCCGGTGGTGCTTTGATTCTTACAACTATGGATGGTGATGAACTCCCTCGTCCTGTGAATTCTGATGCAGTCAAGAAATACTTTGTCTAAAAATATGTAAAAAGAACAGCTCGGCAGGTCGAAAACCCGAAAGGGCGGCTTGAACCAAAAATGAGCGTCTCGGTGGACTGAAAACCCGAAAGGGCGGTCCAGGCAAAAATTAGAGACAAATAAAAAAAGTGTTATCTTGATAGGTTGAAAACCCGCAAGGGCGATCTATGCAAAAGTTAAGGATTTATGACAAAGTAACTGCATCAGAACGAGCATTACCCGTTCACGGCACTGTAGCTGTCACAATTTCTCCAAAGTGAAGCATCTAGGCGGCGGAACTTGAAGTTGTTAGGGAATGTAGAAGTTATTCATGTTCAACGTATCTCACAATATACTTACCATTTTCCAAAACTTTGTAATCCGTGGAGCCATGCCTTTGGCCGGTTACCACTCTTCTAAATCAATTTGAGCCTATGCGTTCTTTGGAATTCCTAGTTATTTCTATGTGTAGTTTTCTCTTCTATTGTTAATATTAATACTTGAAGCAAAAAAAAAACCTTGAAAATACTTTGAAAAAAACTCCTTTTTACATTTTCTTAAAGAAGAAAAAAACTAACAAAATGACAAGCATGTTATCTTAAAACTCTTTTATCACAGGAACGGGTGTCGGTTTGCGTCTCAGGAGCAGTTAGATTCAGCAGTACGAACCTAGTCATTGCTTCAAAAAAATATATATACATGTAAAAAAAAAAAAAAAGAACTCGCTAAGTCGAAAACCTAAAAAGGCGGCTTAGGCAAGAATGAGCATCCCGGTGGATTGAAAACCCGAAAGGGCGGTCTAGGCAAAAGTAAGGGATTCAAAATAAAGAAAGAAAAAGAAAAGCATGACTAGTGAAATGTACCCATGAGGGAGGGCTTAAGATTGATTCGGAAATGGCGACTTCTGCCAGACTCTTGGTTAACGGATTTTATTCCCACGAGGATGTTTACTTCATACTGGGCTTCACCCTGGCAATGACTTGATCTCTCTCCAGCGTTACTATCTTCAAGGAAGTTTGCCAAGTGTTTGTGTTTGCGACTTGGGTTCGACTTTCACCTCAGCCGTCCAGTTTTGTCTCATCAAGTTGTCTACCGTCACTAATGCTCATACATACATACATACATACATACATTTATACCTACATGCATACACAGTCACATACATTCATATATTCATGCATTCACAAGCACACGCGTTCACTTTCATGCACATACATACATACAGAAGTCATCTACACAATTGCATTGACTACTCTGAGTCTTGATTCAACAAAATCCAAAAAAACAAACAAAACAACAAAATATCATCCCCAGTGTATCTAACCCTAAGATATCACCGAGTATACATTTCAAATGACTAGTTCCACAAACCTTCAGTTTACAAAATACATTTCTTTTTCCCCAGTATCTTATCAAGTTTTACCTCTCCAACACTACATTTACTGCTTTTTACCCGTGTCTTGCTCTCCAACAATGACAGCAAACACAACACTACATTTACCGTTTTTTCTGTGTCTTGCTCTCCAACAATGACAGCAAACACAACACTACATTTACCGCTTTTCCTGTGTCTTGCTCTCCAACAATGACGGCAAACACAACACTACATTTACCGTTTTTCCTGTGTCTTGCTCTCCAACAATGACAGCAAACACAACACTACATTTACCGCTTTTCCTGTGTCTTGCTCTCCAACAATGACAGCAAACACCACACTACATTTACCGCTTTTCCCGTGTCTGGCTCTCCAACAATGACAGCAAACACAACACTACATTTACCGCTTTTTATCCGTGTCTTGCTCTCCAACAATGACAGCAAACACAACACTACATTTACCGCTTTTTATCCGTGTCTTGCTCTCCAACAATGACAGCAAACACCAACACTACATTTACCTTTTTCTTGTGTCTTGCTCTCCAACAATGACAGCAAACACCAACCTCGCATTTACCTTTATCATTTTCAAGCTTTTATTCCCCGGTGAACTCTTGCCCCCAGTCAGGTCATCTTATCATCTTGCATTCACAACACCGCACTTAACATTGCATTCACAACATTGCATTCATAACATTTTGTAGTTAATACGGATCAAAAATGGTGTACTTTGATATTTAAGTCTCCTCGACCCATCAATTTGAAACTTTCGTTTTCAAACTTCTGTGGCGAAGAAACTTAAATAGGGGCATCTGTCATACCCCATTTTCTGACCGCCTGTTTTCTTTTTACTCATCATTTAAGCTCGTTTTATCGATTTATTTTCTCCGATTTCTACATTTTTATTTCGCAGTATTTTATCGGTTTTTTTCTCAACATTCTACATATCTATATATCAGCGATCTATCTGCACGCTTTGCAAACATTTTACTCGTCTTTTCACAAATTTGTGTCCATATAAATCTTATTTTATCTATTCGTTTTACAGCTTTCCGCTGTTATTTTCGCATTTTTTACTTGCTTTCTAAACCGAGAAGTCTTGTCGTTTCAGACGAAATTTCGGCAGAGAGGTTACTTTGAAGTACCTCATTTGGTTCCGAAAGGGACAATTTTAATTTATTTATTTTCCATTTTTTATTTATTTTTGTTTTATTATTATTAGTTTATTATTTATTTAGCTTTTTTAAATGTCACGTGAGTGACATTGTTCTTTCATTATAAACTTTCTTTTTGTATTATTATTTACTTCAATATTTTATTTGTTAAGTCTTTTTTTTTTCTTTTGTATTGGTCCATGTCTTTTTGCTGTCATTTTTTGTATCAGAGGCCCAAGGGCATTTTAGTCATTACAATGTACCAGAGAACCCTAGAGGTGACAGCCTATAAATAGACTGTCATTTTTTTCACACTGCCCAAGAACACAGTCACTATTCACGCAGCCCAATCAAATCAACACAAACACACCTTCCGTTTCTCTCTCATCATTTTTTTGGATCAAACATTGAAAATCAAAGAAAAATATGAAACTCATGAACACAACATAAATAAAATTTCCAGCAAGAACAAACACAACCGAACCAAGTTTACAAAACCGAATCCAGCAACCAATCACGTTTAGTTTCATTTCCAGCAAGAACAAACAAAACCAAACCAAATCCGAACAGCAACCACAAAACCAAATCCGAACCCAACACAACACATATAACCGAACCCACCCTCCTTCAAGCACGAAACGGAACCGGTAACAACAAACAAACACTAAACAGAACCCATTTGAACCGTATTCATCAAGAAGAAGAAGAAAGAGGTAGTTTTTTTTCAAAAAAAGTCGAATGCCTTTTTGTAGATCTAGGGATTTTGGTGCGTGTTTTCAAAAAGGTAGTGGTAGATTTGAACAGAGGAAGAAGAGACGAAGCTAGAGGTATAATTTTTTTTTTCAAAATTTTTTTTAAAAAAAAAATAGCTCCGACGCGGCGGCGCTAGCGCCAACCACCGCGCCGGAGCACCTCCGGCCTCCTCCCATTCGTCTTCTCCGGTCGCGCATCAGAAGAGAGAGGGGAGAGCTTCTCTCTCTTCTTTTTTTGTTTTGTTTAGTGTTAGAGAGAGGAAGAGAAGAGGAAATGAAGGTATAAAAACCGGATCCCTTCCTTTTATAGCTTAAGCGAACCGGTCTGGTTCACTAAACCGGACCGGTCTTCTTTTTTCCTGGTTTCCCTCTTCCTCTTTCAACCTTTAGATCTTCCTTTCCTGCTTAATCTGATGGCTGCTGTGCATTCTGTTTTAATCCCATGTTTTATTATGTAATAAGTAGTCATGTGACCTCAAAACTAGGCCGTTGGATCCTAGATCCAACGTCCCAGGATGATTTTGGGTGGATTCATGTGTTTTTAAACTACTTTGTCACTTGTTATGTCCTATTTTTTTTGCACCTTTAGATTTATTGAAAGGCTGTGATCACATCTCCCATGATTAAATTAGAGCCTCATGATTAATCTCACGGCTCAGTTTTAATCTGGACATTTGAGCCATTTTTTTGTTGTTTTGTTTATTTCATTTTTAGTTCTTTCAAATATTTTCTTTATTCTCTATAATTTCGTCTTTATTTCTATATTTTCTCTAAAATCCACAAAAATTATCATTATTTGTTTATGTCTTTTATTTTGATATGTGTTTATGTTTTTGTTAACCATAACATTTTTAGCTCATTTTTTTTATTATTGTATTTATCTTGCATATTTATTTTTGCTATGTTTGCATACATATTTATTTATTTTCTATCATTCATGGTTTATTTATCGCTTGCATTTTAGTGAAGTACTTAGGATTAAATGTAATTTAATTTCTTTTCGCATTTTTATTTTTTTGCAAGACTTTAGCATGTATCTAGGGACCATGTAAATTATGCAAATAAAATATGCACCGACACACACACCGACACTATCACACACTTTATTCATTTATTTTACCGCTTTATGCCGTTGCCGCGATCAAGGACCAAAAATGAATTAGGGACAAAATTAGGTTAATAAATGGACTCTAATTATTTTCTTAAAATCAAACTATTAGTAATTTTAGGTTCATTTTAAACTTGAGGATTTGCTTAGGATCCAATGTCCTTTGTAAATTTCTCGCTTTTTATAACCTCACGCCGTTACGTATAGTTTTTTAGTTTACGCTTAACTTAGATGAAATCAAATTTCCAAAAAAATCAAATAACCAAAAACACAAAAATATTTTCTTAACAAACCTTGGAAACAAACCAAGTGATCTTTTTCTTTTTATTTTCTTAATCAAAAGCTTAATGAATTTAATTCTCATTTTAGACTTTCTTTTCATAATTAAAATTGAACCAACTTCACATTATTTTTTCTTCCTTATGCCTTGAGGCCTCTAATCTCCTTCTTAAAACCTTTTTTTTCAAAATTGTTAAAATTAACCCAACTCACCAAAAGAAATTTTTGAGGTGAACTACATGATTTTGATCCTATTTATGGGTATGTAGGCAAAGGATTTATCCTTCCAAATCAATAAAAATAACAAAAACATACATCTTCTCTCCCCATTCTTACACTTAGATTTTAGGCAACATTTTTCATAAATAATTAAGCGAATAAATTAGCACAAGTTTAGTTTAGGTGAGAGGCTCCTTCGGAGTACCGAAGTCGATTAGGGTGCTTAACACCTTCCCTAGTCGAAACCAACCCCCGGACCTTAATCTCTAAAAAAGGGTTTTTTACTCGTTTTTTCCCTTCCCGCGGATAAAAATTGAGAGTTCAAAGATTGACGGTTCAAAACCAACCAATGGATTGACACCCGAAAATCACGAGCACAGCCTTATTTTGCCTTAATGCGATATAAGATATTTAAGCCTAGTTGGTTTGCTATTCGGTAAATTGGAAGTATAAGAATGTGCCGGAATGACCCTTGATCCGAAAATGGTTTGAATAAGTTTGTTCCAAATTTGGTAAATCGGAAGTATGACTTGTGTCTTTTATCACAATATGACTCAATGACCCTTGACGCGAAAATAAGATTTTAGCTTATATTATTATAAGTTTGATAATTGGAAAGGTTGAACTTGCTTCATTTTGCGTTGATGCGATATAAGATATTTAAGCCTAGTTGGTTTGATATTCGGTAAATTGGCAGTATAAGAATGTGCCGGAATGACCCTTGATCCGAAAATGATTTGGATAAGTTTGTTTTAAATTCGGTAAATTGGAAGTATGAGTTGTGTCTTTTATCACAATATGACTCGATGACCCTTGATGCGAAAGTGAGATTTTACCTTATATTAATATAAGTTTGATAAATAAAAGGTTGAACTTGTTCCTTCATGTCCCTTGATGTGATACATTTTTTGTAAGCCTAGTTGGTCTCAAATTAAGCAAAAATAAAAGCATGAGAATGTGTTTCAAAGACACTTGACGCATAAATGATTTTTTAGCCTAGATGGTTAGAACTTTGATAAATGGAAATTTTGAACTTATGCGTCGATGTCCCTTGATGAGGTACATGGTATTTAACTCTGACAGGTTCATAATTAGGTAAAATGGAAGTATGAGAATGTGCCTTAATGACCCTGGATCCGAAAATGATTTGGATGAAATTTGTTCCAAATTTGGTAAATTAGAAGTATGAGTTGTGTGTTTTATCACAATATGACACGATGACCCTTGAGTCGAAAATGAGATTTTAGCTTATATTATTAAAAGTTTTATAATTGGAAAGGTTGAACTTGTGCCTTATTGTGCCTTAATGCGATATAAGATATTTAAGCCTAGTTGGTTTGATATTCGGTAAATTGGAAGTATAAAAATGTGCTGGAATGACCCTTGATCCGAAAATGGTTTGAATAAGTTTGTTCCAAATTTGGTAAATTGGAAGTATGACTTATGTCTTTTATCACACTATGACTCGATGACCCTTGACACGAAAATAAGATTTTAGCTTATATTATTATAAGTTTGATAATTGGAAAGGTTGAACTTGCTTCATTGTGCCTTGCTGCGATATAAGATATTTAGGCTTAGTTTATTTGATATTCGGTAAATTGGAAGTATAAGAATGTGCCGGAATGACCCTTGATCCGAAAATGGTTTGGATAAGTTTGTTCCAAATTCGGTAAATTGGAAGTATGAGTTGTGTCTTTTATCACAATATGCCTCGATTATCCATGACTCGAAAATGAGATTTTAGCTTATATTATTATAAGTTGGATAATTAAAATGGCTGAACTTGTGTCTTATTGTGCCTTGATGCGATATAAGATATTTAAGCCTAGTTGGTTTGATATTCGGTAAATTGGAAGTATAAGAATGTGCCGGAATGAACCTTGATCCGAAAATGGTTTGAATAAGTTTGTTCCAAATTAGGTAAATTGGAAGTATGAGTTGTGTCTTTTATCACAATATGACTCGATGACCCTTGACGCGAAAATGAGATTTTAGCTTATATTATTATAAGTTTGATAATTGGAAAGGTTGAACTTGCTTCATTGTGCCTTGATACGATATAAGATATTTAAGCCTAGTTGGTTTGATATTCGGTAAATTGGAATTATAAGAATGTGCTGGAATGACCGTTGATCCGAAAATGGCTTGGATAAGTTTGTTCCAAATTTGGTAAATTGGAAGTATGAGCTGTGTCTTTTATCACAATATGACTCGATGACACTTCACGCGTAAATGAGATTTTAGCTTATATTATTATAAGTTTGATAATTGGAAAGGTTGGACTTGCTTCATTGTGCCTTAATGCGATATAAGATATTTAAGCCTAGTTGGTTTGATATTCGGTAAATTGGAAGTATAAGTATGTGCCGGAATGACCCTTGATCCGAAAATGGTTTGAATAAGTTTTTTCCAAATTAGGTAAATTGGAAGTATGAGTTGTGTCTTTTATCACAATATGACTCGATGACCCTTGACGCGAAAATGAGATTTTAGCTTATATTATTATAAGTTTGATAATTGGAAAGGTTGAACTTGCTTTATTGTGCCTTGATGCGATATAAGATATTTAAGCCTAATTGGTTTGATATTCGGTAAATTTGAAGTATAAGAATGTGCCGGAATGACCCTTGATCCGAAAATGGTTTGGATAAGTTTGTTCCAAATTCGGTAAATTGGAAGTATGAGTTGTGTCTTTTATCATAATATGACTCGATGACCATTGACGCGAAAATGAGATTTTAGCTTATATTAATATATGTTTGATAAATAAAAGGTTGAACTTGTTCCATCATGTCCCTTGATGTGATACATTATTTGGAAGCCTAGTTGGTCTCAAATTCAGCAAAAATAAAAGCATGAGAATGTGTTTTGATGACACTCGACGCGGAAATGATTTTTTAGCCTAGATGGTTAGAACTTTGATAAATGGAAATTTTGAACTTATGCGTCGATGTCCCTTGATGAGGTACGTGGCATTTAAGTTTGACAGGTTCATAATTCGTGAATATGGAAGTATGAGAATTAGCCATAATGACCCTTGATCCGAAAATGATTTGGATGAAATTTGTTCCAAATTTGGTAAATTGGAAGTATGAGTTGTGTGTTTTATCATAATATTCCTCGATGACCCTTGACGCGAAAATAAGATTTTAGCTTATATTATTATAAGTTTAATAATTGGAAAGGTTGAACTTGCTTCATTGTGCCTTGATGCGATATAAGACATTTAAGCCTAGTTGGTTTGATATTCGGTAAATTGGAAGTATAAGAATGTGCCGGAATGACCCTTGATCCGAAAATGGTTTGGATAAGTTTGTTTTAAATTCGGTAAATTGGAAGTATGAGTTGTGTCTTTTATCACAATATGACTCGATGACCCTTGATGCGAAAGTGAGATTTTACCTTATATTAGTATAAGTTTGATAAATAAAAGGTTGAACTTGTTCCTTCATTTCCCTTTGATGGGATATATTTTTTGTAAGCCTAGTTGGTCTCTAATTCAGCAAAAATAAAAGCATGAGAATGTGTTTCAAAGACACTTGATGCAAAAATCATTTTTTAGCCTAGATGGTTAGAACTTTGATAAATGAAAATTTTGAACTTATGCGTCGATGTCCCTTGATGAGGTACATGGTATTTAACTCTGACAGGTTCATAATTCGGTAAAATGGAAGTATGAGAATGTGCCTTAATGACCCTTGATCCGAAAATGATTTGGATGAAATTTGTTCCAAATTTGGTAAATTGGAAGTATATGTTGTGTGTTTTATCACAATATGACTCGATGACCATTGACGCGAAAATGAGATTTTAGCTTATATTATTAAAAGTTTGATAATTGGAAAGGTTGAACTTGTGCCTTATTGTGCCTTGATGCGATACAAGATATTTAAGCCTAGTTGGTATGATATTCGGTAAATTGGAAGTATAAGAATTTGTTAGAATGACCCTTGATCTGAAAATGGTTTGAATAAGTTTGTTCCAAATTCGGTAAATTGGAAATATGAGTTGTGTCTTTTATCACAATATGACTCGATGACCGTGAAGCGAAAATGAGATTTTAGCTTATATTATTATAAGTTTGATAATTGGAAAGGTTGAACTTGTGCCTCATTGTGCCTTGATGCGATATAAGATATTTAAGCCTAGTTGGTTTGATATTCGGTAAATTGGAAGTATAAGAATGTGCCGGAATGACCCTTGCTCCGAAAATGGTTTGGATAAGTTTGTTTTGAATTCGGTAAATTGGAAGTATGAGTTGTGTCTTTTATCACAATATGACTTGATGACCCTTGATGCGAAAGTGAGATTTTATCTTATATTAATATAAGTTTGATAAATAAAAGGTTGAACTTGTTCCTTCACGTCCCTTGATGTGATACATTTTTTGTAAGCCTAGTTGGTCTCAAATTCAGCAAAAATAAAAGCATGAGAATGTGTTTCAAAAACACTTGACGCGGAAATGATTTTTTACGCTAGATGGTTACAACTTTGGTAAATGGAAATTTTGAACTTATGCGTCGATATCCCTTGATGAGGTACACGGTATTTAAGCCTGACAGGTTCATAATTCGGTAAACTGGAAGTATGAGAATGTGCCTTCATGACCCTTGATCCGAAAATAATTTGAATAAAATTTGTTCCAAATTTGGTAAATGGGTGGTATGAGTTGTGTGTTTTATCACAATATGCCTCGATGACCCTTGACTCGAAAATGAGATTTTAGCTTATATTATTATAAGTTTGATAATTGGAATGGTTGAACTTGTATTTCATTGTGCCTTGATGAGATATAAGATATTTAAACCTAGTTTGTTTGATATTTGGTAAATTGGAAGTATAAGAATGTGCCTGACTGACCCTTCATCCGAAACTGGTTTCGATAAGTTTGTTTCAAATTCGGTAAATTGGAAGTATGAGTTGTGTCTTTTATCACAATATGACTCGATGACCCTTTATGCGAAAATGAGATTTTAGCTTATATTAATATATGTTTGATAAATAAAAGGTTGAACTTGTTCCTTCATGTCCCTTGATGTGATACATTTTTTGTAAGCCTAATTGGTCTCAAATTCAGCAGAAATAAAAGCATGAGAATGTGTTTCAAAAACACTTGACGCGGAAATGATTTTTTAGCCTAGATGGTTACAACTTTGATATATGGAAATTTTGAAGTTATGCCTCGATGTCCCTTGATGAGGTACATGGTATTTAAGCCTGACATGTTCATAATTCGGTAAAATGGAAGAATGAGAATGTACCTTAATGACCCTTAATCCGAAAATGATTTGGATAAAATTTGTTCCAAATTTGGTAAATTGGAAGTATGAGTGTTGTGTATTTTATCACAATATGCCTCAATTATCCTTGACTAAAAAAATGAGATTTTAGCTTATATTATTATAAGTTGGATAATTAGAAAGGTTGAACTTATGCCTTATTGTGCCTTGATGCGATATAAGATATTTAAGCCTAGTTGGTTTTATATTCGGTAAATTGGAAGTATAAGAATGTGCCGGAATGACCCTTGATCCGAAAATGGTTTGAATAAGTTTGTTCCAAATTTGGTAAATTGGAAGTATGAGTTGTGTCTTTTATCACAATATGACTCGATGACCCTTGACGCGAAAATGAGATTTTAGCTTATATTATTATAAGTTTGATAATTGGAAAGGTTGAACTTGCTTCATTGTGCCTTGATGCGATATAAGATATTTAAGCCTAGGTTGTTTGATATTCGGTAAATTGGAAGTATAAGAATGTGCCGGAATGACCCTTGATCCGAAAATGGTTTGGATAAGTTTGTTCCAAATTTAGTAAATTGGAAGTATGAGTTGTGTCTTTTATCACAATATGACTCGATGACCCTTGATGCGAAAATGAGATTTTAGCTTATATTAATATAAGTTTGATAAATAAAAGGTTGAACTTGTTCCTTCATGTCCCTTGATGTGATACATTATTTGGAAGCCTAGTTGGTCTCAAATTTAGCAAAAATAAAAGCATGAGAATGTGTTTTGATGACACTTGACGCGGAAATGATTTTTTAGCCTAGATGGTTAGAACTTTGATAAATGGAAACTTTGAACTTATGCGTCCATGTCCCTTGATTAGGTACATGGTATTTAAGCCTGACAGGTTCATAATTCGGTAAAGTAGAAGTATGAGAATGGGCCTTCATGACCCTTGATCCGAAAATAATTTGAATAAAATTTGTTTCAAATTTGGTAAATTGGTAGTATGAGTTGTGTGTTTTATCACAATATGCCTCGATGACCCTTGACTCGAAAATGAGATTTTAGCTTATATTATTATAAGTTTGATTATTGGAAAGGTTGAACTTGTATTTCATTGTGCCTTGATGCGATATAAGATATTTAAACCTAGTTGGTTTGATATTTGGTAAATTGGAAGTATAAGAATGTGCCTGACTGACCCTTGATCCGAGACGGGTTTCGATAAGTTTGTTCCAAATTCGGTAAATTGGAAGTATGAGTTGTATCTTTTATCACGATATGACTCGATGACCCTTGATGCGAAAATAAGATTTTCGCTTATATTAATATATGTTTGATAAATAAAAGGTTGAACTTGTTCCTTCATGTCCCTTGATGTGATATATTTTTTATAATCCTAATTGGTCTCAAATTCAGCCAAAATAAAAGCATGAGAATGTGTTTTAAAAACACTTGACGCGGAAATGATTTTTTAACCTAGATGGTTACCACTTTGATAAATGGAAATTTTGAACTTATGCATCGATGTCCCTTGATGAGGTACATGGTATTTAAGCCTGACATGTTCATAATTCGGTAAAATGGAAGAATGAGAATGTACTTTAATGACCCTTAATCCGAAAATGATTTGGATAAAATTTGTTCCAAATTTGGTAAATTGGAAGTATGAGTGTTATGTATTTTATCACAATATGCCTCGATTATCCTTGACTCAAAAATGAGATTTTCGCTTATATTATTATAAGTTGGATAATTAGAAAGGTTGAACTTGTGCCTTATTGTGCCTTGATGCGATATAAGATATTTAAGCCTAGTTGGTTTCATATTCCGTAAATTGGAACTATAAGAATGTGCCGGAATGACCCTTGATCCGAAAATGGTTTGAATAAGTTTGTTCCAAATTAGGTAAATTGGAAGTATGAGTTGTGTCTTTTATCACAATATGACTCGATGACCCTTGATGCGAAAATGAGATTTTAGCTTATATTAATACATGTTTGATAAATAAAAGGTTGAACTTGTTCCTTCATGTCCCTTGATGTGATACATTTTTTGTAAGCCTAATTGGTCTCAAATTCAGTAAAAATAAAAGCATGAGAATGTGTTTCAAAAACACTTGACGCGGAAATGATTTTTTACGCTAGATGGTTACAACTTTGGTAAATAGAAATTTTGAACTTATGCGTCGATATCCCTTGATGAGGTACATGGTATTTAAGCCTGACATGTTCAGAATTCGGTAAAATGGAAGAATGAGAATGTACCTTAATGACCCTTAATCTGAAAATGATTTCGATAAAATTTGTTCCAAATTTGGTAAATTGGAAGTATGAGTGTTGTGTATTTTATCACAATATGCCTCGATTATCCTTGACTGAAAAATGAGATTTTAGTTTATATTATTATAAGTTGGATAATTAGAAATGTTGAACTGGTGCCTTATTGTGCCTTGATGCGATATAAGATATTTAAGCCTAGTTGGTTTGATATTCGGTAAATTGGAAGTATAAGAATGTGCCGGAATGACCCTTGATCCGAAAATGGTTTGGATAAGTTTGTTCCTATTTCGGTAAATTGGAAGTATGAGTTGTGTCTTTTATCACAATATGACTCGATGACCATTGACGCGAAAATGAGATTTTAGCTTATATTAATATAAGTTTGATAAATAAAAGGTTGAACTTGTTCCTTAATGTCCCTTGATGTGATACATTATTTGGAAGCCTAGTTGGTCTCAAATTCTGCAAAAATAAAAGCATGAGAATGTGTTTTGATGACACTTGACGCGGAAATGATTTTTAGACTAAATGGTTAGAACTTTGATAAATGGAAATTTTGAACTTATGCGTCCATGTCCCTTGATGAGGTACATGGTATTTAAGCCTGACAGGTTCATAATTCGGTAAAGTAGAAATATGAGAATGGGCCTTCATGACCCTTGATCCGAAAATAATTTGAATAAAATTTGTTTCAAATTTGGTAAATTGGTAGTATGAGTTGTGTGTTTTATCACAATATGCCTCGATGACCCTTGACTCGAAAATGAGATTTTAGCTTATATTATTATAAGTTTGATAATTTGAAAGGTTGAAATTGTATTTCATTGTGCCTTGATGCGATATAAGATATTTAAACCTAGTTGGTTTGATATTTGGTAAATTGGAAGTAT
Source organism: Medicago lupulina (assembly GCA_958299785.1). Taxonomy (NCBI): domain Eukaryota; kingdom Viridiplantae; phylum Streptophyta; class Magnoliopsida; order Fabales; family Fabaceae; genus Medicago; species Medicago lupulina. The sequence continues at coordinate 67,427,175 of OY283139.1, forward strand.
AAGAATGTGCCTGACTGACCCTTGATCCGAAACGGGTTTCGATAAGTTTGTTCCAAATTCGGTAAATTGGAAGTATGAGTTGTGTCTTTTATCACAATATGACTCGATGACCCTTGATGCGAAAATGAGATTTTAGCTTATATTAATATATGTTTGATAAATAAAAGGTTGAACTTGTTCCTTCATGTCCCTTGATGTGATACATTTTTTGTAAGCCTAATTGGTCTCAAATTCAGCAAAAATAAAAGCATGAGAATGTGTTTTAAAAACACTTGACGCGGAAATGATTTTTTAGCCTAGATGGTTACAACTTTGATAAATGGAAATTTTGAACTTATGCATCAATTTCCCTTGATGAGGTACATGGTATTTAAGCCTGACATGTTCATAATTCGGTAAAATGGAAGAATGAGAATGTACTTTTATGACCCTTAATCCGAAAATGATTTGGATAAAATTTGTTCCAAATTTGGAAAATTGGGAGTATGAGTGTTGTGTATTTTATCACAATATGCCTCGATTATCCTTGACTCTAAAATGAGATTTTAGCTTATATTATTATAAGTTGGATAGTTAGAAAGGTTGAACTTGTGCCTTATTGTGCCTTGATGCGATATAAGATATTTAAGCCTAGTTGGTTTGATATTCCGTAAATTGGAAGTATAAGAATGTGCCGGAATGACCCTTGATCCGAAAATGGTTTGAATAAGTTTGTTCCAAATTAGGTAAATTGGAAGTATGAGTTGTGTCTTTTATCACAATATGACTCGATGACCCTTGATGCGAAAATGAGATTTTAGCTTATATTAATATATGTTTGATAAATAAAAGGTTGAACTTGTTCCTTCATGTCCCTTGATGTGATACATTTTTTGTAAGCCTAATTGGTCTCAAATTCAGCAAAAATAAAAGCATGAGAATGTGTTTTAAAAACACTTGACGCGGAAATGATTTTTTAGCCTAGATGGTTACAACTTTGATAAATGGAAATTTTGAACTTATGCATCGATGTCCCTTGATGAGGTACATGGTATTTAAGCCTGACATGTTCATAATTCGGTAAAATGGAAGAATGAGAATGTACTTTTATGACCCATAATCCGAAAATGATTTGGATAAAATTTGTTCCAAATTTGGAAAATTGGGAGTATGAGTGTTGTGTATTTTATCACAATATGCCTCGATTATCCTTGACTCTAAAATGAGATTTTAGCTTATATTATTATAAGTTGGATAATTAGAAAGGTTGAACTTGTGCCTTATTGTGCCTTGATGCGATATAAGATATTTAAGCCTAGTTGGTTTGATATTCCGTAAATTGGAAGTATAAGAATGTGCCGGAATGACCCTTGATCTGAAAATGGTTTGAATAAGTTTGTTCCAAATTAGGTAAATTGGAAGTATGAGTTGTGTCTTTTATCACAATATGACTCGATGACCCTTGATGCGAAAATGAGATTTTAGCTTATATTAATATATGTTTGATAAATAAAAGAATGAACTTGTTCCTTCATGTCCCTTGATGTGATACATTTTTTGTAAGCCTAATTGGTCTCAAATTCAGCAAAATTAAAAGCATGAGAATGTGTTTCAAAAACACTTGACGCGGAAATGATTTTTTAGCCTAGATGGTTACAACTTTGATAAATGGAAATTTTGAACTTATGCATCGATGTCCCTTGATGAGGTACATGGTATTTAAGCCTGACATGTTCAGAATTCGGTAAAATGGAAGAATGAGAATGTACCTTAATGACCCTTAATCTGAAAATGATTTGGATAAAATTTGTTCCAAATTTGGTAAATTGGAAGTATGAGTGTTGTGTATTTTATCACAATATGCCTCGATTATCCTTGACTGAAAAATGAGATTTTACTTTATATTATTATAAGTTGGATAATTAGAAAGGTTGAACTTGTGCCTTATTGTGCCTTGATGTGATATAAGATATTTACGCCTAGTTGGATTGATATTCGGTAAATTGGAAGTATAAGAATGTGCCGGAATGACCCTTGATCCGAAAATGGTTTGAATAAGTTTGTTCCAAATTTGGTAAATTGGAAGTATGAGTTGTGTCTTTTATCACAATATGACTCGATGACCCTTGACGCGAAAATGAGATTTTAGCTTATATTATTATAAGTTTGATAATTGGAAAGGTTGAACTTGCTTCATTGTGCCTTGGTGCGATATAAGATATTTAAGCCTAGTTGGTTTGATATTCGGTAAATTGGAAGTATAAGAATGTGCCGGAATGACCCTGGATCCGAAAATGGTTTGGATAAGTTTGTTCCAAATTCGGTAAATTGGAAGTATGAGTTGTGTCTTTTATCACAATATGACTCGATGACCCTTGATGCGAAAATGAGATTTTAGCTTATATTAATATATGTTTGATAAATAAAAGGTTGAACTTGTTCCTTCATGTCCCTTGATGTGATACATTTTTTGTAAGCCTAATTGGTCTCAAATTCAGCAACAATAAAAGCATGAGAATGTGTTTCAAAAACACTTGACGCAGAAATGATTTTTTAGCCTAGATGGTTACAACTTTGATAAATGGAAATGTTGAAATTATGCCTTGATGTCCCTTGATGAGGTACATGGTATTTAAGCCTGACATATTCATAATTCGGTAAAATGGAAGAATGAGACTGTACCTTAATGACCCTTAATTCGAAAATGATTTGGATAAAATTTGTTCCAAATTTGGTAAATTGGAAGTTTGAGTGTTGTGTATTTTATCACAATATGCCTCAATTATCCTTGACTCAAAAATGAGATTTTAGCTTATATTATTATAAGTTGGATAATTAGAAAGGTTGAACTTGTGCCTTATTGTGCCTTGATGCGATATAAGATATTTAAGCCTAGTTGGTTTGATATTCCGTAAATTGGAAGTATAAGAATGTGCCGGAATGACCCTTGATCCGAAAATGGTTTGAATAAGTTTGTTCCAAATTAGGTAAATTGGAAGTATGAGTTGTGTCTTTTATCACAATATGACTCGATGACCCTTGATGCGAAAATGAGATTTTAGCTTATATTAATATATGTTTGATAAATAAAAGAATGAACTTGTTCCTTCATGTCCCTTGATGTGATACATTTTTTGTAAGCCTAATTGGTCTCAAATTCAGCAAAAATAAAAGCATGAGAATGTGTTTCAAAAAAACTTGACGCGGAAATGATTTTTTAGCCTAGATGGTTACAACTTTGATAAATGGAAATTTTGAACTTATGCATCGATGTCCCTTGATGAGGTACATGGTATTTAAGCCTGACATGTTCAGAATTCGGTAAAATGGAAGAATGAGAATGTACCTTAATGACCCTTAATCTGAAAATGATTTGGATAAAATTTGTTCCAAATTTGGTAAATTGGAAGTATGAGTGTTGTGTATTTTATCACAATATGCCTCGATTATCCTTGACTGAAAAATGAGATTTTACTTTATATTATTATAAGTTGGATAATTAGAAAGGTTGAACTTGTGCCTTATTGTGCCTTGATGTGATATAAGATATTTACGCCTAGTTGGATTGATATTCGGTAAATTGGAAGTATAAGAATGTGCCGGAATGACCCTTGATCCGAAAATGGTTTGAATAAGTTTGTTCCAAATTTGGTAAATTGGAAGTATGAGTTGTGTCTTTTATCACAATATGACTCGATGACCCTTGACGCGAAAATGAGATTTTAGCTTATATTATTATAAGTTTGATAATTGGAAAGGTTGAACTTGCTTCATTGTGCCTTGATGCGATATAAGATATTTAAGCCTAGTTGGTTTGATATTCGGTAAATTGGAAGTATAAGAATGTGCCGGAATGACCCTGGATCCGAAAATGGTTTGGATAAGTTTGTTCCAAATTCGGTAAATTGGAAGTATGAGTTGTGTCTTTTATCACAATATGACTCGATGACCCTTGATGCGAAAATGAGATTTTAGCTTATATTAATATATGTTTGATAAATAAAAGGTTGAACTTGTTCCTTCATGTCCCTTGATGTGATACATTTTTTGTAAGCCTAATTGGTCTCAAATTCAGCAAAAATAAAAGCATGAGAATGTGTTTCAAAAACACTTGACGCGGAAATGATTTTTTAGCCTAGATGGTTACAACTTTGATAATTGGAAATGTTGAAATTATTCCTTGATGTCCCTTGATGAGGTACATGGTATTTAAGCCTGACATGTTCATAATTCGGTAAAATGGAAGAATGAGAATGTACCTTAATGACCCTTAATTCGAAAATGATTTGGATAAAATTTGTTCCAAATTTGGTAAATTGGAAGTTTGAGTGTTGTGTATTTTATCACAATATGCCTCAATTATCCTTGACTCAAAAATGAGATTTTAGCTTATATTATTATAAGTTGGATAATTAGAAAGGTTGAACTTGTGCCTTATTATGCCTTGATGCGATATAAGATATTTAAGCCTAGTTGGTTTTATATTCGGTAAATTGGAAGTATAAGAATGTGCCGGAATGACCCTTGATCCAAAAATGGTTTGAATAAGTTTGTTCCAAATTTGTTAAATTGGAAGTATGAGTTGTGTCTTTTATCACAATATGACTCGATGACCCTTGACGCGAAAATGAGATTTTAGCAGTTATTATTATAAGTTTGATAATTGGAAAGGTTGAACTTGCTTCATTGTGCCTTGATGCGATATAAGATATTTAAGCCTAGTTGGTTTGATATTCGGTAAATTGGAAGTATAAGAATGTGCTGGAATGACCCTTGATCCGAAAGTGGTTTGGATAAGTTTGTTCCTAATTCGGTAAATTGGAAGTATGAGTTGTGTCTTTTATCTCAATATGACTCGATGACCCTTGATGCGAAAATGAGATTTTAGCTTATATTAATATATGTTTGATAAATAAAAGGTTGAACTTGTTCCTTCATGTCCCTTGATGTGATACATTTTTTGTAAGCCTAATTGGTCTCAAATTCAGCAAAAATAAAAGCATGAGAATGTCTTTTAAAAACACTTGACGCGGAAATGATTTTTTAGCCTAGATGGTTACACCTTTGATAAATGGAAATTTTGAACTTATGCATCGATGTCCCTTGATGAGGTACATGGTATTTAAGCCTGACATGTTCATAATTCGGTGAAATGGAAGACTGAGAATGTACTTTAATCACCCTTAATCCGAAAATGATTTGGATAAAATTTGTTCCAAATTTGGTAAATTGGAAGTATGAGTGTTGTGTATTTTATCAGAATATGCCTCGATTATCCTTGACTCGAAAATGAGATTTTAGCTTATATTATTATAAGTTGGATAATTAGAAAGGTTGAACTTGTGCCTTATTGTGCCTTGATGCGATATAAGATATTTAAGCCTAGTTAGTTTGATATTCCGTAAATTGGAAGTATAAGAATGTGCCGGAATGACCCTTGATCCAAAAATGGTTTGAATAAGTTTGTTCCAAATTAGGTAAATTGGATGTATGAGTTGTGTCTTTTATCACAATATGACTCGATGACCCTTAATGCGAAAATGAGATTTTAGCTTATATTAATATATGTTTGATAAATAAAAGGTTGAACTTGTTCCTTCATGTCCCTTGATGTGATACATTTTTTGTAAGCCTAATTGGTCTCAAATTCAGCAAAAATAAAAGCATGAGAATGTGTTTCAAAAACACTTGACGCGGAAATGATTTTTTAGCCTAGATGGTTACAACTTTGATAAATGGAAATTTTGAACTTATGCATCGATGTCCCTTGATGAGGTACAAGGTATTTAAGCCTGACATGTTCATAATTCGGTGAAATGGAAGAATGAGAATGTACTTTAATGACCCTTAATCCGAAAATGATTTGGATAAAATTTGATCCAAATTTGGTAAATTGGAAGTATGAGTGTTGTGTATTTTATCAGAATATGCCTCGATTATCCTTGACTCAAAAATGAGATTTTAGCTTCTATTATTATAAGTTGGATAATTAGAAAGGTTGAACTTGTGCCTTATTGTGCCTTGATGCGATATAAGATATTTAAGCCTAGTTGGTTTGATATTCGGTAAATTGGAAGTATAAGAATGTGCCGGAATGACCCTTGATCCGAAAATGGTTTGAATAAGTTTGTTCCAAATTTGGTAAATTGGAAGTATGAGTTGTGTCTTTTATCACAATACGACTCGATGACCCTTGACGCGAAAATGAGATTTTAGCTTATATTATTATAAGTTTGATAATTGGAAAGGTTGAACTTGCTCCATTGTGCCTTGATGCGATATAAGATATTTAAGCCTAGTTGGTTTGATATTCGGTAAATTTGAAGTATAAGAATGTGCCGGAATGACCCTTGATCCGAAAATGGTTTGGATAAGTTTGTTCCAAATTCGGTAAATTAGAAGTATGAGCTGTGTCTTTTATCACAATATGCCTCGATTATCCTTGACTCGAAAATGAGATTTTGGCTTATATTTTTATAAGTTGGATAATTAGAAAGGTTGAACTTGTGCCTTATTGTGCCTTGATGCGATATAAGATATTTAAGCCTAGTTGGTTTAATATTCCGTAAATTGGAAATATAAGAATGTGCCGGAATGACCCTTGATCCGAAAATGATTTGAATAAGATTGTTCCAAATTAGGTAAATTGGAAGTATGAGTTGTGTCTTTTATCACAATATGACTCGATGACCCTTGATGCGAAAATGAGATTTTAGCTTATATTAATATATGTTTGATAAATAAAAGGTTGAACTTGTTCCTTCATGTCCCTTGATGTGATACATTTTTTGTAAGCCTAATTGGTCTCAAATTCAGCAAAAATCAAAGCATGAGAATGTGTTTCAAAAACACTTGACGCGGAAATGATTTTTTAGCCTAGATGGTTACAAGTTTGATAAATGGAAATGTTGAACTTATGCCTTGATGTCCCTTGATGAGGTACATGGTATTTAAGCCTGACATGTTCATAATTCGGTAAAATGGAAGAATGAGAATGTACCTTAATGACCCTTAATGCGAAAATGATTTGGATAAAATTTGTTCCAAATTTGGTAAATTGGAAGTTTGAGTGTTGTGTATTTCATCAGAATATGCCTCAATTATCCTTGACTCAAAAATGAGATTTAGCTTATATTATTATAAGTTGGATAATTAGAAAGGTTGAACTTGTGCCTTATTGTGCCTTGATGCGATATAAGATATTTAAGCTTAGTTGGTTTTATATTCGGTAAATTGGAAGTATAAGAATGTGCCGGAATGACCCTTGATCCGAAAATGGTTTGAATAAGTTTGTTCCAAATTTGTTAAATTGCAAGTATGAGTTGTGTCATTTATCACAATATGACTCGATGACCCTTGACGCGAAAATGAGATTTTAGCAGTTATTATTATAAGTTTGTTAATTGGAAAGGTTGAACTTGCTTCATTGTGCCTTGATGCGATATAAGATATTTAAGCCTAGTTAGTTTGATATTCGGTAAATTGGAAGTATAAGAATGTGCCGGAATGACCCTCGATCCAAAAATGGTTTGGATAAGTTTGTTCCTAATTCGGTAAATTGGAAGTATGAGTTGTGTCTTTTATCACAATATGACTCGATGACCATTGACGCGAAAATGAGATTTTAGCTTATATTAATATAAGTTTGATAAATAAAAGGTTGAACTTGTTCCTTCATGTCCCTTGATGTGATACATTATTTGGAAGCCTAGTTGGTCTCAAATTCAGCAAAAATAAAAGCATGAGTGTTGTCTATTTTATCACAATATGCCTCGATTATCCTTGATTGAAAAATGAGATTTTAGTTTATATTATTATAAGTTGGATAATTAGAAAGGTTGAACTTGTGCCTTATTGTGCCTTGATGCGATATAAGATATTTAAGCCTAGTTGGTTTGATATTCGGTAAATTGGAAGTATAAGAATGTGTCGGAATGACCCTTGATCCGAAAATGGTTTGAATAAGTTTGTTCCAAATTTGGTAAATTGGAAGTATAAGTTGTGTCTTTTATCACAAAATGACTCGATGACCCTTGACGCGAAAATGAGATTTTAGCTTATATTATTATAAGTTAGATAATTGGAAAGGTTGAACTTGCTTCATTGTGCCTTGATGCGATATAAGATATTTAAGCCTAGTTGGTTTGATATTCGGTAAATTGGAAGTATAAGAATGTACCTTAATAACCCTTAATCTGAAAATGATTTGGATAAAATTTGTTCCCAATTTGGTAAATTGGAAGTATGAGTGTTGTGTATTTTATCACAATATGCCTCGATTATCCTTGACTCAAAAATGAGATTTTAGCTTATATTATTATAAGTTGGATAATTAGAAACGTTGAACTTGTGCCTTGATGCGATATAAAATATTTAAGCCTAGTTGGTTTGATATTCGGTAAATTGGAAGTATAAGAATGTGCCGGAATGACCCTTGATCCGAAAATGGTTTGAATAAGTTTGTTCCAAATTTGGTAAATTGGAAGTATGAGTTGTGTCTTTTATCACAATATGACTCGATGACCCTTGATGCGAAAATGAGATTTTAGCTTATATTAATATATGTTTGATAAATAAAAGGTTGAACTTATTCCTTCATGTCCCTTGATGTGATACAGTTTTTGTAAGCCTACTTGGTCTCAAATTCAACAAAAATAATAGCATGAGAATGTGTTTCAAAAACACTTGACGCGGAAATGATTTTTTAGCCTTGATGGTTACAACTTTGATAACTGGAAATTTTGAACTTATGCATCAATATCCCTTGATGAGGTACATGGTATTTAAGCCTTACATGTTCATAATTCGGTAAAATGGAGGAATGAGAATGTACCTTAATGACCCTTAATCTGAAAATGATTTGGATAATATTTGTTCCAAATTTGGTAAAGTGGAAGTATGAGTGTTTTGTATTTTGTCACAATATGCCTCGATTATCCTTGACTCAAAAATGAGATTTTAGCTTATATTATTATAAGTTGGATAATTAGAAACGTTGAACTTGTGCCTTATTGTGCCTTGATGCGATATAAGATATTTAAGCCTAGTTGGTTTGATATTCGGTAAATTGGAAGTAAAAGAATGTGCCGGAATGACCCTTGATCCGAAAATGGTTTGAATAAGTTTGTTCCAAATTTGGTAAATTGGAAGTATGAGTTGTGTCTTTTATCACAATATAACTCGATGACCCTTGACGCGAAATTGAGATTTTAGCTTATATTATTATATGTTTGATAATTGGAAAGGTTGAACTTGCTTCATTGTGCCTTGATGCGATATAAAATATTTAAGCCTAGTTGGTTTGATATTCGGTAAATTGGAAGTATAAGAATGTGCCGGAATGATCCTTGATCCGAAAATTGTTTGGATAAGTTTGTTCCAAATTCGGTAAATTGGAAGTATGAGTTGTGTCTTTTATCACAATATGCCTCGATTATCCTTGACTCGAAAGTGAGATTTTAGCTTATATTATTATAAGTTGGATAATTAGAAAGGTTGAACTTGTGCCTTATTGTGCCTTGATGCGATATAAGATATCTAAGCCTAGTTGGTTTGATATTCCGTAAATTGGAAGTACAAAATTGTGCCGGATTGACCCTTGATCCAAAAATGGTTTGAATAAGTTTGTTCCAAATTAGGTAAACTGGAAGTATGAGTTGTGTCTTTTATCACAATATGACTCGATGACCCTTGATGCGAAAATGAGATTCTAGCTTATATTAATATATGTTTGATAAATAAAAGGTTGAACTTGTTCCTTCATGTCCCTTGATGTGATACATTATTTGGAAGCCTAGTTGGTCTCAAATTCAGCAAAAATAAAAGCATGAGTGTTGTCTATTTTATCACAATATGCCTCGATTATCCTTGATTGAAAAATGAGATTTTAGTTTATATTATTATAAGTTGGATAATTAGAAAGGTTGAACTTGTGCCTTATTGTGCCTTGATGCGATATAAGATATTTAAGCCTAGTTGGTTTGATATTCGGTAAATTGGAAGTATAAGAATGTGTCGGAATGACCCTTGATCCGAAAATGGTTTGAATAAGTTTGTTCCAAATTTGGTAAATTGGAAGTATGAGTTGTGTCTTTTATCACAAAATGACTCGATGACCCTTGACACGAAAATGAGATTTTAGCTTATATTATTATAAGTTAGATAATTGGAAAGGTTGAACTTGCTTCATTGTGCCTTGATGCGATATAAGATATTTAAGCCTAGTTGGTTTGATATTCGGTAAATTGGAAGTATAAGAATGTACCTTAATAACCCTTGATCTGAAAATGATTTGGATAAAATTTGTTCCCAATTTGGTAAATTGGAAGTATGAGTGTTGTGTATTTTATCACAATATGCCTCGATTATCCTTGACTCGAAAATGAGATTTTAGCTTATATTATTATAAGTTGGATAATTAGAAACGTTGAACTTGTGCCTTGATGCGATATAAGATATTTAAGCCTAGTTGGTTTGATATTCGGTAAATTGGAAGTATAAGAATGTGCCGGAATGACCCTTGATCCGAAAATGGTTTGAATAAGTTTGTTCCAAATTTGGTAAATTGGAAGTATGAGTTGTGTCTTTTATCACAATATGACTCGATGACCCTTGATGCGAAAATGAGATTTTAGCTTATATTAATATATGTTTGATAAATAAAAGGTTGAACTTATTCCTTCATGTCCCTTGATGTGATACAGTTTTTGTAAGCCTACTTGGTCTCAAATTCAACAAAAATAATAGCATGAGAATGTGTTTCAAAAACACTTGACGCGGAAATGATTTTTTAGCCTTGATGGTTACAACTTTGATAACTGGAAATTTTGAACTTATGCATCGATATCCCTTGATGAGGTACATGGTATTTAAGCCTTACATGTTCATAATTCGGTAAAATGGAGGAATGAGAATGTACCTTAATGACCCTTAATCTGAAAATGATTTGGATAATATTTGTTCCAAATTTGGTAAAGTGGAAGTATGAGTGTTTTTTATTATATCACAATATGCCTCGATTATCCTTGACACAAAAATGAGATTTTAGCTTATATTATTATAAGTTGGATAATTAGAAACGTTGAACTTGTGCCTTATTGTGCCTTGATGCGATATAAGATATTTAAGCCTAGTTGGTTTGATATTCGGTAAATTGGAAGTAAAAGAATGTGCCGGAATGACCCTTGATCCGAAAATGGTTTGAATAAGTTTGTTCCAAATTTGGTAAATTGGAAGTATGAGTTGTGTCTTTTATCACAATATAACTCGATGACCCTTGACGCGAAAATGAGATTTTAGCTTATATTATTATAAGTTTGATAATTGGAAAGGTTGAACTTGCTTCATTGTGCCTTGATGCGATATAAAATATTTATGCCTAGTTGGTTTGATATTCGGTAAATTGGAAGTATAAGAATGTGCCGGAATGATCCTTGATCCGAAAATGGTTTGGATAAGTTTGTTCCAAATTCGGTAAATTGGAAGTATGAGTTGTGTCTTTTATCACAATATGCCTCGATTATCCTTGACTCGAAAATGAGATTTTAGCTTATATTATTATAAGTTGGATAATTAGAAAGGTTGAACTTTTGCCTTATTGTGCCTTGATGCGATATAAGATATTTAAGCCTAGTTGGTTTGATATTCCGTAAATTGGAAGTACAAAATTGTGCCGGATTGACCCTTGATCCAAAAATGGTTTGAATAAGTTTGTTCCAAATTAGGTAAACTGGAAGTATGAGTTATGTCTTTTATCACAATATGACTCGATGACCCTTGATGCAAAAATGAGATTTTAGCTTATATTAATATATGTTTGATAAATAAAAGGTTGAACTTGTTCCTTCATGTCCCTTGATGTGATACATTTTTTGTAAGCCTAATTGGTCTCAAATTCAGCAAAAATAAAAGCATGAGAATGTGTTTCAAAAACACTTGACGCGGAAATGATTTTTTAGCCTAGATGGTTACAACTTTGATAACTGGAAATTTTGAACTTATGCATCGATGTCCCTTGATGAGGTACATGGTATTTAAGCCTGACATGTTCATAATTCGGTAAAATGGAGGATTGAGAATGTACCATAATGACCCTTAATCTGAAAATGATTTGGATAAAATTTGTTCCCAATTTGGTAAATTGGAAGTATGAGTGTTGTGTATTTTATCACAATATGCCTCGATTATCCTCGACTCAAAAGAGAGATTTTAGCTTATATTATTATAAGTTGGATAATTAGAAACGTTGAACTTGTGCCTTATTGTGCCTTGATGCGATATAAGATATTTAAGCCTAGTTGGTTTGATATTCGGTAAATTGGAAGGATAAGAATGTGCCGGAATGACCCCTGATCCGAAAATGGTTTGAGTAAGTTTGTTCCAAATTTGGTAAATTAAAAGTATGAGTTGTGTCTTTTATCACAATATGACTCGATGACCCTTGACGCGAAAATGAGATTTTAGCTTATATTATTATAAGTTTGATAATTGGAAAGGTTGAACTTGCTTTATTGTGCCTTGATGCGATATAAGATATTTAAGCCTAGGTTGTTTGATATTCCGTAAATTGGAAGTATAAGAATGTGCCGGAATGACCCTTGATCCGAAAATGGTTTGGATAAGTTTGTTTCAAATTCGGTAAATTGGAAGTATGAGTTGTGTCTTTTATCACAATATGACTCGATGACCCTTGATGCGAAAATGAGATTTTAGCTTATATTAATATATGTTTGATAAATAAAAGGTTGAACTTGTTCCTTCATGTCCCTTGATGTGATACATTTTTTGTAAGCCTAATTGGTCTCAAATTCAGCAAAAATAAAAGCATGAGAATGTGTTTCAAAAACACTTGACGCGGAAATGATTTTTTAGCCTAGATGGTTACAACTTTGATAACTGGAAATTTTGAACTTATGCATCGATGTCCCTTGATGAGGTACATGGTATTTAAGCCTGACATGTTCATAATTCGGTAAAATGGAGGATTGAGAATGTACCATAATGACCCTTAATCTGAAAATGATTTGGATAAAATTTGTTCCCAATTTGGTAAATTGGAAGTATGAGTGTTGTGTATTTTATCACAATATGCCTCGATTATCCTCGACTCAAAAATGAGATTTTAGCTTATATTATTATAAGTTGGATAATTAGAAACGTTGAACTTGTGCCTTATTGTGCCTTGATGCGATATAAGATATTTAAGCCTAGTTGGTTTGATATTCGGTAAATTGGAAGGATAAGAATGTGCCGGAATGACCCCTGATCCGAAAATGGTTTGAATAAGTTTGTTCCAAATTTGGTAAATTAAAAGTATGAGTTGTGTCTTTTATCACAATATGACTCGATGACCCTTGACGCGAAAATGAGATTTTAGCTTATATTATTATAAGTTTGATAATTGGAAAGGTTGAACTTGCTTTATTGTGCCTTGATGCGATATAAGATATTTAAGCCTAGGTTGTTTGATATTCCGTAAATTGGAAGTATAAGAATGTGCCGGAATGACCCTTGATCCGAAAATGGTTTGGATAAGTTTGTTTCAAATTCGGTAAATTGGAAGTATGAGTTGTGTCTTTTATCACAATATGACTCGATGACCCTTGATGCGAAAATGAGATTTTAGCTTATATTAATATATGTTTGATAAATAAAAGGTTGAACTTGTTCCTTCATGTCCCTTGATGTGATACATTTTTTGTAAGCCTAAGTGGTCTCAAAATCAGCAAAAATAAAAGCATGAGAATGTGTTTCAAAAACACTTGACGCGGAAATGATTTTTTAGCCTAGATGGTTACAACTTTGATAACTGGAAATTTTGAACTTATGCATCGATGTCCCTTGATGAGGTACATGGTATTTAAGCCTGACATGTTCAAAATTCGGTAAAATGGAAGAATGAGAATGTACCTTAATGACATTTAATCTGAAAATGATTTTGATAAAATTTGTTCCAAATTTGGTAAATTGGAAGTATGAGTGTTGTGTATTTTATCACAATATGCCTCGATAATCCTTGACTGAAAAAATGAGATTTTAGCTTATATTATTATAAGTTGGATAATTAGAAAGTTTGAACTTGTGCCTTATTGTGCCTTGATGCGATATAAGATATTTAAGCCTAGTTGGTTTGATATTCGGTAAATTGGAAGTATAAGAATGTGCCGGAATGACCCATGATCCGAAAATGGTTTGAATATGTTTGTTCCAAATTTGGTAAATTGGAAGTATGAGTTGTGTCTTTTATCACAATATGACTCGATGACCCTTGACGCGAAAATGAGATTTTAGCTTATATTATTATAAGTTTGATAATTGGAAAGGTTGAACTTGCTTCATTGTGCCTTGATGCGATATAAGATATTTAAGCCTAGTTGGTTTGATATTCGGTAAATTGGAAGTATAAGAATGTGCCGGAATGACCCTTGATCCGAAAATGGTTTGGATAAGTTTGTTCCAAATTCGGTAAATTGGAAGTATGAGTTGTGTCTTTTATCACAATATGCCTCGATTATCCTTGACTGAAAAATGAGATTTTAGCTTATATTATTATAAGTTGGATAATTAGAAAGGTTGAACTTGTGCCTTATTGTGCCTTGATGCGATATAAGATATTTAAGCCTAGTTGGTTTGATATTCCGTAAATTAGAAGTACAAAATTGTGCCGGATTGACCCTTGATCCAAAAATGGTTTGAATAAGTTTGTTCCAAATTAGGTAAACTGGAAGTATGAGTTGTGTCTTTTATCATAATATGACTCGATGACCCTTGATGCGAAAATGAGATTTTAGCTTATATTAATATATGTTTGATAAATAAAAGGTTGAACTTGTTCCTTCATGTCCCTTGATGTGATACATTTTTTGTAAGCCTAATTGGTCTCAAATTCAGCAAAAAATAAAAGCATGAGAATGTGTTTCAAAAACACTTGACGCGGAAATGATTTTTTTGCCTAGATGGTTACAACTTTGATAACTGGAAATTTTGAACTTATGCATCGATGTCCCTTGATGAGGTACATGGTATTTAAGCCTGACATGTTCATAATTCGGTAAAATGGAGGATTGAGAATGTACCTTAATGACACTTAATCTGAAAATGATTTGGATAAAATTTGTTCCAAATTTGGTAAATTGGAAGTATGAGTGTTGTGTATTTTATCACAATATGCCTCGATTATCCTTGACTCAAATTAGATTTTAGCTTATATTATTATAAGTTGGATAATTAGAAACGTTGAACTTGTGCCTTATTGTGCCTTGATGCGATATAAGATATTTAAGCCTAGTTGGTTTGATATTCGGTAAATTGGAAGTAAAAGAATGTGCCGGAATGACCCTTGATCCGAAAATGGTTTGAATAAGTTTGTTCCAAATTTGGTAAATTGGAAGTATGAGTTGTGTCTTTTATCACAATATGCCTCGATTATCCTTGACTCGAAAATGAGATTTTAGCTTATATTATTATAAGTTGGATAATTAGAAAGGTTGAACTTGTGCCTTATTGTGCCTTGATGCGATATAAGATATTTAAGCCTAGTTGGTTTGATATTCCGTAAATTAGAAGTACAAAATTGTGCCGGATTGACCCTTGATCCAAAAATGGATTGAATAAGTTTGTTCCAAATTAGGTAAACTGGAAGTATGAGTTGTGTCTTTTATCACAATATGACTCGATGACCCTTGATGCGAAAATGAGATTTTAGCTTATATTAATATATGTTTGATAAATAAAAGGTTGAACTTGTTCCTTCATGTCCCTTGATGTGATACATTTTTTGTAAGCCTAATTGGTCTCAAATTCAGCAAAAATAAAAGCATGAGAATGTGTTTCAAAAACACTTGACGCGGAAATGATTTTTTTGTCTAGATGGTTACAACTTTGATAACTGGAAATTTTGAACTTATGCATCGATGTCCCTTGATGAGGTACATGGTATTTAAGCCTGACATGTTCATAATTCGGTAAAATGGAGGATTGAGAATGTACCTTAATGACACTTAATCTGAAAATGATTTGGATAAAATTTGTTCCAAATTTGGTAAATTGGAAGTATGAGTGTTGTGTATTTTATCACAATATGCCTCGATTATCCTTGACTCAAATTAGATTTTAGCTTATATTATTATAAGTTGGATAATTAGAAACGTTGAACTTGTGCCTTATTGTGCCTTGATGCGATATAAGATATTTAAGCCTAGTTGGTTTGATATTCGGTAAATTGGAAGGATAAGAATGTGCCGGAATGACCCCTGATCCGAAAATGGTTTGAATAAGTTTGTTCCAAATTTGGTAAATTAAAAGTATGAGTTGTGTCTTTTATCACAATATGACTCGATGACCCTTGACGCGAAAATGAGATTTTAGCTTATATTATTATAAGTTTGATAATTGGAAAGGTTGAACTTGCTTTATTGTGCCTTGATGCGATATAAGATATTTAAGCCTAGGTTGTTTGATATTCCGTAAATTGGAAGTATAAGAATGTGCCGGAATGACCCTTGATCCGAAAATGGTTTGGATAAGTTTGTTTCAAATTCGGTAAATTGGAAGTATGAGTTGTGTCTTTTATCACAATATGACTCGATGACCCTTGATGCGAAAATGAGATTTTAGCTTATATTAATATATGTTTGATAAATAAAAGGTTGAACTTGTTCCTTCATGTCCCTTGATGTGATACATTTTTTGTAAGCCTAAGTGGTCTCAAAATCAGCAAAAATAAAAGCATGAGAATGTGTTTCAAAAACACTTGACGCGGAAATGATTTTTTAGCCTAGATGGTTACAACTTTGATAACTGGAAAATTTGAACTTATGCATCGATGTCCCTTGATGAGGTACATGGTATTTAAGCCTGACATGTTCAAAATTCGGTAAAACGGAAGAATGAGAATGTACCTTAATGACATTTAATCTGAAAATGATTTTGATAAAATTTGTTCCAAATTTGGTAAATTGGAAGTATGAGTGTTGTGTATTTTATCACAATATGCCTCGATAATCCTTGACTGAAAAAATGAGATTTTAGCTTATATTATTATAAGTTGGATAATTAGAAAGTTTGAACTTGTGCCTTATTGTGCCTTGATGCGATATAAGATATTTAAGCCTAGTTGGTTTGATATTCGGTAAATTGGAAGTATAAGAATGTGCCGGAATGACCCATGATCCGAAAATGGTTTGAATAAGTTTGTTCCAAATTTGGTAAATTGGAAGTATGAGTTGTGTCTTTTATCACAATATGACTCGATGACCCTTGACGCGAAAATGAGATTTTAGCTTATATTATTATAAGTTTGATAATTGGAAAGGTTGAACTTGCTTCATTGTGCCTTGATGCGATATAAGATATTTAAGCCTAGTTGGTTTGATATTCGGTAAATTGGAAGTATAAGAATGTGCCGGAATGACCCTTGATCCGAAAATGGTTTGGATAAGTTTGTTCCAAATTCGGTAAATTGGAAGTATGAGTTGTGTCTTTTATCACAATATGCCTCGATTATCCTTGACTGAAAAATGAGATTTTAGCTTATATTATTATAAGTTGGATAATTAGAAAGGTTGAACTTGTGCCTTATTGTGCCTTGATGCGATATAAGATATTTAAGCCTAGTTGGTTTGATATTCCGTAAATTAGAAGTACAAAATTGTGCCGGATTGACCCTTGATCCAAAAATGGTTTGAATAAGTTTGTTCCAAATTAGGTAAACTGGAAGTATGAGTTGTGTCTTTTATCGTAATATGACTCGATGACCCTTGATGCGAAAATGAGATTTTAGCTTATATTAATATATGTTTGATAAATAAAAGGTTGAACTTGTTCCTTCATGTCCCTTGATGTGATACATTTTTTGTAAGCCTAATTGGTCTCAAATTCAGCAAAAAATAAAAGCATGAGAATGTGTTTCAAAAACACTTGACGCGGAAATGATTTTTTTGCCTAGATGGTTACAACTTTGATAACTGGAAATTTTGAACTTATGCATCGATGTCCCTTGATGAGGTACATGGTATTTAAGCCTGACATGTTCATAATTCGGTAAAATGGAGGATTGAGAATGTACCTTAATGACACTTAATCTGAAAATGATTTGGATAAAATTTGTTCCAAATTTGGTAAATTGGAAGTATGAGTGTTGTGTATTTTATCACAATATGCCTCGATTATCCTTGACTCAAATTAGATTTTTTAGCTTATATTATTATAAGTTGGATAATTAGAAACGTTGAACTTGTGCCTTATTGTGCCTTGATGCGATATAAGATATTTAAGCCTAGTTGGTTTGATATTCGGTAAATTGGAAGGAAAAGAATGTGCCGGAATGACCCTTGATCCGAAAATGGTTTGAATAAGTTTGTTCCAAATTTGGTAAATTGGAAGTATGAGTTGTGTCTTTTATCACAATATGCCTCGATTATCCTTGACTCGAAAATGAGATTTTAGCTTATATTATTATAAGTTGGATAATTAGAAAGGTTGAACTTGTGCCTTATTGTGCCTTGATGCGATATAAGATATTTAAGCCTAGTTGGTTTGATATTCCGTAAATTAGAAGTACAAAATTGTGCCGGATTGACCCTTGATCCAAAAATGGATTGAATAAGTTTGTTCCAAATTAGGTAAACTGGAAGTATGAGTTGTGTCTTTTATCACAATATGACTCGATGACCCTTGATGCGAAAATGAGATTTTAGCTTATATTAATATATGTTTGATAAATAAAAGGTTGAACTTGTTCCTTCATGTCCCTTGATGTGATACATTTTTTGTAAGCCTAATTGGTCTCAAATTCAGCAAAAATAAAAGCATGAGAATGTGTTTCAAAAACACTTGACGCGGAAATGATTTTTTTGCCTAGATGGTTACAACTTTGATAACTGGAAATTTTGAACTTATGCATCGATGTCCCTTGATGAGGTACATGGTATTTAAGCCTGACATGTTCATAATTCGGTAAAATGGAGGATTGAGAATGTACCTTAATGACACTTAATCTGAAAATGATTTGGATAAAATTTGTTCCAAATTTGGTAAATTGGAAGTATGAGTGTTGTGTATTTTATCACAATATGCCTCGATTATCCTTGACTCAAATTAGATTTTAGCTTATATTATTATAAGTTGGATAATTAGAAATGTTGAACTTGTGCCTTATTGTGCCTTGATGCGATATAAGATATTTAAGCCTAGTTGGTTTGATATTCGGTAAATTGGAAGTAAAAGAATGTGCCGGAATGACCCTTGATCCGAAAATGGTTTGAATAAGTTTGTTCCAAATTTGGTAAATTGGAAGTATGAGTTGTGTCTTTTATCACAATATGCCTCGATTATCCTTGACTCGAAAATGAGATTTTAGCTTATATTATTATAAGTTGGATAATTAGAAAGGTTGAACTTGTGCCTTATTGTGCCTTGATGCGATATAAGATATTTAAGCCTAGTTGGTTTGATATTCCGTAAATTAGAAGTACAAAATTGTGCCGGATTGACCCTTGATCCAAAAATGGATTGAATAAGTTTGTTCCAAATTAGGTAAACAGGAAGTATGAGTTGTGTCTTTTATCACAATATGACTCGATGACCCTTGATGCGAAAATGAGATTTTAGCTTATATTAATATATGTTTGATAAATAAAAGGTTGAACTTGTTCCTTCATGTCCCTTGATGTGATACATTTTTTGTATGCCTAATTGGTCTCAAATTCAGCAAAAATAAAAGCATGAGAATGTGTTTCAAAAACACTTGACGCGGAAATGATTTTTTTGCCTAGATGGTTACAACTTTGATAACTGGAAATTTTGAACTTATGCATCAATGTCCCTTGATGAGGTACATGGTATTTAAGCCTGACATGTTCATAATTCGGTAAAATGGAGGATTGAGAATGTACCTTAATGACACTTAATCTGAAAATGATTTGGATAAAATTTGCTCCAAATTTGGTAAATTGGAAGTATGAGTGTTGTGTATTTTATCACAATATGCCTCGATTATCCTTGACTCAAATTAGATTTTTTAGCTTATATTATTATAAGTTGGATAATTAGAAACGTTGAACTTGTGCCTTATTGTGCCTTGATGCGATATAAGATATTTAAGCCTAGTTGGTTTGATATTCGGTAAATTGGAAGTAAAAGAATGTGCCGGAATGACCCTTGATCCGAAAATGGTTTGAATAAGTTTGTTCCAAATTTGGTAAATTGGAAGTATGAGTTGTGTCTTTTATCACAATATGCCTCGATTATCCTTGACTCGAAAATGAGATTTTAGCTTATATTATTATAAGTTGGATAATTAGAAAGGTTGAACTTGTGCCTTATTGTGCCTTGATGCGATATAAGATATTTAAGCCTAGTTGGTTTGATATTCCGTAAATTAGAAGTACAAAATTGTGCCGGATTGACCCTTGATCCAAAAATGGATTGAATAAGTTTGTTCCAAATTAGGTAAACTGGAAGTATGAGTTGTGTCTTTTATCACAATATGACTCGATGACCCTTGATTCGAAAATGAGATTTTAGCTTATATTAATATATGTTTGATAAATAAAAGGTTGAACTTGTTCCTTCATGTCCCTTGATGTGATACATTTTTTGTAAGCCTAATTGGTCTCAAATTCAGCAAAAATAAAAGCATGAGAATGTGTTTCAAAAACACTTGACGCGGAAATGATTTTTTTGCCTAGATGGTTACAACTTTGATAACTGGAAATTTTGAACTTATGCATCGATGTCCCTTGATGAGGTACATGGTATTTAAGCCTGACATGTTCATAATTCGGTAAAATGGAGGATTGAGAATGTACCTTAATGACACTTAATCTGAAAATGATTTGGATAAAATTTGTTCCAAATTTGGTAAATTGGAAGTATGAGTGTTGTGTATTTTATCACAATATGCCTCGATTATCCTTGACTCAAATTAGATTTTAGCTTATATTATTATAAGTTGGATAATTAGAAATGTTGAACTTGTGCCTTATTGTGCCTTGATGCGATATAAGATATTTAAGCCTAGTTGGTTTGATATTCGGTAAATTGGAAGTAAAAGAATGTGCCGGAATGACCCTTGATCCGAAAATGGTTTGAATAAGTTTGTTCCAAATTTGGTAAATTGGAAGTATGAGTTGTGTCTTTTATCACAATATGCCTCGATTATCCTTGACTCGAAAATGAGATTTTAGCTTATATTATTATAAGTTGGATAATTAGAAAGGTTGAACTTGTGCCTTATTGTGCCTTGATGCGATATAAGATATTTAAGCCTAGTTGGTTTGATATTCCGTAAATTAGAAGTACAAAATTGTGCCGGATTGACCCTTGATCCAAAAATGGATTGAATAAGTTTGTTCCAAATTAGGTAAACAGGAAGTATGAGTTGTGTCTTTTATCACAATATGACTCGATGACCCTTGATGCGAAAATGAGATTTTAGCTTATATTAATATATGTTTGATAAATAAAAGGTTGAACTTGTTCCTTCATGTCCCTTGATGTGATACATTTTTTGTACGCCTAATTGGTCTCAAATTCAGCATAAATAAAAGCATGAGAATGTGTTTCAAAAACACTTGACGCGGAAATGATTTTTTTGCCTAGATGGTTACAACTTTGATAACTGGAAATTTTGAACTTATGCATCAATGTCCCTTGATGAGGTACATGGTATTTAAGCCTGACATGTTCATAATTCGGTAAAATGGAGGATTGAGAATGTACCTTAATGACACTTAATCTGAAAATGATTTGGATAAAATTTGCTCCAAATTTGGTAAATTGGAAGTATGAGTGTTGTGTATTTTATCACAATATGCCTCGATTATCCTTGACTCAAATTAGATTTTTTAGCTTATATTATTATAAGTTGGATAATTAGAAACGTTGAACTTGTGCCTTATTGTGCCTTGATGCGATATAAGATATTTAAGCCTAGTTGGTTTGATATTCGGTAAATTGGAAGTAAAAGAATCTGCCGGAATGACCCTTGATCCGAAAATGGTTTGAATAAGTTTGTCCCAAATTTGGTAAATTGGAAGTATGAGTTGTGTCTTTTATCACAATATAACTCGATGACCCTTGACGCGAAAATGAGATTTTAGCTTATATTATTATAAGTTTGATAATTGGAAAGGTTGAACTTGCTTCATTGTGCCTTGATGCGATATAAGATATTTAAGCCTAGTTGGTTTGATATTCGGTAAATTGGAAGTATAAGAATGTGCCGGAATGACCCTTGATCCGAAAATGGTTTGGATAAGTTTGTTCCAAATTCGGTAAATTGGAAGTATGAGTTGTGTCTTTTATCACAATATGCCTCGATTATCCTTGACTCGAAAATGAGATTTTAGCTTATATTATTATAAGTTGGATAATTAGAAAGGTTGAACTTGTGCCTTATTGTGCCTTGATGCGATATAAGATATTTAAGCCTAGGTGGTTTGATATTCCGTAAATTAGAAGTACAAAATTGTGCCGGATTGACCCTTGATCCAAAAATGGTTTGAATAAGTTTGTTCCAAATTAGGTAAATTGGAAGTATGAGTTGTGTCTTTTATCACAATATGACTCGATGACCCTTGATGCGAAAATGAGATTTTAGCTTATATTAATATATGTTTGATAAATAAAAGGTTGAACTTGTTCCTTCATGTCCCTTGATGTGATACATTTTTTGTAATCCTAATTGGTCTCAAATTCAGCAAAAATAAAAGCATGAGAATGTGTTTCAAAAACACTTGACACGGAAATGATTTTTTAGCCTAGATGGTTACAACTTTGATAAATGGAAATTTTGAACTTATGCATCGATGTCTCTTGATGAGGTACATGGTATTTAAGACTGACATGTTCATAATTCGGTACAATGGAAGAATGAGAATGTACCTTAATGACTCTTAATCTGAAAATGATTTGGATAAAATTTGTTCCAAATTTGGTAAATTGGAAGTATGAGTGTTGTGTATTTTATCACAATATGCCTCGATTATCCTTGACTGAAAAATGAGATTTTAGCTTATATTATTATAAGTTGGATAATTAGAAAGGTTGAACTTGTGCCTTATTGTGCCTTGATGCGATATAAGATATTTAAGCCTAGTTGGTTTGATATTCGGTAAATTGGAAGTATAAGAATGTGCCGGAATGACCCTTGATCCGAAAATGGTTTGAATAAGTTTGTTCCAAATTAATTAAATTGGAAGTATGAGTTGTGTCTTTTATCACAATATGACTCGATGACCCTTGACGCGAAAATGAGATTTTAGCTTATATTATTATAAGTTTGATAATTGGAAAGGTTGAACTTGCTTCATTGTGCCTTGATGCGATATAAGATATTTAAGCCTAGTTGGTTTGATATTCGGTAAATTGGAAGTATAAGAATGTGCCGGAATGACCCTTGATCCGAAAATGGTTTGGATAAGTTTGTTCCAAATTTGGTAAATTGGAAGTATGAGTTGTGGCTTTTATCACAGTATGCCTCGATTATCCTTGACTCGAAAATGAGATTTTAGCTTATATTATTATAGGTTGGATAATTAGAAAGGTTGAACTTGTGCCTTATTGTGCCTTGATGCGATATAAGATATTTAAGCCTAGTTGGTTTGATATTCCGTAAATTGGAAGTATAAGAATGTGCCGGAATGACCCTTGATCCGAAAATGGTTTGAATAAGTTTGTTCCAAATTAGGTAAATTGGAAGTATGAGTTGTGTCTTTTATCACAATATGACTCGATGACCCTTGATGCGAAAATGAGATTTTAGCTTATATTAATATATGGTTGATAAATAAAAGGTTGAACTTGTTCCTTCATGTCCCTTGATGTGATACATTTTTTGTAAGCCTAATTGGTCTCAAATTCAGCAAAGATAAAAGCATGAAAATATGTTTCAAAAACACTTGACGCGGAAATGATTTTTTAGCCTAGATGGTTACAACTTTGATAAATGGAAATTTTGAACTTATGCATCGATGTCTCTTGATGAGGTACATGGTATTTAAGCCTGACATGTTCATAATTCGGTACAATGGAAGAATGAGAATGTACCTTAATGACCCTTAATCTGAAAATGATTTGGATAAAATTTGTTCCAAATTTGGTAAATTGGAAGTATGAGTGTTGTGTATTTTATCACAATATGCCTCGATTATCCTTGACTGAAAAATGAGATTTTAGCTTATATTAATAATAAGTTGGATAATTAGAAAGGTTGAACTTGTGCCTTATTGTGCCTTGATGCGATATGAGATATTTAAGCCTAGTTGTTTTGATATTCGGTAAATTGGAAGTATAAGAATGTGCCGGAATGACCCTTGATCCGAAAATGGTTTGAATAAGTTTGTTCCAAATTAGGTAAATTGGAAGTATGAGTTGTGTCTTTTATCACAATATGACTCGATGACCCTTGACGCGAAAATGAGATTTTAGCTTATATTATTATAAGTTTGATAATTGGAAAGGTTGAACTTGCTTCATTGTGCCTTGATGCGATATAAGATATTTAAGCCTAGTTGGTTTGATATTCGGTAAATTGGGAGTATAAGAATGTGCCGGAATGACCCTTGATCCGAAAATGGTTTGGATAAGTTTGTTCCAAATTTGGTAAATTGGAAGTATGAGTTGTGTCTTTTATCACAGTATGCCTCGATTATCCTTGACTCGAAAATGAGATTTTAGCTTATATTATTATAGGTTGGATAATTAGAAAGGTTGAACTTGTGCCTTATTGTGCCTTGATGCGATATAAGATATTTAAGCCTAGTTGGTTTGATATTCCGTAAATTGGAAGTATAAGAATGTGCCGGAATGACCCTTGATCCGAAAATGGTTTGAATAAGTTTGTTCCAAATTAGGTAAATTGGAAGTATGAGTTGTGTCTTTTATCACAATATGACTCGATGACCCTTGATGCGAAAATGAGATTTTAGCTTATATTAATATATGGTTGATAAATAAAAGGTTGAACTTGTTCCTTCATGTCCCTTGATGTGATACATTTTTTGTAAGCCTAATTGGTCTCAAATTCTGCAAAGATAAAAGCATGAAAATATGTTTCAAAAACACTTGACGCGGAAATGATTTTTTAGCCTAGATGGTTACAACTTTGATAAATGGAAATTTTGAACTTATGCATCGATGTCTCTTGATGAGGTACATGGTATTTAAGCCTGACATGTTCATAATTCGGTACAATGGAAGAATGAGAATGTACCTTAATGACCCTAAATCTGAAAATGATTTGGATAAAATTTGTCCCAAATTTGGTAAATTGGAAGTATGAGTGTTGTGTATTTTATCACAATATGCCTCGATTATCCTTGACTGAAAAATGAGATTTTAGCTTATATTAATAATAAGTTGGATAATTAGAAAGGTTGAACTTGTGCCTTATTGTGCCTTGATGCGATATAAGATATTTAAGCCTAGTTGTTTTGATATTCGGTAAATTGGAAGTATAAGAATGTGCCGGAATGACCCTTGATCCGAAAATGGTTTGAATAAGTTTGTTCCAAATTAGGTAAATTGGAAGTATGAGTTGTGTCTTTTATCATAATATGACTCGATGACCCTTGACGCGAAAATGAGATTTTAGCTTATATTATTATAAGTTTGATAATTGGAAAGGTTGAACTTGCTTCATTGTGCCTTGATGCGATATAAGATATTTAAGCCTAGTTGGTTTGATATTCGGCAAATTGGAAGTATAAGAATGTGCCGGAATGACCCTTGATCCGAAAATGGTTTGGATAAGTTTGTTCCAAATTCGGTAAATTGGAAGTATGAGTTGTGTCTTTTATCACAGTATGCCTCGATTATCCTTGACTCGAAAATGAGATTTTAGCTTATATTATTATAAGTTGGATAATTAGAAAGGTTGAACTTGTGCCTTATTGAGCCTTGATGCGATATAAGATATTTAAGCCTAGTTGGTTTGATATTCCGTAAATTGGAAGTATAAGAATGTGCCGGAATGACCCTTGATCCGAAAATGGTTTGAATAAGTTTGTTCCAAATTAGGTAAATTGGAAGTATGAGTTGTGTCTTTTATCACAATATGACTCGATGACCCTTGATGCGAAAATGAGATTTTAGCTTATATTAATATATGGTTGATAAATAAAAGGTTGAACTTGTTCCTTCATGTCCCTTGATGTGATACATTTTTTGTAAGCCTAATTGGTCTCAAATTCTGCAAAGTTAAAAGCATGAAAATATGTTTCAAAAACACTTGACGCGGAAATGATTTTTTAGCCTAGATGGTTACAACTTTGATAAATGGAAATTTTGAACTTATGCATCGATGTCCCTTGATGAGGTACATGGTATTTAAGCCTGACATGTTCATAATTCGGTAAAATGGAAGAATGAGAATGTACCTCAATGACCCTTAATCTGAAAATGATTTGGATAAAATTTGTTCCAAATTTGGTAAATTGGAAGTATGAGTGTTGTGTATTTTATCACAATATGCCTCGATTATCCTTGACTGAAAAATGAGATTTTAGCTTATATTAATAATAAGTTGGATAATTAGAAAGGTTGAACTTGTGCCTTATTGTGCCTTGATGCGATATAAGATATTTAAGCCTAGTTGTTTTGATATTCGGTAAATTGGAAGTATAAGAATGTGCCGGAATGACCCTTGATCCGAAAATGGTTTGAATAAGTTTGTTCCAAATTCGGTAAATTTGAAGTATGAGTTGTGTCTTTTATCACAGTATGCCTCGATTATCCTTGACTCGAAAATGAGATTTTAGCTTATATTATTATAAGTTGGATAATTAGAAAGGTTGATCTTGTGCCTTATTGTGCCTTGATGCAATATAAGATATTTAAGCCTAGTTGGTTTGATATTCCGTAAATTGGAAGTATAAGAATGTGCCGGAATGACCCTTGATCAGAAAATGGTTTGAATAAGTTTGTTCCAAATTAGGTAAATTGGAAGTATGAGTTGTGTCTTTTATCACAATATGACTCGATGACCCTTGATGCGAAAATGAGATTTTAGCTTATATTAATATATGGTTGATAAATAAAAGGTTGAACTTGTTCCTTCATGTCCCTTGATGTGATACATTTTTTGTAAGCCTAATTGGTCTCAAATTCAGCAAAGATAAAAGCATGAGAATGTGTTTCAAAAACACTTGACGCGGAAATGATTTTTTAGCCTAGATGGTTAAAACTTTGATAAATGGAAATTTTGAACTTATGCATCGATGTCCCTTGATGAGGTACATGGTATTTAAGCCTGACATGTTCATAATTCGGTAAAATGGAAGAATGGGAATGTACCTTAATGACCCTTAATCTGAAAATGATTTGGATAAAATTTGTTCCAAATTTGGTAAATTGGAAGTATGAGTGTTGTGTATTTTATCACAATATGCCTCGATTATCCTTGACTCAAAAATGAGATTTTAGCTTATATTATTATAAGTTGGATAATTAGAAAGGTTGATCTTGTGCCTTATTGTGCCTTGATGCAATATAAGATATTTAAGCCTAGTTGGTTTGATATTCCGTAAATTGGAAGTATAAGAATGTGCCGGAATGACCCTTGATCCGAAAATGGTTTGAATAAGTTTGTTCCAAATTTGGTAAATTGGAAGTATGAGTTGTGTCTTTTATCACAATATGACTCGATCACCCTTGACGCGAAAATGAGATTTTAGCTTATATTATTATAAGTTTGATAATTGGAAAGGTTGAACTTGCTTCATTGTGCCTTGACGCGATATAAGATATTTAATCCTAGTTGGTTTGATATTCCGTAAATTGGAAGTATAAGAATGTGCCGGAATGACCCTTGATCCGAAAATGGTTTGGATAAGTTTGTTCCAAATTCGGTAAATTGGAAGTATGAGTTGTGTCTTTTATCACAATATGACTCAATGACCCTTGATGCGAAAATGAGATTTTAGCTTATATTAATATATGGTTGATAAATAAAAGGTTGAACTTGTTCCTTCATGTCCCTTGATGTGATACATTTTTTGTAAGCCTAATTGGTCTCAAATTCAGCAAAGATAAAAGCATGAGAATGTGTTTCAAAAACACTTGACGCGGAAATGATTTTGTAGCCTAGATGGTTACAACTTTGATAAATGGAAATTTTGAACTTATGCATCGATGTTCCTTGATGAGGTACATGGGATTTAAGCCTGACATGTTCATAATTCGGTAAAATGGAAGAATGGGAATGTACCTTAATGACCCTTAATCTGAAAATGATTTGGATAAAATTTGTTCCAAATTTGGTAAATTGGAAGTATGAGTGTTGTGTATTTTATCACAATATGCCTCGATTATCCTTGACTCAAAAATGAGATTTTAGCTTATATTATTATAAGTTGGATAATTAGAAAGGTTGATCTTGTGCCTTATTGTGCCTTGATGCAATATAAGATATTTAAGCCTAGTTGGTTTGATATTCCGTAAATTGGAAGTATAAGAATGTGCCGGAATGACCATTGATCCGAAAATGGTTTGAATAAGTTTGTTCCAAATTAGGTAAATTGGAAGTATGAGTTGTGTCTTTTATCACAATATGACTCGATGACCCTTGATGCGAAAATGAGATTTTAGGTTATATTAATATATGGTTGATAAATAAAAGGTTGAACTTGTTCCTTCATGTCCCTTGATGTGATACATTTTTTGTAAGCCTAATTGGTCTCAAATTCAGCAAAGATAAAAGCATGAGAATGTGTTTCAAAAACACTTTGACGCGGAAATGATTTTTTAGCCTAGATGGTTACAACTTTGATAAATGGAAATTTTGAACTTATGCATCGATGTCCCTTGCTGAGGTACATGGTATTTAAGCCTGACATGTTCATAATTCGGTAAAATGGAAGAATGAGAATGTACCTTAATGACCCTTAATCTGAAAATGATTTGGATAAAATTTGTTCCAAATTTGGTAAATTGGAAGTATGAGTGTTGTGTATTTTATCACAATATGCCTCGATTATCCTTGACTCAAAAATGAGATTTTAGCTTATATTATTATAAGTTGGATAATTAGAAAGGTTGAACTTGTCCCTTATTGTGCCTTGATGCGATATAAGATATTTAAGCCTAGTTGTTTTGATATTCAGTACATTGGAAGTATAAGAATGTGCCGGAATGACCCTTGATCCGAAAATGGTTTGAATAAGTTTGTTCCAAATTTGGTAAATTGGAAGTATGAGTTGTGTCTTTTATCACAATATGACTCGATCACCCTTGACGCGAAAATGAGATTTTAGCTTATATTATTATAAGTTTGATAATTGGAAAGGTTGAACTTGCTTCATTGTGCCTTGACGCGATATAAGATATTTAATCCTAGTTGGTTTGATATTCGGTAAATTGGAAGTATAAGAATGTGCCGGAATGACCCTTGATCCGAAAATGGTTTGGATAAGTTTGTTCCAAATTCGGTAAATTGGAAGTATGAGTTGTGTCTTTTATCACAATATGACTCAATGACCCTTGATGCGAAAATGAGATTTTAGCTTATATTAATATATGGTTGATAAATAAAAGGTTGAACTTGTTCCTTCATGTCCCTTGATGTGATACATTTTTTGTAAGCCTAATTGGTCTCAAATTCAGCAAAGATAAAAGCATGAGAATGTGTTTCAAAAACACTTGACGCGGAAATGATTTTTTAGCCTAGATGGTTACAACTTTGATAAATGGAAATTTTGAACTTATGCATCGATGTCCCTTGATGAGGTACATGGGATTTAAGCCTGACATGTTCATAATTCGGTAAAATGGAAGAATGGGAATGTACCTTAATGACCCTTAATCTGAAAATGATTTGGATAAAATTTGTTCCAAATTTGGTAAATTGGAAGTATGAGTGTTGTGTATTTTATCACAATATGCCTCGATTATCCTTGACTCAAAAATGAGATTTTAGCTTATATTATTATAAGTTGGATAATTAGAAAGGTTGATCTTGTGCCTTATTGTGCCTTGATGCAATATAAGATATTTAAGCCTAGTTGGTTTGATATTCCGTAAATTGGAAGTATAAGAATGTGCCGGAATGACCATTGATCCGAAAATGGTTTGAATAAGTTTGTTCCAAATTAGGTAAATTGGAAGTATGAGTTGTGTCTTTTATCACAATATGACTCGATGACCCTTGATGCGAAAATGAGATTTTAGCTTATATTAATATATGGTTGATAAATAAAAGGTTGAACTTGTTCCTTCATGTCCCTTGATGTGATACATTTTTTGTAAGCCTAATTGGTCTCAAATTCAGCAAAGATAAAAGCATGAGAATGTGTTTCAAAAACACTTTGACGCGGAAATGATTTTTTAGCCTAGATGGTTACAACTTTGATAAATGGAAATTTTGAACTTATGCATCGATGTCCCTTGATGAGGTACATGGTATTTAAGCCTGACATGTTCATAATTCGGTAAAATGGAAGAATGAGAATGTACCTTAATGACCCTTAATCTGAAAATGATTTGGATAAAATTTGTTCCAAATTTGGTAAATTGGAAGTATGAGTGTTGTGTATTTTATCACAATATGACTCGATCACACTTGACGCGAAAATGAGATTTTAGCTTATATTATTATAAGTTTGATAATTGGAAAGGTTGAACTTGCTTCATTGTGCCTTGATGCGATATAAGATATTTAAGCCTAGTTGGTTTGATATTCGGTAAATTGGAAGTATAAGAATGTGCCGGAATGACCCTTGATCCGAAAATGGTTTGGATAAGTTTGTTCCAAATTCGGTAAATTTGAAGTATGAGTTGTGTCTTTTATCACAGTATGCCTCGATTATCCTTGACTCGAAAATGAGATTTTAGCTTATATTATTATAAGTTGGATAATTAGAAAGGTTGATCTTGTGCCTTATTGTGCCTTGATGCAATATAAGATATTTAAGCCTAGTTGGTTTGATATTCCGTAAATTGGAAGTATAAGAATGTGCCGGAATGACCCTTGATCCGAAAATGGTTTGAATAAGTTTGTTCCAAATTAGGTAAATTGGAAGTATGAGTTGTGTCTTTTATCACAATATGACTCGATGACCCTTGATGCGAAAATGAGATTTTAGCTTATATTAATATATGGTTGATAAATAAAAGGTTGAACTTGTTCCTTCATGTCCCTTGATGTGATACATTTTTTGTAAGCCTAATTGGTCTCAAATTCAGCAAAGATAAAAGCATGAGAATGTGTTTCAAAAACACTTGACGCGGAAATGATTTTTTAGCCTAGATGGTTACAACTTTGATAAATGGAAATTTTGAACTTATGCATCGATGTCCCTTGATGAGGTACATGGGATTTAAGCCTGACATGTTCATAATTCGGTAAAATGGAAGAATGGGAATGTACCTTAATGACCCTTAATCTGAAAATGATTTGGATAAAATTTGTTCCAAATTTGGTAAATTGGAAGTATGAGTGTTGTGTATTTTATCACAATATGCCTCGATTATCCTTGACTCAAAAATGAGATTTTAGCTTATATTATTATAAGTTGGATAATTAGAAAGGTTGATCTTGTGCCTTATTGTGCCTTGATGCAATATAAGATATTTAAGCCTAGTTGGTTTGATATTCCGTAAATTGGAAGTATAAGAATGTGCCGGAATGACCATTGATCCGAAAATGGTTTGAATAAGTTTGTTCCAAATTAGGTAAATTGGAAGTATGAGTTGTGTCTTTTATCACAATATGACTCGATGACCCTTGATGCGAAAATGAGATTTTAGCTTATATTAATATATGGTTGATAAATAAAAGGTTGAACTTGTTCCTTCATGTCCCTTGATGTGATACATTTTTTGTAAGCCTAATTGGTCTCAAATTCAGCAAAGATAAAAGCATGAGAATGTGTTTCAAAAACACTTTGACGCGGAAATGATTTTTTAGCCTAGATGGTTACAACTTTGATAAATGGAAATTTTGAACTTATGCATCGATGTCCCTTGATGAGGTACATGGTATTTAAGCCTGACATGTTCATAATTCGGTAAAATGGAAGAATGAGAATGTACCTTAATGACCCTTAATCTGAAAATGATTTGGATAAAATTTGTTCCAAATTTGGTAAATTGGAAGTATGAGTGTTGTGTATTTTATCACAATATGACTCGATCACACTTGACGCGAAAATGAGATTTTAGCTTATATTATTATAAGTTTGATAATTGGAAAGGTTGAACTTGCTTCATTGTGCCTTGATGCGATATAAGATATTTAAGCCTAGTTGGTTTGATATTCGGTAAATTGGAAGTATAAGAATGTGCCGGAATGACCCTTGATCCGAAAATGGTTTGGATAAGTTTGTTCCAAATTCGGTAAATTTGAAGTATGAGTTGTGTCTTTTATCACAGTATGCCTCGATTATCCTTGACTCGAAAATGAGATTTTAGCTTATATTATTATAAGTTGGATAATTAGAAAGGTTGATCTTGTGCCTTATTGTGCCTTGATGCAATATAAGATATTTAAGCCTAGTTGGTTTGATATTCCGTAAATTGGAAGTATAAGAATGTGCCGGAATGACCCTTGATCCGAAAATGGTTTGAATAAGTTTGTTCCAAATTAGGTAAATTGGAAGTATGAGTTGTGTCTTTTATCACAATATGACTCGATGACCCTTGATGCGAAAATGAGATTTTAGCTTATATTAATATATGGTTGATAAATAAAAGGTTGAACTTGTTCCTTCATGTCCCTTGATGTGATACATTTTTTGTAAGCCTAATTGGTCTCAAATTCAGCAAAGATAAAAGCATGAGAATGTGTTTCAAAAACACTTGACGCGGAAATGATTTTTTAGCCTAGATGGTTACAACTTTGATAAATGGAAATTTTGAACTTATGCATCGATGTCCCTTGATGAGGAACATGGTATTTAAGCCTGACATGTTCATAATTCGTTAAAATGGAAGAATGGGAATGTACCTTAATGACCCTTAATCTGAAAATGATTTGGATAAAATTTATTCCAAATTTGGTAAATTGGAAGTATGAGTGTTGTGTATTTTATCACAATATGCCTCGATTATCCTTGACTCAAAAATGAGATTTTAGCTTATATTATTATAAGTTGGATAATTAGAAAGGTTGATCTTGTGCCTTATTGTGCCTTGATGCAATATAAGATATTTAAGCCTAGTTGGTTTGATATTCCGTAAATTGGAAGTATAAGAATGTGCCGGAATGACCCTTGATCCGAAAATGGTTTGAATAAGTTTGTTCCAAATTAGGTAAATTGGAAGTATGAGTTGTGTCTTTTATCACAATATGACTCGATGACCCTTGATGCGAAAATGAGATTTTAGCTTATATTAATATATGGTTGATAAATAAAAGGTTGAACTTGTTCCTTCATGTCCCTTGATGTGATACATTTTTTGTAAGCCTAATTGGTCTCAAATTCAGCAAAGATAAAAGCATGAGAATGTGTTTCAAAAACACTTGACGCGGAAATGATTTTTTAGCCTAGATGGTTACAACTTTGATAAATGGAAATTTTGAACTTATGCATCGATGTCCCTTGATGAGGTACATGGTATTTAAGCCTGACATGTTCATAATTCGGTAAAATGGAAGAATGAGAATGTACCTTAATGACCCTTAATCTGAAAATGATTTGGATAAAATTTGTTCCAAATTTGGTAAATTGGAAGTATGAGTGTTGTGTATTTTATCACAATATACCTCGATTATCCTTGACTCAAAAATGAGATTTTAGCTTATATTATTATAAGTTGGATAATTAGAAAGGTTGAACTTGTGCCTTATTGTGCCTTGATGCGATATAAGATATTTAAGCCTAGTTGTTTTGATATTTGGTAAATTGGAAGTATAAGAATGTGCCGGAATGACCCTTGATCCGAAAATGGTTTGAATAAGTTTGTTCCAAATTTGGTAAATTGGAAGTATGAGTTGTGTCTTTTATCACAATATGACTCGATCACCCTTGACGCGAAAATGAGATTTTAGCTTATATTATTATAAGTTTGATAATTGGAAAGGTTGAACTTGCTTCATTGTGCCTTGACGCGATATAAGATATTTAATCCTAGTTGGTTTGATATTCGGTAAATTGGAAGTATAAGAATGTGCCGGAATGACCCTTGATCCGAAAATGGTTTGGATAAGTTTGTTCCAAATTCGGTAAATTGGAAGTATGAGTTGTGTCTTTTATCACAATATGACTCGATGACCCTTGATGCGAAAATGAGATTTTAGCTTATATTAATATATGGTTGATAAATAAAAGGTTGAACTTGTTCCTTCATGTCCCTTGATGTGATACATTTTTTGTAAGCCTAATTGGTCTCAAATTCAGAAAAGATAAAAGCATGAGAATGTGTTTCAAAAACACTTTGACGCGGAAATGATTTTTTAGCCTAGATGGTTACAACTTTGATAAATGGAAATTTTGAACTTATGCATCGATGTCCCTTGATGAGGTACATGGTATTTAAGCCTGACATGTTCATAATTCGGTAAAATGGAAGAATGAGAATGTACCTTAATGACCCTTAATCTGAAAATGATTTGGATAAAATTTGTTCCAAATTTGGTAAATTGGAAGTATGAGTGTTGTGTATTTTATCACAATATGACTCGATCACACTTGACGCGAAAATGAGATTTTAGCTTATATTATTATAAGTTTGATAATTGGAAAGGTTGAACTTGCTTCATTGTGCCTTGATGCGATATAAGATATTTAAGCCTAGTTGGTTTGATATTCGGTAAATTGGAAGTATAAGAATGTGCCGGAATGACCCTTAATCCGAAAATGGTTTGGATAAGTTTGTTCCAAATTCGGTAAATTTGAAGTATGAGTTGTGTCTTTTTTCACAGTATGCCTCGATTATCCTTGACTCGAAAATGAGATTTTAGCTTATATTATTATAAGTTGGATAATTAGAAAGGTTGATCTTGTGCCTTATTGTGCCTTGATGCAATATAAGATATTTAAGCCTAGTTGGTTTGATATTCCGTAAATTGGAAGTATAAGAATGTGCCGGAATGACCCTTGATCCGAAAATGGTTTGAATAAGTTTGTTCCAAATTAGGTAAATTGGAAGTATGAGTTGTGTCTTTTATCACAATATGACTCGATGACCCTTGATGCGAAAATGAGATTTTAGCTTATATTAATATATGGTTGATAAATAAAAGGTTGAACTTGTTCCTTCATGTCCCTTGAAGTGATACATTTTTTGTAAGCCTAATTGGTCTCAAATTCAGCAAAGATAAAAGCATGAGAATGTGTTTCAAAAACACTTGACGCGGAAATGATTTTTTAGCCTAGATGGTTACAACTTTGATAAATGGAAATTTTGAACTTATGCATCGATGTCCCTTGATGAGGTACATGGTATTTAAGCCTGACATGTTCATAATTCGGTAAAATGGAAGAATGGGAATGTACCTTAATGACCCTTAATCTGAAAATGATTTGGATAAAATTTGTTCCAAATTTGGTAAATTGGAAGTATGAGTGTTGTGTATTTTATCACAATATGCCTCGATTATCCTTGACTCAAAAATGAGATTTTAGCTTATATTATTATAAGTTGGATAATTAGAAAGGTTGAACTTGTGCCTTATTGTGCCTTGATGCGATATAAGATATTTAAGCCTAGTTGTTTTGATATTTGGTAAATTGGAAGTATAAGAATGTGCCGGAATGACCCTTGATCCGAAAATGGTTTGAATAAGTTTGTTCCAAATTTGGTAAATTGGAAGTATGACTTGTGTCTTTTATCACAATATGACTCGATCACCCTTGACGCGAAAATGAGATTTTAGCTTATATTATTATAAGTTTGATAATTGGAAAGGTTGAACTTGCTTCATTGTGCCTTGACGCGATATAAGATATTTAATCCTAGTTGGTTTGATATTCGGTAAATTGGAAGTATAAGAATGTGCCGGAATGACCCTTGATCCGAAAAAGGTTTGGATAAGTTTGTTCCAAATTCGGTAAATTGGAAGTATGAGTTGTGTCTTTTATCACAATATGACTCGATGACCCTTGATGCGAAAATGAGATTTTTGCTTATATTAATATATGGTTGATAAATAAAAGGTTGAACTTGTTCCTTCATGTCCCTTGATGTGATACATTTTTTGTAAGCCTAATTGGTCTCAAATTCAGAAAAGATAAAAGCATGAGAATGTGTTTCAAAAACACTTTGACGCGGAAATGATTTTTTAGCCTAGATGGTTACAACTTTGATAAATGGAAATTTTGAACTTATGCATCGATGTCCCTTGATGAGCTACATGGTATTTAAGCCTGACATGTTCATAATTCGGTAAAATGGAAGAATGAGAATGTACCTTAATGACCCTTAATCTGAAAATGATTTGGATAAAATTTGTTCCAAATTTGGTAAATTGGAAGTATGAGTGTTGTGTATTTTATCACAATATGACTCGATCACACTTGACGCGAAAATGAGATTTTAGCTTATATTATTATAAGTTTGATAATTGGAAAGGTTGAACTTGCTTCATTGTGCCTTGATGCGATATAAGATATTTAAGCCTAGTTGGTTTGATATTCGGTAAATTGGAAGTATAAGAATGTGCCGGAATGACCCTTGATCCGAAAATGGTTTGGATAAGTTTGTTCCAAATTCGGTAAATTTGAAGTATGAGTTGTGTCTTTTATCACAGTATGCCTCGATTATCCTTGACTCGAAAATGAGATTTTAGCTTATATTATTATAAGTTGGATAATTAGAAAGGTTGATCTTGTGCCTTATTGTGCCTTGATGCAATATAAGATATTTAAGCCTAGTTGGTTTCATATTCCGTAAATTGGAAGTATAAGAATGTGCCGGAATGACCATTGATCCGAAAATGGTTTGAATAAGTTTGTTCCAAATTAGGCAAATTGGAACTATGAGTTGTGTCTTTTATCACAATATGACTCGATGACCCTTGATGCGAAAATGAGATTTTAGCTTATATTAATATATGGTTGATAAATAAAAGGTTGAACTTGTTCCTTCATGTCCCTTGATGTGATACATTTTTTTGTAAGCCTAATTGGTCTCAAATTCAGCAAAGATAAAAGCATGAGAATGTGTTTCAAAAACACTTGACGCGGAAATGATTTTTTTGCCTAGATGGTTACAACTTTGATAAATGGAAATTTTGAACTTATGCATCGATGGCCCTTGATGAGGTACATGGTATTTAAGCCTGACATGTTCATAATTCGGTAAAATGGAAGAATGGGAATGTACCTTAATGACCCTTAATCTGAAAATGATTTGGATAAAATTTGTTCCAAATTTGGTAAATTGGAAGTATGAGTGTTGTGTATTTTATCACAATATGCCTCGATTATCCTTGACTCAAAAATGAGATTTTAGCTTATATTATTATAAGTTGGATAATTAGAAAGGTTGATCTTGTGCCTTATTGTGCCTTGATGCAATATAAGATATTTAAGCCTAGTTGGTTTGATATTCCGTAAATTGGAAGTATAAGAATGTGCCGGAATGACCCTTGATCCGAAAATGGTTTGAATAAGTTTGTTCCAAATTAGGTAAATTGGAAGTATGAGTTGTGTCTTTTATCACAATATGACTCGATGACCTTTGATGCGAAAATGAGATTTTAGCTTATATTAATATATGGTTGATAAATAAAAGGTTGAATTTGTTCCATCATGTCCCTTGATGTGATACATTTTTTGTAAGCCTAATTGGTCTCAAATTCAGCAAAGATAAAAGCATGAGAATGTGTTTCAAAAACACTTGACGCGGAAATGATTTTTTAGCCTAGATGGTTACAACTTTGATAAATGGAAATTTTGAACTTATGCATCGATGTCCCTTGATGAGGTACATGGTATTTAAGCCTGACATGTTCATAATTCGGTAAAATGGAAGAATGAGAATGTACCTTAATGACCCTTAATCTGAAAATGATTTGGATAAAATTTGTTCCAAATTTGGTAAATTGGAAGTATGAGTGTTGTGTATTTTATCACAATATGCCTCGATTATCCTTGACTCAAAAATGAGATTTTAGCTTATATTATTATAAGTTGGATAATTAGAAAGGTTGAACTTGTGCCTTATTGTGCCTTGATGCGATATAAGATATTTAAGCCTAGTTGTTTTGATATTTGGTAAATTGGAAGTATAAGAATGTGCCGGAATGACCCTTGATCCGAAAATGGTTTGAATAAGTTTGTTCCAAATTTGGTAAATTGAAAGTATGAGTTGTGTCTTTTATCACAATATGACTCGATCATCCTTGACGCGAAAATGAGATTTTAGCTTATATTATTATAAGTTTGATAATTGGAAAGGTTGAACTTGCTTCATTGTGCCTTGACGCGATATAAGATATTTAATCCTAGTTGGTTTGATATTCGGTAAATTGGAAGTATAAGAATGTGCCGGAATGACCCTTGATCCGAAAATGGTTTGGATAAGTTTGTTCCAAATTCGGTAAATTGGAAGTATGAGTTGTGTCTTTTATCACAATATGACTCGATGACCCTTGATGCGAAAATGAGATTTTAGCTTATATTAATATATGGTTGATAAATAAAAGGTTGAACTTGTTCCTTCATGTCCCTTGATGTGATACATTTTTTGTAAGCCTAATTGGTCTCAAATTCAGAAAAGATAAAAGCATGAGAATGTGTTTCAAAAACACTTTGACGCGGAAATGATTTTTTAGCCTAGATGGTTACAACTTTGATAAATGGAAATTTTGAACTTATGCATCGATGTCCCTTGATGAGGTACATGGTATTTAAGCCTGACATGTTCATAATTCGGTAAAATGGAAGAATGAGAATGTACCTTAATGACCCTTAATCTGAAAATGATTTGGATAAAATTTGTTTCAAATTTGGTAAATTGGAAGTATGAGTGTTGTGTATTTTATCACAATATGACTCGATCACACTTGACGCGAAAATCAGATTTTAGCTTATATTATTATAAGTTTGATAATTGGAAAGGTTGAACTTGCTTCATTGTGCCTTGATGCGATATAAGATATTTAAGCCTAGTTGGTTTGATATTCGGTAAATTGGAAGTATAAGAATGTGCCGGAATGACCCTTGTGTTGGAACAAAATGTGTTTAACAATAAACCTTAAAGAGTTTTGATGATAACAAAGTATTAAAAATTGACAATTGGTATTGCTTACATTTGTTCAAGTGTACAGGACTGTAAACAAAGTGATTTATCTCATCAAGGTTCTGAACGAACAAATAAAGAGCAAAGGAAGTATCTATTTAAAACTTAAAGCGCTCCTGAAGTCTAGCGCTCCTGAATACTAGCGCTCCTGAAGACTAGCACTCCTGAAGACAAGAGCTCCTGAAGAGTATGACGTCATCAGAAGCTGAAGGTCCTCAGAAGCTGATTCTTCGAAGCAACAGTATTTCACCAGATTTCAAGATTCAAGTGTTGTATTTTGGAGCGAAAATTATGGAGCATTGGCAGAAGATTAGTGGATTTAAGCAACGGTCATTTCAAAAGGATTTGAAGTCATTTTGTTGCAAATAGACAAGAAGCGTTGACATTGTACTTTGTACGAACTGTACAACCACCTTCTCCACTACTCTGTTCTTTGTCTCTGCTAACAGACAAGAAAAACAGCTCTTATGTACAACCAAGCCTGCATCCTTGTTCCCTCTCAACTGGAATGGATTTGAAATTGATTCTTTATAGGACAACAACTAAATCAGGCAAAGAATCATTGGTGAAAGATCAAGCTTCAGTAACGACTCTTTTTGAATGTGTTGGCACTTACAACGTTCACTTCACACCTCTATATAAAGGAGTGAAGACTTGAAGAACAATTAGACTCTACAATATTTCAAAAGCGCCAAAACTCTGTCAAATTGTCTAAGCATTCAAAGTTCACTTAGAATTTCAGTTTTCAAGTTCATATCTTTGAAATTCTTAAGTCTAAAGAGTCTGTATCTGATTTGTATTGAGAACACCACTGATTGTATATCAAGTGTTCAATCTCAAACATTTTTCTGTGTAATTTTGTTTGATAGAAGTCTCTTGCTTGTGTGCTTGAGCATTAGAAGTCTCTTGATTGTGTTCTTGAGCATTTGAAGTCTCTTGCTTGTGTGCTTGAGCATTTGTAATCAGATATTACATTTAGTGAACTCTCCTTGGAAGTGCAAGGGGGACAGGACTACTTCCGAATTGTGGAAGGAACCTGTATAAATCTTTTGTGTCCTGCTTCTTCTCTTTTCTCTCTGTTTTTCATTCCGCTGCATACGCTCCTGAACAGTATCTTCAGAAGCTGTCTAACTAGCTTCTGATCATTATGGTTCTGAGTTTTTGGGAAGAGAAAACGTTTATTTAAAACACAATTCAACCCCCCCTTCTTGTGTTTTTCTCCCCTTCAATTGGTATCTAGAGCCTTGGTTCTGTTGTCAAACACCTAACAGTGTAACAGTCCAAGATCTGAGAAAAACATGTCTGCTGATTCATCTGTTTCTGGTTCTGCTGGCTCTAGTGGTAATCATCATGCTGTTGCATATGATTATAGTGAAAAGAAAACTGACTCAGGGAAGGTTCCAAAGTTTAATGGAGATCCTGAAGAGTTTTCTTGGTGGAAAACCAATTTCTACAGTTATATCATGGGCTTAGATGAAGAACTTTGGGATATTCTGGAAGATGGTGTTGGTGACTTAATTCTTGATGAAGAAGGAGCTGCTGTTGATAGAAAAATACATACTCCTGCTCAGAAGAAGATGTACAAGAAACATCACAAGATCAGAGGCTCTCTAGTTTCTGCTATACCACGAGCAGAGTACATGAAGATGAGTGATAAGTCAACTGCTAAAGCTATGTTTGCATCTTTATGTGCTAACTATGAAGGAAGCAAGAAAGTTAGAGAAGCCAAAGCACTGATGCTTGTTCATCAGTATGAACTGTTCAAGATGAAGGATGATGAAAGTATTGAGGAGATGTACTCAAGATTTCAAACCCTAGTCTCTGGACTCCAAATACTGAAGAAAAGCTATGTTGCTTCTGATCACGTGAGTAAGATTCTCAGAAGCCTTCCTGCCAGATGGAGACCAAAGGTGACTGCCATTGAGGAAGCTAAAGATTTAAACACTTTAAGTGTTGAAGATCTTGTTAGTTCTCTCAAAGTTCATGAGTTAAGTCTAAATGAACATGAGTCTACTAAAAAGAGTAAATCAATAGCTCTTCCATCAAAAGGCAAGTCATCCAAAGCTCTTAAAGTGGCTGAGTCTGATGAAGAAGATTCACCAACTGGAGATTCTGATGAAGAGGTTACTGAGATGATGGCTATGCTCTCAAACAGACTTCAGTATCTAGCCAAAAAGAACAAGAAGTTTGTGTCCAGGAGAGGTAGCTTCAGAAGCTCAAAGAAGGAAGATCAAAAGGGATGCTTCAACTGCAAGAAGCCTGGTCATTTCATTGCTGATTGTCCTGATCTTCAGAAGGAAAAAGCAAAGGAAAAGTCAAAGAAACCAACATTCAAGTCAAGCAAGTTCAAGAAACAGTTAAAGCAGAGTTTGATGGCTACATGGGATAATTTGGATAGTGAATCTGAATCTGACAAAGAAGAGTCTGATGAAGGTGCAAAGATAGCTGTTGGGTTAGTAGCTACAGCAACTTCAGAGGCTGAAACTGAATCAGATTCAGAAGATGAAAACGAGGTATATTCCAAAATCCCTAGAGAAGAACTGATAGAGTCACTTAAAGAACTCCTCACTCATTTTGAATTGAGAACCAATGAGTTGAAAGGTTTGAAAGAAAAATATGTTGCTTTGATGAAGCAACAAGAATCAACTCTATTGGATCTAAAAGCTTCTGAAGAAGGACTCAGAGGTTTTGACTTCATATGCAAGACATATGAAGACAAACTTAAGTTCTTGTGTCAGAAGCTGCAAGAAAAATGTGATGGAAAATCTTTAAGTAACCATGAGATTGCTCTTGAAGATTTCATTATGTCTGGTATTGACAGAAGCAGAATTGCTTCTATGATTTATAGCATTTACAAAAACAATGGTAAAGGGATTGGATTTTCAGAAGCTAAGTCTAGTGAAACCAATCTCAAAGCATATTGTGAATGCATAAAGGAAGGATTGAAAACCTTCTTTGTTCCTGAAGGTGCAAAAATGGGAACTGTTGCTCAATCAGAACCTGAAGCTTCCAGTTCTAAGGCTAAGATTATATCAAAGCCAAAGAATTTCAAGCCTAAGGATATGATAAATTCTGAATCTAAGACCACAAAGATTAAGATTCTGAAGAGATCAGAACCTGTTCCTCAGAGTCTGATAAAATCAGAATCTGATGTCCTAAAGTCTAAGGTTCAGAAGGGCAAGGCAGTTGGCG
This sequence comes from Medicago lupulina, assembly GCA_958299785.1. Classification (NCBI taxonomy): domain Eukaryota; kingdom Viridiplantae; phylum Streptophyta; class Magnoliopsida; order Fabales; family Fabaceae; genus Medicago; species Medicago lupulina. The sequence goes on from OY283139.1 coordinate 67,469,526, forward strand.
CTCCTGAGGTATCAAAACCAAAAGTTGAAAAACCTAAGGTAATGATTAATCAGAAGCTACCCAAGAAGGATCTAAAGGATCAGGAAATGGTGAGTAAATTCTTCAGCTCTAACCCCAAAGGACCCATAAAACAATGGGTACCTAAATCTGAAATTGTCAATACTGCAGATTTGTCTAAAAGCAAGAACAAAACAAAAATCATGGTACCTGGACAGCGGTTGCTCAAGGCATATGACAGGAGAGAAGTCAATGTTCCTATCCCTCACAATGAAAGAAGAAGGAAATGTAAAGTTTGGAGGCAACCAGTCTGGGAAGATTATTGGTACGGGGACTATTGGTAACTCCTCTACCTCTATTAATAATGTATGGTTGGTAGATGGGCTTGAACATAACCTATTGAGCATCAGTCAATTCTGTGACAATGGTTATGATGTTTTATTTGAAAAAGCCAACTGTACAGTAATCAACAAGAATGACAAGTCCATTTTGTTCAAAGGAAAGAGAGTGGAAAATGTCTACAAAATCAATTTCTCTCAACTGGCTGATCAGAAGGTAATTTGCCTTCTATCAATGAATGATAAGAAATGGATATGGCATAAAAGGCTGGGACATGCTAACTGGAGATTAATCTCTAAGCTTAGCAAGTTACAGCTTGTCAAAGGCCTTCCTGACATTGATTATCATTCAGATGCACTCTGCGGTGCATGTCAGAAAGGAAAAATTGTTAAATCATCTTTCAAAGCAAAAGACAATGTTTCCACCTCAAGACCCTTAGAACTGCTTCATATTGACCTATTTGGACCAGTAAGCACTGCATCCTTATATGGAAGCAAGTATGGATTAGTTATTGTTGATGATTATAGCAGATGGACTTGGGTAAAATTTCTGAAAAGCAAAGATCATGCATACGATGTATTCAGTAACTTCTGCACCCTTATTCAATCTGAAAAAGAAGCCAAAATTTTGAAAATCAGAAGTGATCATGGTGGTGAATTTGAAAATGAGCCATTTGAAGCTTTTTGTGAAAAATATGGAATCCTTCATGAATTCTCTTCTCCTAGAACTCCACAACAGAACGGAGTTGTAGAAAGAAAGAATAGAACGTTACAAGAAATGGCCAGAACCATGATTTATGAAAACAATTTGGCAAAACATTTTTGGGCAGAAGCTGTGAATACAGCGTGTTATGTCCAGAATAGGATCTATATTAGACCTATCTTAGAGAAAACAGCATATGAATTGTTTAAAGGAAGAAAACCCAATATCTCTTACTTTCATCAATTTGGATGTACATGTTACATTCTGAATAACAAGCTCTACCTAAAGAAATTTGATGCCAAGGCCCAAAGAGGAATCTTTTTAGGTTACTCTGAAAGGTCAAAGGCATACAGAGTGTATAATTCAGAGACACTCTGTGTTGAAGAATCTATGCACGTTAAATTTGATGACAAAGAGCTTGAAGATAAAACTTCAAAGCAAGGTGAAAGTTTTTCAGAGATACAGGTTCCTGAAGACATTCCAGAACCTGGTCAGTCAGTTGAATCTAAAGATAGTTCAGAAGCAGCACCCACATCAGTTGCTCCTGATGAAGTCGCTCCTGATGAAGTTGCTCCTGATGAAGTAGCTCCTGATGAAGCAGCTTCTGATGAAGCGCAAAATGGCTCACAACAAGCAGATTCATCCAACTATACTTTCAAATACAAGTCTTCTCATCCTCAAGATCAAATCATTGGAAGTAAAGAAAGTCCCAGAAGAACAAGATCACACTTCAGACAAGAAGAATCTATGATTGGACTAATTTCAATGATTGAGCCAACAACTGCTGAAGAAGCACTTTCAGATGATGGATGGATCATAGCTATGCAAGAAGAGCTGAATCAATTCCAACGGAATGATGTGTGGGATCTGGTACCCAAACCTCCTCAGAAGAACATTATTGGAACAAAATGGGTATTCAGAAACAAGCTGAATGAAAAAGGTGAAGTAACCAGAAACAAAGCCAGACTTGTTGCTCAGGGGTACAGTCAACAAGAAGGCATTGATTACACCGAAACATTTGCTCCAGTTGCAAGATTGGAAGCAATCAGGTTACTTTTATCTTATGCAATTAATCATGGAATAGTATTATATCAAATGGATGTCAAGAGTGCATTTCTTAATGGTGTCATAGAAGAAGAAGTGTATGTCAAACAACCTCCTGGCTTTGAGGATCTGAAGCATCCTGACCATGTTTACAAACTTAAAAAATCACTATATGGCTTGAAACAAGCTCCCAGAGCTTGGTATGACAGACTAAGTAATTTCTTGATTAAAAACGATTTTAAACGAGGTCAGGTTGACACAACACTCTTCAGAAGGACTCTTGAGGAAGACATTCTTATTGTGCAGATATATGTTGATGATATAATATTTGGTTCTACTAATTCATCTCTTTGCAAGGAGTTTTCTAAGTTAATGCAGGATGAATTTGAAATGAGCATGATGGGAGAGCTGAAGTTCTTCTTGGGCATTCAAATTAATCAAAGCAAAAATGGAGTATATGTTCATCAGACAAAATATACAAAGGAGCTTCTGAAGAAGTTCAAGCTTGAAGATTGCAAACTGATGAACACTCCAATGCATCCTACATGCACCTTAAGCAAAGAAGATGAAGGATCAAAAGTGGATCAGAAGCTATACAGAGGTATGATTGGTTCTCTGTTATACCTCACTGCATCTAGGCCAGATATTTTATTCAGTGTATGCTTATGTGCAAGGTTTCAGTCAGATCCTAGAGAATCTCATTTAACTGCAGTTAAGAGAATCTTCAGGTATCTGAAAGGAACAACTAATCTGGGACTCCTTTATAGAAAATCCCCAGATTATAAGCTAATTGGATTCTGTGATGCTGATTATGCTGGTGACAGGATTGAAAGAAAGTCAACCAGTGGCAATTGTCAATTTCTGGGTGATAATCTGATATCTTGGGCTAGCAAGAGACAAGCAACTATTGCTATGTCTACAGCAGAAGCAGAATACATCTCAGCTGCAAGTTGTTGCACACAACTACTCTGGATGAAACATCAGCTGGAAGATTATCAGATACATGCTAACAGTATTCCTATCTTTTGTGATAATACTGCTGCTATTTGCTTGTCAAAGAATCCAATTCTGCATTCAAGAGCCAAGCATATTGAGATCAAACACCATTTTATCAGAGATTATGTTCAAAAAGGAATTTTAGATATACAATTCATTGATACTGAAAATCAATGGGCTGATATATTTACCAAGCCTCTAACTATTGAAAGATTTGATTTTATTAAGAAAAATTTGAACATGCACTACGTGTCTGATTAAAATTGCTTGCTCCTGAATAAGAAGTTCAGGTTCTGAAGTCACTTCAGAAGCCACTGTCCTTCAGAAACTCCTGAGTGAGGTCCTGAAGAAAATGTGCTCCTGATGAGTCATCAGAATCTCAACCTTCAGAAGAGAATCTTTGTGCTCCTGAATAGCAGAAGTTAGTGGAAGTTCTGGAGTTGCTCCTGGCGACATCTGTCCCACTAACTTATACAGCTCGTCTGAAATCTGACAGCGTGGCATAAATGTATTGGCGTATAACTCAAAGGGCAATGATGTTAATTTTACTTTTCGTAGTACTATCTCGCGCCCCCAACTGTCATTAATGCTATGTTTGTTTGTCCCCTGTTATTCAAACGTTTTTCGCTAAAAAGCACTTAATCAAAAAACACACACTACTCACTTCACATCCTACACCTTCTGTTTTTGTTTTCGTATCTGCTAAGAAAAGTTCTCTCTCTCTCTCAAAACCCTAAGAACCCTAAATCTCAAACTTCTTCAACATCAATGGCTTCATCAAGTTCTGTTCAAGAATCCAACGCTCAACTCGCAGTTCAGCAAGCTGAAGGTCAGCAAGAAAGGGCTGCTTACGAGATCAAAGGAGTCACCATGAGCCTAAAAGAATGGCAACTTAAGATTCAAACAGAGAATCCGGTGGATTTTGAATCTCTTGCTTATCATGGCTGTGACATCAAGAGGTTTTATGAAGTTCAAGGGCTGATGAACTATTTCAATATGCTCAACGGTCCTACCTACAAGACGTTAGTAAGACACTTCTGGGTAAGAGCATCAGTCTATGATAAAGCTGCATCAAAACTGGAGGAAGACGAAAAAGTTTTGATTGATCCCTCTCTTGAAGGGAAAACCAGAGAAGAAATGGGTTTGGAACCCTTTAAAGAAGTTCAGATCAGGTCAAGCCTGATGGGTATCCCAGTCTACATTTCTGAAGCTATAATTGCTTTTGTCATTGGAGCAGAAGCATCTGGAAAGTACTCCGGTGTAGATATACCAAACTCTCAGTCAAGCTCCTGGAGTGATTTGGTGAATAAAACTCTCTTCAATTCTACAACAGCTGGTAAATACTGTGACTTGAACATGATCAACAAGATGCTCCTGAAGATTCTCAACGAAAACCTGTTGCCTAAAGGAGGTGGTGGTGATCAACCATCTTTGGCTCACAAGGTATTTCTTCATCATCTCATCACTGGAGAAAAGATAAATCTACCCAAATACATCTTCAGGCATATGATAAAAGAGCTCAGGGAAAGCCAGAATAAGTGCAGAGTCTGGGTTCCCTATGGAAGACTGATCTCAGAAATCTTCCATCAAGGAGGCATTATTAGAGCTCTGAATGAAGTAAACTACTTCACTGATGAACAGCTGGAAACTGAGACCGGAAAGGTGTTGAATGCAAGCACCTTGAAGCATATGAAATTGATTCCTGAAGTGACCAAGCTGAAGACAGACATCTGTGAATCAAGGGTGGTATCAAATCTGATGGAAGACTTCCCTCCCATCTGCAAGAAAGACACCCTGGCTGTTCAAATGGCTCTCATTGCTGATCACTATGAGACCCATGGAAAGCTGATTAGTCTGGATGAAGTTCCAGAGGAAATGTATGGTCAAGAACTTCCTGTTGCTAAAGGAAGAAAAGCAAAGAGGAAGGTTCTCACTAAAGAAGAGTATCTGGAGGGTGAAAATCCTTCTAAGAAGGCGAAGAAGGAAAAGGCTCCTGAAAAGTCTATATCTGGTGCTCCTGAAGAATCATCAATTCAGGAAGAGGTTCAGGATTTGAACCCAGGACCTGTTATTCCTCAGAAGACCAGAAGTGGCAAGCAAATGGTTTCAGCATCTACAACAACAACGAAAGTGAAACAGATTCCTCAAAAGAAGAAAAGGACTCAGAGGCTAAGGAAACTGAAGGAATCTGTGTACACTGCTGAAGATTGTGCAGCTGCAGAGGCACAAGAAGAAGAAGAGGCTACCGAACTGGTTACCAGGGAGGTAAGAAAGAAGAAGAAGGCTGAATCTGAAGCTGTTCAGAAGGCCTTGGAGCTGGCTAAGGAAATAGAAGTACCTACTGAGGTCTTGCTCAAGGAAGATGCTGCTAAGGTTGCTGAGCAAGCTCTGATGAGCTCAATAGAACTGCAAGCTGAAGTTGCTACTGAAGCTGCAAGTATTCTAGCTACTCCTGGATCAGACTTTATATCAGGTACATCCTCCTCACAACCCTTAATACATATAGAATCTGACTCCTCTCCCTCATCACCTTCTCAATCCAAAACCTCATCATCCTCATCTTCTGATATGGATGATATTCCTATTAGCATCCTCAGAAGAGGCCTATCACCATCCTCCAAACTCCACAAAAATTCTTCCAAACCTATTTCTCCTTTCAAACCATCTGAACCATCTATCCAAGCTAGGGTCAGTAGTTTGCTAGAGTTACAATGCAACAAACTACCCCCTAATCATCCACTTCAACCACCAACCATTAAACCTGTCAACATGATTTTACCTGACAAGCCAGAAGATGACTCTGTTATAAATAATCTCAGCAGTCATCTATCCGGTGAACTTCCAAACTTTAACCTAACACCACAAAAAGCCTCTGAAGTAACAACTTCACAAGTTGCTTCAGAAAGCCCCCATCAACAAGCACCTGAACCACTTGTGTCCCCATCTGTTTCTGAACAGTATGTTCCTGAACAATCTGTTTCTGAGCAAGCTGCTCCTGAACAATCTGTTCCTGAACAAGCTGCTCCTGAACCATCTGTTCCTGAACCAACCATTTCTGACCATACTCCTGAAATTCTTTACACTGAAAATGCTATGGTGATTGATGATTCTGTCATTGATCCTGATACACAAACTACTCAATCTTCTCCTATGGAGGTTGACCAGTCTGCTTCTGATCAGGCACAATCACAATCTGAAAGCAATACTCAATCATCAACCTTAAATAACCTACAAATTCAACCCTGTGCTCCTCCCAAGCCTAGAAAACAACCTTCACCACCCACAAAATTCTTAGATTCTAATGTATTAAAGGGAGTGTGTGAGGACATAGCTGACAAAATGATCAAGCTCATTTCATCTAGGAGTGACTTGAGTCACAGAGAAAGCTATGAGAAACAATGGAGTAGGCTCAAGGAGAGAGTTGAGTATGTCATGCAAGCACTGTCCTCAACTTGTGTAGAAGCTCAAGAGCAAGCTAAGCAGAAGCTTCAAGACTGGCTGAACGGCATCAATGAAGATCTTGAAGAGGTTAAGATAACTGGAACTTGGGCTAGATCGTCTTTAAGTATCAGAGGAAGAGAACCAACTGATTTTCTGCCTCAGTACATTCATCCCAAGGACCTGGACTTATCCTTCCTTACAAAGGTCAATCTAAAGGCATCAGCTCCTGATCTAGCTTTAGCTCAAGAGAACAAGATCTTAAAGGAAAAGAATAAGAAGCTGGAAAAAGATCTCCTTGAGCAAAGGCTACTGTTTTTAGAACATAAAGCTGAAACTGATGCTAAGCTGGAAGAAGCCAGGATCAGAGAAGAAAATATGGCCAGAAGCCTAGCTGAGATGAAGCAGAAGCAAGAGGAAAATAATGACCTCCTGAAGAAGATTCTTGAAAACACTCTCAAACAAACCAACCCATAGTTGCACACCCTTTGTTGTTTGTTGTGTTTTTTAGTTTGTTCTTTTATTAACTGTGTATGCTTCTGAATTCAAACACTTCTATATATTTCTTTGCTCCTGATCTTATTAATTGCTTCTGATTATTTTTTTTTAACGCACTTCACTTGTGATATTGATTATGCTCTGAATCCTTTTACTATGTTTTTCTCTTTCTTTTGTTGATTTCTTTTTGTTAATGACAAAAGGGGGAGTAAGTGTGATAGTATTTAAAGGTCCTGAGCCCCATTAAGTTTTTGAAATTTAATTGTCTCTCAATACTTTTTGTTAGGGGGAGTAACTTTATTTCAAAATAACTTAACTGAACTATTATCTCTCTATCACTTCTATTCTCTTTGATTATTTTACTAAGCGTTAAATGAATTTAATTAACAAAGATAGAACTCAGGGGGAGCTTACAAACCTCATACCCTATAAGTCAACTTGTTAATTAGATTAACAACAATTGATCAAATTTTTAAATACTATGGTTTGTCATCATCAAAAAGGGGGAGATTGTTGGAACAAAATGTGTTTAACAATAAACCTTAAAGAGTTTTGATGATAACAAAGTATTAAAAATTGACAATTGGTATTGCTAACATTTGTTCAAGTGTACAGGACTGTAAACAAAGTGATTTATCTCATCAAGGTTCTGAACGAACAAATAAAGAGCAAAGGAAGTATCTATTTAAAACTTAAAGCGCTCCTGAAGTCTAGCGCTCCTGAAGACTAGCGCTCCTGAAGACTAGCACTCCTGAAGACAAGAGCTCCTGAAGAGTATGACGTCATCAGAAGCTGAAGGTCCTCAGAAGCTGATTCTTCGAAGCAACAGTATTTCACCAGATTTCAAGATTCAAGTGTTGTATTTTGGAGCGAAAATTATGGAGCATTGGCAGAAGATTAGTGGATTTAAGCAACGGTCATTTCAAAAGGATTTGAAGTCATTTTGTTGCAAATAGACAAGAAGCGTTGACATTGTACTTTGTACGAACTGTACAACCACCTTCTCCACTACTCTGTTCTTTGTCTCTGCTAACAGACAAGAAAAACAGCTCTTATGTACAACCAAGCCTGCATCCTTGTTCCCTCTCAACTGGAATGGATTTGAAATTGATTCTTTATAGGACAACAACTAAATCAGGCAAAGAATCATTGGTGAAAGATCAAGCTTCAGTAACGACTCTTTTTGAATGTGTTGGCACTTACAACGTTCACTTCACACCTCTATATAAAGGAGTGAAGACTTGAAGAACAATTAGACTCTACAATATTTCAAAAGCGCCAAAACTCTGTCAAATTGTCTAGGCATTCAAAGTTCACTTAGAATTTCAGTTTTCAAGTTCATATCTTTGAAATTCTTAAGTCTAAAGAGTCTGTATCTGATTTGTATTGAGAACACCACTGATTGTATATCAAGTGTTCAATCTCAAACATTTTTCTGTGTAATTTTGTTTGATAGAAGTCTCTTGCTTGTGTGCTTGAGCATTACAAGTCTCTTGATTGTGTTCTTGAGCATTTGAAGTCTCTTGCTTGTGTGCTTGAGCATTTGTAATCAGATATTACATTTAGTGAACTCTCCTTGGAAGTGCAAGGGGGACAGGACTACTTCCGAATTGTGGAAGGAACCTGTATAAATCTTTTGTGTCCTGCTTCTTCTCTTTTCTCTCTGTTTTTCATTCCGCTGCATACGCTCCTGAACAGTATCTTCAGAAGCTGTCTAACTAGCTTCTGATCATTATGGTTCTGAGTTTTTGGGAAGAGAAAACGTTTATTTAAAACACAATTCAACCCCCCCCCCCCCCCCCCTTCTTGTGTTTTTCTCCCCTTCACCTTGATCCGAAAATGGTTTGGATAAGTTTGTTCCAAATTCGGTAAATTTGAAGTATGAGTTGTGTCTTTTATCACAGTATGCCTCGATTATCCTTGACTCGAAAATGAGATTTTAGCTTATATTATTATAAGTTGGATAATTAGAAAGGTTGATCTTGTGCCTTATTGTGCCTTGATGCAATATAAGATATTTAAGCCTAGTTGGTTTGATATTCCGTAAATTGGAAGTATAAGAATGTGCCGGAATGACCCTTGATCCGAAAATGGTTTGAATAAGTTTGTTCCAAATTAGGTAAATTGGAAGTATGAGTTGTGTCTTTTATCACAATATGACTCGATGACCCTTGATGCGAAAATGAGATTTTAGCTTATATTAATATATGGTTGATAAATAAAAGGTTGAACTTGTTCCTTCATGTCCCTTGATGTGATACATTTTTTGTAAGCCTAATTGGTCTCAAATTCAGCAAAGATAAAAGCATGAGAATGTGTTTCAAAAACACTTTGACGCGGAAATGATTTTTTAGCCTAGATGGTTACAACTTTGATAAATGGAAATTTTGAACTTATGCATCGATGTCCCTTGATGAGGTACATGGTATTTAAGCCTGACATGTTCATAATTCGGTAAAATGGAAGAATGAGAATGTACCTTAATGACCCTTAATCTGAAAATGATTTGGATAAAATTTGTTCCAAATTTGGTAAATTGGAAGTATGAGTGTTGTGTATTTTATCACAATATGACTCGATCACACTTGACGCGAAAATGAGATTTTAGCTTATATTATTATAAGTTTGATAATTGGAAAGGTTGAACTTGCTTCATTGTGCCTTGATGCGATATAAGATATTTAAGCCTAGTTGGTTTGATATTCGGTAAATTGGAAGTATAAGAATGTGCCGGAATGACCCTTGATCCGAAAATGGTTTGGATAAGTTTGTTCCAAATTCGGTAAATTTGAAGTATGAGTTGTGTCTTTTATCACAGTATGCCTCGATTATCCTTGACTCGAAAATGAGATTTTAGCTTATATTATTATAAGTTGGATAATTAGAAAGGTTGAACTTGTGCCTTATTGTGCCTTGATGCGATATAAGATATTTAAGCCTAGTTGGTTTGATATTCCGTAAATTGGAAGTATAAGAATGTGCCGGAATGACCCTTGATCCGAAAATGGTTTGAATAAGTTTGTTCCAAATTAGGTAAATTGGAAGTATGAGTTGTGTCTTTTATCACAATATGACTCGATGACCCTTGATGCGAAAATGAGATTTTAGCTTATATTAATATATGGTTGAGAAATAAAAGGTTGAACTTGTTCCTTCGTGTCCCTTGATGTGATACATTTTTTGTAAGCCTAATTGGTCTCAAATTCAGCAAAGATAAAAGCATGAGAATGTGTTTCAAAAACACTTGACGCGGAAATGATTTTTTAGCCTAGATGGTTACAACTTTGATAAATGGAAATTTTGAACTTATGCATCGATGTCCCTTGATGAGGTACATGGTATTTAAGCCTGACATGTTCATAATTCGGTAAAATGGAAGAATGAGAATGTACCTTAATGACCCTTAATCTGAAAATGATTTGGATAAAATTTGTTCCAAATTTGGTAAATTCGAAGTATGAGTGTTGTGTATTTTATCACAATATGACTCGATCACACTTGACGCGAAAATGAGATTTTAGCTTATATTATTATAAGTTTGATAATTGGAAAGGTTGAACTTGCTTCATTGTGCCTTGATGCGATATAAGATATTTAAGCCTAGTTGGTTTGATATTCGGTAAATTGGAAGTATAAGAATGTGCCGGAATGACCCTTGATCCGAAAATGGTTTGGATAAGTTTGTTCCAAATTCGGTAAATTTGAAGTATGAGTTGTGTCTTTTATCACAGTATGCCTCGATTATCCTTGACTCGAAAATGAGATTTTAGCTTATATTATTATAAGTTGGATAATTAGAAAGGTTGAACTTGTGCCTTATTGTGCCTTGATGCGATATAAGATATTTAAGCCTAGTTGGTTTGATATTCCGTAAATTGGAAGTATAAGAATGTGCCGGAATGACCCTTGATCCGAAAATGGTTTGAATAAGTTTGTTCCAAATTAGGTAAATTGGAAGTATGAGTTGTGTCTTTTATCACAATATGACTCGATGACCCTTGATGCGAAAATGAGATTTTAGCTTATATTAATATATGGTTGATAAATAAAAGGTTGAACTTGTTCCTTCATGTCCCTTGATGTGATACATTTTTTGTAAGCCTAATTGGTCTCAAATTCAGCAAAGATAAAAGCATGAGAATGTGTTTCAAAAACACTTGACGCGGAAATGATTTTTTAGCCTAGATGGTTACAACTTTGATAAATGGAAATTTTGAACTTATGCATCGATGTCCCTTGATGAGGTACATGGTATTTAAGCCTGACATGTTCATAATTCGGTAAAATGGAAGAATGAGAATGTACCTTAATGACCCTTAATCTGAAAATGATTTGGATAAAATTTGTTCCAAATTTGGTAAATTGGAAGTATGAGTGTTGTGTATTTTATCACAATATGCCTCGATTATCCTTGACTCAAAAATGAGATTTTAGCTTATATTATTATAAGTTGGATAATTAGAAAGGTTGAACTTGTGCCTTATTGTGCCTTGATGCGATATAAGATATTTAAGCCTAGTTGTTTTGATATTCGGTAAATTGGAAGTATAAGAATGTGCCGGAATGACCCTTGATCCGAAAATGGTTTGAATAAGTTTGTTCCAATTTTGGTAAATTGGAAGTATGAGTTGTGTCTTTCATCACAATATGACTCGATCACCCTTGACGTGAAAATGAGATTTTAGCTTATATTATTATAAGTTTGATAATTGGAAAGGTTGAACTTGCTTCATTGTGCCTTGACGCGATATAAGATATTTAATCCTAGTTGGTTTGATATTCGGTAAATTGGAAGTATAAGAATGTGCCGGAATGACCCTTGATCTGAAAATGGTTTGGATAAGTTTGTTGCAAATTCGGTAAATTGGAAGTATGAGTTGTATCTTTTATCACAATATGACTCGATGACCCTTGATGCGAAAATGAGATTTTAGCTTATATTAATATATGGTTGATAAATAAACGGTTGAACTTGTTCCTTCATGTCCCTTGATGTGATACATTTTTTGTAAGCCTAATTGGTCTCAAATTCAGCAAAGATAAAAGCATGAGAATGTGTTTCAAAAACACTTGACGCGGAAATGATTTTTTAGCCTAGATGGTTACAACTTTGATAAATGGAAATGTTGAACTTATGCATCGATGTCCCTTGATGAGGTACATGGTATTTAAGCCTGACATGTTCATAATTCGGTAAAATGGAAGAATGAGAATGTACCTTAATGACCCTTAATCTGAAAATGATTTGGATAAAATTTGTTCCAAATTTGGTAAATTGGAAGTATGAGTGTTGTGTATTTTATCACAATATGACTCGATCACACTTGACGCGAAAATGAGATTTTAGCTTATATTATTATAAGTTTGATAATTGGAAAGGTTGAACTTGCTTCATTGTGCCTTGATGCGATATAAGATATTTAAGCCTAGTTGGTTTGATATTCGGTAAATTGGAAGTATAAGAATGTGCCGGAATGACCCTTGATCCGAAAATGGTTTGGATAAGTTTGTTCCAAATTCGGTAAATTTGAAGTATGAGTTGTGTCTTTTATCACAGTATGCCTCGATTATCCTTGACTCGAAAATGAGATTTTAGCTTATATTATTATAAGTTGGATAATTAGAAAGGTTGAACTTGTGCCTTATTGTGCCTTGATGCGATATAAGATATTTAAGCCTAGTTGGTTTGATATTCCGTAAATTGGAAGTATAAGAATGTGCCGGAATGACCCTTGATCCGAAAATGGTTTGAATAAGTTTGTTCCAAATTAGGTAAATTGGAAGTATGAGTTGTGTCTTTTATCACAATATGACTCGATGACCCTTGATGCGAAAATGAGATTTTAGCTTATATTAATATATGGTTGAGAAATAAAAGGTTGAACTTGTTCCTTCGTGTCCCTTGATGTGATACATTTTTTGTAAGCCTAATTGGTCTCAAATTCAGCAAAGATAAAAGCATGAGAATGTGTTTCAAAAACACTTGACGCGGAAATGATTTTTTAGCCTAGATGGTTACAACTTTGATAAATGGAAATTTTGAACTTATGCATCGATGTCCCTTGATGAGGTACATGGTATTTAAGCCTGACATGTTCATAATTCGGTAAAATGGAAGAATGAGAATGTACCTTAATGACCCTTAATCTGAAAATGATTTGGATAAAATTTGTTCCAAATTTGGTAAATTCGAAGTATGAGTGTTGTGTATTTTATCACAATATGACTCGATCACACTTGACGCGAAAATGAGATTTTAGCTTATATTATTATAAGTTTGATAATTGGAAAGGTTGAACTTGCTTCATTGTGCCTTGATGCGATATAAGATATTTAAGCCTAGTTGGTTTGATATTCGGTAAATTGGAAGTATAAGAATGTGCCGGAATGACCCTTGATCCGAAAATGTTTTGGATAAGTTTGTTCCAAATTCGGTAAATTTGAAGTATGAGTTGTGTCTTTTATCACAGTATGCCTCGATTATCCTTGACTCGAAAATGAGATTTTAGCTTATATTATTATAAGTTGGATAATTAGAAAGGTTGAACTTGTGCCTTATTGTGCCTTGATGCGATATAAGATATTTAAGCCTAGTTGGTTTGATATTCCGTAAATTGGAAGTATAAGAATGTGCCGGAATGACCCTTGATCCGAAAATGGTTTGAATAAGTTTGTTCCAAATTAGGTAAATTGGAAGTATGAGTTGTGTCTTTTATCACAATATGACTCGATGACCCTTGATGCGAAAATGAGATTTTAGCTTATATTAATATATGGTTGATAAATAAAAGGTTGAACTTGTTCCTTCATGTCCCTTGATGTGATACATTTTTTGTAAGCCTAATTGGTCTCAAATTCAGCAAAGATAAAAGCATGAGAATGTGTTTCAAAAACACTTGACGCGGAAATGATTTTTTAGCCTAGATGGTTACAACTTTGATAAATGGAAATTGTGAACTTATGCATCGATGTCCCTTGATGAGGTACATGGTATTTAAGCCTGACATGTTCATAATTCGGTAAAATGGAAGAATGAGAATGTACCTTAATGACCCTTAATCTGAAAATGATTTGGATAAAATTTGTTCCAAATTTGGTAAATTGGAAGTATGAGTGTTGTGTATTTTATCACAATATGCCTCGATTATCCTTGACTCAAAAATGAGATTTTAGCTTATATTATTATAAGTTGGATAATTAGAAAGGTTGAACTTGTGCCTTATTGTGCCTTGATGCGATATAAGATATTTAAGCCTAGTTGTTTTGATATTCGGTAAATTGGAAGTATAAGAATGTGCCGGAATGACCCTTGATCCGAAAATGGTTTGAATAAGTTTGTTCCAAATTCGGTAAATTTGAAGTATGAGTTGTGTCTTTTATCACAGTATGCCTCGATTATCCTTGACTCGAAAATGAGATTTTAGCTTATATTATTATAAGTTGGATAATTAGAAAGGTTGAACTTGTGCCTTATTGTGCCTTGATGCGATATAAGATATTTAAGCCTAGTTGGTTTGATATTCCGTAAATTGGAAGTATAAGAATGTGCCGGAATGACCCTTGATCCGAAAATGGTTTGAATAAGTTTGTTCCAAATTAGGTAAATTGGAAGTATGAGTTGTGTCTTTTATCACAATATGACTCGATGACCCTTGATGCGAAAATGAGATTTTAGCTTATATTAATATATGGTTGAGAAATAAAAGGTTGAACTTGTTCCTTCGTGTCCCTTGATGTGATACATTTTTTGTAAGCCTAATTGGTCTCAAATTCAGCAAAGATAAAAGCATGAGAATGTGTTTCAAAAACACTTGACGCGGAAATGATTTTTTAGCCTAGATGGTTACAACTTTGATAAATGGAAATTTTGAACTTATGCATCGATGTCCCTTGATGAGGTACATGGTATTTAAGCCTGACATGTTCATAATTCGGTAAAATGGAAGAATGAGAATGTACCTTAATGACCCTTAATCTGAAAATGATTTGGATAAAATTTGTTCCAAATTTGGTAAATTCGAAGTATGAGTGTTGTGTATTTTATCACAATATGACTCGATCACACTTGACGCGAAAATGAGATTTTAGCTTATATTATTATAAGTTTGATAATTGGAAAGGTTGAACTTGCTTCATTGTGCCTTGATGCGATATAAGATATTTAAGCCTAGTTGGTTTGATATTCGGTAAATTGGAAGTATAAGAATGTGCCGGAATGACCCTTGATCCGAAAATGGTTTGGATAAGTTTGTTCCAAATTCGGTAAATTTGAAGTATGAGTTGTGTCTTTTATCACAGTATGCCTCGATTATCCTTGACTCGAAAATGAGATTTTAGCTTATATTATTATAAGTTGGATAATTAGAAAGGTTGAACTTGTGCCTTATTGTGCCTTGATGCGATATAAGATATTTAAGCCTAGTTGGTTTGATATTCCGTAAATTGGAAGTATAAGAATGTGCCGGAATGACCCTTGATCCGAAAATGGTTTGAATAAGTTTGTTCCAAATTAGGTAAATTGGAAGTATGAGTTGTGTCTTTTATCACAATATGACTCGATGACCCTTGATGCGAAAATGAGATTTTAGCTTATATTAATATATGGTTGAGAAATAAAAGGTTGAACTTGTTCCTTCGTGTCCCTTGATGTGATACATTTTTTGTAAGCCTAATTGGTCTCAAATTCAGCAAAGATAAAAGCATGAGAATGTGTTTCAAAAACACTTGACGCGGAAATGATTTTTTAGCCTAGATGGTTACAACTTTGATAAATGGAAATTTTGAACTTATGCATCGATGTCCCTTGATGAGGTACATGGTATTTAAGCCTGACATGTTCATAATTCGGTAAAATGGAAGAATGAGAATGTACCTTAATGACCCTTAATCTGAAAATGATTTGGATAAAATTTGTTCCAAATTTGGTAAATTCGAAGTATGAGTGTTGTGTATTTTATCACAATATGACTCGATCACACTTGACGCGAAAATGAGATTTTAGCTTATATTATTATAAGTTTGATAATTGGAAAGGTTGAACTTGCTTCATTGTGCCTTGATGCGATATAAGATATTTAAGCCTAGTTGGTTTGATATTCGGTAAATTGGAAGTATAAGAATGTGCCGGAATGACCCTTGATCCGAAAATGGTTTGGATAAGTTTGTTCCAAATTCGGTAAATTTGAAGTATGAGTTGTGTCTTTTATCACAGTATGCCTCGATTATCCTTGACTCGAAAATGAGATTTTAGCTTATATTATTATAAGTTGGATAATTAGAAAGGTTGAACTTGTGCCTTATTGTGCCTTGATGCGATATAAGATATTTAAGCCTAGTTGGTTTGATATTCCGTAAATTGGAAGTATAAGAATGTGCCGGAATGACCCTTGATCCGAAAATGGTTTGAATAAGTTTGTTCCAAATTAGGTAAATTGGAAGTATGAGTTGTGTTTTTTATCACAATATGACTCGATGACCCTTGATGCGAAAATGAGATTTTAGCTTATATTAATATATGGTTGATAAATAAAAGGTTGAACTTGTTCCTTCATGTCCCTTGATGTGATACATTTTTTGTAAGCCTAATTGGTCTCAAATTCAGCAAAGATGAAAGCATGAGAATGTGTTTCAAAAACACTTGACGCGGAAATGATTTTTTAGCCTAGATGGTTACAACTTTGATAAATGGAAATTTTGAACTTATGCATCGATGTCCCTTGATGAGGTACATGGTATTTAAGCCTGACATGTTCATAATTCGGTAAAATGGAAGAATGAGAATGTACCTTAATGACCCTTAATCTGAAAATGATTTGGATAAAATTTGTTCCAAATTTGGTAAATTGGAAGTATGAGTGTTGTGTATTTTATCACAATATGCCTCGATTATCCTTGACTCAAAAATGAGATTTTAGCTTATATTATTATAAGTTGGATAATTAGAAAGGTTGAACTTGTGCCTTATTGTGCCTTGATGCGATATAAGATATTTAAGCCTAGTTGTTTTGATATTCGGTAAATTGGAAGTATAAGAATGTGCCGGAATGACCCTTGATCCGAAAATGGTTTGAATAAGTTTGTTCCAATTTTGGTAAATTGGAAGTATGAGTTGTGTCTTTCATCACAATATGACTCGATCACCCTTGACGTGAAAATGAGATTTTAGCTTATATTATTATAAGTTTGATAATTGGAAAGGTTGAACTTGCTTCATTGTGCCTTGACGCGATATAAGATATTTAATCCTAGTTGGTTTGATATTCGGTAAATTGGAAGTATAAGAATGTGCCGGAATGACCCTTGATCTGAAAATGGTTTGGATAAGTTTGTTCCAAATTCGGTAAATTGGAAGTATGAGTTGTGTCTTTTATCACAATATGACTCGATGACCCTTGATGCGAAAATGAGATTTTAGCTTATATTAATATATGGTTGATAAATAAACGGTTGAACTTGTTCCTTCATGTCCCTTGATGTGATACATTTTTTGTAAGCCTAATTGGTCTCAAATTCAGCAAAGATAAAAGCATGAGAATGTGTTTCAAAAACACTTGACGCGGAAATGATTTTTTAGCCTAGATGGTTACAACTTTGATAAATGGAAATGTTGAACTTATGCATTGATGTCCCTTGATGAGGTACATGGGATTTAAGCCTGACATGTTCATAATTCGGTAAAATGGAAGAATGGGAATGTACCTTAATGACCCTTAATCTGAAAATGATTTGGATAAAATTTGTTCCAAATTTGGTAAATTCGAAGTATGAGTGTTGTGTATTTTATCACAATATGACTCGATCACACTTGACGCGAAAATGAGATTTTAGCTTATATTATTATAAGTTTGATAATTGGAAAGGTTGAACTTGCTTCATTGTGCCTTGATGCGATATAAGATATTTAAGCCTAGTTGGTTTGATATTCGGTAAATTGGAAGTATAAGAATGTGCCGGAATGACCCTTGATCCGAAAATGGTTTGGATAAGTTTGTTCCAAATTCGGTAAATTTGAAGTATGAGTTGTGTCTTTTATCACAGTATGCCTCGATTATCCTTGACTCGAAAATGAGATTTTAGCTTATATTATTATAAGTTGGATAATTAGAAAGGTTGAACTTGTGCCTTATTGTGCCTTGATGCGATATAAGATATTTAAGCCTAGTTGGTTTGATATTCCGTAAATTGGAAGTATAAGAATGTGCCGGAATGACCCTTGATCCGAAAATGGTTTGAATAAGTTTGTTCCAAATTAGGTAAATTGGAAGTATGAGTTGTGTTTTTTATCACAATATGACTCGATGACCCTTGATATGAAAATGAGATTTTAGCTTATATTAATATATGGTTGATAAATAAAAGGTTGAACTTGTTCCTTCATGTCCCTTGATGTGATACATTTTTTGTAAGCCTAATTGGTCTCAAATTCAGCAAAGATAAAAGCATGAGAATGTGTTTCAAAAACACTTGACGCGGAAATGATTTTTTAGCCTAGATGGTTACAACTTTGATAAATGGAAATTTTGAACTTATGCATCGATGTCCCTTGATGAGGTACATGGTATTTAAGCCTGACATGTTCATAATTCGGTAAAATGGAAGAATGAGAATGTACCTTAATGACCCTTAATCTGAAAATGATTTGGATAAAATTTGTTCCAAATTTGGTAAATTGGAAGTATGAGTGTTGTGTATTTTATCACAATATGCCTCGATTATCCTTGACTCAAAAATGAGATTTTAGCTTATATTATTATAAGTTGGATAATTAGAAAGGTTGAACTTGTGCCTTATTGTGCCTTGATGCGATATAAGATATTTAAGCCTAGTTGTTTTGATATTCGGTAAATTGGAAGTATAAGAATGTGCCGGAATGACCCTTGATCCGAAAATGGTTTGAATAAGTTTGTTCCAATTTTGGTAAATTGGAAGTATGAGTTGTGTCTTTCATCACAATATGACTCGATCACCCTTGACGTGAAAATGAGATTTTAGCTTATATTATTATAAGTTTGATAATTGGAAAGGTTGAACTTGCTTCATTGTGCCTTGACGCGATATAAGATATTTAATCCTAGTTGGTTTGATATTCGGTAAATTGGAAGTATAAGAATGTGCCGGAATGACCCTTGATCTGAAAATGGTTTGGATAAGTTTGTTCCAAATTCGGTAAATTGGAAGTATGAGTTGTGTCTTTTATCACAATATGACTCGATGACCCTTGATGCGAAAATGAGATTTTAGCTTATATTAATATATGGTTGATAAATAAACGGTTGAACTTGTTCCTTCATGTCCCTTCATGTGATACATTTTTTGTAAGCCTAATTGGTCTCAAATTCAGCAAAGATAAAAGCATGAGAATGTGTTTCAAAAACACTTGACGCGGAAATGATTTTTTAGCCTAGATGGTTACAACTTTGATAAATGGAAATGTTGAACTTATGCATCGATGTCCCTAGATGAGGTACATGGGATTTAAGCCTGACATGTTCATAATTCGGTAAAATGGAAGAATGGGAATGTACCTTAATGACCCTTAATCTGAAAATGATTTGGATAAAATTTGTTCCAAATTTGGTAAATTCGAAGTATGAGTGTTGTGTATTTTATCACAATATGACTCGATCACACTTGACGCGAAAATGAGATTTTAGCTTATATTATTATAAGTTTGATAATTGGAAAGGTTGAACTTGCTTCATTGTGCCTTGATGCGATATAAGATATTTAAGCCTAGTTGGTTTGATATTCGGTAAATTGGAAGTATAAGAATGTGCCGGAATGACCCTTGATCCGAAAATGGTTTGGATAAGTTTGTTCCAAATTCGGTAAATTTGAAGTATGAGTTGTGTCTTTTATCACAGTATGCCTCGATTATCCTTGACTCGAAAATGAGATTTTAGCTTATATTATTATAAGTTGGATAATTAGAAAGGTTGAACTTGTGCCTTATTGTGCCTTGATGCGATATAAGATATTTAAGCCTAGTTGGTTTGATATTCCGTAAATTGGAAGTATAAGAATGTGCCGGAATGACCCTTGATCCGAAAATGGTTTGAATAAGTTTGTTCCAAATTAGGTAAATTGGAAGTATGAGTTGTGTTTTTTATCACAATATGACTCGATGACCCTTGATATGAAAATGAGATTTTAGCTTATATTAATATATGGTTGATAAATAAAAGGTTGAACTTGTTCCTTCATGTCCCTTGATGTGATACATTTTTTGTAAGCCTAATTGGTCTCAAATTCAGCAAAGATAAAAGCATGAGAATGTGTTTCAAAAACACTTGACGCGGAAATGATTTTTTAGCCTAGATGGTTACAACTTTGATAAATGGAAATTTTGAACTTATGCATCGATGTCCCTTGATGAGGTACATGGTATTTAAGCCTGACATGTTCATAATTCGGTAAAATGGAAGAATGAGAATGTACCTTAATGACCCTTAATCTGAAAATGATTTGGATAAAATTTGTTCCAAATTTGGTAAATTGGAAGTATGAGTGTTGTGTATTTTATCACAATATGCCTCGATTATCCTTGACTCAAAAATGAGATTTTAGCTTATATTATTATAAGTTGGATAATTAGAAAGGTTGAACTTGTGCCTTATTGTGCCTTGATGCGATATAAGATATTTAAGCCTAGTTGTTTTGATATTCGGTAAATTGGAAGTATAAGAATGTGCCGGAATGACCCTTGATCCGAAAATGGTTTGAATAAGTTTGTTCCAATTTTGGTAAATTGGAAGTATGAGTTGTGTCTTTCATCACAATATGACTCGATCACCCTTGACGTGAAAATGAGATTTTAGCTTATATTATTATAAGTTTGATAATTGGAAAGGTTGAACTTGCTTCATTGTGCCTTGACGCGATATAAGATATTTAATCCTAGTTGGTTTGATATTCGGTAAATTGGAAGTATAAGAATGTGCCGGAATGACCCTTGATCTGAAAATGGTTTGGATAAGTTTGTTCCAAATTCGGTAAATTGGAAGTATGAGTTGTGTCTTTTATCACAATATGACTCGATGACCCTTGATGCGAAAATGAGATTTTAGCTTATATTAATATATGGTTGATAAATAAACGGTTGAACTTGTTCCTTCATGTCCCTTCATGTGATACATTTTTTGTAAGCCTAATTGGTCTCAAATTCAGCAAAGATAAAAGCATGAGAATGTGTTTCAAAAACACTTGACGCGGAAATGATTTTTTAGCCTAGATGGTTACAACTTTGATAAATGGAAATGTTGAACTTATGCATCGATGTCCCTAGATGAGGTACATGGGATTTAAGCCTGACATGTTCATAATTCGGTAAAATGGAAGAATGGGAATGTACCTTAATGACCCTTAATCTGAAAATGATTTGGATAAAATTTGTTCCAAATTTGGTAAATTCGAAGTATGAGTGTTGTGTATTTTATCACAATATGACTCGATCACACTTGACGCGAAAATGAGATTTTAGCTTATATTATTATAAGTTTGATAATTGGAAAGGTTGAACTTGCTTCATTGTGCCTTGATGCGATATAAGATATTTAAGCCTAGTTGGTTTGATATTCGGTAAATTGGAAGTATAAGAATGTGCCGGAATGACCCTTGATCCGAAAATGGTTTGGATAAGTTTGTTCCAAATTCGGTAAATTTGAAGTATGAGTTGTGTCTTTTATCACAGTATGCCTCGATTATCCTTGACTCGAAAATGAGATTTTAGCTTATATTATTATAAGTTGGATAATTAGAAAGGTTGAACTTGTGCCTTATTGCGCCTTGATGCGATATAAGATATTTAAGCCTAGTTGGTTTGATATTTCGTAAATTGGAAGTATAAGAATGTGCCGGAATGACCCTTGATCCGAAAATGGTTTGAATAAGTTTGTTCCAAATTAGGTAAATTGGAAGTATGAGTTGTGTCTTTTATCACAATATGACTCGATGACCCTTGATGCGAAAATGAGATTTTAGCTTATATTAATATATGGTTGATAAATAAAAGGTTGAACTCGTTCCTTCATGTCCCTTGATGTGATACATTTTTTGTAAGCCTAATTGGTCTCAAATTCAGCAAAGATAAAAGCATGAGAATGTGTTTCAAAAACACTTGACGCGGAAATGATTTTTTAGCCTACATGGTTACAACTTTGATAAATGGAAATTTTGAACTTATGCATCGATGTCCCTTGATGAGGTACATGGTATTTAAGCCTGACATGTTCATAATTCGGTAAAATGGAAGAATGAGAATGTACCTTAATGACCCTTAATCTGAAAATGATTTGGATAAAATTTGTTCCAAATTTGGTAAATTGGAAGTATGAGTGTTGTGTATTTTATCACAATATGCCTCGATTATCCTTGACTCAAAAATGAGATTTTAGCTTATATTATTATAAGTTGGATAATTAGAAAGGTTGAACTTGTGCCTTATTGTGCCTTGATGCGATATAAGATATTTAAGCCTAGTTGTTTTGATATTCGGTAAATTGGAAGTATAAGAATGTGCCGGAATGACCCTTGATCCGAAAATGGTTTGAATAAGTTTGTTCCAAATTAGGTAAATTGGAAGTATGAGTTGTGTTTTTTATCACAATATGACTCGATGACCCTTGATGCGAAAATGAGATTTTAGCTTATATTAATATATGGTTGATAAATAAAAGGTTGAACTTGTTCCTTCATGTCCCTTGATGTGATACATTTTTTGTAAGCCTAATTGCTCTCAAATTCAGCAAAGATAAAAGCATGAGAATATGTTTCAAAAACACTTGACGCGGAAATGATTTTTTAGCCTAGATGGTTACAACTTTGATAAATGGAAATGTTGAACTTATGCATCGATGTCCCTTGATGAGGTACATGGGATTTAAGCCTGACATGTTCATAATTCGGTAAAATGGAAGAATGGGAATGTACCTTAATGACCCTTAATCTGAAAATGATTTGGATAAAATTTGTTCCAAATTTGGTAAATTCGAAGTATGAGTGTTGTGTATTTTATCACAATATGACTCGATCACACTTGACGCGAAAATGAGATTTTAGCTTATATTATTATAAGTTTGATAATTGGAAAGGTTGAACTTGCTTCATTGTGCCTTGATGCGATATAAGATATTTAAGCCTAGTTGGTTTGATATTCGGTAAATTGGAAGTATAAGAATGTGCCGGAATGACCCTTGATCCGAAAATGGTTTGGATAAGTTTGTTCCAAATTCGGTAAATTTGAAGTATGAGTTGTGTCTTTTATCACAGTATTCCTCGATTATCCTTGACTCGAAAATGAGATTTTAGCTTATATTATTATAAGTTGGATAATTAGAAAGGTTGAACTTGTGCCTTATTGTGCCTTGATGCGATATAAGATATTTAAGCCTAGTTGGTTTGATATTCCGTAAATTGGAAGTATAAGAATGTGCCGGAATGACCCTTGATCCGAAAATGGTTTGAATAAGTTTGTTCCAAATTAGGTAAATTGGAAGTATGAGTTGTGTCTTTTATCACAATATGACTCGATGACCCTTGATGCGAAAATGAGATTTTAGCTTATATTAATATATGGTTGATAAATAAAAGGTTGAACTCGTTCCTTCATGTCCCTTGATGTGATACATTTTTTGTAAGCCTAATTGGTCTCAAATTCAGCAAAGATAAAAGCATGAGAATGTGTTTCAAAAACACTTGACGCGGAAATGATTTTTTAGCCTACATGGTTACAACTTTGATAAATGGAAATTTTGAACTTATGCATCGATGTCCCTTGATGAGGTACATGGTATTTAAGCCTGACATGTTCATAATTCGGTAAAATGGAAGAATGAGAATGTACCTTAATGACCCTTAATCTGAAAATGATTTTGATAAAATTTGTTCCAAATTTGGTAAATTGGAAGTATGAGTGTTGTGTATTTTATCACAATATGCCTCGATTATCCTTGACCCAAAAATGAGATTTTAGCTTATATTATTATAAGTTGGATAATTAGAAAGGTTGAACTTGTGCCTTATTGTGCCTTGATGCGATATAAGATATTTAAGCCTAGTTGTTTTGATATTCGGTAAATTGGAAGTATAAGAATGTGCCGGAATGACCCTTGATCCGAAAATGGTTTGAATAAGTTTGTTCCAAATTAGGTAAATTGGAAGTATGAGTTGTGTATTTTATCACAATATGCCTCGATTATCCTTGACTCAAAAATGAGATTTTAGCTTATATTATTATAAGTTGGATAATTAGAAAGGTTGAACTTGTGCCTTATTGTGCCTTGATGCGATATAAGATATTTAAGCCTAGTTGTTTTGATATTCGGTAAATTGGAAGTATAAGAATGTGCCGGAATGACCCTTGATCCGAAAATGGTTTGAATAAGTTTGTTCCAATTTTGGTAAATTGGAAGTATGAGTTGTGTCTTTCATCACAATATGACTCGATCACCCTTGACGTGAAAATGAGATTTTAGCTTATATTATTATAAGTTTGATAATTGGAAAGGTTGAACTTGCTTCATTGTGCCTTGACGCGATATAAGATATTTAATCCTAGTTGGTTTGATATTCGGTAAATTGGAAGTATAAGAATGTGCCGGAATGACCCTTGATCTGAAAATGGTTTGGATAAGTTTGTTCCAAATTCGGTAAATTGGAAGTATGAGTTGTGTCTTTTATCACAATATGACTCGATGACCCTTGATGCGAAAATGAGATTTTAGCTTATATTAATATATGGTTGATAAATAAACGGTTGAACTTGTTCCTTCATGTCCCTTGATGTGATACATTTTTTGTAAGCCTAATTGGTCTCAAATTCAGCAAAGATAAAAGCATGAGAATGTGTTTCAAAAACACTTGACGCGGAAATGATTTTTTAGCCTAGATGGTTACAACTTTGATAAATGGAAATGTTGAACTTATGCATCGATGTCCCTTGATGAGGTACATGGGATTTAAGCCTGACATGTTCATAATTCGGTAAAATGGAAGAATGGGAATGTACCTTAATGACCCTTAATCTGAAAATGATTTGGATAAAATTTGTTCCAAATTTGGTAAATTCGAAGTATGAGTGTTGTGTATTTTATCACAATATGACTCGATCACACTTGACGCGAAAATGAGATTTTAGCTTATATTATTATAAGTTTGATAATTGGAAAGGTTGAACTTGCTTCATTGTGCCTTGATGCGATATAAGATATTTAAGCCTAGTTGGTTTGATATTCGGTAAATTGGAAGTAT
This sequence comes from Medicago lupulina, assembly GCA_958299785.1. Classification (NCBI taxonomy): domain Eukaryota; kingdom Viridiplantae; phylum Streptophyta; class Magnoliopsida; order Fabales; family Fabaceae; genus Medicago; species Medicago lupulina. Next base: position 67,494,786 of record OY283139.1, read on the forward strand.
AAGAATGTGCCGGAATGACCCTTGATCCGAAAATGGTTTGGATAAGTTTGTTCCAAATTCGGTAAATTTGAAGTATGAGTTGTGTCTTTTATCACAGTATGCCTCGATTATCCTTGACTCGAAAATGAGATTTTAGCTTATATTATTATAAGTTGGATAATTAGAAAGGTTGAACTTGTGCCTTATTGTGCCTTGATGCTATATAAGATATTTAAGCCTAGTTGGTTTGATATTCCGTAAATTGGAAGTATAAGAATGTGCCGGAATGACCCTTGATCCGAAAATGGTTTGAATAAGTTTGTTCCAAATTAGGTAAATTGGAAGTATGAGTTGTGTCTTTTATCGCAATATGACTCGATGACCCTTGATGCGAAAATGAGATTTTAGCTTATATTAATATATGGTTGATAAATAAAAGGTTGAACTTGTTCCTTCATGTCCCTTGATGTGATACATTTTTTGTAAGCCTAATTGGTCTCAAATTCAGCAAAGATAAAAGCATGAGAATGTGTTTCAAAAACACTTGACGCGGAAATGATTTTTTAGCCTAGATGGTTACAACTTTGATAAATGGAAATTTTGAACTTATGCATCGATGTCCCTTGATGAGGTACATGGTATTTAAGCCTGACATATTCATAATTCGGTAAAATGGAAGAATGAGAATGTACCTTAATGACCCTTAATCTGAAAATGATTTGGATAAAATTTGTTCCAAATTTGGTAAATTGGAAGTATGAGTGTTATGTATTTTATCACAATATGCCTCGATTATCCTTGACTCAAAAATGAGATTTTAGCTTATATTATTATAAGTTGGATAATTAGAAAGGTTGAACTTGTGCCTTATTGTGCCTTGATGCGATATAAGATATTTAAGCCTAGTTGTTTTGATATTCGGTAAATTGGAAGTATAAGAATGTGCCGGAATGATCCTTCATCCGAAAATGGTTTGAATAAGTTTGTTCCAAATTTGGTAAATTCGAAGTATGAGTGTTGTGTATTTTATCACAATATGACTCGATCACACTTGACGCGAAAATGAGATTTTAGCTTATATTATTATAAGTTTGATAATTGGAAAGGTTGAACTTGCTTCATTGTGCCTTGATGCGATATAAGATATTTAAGCCTAGTTGGTTTGATATTCGGTAAATTGGAAGTATAAGAATGTGCCGGAATGACCCTTGATCCGAAAATGGTTTGGATAAGTTTGTTCCAAATTCGGTAAATTTGAAGTATGAGTTGTGTCTTTTATCACAGTATGCCTCGATTATCCTTGACTCGAAAATGAGATTTTAGCTTATATTATTATAAGTTGGATAATTAGAAAGGTTGAACTTGTGCCTTATTGTGCCTTGATGCGATATAAGATATTTAAGCCTAGTTGTTTTGATATTCGGTAAATTGGAAGTATAAGAATGTGCCGGAATGACCCTTCATCCGAAAATGGTTTGAATAAGTTTGTTCCAAATTAGGTAAATTGGAAGTATGAGTTGTGTCTTTTATCACAATATGACTCGATGACCCTTGATGCGAAAACGAGATTTTAGCTTATATTAATATATGGTTGATAAATAAAAGGTTGAACTTGTTCCTTCATGTCCCTTGATGTGATACATTTTTTGTAAGCCTAATTGGTCTCAAATTCAGCAAAGATAAAAGCATGAGAATGTGTTTCAAAAACACTTTGACGCGGAAATGATTTTTTAGCCTAGATGGTTACAACTTTGATAAATGGAAATTTTGAACTTATGCATCGATGTCCCTTGATGAGGTACATGGTATTTAAGCCTGACATGTTCATAATTTGGTAAAATGGAAGAATGAGAATGTACCTTAATGACCCTTAATCTGAAAATGATTTGGATAAAATTTGTTCCAAATTTGGTAAATTGGAAGTATGAGTGTTGTGTTTTTTATCACAATATGACTCGATCACACTTGACGCGAAAATGAGATTTTAGCTTATATTATTATAAGTTTGATAATTGGAAAGGTTGAACTTGCTTCATTGTGCCTTGATGCGATATAAGATATTTAAGCCTAGTTGGTTTGATATTCGGTAAATTGGAAGTATAAGAATGTGCCGGAATGACCCTTGATCCGAAAATGGTTTGGATAAGTTTGTTCCAAATTCGGTAAATTTGAAGTATGAGTTGTGTCTTTTATCACAGTATGCCTCGATTATCCTTGACTCGAAAATGAGATTTTAGCTTATATTATTATAAGTTGGATAATTAGAAAGTTTGATCTTGTGCCTTATTGTGCCTTGATGCAATATAAGATATTTAAGCCTAGTTGGTTTGATATTCCGTAAATTGGAAGTATAAGAATGTGCCGGAATGACCCTTGATCCGAAAATGGTTTGAATAAGTTTGTTCCAAATTAGGTAAATTGGAAGTATGAGTTGTGTCTTTTATCACAATATGACTCGATGACCCTTGATGCGAAAATGAGAGTTTAGCTTATATTAATATATGGTTGATAAATAAAAGGTTGAACTTGTTCCTTCATGTCCCTTGATGTGATACATTTTTTGTAAGGCTAATTGGTCTCAAATTCAACAAAGATAAAAGCATGAGAATGTGTTTCAAAAACACTTTGACGCGGAAATGATTTTTTAGCCTAGATGGTTACAACTTTGATAAATGGAAATTTTGAACTTATGCATCGATGTCCCTTGATGAGGTACATGGTATTTAAGCCTAACATGTTCATAATTCGGTAAAATGGAAGAATGAGAATATACCTTAATGACCCTTAATCTGAAAATGATTTGGATAAAATTTGTTCCAAATTTGGTAAATTGGTAGTATGAGTGTTGTGTATTTTATCACAATATGCCTTGATTATCCTTGACTCAAAAATGAGATTTTAGCTTATATTATTATAAGTTGGATAATTAGAAAGGTTGAACTTGTGCCTTATTGTGCCTTGATGCGATATAAGATATTTAAGCCTAGTTGTTTTGATATTCGGTAAATTGGAAGTATAAGAATGTGCCGGAATGACCCTTGATCCGAAAATGGTTTGAATAAGTTTGTTCCAAATTCGGTAAATTGGAAGTATGAGTTGTGTCTTTGATCACAGTATGCCTCGATTATCCTTGACTCAAAAATGAGATTTTAGCTTATATTATAACAGGTTGGATAATTAGAAAGGTTGAACTTGTGCCTTATTGTGCCTTGATGCGATATAAGATATTTAAGCCTAGTTGGTTTGATATTCCGTAAAATGGAAGTATAAGAATGTGCCGGAATGACCCTTGATCCGAAAATGGTTTGAATAAGTTTGTTCCAATTTTGGTAAATTGGAAGTATGAGTTGTGTCTTTCATCACAATATGACTCGATCACCCTTGACGTGAAAATGAGATTTTAGCTTATATTATTATAAGTTTGATAATTGGAAAGGTTGAACTTGCTTCATTGTGCCTTGACGCGATATAAGATATTTAATCCTAGTTGGTTTGATATTCGGTAAATTGGAAGTATAAGAATGTGCCGGAATGACCCTTGATCTGAAAATGGTTTGGATAAGTTTGTTCCAAATTCGGTAAATTGGAAGTATGAGTTGTGTCTTTTATCACAATATGACTCGATGACCCTTGATGCGAAAAGGAGATTTTAGCTTATATTAATATATGGTTGATAAATAAACGGTTGAACTTGTTCCTTCATGTCCCTTGATGTGATACATTTTTTGTAAGCCTAATTGGTCTCAAATTCAGCAAAGATAAAAGCATGAGAATGTGTTTCAAAAACACTTGACGCGGAAATGATTTTTTAGCCTAGATGGTTACAACTTTGATAAATGGAAATGTTGAACTTATGCATCGATGTCCCTTGATGAGGTACATGGGATTTAAGCCTGACATGTTCATAATTCGGTAAAATGGAAGAATGGGAATGTACCTTAATGACCCCTAATCTGAAAATGATTTGGATAAAATTTGTTCCAAATTTGGTAAATTCGAAGTATGAGTGTTGTGTATTTTATCACAATATGACTCGATCACACTTGACGCGAAAATGAGATTTTAGCTTATATTATTATAAGTTTGATAATTGGAAAGGTTGAACTTGCTTCATTGTGCCTTGATGCGATATAAGATATTTAAGATTAGTTGGTTTGATATTCGGTAAATTGGAAGTATAAGAATGTGCCGGAATGACCCTTGATCCGAAAATGGTTTGGATAAGTTTGTTCCAAATTCGGTAAATTTGAAGTATGAGTTGTGTCTTTTATCACAGTATGCCTCGATTATCCTTGACTCGAAAATGAGATTTTAGCTTATATTATTATAAGTTGGATAATTAGAAAGGTTGAACTTGTGCCTTATTGTGCCTTGATGCGATATAAGATATTTAAGCCTAGTTGGTTTGATATTCCGTAAATTGGAAGTATAAGAATGTGCCGGAATGACCCTTGATCCGAAAATGGTTTGAATAAGTTTGTTCCAAATTAGGTAAATTGGAAGTATGAGTTGTGTCTTTTATCGCAATATGACTCGATGACCCTTGATGCGAAAATGAGATTTTAGCTTATATTAATATATGGTTGATAAATAAAAGGTTGAACTTGTTCCTTCATGTCCCTTGATGTGATACATTTTTTGTAAGCCTAATTGGTCTCAAATTCAGCAAAGATAAAAGCATGAGAATGTGTTTCAAAAACACTTGACGCGGAAATGATTTTTTAGCCTAGATGGTTACAACTTTGATAAATGGAAATTTTGAACTTATGCATCGATGTCCCTTGATGAGGTACATGGTATTTAAGCCTGACATGTTCATAATTCGGTAAAATGGAAGAATGAGAATGTACCTTAATGACCCTTAATCTGAAAATGATTTGGATAAAATTTGTTCCAAATTTGGTAAATTGGAAGTATGAGTGTTATGTATTTTATCACAATATGCCTCGATTATCCTTGACTCAAAAATGAGATTTTAGCTTATATTATTATAAGTTGGATAATTAGAAAGGTTGAACTTGTGCCTTATTGTGCCTTGATGCGATATAAGATATTTAAGCCTAGTTGTTTTGATATTCGGTAAATTGGAAGTATAAGAATATGCCGGAATGACCCTTCATCCGAAAATGGTTTGAATAAGTTTGTTCCAAATTAGGTAAATTGGAAGTATGAGTTGTGTCTTTTATCACAATATGACTCGATGACCCTTGATGCGAAAACGAGATTTTAGCTTATATTAATATATGGTTGATAAATAAAAGGTTGAACTTGTTCCTTCATGTCCCTTGATGTGATACATTTTTTGTAAGCCTAATTGGTCTCAAATTCAGCAAAGATAAAAGCATGAGAATGTGTTTCAAAAACACTTTGACGCGGAAATGATTTTTTAGCCTAGATGGTTACAACTTTGATAAATGGAAATTTTGAACTTATGCATCGATGTCCCTTGATGAGGTACATGGTATTTAAGCCTGACATGTTCATAATTTGGTAAAATGGAAGAATGAGAATGTACCTTAATGACCCTTAATCTGAAAATGATTTGGATAAAATTTGTTCCAAATTTGGTAAATTGGAAGTATGAGTGTTGTGTTTTTTATCACAATATGACTCGATCACACTTGACGCGAAAATGAGATTTTAGCTTATATTATTATAAGTTTGATAATTGGAAAGGTTGAACTTGCTTCATTGTGCCTTGATGCGATATAAGATATTTAAGCCTAGTTGGTTTGATATTCGGTAAATTGGAAGTATAAGAATGTGCCGGAATGACCCTTGATCCGAAAATGGTTTGGATAAGTTTGTTCCAAATTCGGTAAATTTGAAGTATGAGTTGTGTCTTTTATCACAGTATGCCTCGATTATCCTTGACTCGAAAATGAGATTTTAGCTTATATTATTATAAGTTGGATAATTAGAAAGTTTGATCTTGTGCCTTATTGTGCCTTGATGCAATATAAGATATTTAAGCCTAGTTGGTTTGATATTCCGTAAATTGGAAGTATAAGAATGTGCCGGAATGACCCTTGATCCGAAAATGGTTTGAATAAGTTTGTTCCAAATTAGGTAAATTGGAAGTATGAGTTGTGTCTTTTATCACAATATGACTCGATGACCCTTGATGCGAAAATGAGAGTTTAGCTTATATTAATATATGGTTGATAAATAAAAGGTTGAACTTGTTCCTTCATGTCCCTTGATGTGATACATTTTTTGTAAGGCTAATTGGTCTCAAATTCAACAAAGATAAAAGGATGAGAATGTGTTTCAAAAACACTTTGACGCGGAAATGATTTTTTAGCCTAGATGGTTACAACTTTGATAAATGGAAATTTTGAACTTATGCATCGATGTCCCTTGATGAGGTACATGGTATTTGAGCCTAACATGTTCATAATTCGGTAAAATGGAAGAATGAGAATATACCTTAATGACCCTTAATCTGAAAATGATTTGGATAAAATTTGTTCCAAATTTGGTAAATTGGTAGTATGAGTGTTGTGTATTTTATCACAATATGCCTTGATTATCCTTGACTCAAAAATGAGATTTTAGCTTATATTATTATAAGTTGGATAATTAGAAAGGTTGAACTTGTGCCTTATTGTGCCTTGATGCGATATAAGATATTTAAGCCTAGTTGTTTTGATATTCGGTAAATTGGAAGTATAAGAATGTGCCGGAATGACCCTTGATCCGAAAATGGTTTGAATAAGTTTGTTCCAAATTCGGTAAATTGGAAGTATGAGTTGTGTCTTTGATCACAGTATGCCTCGATTATCCTTGACTCAAAAATGAGATTTTAGCTTATATTATAACAGGTTGGATAATTAGAAAGGTTGAACTTGTGCCTTATTGTGCCTTGATGCGATATAAGATATTTAAGCCTAGTTGGTTTGATATTCCGTAAAATGGAAGTATAAGAATGTGCCGGAATGACCCTTGATCCGAAAATGGTTTGAATAAGTTTGTTCCAAATTAGGTAAATTGGAAGTATGAGTTGTGTCTTTTATCACAATATGACTCGATGACCCTTGATGCGAAAATGAGATTTTAGATTATATTAATATATGGTTGATAAATAAAAGGTTGAACTTGTTCCTTCATGTCCCTTGATGTGATACATTTTTTGTAAGCCTAATTAGTCTCAAATTCAGCAAAGATAAAAGCATGAGAATGTGTTTCAAAAACACTTGACGCGGAAATGATTTTTTAGCCTAGATGGTTACAACTTTGATAAATGGAAATTTTGAACTTATGCATCGATGTCTCTTGATGAGGTACATGGTATTTAAGCCTGACATGTTCATAATTCGGTAAAATGGAAGAATGAGAATATACCTTAATGACCCTTAATCTGAAAATGATTTGGATAAAATTTGTTCCAAATTTGGTAAATTGGAAGTATGAGTGTTGTGTATTTTATCACAATATGCCTCGATTATCCTTGACTCAAAAATGAGATTTTAGCTTATATTATTATAAGTTGGATAATTAGAAAGGTTGAACTTGTGCCTTATTGTGCCTTGATGCGATATAAGATATTTAAGCCTAGTTGTTTTGATATTCGGTAAATTGGAAGTATAAGAATATGCCGGAATGACCCTTCATCCGAAAATGGTTTGAATAAGTTTGTTCCAAATTAGGTAAATTGGAAGTATGAGTTGTGTCTTTTATCACAATATGACTCGATGACCCTTGATGCGAAAACGAGATTTTAGCTTATATTAATATATGGTTGATAAATAAAAGGTTGAACTTGTTCCTTCATGTCCCTTGATGTGATACATTTTTTGTAAGCCTAATTGGTCTCAAATTCAGCAAAGATAAAAGCATGAGAATGTGTTTCAAAAACACTTTGACGCGGAAATGATTTTTTAGCCTAGATGGTTACAACTTTGATAAATGGAAATTTTGAACTTATGCATCGATGTCCCTTGATGAGGTACATGGTATTTAAGCCTGACATGTTCATAATTTGGTAAAATGGAAGAATGAGAATGTACCTTAATGACCCTTAATCTGAAAATGATTTGGATAAAATTTGTTCCAAATTTGGTAAATTGGAAGTATGAGTGTTGTGTTTTTTATCACAATATGACTCGATCACACTTGACGCGAAAATGAGATTTTAGCTTATATTATTATAAGTTTGATAATTGGAAAGGTTGAACTTGCTTCATTGTGCCTTGATGCGATATAAGATATTTAAGCCTAGTTGGTTTGATATTCGGTAAATTGGAAGTATAAGAATGTGCCGGAATGACCCTTGATCCGAAAATGGTTTGGATAAGTTTGTTCCAAATTCGGTAAATTTGAAGTATGAGTTGTGTCTTTTATCACAGTATGCCTCGATTATCCTTGACTCGAAAATGAGATTTTAGCTTATATTATTATAAGTTGGATAATTAGAAAGTTTGATCTTGTGCCTTATTGTGCCTTGATGCAATATAAGATATTTAAGCCTAGTTGGTTTGATATTCCGTAAATTGGAAGTATAAGAATGTGCCGGAATGACCCTTGATCCGAAAATGGTTTGAATAAGTTTGTTCCAAATTAGGTAAATTGGAAGTATGAGTTGTGTCTTTTATCACAATATGACTCGATGACCCTTGATGCGAAAATGAGAGTTTAGCTTATATTAATATATGGTTGATAAATAAAAGGTTGAACTTGTTCCTTCATGTCCCTTGATGTGATACATTTTTTGTAAGGCTAATTGGTCTCAAATTCAACAAAGATAAAAGGATGAGAATGTGTTTCAAAAACACTTTGACGCGGAAATGATTTTTTAGCCTAGATGGTTACAACTTTGATAAATGGAAATTTTGAACTTATGCATCGATGTCCCTTGATGAGGTACATGGTATTTGAGCCTAACATGTTCATAATTCGGTAAAATGGAAGAATGAGAATATACCTTAATGACCCTTAATCTGAAAATGATTTGGATAAAATTTGTTCCAAATTTGGTAAATTGGTAGTATGAGTGTTGTGTATTTTATCACAATATGCCTTGATTATCCTTGACTCAAAAATGAGATTTTAGCTTATATTATTATAAGTTGGATAATTAGAAAGGTTGAACTTGTGCCTTATTGTGCCTTGATGCGATATAAGATATTTAAGCCTAGTTGTTTTGATATTCGGTAAATTGGAAGTATAAGAATGTGCCGGAATGACCCTTGATCCGAAAATGGTTTGAATAAGTTTGTTCCAAATTCGGTAAATTGGAAGTATGAGTTGTGTCTTTGATCACAGTATGCCTCGATTATCCTTGACTCAAAAATGAGATTTTAGCTTATATTATAACAGGTTGGATAATTAGAAAGGTTGAACTTGTGCCTTATTGTGCCTTGATGCGATATAAGATATTTAAGCCTAGTTGGTTTGATATTCCGTAAAATGGAAGTATAAGAATGTGCCGGAATGACCCTTGATCCGAAAATGGTTTGAATAAGTTTGTTCCAAATTAGGTAAATTGGAAGTATGAGTTGTGTCTTTTATCACAATATGACTCGATGACCCTTGATGCGAAAATGAGATTTTAGATTATATTAATATATGGTTGATAAATAAAAGGTTGAACTTGTTCCTTCATGTCCCTTGATGTGATACATTTTTTGTAAGCCTAATTAGTCTCAAATTCAGCAAAGATAAAAGCATGAGAATGTGTTTCAAAAACACTTGACGCGGAAATGATTTTTTAGCCTAGATGGTTACAACTTTGATAAATGGAAATTTTGAACTTATGCATCGATGTCTCTTGATGAGGTACATGGTATTTAAGCCTGACATGTTCATAATTCGGTAAAATGGAAGAATGAGAATATACCTTAATGACCCTTAATCTGAAAATGATTTGGATAAAATTTGTTCCAAATTTGGTAAATTGGAAGTATGAGTGTTGTGTATTTTATCACAATATGCCTCGATTATCCTTGACTCAAAAATGAGATTTTAGCTTATATTATTATAAGTTGGATAATTAGAAAGGTTGAACTTGTGCCTTATTGTGCCTTGATGCGATATAAGATATTTAAGCCTAGTTGTTTTGATATTCGGTAAATTGGAAGTATAAGAATGTGCCGGAATGACCCTTGATCCGAAAATGGTTTGAATAAGTTTGTTCCAAATTCGGTAAATTGGAAGTATGAGTTGTGTCTTTGATCACAGTATGCCTCGATTATCCTTGACTCAAAAATGAGATTTTAGCTTATATTATAACAGGTTGGATAATTAGAAAGGTTGAACTTGTGCCTTATTGTGCCTTGATGCGATATAAGATATTTAAGCCTAGTTGGTTTGATATTCCGTAAAATGGAAGTATAAGAATGTGCCGGAATGACCCTTGATCCGAAAATGGTTTGAATAAGTTTGTTCCAAATTAGGTAAATTGGAAGTATGAGTTATGTCTTTTATCACAATATGACTCGATGACCCTTGATGCGAAAATGAGATTTTAGCTTATATTAATATATGGTTGATGAATAAAAGGTTGAACTTGTTCCTTCATGTCCCTTGATGTGATACATTTTTTGTAAGCCTAATTAGTCTCAAATTCAGCAAGGATAAAAGCATGAGAATGTGTTTCAAAAACACTTGACGCGGAAATGATTTTTTAGCCTAGATGGTTACAACTTTGATAAATGGAAATTTTGAACTTATGTGTAACGCCCATTTTTGATTATTTAGTTATTTGATTTATTTGAGAAATTGCTATATATTTTTTTATATATATATATTATGTGATGTTAAGTGAAGATTAATATGATTTTATGTGACGTGGCGACTTATTTTATTGTTTAATAAAATAAGATTTGAAAATAAAATAAAATATTTAGTTGTGGGTTAGTTTTGGATTTTAGAGAATTATGTGGGAGAAAGAGTAAATGAGATAAGATTTGTTGGGAGTATATAAAGGGAAAATTAGGTCAAGAGAGTCAGTACGCGTTACCAGAGTTTTGGAAAAAAGGAGAAAACGGCCAAGTGAAGAGAAGTGACCTTTGAGGGCTGCGATTTCTGCTTTGATCAGGTAAGGGTGAGCCTAGCATTTAATTATATTGATCTGTAATGCATCTAATCAGAATTAACAACATAGGATTGGATTTTGAGAGAATTGGAAATAGGTTAAAATTGAAGAAAAACCATGAATTAGGCTGTGACGCTGTGAAACAGAGTTAGAAATTGAGTACAGAACGTAGATTAACCTTAATGATGATGTTTCTGAGAGTGTAGATGATTTAGATGATGAATTTGGGAAACTTTTGTGTGATTTTCGCAGAACCCGTAGCAGTCTGTTCATCGCTCGCCTGGGCGAGCTATGCAACTCGCCGCGGCGAGTAGACCTAGTTTACTCGCGAGGCGAGCAACCCAGCTCGCCATAGCGAGCAGTACCCTAGAGCTCGCGAGGCGAGCACTCCAACTCGCCATAGCGAGCAGGACATTAGTTACTCGCGAGGCGAGCATTCCCACTCGCCATAGCGAGTCATGTCAGAACCCAGAATCCATTCTGTTTGCGACCTGCAGTCGCATATAACCTTGAGAGATGACCTTTGGGTAGCTTCTGGGACTTCTACTGATGTTTATTTTGATCTGTGATGATGATACATGATGATTGAGATTGTTTATGATGATTTTCATGAAGCTTATGTGTGATATATGAATTAATTAAGTCATGAATGTTTGATTTACTTGCGAAGCTTGCACTATGATTGCTATCTGTATGATGTACTTGCTGCCATGTTGCTATTTACTTTCGTATAGTTGCTGCATGTGTCAGTCCTTGATGATTAAGATGTTTTGCGACGTTTAAGATGTTAACTTGTTTAAGTTAAAAGTGTTGAGTCTCATGCATACTCATTCTATGATGGGGGCTTATGCCCTGGAGTTTTTACTCACCAGCGACGAGGGCTTATGCCCTGGAGCTTTGCTCACCAGCGACGAAGGCTTATGCCTTGGAGTATATTTATGCTCAATAGCGACGAGGGCCCATGCCCTGGATTGGTACCACATGCATATAAGACGTAGGGTTGCATAGTCAAGTGATGATGTCGAGTCGTGTCGTCTAAGATGTTTACTAAGATGTTTATGATGTTGATTATGACGCTGCTAAGTGATGTGTGTTTATGTTGATGTTCTAAATGCTAGATGTTTATCTGTGATATGATGAATTATGTTTGGTTGTTGAATTGTGATTATTTAATTACATGTTTAATATAATTATTTGTGAATCTCACCCCTTCTGCTGGAATTGCCGCCTCGTGGGCAAGTGCAGGTAACCAAGATTAGGTGCAGACGAGTGAGAATTTCTGCAGTCGAGTCTGTAACACCCCGTTTCCCAAAAGTATATAATAATATATAAACATCAGAGTTAATCAACATTCAACGGAGCATTACATGCACATTTCAAAATTATTTATTTAAATAGAAACATAAAACTATTTAAATAATCCTCCAAAATAACGTCTTTATAAATAATCTGCAGCGGAATAATTGTCATAAAAATCATCTCAAAAATTCTTATACATCAACGTATCTGGCACAAAGGCCTCACCAAATAAATTATTCTCCAACATTATTCAAAATAATTATTCAACAATTCTCCAAGTAAAAATGATACATAAAGGAATGAAATTGTAAAACATAAATCCCATCCCGTTACGTATCAGAGCCTACGACACGAGAGCCATTCCTATCTATCCATTGCTACCTGCACTTGCCCACGAGGCGGCAATTCCAGCAGAAGGGGTGAGTTCACAAAACAAAAGCAATATATATATATAATTCATAAAGTTGTATTGAAAAACATCAACAACCAGAACATTCATCATCACCATAATCATCAGCAATCTTTATTAACATTTCAACAATATAATTTAGATTCACCTTAAATAACAACACCGACAACAACACCACTTGTGGTGACACCTCACCAACAACAACTCACACCTTAAACTTCTAATGCAAGACTCCATTAACGACTAATGCATTATGCAAATGGGGTACCAACTACGCGCGTTGAATGCTAAGCATTCCGAGGCATAAGCCCCCACCAAATTGGATGGTTAAAGCATCCCAGGGCATAAGCCCTCACCAAAGTGAATGACTAGCATTCCAGGGCATGAGCCCTCACCAGTTGAATGTATAAACATTCCGGGGCATGAGCCCCCACCGATGCAAATGAGTATGAGACTCAAGGGTGTATATCTACATACAACTATACGATAAAATAGTGGTGCATTTTCACCATGCAACCAACAACAACACCAACTAGGACACCTCCCCAACTAGACTCAACCACTCCACAATCACCATGAACAATTACAAACTTAGCAAAGTATAATTCATTTCATTTCATATAAGATTCATCCATATATGCATCATAAACATCTCCATTCTATATTATTATTACTCCAAAAATTCTCTAAAAATCCAATAATCAACCTAGGAAGCTTAGGTTTGGGTTTGGAACACTTTGAAAAATTACATAAAATGGCCGTACAGGGCCAATCTCGCTTAAGCGAAGCTAATCTCGCTTCAAGCGAGTCAAATGACGAAAGGCTGGGGAAATCTCGCTTGGACTTCGCTTGCATCTCGCTTACGCGAGATTTCATCTGGACAGCATTCTGGGAATCTCGCTTAAGCGAAAAATATCTCGCTTCAAGCGAAGCTTCATCTGGGCAGTTTTCAAACTACGATTTTCTAAGCCTAAAATCATCCAAAAACCCAATTTTGATCCCCCAATCACCCAAAATGATTTTAGAATAAGGTTTATGGGTTCACTACTCATCAAAACAACAAACATTTTATAGAAACATCATCAATCACAACATAATTCATCAACAGTGGCATTTTTCATAAATATTAAACCTAAACCAACAAATCTCCATTTTCAATCCAAAATCATGAAAACATACATGTATATATTAACCAATGAATTGCTAGCCCACCCTTACCTTAATTCAGCAAAATCTACAGCAATTCCTAGCAATTCCCCTTGGCTCTTGGCTCTTCTCACTTTCTCCCAAAAAGTCTGTTTTTCTTTCTTACTGATACGTATTCTGTTTCTCCTATTTCCTTTACTGACTATTCCTTTCCTACTCTTTCCACCCAAAGCATAACCTCCTTTTACTCTTTACTCTCCCACTAAATTATATTAAACTCTCCTTAATTCTAATTATTTCTATTAAATCCCTTAATTCAACTATAAAAATATTATTTCTCCTATTTTCATAAAAAACTACAAATAATTATAATAAATAATAACACACCAAATATCTCATATATCATTTATAAATTCAAGTAAAACACACCAAGCACACCAAAATCAATTAAAAATCACCACAAATCATAAAACAGAATTTAGAGTGTTACAACTCTCCCCAACTTAGAAAATTTCGTCCTCGAAATATTACCTTAAGCAACAAACAACTCAGGATAGGACTCTTGCATCTTGCTTTCCAATTCCCAAGTCAAACTCTCACCGGCTACACCGCCCCAAACAACTCTAACTAGAGGTATCTCCTTGCCTCTCAGCTGCTTCACCTTGCGATCATCAATCCTCAAAGGCAATGTCTCAACGGTAAGATTATCTCTAACATGCACATCATCTCTAGGAATAACATGCGAAGGATCAGCTACATACTTTCTCAACTGCGACACATGAAACACATCATGCAAGTTTGATAATTGGGGTGGCAATCCAATCCGATACGCCACGGTTCCAATTCTCTCGGAAATCTGATAAGGACCAATGAACTTTGGAGTCAACTTCTTCGACTTCAATGCACGTCCTACACCCGTCATCGGAGTAACCCTCAAAAACACATGCTCACCCTCTTGAAACTCAAGGGCTTTTCTCCTTTTGTCATGATAACTCTTCTGACGATCTTGAGATGCCTTCATCTTTTCCCTTATCATCTTGACCTTTTCCGTAGTCTGCTGCACTAACTCAGGTCCTAACACAATACTTTCACCCGACTCAAACCAACTTAGAGGAGTTCTACACCTTCGACCATACAAAGCTTCGAACGGTGCCATACCAATACTCGAATGGTAACTATTGTTGTAAGTAAACTCTATCAAAGACAAGTGGCTGTCCCAAGCTCCACCCTGCTCGAGTACACACACCCTCAACAAATCTTCTAAGGATTGGATAGTCCTCTCCGACTGACCATCTCTCTGCGGATGATAAGCCGAACTCAGCCTCAATTTCGAACCCAATGCATCTTGCAAGCTCTTCCAAAACCTTGAAGTAAACCTCGGATCCCTATCCGACACAATACTAGATGGAACACCATGCAACTTCACAATATCACGAATGTAAATCTCCGCCAACTGAGCTACCGGATAAGTAATATTAATCGGGATAAAGTGTGCCGACTTAGTCAATCTATCAACAACAACCCAAATGGCATCATGCCCTCTTGGAGTATTCGGCAAACTCGTCACAAAATCCATAGAAATGCTATCCCATTTCCACTCAGGTACATCTAATGGAATCAACAACCCTGCAGGCTTCTGATGTTCAACTTTAGACTTCTGGCAAGTCAAACACGCATACACAAACTGAGCAACATCTCTCTTCAAACCGGACCACCAAAATAATTTCTTCAAGTCATGATACATTTTAGTAGCTCCAGGATGAATACTCAAACTACTCTTATGACTTTCTTCTAAGATCAACTTCTTCAAACTATCATCATCAGGAATGCAAATCCTTCCTCTAAACCTCAACACACCTTGGTTATCAACCTTGAAATCACTATCCGCATTCTGATCACTAGCAGTCATCAAGTCCACAAACTTAACATCAAGCTTCTGCGCCTCTCTGATACTATTCAAGAAGTCACTATTAATTCTCAACATGCCCAACATCACACTCTGAAGCGACCTTTCACAAACAAGACTCAAGTCCCTAAATTGTTCAAGCAACTCGAACTCTTTCACCATCATTGCCGACATATGCAACGTCTTCCTACTCAATGCATCCGCAACCACATTGGCTTTACCAGGATGGTAATTCAAACCAAAATCATAATCCTTAAGTAACTCAAGCCACCTCCTCTGCCTCATGTTCAACTCCTTCTGATCAAACAGGTACTTTAAACTCTTATGATCACTAAACACCTCGAATCTGGAACCATACAAATAATGCCTCCAAATTTTCAACACAAACACCACGGCTGCTAACTCTAGATCATGCGTAGGATAATTCTTCTCATGGACCCGCAGCTGCCTAGAAGCATACGCGACCACCTTGCCATCTTGCATCAACACGCCACCTAAACCCAACTTAGATGCATCACAATAAACAACAAAAGGTTCTTCCGGCTTCGGCAAAATCAAAATAGGCGCAGTCGTCAATCTTTGCTTCAACTCATTGAAACTACTCTCACAATGAGCATCCCACACAAATGCTTTACCTTTACAGGTCAGTTGCGTCAAAGGAAGTGCCAACTTTGAAAATCCTTCAATAAATCTGCGGTAATAACCAGCCAAACCAAGAAAACTTCTTACCTCAGTAACTGACTTTGGTGTCTCCCACTGCGACACAGCATCAACCTTCGAAGGATCTACAGCAATACCATTACCAGAAATAATGTGGCCAAGAAAACTTACTTCATTCAGCCAGAACTCGCACTTGGATAACTTGGCATACAATTTCTTCTCTTTCAGCACTTGCAATACAATCTTCAAATGCTCTGCATGCTCAGCTTCAGTCTTAGAATAGATTAAAATATCATCAATAAAAACCACAACAAATTGATCCAGATACTCATGAAAAATTCTGTTCATGTATTCCATAAACACACCAGGTGCATTCGTCACACCGAAAGGCATCACCTTTTATTCATAATGACCATATCGCGTCCTAAACGCTGTCTTTTGCATATCCTCATCCTTCACCTTTATCTGATGGTAACCTGACCTCAAGTCAATTTTACTGAACACACGGGCACCCACTAGTTGATCCATCAAGTCATCTATTCTCGGAAGTGGATACCTATTCTTAATCGTCACTTTGTTCAACTGACGATAATCAATACACAACCGCATGCTACCATCCTTCTTCTTTACCAACAACACCGGCGCTCCCCAAGGTGAAACACTCGGTCTCACAAACTTCTTATCAAGCAAGTCTTCTAATTGTTTCTTTAACTCAGCTAACTCCGAAGCTGACATACGGTAAGGAGCCATCGACACAGGCTTCGTACCCGGCACAAGGTCTATCGAAAATTCAACCTCCCTCTCTGGTGGCACATTTGGAATCTCATCAGGGAAAACTTCAGGAAATTCCTTCACAACAGGCAGCCCATCAATTACAGCTTGGTTCTCCACCGATAAGTACGCCAACAAGGAAAACATCAACACACCATCTTGTTCTAACCGCTTCATCTCTTTAGTAGATAAGAATTTTGTTCCACTCTCTTCTTCAGCAGAAGAAAACCGCACCGTCTTCGTAAAACAATTGATCAAGACATGATTGTACTCTAACCAATTCATCCCCAATATCACATCCATTCCCACCAACGGTAAACAAACAAGGTCTACTTCAAATTCTCTACCAAATACAGACAAGGGACAACTTAAACAAACAAGGGAAGTAGTCACTGAACCCTTAGCTGGAGTTTCAACAACCATTTTCCCATTCATATCAGACATAAACAGACCCAATCTTTTTGCACAATCAATAGCAATGAAACAATGCGTTGCACCAGTATCTATAATAGCAATTAAGGGAGTACTATTAAAGAAACAAGTACCTCTGATAAGTCGATCCTCATGATCAGTCTGGGTACCAGTCAATGCAAATACTCTCCCATTGGCCTGCGTCTTCTTAGGCTTAGTACACTGAGTGTTAAGGTGACCCTCTTCACCACAATTGTAACAAACGATATCTCCATGCTTGCATTCAGCAACAGTGTGACCTTTCTTACCACATCGGAAGCACTTTTTCTCATCACGGTTGCAAGCATTACTCTTGTGGCCTTTAACACCACACTTATAACAAACCACCTCAGCAGGAGCATCTCTACGTGCTGGCCTCCTCTCATCATGCATTCTTTGCTTACCTTTATCAGTTGGGGCACTATAAGGCTTTGGGCGACTCTGCTGCCCCTTTCCCTTGCGGTCATTCATCACTTTATAATGAGCTTTAGTATCTTCTTCGTAAATACGGCAGCTGCTCACCAACTCAGAGAAGTCTCTGATCTTCTGATACTCAATGGCCCGCTTGATATCAGCTCGCAGACCATTCTCAAATTTGATACACTTAGAGAACTCAGCAGTCTCCGCAGCATAGTGGGGATAAAACTTTGCAAGCTCCACGAACTTAGCAGCATACTCCGTAATGGACATGTCTCCTTGCTTCAGCTCAAGGAATTCTATTTCTTTTCTACCACGGACATCCTCCGGGAAATACCTCCTCAAGAACTCCCGCCTAAACACAGCCCATGTAATCACAGCACCTTCATTCTCTAACACCGGTTGAACACTCACCCACCAGTCATCAGCCTCTTCAGCCAACATATGAGTGCCAAACCGCACCATCTGAGCATCCGTACACTGCATCACCCGGAAAATTCTTTCAACCTCCTTCAGCCAGGTCTGTGCTCCATCAGGATTGTACCTTCCCTTGAAGGTTGGTGGATGATTCCTCAAGAAGGTTTCAAGCATCCTTACACCTTCACCAGCCCCACTAGCACCTTGCTGTTGTCCAACAACTTGAGCCATTGCTTGCAAAGCAGCAGCAAGAGCAGCATCATTTCTTCCGGCCATCTCGATAATTCTACATAACAACAAGAATTAGAACAACAAGGACAGTTTAAAACCTGTCACACTACACTATTGGCTCGACACGACTCTCCTAATGGCCGGACGGACCAACCTGCTCTGATACCAATTGTAACACCCCGTTTCCCAAAAGTATATAATAATATATAAACATCAGAGTTAATCAACATTCAACGGAGCATTACATGCACATTTCAAAATTATTTATTTAAATAGAAACATAAAACTATTTAAATAATCCTCCAAAATAACGTCTTTATAAATAATCTGCAGCGGAATAATTGTCATAAAAATCATCTCAAAAATTCTTATACATCAACGTATCTGGCACAAAGGCCTCACCAAATAAATTATTCTCCAACATTATTCAAAATAATTATTCAACAATTCTCCAAGTAAAAATGATACATAAAGGAATGAAATTGTAAAACATAAATCCCATCCCGTTACGTATCAGAGCCTACGACACGAGAGCCATTCCTATCTATCCATCGCTACCTGCACTTGCCCACGAGGCGGCAATTCCAGCTGAAGGGGTGAGTTCACAAAACAAAAGCAATATATATATATATATATATATAATTCATAAAGTTGTATTGAAAAACATCAACAACCAGAACATTCATCATCACCATAATCATCAGCAATCTTTATTAACATTTCAACAATATAATTTAGATTCACCTTAAATAACAACACCGACAACAACACCACTTGTGGTGACACCTCACCAACAACAACTCACACCTTAAACTTCTAATGCAAGACTCCATGAACGACTAATGCATTATGCAAATGGGGTACCAACTACGCGCGTTGAATGCTAAGCATTCCGGGGCATAAGCCCCCACCAAATTGGATGGTTAAAGCATCCCAGGGCATAAGCCCTCACCAAAGTGAATGACTAGCATTCCAGGGCATGAGCCCTCACCAGTTGAATGTATAAACATTCCGGGGCATGAGCCCCCACCGATGCAAATGAGTATGAGACTCAAGGGTGTATATCTACATACAACTATACGATAAAATAGTGGTGCATTTTCACCATGCAACCAACAACAACACCAACTAGGACACCTCCCCAACTAGACTCAACCACTCCACAATCACCATGAACAATTACAAACTTAGCAAAGTATAATTCATTTCATTTCATATAAGATTCATCCATATATGCATCATAAACATCTCCATTCTATATTATTATTACTCCAAAAATTCTCTAAAAATCCAATAATCAACCTAGGAAGCTTAGGTTTGGGTTTGGAACACTTTGAAAAATTACATAAAATGGTCGTACAGGGCCAATCTCGCTTAAGCGAAGCTAATCTCACTTCAAGCGAGTCAAATGACGAAAGGCTGGGGAAATCTCGCTTGGACTTCGCTTGCATCTCGCTTACGCGAGATTTCATCTGGACAGCATTCTGGGAATCTCGCTTACGCGAAAAATATCTCGCTTCAAGCGAAGCTTCATCTGGGCAGTTTTCAAACTACGATTTTCTAAGCCTAAAATCATCCAAAAACCCAATTTTGATCCCCCAATCACCCAAAATGATTTTAGAATAAGGTTTATGGGTTCACTACTCATCAAAACAACAAACATTTTATAGAAACATCATCAATCACAACATAATTCATCAACAGTGGCATTTTTCATAAATATTAAACCTAAACCAACAAATCACCATTTTCAATCCAAAATCATGAAAACATACATGTATATATTAACCAATGAATTGCTAGCCCACCCTTACCTTAATTCAGCAAAATCTACAGCAATTCCTAGCAATTCCCCTTGGCTCTTGGCTCTTCTCACTTTCTCCCAAAAAGTCTGTTTTTCTTTCTTACTGATACGTATTCTGTTTCTCCTATTTCCTTTACTGACTATTCCTTTCCTACTCTTTCCACCCAAAGCATAACCTCCTTTTACTCTTTACTCTCCCACTAAATTATATTAAACTCTCCTTAATTCTAATTATTTCTATTAAATCCCTTAATTCAACTATAAAAATATTATTTCTCCTATTTTCATAAAACACTACAAATAATTATAATAAATAATAACACACCAAATATCTCATATATCATTTATAAATTCAAGTAAAACACACCAAGCAC
Organism: Medicago lupulina; assembly: GCA_958299785.1. Taxonomy (NCBI): domain Eukaryota; kingdom Viridiplantae; phylum Streptophyta; class Magnoliopsida; order Fabales; family Fabaceae; genus Medicago; species Medicago lupulina. Next base: position 67,515,684 of record OY283139.1, read on the forward strand.
ACCAAAATCAATTAAAAATCACCACAAATCATAAAACAGAATTTAGAGTGTTACAGAGTCTAGGTGCTCTGATACGTAACGGGATGGGGAAACTTTGCTTATATTTTCTCTGTTCCTTGCGTATTATGCTTTTGATATGATTATGTTATTTTGAAGATTTTATTAAGACATTGTTGAGGCCTGTGTGCCAAAGACTTTTCTTTATGAGACGATTTTATGATTTTCCGCTGCAATAATTGAGTAATATTTTACGAATATTTTATGAAGATTTAATGATTATTTATTCATTAACATGAGATGTTCTAGAAATGTGACGCCCTGTTTATGTGCTTACTCTGATGCATGATTGTCTTTTTAAAGAAATTTTTATGTTGGGAAAACGGGGTGTTACATTATGCATCGATGTCTCTTGATGAGGTACATGGTATGTAAGCCTGACATGTTCATAATTCGGTAAAATGGAAGAATGAGAATGTACCTTAAACACCCTTAATCCGAAAAAGATTTGGATAAAATTTGTTCCAAATTTGGTAAATTGGAAGTATGAGTGTTGTGTATATTATCACAATATGCCTCGATAATCCTTGACTCAAAAATGAGATTTTAGCTTATACTATTATAAGTTGGATAATTAGAAAGCTTGAACTTGTGCCTTATTGTGCCTTGATGCGATATAAGATATTTAAGCCTAGTTGGTTTGATATTCGGTAAATTGGAAGTACAAGAATGTGCCGGAATGACCCTTGATCCGAAAATGGTTTGAATAAGTTTGTTCTAAATTTGGTAAATTGGAAGTATGAGTTGTGTCTTTTATCACAATATGACTCGATGACCCTTGACGCGAAAATGAGATTTTAGCTTATATTATTATAAGTTTGATAATTGGAAAGGTTGAACTTGCTTCATTGTGCCTTGATGCGATATAAGTATTTAAGCCTAGTTTGTTTGATATTCGGTAAATTGGAAGTATAAGAATGTGCCGGAATGACCCTTGATCCGAAAATGGTTTGGATAAGTTTTTTCCAAATTCGGTAAATTCGAAGTATGAGTTGTGTCTTTTATCACAATATGACTCGATGACCATTGATGCGAAAATGAGATTTTAGCTTATATTAATATAAGTTTTATAAATAAAAGGTTGAACTTGTTCCTTCATGTCCCTTGATGTGATACATTATTTGGAAGCCAAGTTGGTCTCTAATTCAGCAAAAGTAAAACCATGACAATGTGTTTTCATGACACTTGACGCGGAGATGATTTTTTAGCCTAGATGGTTAGAACTTTGATAAATGGAAATTTTGAACTTATGGTCGATGTCCCTTGATGAGGTACATGGTATTTAAGCCTGAAAGGTTCATAATTCGGTAAAATAGAAGTATAAGAATGTGCCTTCATGACCCTTGATCCGAAAATAATTTGGATAAAATTTGTTCCAAATTTGGTAAATTGGTAGTATGAGTTGTGTGTTTTATCACAATATGCCTCGATGACCCTTGACTTCAAAATGAGATTTTAGCTTATATTATTATAAGTTTGATAATTGGAAAGGTTGAACTTGTATTTCATTGTGCCTTGATGCGATATAAGATATTTAAACCTAGTTGGTTTGATATTTGGTAAATTGGAAGTATAAGAATGTGCCTGACTTACCCTTGATCCGAAACTGGTTTCGATAAGTTTGTTCCAAATTCGGTAAATTGGAAGTATGAGTTGTGTCTTTTATCACAATATGACTCGATGACCCTTGATGCGAAAATGAGATTTTAGCTTATATTAATATATGTTTGATAAATAAAAGGTTGAACTTGTTCCTTCATGTCCCTTGATGTGATACATTTTTTGTAAGCCTAGTTGGTCTCAAATTCAGCAAAAATAAAAGCATGAGAATGTGTTTCAAAAACACTTGACGCGGAAATGATTTTTTAGCCTAGATGGTTACAACTTTGATAAATGGAAATTTTGAACTTATGCATCGATGTCCCTTGATGAGGTACATGGTATGTAAGCCTGACATGTTCATAATTCGGTAAAATGGAAGAATGAGAATGTACCTTAAAGACCCTTAATCCGAAAATGATTTGGATAAAATTTGTTCCAAATTTGGTAAATTGGAAGTATGAGTGTTGTGTATTTTATCATAATATGCCTCGTTAATCCTTGACTCAAAAATGAGATTTTAGCTTATACTATTATAAGTTGGACAATTAGAAAAGTTGAACTTGTGTCTTATTGTGCTTTGATGCGATATAAGATATTTAATCCTAGTTGGTTTGATATTCGGTAAAATGAAAGAATGAGAATGTACCTTAATGACCCTTAATCCGAAAATGATTTGGATAAAATTTGTTCCAAATTTGGTAAATTGGAAGTATGAGTGTTGTGTATTTTATCACAATATGCGTTGATTATCCTTGACTGAAAAATGAGATTTTAGCTTATACTATTATAAGTTGGATAATTAGAAAGGTTGAACTTGTGCCTTATTGTGCCTTGATGTGATATAAGATATTTAAGCCTAGTTGGTTTGATATTCGGTAAATTGGAAGTATAAGAATGTGCCGGAATGACCCTTGATCCGAAAATGGTTTGAATAAGTTTCTTCCAAATTTGGTAAATTGGAAGTATGAGTTGTGTCTTTTATCACAATATGACTCGATGACCCTTGACGCGAAAATGAGATTTTAGCTTATATTATTATAAGTTTGATAATTGGAAAGGTTGAACTTGCTTCATTGTGCCTTGATGCGATATAAGTATTTAAGCCTAGTTTGTTTGATATTCGGTAAATTGGAAGTATAAGAATGTGCCGGAATGACCCTTGATCCGAAAATGGTTTGGAAAAGTTTGTTCCAAATTCGGTAAATTGGAAGTCTGAGTTGTGTCTTTTATCACAATATGCCTCGATTATCCTTGACTCGAAAATGAGATTTTAGCTTTTATTATTATAAGTTTGATTATTGGAAAGGTTGAACTTGTATTTCATTGTGCCTTGATGCGATATAAGATATTTAAGCCTAGTTGGTTTGATATTCGGTAAATTGGAAGTATAAGAATGTGCCGGAATGACCCTTTATCCGAAAATGGTTTGAATAAGTTTGTTCCAAATTAGGTAAATTGGAAGTATGAGTTGTGTCTTTTATCACAATATGACTTGATGACCCTGGACGCGAAAATGAGATTTTAGCTTATATTATTATAAGTTTGATAATTGGAAAGGTTGAACTTGCTTCATTGTGCCTTGATGCGATATAAGATATTTAAGCCTAGTTGGTTTGATATTCGGTAAATTGGAAGTATAAGAATGTGCCGGAATGACCCTTGATCCGAAAATGGTTTGGATAAGTTTTTTCCAAATTCGGTAAATTCGAAGTATGAGTTGTGTCTTTTATCACAATATGACTCGTTGACCATTGATGCGAAAATGAGATTTTAGCTTATATTAATATAAGTTTTATAAATAAAAGGTTGAACTTGTTCCTTCATGTCCCTTGATGTGATACATTATTTGGAAGCCAAGTTGGTCTCTAATTCAGCAAAAGTAAAACCATGACAATGTGTTTTCATGACACTTGACGCGGAGATGATTTTTTAGCCTAGATGGTTAGAACTTTGATAAATGGAAATTTTGAACTTATGGTCGATGTCCCTTGATGAGGTACATGGTATTTAAGCCTGAAAGGTTCATAATTCGGTAAAATAGAAGTATAAGAATGTGCCTTCATGACCCTTGATCCGAAAATAATTTGGATAAAATTTGTTCCAAATTTGGTAAATTGGTAGTATGAGTTGTGTGTTTTATCACAATATGCCTCGATGACCCTTGACTTCAAAATGAGATTTTAGCTTATATTATTATAAGTTTGATAATTGGAAAGGTTGAACTTGTATTTCATTGTGCCTTGATGCGATATAAGATATTTAAACCTAGTTGGTTTGATATTTGGTAACTTGGAAGTATAAGAATGTGCCTGACTTACCCTTGATCCGAAACTGGTTTCGATAAGTTTGTTCCAAATTCGGTAAATTGGAAGTATGAGTTGTGTCTTTTATCACAATATGACTCGATGACCCTTGATGCGAAAATGAGATTTTAGCTTATATTAATATATGTTTGATAAATAAAAGGTTGAACTTGTTCCTTCATGTCCCTTGATGTGATACATTTTTTGTAAGCCTAGTTGGTCTCAAATTCAGCAAAAATAAAAGCATGAGAATGTGTTTCAAAAACACTTGACGCGGAAATGATTTTTTAGCCTAGATGGTTACAACTTTGATAAATGGAAATTTTGAACTTATGCATCGATGTCCCTTGATGAGGTACATGGTATGTAAGCCTGACATGTTCATAATTCGGTAAAATGGAAGAATGAGAATGTACCTTAAAGACCCTTAATCCGAAAATGATTTGGATAAAATTTGTTCCAAATTTGGTAAATTGGAAGTATGAGTGTTGTGTATTTTATCATAATATGCCTCGTTAATCCTTGACTCAAAAATGAGATTTTAGCTTATACTATTATAAGTTGGACAATTAGAAAGGTTGAACTTGTGCCTTATTGTGCTTTGATGCGATATAAGATATTTAAGCCTAGTTGGTTTGATATTCGGTAAAATGAAAGAATGAGAATGTACCTTAATGACCCTTAATCCGAAAATGATTTGGATAAAATTTGTTCCAAATTTGGTAAATTGGAAGTATGAGTGTTGTGTATTTTATCACAATATGCGTTGATTATCCTTGACTGAAAAATGAGATTTTAGCTTATACTATTATAAGTTGGATAATTAGAAAGGTTGAACTTGTGCCTTATTGTGCCTTGATGTGATATAAGATATTTAAGCCTAGTTGGTTTGATATTCGGTAAATTGGAAGTATAAGAATGTGCCGGAATGACCCTTGATCCGAAAATGGTTTGAATAAGTTTCTTCCAAATTTGGTAAATTGGAAGTATGAGTTGTGTCTTTTATCACAATATGACTCGATGACCCTGGACGCGAAAATGAGATTTTAGCTTATATTATTATAAGTTTGATAATTGGAAATGTTGAACTTGCTTCATTGTGCCTTGATGCGATATAAGATATTTAAGCATACTTGGTTTGATATTCGGTAAATTGGAAGTATAAGAATGTGCCAGAATGACGCTTGATCTGGAAATTGTTTGGATAAGTTTGTTCCAAATTCGGTAAATTGGAAGTATGAGTTGTGTCTTTTATCACAATATGACTCGATGACCATTGACGCGAAAATGAGATTTTAGCTTATATTAATATAAGTTTGATAAATAAAAGGTTGAACTTGTTCCTTCATGTCCCTTGATGTGATACATTATTTGGAAGCCTAGTTGGTCTCAAATTCAGCAAAAATAAAAGCATGAGAATGTGTTTTGATGACACTTGACGCGGAAATGATTTTTTAGCCTAGATGGTTAGAACTTTGATAAATGGAAATTTTGAACATATGGGTCGATGTCCCTTGATGAGGTACATGGTATTTAAGCCAGACAGGTTCATAATTCGGTAAAATAGAAGTATAAGAATGTGCCTTCATGACCCTTGATCCGAAAATAATTTGGATAAAATTTGTTCCAAATTTGGTAAATTGGTAGTATGAGTTGTGTGTTTTATCACAATATGCCTCGATGACCTTTGACTTCAAAATGAGATTTTAGCTTATATTATTATAAGTTTGATAATTGGAAAGGTTGAACTTGTATTTCATTGTGCCTTGATGCGATATAAGATATTTAAACCTAGTTGGTTTGATATTTGGTAAATTGGAAGTATAAGAATGTGCCTGACTTACCCTTGATCCAGAACTGGTTTCGATAAGTTTGTTCCAAATTCGGTAAATTGGAAGTATGAGTTGTGTCTTTTATCACAATATGACTCGATGACCCTTGATGCGAAAATGAGATTTTAGCTTATATTAATATATGTTTGATAAATAAAAGGTTGAACTTGTTCCTTCATGTCCCTTGATGTGATACATTTTTTGTAAGCCTAGTTGGTCTCAAATTCAGCAAAAATAAAAGCATGAGAATGTGTTTCAAAAACACTTGACGCGGAAATGATTTTTTAGCCTAGATGGTTACAACTTTGATAAATGGAAATTTTGAACTTATGCATCGATGTCCCTTGATGAGGTACATGGTATGTAAGCCTGACATGTTCATAATTCGGTAAAATGGAAGAATGAGAATGTACCTTAAAGACCCTTAATCCGAAAATGATTTGGATAAAATTTGTTCCAAATTTGGTAAATTGGAAGTATGAGTGTTGTGTATTTTATCATAATATGCCTCGTTAATCCTTGACTCAAAAATGAGATTTTAGCTTATACTATTATAAGTTGGACAATTAGAAAGGTTGAACTTGTGCCTTATTGTGCTTTGATGCGATATAAGATATTTAAGCCTAGTTGGTTTGATATTCGGTAAAATGAAAGAATGAGAATGTACCTTAATGACCCTTAATCCGAAAATGATTTGGATAAAATTTGTTCCAAATTTGGTAAATTGGAAGTATGAGTGTTGTGTATTTTATCACAATATGCGTTGATTATCCTTGACTGAAAAATGAGATTTTAGCTTATACTATTATAAGTTGGATAATTAGAAAGGTTGAACTTGTGCCTTATTGTGCCTTGATGCGATATAAGATATTTAAGCCTAGTTGGTTTGATATTCGGTAAATTGGAAGTATAAGAATGTGCCGGAATGACCCTTGATCCGAAAATGGTTTGAATAAGTTTCTTCCAAATTTGGTAAATTGGAAGTATGAGTTGTGTCTTCTATCACAATATGACTCGATGACCCTGGACGCGAAAATGAAATTTTAGCTTATATTATTATAAGTTTGATAATTGGAAATGTTGAACTTGCTTCATTGTGCCTTGATGCGATATAAGATATTTAAGCATACTTGGTTTGATATTCGGTAAATTGGAAGTATAAGAATGTGCCAGAATGACGCTTGATCTGGAAATTGTTTGGATAAGTTTGTTCCAAATTCGGTAAATTGGAAGTATGAGTTGTGTCTTTTATCACAATATGACTCGATGACCATTGACGCGAAAATGAGATTTTAGCTTATATTAATATAAGTTTGATAAATAAAAGGTTGAACTTGTTCCTTCATGTCCCTTGATGTGATACATTATTTTGAAGCCTAGTTGGCCTCAAATTCAGCAAAAATAAAAGCATGAGAATGTGTTTTGATGACACTTGACGCGGAAATGATTTTTTAGCCTAGATGGTTAGAACTTTGATAAATGGAAATTTTGAACATATGGGTCGATGTCCCTTGATGAGGTACATGGTATTTAAGCCAGACAGGTTCATAATTCGGTAAAATAGAAGTATAAGAATGTGCCTTCATGACCCTTGATCCGAAAATAATTTGGATAAAATTTGTTCCAAATTTGGTAAATTGGTAGTATGAGTTGTGTGTTTTATCACAATATGCCTCGATGACCCTTGACTCGAAAATGAGATTTTAGCTTATATTATTATAAGTTTGATAATTGGAAAGGTTGGACTTGTATTTCATTATGCCTTGATGCGATATAAGATATTTAAACTTAGTTGGTTTGATATTTGGTAAATTGGAAGTATAAGAATGTGCCTGACAGACCCTTGATCCGAAACTGGTTTCGATAAGTTTGTTCCAAATTGGGTAAATTGGAAGTATGAGTTGTGTCTTTTATCACAATATGACTCGATGACCCTTCATGCGAAAATGAGATTTTAGCTTATATTAATATATGTTTGATAAATAAAAGGTTGAACTTGTTCCTTCATGTCCCTTGATGTGATACATTATTTGGAAGCCTAGTTGGTCCAAATTCAGCAAAAATAAAAGCATGGGAATGTGTTTTGATGACACTTGACGCGGAAATGATTTTTTAGCCTAGATGGTTAGAACTTTGATAAATGGAAATTTTGAACATATGGGTCGATGTCCCTTGATGAGGTACATGGTATTTAAGCCAGACAGGTTCATAATTCGGTAAAATAGAAGTATAAGAATGTGCCTTCATGACCCTTGATCCGAAAATAATTTGGATAAAATTTGTTCCAAATTTGGTAAATTGGTAGTATGAGTTGTGTGTTTTATCACAATATGCCTCGATGACCATTGACTCGAAAATGAGATTTTAGCTTATATTATTATAAGTTTGATAATTGGAAAGGTTGGACTTGTATTTCATTATGCCTTGATGCGATATAAGATATTTAAACTTAGTTGGTTTGATATTTGGTAAATTGGAAGTATAAGAATGTGCCTGACAGACCCTTGATCCGAAACTGGTTTCGATAAGTTTGTTCCAAATTGCTTAAATTGGAAGTATGAGTTGTGTCTTTTATCACAATATGACTCGATGACCCTTCATGCGAAAATGAGATTTTAGCTTATATTAATATATGTTTGATAAATAAAAGGTTGAACTTGTTCCTTCATGTCCCTTGATGTGATACATTATTTGGAAGCCTAGTTGGTCTCAAATTCAGCAAAAATAAAAGCATGGGAATGTGTTTTGATGACACTTGACGCGGAAATGATTTTTTAGCCTAGATGGTTACAACTTTGATAAATGGAAATTTTGAACTTATGCATCGATGTCCCTTGATGAGGTACATGGTATGTAAGCCTGACATGTTCATAATTCGGTAAAATGAAAGAATGAGAATGTACCTTAATGACCCTTAATCCGAAAATGATTTGGATAAAATTTGTTCCATATTTGGTAAATTGGAAGTATGAGTGTTGTGTATTTTATCACAATATGCGTTGATTATCCTTGACTGAAAAATGAGATTTTAGCTTATACTATTATAAGTTGGATAATTAGAAAGGTTGAACTTGTGCCTTATTGTGCCTTGATGCGATATAAGATATTTAAGCCTAGTTGGTTTGATATTCGGTAAATTGGAAGTATAAGAATGTGCCGGAATGACCCTTGATCCAAAAATGGTTTGAATAAGTTTCTTCCACATTTGGTAAATTGGAAGTATGAGTTGTGTCTTTTATCACAATATGACTCGACGACCCTTGACGCGAAAATGAGATTTTACCTTATACTATTATAAGTTGGATAATTAGAAAGGTTGAACTTGTGCCTTATTGTGCCTTGATGCGATATAAGATATTTAAGCCTAGTTGGTTTGATATTCGGTAAATTGGAAGTATAAGAATGTGCCGGAATGACCCTTGATCCGAAAATGGTTTGGATAAGTTTGTTCCAAATTCGGTAAATTGGAAGTATGAGTTGTGTCTTTTATCACAATATGCCTCGATTATTCTTGACTCGAAAATGAGATTTTAGATTATATTAATATAAGTTTGATAAATAAAAGGTTGAACTTGTAACACCCTATTTCTACTAAGCGATAAACGCGAGAATACATCAGGCATATTCAAGAAATAGATGCTACGTCACCAAACAAAATCCAGCATACATGTATAAATTATCAAATTACATAAGCATAGCAGCGGAATATATGTAAACCATAAAGCAACATCTCCAAAATCTCATGATAATAAATACATGATCTCAAACTCAAAATAACAATGTCTCATCTCCACAAAACAACATAGTCATAAAAGAAATAACATGCAAGGACACCCTAGATCAGAGCCCTAATCTAGACACTTGCACAAGAACGAGGAACTCCCGCTCCTCGGCAACATCAAAGCAACTAAGCATCCTGCACTCCATCTACCCGTCCATACGGAAAGGCAGGTGGTAAACCACTGAGGGTTAGCATTACATCATCATAATCCATAAACAGATAAGCAAGAACATTGAAATAATGGTCACATATCCAAGAATGATAAACAACATTGCCAAACATATACTCATAGTATTTCCGCATTTATCTCATTCAATAACATTCATAGGCATCATTTCAAGTTCACATAATTCAAGTGTATTACACTCATATCACAATTCAACCAAGTCAAATATCAATCTCCAAACACAAACACCATGCACAATTCAAATGCAATACGACTCACAAACAATTCATGCAATGTCTCTAGACTCATCTAGATGCATGTGGTACCAAGTCTCCTCAAGGTCGTCACCTCCGATGCAACAAACACATCGAGTGTAAGGTTCACTCCTGCCTTACACTTTGGACATCTGTCCGTCTCCTCAACAATGAATGCATGAACATATGACTTGACTCAATACATATGCTCATACACAATTCTCCAAACCATGCATATACAACTATGCAATCATCACCAAACCATGCATATACAATCAACATTATCACCTTCTTCACATAGTTCACCATGAACAAGCAACACTTCATATATTTCAAGTAAAGAAGATAACATGCGAGGTTATGATATTTCACATTATCATTATCCAACTTCATTCACAATCATACAATTAATCATAGGAATCCATATCCACAAAGGTTCACCATCAATTAAACTTCAAGGTATAAATACACAAGTTCGTCTCATTTTTCACAACTTTGAAAATAATTGAAGTTAGGAACCAAAACCAAATAACAAGCTCAATTGCCTATGCTATGTATCCTCACAAGTCACATATGTGTACAGTAGAGGTCTCATAAGCATTTCATCGGCCACATGTGAAGAATACACAAAATTCATGAAGTTCGTCTCACTTTTGCCACTTTTCCAAAGTTATAAGTTTTCAAAGCAAATCAAGTAATTAATCCATGGAATCAATTGAAATCAACATTAAAAATCATATAAACATTATTCAAGTATAATCCCACTAGGTTTCCTTGAAAAGGATCGAGTTCCGGAAAGTCCGCGTTCTTGACCATTTTCAAGTTTCAAGTTCAATCTTTCCAAAATCATTCCAATTCGATTCCAATGTTGTTCCAGTAGGATTATAGATGCAAACAGTGTTTATAGAGGTTAAAAGAAGTGTTAAGAAATGCTCGGAAAGCCCCAAAGGTTCACGGAACAAAGTTCAAGAGGTGCTGAAACAGCTCAATTTCGCTTGAAGCGAAATCATCTCGCTTGAAGCGAAATTGCTCCAGAGAGCACAGATGAATCTCGCTTGGAGCTCGCTTCAAGCGAAGCTTCATCTGGGCAGACCATAATCTCTCGGTTTTGACCCCTTTTTCACCCCAAAACTTAATTTTCAAATCCCCAATTCACCAAAACAAGTTCCAGAAAGTGTTTATGGGTCAATATAGTTATAATGCATCAAAACAAACATGAATCATGCATTAGAAAACAACAATTCAACATCTTTCACCAAAATTATGAAATTTTCCCAAAACACCAACACAACCACAAATTTCATCTCAAATCCAAAAACAATGATTCCAGTTACACTAATTCGATTCCAATAGTTTAACAATCATCAATAACAACTAATGAACATCATTTCATGCTCAATCCAACATCACAACTTCATTTTTTTATCAAATATGCTCAAGAACACAAAACACCAACACTTATGCATTTCAACATGTTAATTCACATATAACCACACATTTATCATGCATTTCATGTTCTCAAACATAACAACAACAACTATGCACGAATTTTACATTAATTATGCTCAATCCAACAATTCCACAAAAATGGGAAAAATGAAAAGTTATGAAATTATGAGTGAAGCCTAACCCCCTTACCTCTAGCACCAAGAATCACTAACCAAAGCTTCACTTTAGCTCCCAAAGGATGAATTCCCCCCTCTAGCTAGCTTCCAACCCTCAACTCTTGCTCTCTTCTCTCAAGCCTCCAAGTCCTCTAACTTTGTGTTGTGAGAAATGAACAAAGTTTCTAACCTAGTTACTAACACTAAGTTTATAACTCTTTCTCCCTTAATGGGCCTAACACACAAATGAATAAATGAATGGGCTCACACTAGTCTACTAAATACACACCAACGATAACTAATTAATTAACGCGCTCCGACAACTTAATCAATAAAACGGTCCTATCTTAGAAAAACGATAAAACGCTATCCTCCCAAATTTACTAATTACCCCTTAAATGCACAACCATATGAAAATGCACACAATTAAAATAACACACGAAATAAAATAATTAAAATAAAGCAAACGCGAAAAACGGGCTGTTACAGAACTTGTGCCTTATTGTGCCTTGATGCGATATAAGATATTTAAGCCTAGTTGGTTTGATATTCGATAAATTGGAAGTATAAGAATGTGCCAGAATGACCCTTGATCCGAAAATGGTTTGAATAAGTTTGTTCCAAATTAGGTAAATTGGAAGTATGAGTTGTGTCTTTTATCACAATATGACTCGATGACCCTTGACGCGAAAATGAGATTTTAGCTTATATTATTATAAGTTTGATAATTGGAAAGGTTGAACTTGCTTCATTGTGCCTTGATGCGATATAAGATATTTAAGCCTAGTTGGTTTGATATTCGGTAAATTGGAAGTATAAGAATGTGCCGGAATGACCCTTGATCCGAAAATGGTTTGGATAAGTTTGTTCCAAATTCAGTAAATTGGATGTATGAGTTGTGTCTTTTATCACAATATGACTCGATAACCATTGACGCGAAAATGAGATTTTAACTTATATTAATATAAGTTTGATGAATAAAAGGTTGAACTTGTTCCTTCATGTCTCTTGATGTGATACATTATTTGGAAGCCTAGTTGGTCTCAAATTCAGCAAAAATAAATGCATGAGAATGTGTTTTGATGACACTTGACGCGGAAATGATTTTTTAGCCTATATGGTTAGAACTTTGATAAATGGAAATTTTGAACATATGTGTCGATGTCCCTTGATGAGGTACATGGTATTTAAGCCTTACAGGCTCATAATTCGGTAAAATAGAAGTATAAGAATGTGCCTTCATGACCCTTGATCCGAAAATAATTTGGATAAAATTTGTTCCAAATTTGGTAGTATGAGTTGTGTGTTTTATCACAATATGCCTCGATGACCCTTGACTCGAAAATGAGATTTTAGCTTATATTATTATAAGTTTGATAATTGGAAATGTTGAACTTGTATTTCATTGTGCCTTGATGCGATATAAGATATTTAAACTTAGTTGGTTTGATATTTTGTAAATTGGAAGTATAAGAATGTGCCTGACTTACCCTTGATCCGAAATTGGTTTCGATAAGTTTGTTCCGAATTCGGTAAATTGGAAGTATCAGTTGTGTCTTTTATCACAATATGACTCGATGACCCTTGATGCGAAAATGAGATTTTAGCTTATTTTAATATATGTTTGATAAATAAAAGGTTGAACTTGTTCCTTCATGTCCCTTGATGTGATACATTTTTTGTAAGCCTAGTTGGTCTCAAATTCAGCGAAAATAAAAGCATGAGAATGTGTTTCAAAAACACTTGACGCGGAAATGATTTTTTAGCCTTAGATGGTTACAACTTTGATAAATGGAAATTTTGAACTTATGCATCGATGTCCCTTGATGAGGTACATGGTATGTAAGCCTGACATGTTCATAATTCGGTAAAATGGAAGAATGAGAATGATCAATTATATAGTAAAAAATTGATTGATCTTGTATATAATCAAATTGTATCAAATCAAACCAAATAGATTTTTTTGAAGAAATCAAAATGAGATTAATAACCAAAAGGTGTTTCCACTTGCACAAGGTACGCAAAAGAAGGAAACACCTCAAATATTTACAAAGTTACAGCAACTAGTGAAAAAAAAAGCATCAACCGAAGAAGAAAAAACAATTACAAGAGACCACCCATGCAAAGCAACAGATGTTTCCACCAATCTGTGTAACTATAAACGAAAGTCACCTGTTTAGATTTCAACCATAGGAATTAATGAAGCGTAATTTAATCAATGAGGACTAAAAGAGTAGACACCGTATTTTAGAAGAGATGGTTGTTCCTTTCTTTCCAAATCACCTAAATATTTGCAAACCAAATTATCTTGAAGTATAAATGTTAAGCTATTGGCATGCCAACCATTTTGGTAAACTGGATAAAGTGTTGTCGAAGCTCACCAGAAGGCACTGATGAAATGCCAAGCTAATTCCACACAAATGACCAAAGTAAACCAAAAACATTGCAATGTAAAAAGAGGTGTGTAGCGGATTCAATGTGATCGTACCCGCCTACACACGCCGGATCTGTTGAAAGAAGAACTCCCTGACGCACTAGGTTGTCTTTAGTAGGAAGTCTGTTGCAAAGGAGGCGCCAAACCAAATAGATATTTATAAAGATTTCAAAACTAACCTTAAAAACTTGCATTGCATATAATAAAATATTAAAAACAATGTGCACCATAAACAATGAGATTGTTAATTTTAAAGTTATAAAAATAATAATGAGATTATTTACGGTACATGTCTTAAAAATTAGGGTTAAATATGTTTTTGGTCCCTATAAATATACCAACTTTTTATTTTAGTTTCTCTTAAAAAAAATTTCGACTTTTAGTCCCCAAAAGTTTTCTATCTTCACATTTGGTCCCACCTTTTAAGCAATCTCATATGAAAAATTCATATTTTTGAATAAAAATTTGCAGAAAAGTTAAGGAAAAATATGTTTTTGGTCCTTATAAATATAGTAACTTTTCGTTTCAGTCCCTCTAAATTTTTCCTTCAACTTTTAGTCCCTATAAAATTTTCAATCACGACTTTTGGTCCCTATTTTTAAGTTAATTTTTGTATTTTTTTAATGAAATTGTACATAAATGTGTAAAATATTGTAAAAAAATTTTTTTTAAAAAAATAGAATGTTTTAACAAAACATAAATTAAATATGAATTTTTAACCGTCAAAAATATAAAAATTCATATTTAATCCGTGTTTTGTTAAAAATTTCTATTTTTTTTTGGGAGACAATCTTATAATATTATAAATTTTTCTGCACATTTTTATTCAAGAATATGAATTTTACATGAGTTTTTATATAAAAAATAAGAAGGGTTAAAAAAATTAGAATTTTTTTGACAAGTCATGAATTAAATAAGAAAGTGTATTTTTTTGCAGTTAAAAAGTCTTTTTTTTTTGTGGTGGTTGTTGTTGAAGGTAGTAGGAGTAGCTTGTGTTTCCATAGCCATGTGAATTTGATGAATCTGTGTATGGGTTAGGCGACAGAGGTGAAAGGTTGGTGAGTGTGGAATAAGATGGAGGGACGGTTGGAGGATAAGTTGGAGGAATGGATTGGAAATACAGGTGATTGAAGTTGTATTAAATCATGGGAGATGTTTAAATTAAGAATGAAAGCACCAAACTCCCCTAACCAGAGCTCTGCTAGGGTTACGTGGCGGCAACCCCCAGGCCATCCTGGATTCCCCCCAGCTTATACTGGCATCCTCCCCATCTAGTTTTGGATCGCCCTAGAGTCTCTTCTAGCTGTCTTACTTCTACCTTATTTAACATTTATCCATTCCCACCCATACAAATTATCCACACTACCCACAAACATCAGTGAAAAGTTCCGATTAGTTATGGCTCAACATGAAGACAAACAACCCAACCTGGAAGAGGAGGATACCATCACAGTGGAGGCAGATGAGATCTATGAAGACGAAGAAGTGTTCTCTCGCATGCTAGTTGGGAAGATCTGGACGGAAAGCCCCTATAACATCCAAGCCTTCAAACAAACAATCACTCAGGCTTGGAGATCTAGAAATCCAGTTGATATACAAGATCTGAAAAAAGAATCCTTCCCTCTTCAAATTTGCTTCCAAGAAGGAGGCAGATCTTGTGTTCAGAAATGGCCCCTGGAACTCTGACAGGAATTTAGTCATCTTGGACCGCGTATCAGGCAACGAACAACCGTCGGAGATGGCTATGGACACAGCTCCCTTTTGGGTTAGGGTTTATGACTTACCCTTGAAACTCAGATCCGAAGGTTTTGCAAAGAAGCTGGGGAACATTGTGGGCAAATTTCTAGAGCTGGATCTGAAGGAATGTAACAGGATGGGGAAATTTCTCAAGATCCGAGTTTCTCTTGATTTAAAGAAACCGCTCAAAAAGGGGTCAAAGATCAACTTCCAAGGAAAGGATATTTGGGTGGACTATAAGTATGAGAGACTCCCCAACTTCTGTTTTGCTTGTGGAAGGATTGGGCACCAAATGCGTGACTGTGAGGAGATCGAAGATCAGGACGCAAATGCTTATAGTGAACTTGAAGAGAAGGACCAAGCTTTTGAGCCATGGCTTCACGCGTCACCACTCCCAAAGGTTATGTATGAAGCAAAGTGTGAAACAAGCTCTGGAAACTGTAGCAAGAACTTGTTCTCTCCTTCCAACAATAGCAGAGGCCAGAACTCAGGCAATAGGAAAGAAGGTGGTAAAGAGGTCGAACAACAACAACCACAAGCTGCTGAGGTCAGTATGAAAGATGGGAAAGAAGAAGTAGAATCCATGGGAGGAAATGGAAACCTTGGGATTGAAGGTGTTGCTGAGTCATTGGGAGCGGTTTCCATCTCAACTCTCTCAAAAGGGTTGAGAAAAGAAACAACAAGCAAAGCAAATAAAGGAAGTCACTTGGTCAGACAATAGCGGGGCAAGAATAAGAAATCACAACCAACCACAATAACTGGAAGTGATTTGGGGAAGCGCTCCTTGGTAGATGTTGTAATTGCTGAGGGTACCATTGATGAGATCAAAATAGGGGAGAAGAAACAAAAGGGGGACACTGTGATGACAGAAAGTGGTGCAACTGCCAAAGTGGTGGTGTTGGATGGCCAACACCACCCCCAATTATGAAACTCTTAAGCTGGAACTGTCGGGGTTTGGGGAATCCTCGGGCAGTTCGAGCCTTGTTAAGGCTCACCCGTGTTGAAAATCCCCAGATTGTCTTCTTGATGGAGACAAGGCTGAAAGTTAGTGAAATGGATGCTATTCGAAATAAATTGGGTTTCAACCATTGTTTGTCTGTTGACTGTAGAGGAAGTGGGCGAGATCGTGCTGGAGGTCTCTCACTTATGTGGACATATAATGAGGCTATATATGTTACATCTTTCTCTTCTAACCATATCTATGGACTGTGTGATGATGATGAATCAGGGGAACAGTGGGGGCTGACTGGAATCTATGGATACCCAGAGGAACACAACAAAAGAAAAACCTGGAGACTTATTGAGGAGCTGACTGATCAGACTGCAGGTCAGTGGCTATGTTTTAGAGACTTTAATGATATTTTGGAGCCGCATGACAAACAAGGAGGGAATGATTGAAGCCAGTCTCAGTTCACTTTATCAAGATAAGTTGTTGCCCACTGCCATCTAATTGATTTGGGGTATGAGGGCTACCCATTCACGTGGTCAAATAAGCGCGAGGAAGATGCTAACATCCAGTGCAGAATTGATAGAGTTATGGCGAATGAGGCTTTTGTGAACCATTTCTTGTAACAACCCGATTTTCGTTATTTAGTTTATAATTAATTATGTGTATTTATGTATGCTTGTATGCGATTAATTGCCCTTTGATGTATTTTCTCCAGTTTAGTGATTAGGAGGGTATTTTGGTCTTTTGGCGAGTAAGGGTAAAATAGTAATTTTGGTCGATAATTAATCGTAGCATTTTAGTAAGAACCGATTGTTTAGTGATTTATTTAGTTGTAGTAATTAGTATTAGTGTCGGTTGTTGCTAAATATTTTATTGTTAGTAAGATAGAAAACTAATAGGTGGCGTAATTAGAATTGAGTCCAATTATTATTTTATGGGTTAGGCCCAATGGGTATGGATATATATTTCAACTATAGAGAGAGAACTAGGGTTTTAGAAACTTTGTTCATTTTCATAAGAGGCAAGAGGCTAGAGAGGAGTTGGAGAGAAAGCTTGTAGAGGGGAAGAACTTGGGAGCTAAATTGAAGCCTATGATTTGAGCTTAGAAGATTAGAGGTAAGGGGGATAGACTTTAATCATAATCTCTTTTTCTACCCCTTTCTATTAAGTGATTATCCAGTTAAGTGATTTTGAAAATAAGTGCTTATGTGAAATTAAGTGAATGAATTCATGTCTATTTGTTGATAATATGTTTGTACATGTGAATTGAATGATTAAGTGTTATTGATATTGAATTCATGTGTCAAAAATCATATGTATGAATATGTTGTGTTTTTGTGAAAAATGATGAATAATGAAGTTGTGATTTGATGAACTTGGAATGAATTCATGATTATTTGTTGTTGGTGTTGTTTTGGAATGTGTTGTTGATGAATTGATGCATTGAGTTTCATAATTATGGATTGGTGATGTAAAATTTTGAGTTGTTGTTGAATATTTTATGAAAATGGGTTAGGAATGAATAAGTTGATTTTGTTGAGTAAAATTAAGTTGTTTATGATGAGATTAATGTATAAGTGATTAGATGACATTAGTATGAAGAATTGGGTGTGCTTGAGTTTGATTTTGAACCTTGGAAGGGCCTAAAATGGTGGAAAACGCATTTTTGAAAAGCTGATTTTTGGACCTGATGCTGTCAAAATCGTGCCGCGATTTTTGCAACCGTGCCGTGATTTTGCTGGCAGAATGATCAATGATTTCTAGACGTAAAAACATGCCGCGATTTCTAAAATCGTGACGCGGTTTTAATGAACCAGATCCTTCGTATTTCACTATTTTTCACCCTTTTCTGTTACAAATTAGCTTTTGGTGTAAACATGAAAGTTTTAGATAATTGAACTAGTTTTCCAATGGCTTTGGTTTGATTGGAAAATGTTTTGTGGATTTTGATTTATGATTAAAACACTCCAAGCGGGTCTTGGGGAAACTTTAGGAAAACTTAGCATAACTATTTCAAATTCAACCCAAAACTTATGGTTTGTTTCCAAACTTCAAAAATTGAGTAGTAGGAGTTTATTTAAAGTGTTTAATAGTATTTAATCTATGCCTTGTTGAATCAAACTTAATTTTCTTTTGAAAAATGCTTTGGTTTTGCAAAATGATAAAGTGAGACGAACTTTGTGATTTGTATGAATTCATAGTATTTGGCCGATGAAATACCTAGGTGAGTATACCTTCACTCATATGTGGTTATTATACTTCCTTAGTAGAGGTAATTGAATCATTTTGATTTCATTTTGGTTCATTGGTCAAAATTGTTAAAGTAGTGAATCATATTATACGAAACTAGTTGAAGATATATTCATTGAACTTTTCTATCTTGTAATTCCTTCGTGAATGAGATTGAATGTGAATATATGTTGATTGATTATATATGTTGAGTGCATATATGTTGATTGGTGATTATATATGTTAAGTGCATATATGTTGATTGGTGATTAAATATGTTGAGTGCATATATGTTGATTGGTGATTATATATGTTAAGGGAATATATGTTGATTGGTGATTATATATGTTGAGTGCATATATGTTGATGGTGAATATATATGTTGTGTGCATATATGTTGTTGGTGAAATCTTTTACATGCAATTGGTGGTAAATTGTTGTTGTACGCATGTATTGGAATATAATCAGTGTGGACTTGTGAAATTACATGAAGTATGTATTGTTGTTGGCGAGTCCTAGTTCACACACGTTGTTGTTGTTGTCTTTCATCTCCATTGTTGTTGGATGTTGCGGTAATCCATTATTCGGGGTGATTATTCGGGGTGATATGGCGTGTTTATAAGCGTCAGGGGCGACGGCCTCAGAGATGAAAGAAATTTGGTACCACACTTAGTCGAGTCGTCTAGTCACATTATATGTTTCTAAGAAGATTCATGTTTGTTCATGAGCTTGATGTGAATATGTGTTGGTACTTGGTGTACTTGAGGATTGTTGTGATTAAAATTCGTGCTTGTGTAATAATTGTTGAGAATATTATGTTCATGATTATTTATGCAAGATATTGTTAAGATGCATGCTTAATCCTGTTTGTGTTTTATTATGATTAATGTAATTCTAACCCCCAGTTGTCCGACCTTCAAAAAAAAAACCCAGTGGTATGTGGCGGACCGCCTACCTCTCTGTATGGATGGGTAGACGACATGCAGGTTTAGATGCTTTTGCTTGGTGAGTTTTGCTTTGAGGAGCGGGAGCTTCCTCGTTTATCGCACGTGTCTAGATTAGGCTCTGATCTAGGATTTAGTGCATGTTGTTTATCTTTTGGGATTTTATTATATCTTGAGTTGTATCTTGTGGAAATTATTTATGTTGCTGGATTTATCTTATGTTGAGGACATGACATTTATGTTGAGATGTATTTGATTCCGATGTGACTTTATGTTGGAGTTTTATTCATGCATGACTATATTGGTGACTATTTGTAGAAGTGACGACTATTTCTTATGTATTTGTTTAAATTGCATGATTTATTGCGTAATTAGAAATAGGGTGTTACATTTCTCTCCCATCAAGGTCAAACATCTTCAAAGATTCGGTTTTGATCACGCGGCCATTCTTATTGGGTTGGAGGAAGCCCTTCAATGGAACAATAGAAAGCGTAGAAAGCTGTTCAGGTTTGAAGAGAGTTGGTCCAATGGATGTCCGTAAGATTGTCCTTAATATTCTCAATCAAAATGGCCAGCCACACTCCATCAATAACACTTTTGTGGTGCTCATCCCCAAAGGTAAAAACCCATCCTCTCCAAAGAACTACCGACCTATAAGTCTTTGCAATGTGGTGATGAAAATTGTGACAAAAGTGATAGCTAACCGTTTGAAACAGATGCTTCCTGATGTGGTGGATATGGAACAACGCACTTTTGTCCAGGGCCGTTTGATTATAGATAATGCTTTGATAGCAATGGAGTTTTTTCACTGGTTGAAAAAGAAGAAAGGAAAGAAAGAGACCATGGCTTTGAAACTTGATATGTCAAAAGCTTACGACAGAATTGAATGGCCCTTCATGCACCAAGTCCTGACTACAATGGGCTATCCCACTAAGATGGTGGATCTCATCATGATGTGTATCTCTTCTGTTTCTTACCAACTCCTAATTAATGGTTAACCAAGTTAATCCTTCACACCGGAAAGAGGGCTCAGACAAGGAGACCCCATCTCTCCATACTTGTTCATTCTATGTGCTGATAATTTATCCGGTTTACTCCACAAAGCGGCCTCACTTAAAGAAATACATGGGATCAAGGTGGCCAGAGTAGCGCCTAACCTATCACACCTCTTGTTTGCTGATGATAGCCTCTTGTTCTCCAGGGCAAGTACTCATGAAGCCAACAAAATTCTTGTCATTCTTGCTACTTACCAACAAGCTTCTGGCCAAGTTGTGAACCTTGACAAAACTGAAGCCTCCTTTAGCCGAAATGTGCCAAATGAAGATAAACACATGATCTGTAATATGATGGGAGTTAAGATCGTGGAGGCTCAGTCAAGATACCTTGGTTTTCCCATTCCTTTTGGGAGATCATAGAAGGTAGTTTTTTCCTTTGTCATGGATCGAATTTTGAAAAAAGTGAAAGGGTGGAAGGAGCGATTTCTTACAAAAGCAGGAAAGGAAACTCTTATCAAAGCGGTAGCTCAAGCAATGACAAACTACATTCTCAGTTGTTACAAAATGCCTGTGGGGTGTTGGAGAAATATTGATATGATGTTGGCTAGATTTTGGTGGGGGTCAAATGATGAGAAAAGGAAGATTCATTGGATTAGCTGGGACAAACTGTCTAAAGCTAAGAATAGAGGTGGAATGGGCTTCAGGGGCATGGGAGAATTCAATAAATCCCTCCTTGGTAAGCACTGCTGGCGGTTGACATCTGGGAAGTCATCCTTGCTTGAGAAAGTCTTCAAAATTCGTTACTATCCAAATGGAAATTTGTTAAGTGCAAAAGAAGGATACCAACCAAGCTATGCGTGGAAAAGCATTCTTAGTGTCAGGGAACTTGTGGAAAAAGGCGGTTTGTGGAGAGTTGGGGATGGAAAGACTATCAGAATTGGAAAGGAGAACTGGGTGCCTGACATGAAGGTTTCAAACCATAGAAGGCCGAACTGTACGCTTGATAATGATGGATTTGTGTCTAATCTCATTGATGCAGATACTAAACAGTGGAAGCGTGACTTAATTTTCTCCAGTTTTGATAGATGCTTAGCCCAAAAAATAGTAAGCATACCCCTGTCTGCCAGACTCCCACCAGATAGTCTTACTTGGCAATGGGAGAAAGATGGAATATACTCGGTTAGGTCAGTTTATCATCTAGTGTGCGAAGAGAAGGACAGAACCATGCATGGACCCTCTAGGCCGTGTCAACACAAAGTGTGGATAGAAATCTAGAAGTCCCATGTCCCTAACAAAATTAAGAATTTCATATGGTGCCTAGCGAAGAATGTCCGGCCAACTAGAGAGAACCTCAACAAAAAAGGTATAGCCCTTGAGAAGCAATGTCCCCTCTGCCATGAGGGAGTGGAATCAACAAATCATCTTTTCATGCAATGTAATTTAATGAGACTCATTCTCTTTGCATCCCAATTAGGTTCTCATATGCCTTTCGAAGTGGATATCCATGATCGGATTTTGGGTTGGTTAACTTGTCAAGATCAGATGGGGACCCAACTGTTCTGTACTATTCTGTGGAAATTTTGAACAGGTCGAAATAACACTGTGTTTCGAGGAATTGTTATTGATCCACCAAGATTGGTTGAGGACGCATTGCATTTTGTTGTTGAATTTAATGAAGCAAACCCGAGGAGACAAAGCCGAAGTACAACAAATCAGGTGTTGAATCATCCTCTCTTTTCTCTGTATGTTGATGCTGGATGTTTTTCCAATGGAAGCACCGGTTGGGGTGTGGCTGTTCATGATTAAAGTGGAAGGACTGTTTTTAGTTGCTGCCGTCGTGAAGACATCATTGTTGACCCCCTACTTGCTGAAGCATTAGGAGTGAGATGGGCTCTTCAGGTGGCTCTTGACCAAGGCTTTACCTTTGTCTCCATTAAATCGGATGCTCTCAATGTTGTCAACTGTCTAAACAAGAAGTCCAACATAGCAGCCATTGAACTTGTGATGCAGGATTGTAATGATTTGATGCAAGGCTTGCCCACTGTTGTAGTTCAATTAGTTAGGAGGGAACATAATGTTGAAGCTCACAACTTGGCCTCTTTGGCAAGAATTGTAGGCTGTAGTTCTTGGTTTGGAATAGCTCCCCCTGCCCTTTTCCTTTCTGCTAATGTAGTCATTATGACTGATAATTGTATTCCAAATGGTTGTGTTCCAGCTTCTGTTTAATGAAAATTTGTTTACCTTCAAAAAAAAAAAAGAATGAAAGCACCAATTGATATGAACCAAAAGCTATCACTAACAAACTATGATAAAACTAGCATTATAAACTAAAAGAGAAAAGATAAAACTAACTAAGATAAAATAAAACAACAATTTCATTCATTTTTCTTCATTCCTTTCTAATGAGACAATACAATGCTTATATAGAGGTTTACGCACAGTCGCGGATCTCTTTAAGGGCCGGCAGGGGAAACGGTATCCCCCAGTTTTACCTTAAATACTATATTAGATGTATTATAGCAATAAGATTTTGCTATTGGATAAGGGGTGCCATGAATTGCCCAAGGTTGCTGGTTCAACACTTCGCTAGCTTCTTTTTAACATATTTATCTTATATTTTTAAATATTGTATTAAAATAAATGTTTTTGAGGGGAATCAAACCCTCATTTTCTTGGTGCTTTCTAACAATTTATACCACTTGACCATTCATTAATTATTGTTATTTTTTAAAACCAATTAGTATATATTCCATAGAAATTTGGCACCTCTAACAATTTAACTCAAGATCCGCCACTGTTTATGCATACACATGATAAGATAAGTGAATCAACCACACAATAACAATACTACCAAACAAACTAATAGAATATGTTTAAAAGATCCCTTTCTAAAATAAACTAAAAGAATCATTATTCTAACATCTATGATCGTACCATATATGAACATATATGACTGGTAAAAAAAAAATCATATCTGAACATGCACGACATGTGATGGTGAAATTAACGTGGAGGATTAGTGATGTTAATTGGGAAGTACTGAGAAAATGATATATGATATGGTATATGAAGTCCGTAGAGATGGGCAATTGAAGGTACAACAACAAATTAAGTGCCCTTGGAAGCTTAAATAAAAGTTTACAACGGCAATTCATTTAAGGTATTTGGGTAATTACTAGGTGTCTAAGAGCATTTTAGAAGTCTAAAGAGAAATTTTCTTAAAAGAATGGTTGAAAGATTAGGGCAATAAGGCCAACAACATTATTTTGTTCTAGGGCCAACAACTTCGGTAACCTCTTATTAGGCTATCTATTTTCTCATTCTATTCTCTTCTTACGCGTCATACTATCTTTCAAAAATAATTATTTAAATTATATAATCTGAACTCAGTTTTGAAGGTTTTCAGATTATATAATCTGAAACCCCTACAAATTCAGAGAAAAAATAAATATATTTATTTTGGTTTGTCAAAACTCATAAATATACGATTCAATGTACTGATAAGTGTGCAGTGTGTGATGATTTTGGTGAGGATAGTACCCATTTGTTCTTTATGTGTGATAAAAGCAATATTTGTTGGCAGCGGAGTGGTTTATGGAGTCTTTTGATGGCTGTTTTTGATATTGATGCAAGCTTTCCAACCAATGTGTTTGCTATCTTACAACACCTGGACCAGCAGCAAAAGCAAGTTTTCAGTGTGACCCTTTAGAGTATATGGAAGCATCGAAACGATAAAGTATGGAACAATGTTACTGAAATAGCTCAAGTTATTTGTGCTCCTGCAGGATCTTTTCTTACTAGTTGGAGGAATGCTCAATCTATTTGTCATCCTATCCCTCAGCATCCCACTATCCCGAACGACTTGAAGTGGATTAAACCAAGTCCCGGTAGATTTAAATGTAATGTTGATGCGTCCTTTTCTCAAGATCAGAATCGGGTTGGCATTGGTGTGTGCATTCGAGACGATGAAGGTCGTTATGTTTTGGCCAAGACTGAATGGATGTCTC
Source organism: Medicago lupulina (assembly GCA_958299785.1). NCBI lineage: Eukaryota > Viridiplantae > Streptophyta > Magnoliopsida > Fabales > Fabaceae > Medicago > Medicago lupulina. Next base: position 67,540,578 of record OY283139.1, read on the forward strand.
CGCTCCTTGATGTGGATTTGGGTGAGGCTTTAGGTTTATTATCAGCCATGTACTGGGTTCGCGATCTGCAACTAGGTATTGTGGACTTTGAGCTTGATTCCAAAACTGTGGTAGATAGTCTTTATGGCAGTAAAAGTGGCGTTTCTAATTTTAACACAGTAATCAATGACTGTAGACGTCTGTTAGCTTCTGATTTAGTAACCTCTGATGTTAGGTTTATTCGGAGACAAGCCAACGAAGTCGCTCATAGTTTTGCTATAGTGGCTTTGCGTCATGCTAGTTTCCATATTCATATTAGTATTCCATCTTGTATCTCTACTATTATTATGAATGAAATGCAATAAGTTTCTTCTTGTCAAAAAAAAAAAACTTTAATAGTAGTTCGGAAAATATTATATGAAATGTGTCAAACCCTCAAAATATCATTCCAAAGATGAATTATAGTGTATAAATTGACACATTTCATATTATATAATGCAAACTTGTAACATACAGTTTGGGTTATATAATTTGAATTGAGTCAGCATAGAAACAGATCATGTGTTGATTAGTTGACACCTTTTTTGTGTAAATTGAGGAATCGTGGTTGATTTAAACATGCATCAAAACAAATTATAAGCAGAATTTTTAATGGAAGCACATGAAATAACACAAATTAAACATAGATTAGACAATGTATAACCAATATTCATAGGCTACACCAAAATATTCAAACACAAATTAAAAACAAAAAATGTTCAAATGTTACATTAACAACATAAAACTATTAGGTAACATGACCACCCCTACCCCTAGGTCTACGTTGAAAGTTCATCCCTCCCTGAACCTCATGCAAAATGTTCTCCAAACTCAATCAAATCAAACTTCTCTGATCAGCCTGACCACCGCCCATGATCCCTCGGACAAGGTCTCATATGCACCTTAATCATACACTAATGTTTAGGTGTTAGTGGTCCCCTTGCTCCTAAGCAACAACTTCATCAACGACCTTCTACTTAGTTGGCCTTGGAGCATGTACATTCTCCGACGGAGGTATGACATTGTTTACCAGTGTTTTTGGTAAACAATAAGACTGATTTTAAAATGTTACTTGCAAGATCAAACTAGAAATCCTAAGGCATGTTGTGCAATCTTTTCAAGAAAATGGTTGAATGTTCATCATATTCATTGTTTACTTTATGAACAAGATGAACAAAACTGTTTTTGAAAATGAGGATAACCGAATCAAAGGTAAAAAAACAAGTAAAAACTTAAAGTTGAATGCAAAAACTTAAAGAAATATAAATTGCATTGCATTGAATGTAAAGATGGATCGAAAAATCTGATTACATACATTATGTGACTCTTTTCTCTAAACGTTGATATTTTGAGTGCTACAAATCTATAATAATGATTTCTGACCCGTTTTTCTTATGAAAAATTACTATTTATACATAAGAGGAAATAACTACAAAGAATAACGTCTATAACTACATTCCTTCGACAATTTCAGAATGGTTTCCACGTGTCTACACCTTCAAACTTGCCTCCTTAGAGAAAATTAAAAGTCTTCAAAGACTTTACCAGTTGAAAACTACATCTAAGGCTTCACCAGCTGTTGAAGACTACATCTAAGACTTCTCCAATTGTCGAAGACTACATCTAAGGCTTCTCTAACTGTTGAATTCCTTCCTTGTCAAAATATGCATACTTTCTCTCTAGACTTAGAAAATCTTGTAATCTCATATCTTTCTATTCCTGTTGAAAAACATACTTTAAAAAATACAGGATAACAAATAACCCCCAAAAATGTCATTTTCGACTAAAAACATGAAGGAGAATATTGACATTTTTTAAAACATATGTTTCGAAGAAAATATAATAACATCATCCTCATGGGCTAACATGCTACCTATTGTCGAATCAAATGCTGAAATACACAATTTCATGTTTTTATTTCTAATAAGAGTCAACAAGTTTGGAGGCTTTATCAAATAATATTTTATTATGTCGAAGGCATTCTGATGCTCATGCCCCCAGTTAAAACTGCGCTCTTTCTTCAGTCAAAGTAATGGCGAAAAAGCTTGTGTTTTTCCACTAAAGTTTGAAATAAATCTTCTTAAAAAATTGATATTTCCCCAACAGAGACTGAAGTTCCTTCTTAGTCGAAGGAGGCTTAGTTTCCAATATAGCCTTGGTTTTATTATGATTGATTTCAATGTCCTTATTGTGCACAACCAATCCTAAGAAGTCACATGAACGTACACAGAAGGCATATTTTAATGGATTCCTTTTTAATCCATATTTTCTCATTCTTTCAAATGATAGTCGAAGGTGGTCTAAATGATCAACTTTCGTCGAAGATTTTACAACAATATCATCAATGTAAACTTGCAAAAAATTTCAATATAGTCATTAAACATTGAATTCATTGCTCTTTGGTATGTATCACCAGCAATTTTTAGGCCAAAAGGCATCACTACCCATTCATAGGTACCCAAGGCCCCTGGGCAACAAAATGTTGTTTTCGACACATCTTCTTTAGCAATAAAATTTTTGGTTGTAACCAGAGTAGCCATCAAGCATACTCAAGTATTCAAAACCTGTTGCAGAATCAACTAGCATTTCTGCCACTGCCATAGGATATTCATCATTTGGTGTAGCATTGTTTAAATTCTAATATCTATACAAACTCTAAGAGTCTCATTTTTATTTATTACAGGAACTATACTTGCTAACCATTCAACATACCTTGCAGTTCTGATGAACTTGATTTTGACGAGTCTTCCAATTTCCTTTTTGATCTTCGACATGATTTGAGGGGCAAACCATCTCAGAAGTTGTTTCACTGGTTTCTTATTTGGTCGAATTGGTAACTTCAATTCCACCACATTTCTGCTCAATCCAGGCATTTCATTGTAGTCTCAAGCAAAACAGTCCTTATACTCCTTCAAGAGTGCAATTATTTAAACTTTGAATTCTGGGCCAATTTTGGAACTTATGTAAGTTGGTCTTTTAATTGATCCATCTCCCAAGTCAATTTCTTCCAAAGGATCTTGAGCTTGGATCTTTTTGGCCGAAAGAAAAGGGTCTTTTTCAAAACCTAGAGGTTCATCATTAAAAATGCAATCAAACCTCTGGCCTTCGACCATTATTTCTTCAGGTTCTTTATTGATGGTTTCGACACCTTCTTTGTCAATGGTTCCAGTAAACTTTTTTTTTTTGTACCCCAGCCTCTAAGGCCTTTTTGATTTTGTTTTCGACCATATAAGTTGTAATCCTATTCCAAGCTCCTTGCTTAGATATTCCCTAAAAAAAGCTTATTGCTTAGACATAATGATTTTCTTCAACCTACCACTCAGCTAGTGGGATCACCCCGTCTTCGACCTCAGAAATTATATCATATTCTGACGGAAGGATTGAGACCACATTGGAAATTACATCAAAGTCTGGTTCAGAATCCATGAAATATGAATCCATCTCATCATCTTCGGCAGATTTTTCCTTGACTGGAGGAAGTGACTGCTTTTCTTTCACTGCCCTTTTGACCAATTCGACCATCTTCTGTTTTCCCTTTGGGTTAACAGTATCAGCATGAGCTTCTACAAAGGCTTCAACAACAACCTTCTTGTATCTTTGATACCTTCTTCACTTGGTCCTGTTTATAGGATTTTTTCCCTTATAATTGTTGTTGTAAGCCTATTTCTTGGACCCATCAGGAACCATAGTGCCAGCAACACTAGTACTTCCCTTCACCACATTATTTTTTCCATATTGGAAATTTTGATGGGTCGAATGGACCCATTTCTCTACCGTTGCCTTAGCATGAGGCACAAAGTTTTGCCTCGACCATCTTTTGGAAGATAAGTTGTGGTCGAAGAATTGTTGGTGAAAGGTATAACACTTTTGTTGAAGAAAACTTTGGCATGTGGTCAGCTGACCATTTTCCCTTTTTCTTTGATTGGGGTTCTTAGTTCCCCAGGCCTTTGGTGGCCTTTTTGTCGAAGACAGGGCACAACATAATTATGAGTTTTTAAGCCTGCAGCGATTTAGAAAGTCAATCAGTTCTTTCTCAGCCATAGTGTTGTGTGAATTGAAAAAATAGAGTGTGAAGGTCCCACATAAAATAGAACATACACATTAGTAGTGTTTAAATAGTGGTATTTAATTTTAAATACCCGATAATGATGAAAATAATAGTAATTATTATTTTTTATTCATAGATATCACTTCCCATAATTTTAGTTTATGTTGGTTGTGATAAGATTGAGAATCCAACTGAATTTCCTATCTTTCCTTCGTTAGTGGATTTGTTTCTTTTTGAACATATCTGATTAGTTTGTTACTTGAGCTGATATGTGGGTTGCTTAATTTTTAAGTTTACTTAATTCTTAAGTTTCTCCAAATTAGTTACAAACTCTCCCTATAAAAGGAGAGCTCACCTAGTTCACAAAACACACCAAAGAGTTTCATTGAGTTGTCGGGAACTCTTTCTCTCTTCTCCCTTTCTTGACTTGTGTTGACGAGTCTTTCTTCTCTTCATCACCTTTTTTCTATCCCTTCGGAATTAAGAGTGTTCTTAAGACCATAGTCCCTTTTCGGTTTAATGTCCCTTCAAAATTAAGAAATGGTCTTAAGTTCATAGTCTCTTCGATATTTTTATGTCCTTCAGAATAAATAATAATTTAAGATCATAGTCCCTTTTCTGGTATAATGTCCCTTCAAAATCATGAATGATCTTAAAAAATATTCTTCTTCAATTCTTGAAGAAGTTAAATGTTAGAATGGTGTAAAACCATATTTGAGTGATCATAGTATCATAGTTGGAGAAGTTAATATTTAGAATGGTGGTAACGCCATATTTGAGTGGTCTCAGCACCATAATAGAGTGGTAACAGTACCATATTAAAGTGGTTTCAGTATTAAAGGAATGGTCTTGGTACCATATTGGAGGTGTAATTCTCGAACGGTTTTCTACAGTGCAGTAGTTAATCGAACAGTTGTAGCTGAGCTTGTTTTATCCTGGAGGTGGCATGGTTGATAGTCTGTCTTGCACAATTTTGAGCATTGCCACGAAACGTCTTAAAGAGAGCGACCTGGTCGTGACTCAACCTAGTAACAACTTCGGTAGATAATATAATTTGGAAATCCAAATATAACAGTTTGGAAATCCAAAAACAACATAAAGTCATGGTGTTGTCCCTTTTCCATTCTCTTGTTCATATTTTATTATTAAGTCCTATTCTCATTTGACGATTTGGTTTTGACTGAAAGTATTGTTACCAACCTCTCCAATTGTATTTCTATATTCGTGCAGCACTTCAAAGAAATGCTCGTGCGTTTGGTCAGAATCAATCTTAGGGTGTGCTCGTGCGTTTGGTTTAGAATTAATCTTAGGGATGTCTTTCAACGGAAAAGCACCATAAGATGAGGGCTTTTTCCTCATACGTCCATACTAAGTGCTAGGGTTGTGTTATTAAATAGTGGTAGCAATTCTTGTCTTTTAAAATGAAAAATAATTAAAATGTATTTTCATGGTAAAATTGAATCATTTCTAAAAGTGATTATTCTTAATTATGAGTGATTATTCTTAATTATGTTTTATATGAAAGTTGTGTATGATAATGTTATGTGAATTGATATATTTTATATTATTATGCTTTATATGTTTTTGTGATGTTGGAAAAGAAATGTTACATTTTTTTTTATGAATTAAAGAAAAGAGAAAGATGAAAATGTGAATTTGTGAAATGATTGACTTTTGGTTTGTGTGTTTGATGATGCGTTAATACTTGATTGTAATTGCCTTAATGGCGGGTTAATATCATATTTCTTAGTGGTGCCTAAGTGGTGGGATTTAGTTTGAATTTCTTAGTGGTGCCTAAGTGGCGGGACTTAGTTTTCATTATCATTATCATGCATGACATATGCATCTGTGTGGTGCCTTAGTGGCGAGTTATAATTATATTCTGTGTGGTGCCTTAGTGGCAGGCTGATATATCCGGATCATGTAGTATTTAAGAGCATGCATTTTACACATATTTGCATTGCATTGGGTCTGTTATACATCTATGTGTTGGTAAGTGATTAAACTATTATAATGCAAAAGAAATCTGTATGAACTTTACTTAAAAGCATATGATTTGAATGTATTTTTCTTTTTTCTTTTTGATTGAGAAGTTTTGATATTATCTATTTTATGGCATTGTTCTTGTGCTTTGAGTATGAACCAATTTGGATAAGGAAATTGACCCTTACACTTACATTTTAGGTACCAAAGAAGAGATGGTCTATGTTTTGAAGTTTTTGCTTGAAGTGCATATGGGGGACAAATTGGGTTTTTGATCGAATTGTAAATTTTAAAGGATATTTATTTTAAGAATTTTAATTAAATTAGCTTAAGAATTTTGTATAGATTTTGCTAAGAATTTATTATTGATTAAAAAAACAATAGAACTGTTTTTCGAAAATGAAAATGAGTTAGGCGTAATGTACCAAAATCCGGGGCGTTACAGTGTGGAAATCCAGAAACGGCGAAACATTTGTTTCTTGATTGTGTTATTTTTAGTTCTATTTGGTATCAGGTTTGCCATTGGTTGGGTATCTCCTCTGTAATTTCTGAGGATATTAGACATCATTTGCTTCAATTTATCTACATGGTAGGGTTACCAAGAGCTACTCATTTGTTTCTGAAAATTATCAATTTGCTTATGTTAGTGTTATATTTTTGTTTGGGTGTAAATAATGGTTTATATATATATATATATATATATATGATTTCAGACTCTTTTCACTTTTCCCACAACCGGAGACCGTCTTCAACCTTCCGCCGTCACCCTCTTATCGCAGTGGACGTGACTGTGTTTTTGGGTTCTATTACAGATGGTGGGCTAGAAATGGCCGTGAAATGCTTACTGTTTTTTGTGCGGTGGGCTGTGGGTGCAGGGTTCGGTTAATCCGTGTTGTCGGTCGTATCCTAAGCCTCGGTGTCTGGTATGTCCTTCGGCAGCTCCTGATGTCGGAGGATTCATATGGTTTTGGGCTCAAAAGGGCTGGTACAGCTGTTGTGTTATTGCAGGGGCTATTTGTTCGTAAATCCTTCTGTGTTGGCAGTGGATTCATGTAACACCCCGTTTTCCCAACATAAAAATTTCTCAACAAATAATCAGAGTTTTGCAACATAAACGGTGTGTCACACTTCTTTTCTTAAAAGTCTCAAATAAATAACTATTTATTTTAAACATCTCATTATAAAATCTTAAATCACTTCGCAACGGAAATTTATTCAAATCTTAACAACTTTGGCACGGAGGCCTCAACGTAAAATCTCATCAAATGTTTCAACATCATGTTCATAAAATCTCATAAATTAATACGTAAAGAATAGAAAACATTAACAAGGTTCCTCATCCCGTTACGTATCAGAGCACCTAAGGACACAGTGAGAGATAGCCACTCACAACAGCAGTCAACAGCTACTAATCTTGATCACCTGCAAGTTACCCATACGAAGAGCAACATTTTCAAGCAGAAGGGGTGAGATTTCACAAACATTAAAGTTAAGCATATAATTCATCAATTACAACTAACAACTTAAAACATCTTCAAATCCAATATATTCATCAACAATTATATCATAAATATCTCATCACAATTCATGTATAGAAAACATCTTAGCATCATCAAATTCATCATGTTTAACAACAGATGCGTTCATAATTAATTCATCAAAACACTTCATCAACAGCTCATGAAAGAAAGCATCTTAACAACTCACAACTTGACCACTTAACGACTTGACGAATCGACACGACTATGCAACTTCAACTTCTCAATCATCTTAACAACTTATATGCATGTGGTACCATCCGGGTCATGAGCCCCCATCATAAGAGCATAAATACACTCACAGGGCATAAGCCATCAACATAAAGAGCAAAAGCTCACAGGGCATGAGCCCTCATCGTAGTAGAGTAAATACTCCCAGGGCATAAGCCCTCAACAGAATGAGTATGCAAATGGACTCACAACTTACATCTTAAGTATCTTAGACAACATATCACGACTTGACATCATAGACAGCATCTTCATAAATTTCATATAAAATCAATCATAAACAACATCATATAACATCATATTTATCAATATATATTCATATAATATTTCATTAATCAAAGACATTCACATCAAACCAAAGTTAGATTCATCACAACATAGGTTAAATACTCTTAAACCTCTTAATTAAACTCCTAGTACTTCTAGTTTTAAGGTTTGGAAACATTCCATAAGTTTTGCATTGACTTAGAAACGGTTATGCTGAATTTTCATAAAAATTTACTATGACCTACTTGGGGTAAATCCACCATATTTTAAAATCTAGAAATCATTTTTAAGTCAAACCAACGCAATTGGAATGCTAACAAAATTATCTAAAACTTTCATGTTTACACCAAAACCCAGTTCGAAGAGGAAAGGGTGGAAAAATAGTGAAATATGGAGGATCTGGTTCACGAGAAATCGTGTCAGGTTTTTTAGAAATCGTGGCACGTTTTTATGTCCAGAATCCACTAAGCGTTCTGCCAACAAAACGTGGCACGTTTTTACAGTATCGGGTACGGACTCAGCTTTTCAAAAAGTGCGTTTTTCACTGTTTCGCGCGTAAAATTCAAACCGTTAATCGGATTTTGATGCCGTTTTCGCCTAAACGCTCCTGACACTTAGCTCTAACATAATCTACAAAGAATTTCAAGTTTCAACCACACACAAAAATCGGTTTCCAGAACCTCACATAATCTCTTATTTGCAAAAACGTTTAGACACTGACTTTTCAAGCGAAAATCTCAATTTTCATCAACCTAAACCCAAAAATCGATTATAACATTACACTATGAATAATCTAAGGTCTGAACGCTAATTCTACATCACTTCAACAGATTTTTATCATCTAATCAACAATTTCTCTCATAACCCTAATTTTCCAAATCCTTAAAAACTAAACCTAATCATGTTAATTGCAATTATCAGAATCATAGGCTTAAAATTAATGAAAGTTAGTCCCACCCTTACCTTAGAATGCAGAAATCGCAGCTTCCTCTTGGTTTTTCCTCTTCTCTGGTTTTCTCCCTTTTCTAAAATTGTTTCACGTAAAAGTGTTTTGACCTAATTTTCTCCTATTTATATCCTCTCATCTATCTTATCTTATTTACTCTTTCTCCCCAAAACTCTCTAAAATCTCAAAACAGCCCCTTAACTTAATATTTATTTTATTTTCAAATCTTATTCTATTAAATAATAAAATAAGTCACAACATCTCATAAAATCTCTAAAATCACATAAATCACAATTCTTCACATCTCATAAATCATATAAATATATTCTATACTCCACAAATAAATTAAATAATTCAAATAATCGAGATGGGCATTACAATTCATACACTATTTTTCAAAAAAAAAAAAATTACTTTGTGTGGTCATATCTTTAATTTCGCTAATTATAATCCAAAGTTGTTGAGTTCTGCAGGTTTCAGAGATATGGTGACGCGTCGATGTTGTTTAAAAATCTGTTTCAGTCGTTGTGGCTGACTTCAGACAGCTTTGGAATCCTCGTCATTCGTATGATTGGCATTGGACTAATGGGACCCGAAAGAGTCCGTGTTGCTTGTTGTCTCGCTGCAGGGAGTTGTTGGTTCTTGAACTATGTTGTGTTGACGGCTGGTTCATACATCAGATAGCTGACCTTTGTTTAATTAAGATTAATCATCATATGTGTGGTTTATAATGTTTGTAATGCCCGTTCGGGGTATCGTACACTTTTGTGTTTTTACTGGGTTAGGTCTATGTCCCCTTAGTTTTTTTCTGTATTTTTTCCTTTTTTTTAATAATATATATGAGCACTAGACACGAAATTAGAGTATAGTTGAAATATAATTTTTTCTCTTTCTTCTTGTTTTTATGCTCTGGCCTTATCAAAATATATATATATATATATATATATATATATATATATATATATATATATATATATATATATAATGGATATCCACATCCTATTTTATGTGGTGGAAAAAAATATAACACAACTCGAGAAATTAGTCAAGTAAATTAAAGATCACCATCAAGTAGTAGTTCATCATCTGACATGAATTGTTGTGAATGAACAATATAAAGAACAACCAAGTCTTTCAACATGCGGCTTCTACACCTTCTATTTTACTTGAAAAGGTGAAATTAAATTATTTTCTGTGGATTAAAGCAAGATAGACGACTTTCACCTATAGTTATCATAATTGGTGTAAGCATCCGCTCTTTTGTATGGGAGTCTTTTTGTAAAATTTTTGCTTGTTTTGTTGTTGCTTGTGATTTGATAGTGCCTGTGTTTTTGGCACATTGAAACTTTAAATACTTTTGCGTGGTTCTCCTTTTGCACGCCTTGTACAGGGTAAACAATTGTTGTTTAAATATCATTTTAATTTTTTTAAAAAAAAGATTATTGATTCATTTCAACAAGGCAAATGTGATGTTGTTTAGGATATTAGTTTTATTTTATCTTTGTTTTTGCCTATTAAAAAAATATAATTAACTTTGTTTTTATTTTCGTTATTGTTGGTTTGATTTTTAGTATCCTCATAGTCTAATTATGTTGTTTTCTGTAGTGCTATATAAAATTGGTCACGATCAACACATATATAAATACAGCCTTCAACTGCGTACAACCGCTTGCAACAGCCTATCAAAATTGTGATCACGTGAAGAAGACAAACTCTAATACTCTTTCCGTCCCAAATTATAAGGAATAAAACATAAGAATTTGGAATATAGTTTTTAGTATTTTCTTTGGAAAAAGTTTCATAAGAAGATGTAAAAACAATTTTCATTGGCTATTGGTTATAGAAAAATTGAAAGAGAGAGAAAATTGAATGCAATTTGCATTTAATTTTATGAGAATAAACAAAAGTTTTTCTTGAAAAAGAGATTTTTTTTAAAAAACAAGACTAAATAGGATAAAAGATTGTCTTTTTTGCTTATATTTTAGGATAAAAAAATGAGTTTTTTTTGCTTATATTATGGGACAGAGGAAGTATTATTTTTACATGTTTTTAAACATAATTAAACATAATTAAATATTTCTAATAGATTTGTTCATAAATGCTCAATTTGTTTGTAACAAAAAAACGGCTCAATTTCGTTTAAAGGAGGATGTCACATGAGTTTTGTTTTTGAATGAAGGGATGCCAGTTGTTTTGTTCAAAATTCCTATCTATCAGGAACATGTAAAAGAAAGAGTTATTTTAAAATAAAAAAATAACGATAACACACATGAATTATGCTAATTGGCTAGTTGTTGTTAAACGCAATTAAAGCAATTATGCAATTCGATCAAATTTTCAATGGAAATTGTGAATGACACGCATGAATTTTGCTACTTGACATGTTTTTTTCAGGGATGCTAGATAACGTGTTAAACACGATTAAATATTAATATCATTTTTTTTTTAGGGAATATTAATATCATATTTTGTTCATACATGTTCGGTGATCTGTCTCAGAACATAGTTAAAGATGACATGGCTACGGTACGCTCATATTGCAGTGGACCGGTACAGAGGAGGAAGAACTCTGATGCGGTGGAAACTTTTTCTTCGATGCTGGACGGTGGAATCTACAAAAGAGACATTTGCTCTGACGCTCAAGTCAGTTTATGCTAGATGGAAAGTGTGTAAAAGTATGAACAATGAGATTGTAGGAAAAACGTGTTAAAATATGAATAATAAGATCGTATGGAAAGCGTGTAAAAGTATGAATAATGAGATCGTACATGGACGTAGTAGTAGTGCCACACTTATATAGACGAGCTAGTTGCAATCGTTTCCGTAAAAACGGGCATGGGTTACGAAAGACAGTTGAATGACAACAATCGTCTTAAGGTGTTGCTTCTATGCGGTTAGGCGCACGCGGCAAAAGTTATGGTGCATAAGTCATTTTCTTATGCACCGTGCATAAACATTTCACAACCATCAGATTTGATCGCACTCTCACAATCTGATCGCTCTGTCGCTCCGACGCTGCAACCACCACTTCCCCTGCTCCACTGATTCAAATTCCGTCCCCGGCGGTGAATCTCTCTGTCGACAGACGTCGTAGAGGTGAAGAAGATCCAATATCAGAAGAACAATTGAACAAAAGAAAAACTAAGAGGAAGAAGAACGTGAAAACAAGATCTTGCCGCCACACCTTCAAACCGAATAAAACGAGATCGTGAAAGATCACCTCAGCCATCCGGTTGTTCCGCCGACGTCATCGCTGCTCGAGTTTGAGAGATACACGAAGGTGAGAGAGACGGTGAGGTGTGAGCTTGAGAGTAACGGCAACCTGAGTGAGAGAAACGACGGCGAGAGTGAGGAAGAAGGTGGTTGCCGGATTTGAGAAGGAGATGGCTAAGAGGTGGAAGGCTGAGAAACGACGGTGGTTTCATAACTTTCACGTGAAATTCTTTTTTCACATAAAACCATTAAGTACATCTAATGGTTTTGGAGTACAACTCATAGAAACCATTTCTACAGCAAAATGGTTTTGGAGTCCAACTCACATAAATCATTTTCACTCCAAAATGGTTTTGGAGTCCAACTCACATAAACCATTTTCACTGCAAAATGGTTAATGTGCTAGGACTTATGTACGGTGCATAAGGATTTCCTTATGCATCATAACCACTCACAGCGCACACGTGACTTTTTCTAAACATCCTTGACGCAATGTATCTGTCGTTGGTCCTTTATAAATGGGTCGTTGAATGTGTTGATGTCCAATTCAAAACGCTTGGTTTGTCCAAAGAAGGATGCCACATGGCTATTATTTTTAAATGAAGGGATATCAATTGTTCAAAATTATAAGGAACATGCAAGAGAAAGATTGTTATTTTAATTAAGGAAAATGGTAACAAGGAGCTTAAAGACAATTTTTAACAACTTTAAATAGTAAGTTTTTGAAAAATGTTAACTTGTGCCTTTAAAATGAGTTAAATGTAGAAACTTTTTGTTGAAATTTGTGTATTGAATTTAATCTTTTGCTTTCTTCGGTCCTATTTACAAGAAACAATTTATTTTTTAGATACATTAAATAATTTATATATTTGGTTTAGGTTCTTGACTAGATAGATACATTATTCAATGTATCCAAAAAGTCAACTTTCTTTTATAAATAAGATCGGAAGGAGTAATTAATTGAATGCACAAATCTTGAGAGAGTATTTCTAATTTTGGATTGCTTAACATGTGCCTTAAGGGCACAACTTAGCATGACCTTAAGTTTTTATAAAAATTTATGCATTAAAATTAAAGTTTTAAACTTTTTCAAAAAATAATTTTTTAATTGAGAATCTTTAGATAATGTCATTAGATAGTACAACATGATTCAATAAATAAAATGAAGATAATCTCACACATGAATTATCCTAATTGGCTGGTTGTTAAATGCAACTAAAGCAATGTCATCACATCAATGTAAATCCTGACATACAGACATTGAATTATGCTAACTAACATGTTGTTAAATGCAATTAAAGCAACGTTTTCGAATAAATGTGTTCTTTTTTTACCAATGAAAAGGAAATTGTTTTTTAAAGTGAATTGAATGGAAATTGTTAGTATGATATATCTACGTACTAGTATTATTAGTTGCCATGTGATGCCACGTGGGATTTTTTCTTTGAGTAATTGAAGTCCACTGCAGTTCTCATTTGGTTGATTAACAATTGTATGTATATAACATAAAATAAGAAGATAAGGACAATTTATGTACATTTTCTAAATGTTTTTGTATGATTCTTAACTAAAAATATATCTTTTTTAGATATAACAACAAACTTTTAAATTGTTAAAGTATTCTTTAAGATCTTTAAATGATAACTTTTTATGAAAATACGTGTAATCAATGCATCGTAAATCAAAATATTTGAAAAAATTATGGATTTAAAGAAATTACGGTGAATTTAGTTAAGAACTATACCAAAAACACCTAAAGAATTGTACCTAAGTTTTTTTAAAAAGATAATTTGCAAGATTCAATTTAGTCAACAAGAAAAATTTGCAAAACCTAATTTAGTGTTTGAGAAAAATAAAAGCAACTTTTAGTTCTTAAGGAAAATAAACTGGGAGAGTTAGTCCATACTCTCTTTACATTTTGTTTGGTTGATGAAAGAAACATATATGAAAGAAAAGAAAATGAAAAGAAGAGATTTTTTTTTTTTTTTTGGTAATAGAAGAAGAGAAGAGATTATTTAGTAGTATGCTATGAGATAAATTAAAAGGAAATTATGACCAAAAAATAGTGAATTTATAAAATGACATTAATAGAGTACATAAAATATTATAAATACCCCTAGAAAAACTTGATATGATAAAAAAAAAAATTAAAGTAAGTCTCAAAAAAAGTTAAAATAAGTTACAATCAATAAAAAATACAAAATATAAAAATAAAACATACTTCATAACAATTGAAGATTTTTTTCAATTTAATAAATTAATAATCAAATGAAAGTTAGAAATGTGCTTTACATTTACATTTCTTACGAATGGTAATAAATTGTAATACAAAGAAGATAAATGTATTTATCATTAAAAAAGAATCTTTTCCCTTTCTCTCTTGTGAGTCGTCGTCAAAATCCTAGTTTCTTCTTCATCCATCAAGAAGGGGTGATTTAGGGTCAATTTTTGACCCAAAATCACCCCTCTAACTCGTTTTTCGCTTTTAGTGATTTTCACATCTATTTCGTTTTTTATTTTGTGATTTCGTTGTCTTCGTGCGACGTTGGTTTGTTCGTCGTCTTTGTGCGACGTTTGTTTTTCTTGTTTCTCTTTGGTATTTGATCGGTTCAGATTGTCATATCAGCTTCGATCCAGTAAGATCAAATCAATTACTTTGGCGTCATCCACGTTGCAGATCCGGAGACATGGTTATTTTGGAGATATAAATATATATGTATAGGCATTTGTATTTTGCCGTTTTATGCTATTAACATGGATGTTGTGAGCCTGTTCACATATTCGTCCTTTTTGTTTTTAGCGAATTTGCATTATATGGATGTACTCTATCAATTTGAATGAATAAATATCTTTTATTTTGTCAAAAAAAAAAAGATAAAAAAAAATTAACAATCACATATATAATTAATTATAGGTCAAATATTTTTTCAACTCTATAAAATTATTAACTTTTCTTTTGTAAAGAAAAAAACTATTGATTTTTATAGACCTAAAAAAAAAATCTTCATAGATAGGCACTCTAACAGATTTCCTCATCAAAGCATAGACCCTACTTAATAATATATTATTTTCTTTCTTATATCTCTTTTTATCAACCAAACAAAGCTTGAAGACTAAAGAAGATATAGATTACTTGTCCCAGTTTACTTTTATTAGGAATTAAAAATTACTTTTACTTAATCGGTACTAATTAAATTGAGTCTTTCAGATTTTTTTAGGGACTAAAAAAGGGCCTTGACTCTATTTTTAAATGAGGGATAACAATTGTTCGAAATTGTTATCTTATCAGGAACATGCAATATAAAGGTTGTTATTTTATTTTATTTTTTGGTCAAGAAAAGGTTGTTATTTTAAATAAAATAAAGATAGTCACACATGAATTATACTAATTCGTTTAACAAAAAAAAAGAAAAAGAATTATGCTAATTCGACGGTTGTTGTTAAATGCAATTAAAGAACCGTCATTCTTTTTTTAGGAAAAGCACCGTCATTTAATTAATGTAATTGAATTATGTTAATTGACCATGTTGTTGTTAGATGCAATTAAAACACTTTTACCGAATAATTTAGCATAAGTCTTCAATTCCTTAAACTTTTAACTCTCACCATTTAGTTCATAAACTATAAAAAAATATTAAATAATGAAAGTGACAAAAATACAAGAAGTAGGGTTTCACTGTATTGACATTTTACGAAAATCTTTCTAAATTAAAAACTAATTAGAGGATGCAAAAGATAAACCGACGTTCATGTTCATGATGAGTTAGTTAATTTTCTCCGTGGTGTAATTGGTTAAAGTGATGGTGAGGGTTCTGGTGAAAAGTGTTAAGAGATTTTGGTTATGATGAAAATTTTGTGGAATGAGGTTAAAAAGGATGGTTTCAATTCAAAATGGGATTTTGATGAGAAAAAGGTTAGGTTTTGGGTGAGAGATTAAAAATAGAAAGTGTGGAAGAAAAGGGTTGATGAGAAGGGATTAAGTTTTGGGTGAGGAATTGGAAAGTGAAATTGAGAGTAGAAAGAGTATGATATTGAAATCTTCTTTTTATTTATGGAGTGTTTGTGATTTATGTTTATGGGTAGGTTTGTTGTGAGTGATTTTGGGTGAAAAAAGGATCAAATATGAGTTATGGAGAGGGGGGAGGTGGTTGAAAGCCTCAATTTATGCATTTGAAGTTTAGTGTGGTGATCTTGTTGAGAAAGTATGAGTCTGAGAAGTTGGTTGAGATTGAGACTAAGGGTCATGCTATTATGGTTGATGAAAAGCCACGAGTAAGGCTTGTCGATATCCACCTGAAAAAAGTGAGACTTAACCAATGGAGATTAAATTTAAAAGATGATTCATTTGCAAAAGGATACATATTCTAAAGGTGAGAAAAACACAAGAAGGGGGGTTGAATTGTGTTTTCTTTTTCTTCTTCTAAAACTGAAGTCACTGTTCAGATCCTGATAAAGTTCAGCTTCTGAAGTAGTGTTCAGAGTCTAGTTGCAGCAGATAAATAAATAAAAAGAAAGAGAGAGAAGAAATACACAAGCAATTATACAGGTTTCTTCCACAATCCGAAAGTAGTTTTGTCCCCCTTGCACTTCCAAGGACAGTTCACTAAAATCAAAATCTGATTACAAATGCTCACTGTTCAAATAGCAAGAGACTTCAAACTAACTCAAGCATAACTGCAAGAGATTTCCTGTTGCTCAAGCACAACTGCAAGAGACTTCCTATGCTCAAGCACAAATGCAAGAGACTTCTATTTAAACAAAATTACAAAGAAAATTGTTTGAGGTTGAACACTTGATATACAATCAGTGGTGTTCACAATACAAATCAGATATAGACTCTCAAGACTCTAGAACTTCTAAGATATGAAAGTTGTTTAAGAAATTCTAAGTGAACTTTGATGTGAAACAATTTCAGTAGAGTTTTGGCACTTGTAAAATTGTTGTGAGTCTCTGCTAATCTTCAAGTCTTCACTCCTTTATATAGAGGTGTGAAAGAAACGTTGTAGATTGCCAGCACATCAAAAAAGAGTCGTTGTTGAAGCTTGATAATCACCAATGATCTGTTGCTTGATTTGGTTATTGTCCTAGAAGGGAACAATTTCAAATCCATTGCTTGTATAGAGATTTTCCAGCGTAGTCACAAATGTTGTCTTGTACTATTGCAGACACAAAGAACAGAGTATTAGAGATAGTGGTTGTACATTTGTACTATTGTCCTTTTCTGCGTTCTTCAGTGGATAAGCACTCAATGCCTTCTAATTCCTTTGGAATAACTGTTACTCCAGGCTTCTATTACTTCTGCAATTATAAGTATTCAGAATGACATCTTCTAACAAAATCTGGCTTCAGTTCTTCGGACTCTTTTGAACTTCAGCTTCTGATGACGTCAGCTTCTAGTGGACAGCTTCTGATGAGAGTGCTTCTGATGAGGCTGTTTCTGATGATCTTCATAACCTCGTTTCTTCAAATGCATTCTTCTTCAGATGCTTTCTTGCAACACAAGCTTCCTTTTTGTAAATTCCATTGTTCTTCATTTATTCTTCTAGAACCTACGCTTGCTTTAGAGACACTTAAATTTTTGTCTATGGTCCTGCAAACTTGAACAAATATTAGCATATCCAATTGACATTTTTTAATACCTTGTTATCATCAAAACTCAAAATGGCATTGTCAAACACATTTTGTTCCAACAAACTCCCCCTTTTTGATGATGACAAACACTTGTATTTTAAAAAGTTCAATTGTTGTTAATCTAATTAACAAGTTGACTAATAGGGTTTGAGGTTTGTAAGCTCCCCTTAAGTCTAATAGCTCTTTAAGGTGAGGTTTGTAAGCTCCCCCTAAGTTCTATTCAAGTTAATTAAATTTATATTAAAAACGTAATAATCACTCAGAATAATCTCACATGAAATTAAAGACTAAGAGATGAGAAGCAGGTTCTCCTAATTCAATTTATTTAGAATTAAATTAGTGGGGCTCATAGCCTATAAATAAATAATATTTCTGCTCCCCCTTTTGTCATCAACAAAAAGTTTAAAAAAAATAAAGACAAAATAAGAGAAGTGAGAAAAAAATCATGAGATAATTCAAAGTAATCAGAGCATACATATATTGTCAGAAGCAGTAATAAAGTATCAAAGCAGCATAAGATAGAAGCAGTTATTGGGGGTAGGGGTGTCTGGGTTGCACAAGGCAATTAATTTGGTTTTAAAAACATAAACTAAGAGCAAACTAATGATAAAATTTGGTAATGGGTTTTTAGGAAATATAATCGGATCTTTTAAATCCCTTGTCTCTCACTGTTAGGTAAATTGCACATAACCTCTACAATTATTGTTATACTATTATGGAAAATTAACAAAACAACTCTGATCAATCTCTTTACTCAAATCCCCCTTTTAGGGTTAGAACCACTTAATCCCTTAGGTAAGTTTGTAGTCATCGAATGTTTTACTAGAATGTTAATTTATCAGTCACAATCTAATAATCATTTATCTCTAAATTGATATGTTAAATTGAACAGAATTTCTCGATCACTAGGGCTAGTAGCTAGTTGAGATTTAAATTCAATTTATATTTTATCAAGATATAAAAAGGAATTAAGCATAAGAAATTACGATAAAAAAACAAGCATTGCACGACATTGAATATCATTTATACAATTGCATGGTTCCATCAGTTTGATGCAAGTTCATCTAAGACCTAATCAATTGAAACTTAGCTACTCATTTAAAGCATGCATAACTACATTAAAAGAAGGAAATATTACATGAAATAGGATCAACTATTAGTTAGATGGTGAGCCACCACGAGATCATGAGCATTTTGCTTCAAAATGTGCCTTCTAGATCTAGAAAATTCGAACACTTTCTCTGAAAAGAAGATTTTATTTTATAGAATAGGTTGTGTAACGATAAAAATCGTGTCGCGATGCCTAAAATCGTGTCACGGTACCTTCATTAAATTCAAATTCCCCTTTCTGGCACTCCTAAAATTGTGTCACAATGCTTAAAATCGTGCCAGAATTTTATAGACAGCAACAAATGCTCCATATTGAGTTGAAAATGGTGCCATGATGCTAAAATTCGTGAAATGATTCTTACACAATAAAACTATTGATTTCCTTTATTTCTTCATCTGCAAGTTGTCTACAACTTCTAAAGACTCAACATAAATACATAAAAATGACTAAAATAACATCATATAACATGGTGTCATCAAGTGCCTATGTTGTTATTCAATTTTATCCTAAATCATGCAATTCCATATGTGTTTTGAGTTTTATTAATGAGAAACCGTGTAAATAAAAAAAACAAGACATCAAGTGAAGGATCAAGGATATGAAGATTGAAGATCATTGGCTCTTAGAAGGTCTTTGAAAACAATTAATAAAATTTGTTGTTATTCTTATTTGTTGGATTAAATTAATAAAATTTTTATTCAGTTTACGATTCAATTTTCTGATTTAATTTGAGTATGTTCCTTTTTATACCATATCTTAGATTAAGCATACTATGATTGACAAACCCTCATTTTGTCCAAACTATACAATAATAAATTACTTAGTTTCTAAATTAAATTATTTTAATTGAATCTAAGTATGAATTTAGGGCTATGACTCATCTTACGGGAAGACCGCAATCGTAAATGATTGAATTACGACAATATTAAAATAAAACTTCCATTGATTCAACTCGGGGTCATGGTTTACTTTGTTAAATCCAAAGACAAGTCATAAACTAATTTAAAATAAAACTTCCATTGATTCAACGCGGGGTCATGTTCTACTTTCTCAAATCCAAAGACAAGTCATAAACTGATAATCAAGTGAGTTAATTCCAACAAAGACAGAATGGTAGATTCAAGGATTTCCAAATCGTCGTTACACTTCTGAATCGCAAAACCTAATTTCGCATTGGACGTAAAAATTAAAACCACGTAACCACTTTTAATCACTTCTTTTACTTACTTCCAAATAAATTTCTCTAATTACCAAGTTGAACTACAATCCCTGTGGATATGATAACTTACTACTTTATTACTTGAGTATGATTTCATACGCTTGCCAACTCATACACCATCAAGTTTTTGTCGACGTTGCTGGGGATTGTTGATATTTCAAGAAGGCAATTCGTTGAATTTATTCTATAAATTTTTAGTTTTATTTTGTGTTTTTAGATTAGGTTTAATTTTTATTTTTAGGTTTAATTTTTGTTTTTAGGTTAATTTATTTTCTGTTTTTATTTTATTAGTATCAATTTTTTCGGATTAGGATTAGTTACTATATTATATAGGGTTGGTTCCTATTTTCTAGCTAGGATTATCTTTTAGATTAGGTTAGTTTAAGTCTTTAGAATTGGTTTATTTTAATTTTCCTTGTTGATAGGTTAGATTAGATTTAGTTTGTTTATCTTAGTTTGTTTTATTTTCTTTTATATAAAACTGGAAAAATATGTATAATAATTCATCTGGAACAAAAATTTGTGTTACCCGTAGTTTATCAGCAAGGATGTGACGTACCGTATCCTACACCTTGGGGGAAACCCATATGAAGAATAAGACATGGACGAACTTGTAGAAATGATCGAATAATTGTTCAAAATTTCCACAACTCGTCTACAAGGGATTGTCCAAAGCCGTCATTGAAGATAAGTGTTATTTTAGGGTTTTGAGTCATTGTTTTGGTGAGCCTTTCATGTATCACCTTGATACATGTTAAGGATTGTTTTTTATTGAGTTGTAAGTTGTGTACTACTCCAAAGCTGTGAAACATGGAGGTAGGTAGTTTGTTCACTACTCCAAAGCTGTGAAGCACGGAGTTAGGTAGTTTTGTTTGAAGGTAACTTCATCTTTTGTTGTGTTGGTAACCTGATAATCACAGGGGCTGTGATTGGTTGTAGGGAGTGAGATGAGATCTCAGATCTAGGAGTTCCTAGGTTGAAGTCAATACAGGTAGGTCCTAGGTCTTTAGTGTAAAAGAGGAGTTTGCTGAGAGCTAGAGAATAAGGAATACACTAGTGGATTTCCTTCCTGGCTTGGTAGCCCCCAGAGTAGGTGACATTGCATCAAACTGGGTTAACAAACTCACTGTGCCATTTACTTTCTTGTCTTTTATTTTGTTGTTTTATTTATGTCCACTGCTAGCACGATGTTATAAACATCTCATTCAACATTTGTAATCTGTGCCGAGTGTTGGAACATCTCGTAGAACATTATGTTGCTAGCCAACCAGAATTTCAATTGGCATCAGAGCAGGCACCCTTCCTGTTTTAGGGTGAGATCCAGAAAAGATAGTTTCTGGCATAATGGACAAGGTAAGGATTTATTAACAGACCACCTTTGTTGGATGGTTCCAACTATGATTATTGGAAATCACGTATGATTGCTTTTCTCAAATCCATTGATAGCAAGACATGGAAGGCAGTGCTGAAAGGTTATGAGCATCCTGTGGCTCTTGATAAAGATGGCAACAAGACAGTTGTTCTGAAATCAGAAGAAGAATGGACTACAGCTGAAGATGAGTCATCGCTTGCAAACTCTAGAGCCTTGAATGCCATTTTCAATGGAGTAGACAAAAACATGTTCAAAATGATCAAGCAATGCACTGTTGCGAAGGTTACTTGGGAAATTCTCAAAACTGCTCATGAAGTTTTAAGACTTTAACTTCTTACTACAAAATTTGAAAATCTAAAGATGATGGAGGATGAGAACATACAAGATTATTACTTGAACATTCTTGATATTGCTAACTCTTTTGACTCACTTGGAGAGAAAATTTCTGATGAAAAGCTTGTTAGAAAAATTCTCAGATCTCTACCCAAGAGATTTGCTATGAAGGTTATTGCTATTAAGGAAGCACAAGACATCCCCAATATGAAGGTTGATGAGCTAATAGGATCACTTCAAACCTTTGAATTAGCTAATGGATATAAGAAGAAAAACATAGCTTTTCTTTCCAACACTAATGAGGAAGATGTTCAATGTGATATGGAGACTGATGAAAGTATTCTAGATGCACTTGTGCGTCTTGGTAGAGAATTTAACAAAGTGTTGGAGATGATTGAAAAAAAGTTGAGGCCAAATGTTCAGAACATCTCGTTCAACATCAGCAGAAACAATGAGTCTCAAAGAAGGGATATAAACAATGATGAATATTCCAATCGTGTAATAGCTTTGACAGGAAGATGTAAGTCTGATAAAGATGTCCCATAAATAGATGATGAAAGTGAATCTACTAAGCAGGTGACTGCCATGACTAGTAGAGTTTTTTCTGACACTGAATCATGTGATTAAGAGTTAGCTTATGATGAGTTAGTTGCTTCCTATAAAGGTTTATATGCTAGAAGTGCCGAGGTATCCAAGATGCTAGTAGAACAAAAGAAGATAAATAGCCAACTGCCAGCTGAAAGAATTAATCATTTGGCAAAAATCTCTGAACTCAATGATGAGGTAACACTTCTGAACTCATAACTTGAACATGTTAAGAAACAAGTAAGGATGATGACAACTGGTACTGGTGTTTTGGATAAAATTTTAGAAGGTCAAGTTAAAGGAAAACTAAAAGGAATAGGCTTTGACTATGGAACTGTGAACAAAGAAATCAAAATACCCACAAAGAAGTATGTTCCTCCTAAAAGGAAGGCTGAGTTTGTAATGTTGGATCACATGCCCCAACATCCTGTCCGACATCTGAACCCCCAACCAAGAAACAAAAAGAAATCATCTTGGATATGTCACCATTGTGGTAGATCTGGTCACATAAGGTTGTACTGTTATAAATTGCATGGATATCCTTAGCCTCATGTCCAACCAAAGGTCAGTGGTAAGAGTGTTCAATCTAGGAAAGAATGGAAACCCAAAAATCTTAAAGTAAGTTCTTCAGTGACTTCCTCTACGTCGATTAGTGTTCCACCTATTTTGACTAAGTCTGGCAACCTTGTTCAGTCTAGTTTGAATGTTGCTGAAGATGATAATATTTTTAATGAAAGTGTTCTTGTGACTCCTTCTAAAATTGCTATTGCATCGGATGTTGCATCGGATGTTACAGCATCACTGGTTTAATCTGATCAAATAAAGTTTGTGGTTGAGTCAGCCTCTGATAATGAAAAATCTCAAAGAAAGAAGGTTTCTGATCATGAGGATTGTAATAATGTGTATGTTGGTGATGAGAAGGATGGATCAGAAAATGATGACCAAAGTGTGTGGAGTTTTCTCCTGTTTTAATCTTGTTTTTATGGATTTATGTGTACTTATGTGTCGCAATCTTATGTAATGTTGTTGTTCTTTCTATTTCTGCTTCTTATGCATGGTAGTTTGTCAGAATTTATGGCTAAAAAGGGGGGAGTAAGTGTATATTTGTGTTCTTCTATTGTATACTTCTGCTGGTGTGTACTTCTGCTCTTTTCTATTTTTTTTGGAATGATGCCTGTGAAGTTGTTCCTGGAAGTAGGTATTTGTATATGTTGGTTTGATAGCCGAAATTTTTGATGGATGTCTGATGATGAGATGTGTCAGATGATGTTGAAACATCTTTTTTTTTATGCATCTGAAGTATTCCTGGAGTTTTCAAGGTCTTCTTTTCCTGCTTTGAAGATCTTCCTTGTTTTAGTGTGCATGCATGTATTTAGGGGGAGTATTAGAATAATGTGTCAGTAGTCACTCATTAGTTGTATCCTTAAGGGGGAGTGATACTTATTTTGTTCCTAGATGTTTGGTTAGATGTTGGAACATTCTAAATAGCTACTGCATGTTGTTTGGGAATTTATTTTTCCCTTCTCTTTCTTTGAGTAGCCTGTTGTGACAGTTGACTGTCTTTTATGAGAATTTAATTTTAGCTTTTGTTTTCGCTGCTGCAAGTCTCTAATTTTCTATTGTGATACCTTTTCTCATATCTCCATTTTTCCATGTGATGAAATTTTGTGAAAATAATGGAAGTAGGTTTTGAGAACTGTGTTATACTTCTTCTAGTCTTGAAGATTATGATGTGACTGAAGAACTATATATGTGGTATCTCTTAGTAATATGAGTGTTTTGTACCTTTCTTCATGAATGTTTGCTTGTGTTGATTGAAGAAAAGGTTGCGTGTTATCTCTCATCTTGTTTTGTTGGCCTCAATTTGTTTTAGCCAAAAATTTGCCAAAGGGGGAGATTGTTGGATATTTGTGTGTTGGCTTCACTTTTGCTAAAACAAATATTCATGTATGATGTTGGATACGATGTACCAACATCTTGGCATGGTTCATTGTACCCTATTTATATGGCTTGATTAACGCATTTTTTAAGGAATCCATATCTTATTTCTTGTTGGCCAAGCTGCGTGTTTTTTGTACATAATCAGATGGTTTATTATTTCCTAAAGTTGTGGTAACTATTTAGGAAACTTTGGATGTGTTTGGTTTGTTCCTAAAGATGTTCCTACTTTTTAGGAGTTACCATATTTGTTATTGATTCTTGTGTAACAGATCACTGTTTGATCTGTTTTGTTCTGAAGTCCAACAAGATGTTATAACTTGTATTGCTTTAGCATAAATACATGACTACAAGACCTAATTCATCACTCAAGCCATCATTGAAGATTAGTGCTATTTTAGGGTTTTGAGTCATTGTTTTCGTGATCCTTTCATGTATCACCTTGATACATGTTAAGGATTGTTTTTTATTGAGTTGTAAGTTGTGTACTACTCCAAAGCTGTGAAGCATGGAGGTAGGTAGTTTGTTCACTACTCCAAAGCTGTGAAGCACGAAGTTAGGTAGTTTTGTTTGAAGGTAACTTCATCTTTTGTTGTGTTGATAACCTGATAATCACTGGGGTTGTGATTGGTTGTAGGGAGTGAGATGAGATCTCAGATCTAGGAGTTCCTAGGTTGAAGTCAATACGGGTAGGTCTTAGGTCTTTAGTGTAAACGAGGAGTTTCCTGAGAGCTAGAGAATAAGGACTACATTAGTGGATTTCCTTCCTGGCTTGGTAGCACCCAGAGTAGGTGACGTTGCACCGAACTGGGTTAACAAACTCATTGTGCCATTTACTTTCTTGTCTTTTATTTTGTTGTTTTATTTATGTCCACTGCTAGCACGATGTTCTAAACATCTCAATCAACATCCGTAATCTGTGCCGAGTGTTGGAACATCTCGTAGAACATTCTGCTGCTAGCCAGCCAGAATTTCACAATAAGTTTATGGGTGAAATCATATATACAAAAGAGGAGCTAAAAACCAAAAAGGTAATTATGTTCACTGAAACTTGTAGTTCTATCATTACAAATAAATTTCCAAAGAAAAGGAAAGACCCAGATAGTTTCACCATTCCTTGTTCAATTGAGAACATAAAAATCAAATATGCTTTATGTGATCTTGAAGAAAGTGTGAACCTGATACCATTATCAATGTTTAAGAAACTTAATAATGTGACGATGAAACCAACAAAAATTAATGTCATCTTGGTCGATGGTACAATCAAATACCCATATGGCATAGTCGAAGATGTAATGGTACAAGCATATCAAGCCATCTTTCTAGCAGATTTTGCAATCCTAGATATCTAAGAAGATTAAAAGTGCCCTCTTCTACTTGGGAGACCTTTTCTAGCAACAATTATAGCCTTGATTGATGTCGAAACAAGGGAATTAACTTTAAGGGTGTGTTTGGTTGTGAAGAAAAAGTGATAAGATAGAAAGAGGTGAGAAAGTGTATGATGAGAGAGAAATATGTGAGAAATATAGTAGATTTGATAGGTGGTTTGGTACAAGAGAGATAGAAGAGAAATGAAGGAGAAAGAAGTGTCGGTTAGTTTTAAAAGTACAAATATACCTATAAACTAAAAAAGACTTATAAAATTAATTTCATTTTTAATTTGTTCTCTATTAATTTATAAAGTATATAATTAATTATTTTTAGTTAATTAATTATATTATTAATATCTATTAGTTTTCTCTAAAATAATTTTTTAATAGTTTAGAATAAAATATTTTTTTAGTTTTAATTTAGCTAAATAATCTTATTTTATTTTGAAACCGTTTAATTCAGCGATAACAATTCATTATTTTGCCTTTATTAACTTATTGATAAAGATCTAATTTCACAAATCAACTAAAAGTAATAAACTAATAAAACAAAAAAGAAAGACCTTTCCTTCAAAACAGTAAAAAACTAATAAAACATAACCCCAAGCATTTCTTCTCCCGTAGCAATTTATTAAGAAAAGGACAAAAATGGAATTTCAAGACACATGAGTGTTAGCACCTTTCTTCGCTGGATAGAGAAGATTGAAAAAAGTTGTGGGGCCCATGAAAAACCTCTCTCTCTCTCTCTCTCTCTCTCTCTCCTCAGTTTCTCTTCACTCCAAACAACAGAAATGCACCCTTTCTCTTCTTTTTCTCTCTTCAATACTTCTCTCTTCACTTTTTCTCTTCAACTAAACACAGTGTAAGAGTGGGAAAACAGATAATGTAATATAATGTCTTTGAGAGAGTAAAAGTTACCAATGGGGAAAATCGGTGTTTAAAGGTATCCACCCTATGGAAAAGAAAAAGAAAGAACACTGATAAACGCCTCAAGGTTAATCATCAGGAGAATTGATGAACCATGCCATTCGACTTCAACCCTAAAAGAGACAAAACAAAGCTAGTGACCCTAAACAAGCGCTTGATGAAAAGCAACTCATTCAAAAAAATCCACTAACGTGTGTGTACACGCCCCAAGTACGTGTGCTAGTGGTTGAAACTAGTCGTTGGACATGCGGTACACGTACCTTCATGCATAACGCACGTGCCCTAGTGACAACACAAGATTTTTGAATCTTACCCTTCTCCCCTTCCTAAATCATAATGTGTTGTTTTAGCTATGTTTTTAGACGGGGAGTCAAATTTAGACAAAATTTGAAAACTTGAGTAGAGTGCCAGAAAGCATTCAGAATTTGGTCGAATGAAACAATATACTCAACAATAAAGATCACATACAACTTGTGCGTGACCCATAAACTATGCAAGGCAAGTCTTGAAATTCAAAGTTGTATATAGCCTTGATGCTCCAATGAGGAAGTTCATTGAGAAATGGCACCCCCATAAAGCAGGTGTTGTACCTTCTCTTCCTCCTCATCCTCCTATTTTTCTTCTAATTTTGGTTCAAGTGTGAGGGACCATAGAATTAAATTCTCACTCTGAAGTCAACCTGTTGGTTCTAATACACCAAGCTCTGAACACAATAGACCACATTTTGTACTCAAAAGAAGCTTCGATGACTATAGTTATGATATGAAGAAGGTCAACTAGAGTCAAAGTTATGTTCAGAATATGCATCATGCCTTGAAGATTATGATGGAAACAAACTTTGATGGACACAGTCAACGGTCAACACTCTGATGAGCTCTGACCGTTTTGTCTTCTTCTAAATAGACGTCGTCGTCCAAGTTCTGTAATTATTGTTTGTCTTCTTCTAACCACATGTAGAAACAAGCAAAGTTTTTCAAAGACAAAGAGAATGCAACATATCATTCCCAAAGAAGCAAATGATACCTCTAGTACCATTCAACGAAATTATCCATAAGAAGCAAAGCTTTCAAACCTGATCATAGCTACTCAAGGAAGATCAACGTGCTGGAACATCTTCAAGAAAAGGTTATATTCTCTTATCATATTTAAGGACCTTGAGAGTTTGAAGAAATAAAGAGACTTCACTTATCAAAAAGTGCCAAAACTCTAATATGTTTTATAACACACAAACACTTAGAAAAATTCTTACAAATTTTCAATTTTTAATTTTTTAAGTGTTGTGAAGTCTATCGAGCTTTAAATTAGTTTACCAATATCTGATTGTCAAGTGTAAACACCAAACAAATTTATTTCTAAACTCTAATTATCGAAGTCCTCAAGGTGAGGCAAGGAAATATTAGACTCATGTGTCTAAGTAATTGTAATATTGTGTGATTATAGTGAAAAATATCTTGGAAGTGGAAGGGGACTGGACTAACCTCAGATTGTGGGGTGAACCAAGATAATTTTTTGTGTTGCTCTCTTATCTCTTCTCTATTTATCTTTTCATGCTCTTTTTGTTTTATAACTTAGAAAAAGATTTTTAGAAAAATCCAACACAATTCAACCCCATTTCTTGTGTTTTTCTCACCTTCACTAGGCTGATAACTGGTTACTTGAGCATAATGTCCCGAGGGTTTAGAGTGAACTTAATGGAAATTTCAACTACAATCTAGTAAAATATATTATGGATAGTAATCCATCTAGATGGAACCTAAATGCGCTTAAAGAGATCTTTTTTGCCTTTTGAAGCTGATCAAATAGCTAGAATCCTTATCACTAACCCTAACAATGATGATGAGTTGGTTTGGAATCATTCCCCTGATGGGATTTACTTTTTTAAAATAGTGTATCATGTAATCCAAGAGGAGAAAGTCAGGGATAGTAATACCTCAAAGAGTAGTAACCATAAACCTGACCTTGTTTGTACTATTAAGATTCAACCTAAACACGCTAATATGATATGGCACGTTCTTCACAACGGGGTCCTGATTAAGAATAACCTTTTCACAAAAGGTAGTGTTTTTGACCCGATATGCCCCAAATTCCAGCACCAAGTGGAAGATTTGAAGCATTTGTTTATGGGTGTGATTGGGTGAGGCGAATATGGTTCACTTCACCTTTAACAATAAATTTCTACAACCCACTTGGGGTGGCTTGTCGGTGTTGGCTTAGGACATTTGAGTGTGCTCCTCCTCAAGGTCTCAGGTTCGATTCTCGTCGGTGTCAATTTAGGTGGGCTAATTTAGCTTCTTAAAAAATAAAAAATTTCTACCATCATCCAGATATTAGGCTCAAAGATTTGATTTACCATATTCTTACTACTATCAATCAAGACAAACTCTACATAATTATAACAATCATATACAACTTTTGGAAAATTAGGAACCTTTTGATTTTTCAGGAGAAAATCATACTTGTGTGTAATACGGTTCAGCAAGCTAGCGAGGAGGTCAACGACTATGACGTCAATAATGTTACGTAGTGAAACATCAACAGTAACTTTGGAATCGTCGCAACTTGTTGGAGTCCTTCGGTGTCGATAACCTAAAACTCAATGTGAATGGTCACTCTATGAGTGATGGTTGTTAGGGTTTAGGTCTTATCCTCCGCTGGAGTGATGGAAGGCCCGTTGTGGTGGTCACTAAACTCATTGCAGCCTCCGACAATGCAAATATGATAGAAGCAATCGTGATTCAAGCGGTAGTGAGGTGGATTGAAGAGCACCAACTTAGGAGTGTTGTTGTGGAATCAAACTCGAAGTATGTAGTTGATATCATAAACAATCACAAGTTAAATCGAGCCTATCAGGGAAGGATAGCTCATAATTGCTTGCATATGATAAAAAGATTATATAAGGTTTCTATGGTCTGAGTTTGAAGAACCAGGAATATGGTAGCTCACCAAATTGTGAGACAGGTTAAGATCGAGTCGAATAGAGAATGATCCAAAATTCCCCCTTATCTATTGTAACCCATATCCAAAAAGTTTTTTTTTGTTGACAGAATCTTAAAAGATATTACAATATTGCATAGGATATACCCCTTTCGAAAGCAAATAAACTAAAATTTTATTTTTGTAAAAAAAAAAAACAATATTATTTTTGTTAACAAACCTGAGTAATGATATAGATCATTTGATGACAACCTTCTTCTTTTTTTTTTTCTTTCTCTTTTTACCCGTAAAAAGCAATAAAGAAATAAAAAATTAAGAGAAAAAAATAAGAATTTAATGTCAATGAATAAAAGATTTGTTTGTAATGAAATATAAATACACTAGTGTGTTAACCCGTGCAATGCACGGGTGATAGGCTACTGATTTTCAATATTCAAATATTTTATTTATTAATAAAATTTATTTATCTCGTGTTTTTCTAAAGTTGTCTTTGTTTTTTATGCCGCAATGACAAATATGTGTTATATATTTTGTTAATTATTGATAAATATATGTCTTGTGTTTTTATGCATCAATGAAAAATATATTTCCATATTTTTATATCTATCAACAAATGTTTATGATCCTTTATATGTCCCGTGTTGTTATGTTTATGTTTATGTTTAAGAGAATAGATTTTACACTCGAGTCAAATAAACTTTTTATAAATAACAAATGTTCAATTACCTATGATATTTGTTTGTAAATACACTTTACTACCTATTTTAGGTCAACTATGAGTTAGAACCCGAAATAACTTGTCAAAAAGTAACTCAAGCCTTGACATTAAAAATGTTATTAATCAAATTATTTGTAGGTTAAATACAAAAGAAGATTTGCTAAAAAAAAAGTACAAAAGAATATCTTGTCAAAATAAAGTAAAAGAAGGAGAATCGGTCCTTCGTAGGTTACGAAAAACTCCAAGGAAAAACAACCAGTCCATTTTTATGTTTTATAATTAGTTTTGAAAGTTTTTTAATCTAACGCTCATATCTACATATTACTCTCGTAGACAATAACAATATAAAATATAGAATATCTAATTCTCTTTCTTTCAAAATAAAACATTA
Organism: Medicago lupulina; assembly: GCA_958299785.1. Classification (NCBI taxonomy): domain Eukaryota; kingdom Viridiplantae; phylum Streptophyta; class Magnoliopsida; order Fabales; family Fabaceae; genus Medicago; species Medicago lupulina. The sequence goes on from OY283139.1 coordinate 67,571,348, forward strand.
TTTTCTAGATCTATAGAAATAACCTGTCATAACGCCATCAAAAATATATTCATCTTCAACCTCAACTTTAGCTAACATTTCGATTATATCTTGAAAATTAATACTAACTTACGATATCAAAAATATTTTGGATCATATTATTATGTTTTATAAAATTTAATAAACTCAATAGAAACTTGTCGCGTCATTTTTCGGAGATCAAGGCTATTTGATTAGCTTTTGACTCACTAAATATTTCACGACTTTTGATTTAAAAAGATTTGTATTTGAAGGGGTCCGGGGGTTGGTTATATTTAGGGAAGGTATTAGCACCCTAAATATTCATAGTACTCTACGAGAACCTTTCGACTTTATTTTACCTTTTGTGCTATAAACTTGCTTATTTTTTATTTGAAAGAAAGGGTTTGAGAATAGTGATTAAAAGAAGAAAAAGACCTAGTTATCTACATTTTATTAATTCGGAAGGACTAGGTCCTTTGCCTACGTACCCGTGAGGGATCAGAACCTCGTAGTTCGGGGTAAAAAATTCCGTTTGATTTGTTTTGTGTTTTTTATTAGTTTTGAAAAAGGTTTTAAAATGAAAAGCCAAGTGGCAAATAAGAAATTGGTTTGTGTTTTTTAATATTAAAGAGAAAATGTACTCAAAGTGAAATTAAAATTGATTGATATTTGATTAAAGAAAAAATGGAAAAAGGAATCACTCGATTTGTGGATCGAGGTTTATTGTAAAAAATGTTTTTCGTGTGTTTTTTGTTATCTGAATATTTTTTGTTGTTTTTGAATAATAGCTATACTAAAATTAACACTAACGGAGCGAGAAAAGATAAAAGCGATGGTATTTCGTGGTGACGTTGGATCACCACAAAAACCATTAACCTAATCTAGAAACATAAAGAGAAAGGCATACACACACGCACGCACACATGCACCTAAGCTTATTACGAAAAAACCTATTATAGATTTTAAGGTATGCGATAAAATAAATTACAGTAAAGCCTAAAATTGACATTATAAAGTCTGCGTGATAAAATAAATGGCAGAAAAATAAATAAACTACATAAAACCTAATGCGATAAAACCAAACAAATAAATATGCATGTGATGTGACGATGATGAAAATAAATAAAAAAGTACGGAATTAAAATGAGGAAAATAACGATGCATGTAAAAAAGGAAAAAAATGTGAAAATAAAGAGACTGGGGTGCAGGCAGTAAGCAGGGGAGTGTAGAAATCAAAAATTAGGAAATTGGGCTTTAAGGGGAACCGAACCGGTTCGGTTCACGCGAACCAGACCGGTTCGCACATGTGTATAAAAGGGAGGAGGGGTCGGTTTTCCTCATTTGTGCAGCTTCTTTCTCTCTCTAAACCTATCTCATCTCCCTTCTCTCCAAAATCCGGCCATGAGGGCTGGTCGTCTTCTCCGGCCAGCAACAATTGTCCGGCGCGGTGGCTGCCTGCTAGAGGCGGCAGCGCCGCTGTGTCAAAGACAAAAGGGTTTCTTTTTCCTCTTTTTTTTTGGATTCGCAACCTTAATTTCTCCCTCTGTTCGTTTTTAACACTGAAATCCCCAAATACCAACCCTAAACTTCTAGATCTAAAAAAAAAAAAAAAGATTCGAAATATTACCTCCTTTATCTTTTGATCCGGCTCGGCTTGTGTAGTTTGAGTACTGAATTCGTGTTGTAGTGTGCTTTCAACGGGTGTATGAAACGGTTTGAGTGTCGTTTGGTGCTGTGGCACGGTGGTTGTGTCCTGGTGTCACGGTTTTATGAATTCTGGCTGTGTTGTTGTGAACGTGTGTAATTGCGACTGGTCGTGTGGTTGTGAACGTGTGTGGTCGTGACTGGCTTTGTGATTTGAAGCTGTGAATTTCCAGCGTTTTTGGCTGTACTGTTTCTGCAATTTTCGATGAATTTTTCCGTCCCTGTTTTGTTTGCCGATCCTTCTTTTTATAGGGCTCGGGTTTGTTGAATTGATGCAGAGATTTTGTACTGGATTGGGATAAAACAAACATGTTTGTGTCCTTTGTTCCTGGATTTCTGTTGTTGCGGATGAGCTTGAACCGGATTTATGCTGCCTGTGATGAGGCTGAGGCGCGTGACAGCCTATAGCCTTGAACCTGGACCATTTTCGGACCTTTTTGGATTTTTATTAAATAAAAAAGAAATTATGATAATAAAAATATAAAAAAATTAAAAATGCAGACTTGACTTTTGGACTTATCTGTAAAAGGTAACTAATAAAACGAATATAGTGACTAAAATAAAAATTGAAAACTAAAATTATAATTAATTAAAGTAAAAGATGAAAATTAGAAGATAAAATTAAAAATGAGAGAAGCGGCCCGACTCGGAACAAAAAAAAATGAGGTATTTTAAAATACCTCTCTGTTGAAATTTCGTCTGAAAAGTCGGAAATTATTCCGGACCGAATGACGCGTGTCAGTGGTGTTTTAGGTCAAAAATTGGGGTATGACAGATTCCCCTATTTAAGTTTCTTCGTCCGGAGACTTGAAGATGAAATCTTTGATTCGACTGGTCGAAGAGACTTAAATACAAAGTACACCATTTTTGCCCTAAGATGCTATGAATGCTTGTGATGCAATTATGAATGCAAGACGGCGAAGACATCTTGATCGGGGCAAGGAGTCCCAATGGGATGCCTGAATTTGTTGAGAAAGGGATCTGACTCCGCTAGGGGATAGTGTAGTTTCACGGGGGAAAATGGTGGTGTATTATTATATTGGTTTGGAATGGAGAGACACCTTTTGACCAGACAGACTGGGGATGGCACTTGAGAGAATGACAGGTAAACACAAGTAGTCTGTTGTTTAGGACTAACCATTCGAAAAAATGACAAGAGGATAAACTCAGAACGTCCATTGTTTAGGATTGACCACTTGAAACAAAGACGAAAAGTAAACTCAAGCTGTCCGTTATTTAGGACTTACCACTTGGAAGAAAGACGAAAAGCAAACTCAAGTTGTCCGTTAGTTAGGACTTACCACTTGGAAGAAAGACGAAAAGTAAACTCAAGTTGTCTGTTATTTAGGACTTAACACTTGGAAGAAAGACGAAAAGTAAACTCAAGTTGTCCGTTAGTTATGACTTACCACTTGGAAGAAAGACGAAAAGTAAACTCAAGTTGTCCGTTATTTAGGACTTACCACTTGAAACAATTAATGACTGAATTGATGAGATATGACCAAACAAGACTCTGGGTGACTGATGCAATCATGTGTGAATTGATATTGTGTGGGTATGTGTGCGTTGTGTACGCTTGAATGTATGAACATATGAAAGTATTGATGTGTGGATGCATGAATGTATGAATGTATGAACGTATGAATGTGACTTGAACGACCATATAAACTGCATATGACAGGTGACTCGATGGAACAAGACAGGACATGTAAGGTTGGAGGCGGATTGACAGCACATTACAAACACTCGACAAGCTTCCTTGGAGTTGATATTATCGTGAACAAATCGGGTCATTGGCGGTATGAAACCTGGCACACGGTGGCAGCCGATGCCCCTTGGGAAGCCAGCTTATTGTCGAACGAAAGTCTAGGAGAAGTCGCCATTTGTAAATGGGAGCAGAGTGTTCTTCTCTCGGCATGCTTTAGCAGTCGTTTTTTGTTTTTGTTTTTCTTGAAAATCCCTAACTTTTGCCTGGACCGCCCTTTCAGGTTTTCAGTCCACCGGGAATGTATTCCTTTTTTGTGCGCCTAACTTTTGCCTGGACCGCCCTTTCGGGTTTTCAGTCCATCGGGACGCTCTCTATTGCTTAAGCTGCCTTTTCAGGTTTATAGCTTAGCGAGCTCTTTTTGTATTTTTGTGTTGTGACTGCATCTTGCTTGAAGTAGAGGTCCTCTCCATAGTGCTTAGCCATGTTTCTCTTCCGGAATGTAATCATTCTCGAGGCGGATGATGATGCATGTTTCGTCTACTCATGAGTTCAAAGAGAGTGTGTTTGTTCTTCACACTTTTCAAAAGGTGTAAAAAAGTTTTGTATTTTGAAATTTTTGCTTCAAGTATTGCCATCAAAAATAGAAGAAATTTTGCAAATAGAATAAATGAGATTTCCAAATAAATGGGCATAGGCTCAAATTTGATGAATTGAGTGGTGACCCGCCAATGGCACGGCTCCACAGATTTTGAAAAATTTGGAAAATGGTAAATATATGGGAAAGGTACATTGAACACAATAACTGTTATCCTCCCTAACAACTTTGAATTGCCCCTGTTCCGGGTCTTTGATTTGCAGATGCTCTAAATCGGAGGCCTTTTGACGACTAGATGCCCCAAGTGAGTTGTGCCTGATTGATGCAGTTACTTTGTCGTTTGATCCTTAACTTTTGCATAAATCGCCCTTGCAGGTTTTTCAATCTATCAGGATAATTATTTTTGTTCATGACTCTGATTTTTGCCTGGACCGCCCTTTTGGGTTTTCAGTCCACCGAGACGCTCATTTTTGCATAAGTCTCCTTTTCAGGTTTGCGACTTATCGAGCTTTTTTGATTGATTTTTTTTGATCTGATTGATTTTTGTATATTTTGACAAAGTATTTCTTGACTGCATCGGTATTCATAAGACGTGTGAGTTTGTCACCATCCATAGTTTGTAAGGGTCATTGCGCACGAGCCTTCATCGTTAGGCATCCACTTGCCCCTAGAGTCTGGTTGGAAAGACAATGTCTTTTTTAGCACAAGGTTTCTTGAAATCCACTAGGACGAACCTTCTTGTTGGAAGTTTGTTTTAACCTCTCTTGATATAGTTGTACAAGGCCGTCATGCATTTAAATTCGGTCAAGCTTGGATTTCAGCAGAAGTCCTATCGACAGGGACTTCGACGACCTCCATGTTGTATCATGAGGGAAGGAGGGGGGGTTGCCCCTGTTGAAGTGTGCACTTGAAGTATGATGGTAGCATCTCGTGCTAGTCTTCGTAAGTGGATGTCCCTTTCTGGAAACTCTTCTTGAATATTGTTTGTAGCTTCGACGGCTAAGATGCCCCAGTGCAAGAGAGATCTTGTCGGGAAACCCTTCCTTCTCCTATTCTTCATCTTTGGACACAGGGAACTCAAAGTGGGGAGAGAGTATAGAGTTAAAGTGTTCAACGGGTTTATTAATGCATGTTTTGATTTTTGATTTTGACAAATAAGTATAAGTTATGATTATGCAGTTATTTGAGAATGATTTAAAGAATTTTTTTTTTGGTTTTTTGTATTACCATTTTGCCGAAAAAGCATAAAGTAAAATAAAGCAAAGTCGGGATCAAGACGACTTTGTATTGATGATGACAATCCATAAAGCAAAAAGCCCTACAGAAGTTCACTTTCGTCTCGGGCGGGACGAAAGGATTTTTGAAAAGTATAAAACAAGAAAACAAACATTATTTGAACAACTGAGCAGTAGAAGGAACATCAAAAACGACACAATTGCAGCTATCTACTTTATTTGTCGCAATACTAGGTAGTATGATCCGGCAGTAGATTAACTTGTGCGTCCGAATTCAACCTTCGAAAAGCAAGTTATTGGCTTCAATCAGCTTCTGGACTTCAATCTTCAAAGAGCGACAGTGCTCGACGTCATGGTCGGGAGCTTCTTGATGGAAGGCACAAGAGAGGTCAGGTTGATACCAAACTAGCAACTCGTTAGGCACCCGAGGAGGCGCTTTAGTTTGGAGAAGGTTCTTCTGGAGTAGGATGGGGAGTAACTCCACATATGTCATTGGGATTGGGTCAAACTGCATCCTTGGAGCTTGTTGTCAAGGCAACTGTTGATGTTTGGCGTTCGGGCCTTTACTGGAACTGCAGCTGATCCTGTGAAGCTACCAGTGAAACCACCAGGGTACTCAGTCTCTCTAACTCGACCTGGAGAGTCGTTATCTCTTTACGAATGCTCCTGAATCTCTTGTTCAAATTGATATGTTCTCTCTTATTGTTTGCACGAGTGTTGTGGGTGCGAGTTGATTTTGGACTTTTCACAGTCAGACAACTTTTGAAACGGGTTGACCCTTTATGGAAAAGAGAAACTTGTGAGACTTGGATTTGAAACTATGAATGCAGTATGATGCATGATATGTTTATGCAAAAATAGACACATTTTTATTTATCGAAGGGCTAGTAAAAGTAGTTTTGTAAACATCATAATTGAAAATTTTATTGAAGTACTGCAAGATAATTCCCTTTTTAACAAACTAAGCCAAGGGATAGACCCCAAAGTATAAAGGAAAGCTAGAAAGCAAGCAACAAGTCCAGAAATCTCTCAAGCTTTTAGGTCGGTGGATCATCAGAGTTGGAATGTGCGCCGGAAAAGAAGTGCATACGCTTTTTCTTGTTAGCATATCGGTCAAGCAACCTGTCCTTCACCAGGAGAAGTTCATCCCTCTCGATCATTTGTCGTCTTTGCTTGAGGATTTCACAATCCTTCTGTTCCAACTGTCCACTCATTGTTTCCATCTGGAGCATAGTTTCATCGTACCTCCTCTTCCAAGTGGCACTTTCATTGGTCAATTCAGTTATCCGTTTCTGGTACTCCTTCTCGGTATCAAAGGTCATAGGCATAGGAGGTACTGGAGTGATGGCAGACAAAAACCTCGGTGGCTTGTAAGGCATCCCAAATTGCGTAGCTCTATCGATGACCCATTGAGTATAGGATTCGTGGACGGTGCATGTCTTTCTTCCAAGTTGGCCCTTCTCCCTTCTACGAATAGTACTCCAAGCTCGTACGACTTGTTCCCTCATACCCCGGATGTCATTTTGGTTGTGATAATACACGTTCTCTAGATGAATATTGCGAGGTTTTTCTTCCATGGGGTACTTGAACTGACGTCTAGCAAGAACAGGGTTATAGCTGATTCCTCCACGTATACCGAGAAGAGGTACGTTATTGAACTCTCCACAACTGTCAATGATAGTCCCCTTGTCATAGGCCGGATTGTACCACACTATATCAGCTGGGGTAAGGGACATAAGCCTTTGGGACCAAAGAAGGTTTTCTAGATTGGTTGTGAAGCGAGGGGATTGGGGCAGATGGGAGGTGATCCACCTATAAAGCAAGGGTGCACAACAAAGGATGGTTCCACGACCCGCCAGAGTGCGTTCATGGATGTGTGTCGGCTAACAAAGTAGGGACAGGGTTCTTTGAGAGGAAGATGTGGATGGCATTAATGTCAACAAAATTGTTAAGGTTAGGGAAAAGCACAAGGCCATAGATAAGTAGGGCGAGGATAACATCAAAGGCATCATTGTTGGAGGTTTCCTCGAAAAAGGCGGCTTTTTGGTAAAGGAAGTTGGTCGAAAAGCACAAGAGTTTCCCCTTAGGTTGGAGACTAGCTTTCACCTCAGCGGTTGTAAGGTGGAGAGCTGTAGCAATGGCAGAGTGTTTAGGAGTTTTTCGAGACCACTGAACGGTACCTTGTCAAGTATTAATAGATCGGTCCAATGGGAGTATTCCTCAAGGGTAGGGACCAACTGGTAATCCAGAAACCCAAAACAGTGATAGGTCGGGTCATAGAACTAGACAAAAGTTTGGAGGAGTCCTTCATCAACATCCGTCTTGACAATACCGAGCAAGTTTCCATAGTTCCTGTGAAAGCGTTCTGAGCAGGCCACCTTTCTTTCTAGCTTCCTTAAACTCAAGAGATCCGGTTTTATGAAATTGTACTGCCTAGTGTACCTCGTTGGAAGAGCGATGCCCTATGATGTTTACAATAAAACTTTATATAAGTCCTATCATGTAACACCCCGTTATCCCAACAACTAATTATTATATAAATAAATAAGTAAATCAGAGTTCACAACATACGGGAATGTCACACTGCTTTTCAAAATTTCATAAATAGATTTAAAATACTATTTATTCAACAACGCAAAACTCCAACAACATGCTTCAAAATTGATACATAAGGAATGAAAACACAACAACTAATTCCCATCCCGTTACGTATCAGAGCCCTAAGACACATGAGCCACCACTTCTACTATTCTGGATCACCTGCAAGTTACCCATACGAAGGGCAACATTTTCAAGCAGAAGGGGTGAGATTCACAAACAACAACAATAGAATTATAATTCATCAATTGAATCCAACACCCTAAATATCAACAAATACTTCGATATATTTATATACTTCATGGATAACAACATTTTCAACATATTCAAGTTCAACCAACAACAACAACCCAACAGCAGCTCAACCGACAACAATGTAACACCCCGTTTTCCCAAAACAACGTAAACATGTATAATTATCAGAGTTTTCAACAACAACGGAGTATTACATCTACTTTTCAAAATTATTTAAATAGAATATAAAAACTATTCAAATATCAACAAATCATCTTTATAAAATTCTGCAGCGGAAAATCTTTAATTTAAACCAACATCAATAATCATCTACAACAAAATCCTTGGCTCAAAGGCCTCAACAATTTAAACATCATCCAATAATTAAATATCCAACAACATGTTCTCCAAAAGAAATGATACATAAAGGAATACAAGAAAGATAACGTTTTCCCATCCCTACTATGTATCAGAGCCTACGACACAAGAGCCAACTCCTATCTATCCTTCGCTACCTGCACTTGCCCACGAGGCGGCAATTCCAGCAGAAGGGGTGAGTTCACAACACAAAGGTAATATATAAATATATGAATCATCAAATTGCATTGAAAAACAACAACAAATAATAACAACCATCATCAGCATAGGCAACAACATCATCAATATAAGCAACAACATCATCAATATTAGCAACAACATCATCAATATTAGCAACAACATCATCAATATTATTTAGATTCATCTTCGGTTAACAACATCAACGACAACATCACTTGTGGCGACACCTCACCAACAACATCTCTACAAAACAACTCACACCTACAACAACTAATGCAAGACTCCATCAACTCGACCGACTCAACGACTACAATGGTGCAACGACAACAACAACTAATGCAATATGCATGTGGTACCAAAATACAGGGCAGAGCCCTCACCGCTTTGAACAACAAAGTGTTCCAGGACATGAGTCCTCCCGCTTTGAACGACAAGGCGTTCCAGAGCATAAGCTCTCACCGCTTGAATGACATTGCATTCCAGGACCGAGGTCCTCACCGCTTTTGAACAACAAAGTGTTCCAGGACATGAGTCCTCCCGCTTTGAACGACAAGGCGTTCCAGAGCATAAGCTCTCACCGCTTTGAATAACAATGCATCAGACTCCAACTGTGTATATCAACATACAACATGACAACACCGACAACAACCACCAACCAACAATGCATACATCTACGTATGACTTACACCACGACAATTCAACAACAACAACTGTGCCTAATATCTAAGACACCCTCCCCAACTCGACACAACCACTCAGCAACATCAAGAACAACTTCAAACTTAGCAAAGTATATTTTATCTCATGTAAACATACATAATTCCATCATATTCATCTTCATATATAAGTTTCATCATCCAAACAATTATTAATAAATCTAATAAACAACTTAGGAAGCTTAGGTTCAGATTTGGAACACTTCAGAAAAATCACATTTTGGGTCGCACAGGACCCATCTCGCTTAAGCGAGCAGCTGCTCGCTTGAGCGAACAAAAAGACGTAAGTTAGAGCTTCGCTCGCTTACAGCTCGCTTATGGTTCGCTTAAGCGAATAGGCTATTTTCTAAAGTTCTGGGCAAAATTCGCGTTGCTCGCTTAAGCGACGGGCAGCTCGCTTAAGCGACCAAAAAGACGTAACTTCAGGTCTTGCACGCTTGGAGTTCGCTTGGTGTTCGCTTGAGCGAATGGACGCGAAACGATTCTGGACAGGGAAAAGTGCCGCTCGCTTGAGCGACGGCTATCTCGCTTAAGCGAGAAGTCATCTGGGCAGAATAAAAACCTACGATTTTCTAACCCCATTTTCATCCAAAGACCCAATTTTAATCCCCCAATCACCCAAAATGATTTAGAACAATGTTTATGGGTTCATGGCACAATAAAACAACAGAAACAATTCACATAAGCATCACCATCATCATATAATTCATCAATCATGGCATTTTCATATCTTTAACCCTAATCCAACAAAACCATCATTTTTCAATTCAATTCATGAAAACATACATATATATATATATTAACAATTGAATCATAAACTCACCCTTACCTGATTAGATGAACAATTAACTACAGAAATCGACTCCCCTCTAGCAATCTCCCTTGCTCTTGGTTCTTCTCTCTTTCTCCTAAAAGCTTACTTTTGTTTTCTCTGATACGTGAAATGTTTCTTTTCTTTCCTTACTGACTAATTCTATCCTTACCAAAACATAACCTCTTTTTCTCTTTACTCCCCCCACTAAATTCTATTAAATTTCTCCTTAATCTCCTTTAATTCACATTAACCCCATAATTTCTAATAATTAATAATTATTCCTCCCATTTTCATAATTCTCTAAAATAATAATATTCCTTCTATTTTCTTAAAACAAAGCAAATATTATATCCCACTACTAATTAATTAAATAACAAATAACATGCATTTAGATAATACATCAATAAATCATATAACTCAATTATTTCACATAAATTATTATAAACAAATAAACACACCACATATTCACATAATCATTTATAAATTCAAATAAAATATTCTAAACACCCAAAAAATAGTAAAATATAAACTAGGGCGTTACAGACAACGACTATGCAACGACACAACGACGAATAACGACAATGCAACAATGCACATGCATGTGGTACCATTTAACGCGTTTGAATGACAAGGCATTCCAGGGCATGAGCCCTCAACATTTTGAATGGTTAAAGTATTCACAGGGCGTGAGCCCTTAACAGTTGAACGAGGCGTTCCAGGGCATAAGCCCTCAACAGTTGAATGATAAACATTCCAAGGCATGAGCCCTCAACAATATATGAGTATGCAATGGACTCAACACTGTGTATATCTGCATACAACACAACAACAGCAACGACAACTACTAACATGCATAATCAGCTATGACATTATTCCCAACTTAGTCAAATATGACACAACAATTCACACGGCAAAGTTCATCAACATGGCACATATTCACATAAATCAATTCAATTCATCTTTCAAGAAGTTTTTATAGAGCTTAGTGCATATACAGAGGTTATACAAATTAAAATAACCATTTTAGAATGCTCAGACGGGTCCCCTAATGCACGAAACAAAGATCAAATGTGGCTGACAAAAGCCTTGCTCGCTTAAGCGAAGACCTTCTCGCTTAAGTGAGCGCCTCACAGAAAGGTTGGTTTCAGCTCGCTCATGGTTCGCTTGTTGTAACACCCCGTTTCCCAAATAACATAATAATATCAACAATCAGAGTCATTCAACAACAACGGAGCATTACATGCCTCTTTTCAAAAATTTATTTAAAATAGAAAATATAGACTATTTAAATAAACATCAACATATCTCATCATATTAAAATATTATGCAGCGGAATATCCATTTATAAATTATCTCCAATAAAAGTAATATTTCCAACATTTCTGGCACAAAGGCCTCACCATAATAAAAATGTTCTCCAACATATATCAAATATTTATTCAACAAATCTCCAACATAAAATGATACATAAAGGAATGAAATTGTAAAACATAATATCCCATCCCGTTACGTATCAGAGCCTACGACACGAGAGCCATTCCTATCTATCCATCGCTACCTGCACTTGCCCACGAGGCAGCAATTCCAGCAGAAGGGGTGAGTTCACAAAACAAAAGCAATATATATATATATATATATATATATATATATATAAAAAATTCATAAAGTTGTATTGAAAAACAACAACAACAAGAACATTCATCATCACCATAATCATCAGCAATCTTCGTTAACATTTCAGCAATATAATTTAGATTCACCTTAAATAACAACACCGACAACAACACCACTTGTGGTGACACCTCACCAACAACAACTCACACCTTAAACTTCTAATGCAAGACTCCATTAACGACTAATGCATTATGCAAATGTGGTACCAACTACGCGCGTTGAATGCTAAGCACTCCGGGGCATAAGCCCCCACCAAATTGGATGGTTAAAGCATCCCAGGGCATAAGCCCTCACCAAAGTGAATGACTAGCATTCCAGGGCATGAGCCCTCACCAGTTGAATGTATGAACATTCCAGGGCATGAGCCCCCACCAATGCAAATGAGTTATGAGACTCAAGGAGTATATCTACATACAACCATACGACAAAATAGTGGTGCATTTTCACCATGCAACCAACGACAACACCAACCAGGACACCTCCCCAACTAGACTCAACCACACCACAACACCATGGACATTTGCAAACTTAGCATAGTATAATTCATTTCATTTCATATAAGATTCATCCGTATATGTATCATAAACATCTCCAATCTACAATTTTATCACTCCAAAAATTCTCTAAAAATCCAATAAACCACTTAGAAAGCTTAGGTTTGGGTTTAGAACACCTTAGAAAAATCACATTTTGGGTCGCACAGGACCCAGCTCGCTTAAGCGAGCAGCTTCTCGCTTGAGCGAGTCAAATCACGTAAGTTTGGTTTTTCCTCGCTTGTGGCTCGCTTCTGGTTCGCTTAAGCGAACAGGCCATTTCCAATATTCTGGGCAAAAACTGGCGTCTCTCGCTTAAGCGACGGGAATTTCGCTTAAGCGACGCAAATGACGAAGGTTAGCATTTCACTCGCTCCTAGTTCGCTCGTGGCTCGCTTAAGCGAGCGGCTAAAATTTCAGACTGGGCGTAGCAAGAGTTGCTCGCTTGAGCGAAGGGTATCTCGCTTGAGCGAGTGCTCATCTGGGCAGAATTTCAACTTACGATTTCTAACCCTTTTTCATCCAAAAATCCCATTTTTGATCCCCCAATCACCCAAAATGATTTAGAACATTGTTTATGGGTTCACTACTCATCAAAACAACAAACATTTTATAGAAACATCATCAATCACAACATAATTCATCAACAATGGCATTTTTCATAAATATTAAACCTAAACCAACAAATCACCATTTTCAATCCAAAATCATGAAAACATACATGTATATATTAACCAATGAATTGCTAGCCCACCCTTACCTTAATTCAGCAAAATCTACAGCAATTCCTAGCAATTCCCCTTGGCTCTTGGCTCTTCTCACTTTCTCCCAAAAAGTCTGTTTTTCTTTCTTACTGATACGTATTCTGTTTCTCCTATTTCCTTTACTGACTATTCCTTTCCTACTCTTTCCACCCAAAGCATAACCTCCTTTTACTCTTTACTCTCCCACTAAATTATATTAAACTCTCCTTAATTCTAATTATTTCTATTAAATCCCTTAATTCAACTATAAAAATATTATTTCTCCTATTTTCATAAAACACTACAAATAATTATAACAAATAATAACACACCAAATATTTCATATATCATTTATAAATTCAAGTAAAACACACCAAGCACACCAAAATCAATTAAAAATCACCACAAATCATAAAACAGAATTTAGAGTGTTACACTTGTGGCTCGCTTCAAGCGACCTAGATGCCGAAGGTTAGGAAAGTGTTCGCTTACGAGCTCACTTGTGGCTCGCTCAAGCGACCTGGCTCAAGAAAAATCTGGGCAACTAGCTTGAAGGCTCGCTTAAGCGACGGGTCGTTCGCTTAAGCGACCATTCATCTGGGTAGGTGAAAAAGCTCTCGGATTTTCTAACCCTATCTCATTCAAAACCCGATTTTTAACCCCTGATTACCCAAAACGTGTTCTAACAGATGTTTACAGGTTCAACATACATCAATGCACAACAAAGAACACAAAACAACAACATCAAACAGCAATTCAACTCATTCTCATCAATCTTCAAATTCTCCAAAACCTAACTCTCAATCCCTCAATTCCAACTAACATCATGTTAAATCAAAAATCACAATTATACAACTATTATTATTGAGAGATAGTCTCACCCTTACCTTAATTTCAAATGAACAAAGCTCTACAATCTCCCCGGTTCTTGACTTGGCTACCTTGGCTCTTCTCCCTTGCTTTTTCTCCCAAAAACTCACTGTACGTGTTTTGTTTTTCTGACTTCTCTATCTCTAACTTAACTCCCCCTTATTTCTAATAACTCCCTTTTATTTCTCTAATTAAAAAGTAACCCCCCAAAACTCCAATAAAATTCTATTTTTCATATTAATATAATAAATAATAAAAATAAACCATTTAATAACAATACACCACACCACAACATCAACAATAATTATTTAAAATCATATAAATGACTTTAAATAATTCAAAAATAATTAAATAACAACTAGGGCGTTACAACTCATGCTGACAAAGTATACTTCCAAGATCCCTCCATTGAGTGGGGTTATCACATGTGCCAAAATCGAAGAGTACTCTTGGCCTGGGACTATGATACCGCCGTCCTATCTTATGTTTCACTAAAGTCCGGGTGTAGAACTTATTATCTCACCACTCACGAAGAAAGGAGAAAGAAGAAGGAGAACATATATACAAGTATTTCCATCTTTTATTTTTGTTTTTGTTAAGCAAAATATAGCACAAGAATTAAAATAAAGTTGAGTTAGGTTTAACCCTCGAATAATCCCCAGTGAAGTCGCCATTTCTGTCGCGTCATTTTTCGGAGATCAAGGCTATTTGATTAGCTTTTGACTCACTAAATATTTCACGACTTTTGATTTAAAAAGATTTGTATTTGAAGGGGTTCGGGGGTTGTTATATTTAGGGAAGGTATTAGCACCCTAAATATTCGTAGTACTCTACGAGAACCTTTCGACTTTATTTTACCTTTTGTGCTATAAACTTGCTTATTTTTTATTTGAAAGAAAGGGTTTGAGAATAGTGATTAAAAGAAGAAAAAGACCTAGTTATCTACATTTTATTGATTCGGAAGGACTAGGTCCTTTGCCTACGTACCCGTGAGGGATCAGAACCTCGTAGTTCGGGGTAAAAAAATTTGTTTGATTGGTTTTGTGTTTTTTATTAGTTTTGAAAAAGGTTTTAAAATGAAAAGCCATGTGGCAAATAAGAAATTGGTTTGTGTTTTTTAATATTAAAGAAAAAATGTACTCAAAGTGAAATTAAAATTGATTGATATTTGATTAAAAAAAAAAAAAAAAGGAATCACTCGATTTGTGGATCGAGGTTTATTGTAAAAAATGTTTTTTGTGTGTTTTTTGTTATCTGAATATTTTTTGTTGTTTTTGAATAATAGCTATACTAAAATTAACACTAGCGGAGCGAGAAAAGATAAAAGCGTAGGTATTTCATGGTGACGTTGGATCACCACAAAAACCATTAACCTAATCTAGAAACATAAAGAGAAAGGCATACACACACGCACGCACACATGCACCTAAGCTTATTACAATAAAACCTATTATACATTTTAAGGTCTGCGATAAAATAAATTACAGTAAAGCCTAAAATTGACATTCTAAAGTCTGCGTGATAAAATAAATGGCGGAAAAATAAATAAACTACATAAAACCTAATGCGATAAAACCAAACAAATAAATATGCATGTGATGTTACCATGATGAAAATAAATAAAAAAGAACGGAATTAAAATGAGGAAAATAACGATGCATGTAAAAAAGGAAAAAAATGTGAAAATAAAGAGATTGGGGGTGCAGGCAGTAAGCAGGGGAGTGTAGAAAGCAAAAATTAGGAAATTGGGCTTTAAGGGGAACCGAACCGGTTTGGTTCACGTGAACTGGACCGGTTCGCACATGTGTATAAAAGGGAGGAGGGGTCGGTTTTCCTCATTTGTGCAGCTTCTTTCTCTCTCTAAACCTATCTCCTCTCCCTTCTCTCTAAAATCCAGCCATGAGGGTCAGTCGTCTTGTCCGGCCAGCAACAATTGTCCGGCGCGGTGGCTGCCTGCTTGAGACGGCGGCGCCGCCGCGCCGGAGAGAAAAGGGTTTCTTTTTCCTCTTTTTTTCGGATTCCTAACCTAAATTTATCCCTCTGTTTGTTTTTAACACCGAAATCCCCAAATACCAACCCTAAACTTCTAGATCTAAAAAAAAAAGAGCTTTGAAATATTACCTCTTTTATCTTTTGATTCGGCTCAGCTTGTGTAGTTTGAGTACTGGATTCGTGTTGTTGTGTGCTTTCAACGGGTGTATGAAACGGTTTGAGTGTCGTTTGGTGCTGTGGCACGGTGGCTGTGTCCTGGTGTCACGGTGTTATGAATTCTGACTGTGTTGTTGTGAACGTGCGTAATCGTGACTGGCCGTGTGGTTGTGAACGTGTGTGGTCGTGACTGGTTTTGTGATTTGAAGCTGTGAATTTCCGGCGTTTTTGGCTGTACTGTTTCTGCAATTTTCGATGAATTTTTCCATCCCTGTTTTGTTTGCCGATCCTTCTTTTTATAGGGCTCGGGTTTGTTGAATTGATGCAGAGATTTTGTACTGGATTGGGATAAAACAAACACGTTTGTGTCCTTTGTTCCTGGATTTCTGTTGTTGCATATGAGCTTGAATTAGATTTATGCTGCCTGTGATGAGGCTGAGGCGCATGACAGCCTGTAGCCTTGAACCTGGACCATTTTCGGACCTTTTTGGATTTTTATTAAATAAAAAAGAAATTCTGATAATAAAAATAAAAATAAAAATGCAGACTTGACTTTTGGACTTATCTATAAAAGGAAACTAATAAAACGAATATAATGACTAAAATAAAAATTGAAAACTAAAATTATAATTAATTAAAATAAAAGATGGAAATTAAAAGATAAAATTAAAAATGAGAGAAGAGGGCCCGACTCGGAACAAAAAAAAAGAGGTATTTTAAAATACCTCTCTGCCGAAATTTCGTTTGAAAAGTCAGAAATTATTCCTGACCGAATGACGCGTGTCTGTGGTGTTTTAGGTCAAAAATTAGGTATGACAAAACTCACTGACCATAACTTCCAGATTTGTAACTATTTGAAAGAAAAACTAAATGATGGATAAAAAATAGGAATAATAAGGCATAATTCCATGATCAACTGGTATAATCTTAGTCTTATCAGTAAAGTGGAGACAGTATATATGCGATGTTGTCATGACATCTAGTATTTAATTAATACGGACTCAAAAATTATACATAATATAGACAGACTCTTCTTTTAAAGAAAGTTTGAAATTGTTAAAATATTTGCTACCAACCATTGCATGAATCTTGTGAAATCAAAGAAAGTTCGAACTTGTTAAAAAGTTCGCTTACCACCATTGCATGAATCAAAGAAAGTTCAAACTTGTTAAAAAGTTCGTTTTGAAATAAGGAATTAGATAAGAATGGTTTAGTTGAGTGGTATAAAACGATTGAGTATGAAAATTACTTATAGCATGAAAACTTACTATTGCCATATAAATGTCAACATCAAAGAAATTTTAATGTGAAATCAATTTACTGTAGTTAAGGCTATTATAATGGGTCACCTATTGAAAAATTTTGTTTGAACAATTACATGAAAAAAAAAATCAATTCTATTATAATGTGTATTTATTAGGCATTTATGTATGTCAACGCTATATTAATTTTGAAATGGCTAGCTATGAGAAAAAAAATCATGGGAAATGCTAACCGATGCCTCGGGGGCATTGGTTAGGGATATGAAAAAGGAAATTATATAGTAATTAATGCATTGAAATTGTATAATTAATTTATAATAATGTCAAGAACAGTTTTTTTTTATGGTAATAATTCACTTTTATGGTATGCTTAACTAGTGTCCTGATGCATTGGTTAACAGGACCCAAAAATTAATAAGTGAATGGTTTCCTCTTACTCTTATACATCTCGTTTGATTTGAATGTCTTGCCAAAACAGGACACGTGACATTGAAATTTTTAGTAAACTTTAGAATGCCATGTGGATTACTCATGTTTACCATCCTAAATTGTATGTATAGAGAATATAGATTAACTAATATATTTTTTTTTTAGGGAATTAACTAATATTTTTATATTTATTAGTAACTAATGTTTGTCCCATGTCCTTTTACGCATCAATGACAAATATGTATCCTGTGCTTTTAAATATTTATTGGTGATAAATATTTGTCTTGTATCTTTTATATATCATTTACTAATATATGTCTTGTGTTTTTTTATGCTCTTTATCGATAAATATTTGTTGCGTATTTTATTTATGTATAAATTACAAATAGTTGTTTCATGTTTATCGGCAAAAAATATTTTTTCTCATGTATTAGTGAATTTCATTGTTTATAATCAATTATTAAACGGAGTAACTTATATTAGAGTTATTGGGGGATTCAACGTATCATAACTTATTTTTATTTTGAAAAAGTGGTTTAAGAAATTGATATTCAAAATGTGTTAATGTTTATATTTTAATTAAATCATTATAATTATTTTGTTAAGGGAAGCAGAAGTAATGTGAATCGATAACGATGACATGAAACCTTTGTAATTTAGCATTTACTTATTTGTTAATTTGAAATTATAAGTACAATCAATGTTATGTTACTTTTCTCTCTAATAATAAAAATTTGTTAATTTTCTTTCATAGATAAAATATCCTCTTATTTCTTATCACTTTCTTTAATATTTTTAATTCAAACTGATAATCCGTTTTAATGTCAATTTTTTGTGTTAAAAATTATGATTTTTTTTTTTTACAAAAAAATAAAGTTTGATTTTTTTTTAATAAATTACACTCCCCTCCCCTCAAAGATGCTTGAATTATACTCTCCTTCCCTCTTATGTTAAAATATACACTCTCCTCCATTGAAAAGTAAAATTTATACTCTCATCCCCTATAAGATGCTTGAATTACAACCCCCTCCCTTAATAATTAAGTATGCACTACACTTTAATCTATTTTAACATAAATAAATATATTTTTTTTGGTTACTAAATAAATATTTTTATGATATATACTAATTTGAACCATAATTTTATGAAAAATAAATTTATTTCTTTATAATTTAAATATCAATAATAATTAATTTAATTATTTTGCTATTAATTTTATAATTTAGAGTATAAAATTAACTTTTAAATAACCATACTTTATTGTCTTTAGTAATTTTCACATATTTTAATTTTATTTTGGGTTGATTCATATTTTATAATAGGGTTTAAAACTATATGTTAATAAAATGGTGAATAAATAATAACGAAAAATATGCACTCAAATGACCTGCAATACTATTTTTTTTTAACTGTATTAGATAATAATTTTTTTGCTAGATTATTAGAAATTAAAAAAGAACTTTGAGGGAGTAAAGTGTAGATTTTAACATAAGAGGGGTGGGGAATGTAATTCAAGCTTCTCTTAGGGGAGGGGAGTGAAATATTTTCTAATATGTTTTGAATAAGAGGGGAGGGGAGTGCATATTTTAACATTAGAGGAAAGGGGAGTGTAATACAAGCATCTTTGAGGGAAGGGGAGTGTAATTTACTCTTTTTTTTTTATAGTTTATATGATTTATATTTATATTTGGTATTTTTTTAGGAGTTGAAAATTATTGTATTGTTATTGTAAATAATGAATTTCATATTCGATATTGATATGATGTTTAGATCTGACTTTATATTATGGATGTCGAGGTAGATAAAATTCCTTTAAATAAAATTAACATCCTTTTAAACAACGTCAATTAAATATAAAATTTCTTTTATATTATAGAGGTTATGATATGTTATTCTCTTTTATTATCCATAAATAGTTATTATAATATTGTCCATCAATAAATATTATAATTGACTTTTCTATAATTGTAATTTTTTTTGTGAAACATTGTGGTTGGTACATGTGGACATTTTCTATGCATTTTCTATTTTGTGATGCCATGTGTATTTGTCATTTTTTGCTATTCTCAAATTTATGTTAGAAAGAAAAGATATCATTTCTCAATCCTTCACTTTATACATCTAGAAAAGTAAACTAAAAGTGTAGGGTTAACTTGTACTCTTAGGGTCCGTTTGATGGTCAGGATAGGGAGACATGATATGATACATTAATCATATCCTACTTATATCTTATGTTTGATGCACCAAAGCGATAACATAAAATAAACCATTTTTCTATTCTATCCTGACTTTTCTTTGTAATTTTTGTCTTGTGTATAGACTGAGTTAGAAATTATCTTGATGGGATTAAAAGATCATTGCTTATTTATTATCTTGATATTCTGACATTTTTAAAATATTGTCATTATAATGATAGCATGTATTTTCTATTATAACTAATAACATGCCATTTTTACAATATTTAATTAATTATGATAACAATTTTTTCATTTAATTATAATGATATCCTGTTTATTATCATGTACACATCAAACACATGATAGAATTAATGTTTATCATGTCCTTGTTATATCCTATCTCTATCTCGCTTTATATTATATATTGTCTGTATCCTATTATGACCATCAAACGGACCCTTAGAATATATGTTAAGCAACCCAAGAAAACAAATTTATATTGAAAAACAAAATATGTTAACTTTTAAAATGTTGAATATACGGCTTTTAACATGCACCCTTGAAGTCACATGTTAATATTTGTCCATGAAAATTGATGGAATTTTTGACAAGTAGTTCACGGAATCAAAGAGCACGTCAATTCATTGAATGAATGAATCAAGAAATCAAGTGGGACATTTTATTTTATTTTTTAAATATTAATTTCTTCTGACTAAAATATAATGGGACATTATTGTCATCCCACAAATTTAGAAATCCCACCAAATTGGTGGTGACAGTCCACACACACATGTATAAATACAGCCTTCAACTGAACACAACCGCTTGCAATAGCCTATCAAAATTGTGATCATGTGATGAAGACAAACTCTTGAATCTATCTATCTATACACACACGGTAAGGATAGGATATGGGTGATTTTAGATTGGATATATATTTATTTATTTATATCTTGTGTTTGAATATTGTGTCCATTTTCAAAAGTCGTATTTTGTGTTCCTTTCTTTTTCTGGATGGAGCCTCTTTGATGCATTTCAATTTCAACATTGAATTATGCCTTTGATGAGATTCTTGCTTTGAGTACCTTTCACGCTTTCAATTCCTGTCTTTTGTATGTCATCA
Organism: Medicago lupulina; assembly: GCA_958299785.1. NCBI lineage: Eukaryota > Viridiplantae > Streptophyta > Magnoliopsida > Fabales > Fabaceae > Medicago > Medicago lupulina. The sequence continues at coordinate 67,592,469 of OY283139.1, forward strand.
AAAAACCCTTCTCATTAACTTTCCTTTTTTTGGAGTTTCTTTTCTTCTTTGCATGTGTTGAATTGAATTTTGAGTGTTTGATGGTGATTGTGATTCTGGGTATTGAAAAAGGTTGGATTTTTATGTTTTTCTTACTGCTGTTTTGTTTTTAAAGATTACAAGTTCAGTTTTTTATGCTGGAATCACGGTGCTGTTATTGGTTTCATTTAGTATTTTTAATTTGTTCTGTATTGTGTTTGGTAGTGCCACTTTTTGTCTCCTTTTTTTAGGGAAATTATTTTCTTCTCAGTAGAGGTTGTTGGGTGCAAGGTTCTAAATTGTGATTGCACTAGCTATTATATTGTGATATCTAATATTTGCATAGCCCCAATTTCCAGTCACTATGCAATTGCAGAGGCCTTAAAGCTAGCAATTTCTGTTACAGACCTCAATTTAGAAATGTGATATGATTTTGTTTCTACCAGTGCTGCGATACCTTTTTATTATGTATGTTGACATTATATTGATCGAGTGAATTTAGGGTAAATTATTGCGCACATTAAGGCTATGTGATTCTATTTGCTTGACCGAAATAGTATCAAGAATTTTAGTTCCAATGAATAACATAATTGCAAACTACAAAGTTAATTGATGCAATTTGGCTCTATTGTTGGTTTTAGTACCCTTCACACTTTGCTCCATTTTTTTCTTTCTTTCTTGGTGTGAGTCAGAGAGCCCTGCTGAATTTGTTATATCTTGTTGAAATTTATTCTGTATTGCCTGCCACAAAACAAGTGCACATTATTGATCTGTTTTAAACTTTTCTACACATATTTGATGTTTGTACAATGATATATAAGATGATGGCAGTTATTTTAAGTCATCCACATTTGGAAAAGAAGACGAGTCTTTACTAGGAATGATGATATAAGCAAAGTCTTGGATATGTGAAACTCTTTGAACTGCCTAAATTGTACACATCATATAAAATTCACTTTAAAAATTATTTCACCATTCATTTGTTTAGGAAATATTCCTTATGTAACCAGTGTCATCCACCATCATTTCCTGTTATGTAAAACCTAGGAAAGTTTTTTGTTATACCTGAAAAGTAGGTTATCTTTGCTTAGTGTCATTAAAGGAATGATTTTTAAATGTGCATACTAAAGGCAGAAGGCAGAATCATAATGTGTTATTTCCCCTTCTCCGCTTCCAAATTTCTTTTTATTTATACTTCTATTCAATTGTGTGTCCTACTAGAGAAAACGCACACAAAGAAATGAGAAAAGATAGCTCACTCTTCAATTGATACCTTGTAGGTTTGTTTTTGCTTTCATCTAAGGGGCAATGATGGGTACTGTCATTCAAGAAGATGACACATTCACCAAAGCCCTTGGAAGAGGACCTATCTTTTATTATGGCATGGGGCACATGCTCAATGACATAACTTCAGCTTGTTGGTTCACCTATCTATTATTGTTCTTGACAGACATCGGTTTCTCACCAAGGTGCATTTTATGATCAATTTGTTTCTATCTAATTTTTTGCTCTTGTTGTCAACTAGTGTTGTTAACTTTTGTGCAATAGCTTGTTGACCAATGTAACTGCATATTGAAATTTAAGTTTTGAGAAAAAGTTTCCTGCTGTTTGTGGCTTCGGCATATACTTTTATTACTTCATTTTCTTTTCCCCATTTCGCAGGAATGCAGCTATTGTGATGCTTTCGGGTCAAGTAGCTGATGCATTTGCCACAATATTTGTTGGTGAACTGGTATTTAAGCAATTCATTTTTCTTTTCTTTTCACACCGGGGAAATACTTATATGTTTCTGTCACTAAGAACATTAATATTTACCTAATCTTGTCATCTTTTATAACATTGGTAACAGATCTTTTAATTTGGAGATTAAGCTGAGTTTACCTGATGATTTATAACTACATGATATCATATAAAACCTTAAATGCAATAATTAGGTAAGATGATACCATGTAGTTAGAACTCATCAGGTAAACTCAGCTTAAACTCCAAAATAAAAGATATTGTATAATCATACCTAATACCTTGAAATTAAGCCGAGTTTGCCGAGTCTGCCAAGTACCCGATGTAATCTTATAAAACAATAACTATTGCACAAACTTAACTATCCCATAAAATAGTTGTGCTCACTTAAATAAATTCCTAAATTTTATCATTGAAATACCTTTATTTTAATTTTCACGAGTTTTCACATTTAGTTTACTTTAAATATAACATGAAGTCAAAATCATTCCTGTGATATCATGGTAATCTAGTATTTGTTTCTTGTGATTTTAAGAAACTTAAAATTTTGTTGCCTTGTATACTTTTGGTGCTTCTTTTTTCCCTTATCTTATTGTGTTTTCAGACCTTATTTTGATAGAAATGCTTAATCCGTTATCTTGCTTGATAGATAGACAGATTTGGACATTTCAAGATATGGCATGGGGCCGGATCTTTATTGGTGGCTATTTCATTTTCGTCTGTTTTTGGTGGTTGTCTACCATGCACAATTTTTACTTCAGATTCAATTACTTTTGAAACCGTGAGTTACAGCGTGTTTGCGGCAATATTCAACGTGGGATGGGCTGCTACTCAGGTCTCGCACATGTAATTAACTTTACCGAAATCATCTTTTCTTTTATAAGTTAAAATTTATACTTTCATTTTGAAATCTCAAATTAAAAGTGGTTGGTTGGCAAGCAAGTGGTTGTCAAGGGTTCCGTCGCTGACACTTGCTTATGAAGGATACCAAGTTGGGAGGGGAGGATCCACCTTGTGTGCCCTACACGTTCTCTGACGTAGATTAGGGATAAACTGTGGTGGATACTTTGTATCTATAGCTTGGTTATAAAAAAAAAGTGGTTTGGCTGGGACTGTCTTATGTTGAGGGTTCGTTGACTTTAGAAAGTTTTCTGTTTTCATTTTTAATTACAAAATTGCTCTTTTGTTGTCGGTTGTCACTCTGCTTCTGTTTTCAATGATTTGTAAATGAATGAGTGAAAATAAGGGACCATTTTTCAATTAAAAATGAAAACAATAACAAAAGGTTTTCTCAAACCAAACAGAATATAATTGAAAACATTGTTTTCACTGATTCCCTTGCAAATGTTTGGCAACAGGAAACAAAGTAAAAACAAGGGAAATGAAAACAGAAAACGGAAAATATTTTCTCAAACTAAACCAACCTGATTTGTAAGTGATTTTTGTCTCAAAATTTTGGGATGAGCTAAAGAAATTGTTTAAATAAGAACTGTCATTCAAATAAAAAGATGATACCCATCCTTAGGGTAGTCCGATTTGGTTGTTCATCTCCAACTGTTAAGTGGTAAATATTGCTTCAGTATCTAAAAAGTCTTACAATGAAAAGCATAGTTTCTGTGCCCTTGAATTTAAAATCATGTTCATTATTGTCTTATTTGAATTATTTCATGAAGGTCCATGGTGAGCTGCATCACGCTGAACTCAACAAGCAGAGTTGCATTAGCTAGCTGTCGCAATGCTTTTACCATGGTAAGCTTCTTTCTAGTTAAACTTCTTTACAGAAAAAGAAAAGATAGCATGTTCATATGATAAATTACTAATTTGCTAATGCATATAATTTATATTTTTAAAGGTTGCAAACCTGAGTTTATATGCAATTGCTTTGATAGTATTCAGTGTCGTCAATGGAAAAACATATGCTAATGTTGAGAATCAGGTATGTATATGACGGTAATTGTTTGGATCTATCAGATGATGAGACGTAGTCGAGTATACTCACTTTGCTCTTTCTTTCAAATGAGCAGTACCGCTGGATTGCATATGTTTCAATTTTTATAGGATGTTGCTTTGTCGGCATATTTCTTCTTGCAACTAAAGAGCCCAGGTGTGCTTGTAGGCTTACTGTTATATTTTTCCAAGAATTAATGTTTCTTGTTGTTTCAAATAGAGCTGTAATAATCATTGTCCATGAAGTCCATTATGGTTCTGTTTTGATTGGCTTATTTGTGTTTATCTACTGACATAATTACATGTGCAATTGTTTGGGAGAGTTTATGGAAACAGCTTATGACATGTCCATTAGTTGTTTTTAGCTTAGGGGGGTGTTAGGCAGCTCAATTGGTTTGAGCTATAAGGGATAAGGAGTTAGAGGTCTTGGGTTCAGACCCGAACGAAGGAGAAAAAAATTAATCTAACTAACCACTAACATTTGCCATTAAAAAAAAAGTATTTTTTAGCGTATTTCCATAAGCTTTCCATGATAGCCTATGACAACAGCTTATAGTTTATATGATAATTGGTTTTTTTTATTTTTTGTTATATATATAACTTATACATAAGCACTTAAGTATGTTTATCCAAACATGGTCTGTACCTCCGTTAAAGCTATCATATAAGATGGGTTGCTTCAGCAAGTTTTAGTTATTGCTGTGGAAACTGAATTTTTTGTTTTATTATTAGATTGCAGATGGACGTAGATGGAAAGGCTCGTGGGAGGATTTCATGGGCTTACTGGTTCAAGAGAGTTTTATATTACCAGGTTGCTCTTATTTATGTCCTGACAAGATTAATTGTCAACGTTTCACAGGTTAGCATATTTTTCGTTTCTTTCTTATATGCGTTCAATATCTTGTAAGATGAGAGGCTTCATACGTTTCACAAGTTGGATATACTGTTTGAGGAAGACACCTTTAGGAACATTTATAAAAGGAAACTGAAACTTCATGAATGCATTGAATTTCTAACTAATTACCAAAGATAACGATTATATATTTTATGGTATATAGACACCTGATACCAAAATTGAATATTTTTCAGGCATACCTTGCTTTCTATGTGATTAATGACCTACAAATGGCTCAATCAGCCAAAGCTTTGGTATGCAACAGATTTTGTCCATTTTAAATTCATTTTACTGTTTTATCATTATACATTCTGAAGTTTGACTATGATGATGCTGATAAAACTATTTGATGCTGACTGAATAGGTTCCTGCTATCATATACATCAGCAGCTTCATTGTATCGATTGCATTACAGGTTCACTTATATTTTGTCTATAATACAATATATATATATATATATATATATATATATATTATATTTTTCTTCATTGCATTTTCATTTCATCAATCTCGACTTTTAATTTTGTTAAATCTTTGTAGGAGATAGCATGGACTGGCAAACTTCTCAAGGCTTACTTCTCTGCTGGATCCATTCTTTGGATTTTTTGTGGTGCAGTTATCATGCTTTTAACTGACCATATGAGTTATGCCATGTACATAGTTTCAGTATTTATTGGGATAGCAAATGCCCTCATGATGGTATGATATAACTTTTACTTGATTAATTGTCTGTAAGAAAAAAAACTTTTATTTTTCGGGTTGTTTTGAAGACAATTTCTCTAGAAGAGGATGCATCCAGTGCTCAAACTTGATGCTGAATTTGTCTTTTAAGTTTTAAAGTACACAGTTTTTTATTGTTATTGATTTTTATAACAGGTAACTGGAATAAGCATGCAAAACTTTCTCATTGGAGAGAATCTTAATGGATGTGCTTTTGTTGTTGGATCATTGAGCTTTCTGGACAAGATGTCATGCGGGATTGCTTTATATATTCTTCAGTCGTATCAAAGTAAGTTTCCTGAATTATATGTATTTGATGCTAATGCTGAATGGCTTAGAGTTTTCAAGCACACAATAGGCACGGGTAATTAAGTTTGAGGGAAAACCTGCTTCTATCTGTTTAGCAGGAATGAATATTTCTGGTTTCAGAATTTTCTCTGCCCTTACTTTTTTTATTCTCACCTAGAAGTTCACTCGTGTTTTGGGCATATTTTGTTGTTTATGTTGACCGTGGATACTTTGTTTTGCCTATTTCTGTTATATGGATCAAAGCGATGTTCTAATGTCCTATTTTGAATTTGGATCTAATTCCTCTAAGTGAGAAACTTACTTTGGATGTAAAGTAATATCGACCATTGATGAATCATTCAATGGTTGATATTACATTCATATGCATAACAATTCACAATGTGTTGAAACATCAACCCTCGCCGTATACATGATGAAAATATTTTCTATTCTCATTTTCAGAAATGTATTCATTTTAATTTGTTAAGAAGACGTGAGACTCTTGAAATGAACAATTGTGATCGAGAGAAGATGAAATCCTAGTTAAGGAGGATCCATTTTTGGAAATAATGAAAAGAACTTTTTGACATGTTCATTGTTTCCAAAAACTGCACACAATTATGCACTTCAAAGTTTAGTATCTCTTTGTTTGCAAGTAAAAAATAACACAAATTTTAGAAAATGAAAATAGAAAATGTTTTCGCATACTAAACTGTTAATAGTCGAGGTTATTTTACTGTTTATTCACTTTAGAAGAGCCAGATCTCATTTCATGAATTAGTCTGTGACTACTTGTTGTTCGAACTCTCATCATAACAGAAGTACACCACGTGCACAAAACACTTCTGTTTCAATCCTTTTGCTTACAGTCGATTGGGTTTCAATCTTCAATTTTTGGTGGTGTGACACATGTATCGGGTAGAAGTCACGACAAGGTCTAGAGAAAAGACCTTATAATCACATGAGAATTTGATTTTGGGGTTAGTTCTAAAACTAAGATCCAATGAAAAGCTTACGGACAGTGCAATGTGTATATCTCTGTAGTCGATAGCAGTCATAGAGGTCGCTACAGAGGTGTGGCGTGGCAGCCATTAGGTGCTGCATGAAATCCTATGCATTACGTTTGAGTAGCAGCTTTTTCAGTGAAGCTCCATAACCATCGTCACTCCTCCGTTTAGGCGTGTCCATGTATTAGACACCAACACCTGGACGCATGTGTCAGACACCTTAAATAAGTGTCTAATTTTCTTTTTTTGTTATTCCATTTTACACACCTCTTACACTGGACACTCCTCAGACACAACTACAGATAGAATAAACACTGCTACATTTTTTTTTATAAATAAAATCAGAAACAAAAGAGAGTTTAAAAGTAACATAATATTTCGATTAGGCGTTTGGGAAGTTCCAAAGTTTTCCTTCGTACACATATTTTAACTTCTCCGGTTTTCACCTTTGTCAGTCCTTTTTCTATTATGATATAAAATTTTCTATGTATTGTTTTCCTAATCTTTGATGTAGCAGCCATTCGGCTACCGTTATACTGTTACGTAATGTAGTGACATTGTTAATGGTCACATCTTTTTAATTATCTCATACAATTCAAATTATGAATGCAGATATCTCTCCACAGCTCCAAGCAATTCATCAGTTCCCCCCATCAATTACAAGATTGGGCTTGGGTCTTGTTCCTGCAGTTTGTGCTTTCCTTGGAGTGGTAGTAACTTGCACAATGGATTTCTACCATCCTTCTAACTCTTTGACAGCACCCCTATTGGTATAGTTCTGTTGATGATGAAGATAATTATTAGTCTTCTCCAACATATAGATAGTTTGGGTCACACTGGAAAATTTTCAGCTGTTTTGATCCATCCAAAATTCAATCCTTAAAAGTAATGGAAAACATTCCACGTTTTATTGCCAATATGTGTATAGTTATTATTCAATTGTCGTTGATTATTACTAATACGTTGGCAAATGTATATAAAGTAACTGTATATTTGATTTATTTGATTTAAATCAAATAGATAGCATCACCAAGAAATAAAGATATATTAATATCGAAAAAAGAAAAGAAAGATATAACCGTACTGAATTATGTATCTATTTAATTCTTCATTAAAGTTCTGAGTCACTAATCAGATACAAAAGAAAAAAGAGAAATTTTCTCTCTCATATTTGTAAGTGTTTGTTGGTGCAACAATGTACAAGCTGAAGTTTCTAGAAATTATTCTGTTGAGCTGAGTCTCTGATATCAGCCTAGATGGTAAACGGCTGCAGTGAAATTTCATATGTAGGGATACACTGGATATTTCTTCTCCCCTGCACTTTCACTCTCGAGTCTCGATCCTCCCCTCAGTGTACTCTCCCGTCCACGGTCCATCACTGCCGTCGATCCTTCTCTCACTGTACTCTCCCGTCTACATTCCATCTCTGGCATGATAGCATCAACCTTCATCTCCACACCCCGACCAGCAAGGACTACGAAATTAGTCTCACAAAGCAAGATCTAATATGCTTGTGCACCCTAGACAAAGCCTCTTTTCCATTTTGACATTGTTTACCATTTTGCTTAATTTTTTTTTTTAAATGTGGGTTTTGCTGAAACTACTTACAGTAATGTAAAAAAATAAATAACAAACTACCTATGTAGATGGTAGCTTGTGGGAAAACTAACGTCATTTTCGCATTCATGCATTATTAAACTTTCTCTAGGCTATAAGTAGATGGTAGCTCAAATGGCCATTTAGGTCCTTAGTGGTGGTTGAAACTATTAATCAAAATTTCTTACTTTATAATACTTTCAACTTCCTCTAATTATTTTTAAAAGAATATATCTCTAACATTTGTGGCTTTGTATTCTCGTCAACATACCATCCCAATAACTATTAAGCTTACACATCTTGAAATGAAAACAAAAAATTAATCCAATTAGATAAACAAATTGAAAGCTCTATAGGAAATTTGGCACTTCCAGAACTTTTAAGGAAAGCTATAAGAAAAACACATCTCTAATTTTTTTTTTTCTTTATACAACTTATCTAAACTTATTTTGATGTAAAAATCTTCGATTCATATTGTATTGTCATATAGATGAGGCAAGATAAAACCATAACATAAATGCATAAACTACTTCAATTGTGTGAATTATATCCCTAAAAAAGGAAAACTAATCATGCTATTTAGTCGCTGGCAAAAAAAAAAAGCCAAAGATAATATATGTTAGGAAGAGGAATAAAATTGTTAATATGAAGTTATTGTATTAGAAGAAGCTTTCACATTAAGAACATATTTAAGTCATACAATTACAAATACATAACATAATGTCACAAACATATTCATAATGCATGAATAAGTAGTATACACAAATGATATATAAGAAGATGGAAGAATGTTAAGGTATTTTTGATCACCAAAATATAATCTTACCTTGGCACATTCATAAACATAGAAAGTTATAGATCAACCAAATCATAAGCTGGAAAAAACAAACCAAAATTAAATTTTCCCCCTAAGCTGATAACTTGAAAACAGGTTTTTTCCCAGCATCACCTAAATGTGGATCACGCTTAGACTTCATCATATGCCCCAAAACTTTAGCATAACGACGAACCAACTTCTTAAACTTCAAACCTTGAAGATTGTCCTTTTGTTGCATCCTAACAAGTTGAAGTTGTTTCTCTTCCTCGGTAAAATGTTCGCCGAGTGAGTTTCTTCCTTTGCTTTCACCTTCATCACTACTGCACTTCTTTGTTGGTTCTTTCTCTTCTCCTACAATCAATTGTTTCAAGCTTTTGTGATCAATATTATTCTCATTACCTTCTTTCACCTCAGGAATGGTAGTTTCAAGTGAAACATCCTTAGGTGTTTCAACCTTTGAGATTGGTTTTTCATTAGCTAATGATTGTTGTTTCCTTGTTCTTCTTGACATGGTTATGTCATAGTGGCGTTTCGCCGAGGATTGAACCTCCATTTGCTATGTGTGTGTGTGTGAAATTTGCTTTGTTTTTGAGTAAACCTTTCAAAGAGAAGTCATGGTTGTACCTATTAGATAGCATGAAAATGTTCACTTTCTTAAAGAGCAAACAAAAGGAAGTTAGTTTAGAGGGCTTTCAAAAAGGTGAAATGTCTGTTTTCTGATTGTCTATATGTGATAATTGAAAGATTAACTCTTTCTAATGCCAATGAAGTTGAAGAAAATGAATTGGAGCGAGGGAGGTGGCACCAAACTCTAGGCAATTCACAATAATGGGCTTGTGGTATACTCATGCAGAAGTAGACTATGTATGGTCCATTTTGGGCTCAAGTTCAACCTCTATGCTTGATTAGCCTTTTTTACCTATACTTGATGGTTGATTTATTTGCCTTTTTTCTAGATTTTGATTTGATTCGTTGCTCAATTTTCTTTTGTTCAGTGCAGTTAGTCTATTTACAGCCGTTTGATAGAGAGCAAACTGCTCAAATTGTAAAGTTGTCCAACCAATAATTTTTAATCTCAATCGTTTGATCATAACCAATTGTTGAGATCACCGAACGTAGTTGCTAAAGGTACGTTGAATGAGATATAACATGAAAAAAAGTTTAAAAGTTTCCTCACTTTCTAAAGCAACTCAAATCACGCTTCAAATGTCCAGTCCTAACACCGAGTATATTATGAGTCTTTTGATAAAATATTAAAATATCATCTGATTTTCCTTTATTAATATATATATATATATATATATATATATATATATATATATATAATTCTTTTTTTAACATAATGGGTAAATAAAAAATGTTATTTATAATCCAATGATGACATCTCTTTGTTGAAAAACTAGAGAGGAATAAGATCTAAAACTATGCCTGAGTAGGTGGTTGTATTGCTTTCAAAAGCTGTAGGAGTTAAGGACCATTCAATCTGCATCTATTTATCATTTTTTTTCACCCAATGTTTTTCTATTGCCCCAATTATATGGTAAGGCAGATAAGGAGTACAAAAACTAAAATTGGAATACGGTCTAACAATAATGCATAATGTATTAAATGAACTTTTCTCAATGTATGTCTATGGTTATGATTTTGGTTTTGGGGGGTTTGGTTTTTTGTGGTAGGTCAGTGAGAAGTCAACATTTTGGTAGCTTTGGCGGGTAAGTTTGTTTTCTTTTAGCTAGATAGAGAACACACCTCTGTTTGTGTATAAAGGAAATAGTTATGTTCTTTCATTCCAAATGACTCATCGAAAGAAAGGGTACTCTTATTTGGCTTAGGGAAAAGGTAATTCCTAACAAGTAATGAAAGAAAATGTACTATAAGAAAAGCATGGTAATGAATGGTACGGTTGTTAGTTTGTTGTTATGAGAAGAGGAAGAAATTAGGAATCAGAATCTCACTGTAAAGACGTATCAATGGAAGAAAGTGGTCCGTTTTAGAGGGATTTGCCAAAATCCATGGAAGAAGCTTCGTCATTGGTGGGACAAAGGGGACCGGGGGGGTGAGGTGGGTGTTCCGGCAAAAGACACTTCAACGCTCAAATTAACATGTGATAGAAGAAATGATCATCGAAGGAGTAAGGTGCACAGAAGACCTTTAAACCATGTCAAATCACTAAAAACAAACAATTCCTTGGACATGCTATACATTTTACAAGATGTAGCAAGGATCACTTAGGGGTATAGTGACTACGGACGCTTTGGCGAGGAGAAATGAGACCATCGATAAAGAAAAGCACAAGAACTGCCTCATTTGAGTTAATTCAATTTGGTTTTGGCTAATTATGTTTGCAGATAGAAACTCTTCTAGAATATGAAAGAACATCAACAAAACATGTAGTGAAACTTTGCACAAGAGAAAATTGGAGCTAGATATGGATATATCATCATTCATCAGGAAAGAAAGTTTGTTGCAGACATAAGAATGGAAATATGTCATACAACACCCCCACTATTTGTTGTTTAACCCCCCGAACAATCCTTTTAATATGTCCAAGCTCATATTTACTAACTCTAAAGTAGTGATTCCGGCAAAGGACACTTCAACGCTCAAATGAACATGTGATCGAAGAAGGAAAATGCACACAAGACATTTAAACCATGTCAAATCACAAACAAACAAAAAAAAACAATTTCGTGGATGTGCTATACATTTTACATGATGTATCAAGTGATCACTTGGGGGTATAGTGACTACGGACGCTTTTGGCGAAGAGAAATGAGACTATGCATAAAGAAAAGCACAAGATCCGTCTTATTTGAGTTAATTCAATTTGATTTTGGCTAATTATTTTTGCAGATATATCTTCTAAAATATGAATTTAGAACATCAACAAAATATGTAGGAATTCTGCTCTCCCCCTGCACTTTTCGCTCGCACCTAGCCAAACTGACCAAAATACCCCTGCGTTAGTTAACTAACACAAGTGTAAAACTATCCGTTGGTTAACTAACGCTGAGTTAGTTAAGGTGCGCATGTGTAAAACACTGCGTGAGTTAACTGACGCATAATGTTAACACATGCGTGAGTTAACTCACGCTCTACTAATATATCAGTACAACATTACTGATATGCATTCAATGCAAAGCGTGGCACTAATGATCCGTAATCTTTACACGCTCATAATTGAACAGAATCACGCCAGTTTAACAAGATTAACGGATAATACGACATAATCGATCAAAATTACACAAAAACGTCGTTTTTCTCACAATCACATAATCACACATAACGATCCAAACGGTCCAAATGTCGCAAATTCGTCGGTAATAAGGCGGTGTCCCGACCTTTGCAAACAACACCGATAGTTACCGGTTTAGGTTCTTCACTTTTACCAATGCGAGCTTGAAATGAAATTTTGACTTTAAACGGTTTCACATTAACGGTTGGTTTGACATCGCCGGAACCTTCGTCGGAACCATCGTCGGAAGCTTCATTTTTGGCCGGTTTCAGTTCAACTTCATCACCCGCGACATTGTCAACCATCTCACTATATATCTATTGAATAAAAAAAATAACAAAGGAAGAATAAATAAATTACTTGTGGAAAAAGCTAACCAAGAACAAAAGTGACGCAAAAAATTCAAAAAACAGGACTGCATAGTGGCGTCACTTAAGTCACGTAACACATTAACTCCTGCGTGACTTAAGTCACGCATCCTTTAACACCTGCGAAAGTTAACTTGCGCGCCAAGCCCTACTGCCTACGAAAAACAGACGAACCAAGCACAAAAACCAGCAAACTGAGATGAGTTTTGATGATACAATACCTGATATTTAGTGCTTGATGAGCGTAGAAACTTGCTTCCTGACGATTTGGAATGATTTCGGAGGAGGATTTTGACCCAAAAATTCGCACTTTTTTGGGTTTTTGAAGGTGGAGGGAAAGAAAATGGTGCTTGGAGTATGGACCGATGGGTTTGGTACGAAAACAGTAACTCTGCGTTACTTAACTCACGCTACATGAGTTAAGTTGCACAACGTTACTTAACTAGCGCAGGGGTATTTTGGGCATGGCTGCAGGACGTGAGTGTTTTGTGCTGGGGAAGAGCAGAATTCAATATGTCGTAAAACTTTGCACAAGAGAAAATTGGAACTACATATGGATATATCACAAGGAAAGAAAGTTTGTTGCAGACATAAGAATGTAAATATGTCATACAACGCCCCCACTATTTGTTGTTGAACCCCCCTACAATCCTTTTAATATGTCCAAGCTCATACTATTTACTAACTCTAAAGTAGTGATTCCCACTCTTATAACTCAATATATAAAGTAGAGATTTACTTTTCCCACCGTATGGTTTTCCTCGCGCGTCCTATTTTTTCTAAAAATGCTTTTTGTAGTTCGGTTTTTAAAATCGGGATTCATGTTCACTATTTCGGATTTTATAATCCGGACAATTCTTATGTATAATCAGCTATCAGACTTTATCACATTTCAGCAGTTTTGAGTTTTGCTTTTAAAAACAACAAAAAAATAAGTAAAAAAATGCTAAAAGCTTGTCAAATAAAATCATAAAAATATAAAGATACCACCAAAAAAATCTAAAAATCAAATAAAACTAATGCAAATTTTTTTGGATTTTTCTGAGAATATGAAAAGTTAAAAAAAATGAAAAATGGGTCTAAACGATGGAATTTTAGATTTTGAGGGGCGGAGTCCCATGAAGTCCCTTTTACGGGAGTCATGATCCTTGAATTTTTTCTGATTTTTTGTGGAAGTTTCGGAGCAATCCGATCAAGTAGTCTGAAAACCTGATTTTTGACTAAGAACAGATAACAATACCCAAAACAGAAGGATGAGAGTTAGGAAGATTAATATTATTCTCCAAAATGACTATCCATGTTACAAACATGTTTAAAACTTGTGCTGATACAGTTCAGATTATTTAATCTGAACTGTTTTTCGCTTGAAAAAGGGTGTTTAGGAGGTGTTCGGATTATGTAATCCGGAAAAATCATGTAAGGCGCCCTATTTTTTGAAGTTTCCGGATTACAAAATCCGGATAAATCCAAATTCTCAAATTTTCACCCTATAACAAAGGAAAACATGAATTCGGATTTTAAAATCCGGATTACACAGGGGCATTTTTGGAAAATTTACAAGACGCGCGAGAAGACCATAGGTTGGGAAAAGTAAATCTCTAGTATCATATCGTGCGATTCTTTTTCTTATTGATTTGTCCATCTTCTTTATCTCTGATTTTTTATTTCCATTTTATCTATCTCTTCTTTTCCCTTTTTTCATATACTTTGTTTTCCCTTTCTTGTGTTAGTAGGTATTCTTCGTATTTCAACATCACCACCAAGGGCGGAGTCACCCCCCAGCTAGCCTGGACACTAGCCCAGACTCAGCTCCAAATTTCCTTGTAGCAAGCCCAGCCATTACTAGAATTTTTAGTTTTTCCTGCGGATTTATCTGCGGAGTTTTGGGCAAACTCCGCAAGAAACATATTTCCTGCAGATTTTGCCATGGATTTAGGTTCCCAGGTGAGGTAATACTAGGATTTTAAGATCCGCAGGAAAGATATATCCGCAGGAAATGTGAAATTATCCGCAAGAAATGTGAAATTATCTGTAGAAAATGTGAAATAATTCGCAAGAAGGAAGTAACGTTTTGCGATAATTTTTTTGCCCAAACTATATAAAATTCCTGGCTCCGCCAGTGATCACCACCTTGACTCAAAGAGATTTAAGTTTCCAGTTTACAACATTTTAATTTCTATAAAATCAAATTCAACAAACACCATAACTAGTTTTGATTGTAATCTAGATTTGATAACTTTATTGGACCAAATATATGTTCAATTTTGGGTCAAGTGAGATATTGTTTTAATCTTATAAAGCTCAATGAAGATGATGATCTTGTTATAAAAATAATCATCAATTTTATTAATCAACTTGATGAAGTACCAAATATATGCAATCAATACTAGATATTAGTTTATATTTATCTTCATTCTAAATATTATTGATCATTACATTTAATTAACAAATAATATTCTTTTATTGAATTGATCATATATGGTTTCCTATAAATAAATATTTTTACATCTTGTTTTATTTATGAAACATTTTTAGGGTTAATTGTTTAAATTGGCCTTGTAAAATACACGATGACTAAAAAATGACCCTGTAAAATAAAAAATAGATATTCTAACCCAGTAATTTGAGATTATTTTTATTTTTGACCCTATAATATATGCGTGGTCTAAAAAAGTGATCTAGTGATTGAATTTTTTTATGATTTTTTGCAAGCACCCTTAGGATGTTAAAACATGCCGTTACCCAAAAAAAAATAGATTTTTTCTACTAAGGACAAATTTATTATGAATTTTTATTCTCCATAATTATGAATTTCTTAAACAGTTCATAATTAATTTGTATCTCGTTTAAAAATTCCAAAATTACATGGTGAAGTTTCTTAGGATGTTCTAACCATGCCTATAAAATTAGAGAACATAATTTGACCCGTGAGTATATGCTTATTCGGAACAAAATTGCAATTTCGCACGTTTTGATTGAAAAATAAAAATAAATTGAAACATCTTTGAAATGCTACGAAATTTTGCAGATCGTTTATATGTATTCTATAGATGTATCTACAAACAATCAGCTCAAAATTTGATTTTTAGGCTGGAGTTTCATTATTTTGTTTTTTGAGTTTTTGGCGCTTTAAAAATTCATAATTATATCATCCTTAGTTGAATTTTTTTAAATTATTTTTTGTGTAAATTTCATATTTTAACGTCTTAAACATGTCTGAAAAAATTTATGAAAAATGCAACCTCTAAGTAACTTTTTTGGACTTCAACTATATTACAAGTTCAAAAATAATAAGAATATCAAATTACAGAATTAGAATATATATTTTTTATTTTATAGGGTCATTCTTCAGACTTCGCATATAATACAGGTCAATTTTAATAATTAACCCACATTTTTAATATGATATTTTAGTCTATTGATGTATGTTTGTTGTATGTGATATTTCTATAGTTTGTATTTAGTGACCTCTTCTTTGTAATAACAGACTTATTTTTAAAAAGAAATTGGTTTTAATCTGAAATATTTTACTTCTCAATGGTGTTGATTTAAGCTATAAACTATGTTTTCTTTTGGGCTTATCTTTAAAATCGAAAACTATGCGTCTATGTTTTTACCATTATTGAAATAAATATTATATTTTATGATGTTTTTCAAAGTTGTTACAAATTTTACTACGATAAAACTTCATTATTTTATTTCTTGGCAATCTTCCTATATTTTTGTTCAATTATAATATAAATTTTACTAGATACTACTATTAGAGTTTTGACTCTCTCTCATGCGTACACATTGAAAGCACTTCATGGGAATTTAGATTCTTCATTGAATTTTTTTGAAGTTTTCTCAAGTGAAATCTCAACAATCAAACAAGAGAGATAAAATGAGAATTAAATTATAAAAAAAATGGGATAGTGGGTTTTAAAGGTGAAGATTAAAAATAGAGAAAACTTAAGAAAATTTTCTAAATGATATAGACAAATAATAGAGGACCTACACAATCATGTTATAGACAACTGAATGAGTAAACGATTACAAATACAAGAGTATCTAAATGATCTATAACAAATATTAAAAATAAAATTCCTTTTAAGTTGTGAAAGTATTGTCTATTTTAATTTTTTAAAATTTGTGTTAATTTTACAAGATATTAATAACATATAACAAACTCTTGTAAATGGAGCTCACCCTTGTTTTAGCTTTGATATGTGTACAAAATTGGTTAAGATTCTCACCGTTGTCAATGAATATTAAAGAGCATTTGAAAGATTTAGAGAAGCTCGAAGAAGGTGTAGACGTATATTGTCAATGAATATTAAAGAGCATTTTTTTGATGATGTATTTGATTAGTAGATGTGCTTCAAAATGAAATGGTATGTTCAATTGTTCATTCTTTTAAAATATTTTTTATTTGTTTTTAAATCAATTGACTTGACCATCTAACTGTTTAACTATGACATGTAGATGGAATCTATAGACATGAAGCCGATATGTGTTTAATAACTCTAATATTACCCAACTGTATTTGTTTGGTCTAAATGATTTTTTAAAAGCTAATCGAAGCAAACCAAATTACATAATTTTTTAACTCACAATTTAGATGATTTTTATCCTAAAACCTAAATCAAACCGCCGAACAAACATCACTTACAGTACTTTAGGAGCGTTTGGCTGCTTTGGGGCATACCAAAACAAAAAATGTGGTTTCCTCGTGTGATTCCACAGTGATCACACCAGTGGTTGAGTTGAGTTAAGCTGAGTTGTGGGGGACCCGTAAATATAGAGAAAACAAAACCCTTGTGCACATTCAATTCTCTTGTTCACGCAACAAATAACAAAACATTAAATATTTTTCCATATTCACTCAAAATGGCCCAAATTTTTTATGAATTTTGTACTCTTTTCATTGCATGGGTAGATCTTGTCGTTATTAGCTTTGTGAGGATTAACCTAGGAAACTGAACCCTCCTCTCTCAAGAGTCAAGACAGTGCTGGTCCACACCACTCAATAGTAGTAGTAGGCTATAGACTATTCCTAACCTAACTAACATTTTATATGTACTTCACCAATCTTTGAAAACTGAAAATGACATCTCCGTTTGCCATCTGTGTTCTTCCTGCCATACCTGCAGCTTCCCCCATGTCACTTTGAGATTCGACTATACCTTTTTCTCCCACTTTGAGATTCCAAAATTTATATACACCTTTTTCATTGAGGAAACAGTTTTAGTACTTTTATTTATCATAAAAAATCATTTCCTTATTCTCACTTTAAAATTAGTTATATAAGAAAGAATTAAAAAAGTTTTAAAAAAGATTTTTTTTAAGGGGTTGATTAAGTAATGATCATTATAAATATTTATAATTTCAATTTTAATCTCTACTTGTAAAATCATACTTTTTAGCCTCTGTAAAAAAAATTCTTTACATTTTTAGCCTTTGTAAAAAATTTCATCAGCATTTTCAGTTCTTGCAAAAAATTTCGTGACATTTTTTATCCTAAAAATATTAAAGGTGGATGTCGAAGAGACTAAAAAGTGTAAATATTTTTTGTAGAGATTAAAAACAAAATTATAAATATTTATATGTATCTTCTTTTTTGAGAGAAAAAATATTTATATGTATCATTTATCTAATTAACATATCATTAAATAAATGATATGTATAAAACTAAACGAAAGTAATGTCAAATTAAGTAGTAACTCTATTATTATTATTATTATTTATATAAAACAAACCGAAACCCAGATAGTAACTCATGTCAATCTAAAAGAGAGTAGAAATAATGTGAAACTAAATGAAAATCTTAACATGTAAACTCTAAAGATACCATAAAAAAGCAATTTAGGAACCTCACCGAAAAGAGTTGCCAGAGTTGTACAAGCCAACAAATTTAAAGAGAGACTAAAATTAGTTAGTCAATTAAGTTTCTTGTTTCTTCTATGCATGTATAATTTTTTTGGTTACATTCTATTCACGTATAATTAAATCTGTAAGTTTTTTTTCTTTTTACGACATTCTCATGTTATGACAAAGAAACTACTAACATTTTGCCATAAAAAAATAAAATAAAAGATTGTATAAAATTTTGCCTTTTGAAATTTTAAAAATGCTAATTAAGTAAATATTCTTTATAAATATTTAAAATTTCACAAAAGAATCACACTTTTTATTTATGTAACATTATTTTCCAGAATTTTTATTAACCAAAAATGCTGATGAAAAAGTTTAAAAAAAATAAAAGTATTGACCGAAAATTTTACCAAAAAAATGATTTTTTTAAGGTTTTTCTTTCATGTGTAAATTTGCATATATTAAAAAGTTTAAAATAGTAACTTTGACTATTTTGCCGTTAAAAAAAAAACTTTGACTTGAAACTTATTTTTTAAATATTAAATATCTAGCTTTTTAATAAAAAATTATTAATTTTTAATAAAAAGTTATTACATTTAGTTACCTTCACACCTGCAATCTTTCATATGTTAAGACATTTTTTATTTTTGGGGAAATGTTAAGAAGTTTAAGTGAGGTCTTAACCATTTAAGACTCGGTACCTATTAGGTACCTCCATTGTGGAATTTTTTTTTGAGGGTCTCTTAAGACCCGGGGTCTCACTTAAGACCTCATTCTTAAGTGGACCTCACACAACTTTTTAATAAAATAATCATTGTTGAATTACTTTTGTTGTTTTTGTTGAAATGTAAATGATAAAGAGTTATTAGTGGGTCCCATTTAAACATTTTGTTAGAGAGTCTCTATTGGAGTGATTGAATACCTATTACGTACTATTATTAAAAAAAATAAAAATGTGTCAATGTGAGACATGTTTAAGACCTCAAGATTGAGAATTTCCATTATGGATGCTATAAAGAAGAAAGTTTGTACTGAAAACAATGTAGTCAATATGTTAAAATTTTAAAAAGTAACTTTTTTTAAGGTGATTGAAAAGTGTAGATATTTACAGACAGCATTTATTTAATTAAACAAAAACTAAATAAACACACACAACTTTGAAGATAAATTTTGTATTTGAAAAAAATTAGTAAAATTAATAAGGTAATCCAAATTCCAAACACAACCTTACATGTGAAAAGTAGAAGGAGGAATTGAAAGAAACAAGCAATCTTCTGTCTCCATTCATTCCAACAATGGCGTCTCTAACCCCTGGCGTCCTCTCAAAACTTCTCCAAAACTCCACTGTAACAAACTCCCACCGTCAACCACTCCTTCAAGTAACTGAAATCATCCCTCGTCTTTCAGAAGACACATTTCAACCCACCACCGGCTACTTTCTCAAACTATCCGACTCTCTTCACTCCGCTTACGTCTCTGTCTCCGACTCCGACGCCGAGTTAATCCGTTCTGATAAACTCCAGCTCGGTCAGTTCGTTTACGTCACTCGCTTTGATAACGACGCTTCTTCTTCAGTTCCAAGAGTTTCTGGTTTGAAAACTATTTCTAAGAGAAGAGCTTGTGTTGGTAATCCTGTTGATTTGGTTTCTACTGATTCTTTAAGACTTGCAGCTTTGAAACTCAACAGTAATGTTAAGAAGAAGAAAAAAATTAACAATGTGGTTGTTAATGTTGAAATGAGGAGGTTGAGTTTGGATTCTTCTACAAGAAGGGTTTGGGATCATGCTTCTCTTGTTTCTAAAACTAAACCTTCTTCACCATGTTCAAGTTCTAGATTCAGCTTTAATAAATCTGCGTCTACTTCACCTAACGTATGTTGAGATTTTCGTTAGGGAAGAGGGTTTATCTTACTTTCATTTGGGTAGTTTAAAAATGAAAGCTTTTTTTAATCTGATAAAATGATATGCTAATAATGTTGAATGAGGGCCCTCTCACTTTTTATAATTCTCTTATGGACCCATTTCACCAGTGCTTTTATTTTCTTTCAAACTTGTAAAGACCCTTTGCAATGGTAAATATTTTGGTTAGTATAGGGTACTTCTACTTCTACATAATTTACTATCTGCACTTTATGATACTTTTTCCAGTAAAAATGTTAACTTTATGAGATTTCTTTTGAATTGTTTGTAATTCTTTAATGTGGTTCATTGATGATGAAGGTTCTTGATGTAGGTGATAGATAAGAAAGTTTCTATGAAAACTGATTCTCATTCTCCACTGAAGTCTCCATCAACTTCAATTGTTTCACCATTGAAGAACAAAAATGAGAACTTGTGTCCCAAAACAACAGGCACACCTCCTAGGAAAAGTGCTACTACTATTACTATTCCTAAGTCACCGTGTGTTGGAAATGGCACTGTTCCAAGCCAACTTGTTAAGGTGCCCTTGAAATTCAAAACTTGGTATGACAAGTCTGGATCTTGGGATAATCTTCCACCACCGATTTGTAATCTAGGAAAGGTATATATGTTATTAATGTTACCAACTACATCTTTTTCATGTTAGCTTTGGAAATTTGATTCATTCATCTTATTCTGAATTTTTTAAACCCATTTTTCAGCAAGTTGTGGCTCATAGGAATGTTGCTTTTTTGGCTGCTGTGAGATCTCTTGAAGAAGCTTCTGCTGCAGATAGTGTGCTTCAATGCATGTGGTATTTATTTAAATCATTTTGCTTCAATTTTTGTTTTTTGCCCTTCGTTTCTTATATACACCAATACTGTATTATAAGGGTTCTGTATGAAGTACTTCATGTCTCATTGAAAAACACATACTTTTTGCTCCAAAATAATATCTTATACTTAGCTCAGCTTCTCAATTGTGGAACCAATAGATAATCTTGGTTGTAAATTTGTAATGTTGATGATCAGTGTTGCCAAATCGCGGCTATATAGGGTAGCAAAATTTGAATAAAGTGCTGTCATAAAGAAGCTGTATCAGCGCGCAATAGCACTGTAGCTAATAGTGGAGCCAAAGTTACAACATTGGGGGAACCTGCTAAGGCAAAGACATTATATAATTAAATGATTTTCATAAACTACAACTTTAATTGGAGCTAGAGTTTGCCTTATGTTGCATACTACCTTACATAATACTTGAATTTTTTGGGGGACTATGGCACCCAAGTGTCCCCCTTTGGCTCCGCCCATGTAGCATAACATAATTTTGAACATAGTGTCATTTTCCGTGATTTGTGATTGACAACGCCATTGTGATTTATCTTCTTATTTCTATTCTCCTAAAGGACAGACATGTTTTCTAGTGATAGCTGAGATGCATGGATAAAATACTTTTGGAATGTTGTTGCACAAATACTCTGTGCTATTTATCTAATTTCTGGCTTTAATTCCTATTTTGGAGTACTTAAATTTGTTGCTTTTTTATTTAATATCTGCTTGGTTAGATTATAGCATATTTTTCCTTAAACGATGATGCAATTATCCTGTCCTAGTTGGCTCTTTGTGATTCAATCATTATCTTGTGGTCTCTCTCATTCACTGCTTTTGCAAAATATTTGGTTAGTTTGTTAGTGTGAAAGTGTGCTATAAGTAACTAGAAAGTTGCATCTATGGAGATGAACCTAGATAACCTCTTTGCAATACTGTGATGTTCAATTGTGTTGCATACTTAACCTGTTCATCTTGTCACTTATTCCCCTCTCTTAGTTAGAGGGGTGGATATTTGCATTGTGGATTATATGTTTTTACATCTGCTGCCCCTTATGAGTGTTATTTCAACCAGTGTTGTCAAATAGCAGATATAGCGGCACTATTTCACAATGGAATTTTAACAAACTGTTATAGTTCTGTCATATGTGATTTGTACTATGTTTTGTCAAATAACGGCAATAGCCTTGTAGTGTAGCAGAATTTGAACAAACCACTATTTTCCACGATCGAAAACTCTGATTTCAACCTTGAATTTTCTTTCGAGCTAGTCGAAGTCACCAATCTTATTCTCATTATTAAATATAATAAATGTAGTGTATCTCAAGTCAAGAGGAAACCTAAGGGCTATTCAATCACATCATACCTTTGTCACTTGTAGATATTGGAACTAGAATTAGAAGGAAAATTCTCAGTTTGCTACTACTGTTATTTATTTTCTTGCATGCCAATGTGAAGTTGTTTCTGTGGCTCATAATTGCATCGACCAAGATAACTTACACATATCCTCCTTTCCTTTCAGTGTGTTTGCCGAACTCTGCGAGTCCCGTCAGACACTTTCTGCTGGATTGCTTGTGAAGCAGTTTCTGGAGCTTCATCTGAGCCTGCAGAGAGTTACAGTGGTATTTGATTCCTTACTTTCCACACCTCCTGAAACAAAACCAACCGGCCACACTACCCTACAGTCTCTTGTGGAAGATGCATGTAAAGTTCCGACTCGCAAGAATGCTACATTTTGGGTACAAGCTGCCTTAGATACCAATCTTTCTAAATTGAACCTATACCAAACACAAGAAAAAAGCAAGGTTTTGAATGGTGAGAGAAGTCATTATGTTGTCATTGAGAACGAGAATTCTCGTGTTGAAAGGAATGCCGAGGAATCCACTCTTCAAAACAAGCAAAGTCACGTGGCTCAAGCAAATCCCTTACAAAACTCAACCGGTAAAAGAATTTCCTCTTCAAAGCGGAATCTCTTGGTAGCCAAGAATAAGGATACAGAGAAGCGTGATCAATCAAAAGAGAGCGAACTTAAAGTGGCTGTGAGTTTGGCTGAAAAACTGCTAGCTGCTTCTCGTGAGTGGTTCCTGAAGTACTTGGAGGAATCTATAAGTAATGAATTTGGGTTGAAAAATGAAGGAAGCAGTGAAGCTGCATGTCTTCTTGGACAGCTAAGAGAGGTGAATCATTGGTTAGATAATTTGGTTGATGGAGGTAAAGTTGATGATAGGGTAGAGAAGTTGAGGAAAAGTTTATACCGGTTTCTACTTGAGCATGTTAATTCTGCAGTCGCTTCTAGTTAGTATTAGTTGCTTCTAGTTAGTAAATACATAATACTACATGAACTAACAGAATTGACGAAACGGAGCACACTATTTTGAACGGACTCTGCCTTGGATTAGCTAAAAGTGGTATAAGACTATTAGTATTACATTCAATATTTAGACCGTCCGCGTTGGTTTTGGCGTAACCACTTTTTTTCTGAGTAGGAATCGAGCTCTGTATTCCAGACTTTTACAACATTGACACACTGCGCATGAACCACAAGTGCTAGACCGCAATGGTTTTTGGCAGAACCACTTAGTAATGATCTCAACTCTTGTTTACTCTAATCTAATTCTGTCAATGAATGAATATCTGACCAGATTATGCAATTTTAAGCTTGTAAACAATGTCTGGCATGCATTAGAGCAAATTCCTTTTCTTTGCATTCCCTGGCTGTAAAAAATGTTGGTGACCCTTAGCAGGTTTTCTCAATGTTGAATTGTATTTGTTAACAACCAAATCAGCTCTCAATTAGAGGCCTGATCTATATTTTTGTGAAAAATTTAATACATTTACCCTTAGCTAATGGGTACTGATAATTTGTGTCGGTTACTACTTGCTGCACTTCAGTTAATTATAAAGATTTATTAGATCAAAAGCCATAGTAGCTAAATTATATAAACGTTTTTTTATTCATTCATTACACATTACAAACAAATATATTAGTGTGATTAAAATATATATTTAGTCTATTATATTAGTGTGATTATGAGGTGGGTGGAGCTTTAATTCACTATCATATTTTGTGAATAATTAGTTATTCATATATATTAAGTGGATAATGGATCCTAGCTAGTAGCTACTGTGAATGATATTTGTAGTACCCATCTAAGCTCCCAAAGTTCATGGCTTCATAACAAAGATTGAGGAATCATGCCAAAAGCTACCATAGAGTAAAGAAAGCAAAAAACTGTGATAAAGTGACTGTATTTATAAAGGTCAGGAAACAAAGTGAGAAGCTACATCAAAAGTTAAAAACCATATGTTTCTTCTGGAGTCAAGTCAAAGGACTGATCCACATTTAATTTTGCAAAAGATAATCTTTAGATGTTGAAGTTGATCTATGAAGCTGTGTTTCCTCAGCAATTGTTGTAGCTGAAGTTCCCATGCCTTTCATTCCTTTACAAGACTTCATGTGTTTGTGCATTTTCTCGGGCTTGAATGATTTCCCACATTGCCTGCATCATCAACTACTATTTAGGGTCTCATCTTTCATAATCAAAATTAAATACACAAAATTGAATGTGTCTTTGCAAATATGGGCACATAAAGTATGTAGCTCATACTATTCTAACTTTCATGCATTAAATTAAGATGCAAGAAATTCAGGTATTAAGTATAACTAGCCCATGCAGCCAAGAGTTGGTAAACATCATAATCTAGAAATCAATGTCAACGTATATTTTGTATTTCTTTTACAAGAAAAAAACATTATCTAGATTTTTGACAATATAATAATTACACCAGCAGAATCTTGATCTTATTGGCTTTTCTGTTGGAAACTTTTATCAACTGTAGTTTCAGTATATTTTATGTTTTGTTTTTTATTGTCCAACCTACAACCTAGTCAACACCTAAGTAGTTTCAACACTTTAGATTAAAAGAGTGTCCATGTCAGTGTTCGATATGTGCCAATCTCTGATATTGACAACACAGACACATGTGTTTACATTCGATCACTTCCATTTTTACAAATTAATATTGGTATCTACGTGTAGGTATCGGTGCTGTGTCTATCAATGTTTGGTAGGTCACACTATTGATACTCAACTTGTGTGTTACATAAAATATCTTCCTCCTATAAGACCAAAAAATTTCATGCACAATTTGTCCTAACATTTCATAGTTGAAATCCAAACAATTGAAGTTTACTCAAGTGACATATTCAGTTACTTACGAGCAAATTGGTCCACCAAATGGTTTATAAGAAGTTTGACTCATTAACTCGCTTAGCTTTTTCCTGCTCTTGATTATTTCATCTCCATCACAGCTTTTTCTGTAAAAAGAAACATGAAATTAAATAAAAAATTTAAAGCACCAGCCAAATAATGTTTTAATTAAATTTGTCACATGTCATGACATTAAATTTTGCACATAATCACAGTGACGTATGGCTAATGTAAATGTAACCCAACCATAGTAACATTGGATTCACAAAAACCCTTTTAAGAATGGTTTTTAACAGGATTCAAGAATGGCTATTCTAAGCATGGATTTAAGTTGCGCAACCGCGTTTGTGGGCGCAATACAAACCATTTTGAGGTTTCTGCAATAGAATACAACTGCAATTTCGAGTGCATCTGTCGTATTTTGGTTCGTAGTGTAATCGCAGCTGCATACATAATTTAAAGCCATAATACTAAGCTCAATTTATGATACAATTTCTCACCTGGCTCCATGATGTTCATTTTGATCATGATAATTCCAAGGAGTCCCAAAACACCTAGCTGATCCTCCTAGTTTGTCTCCTTTACAAATCTCAGCCCTTTTTTCTGGCATATTAATAGGCTCCTTAGAGGCAATTTTCTGAGTAGGGTTCATAGAGACAAAAGCAGCATCATTTGTTGCCACAGTTCCACAACCAATCCAATTTCTGAACACACTAGTCACTCTAATAGAATTGCTTCTAATCTTAGTGAACGAGGATTGAGATTGAGACGATGTTGATGATGTTGGAGTAGAAAAAGTTGAATCAGGAGGTGTAGTAGTATCAGTTTTGTTATTATGACCATCTTTTTTACCCTTCTTACTCATCAAATTATGATACAAAGAAGGAAATGAGAAACTATCAAGCTTCTCATGATTCTTCTCATTCAAGCAACCTTCTTTTCCATTCCCTAAAAGCTTCTCTTCTTCAACTTTAAAAGAAGAATCATCGTCAGTCACCGATGACCTGTCCGAGCTGAAAACCAATGAATCCTGACTGATTTCTGATGAAACATGATTTAGATCATTCTTTTTTGAATCAGTTTCTTTCTGAATTTCAGATTCTTCTTCTGATAAAGATGGTTTCTTTTGCTGCTTTTGTTTGTCCTCTTCAACTTGTACAACTTCATCAGTATCAGTTTTCTTTTCATTGATTGTTGAATTAATTGCATGAGTTTCTGCATTAGTACAAAGGAAAAAAAATGTGTACAACTTAATTATTCTCGGTTAACATTCTTAGCAAAAGTTACATAATAAGGTAATAATGTAGATAGATAGAAATTAGTGATGACCATACTCAACATTAATATGAATAAATAAAAATGGGATAGTAGTGATTATGATAAAGTACATACCAAAAGGGGTAGTGTGGATTTGTGATCCTTTCAAGACGTATTCATTATCAGAAATGGGGGTTATGAGGTCGTCATCCATTAAATCCTGCCACACATATCCACTCTTGTACCTCCTATAGTTCAATAATTGTAAGTTGCAAAAATTGATTATGGAGATACATATATAGTTAAAGGTTAAAAAAATGAGGTTGAGAAAATGGACTAAAGCAAGGAAATAAAGATTAATAAGGGTATGATTCAACAACCTCTTGTAGGACCAAGCAAAGGATTCAGGTAGGTCTCTTCCTCTCACTTCACCAAGCCATCTCTTAATATCTTTTCAAGAAATAAAATAGAAAGTGTCATTTTAGACTCACAAATCATTGTCACAAATTAATAATTAATAATCATGACACATTTATGAATAACCAGCTAATAGGAGTTTGTTCAACTTCTGATAATAGCCAGCTATTTGACAACATTGTGTACTAAATTGTGTATCACGGAACACATGGGCGGAGCCACCACCCGGCGAGCCCGGGCGAGTGCCCGGGCTCGATCGATACTTTCTTTATATTTCGCCCAACCCAATAGCTCATTAACCCACTTAAAAAATTAATTTTTTTGGGTAAACTCAATATTTTCACACATGCGCGCACAAGAATTCTTGGCTCTACAATTTTTGACCAGGCTATGTAAAATTTCTGGCTCCGCCACTGTCGGAACAATAACAATTTGTTAAAATTCTACTACACTATATCTGCTATTTGACAACATTGTGAGTGACATTATGAACAGCAGAAAAAACAAGATGTACTAATGTCAGAACCAGAACAGACAAAACAAGCAATTGTGACAGCATAGTTCTAAAATGCTGACAAATGTAGCTACAATTATGTTTGTGAACCTCTAAAACCTTTATATTGCGGTTGTGTACCGCAATTTCGAACTATGAGTGACAGAATACACATTTAAGAATAAACATTATGATCAGCAGAAAAAACCAGATGTACTAAGATCAGAGCCAGTACAAAACAAATTGAATGAAAATATGGAACATAGATGAGTTTTTACCTCTAAGATAAACACCGTTTCGAGCAAGATGAAGAACACGAATGAGATGAGGATGTTCTGCATGACCACCCATGTGACTAAGGAAGTAGATTATGTGAAGCCTTCTAACTTCTCCACCTTTTGTTTCCATGCTTGATTTTGATGATCTTGTTTTGTAGTTATCTTTGCTGCAATAAACACCAACACAAACTCAACAATGACACCAAAACCAAACAATGACACTTCTTTTGAAACACAAGAATAAAATTTAAACAAGCCCTTTTGTTAATTATATATATGCTATCTACTATGATTCAAATTATTATATAATAATACTAAGAAAAACAACTAACATGGAAAAACCCAAAAGAGATCTTTGTCTCTCTGCCGGCATGCTGCTAAAAGAACTGTTACCAAAACATATCAACCCATAATGTCATATAATACTCATATCTTTATCATATAGTATTATAATATAAGGTAAATATAATGCAGGCCTAATGCTACATAACAAGAACTTTACATAGATAAAATTAAAGAGTGAGAATCATCGAGACAAGAGAAATGTAAGAAAGTGATTGGTAAGTAGAATAGAATGCAGTTACCTTTTTTCTAGCAAAGAATGCAGAGAGAGAAAGAAAAAATGTGATTGAAAAATTGACCTGGTTTGCAGCTATATATATAAAAGACTTGGTTAAGGAGTAGAACAAATTTCAGGGATTATCTTATTTCTCGCGATTTAACAAATATATAATAAATGTATAATGGTCAGCTTTTGACTCAACATTATTATTCCCAAAAAGTTCATTTATGTTTTCTTCCTTTTGTGTTTTTTCTTTTAGAAGATTCCTTGTGTTATTTTTTAAATATACCTTATCATGATAATAGTCACACATGTTTAGTACTAGTGTTTTCATATTTTTCTTCAAATTATTATTTTTCTGAGAAATTATTATTTTCATTTTATTTAGTTTGACCTTGACAAATATATTGTATATTGAGTCAAAGTAACAAATAATATTGTATATTGAATATTGAGTCAAAGTAATAATACTAATACTAATAATAATATTTTTTTTAAGGGGAAACTAATAATAATAATATTGTATATTGTTTTTCTCTTTTCCAAATATATATAAGATTACTTAAAATCTTAAAATACTAAGAGGTAATATCACTGCCCATAAAAAAAAAAAAAGCAAGGTCGCAGACATAAATATTATCGAAAAAAAGTCACACACAAAGTATTATAAAAAATGTCAATTAATGCATACAAATTACAAAGGGCAAAGACAATCTAAAAATTCCTTATAAAAAAAAAAACTAGGCATCTTTTGCAATTGCAAAGACACTCACATTCACAAAACTGAATTTGAATCAGGAACTCTGGTTCAAAAGAGGAGTAAAAATATCATTGAGCATATCATTTAAATGATCTTAGGTAATCTTATAATTCTGTTTTTTTGGTTCATAGATTTTTTTTTTCTACACTCTGGAGCATGTGTACTTGTAAAAAAGTGAAGTCTTAGCGTAGAGTACTTATCGATATCGAGTAAGTGTACAGTACTCCATTTTTACTTGATATTCTATTGTGGTGTAAAAATTATGGTTTTCTCTTATATACTAATATAATAATAATACATTATTATGTGCATACTCGGTGCGAGTATCATATCTAGTATGGTACCCATACCTATGCGACATAACTATTACATGTCAACAGGGCCGTCTTAAAAATTTTGAAGGCCCTGTTTTAATTTTAGAAGTTGGCCCCCCAATAAAAGACAAACCAAAAAAACAATTTTTTCATGTAAATTATAAATAACATCCAAACTTTGTAAGAAAAAAACATCAATTGACAATGATAAGGTTTCTTTCTAAAACTCAAAAGATATATGCAATGTTTTTTTTTTTAATTAAGAGTATGGGACAAGAAAAGGAAGGCAATGTAGAGAAAAATAATTGACTAGCATAATTATTATAAAAAAATGAGTCTAATGGATTTCTTTCTAAAACTTAAAAGATGCAAGGTTTTTTTTTTTTAATTAAGAGTATGGGAGAAAAAAGGAAGGCAATATAGAGAAAAATAATTGACTAGCATAATTATTATAAAAAAATGAGCCTAATGGGTTTTTTTTTTTAATTAAGAGTATGGGAGAAAAAAAGAAGGCAATATAGAGAAAAATAATTGACTAGCATAATTATTATACAAAAATGAGCCTAATGGGTGTTGAACCATAGACCACACAACAAATCACAGTCAATTTTACCACCAGATCATAGCTACA
Organism: Medicago lupulina; assembly: GCA_958299785.1. NCBI lineage: Eukaryota > Viridiplantae > Streptophyta > Magnoliopsida > Fabales > Fabaceae > Medicago > Medicago lupulina. The sequence continues at coordinate 67,622,601 of OY283139.1, forward strand.
AAATTGTATATAATCTAACGTTATCTCTATATAATTTATATTTTTGGGTGTTATATTATAAAAAAAAATATTACGGGCCCCCAAAATTTTGAGGCCCGGTGCTCTAGCCCAGCCTCGACGGGCTTTAGGCCGGCCCTGCATGTCAAGTAAATAAAACCTCATCAACTGTAATAATCAAACATCAAACTTAAATATCCTTATTAATCATTAAGAATATAAATAAATAAGGTTGAGCTATGTTAAAAGTAAGGTCGCGCAATGTTAAAAATAAAATAAAATCAAGTTTGGTGTGTGAAAGAAATTAAGGAGCAAGTCTGACATGTAGCTTGTCATAGACTTATTATTTAGAATTGAATACGATCTTTAAGAAAAAAAAACCTAATATGAACTATTAGTATGTTTAGAAGCATGTTTCACATGAACATGTTTAACTGAATAAATTGATTAATGTGTAAATAGTTTAACGAACTAATAGATTAACTATAATAACAACAATACATACATATTTACTTAAATAGATCAGATTGATAGGCTTAAAATGTTTTTATTTTATTTTTATAAACAGCCTTTTATCTTTAAAAAAAAAATGTCATGGAATAACCTATTTCCACCCTTATGAGCCATTTGCGTTCAACTATATGATTTAATCAGCCAACTCTTTCTTCTCACATGAGAGATGAAATCTGAGCAATTTTTTCCTTCATTCATTTTGTATTACCAAATCCGGGTATATCAATATCAATTTTCTCACTTAAATGTCTTAATCAATTATAATTAATTATTAAAATACTTAAATGCTTGCCGGATTTTCCAGCAATCATACCATTTTGACTTGATTATGATCTTACATACTACTAGTATTTTTTTCTTTCTTGTCCCTCTCGATAATAAAAAAGCATGTATTTTTCCTCGGTCAAATAATTAAATAATATGCAATTGAAAAGTGTAAACAAAATATAATGTTTTAAAATGTTAAAGGAATGGATGAATAATGTTTTAAAATATAAATGATTAATTAGTTATAACTATTTTGTTCTCTTGGCACTCACAAATTTGAGAATGCATATTGATCAAAAAACACCACCTTTAGATCTAAAAAATGATAATCAAGATACATACTGTCCAAGTTATAGGTGAAACTATTATTTAGAGATATAAAACGAAAAGAAATAGATATTAAACCCACATATTACTTATATTTCGGCTAACACAAAGATCCACCAAACATGCAAACCAAAGAAAAAGAAAACTATTGATTAAAAACAAATTTGACTTTATTTTTTTTTATTTAAAAAATGATGAAGATAAATAGATGACAAGAAATAAACTATAAGTATGTAACAAACTTATTTAAAATTTTCAAATTGCTTCATCTTGGCCAGCAAGTACATTTTTCAGGATAATCATGCAAACCGATGGGAAAAAATAATAATTGTTGAAAGAAAAATTGCAAACATAATGGTCCAAAAAAAGAAAAACATAGTGTTGATAAATTGACCTGTTCATGATGTCGAGATCCTCCTTTGTATCGTGTGAATGGCTTTGAGGTAATTCTATTGCAATTGGATCTCTAACAAACAAGTTTTGTCTTATCCCTCTTGTCCTTCTCACCCACCATCATAGTGCAATTTTCATCAGAAAAAGAGGGGACTTATAACCTAGTAGTTGAAGTACACACAAGGAAGGTAATAATTCTCCAAAAACAAATCAATTTGAGATTGATTGATACCATCAATAAAAAAGAACGATTTTACTATATGATCAACATATATAGTAACATTTTAGTGTATCAGCGTTTAACTCTCCATGATTACGTTTTAAATTGCAGATACTTTCTTAATTGCTAATGGAAATCAAATAATTATGGAACATTATTTACTTACTTGACTCAATTATATAAATTTTTATAAATCCGTCTTGTACAACTCGTTGATAGCTGCAATGACATTAATATGTAAGGTCTTATTTGCTGTTTTGAAAAAACTATTAAAAAAATGTAAGGGTTCTCTATTCGAACCATGGATAAAATCAATTTTTCCACACTTAAGGCACATAAGTCTAGCTAATTAGCATTTTTTTTTAATTGAAAAAAGGAAAAACATTAGTACGTAAGCGGTCTATCGAACATGGGATAAGTTTATTTCTCCACACTTAAGGTTGCATAAGTCTAGCTACTTGGCATTCTTTTTTGCAAAATTGAAAAAAGAAAGTAATTTAATTTAATCAATTTTGTTCCAAGATTTAAGCATTATGTTTCTAATATTTTGTAAATTGACGAACTCATTAACTTAAGTCGGAAGTTATAACAATTTTGGTATTTTTGTCCGTTGAGTCGAGATTTGTGGGCGTTGTCTTCTTCTCTTGATTTTTAGAGAATGAATCAAAATTATTTGAATGACAATTTTCATATTTTTTAAGTGAAATTACACATATTTGATTTCTTTGAATTATCTTTATTTTGTAACATAAGCAACGCTTGGAAAATAGTAAAGTCATGAAAACAACATAATCAAATAAGTTTCCCCTATGTCACTAATTAGAGGGAGGATAAACATATCTCAATAGAAAATAGATACTTGGCACAATGTCAATCAAATAATCGCATGGTAAAGAAATCATCAAAACATCAAACCAAACATGCATCCTCCAATCTTCACATGTTTTGTGCAGTGACATCTGCGCCATTGCAACTGCACAAACACACATAATTGAAAGAGGTGAGTAATCGAGTTTCGTAATTAAAACAAATAGAACAAATTTGAAAAAGTAATGACATAGGTTTAAGGTTTATCATAATTTACAAAAATGAACTATGGTTTAAGGTTTTTTCATGTAAATATGAGACATATGATGGGGAGTTGGTTATAGGCGGCGGCGAAGTTAACAATAAATTCACGCCACAACAAAATATAAAGATTTTTTTTTTTAAAAAAAAAATTAAATTAACTTTGAAGAAAAATAGCACAATAATTTACTTAAACAAATGTAAATTATTCAGTTTTTTTGGATGCAGTCTTGGATAATGTTTGGCATAAACAGGTTCCTTTGAAAGTGTCTATTTATTTTTTTTGAAGAGGTTAAAATGGAATATATTACCAAATCAAAGAGTTCTATCTAGCACAAGATGTACCAGGAGAGAACAAAAGAGTCACAAACTGTATGTACAAGAAAAATAAAAACAAGGCTGAGATAAAACAGTTAGCCAATGCCTAACATAGTAAACGGATAAAGCCACCACCCATGATAGTTCAGAGGAAGAGAAGCAAACTTTGCCTTCAACCACATATAAGAGAGCGACTTTATTTTGTCAACCACCTGAATAATGGAGCATTCCTTGGTTTTGAATATCATGTTGTTTCTTTCTCTCCAGATTTCCCATACTGTAGCAAACAAAACACCTGCATAATTGATTGAAGAGCCTTGGTACTACCAGCAGCAGACATAAATTGAGTAAAATGATCCGATAAAGTATAAGGTATAACTGTGGAAATACCCAACCACCTATAAATATAACTGTGTCTATTTGTGTTTGGCGTCTTTTGCGCAATAGGTTGTCGACAAAGGATAATTTAGTCGGACAATGTAATATCTCGCTTAAAAGAATTCTCGGTAATTCATCTGTTAACTCTGACACTGCACGTTCTAGGACTAAGAAGGGCGTTTTGGTATTTTCATGCAGGAGGCATATAAAACTTGGACTTGTAACATTTTTCATTTGTTGTGGTACGGTTTTCTCTCTACTCCAAAGGAAAAAAACAAAACTCTCTCCTTCTTCTCCCAACTTTGATCCCCCCTTCCTCCTTCACTCAATCTTCTTAAGTTTTCATCTCTGCAAGAATCAGAAGCATGGATTAGGCAACTTGGTGATTGTGGCATCCTTGTTTTCTCAAACATTTCTAGCTAGGATCCTCACAATTGGAGCTTGCATGCTTAGTACTTGGTTGAAGTTCTGAGTTTTAGAGCGAGCTGCTTTACTTCAGGTGAGTCCTTAGCTAGATTCATCCTGGGTTGTGTTAATTGTGTGAGGAATGAACAAAGTTAGGAATTAGGGAAATAGGAAGAATTAGTTCCTGTAACACCCATACTAAACGTATCTAGAAAGTTTAGCATGTGCATTAATTTAGTACTGGATACATTAAAATTTTCAACTAAAATTACTTCGAATGAATATTGAATACAACAATACACGTTCGTACATCAGAGTAATCATACAACTATCCAAATAATAAATGAAACACCCTTGGCTCCTTGTGCACACTCTGCAGCGGGTACGAACAGGTCCTTGTTGAATATCCATCCGGCGATAAGCTTGCTCAACTGCTCTGCTAGTCTGAAACAAATAAGGATTGGGATGAGACATAATGTCTCAGTGAGTTCTCCTAACCCTAGGCTATAGGTGACTTCGGGGAAACCTATAGTCACCGCGTGTCTAAGACGCTACCTGACGATGGAGCGTCGTGCGTGAGGCTTACATAGACGGTTGTGCAAAGCTAAAGCCGTCATAGGGTCATCTTATTTGCTTCCTTCGTGTCACGGCGGTCAAGGGATCCTAGGACCGCTAACTCAAGATGCACTAGACGCATCAAGACATAGCCTAGCTCATTCATGACACGGTACTAAACCGGACGATTAGGGAACCTAAGATCGTCGTCGGTAACAAACATAACTAGCTCTACTATCTAGGCTATCGGTATCTAACCTCATAACGTATACATAATCGTAGCATAAACTTCATAAACAAAAGCAATTCATTATATGCAGTCTGAATGATTATCTGAGTTGATTTTACGGAATATAAACGGGTGGAGTAACCCCGAGTATATTCCTCTAGCTTACCGATGAACCTAGCTAGGGAACATCGGACTCCGCCATGTCGTGCGGCTCCCTTACGGCTAAATCGTCCACAAAAAGTGAACCCCTGACGTCCACTCTAGTATGGATGGCCAGAGACACGACACGGCCTAGCATAAACATAGTTTTACTTTTTATCTAGCATAGCTCATCATAAGCGTATGAATCTCTTTCTAGCTCGCCGTTGGCGTCGTCGCATAACTAGGTCATAAACATGACATACATAACGTAGCCTACTAGTTCTCCACGATCTACGTCGAGGTTCTATGGTTTTCCCATTGCTTAAGCGTTAGGATACTATCCGAGCATAACGTATACTTATTCGTACGTGATATAACAAAGAGCTAAATTCCTAAGATTACTTACTAGTTCTCGACTGCCTAAGTCGAGGCTCTAGGACTCACTCATCCTTAGACTTGCATTTCTGCCCATAGCTCATTGTGAACTTAACATAACACAACTCATGATTAAACCCCGCCAATTTGCGATTATTGCCATGATTCTAATCGTTCGATAAAACGTATGTTGTATGCATGGTCTTGGCCTACTATCACGTGTTTCTGCTTCCTTTCAAAGATCATTTACGTTAAAAGTATATCAGGAATGTTTCGGATGGCATAGACGCGTTAGAAAACAGTTTTTCAGACATGCTGTCCTGGCCCAGTTCGCTTAAGCGAGATCCCAAGCGTGCAGTTCGCTGATGGGTTCGCTTAAGCGAACCTTCAAGCGAAGTTCATGTCAAATTCTGGGTTGTTGTTCGCTTAAGCGAACAGCGCTTCGTTTAAGCGAAGTTCATCCGTAATAGACCTGCAGAAATCGTGTTTTGAGCAGAAATCACTAGAATCCAAGCCATTGACACATGCATATCAACCAAAGAACATATATAACATAGTTGTTTCGATTCATGGCAACGAACAACATAATTTGGACAGATTTAATCAAAAGGGGAAACTTTACTAAAACCTAACTTATGAATAAACTAAACCATAATCCTAACATTAGGTACACATAACAGAGGTAGGATTTCTGTAACGCCCATTTTGATTATTTAATTATTTGATTTATTTGAGAAGTTGTTATATATTTATTAATATATTATGCGATGTTAAGTAAAGATTTAATATGATTTTATGTGACGTGGTGACTTATTTTATTGTTAAATAAAATAAGATTTGAAAATAAAATAAAATATTTAGTTGTGGGTTAGTTTTGGATTTTAGAGAGTTATGTGGGAGAAAGAGTAAATAAGATAAGATTTGTTGGGAGTATATAAAGGGAGACCTAGGTTAGAAACACGTACGCGTATCAGAATTTGGAAAAAAGGTGCAAACGGCTGTGTGAAGGAGAAGAGTTTTAGAGCTGCGATTTTCTGCTTATAACCAGGTAAGGGTGAGCCTAGCATTTGATTATATTATCCTGTAATCCATCTAATCAAGATTAAACAATCATAGGGATGTTTTGAGAGAATTGAAATTAGGTTAAAAAGTGAGAATAATGATGAAGTAGGCCATAAAGCTGTAGAATTGATGTTTAGATTGAACACAGAACGTAGATTAACCATTATGATGATGATTCTGAGAGTTTAGATGTTTAAGATGATGAATTTGGGACTTTTTGGGTGAATTTTCGTAGAACCCGTAGCAGTCTGTTCATCGCTCGCCTGAGGTGAGCCATGCAACTCGCCGTGGCGAGTAGACCTAGTTTACTCGCGAGGCGAGCAACTCAGCTCGCCATAGCGAGTATTACCCTAGAGCTCGCGAGGCGAGCAATCCAACTCGCCATAGCGAGCAAGGCCTAAGTTACTCGCGAGGCGAGCTTTCCCACTCGCCATAGCGAGTTCTGTCAGAACCCAGAACTGTGTACTGTTTGCGAACTGTTTCGCATAGAACCTTGAGAGATGACCTTTGGGTAGTTTCTGGGACTTTTAATAATGTTTATTATAAACTGTAACGATGAATACATGATGACTGAGATGATTTTGATGCTTTTCATGCCGCTTATGTGTGTTATATGAACTATTAAAGTTGTAAATGTTTGACTTACTTAAGATGCTTGCTTTATGGATATTATTTGAATGATGTGATTACTGCCATGTTGCTGTTTACCTTTGTATAGTTGCTGCATGTGTCAGTCCTTGTTGTTTAAGATGTTTTGCGACGTTTAAGATGTTAACTTGTTTAAGTTAAAAGTGTTGAGTCTCATGCATACTCATTCTATGATGGGGGCTTATGCCCTGGAGTTTTTACTCACCAGCGACGAGGGCTTATGCCCTGGAGCTTTGCTCACCAGCTACGAAGGCTTATGCCTTGGAGTATATTTATGCTCATAGCGACGAGGGCTCATGCCCTGGATTGGTACCACATGCATATAAGACGTAGGGTTGCATAGTCAATTAATGATGTCGAGTCGAGTCGTCTAAGATGTTTACTAAGATGTTTATGATGATGATTATGATGATGCTAATTGATGTGTTGTTTATGATGATGTTCTAAATGCTAGATGTTTATCTGTGATGAGTTGAATTATGTTGGTTGTTTGAATTGTGATGATTTGATTACATGTTTAATATAATTATTTGTGAATCTCACCCCTTCTGCTGGAATTGCCGCCTCGTGGGCAAGTGCAGGTAACCAAGATTAGGTGCAGACGTGTGAGGATTTCTGCAGTCGAGTCTAGGTGCTCTGATACGTAACGGGATGGGGGAAACTTTGCTTATATTTTCTCTGTTCCTTGCGTATTGTGCTTTTGATTGGATTATGTTATTTTACATGCTTATGTTTAACTTGAAGACTTTGATAATAAGAGGTTGATGAGGCCTGCGTGCCAAAGACCTTGAGATGTTTATTTTATATGATTATTCCGCTGCGAGATTTTATGAAAATTTAATGATTATTTATTCGTTAACATGAGATGTTTTAGAAATGTGATGCCCTGTTTATGTGCTTACTCTGATGCATGCTATTCTTTTTAAAGAAATTTTTAAGTTGGGAAAACGGGGTGTTACAATTTCTATCTAAGAACTCACCTTAAGGTTATTAGCAAGCTAGCACAGCATCAAACATCTATAGCAACATCACAGCTCCAAGACTTCAATCCAACTAAACCCTAGCTCTTGAAATCCCTTTAATGCATACCCAAACTCTTTCTTTTTGATGTTTCTTGCCTATGGAATGTTCATGATTCATGCCTGCTTGCCAATGTACCATACATCTTGGAAGTTTGATGGAAGGGTAGAGAGGGAAAGGGGGCGGCCCTTAGAGAGAAGGGAGAGGGAACTTCCTTTTTGTGAAGCTAGAGAGAGAAAGAACCCTTCATAATGAATACTTTCTAGTCCAACATACTTATATACTCCTTGTGAGAAATTACCAATATGCCCTTAGTCTCTCTCGCGCTTACACGGACACTGATACATAACTCGAGTTGGCCTGCCAATTCTCCATAAACACTTCCACTATACTTATTTCCTCTAAACATTTCGTCATCTGACACGTCGATTAGTATTAATCCATTAACTGACGGGCGGGATGTTACAGTTCCCCTTTTTTCTTAATCTGTTGATTTATGAGTAATTATTGCCATAAAACGATTTTATAATGTTCTGTACACATTCTGGACATGATGCATGCGTGAAAGGCTTGAAATTTGAGTTTTTGCCATAAAAATGCGATTTATGCAGGTCTGATACTGATGAACTTCGCTTAAGCGAAGCTCTGTTCGCTTAAGCGAACAACATCACAAAATGGAATTTTTGTTCGCTCACCAGTTCACTTAAGCGAACCCCTCAGCGAACTGTTCGCTTGGGACTTTGCTTAAGCGAACTGCATCAGGACAGCACGCCTGGAAAACCTATTTTTAACGCCTCAGTGCCGTCCGGAACATTTTTGACAGACCTTTAACAATATTAATTTTAAAACGAAGTGGAAACGTACATTGTCACGCCATATACACGCATTACATCATACAATTATTTTACTTATCGATTCATGGACAATATCTCACAAATTACATGGATTTATGATTATGAGAGTTATGCATACGATATGTTGGGTAGCAATTGATGCCTAGGCAAGGGGAAACTCAGTTATAGAATCATGAATGTTAACTCGCCTACACGGCAAACTAGGTTAATCCCATATGTTTATGTTTATGTTATGTTAAGTTATGTTTAAAGACTATGATTAATGCTATGACTTGTCGTGTCTCTTGCTATCCACGCTAGGGGGATACAAGAGGTTTACGTTAAGGGAACGGTTTAAGCCGCAAGGGACCCGCACGACACTATGAGGAGTCCGACGTACCCTAGCTAGGTCTCGTCGGTTATGTATGGGAATATACTCGGGGTTACTCCACTCGACTATATTCCGTAAAATCAATTCAGATAATCATTAAGACTTTATAATATGACATGATATGATTATGATATGTTCTTATGATAGTTATTAATGACGACGATCTAGGTTTTGCACGATCGTTCTAGGTATGCATGAGATACACGGATGTATAATCGAGTAATTGATTATATCATAGACACGAGGTAACCGTAGGTTTCCCCCGAGGTTACCATTAGCCTAGGACTTAGGTAGGACTCACTGAGACATTATGTCTCATCCGACTCCTTCTTTGTTCAGGTTCGCAGGTGATTCGAGGCAAAGGTAAGCAGAAGGCTTCGGATTGATCGTGTTGCATTGGATTTAGTATTCTTGTTTCTTGTCGATGTTATGTATTTTGACTATGTACTATTGTCATGGATCTTGTCTTTATTGTCCATCTGACATTGCTATGTACTATTACTATTACGAAATGTGACCTGAGACAACTTTGTACTCTAAATCTCAATTATGTTGTAATTTCCGCATTGTAGTATTAATGTATCCAGTATCAGTTATAACGCACATGTTGAATATTCTAGACTCTTTCAATATGGGTGTTACAATTTGGTATCAGAGCAGGTCGATTCAGATCGTGCCTTGGGTCATTAAGAATACAATCCAAGAAGTTGTTTTCTTTGAATCCAGGATAGTTGTCTTTAATTGTTGTATTGGTTGAATCTGATCAATTTGACTTAAATATGACAGTTAGAACGAAATGTCCGGAGAACGAAGAGGACGAGGCAGACCAAGGGTTAACCGGAATGAGGAGGAAGATGTCACTCCTGATGCTAACATGTGGGCACAGATGATGCAACAGAATCAACAGATGATGCAGATGATGCAACAACAGATTCAGCAAAATGCTCAAACCCAACAGAAGTGGAATGCGGCTATGCAGAAGGTTCAAGGGATGCATCAACAACCTCCTCCACCACCAGTCATTGGAAATCCGGCCTTTCGGGAGTACAATCGGCATCATCCTCCGGAGTTTAACGAAGAAGGTGAGCCACAAGAGGCTAAGAGGTGGATTAAGCAAATGGAGAAAATCTTTCGAATGGCTGAATGTACGGAAGAAGAGAAGGTGGTCTTCGCAACTAACCAATTCAGAGGCGCAGCGGAAGACTAGTGGGAATCAGCTCAACACAGGATGGTGGCAAATGACATGGAAATGAATTGGGAGAATTTCAAGCAAGTAATGCTAGAGAAATACCTTTCCTTGTCGTACAAAGTCAGAAAAGAGCAAGAGTTTCTACAATTGAAGCAAGGTAACATGTTCGTGACGGAATTCACCAAGAAGTTTGAAGAATTGTCCTATTACTCTACTCACAATGAGTATGGGGGCAATGAAACATGGAAAGTTAATCAGTACAGGCATTCTTTGAGAGGAGAACTGTATGCAGTAGTGAGCCAGCACAGGTTGACGAGCTTTGATGACATTGTTCATAATAGCTTGGAAGCCGAGAGGGGTTTTGAAAGGGCAGCAAGAGAAGGTTTTGTGGCTTTTGATAGGAAGAAGGGTAACTTGGTTGATAAGCATCATGAGAAATTGAAGCCAAGGGGTTCTCCTCAGATGGGAAAACAGTCAGGTTCACCCAACTCTTATCCGACTTGCAGGAGGTGTGGCAAGTCTCATCAGGGACATTGTAGAATTGGCACTAACAGTTGTTTTGAGTGCGGTCAGGCAGGGCACTATGTAGTGGACTGTCCCAACAGAAAGAACAAAGGCAAGGATGTGAATAAACCTACAAGCAAGGGCAGAGTGTACTCGTTTAACACTTCTTTTCAATACTATAATAATTTTTGCAGAGAGAACCCGAAAGAACAAAAACAAAAATAAATGGAGTGTATAGATACCCTAAAGCATTGGCTGCTTTAATAGCAGGGATGATTCTAGGGTGTATAGGAATCCTCTTCAAAACATGCACAATGTCTTCTATTGCTTTTCCATTGGAATGAAGGTCCATCATCATCCTATCCTATAAAGCAAACAAGAAGACAAAAAAGGGTTAGTTAATATTTATGTCATATAAACACAATGCAGATTATATTAGAGGGGGAAATATCATTGGAAAAAATAGAGCATTAAACACAAATGTTCGAGTAAATCAAAGGCTTACCATGAGATTGTTCAATGGCATGGTGGGAAAGAGTTGATTGAACAAATCAGTGAAACCCAATTCATCAACAACCCATTTATCGTTGTCACATTCGATAATGGTTTTGTCAAAGTCGAAAACCACTACAATACTAGCCATAATGATTAATGGTGACAAAGAGATGTTTATTTTTTGTTCTGAAAGAACTAAAAATTTATCATACCGCAACACTTCCACAAGACATGCAAAGGCACACGCAAATAAAGGATACAATTCAAAACGCCTGTATTCAACAAACGCACCAAACACCAACTAATACGGACCAAACAAACAGCTAGGGCACAACCAAAAACACAAAATTACAATCCAAAAACAAAGGCCAGCTAAAACATAAGGGAAATATATATATATATATATATATATATATATATATATATATATATATATATATATATATATATATATATCCTTGAATTCTAAGCTTGAGTTATTCTTGTGCAAGTATTTTGATGATGTGGCATGTCTAAATGAACTTCAATTTCTCATTCTCTATTGAAACTTTGCATCATCTCTTAACTATTACTCTAATTTATTATTTATCTTTATTCTCCACTAAATCAATTTAATGTTGGTTCTCAGACATAAATTGTTCTCTTTCTACATAAGTGTAACTTTCTAATTAATTTTTATAACCCCTTTTTCCATTCACAATTTATTTTCATTACTACTAATTCATAGACATTCATTCTTATTTATTATTACTCACAATTTATTTTTAATTATAAAATTTAGATCCGAAAGAAGGAAAAATCAATATAAATAAAAACATAATCTAGACGAAGACAAAATATGTAGGACAAGAAAGAAATCAATATGTGAAAAACTTAAAACATCTATAAACTTAGAAGAATAACCATAAAAAAGAAAAATTAATTCAATCCATTAAACAGTAATGTCATATGTGTCTAAAAGATTATAAAATTACACTCCAATTTTTTAATTACTCCATCATAGTTAGATGTATCCCTTAGCATTCCTCCAAATATAACCTTAAAAATAGAAAAATTTAGTGCATGATTTTTCACTTTCACTCATACCCTTTATAGCCACCAGTTATCTCACATTCATATTCTAATCATTTCTACACATTTGATTTGAGAAATTCACTCAATCTTTGATTATTTCAACCATAGTTCTATACTTCTATTGGTACAACCATTTTTCATTTGTACTAAACTCACATTTGATTGTGTGTATAAATATGTGATTGTGTGCCCCAAAATTTGGATTTTGTACATCACCACTTTCAAGCAATAATTGGATAGAACATCTTCAATTTTGTATTACCCTTCATCTCATGATTATCAATTGGTTTATATTACATGATAGGGAGTGAAGTTACTCTTAAATGGTTGTTCATCATCACTTTCTATAAGAAACTATTGGAAGGTACCTTTTTAATTTGGTATTATAATATTATTTTTTATTTTACTCTTCATCTTTTGGCTATTCTTTGGTTTCAATGACATGATAGAGACTCAATTTACTTTTACGTCGACCAAATAGTTTAGATAAAATTCAACAATTTATAAATATAATTTTGAATAAATTATTTTAATTTTTGAATTTAGTTTATATGAACATAGTGATAATTATTAACATCTATATTTATTTTCTTTTTATAAAAAACAATCTATATTTAGTTTCAAAATTATATTTTTATTATATTTTATCTATTTATCACATGTATAAACTTTTGAAAAATATGGAACACAAAAATGTTCAATCTCATTAAATAATAAATTTTTTTCTCATGAAACTTTGCACCTTAGATGTTTTAATATTATGTAGAATAAAATACAAAATGACAAAATAAAATGATCACTCAAATAATATATTTAGCAAAAAAATAATTATATTTCTTAAAATATTAAGAACAATTGAATACAGGTTAATTAAAGGTTGGAAGTTACAAATTAAAAATAAAGTATATTAATAAATTCATTAGTTACATTTTATTAATTACTAATGTCTTATTATATTTTTAAAATGACTTTGTCACACCAACCTTCGAACTGCTATTTTTTCATATTTCTTAACCATGATAATTTACTCACTGATTGTATTGATGAAATTTTTTAATGAATAAATTGGTTAATTAGTTACAATATTATCATATTATAATTCTTAGATCCACTAAATATTCTAGCCCTACTTTTTTTTTATTGATATAATGTTTATCAGTCTACTTTTCTAACTTTTTTTATTTTCTTTTGTTACTTAATTTGGATATGATAATATTTTCTTGTGAATTTGGAGAAGAGGATGAATGAGGCTTCTATTTATGAATTAAGTATAATATATTAAAAAAATGAAAACTACATTGATTTAAATAGTCTAAACTTAAAGTCTTTATGTAAATATTAATAATATAGAACATGAAGTAAAATTCAATTCATTTTTATTCAAATATTTTAAATTGAATATGGAAGATTGTATCTCACATAAAAACAATATTTTAGTTTATAAAGGTGAAGACAAGTGTCTATCATTTTTTCTTATAAAAACAATAACAAATATATTATTATATAATTAAGACATCCATAGAGAGAATTGAAAGAAATAGATAATAGTGCCTCTAAGAAAAGATATCGAGAATGTAACGCCATAATTTTATTATTTATTTATTTTATCGAGTTTAGTGTCTTTTTGTGTATTTTATTTGAATCATTGTGATGTGTGACTTTTATATTAGATGTGGGTATTTCTTAGTGGTTTGTTATGACTTTATTAGTGAAGGAATATAATTAAATTAGATTAAAGAGGCATGAGGGCAGTTTTGGAGTAAGGAGAATTTGTTAGGTTAAGAATAGGAGAGGTGTAGTTAATAAAATGAGTAATGTTTAATGATTTAAGTAATAGTAACAAATTCGAGAGGTGCGGGTAGTAATATGAAAAGATTAGTAACAAATTTAATTAAAGTTTATAAATAGAGAAGAACAAAGGTTACCGATAAAGAGAGCAACAAGTGGCAAAAGAGAAACTAGGTTGTGGAGAAAAGAGGCAAGGAGGAATAGCGAAAACCTAGAAAGAGATTTCACCGTAGGAAATCATCAATTTCGCAAAAGCTAGAGGTAAGGGTGGAACTAACCTTCTTTAATCTTAGCGTATGATTCTAAAAGGGTTTAATCATGTTGTTGTTGTTTTTGTTGAATTTTTTGATGTTATAGAAATTAGGTTTAAATTCAATTAGATTGTTGAAAGTGTAGGTAATTTCATGAATTAACGTATGTGGGAAGTCTCTATTCACCATAAGGGTTGTATGATTATATGGGTAGTGAAGGGTTTTGTTTTCCATTATTTTTCATGATTTTTTTTAAATGGATTCATGTTAAAATCGTGCTCTAATTTATTGTTGTGATTTTAGGTATGTGATTATCTCTAAATTCATGCTTTGATTGTTAAAATTCGTGATATAAGTGTGGTTATGTTGTGTTCTTATTTCCAAAATTTAGGGTTGTTATGATTCTAAGAATTAGTGTTGTTATCGTAGAAATTATGAAGTGTAACGTGATGGAGTATTCTGATGAAAAATAATTGGTGTGGCTGAAATTGTGAGTAGGGTTTAAAATTGTGAAATAACAGTCAAGTATTCGATTAGAAAATCCAATCCAATCGTGTGTCTGGTTTTAATTACTATAGAATTGTGTTACACGATGAATTCCTTGAATTCTGTACATATAATATTCGTTTGTTCATAAGAGGTTATAACACGTATATTAACCGATTGGCCAATGCTAAATCTTACGAGAATGGTCTCACAATAATAGAAAAGTATTTACGGATGTCCTATTTTGGATAAACTGTTATGTATTTCCTCTTTAATTTGATGGAAATCATGTGTTTGCCATGCTGAAACCTACAGGTCAGATTAATTCATGCCTTTCATTCTTTTTTCCTTAGTAATAATAAGCATTATCCTATAAATATTAATAAACAAATATCTTGTCCTCTAAAATATATTAAGTATAACATCCCCATCAATTATTATTACTGCTGAGATCTCATGAAAATAGGAGAAAGCTAGAGTTGTGTTATAGAGAAGTTCCACTTTGTATTTAACGTGTATATAGAGTATGTACAGAGACGGATTCATAAATTTCGATAAGTGGGGTCAAAGTCATTTATCATAAATATTTTTACAAACATCTATAAATTCATAACAAATAAAATGATGAAGTCATTATCACTAAGAAAAACATTGAAGATTACAATAATTATACCATTGTATGTCCAAAAACTAAAGATACTTTAATAACAAAGAATTATAATTACCCTATTCGTAACTTCATATTTTGAAAGTGTTTTTGGATTTTTTTTTATAATTTTCAACACTATTAAATATATCGATCTATATGCATGTTACCAAACAATGATTCAAAAACTCATCTTCCATATGGTTGCGCATATTCTTAACAAAATTCATAAAAGAGAAACTCCTTTCAATAGTAGCATTTTTCACGTGCAAAAGTAATGCTAACTTGAAAAGTAAATACACCATTGCATAAACAATATGTTTTCTAGTTTTCGCCAACATTCTTGAATGATCACTGATCCCACCAAAATTACAACACTGTTTACAAAAATGAATGTCGATTTTCATAACCTTCGAAGAAGAAAATCCTAACGGATAAAATCAAGCCTTGGGATTCAGATTTTGACTTGGTATTGTAAGTGGGTCGCGTACAACTACAAAGTCTTTCAACTTTTCATTTTCCACTGAAGAATGAGTACCATTTTTCTTTATATATTTTTCGTGGCATTTTCTTTTTTTCTTTAAATAAAACCAAATGTTAAGTTAAAGGGTTAAAGCCCAACGATTACTAATTCATTTTCCAACATATAAAGTAAATTAATAATACAACTATTTTGGCACATACAATATAATATTAGTTTATATAATATGTCTCTAGTGTATTAACTAGGTTATGTCATTATGTGTAGGCAAGATAATACTCATTATGTGGGGTCAATATAAAAAAATACACTATTATTGATAGAAAAAGAAAGCTAAGTGTGGGGTTAGCTGACCCCGATTTGCTATACTTGCATCTGTGCCTGAGTATGTATATGTACATTTTTGTGATGAATTGCTAGTATATGATAGTGATGATTGATATAGTATATTATGTATTAAAGTGATTTTATAAATATGGTAATCATAATGAATTTATACTATTTTTAGATGTCTTTGAAATAATATTTAATGATGTGTTATATAAAGATGTGGTATTTGAAGATGTATGATTTAAAGATGTGTTATGTGAAGATGTGTTATTTGAAGTTGTATGATTTAAAGATGTGTCATGTGAAGATGTGTTATTTGAATATGTATGATTTAAAGATGTGTTATATAAAGATGTGATATTTGAAGATTGTTGCATTTTAAGTTGTGTCGTTGCATAAGCATTGTCAAGTGAAGGGTGACAAATCGAATATGACTTTAGCGAAGGGGGTTGTAGCCTGACAAGTCGAATATGACTTTAGCGAAGGGGGCTGTAGCCTGACAAGTCGAATTATGACTTTAGCGAAGGGAGTTGTAGCTCTGTTGGTACCACATGCATAATTATGCTGCATTTGTTGAGTAGTCGTTGTTGCATTGTTGAGTCGTTGTTGTTGCATTGTTGATGTTGCTGCTGCATTATTTAAATGAAGTTAAATGATAATTGTTGTTGGCATTATGTGAAGTATTCTTAAAGATGAATTGTTGTTGTTTTGTTTTGATTAATTCTTTACATGAATTGTTGCTTATTATTATTGAATGTGAAATCTCACCCCTTCTGTTTGAATGTTGCCTCTACGTGGGTAACATGCAGATAACCAGGAGTAACCGCTGATGTGAGTTGATTCCTCGTGTCGTCATAGCAGTCATGCTCTGATACGTAACGGGATGAGGATATTTATATGTTTTGTTTTCCTTGTTACGTATTTCTTTTTAAGTTGATGTTGAACCACTTTTGAACTTGAAACTTTATTATGTTGCTGATGTTAAGGCCTTAGTGCTGAGTTTTTATTAAAACGTTGAATACTTTCCGTTGCGACATTATTTTGAATTATTGAAAGCAGTTGTTTAAAATAAATAGTGAATTTAACTCAATTTATATTTGATGATATTTTGAAGAACGAAATGTGACATCCTGTTTGCGATGAAACTCTGATTTATCTTATACTATTTATATCTTGGGAAAACGGGGTGTTATAGAGAAGGCTAACGGATATGATCCAAGTTATACATTTGTAGTGATTGCTTAGAAAAAACACTAAATGAATTTATACAATAATTTTTTTAATTTATTGTATATAAGGTTAAAACAATTCATTAATAAAAAGGATTTAAAAAAATAAATTTCAACCATTAACTACAATTGACTTGATTGAATTGAAAAATTTATATACGTAGGTGGTTAAAGGAAAAATAGGTTATCATTATTAAGAAATGATGATAAGTTTTGTAACTTTAATTATTATAATTACTATTAGATTACATTAGATAGAATAGGAAAAGATTGGAAGTTATAAGAAATGTGAGAAGTTCTCTCAAAAAAAAAAATGTGAGAAGTTTTTTTAGAAAAAAAAAATGTGAGAAGTTTTTTAGTCTACACTAAATTAACATAATCATGTTGGAAAAAAAAAACAAAATTAAAAAACATAGACAAAAACTAACCTCGATAAGAAATGTAAAAGACTAAGGTTTTATCATTTTTTAAATGTTCTCGTTGAGTTTCTATGATTTAAGATATATCTAACATGAACAAATATGCAAAAGTGTAAGCAACATCAAACTAGAGCACATAAATACATTTTTTTAAAATAAAAAACAAATAAGAAACTTAACAAGAGAACAAAAAATATGTCATTCTATAAAAGTTCTCGTTGAGTTTATATGAATACTAATTTAGGTGACATAAGTTTAATTAATATTTATCTTATGATGCGGTTTGGCGCGGTACCGTTTTAGTTCGGTTGGTTAAATAAAAACAACAAACCTAACCAAACAATGTGGTTGAGTCAAATAATGATTCGAATACATCCAAATTAAATGCAGTTTTTTGCGTCTAAAAGTCCTAGCTCAACTGACAAATGTCGAAATTGCAAGGTCGGACGTCGCGACCTGGGTTCGAACCCGGGACCTCACAGTTGTGTGTGTGAGTTTAATTTAAGTGGATTACCAGTTCATCTAAGACAAAAAAAAAGTGCAGTTTTTTGCTGATTTGGTTTACTTTTTCTATTCGGTTGGTTCGGTTTTGAATATCGTAATCAAAAGGACAACATTAGCATATCAACATAATTGCATCTGCCACAAGACAACCCCAGGTACACCACAGAAAAAACTCGAAAAACCTCAACCCCACCTGTCGAACACATGACAGCAAGAACACAATCACAGACAGAATAATTGTTGTCCATAGCGATTCATACAACCTCTCAGACAGGGATGAACCCATAAATTTTAAGTGATATGTGCAATTTTTAAAAAGCATAAATATATACATATAATTGTTCTTTACAACTTTTCATATTTTGGATTCATTTAATGATTTTCTAATTTTTAATGTCAATAAAAATCAACGAATTACAAAGGAAATCAAAGTTCTTTGTTCCTTATGTGACAGTGTGGTCGTTGCTTCTCTCACGAATTGAGAAATTTGCGGTTTCTCATTTTTGCTTTTTGATTGGAATTGTGGTTCTCATTTTGCAATTTGTTGATTTGGTAAAATAAAGTATTATTAATTTTTTTGGTAGATAGACATAGTGAAAAAATTCACTTAATTAAAAATTCAAATTCATAAGTGGAGAATCCCAAATTCAAACCTAGATACGACATCT
This sequence comes from Medicago lupulina, assembly GCA_958299785.1. Classification (NCBI taxonomy): domain Eukaryota; kingdom Viridiplantae; phylum Streptophyta; class Magnoliopsida; order Fabales; family Fabaceae; genus Medicago; species Medicago lupulina. The sequence continues at coordinate 67,641,805 of OY283139.1, forward strand.
AATCTAGCAATCATTAATGGGTTATAATTTATAGTGTGAGCCTTGATGACTTAGTCAAACTTCGCTACCATTCTTTCTTTTTGTTCCATAGTGTATATAAGTAATATTATTTTTATTTTTTATTTTTTTTCAAAACCAGGGCTTACAATCTCTTCCAACTCCTCTACCGAGTTACTAAAAATTATGTCATTTCTATATATTCAAAATCATCCAATTGACCGAATGCCAAATTAAAAGGAAGCCCTTCAAGACTTTTTATTCCTTGTCATCCCATTGAAACATTCCAGCTGCATGTATAAGATAAAACAATAAGAAAAAAAATTCTCAAGAATTGTGTTTTTTTTATTGTGATTACTTTTAAGTTCTAATATTCCACTAAAGTTTTAATTCTAATTCCACTATCTATACGAATATTCCACAGAAGTTTTAATTCTAATTGATGGGTTATGCTACTAAGTTTAATGTACAAAATGTTGATTTTTAAAGTTCGAATATGTTCAATACATAAATCGAAGATATTTTTTTTGGTTTAATTGCAGTTTTGATCCCTCTATTTTTACCATTTTGTAGAATAGGTCCTCCTATTTTAAAACTCAACAGTTTTGGACCCTCAATCATATTTTTGAACTATAAAAATATGATGTGATAAATTTTAAATGTCGTGGAATATGATCTGAAGATGGAAAAAGATCAACATCGATGAAATTGTAACGAAATTCCCTTGAAAACATCATTTAAAACATATCATATCACAATATTTTAGACAATATTTGATAGAGGGACGAAAATTGTCGAATTTTAAAATAGGAGACCAATTTCGCAAAATAATGAAAATAGGGGGACCGAAACTGCAATTAAACCATTTTTTCTTTTTTTTGGCTTCTTAACAAACGCCCTTAGTTGAGTCAAGCAAAAATCAAAATGTATTTGGTCTTTATTTAGACTAAATAAGGTTGAGTTTTGCTTATATTTAACACCCGAGTAACATTTTTGTAAATTAATACTCTCTCCGTCTCATTATAATTGTCTTTTAAGGATTGTGCATGATTTTAAAAAAAATGATTACTTGAGTTGATTTTAATTGTAAAATTAATATCATTTACTAAAACACATGTATTAATTGTAGTAAATTGAATAATTAAGCGGAGTGAAATTCAATAAAAAATGGTATAACAGTGGAAAAATAAATAAATGATAAAATGATTATTTTTAATGGAAAATATTAGTAATTAGTTTGCTATCGTTTGTCTGTGTTTGAACCCATGACCTCTAACTCATTGTTCTTAACGCAAATTAATTGAGATACCCAACCCCATTTCTATCAACATATGGTTGGTTAAAATTGAAATGGGTTTAATCATATGTTCTATTCGGATATTTTAGAAGGTACGAAGTGAGGGGAATGAAACAGAGAGAAATGAAGTTGAGTGAAATCTATTATTGTCTAAAAACAGTAATATGAGTGCGCTTCTCGCATGACCTTTTTAAACACTTTGAAGGTCACGTTTTAATCTTTAAAATAAGGTCGTCTAATTTGGACCCGATCCAATTTAAAGATGAACCCTCCTATTTTTGGTAAACTTTAGTAAAATATTAATTTTGATCTTTATTTCTTATCATTATATTATTCGCATTTTACTAATAATGATAAATGTTCACCATTTGCCCATTTTGAATGGTTCATATTAGACACACCGTTGAAAATTTGGCCTAAGTTCATGAACCAAGTTCAACAAATTAACTGTCGAGTCGAATTTCAAACTATTTTCGAGTTGGCTCGGTTCATTGCCAACCTTATTTATAATAAATTGAACCTTTTTTGCCGGTATTTTTTTTACAATTTTTTAGGCCTAAAGACTTTGGGGTCCTGCCAATATAGAAAGATTTTTGAAATGTTAAGAACCAATATAGTGCGATCATGTAGTTTTTATTAGAATTTTGCTCTTCTCCCAACAAGTTTTGTTCGCGCCCAAACTAAATGACCAAAATATCCGTGCGTGAGTTAACTAACGCATGTGTTGATTCTGCCTTAGTTAACTCACGCGGCGTAACTTAAGTCACGCAAATGTAAAACACTGCGCGAGTTAATTCACGTTGAGTATTAACACTTGCGTGAGTTAACTCCCGCTGTAATGATATATTAGTACATCATTGAATGCTGAACTGGTGTGCATTGAATGCAAACAATGTCATTAATGACCCGTAATCTTTACACACTCATAATTGAACCGAATTACGTTAGTTTAACAACAAAATCACATAAAGGCACGCAAACGATCCAAATTACACAAAATCATTGTTTGTCTGACAATCACAGAATCACACATAAACGATCCGAACGGTCCAAATTAAACAAATTTGTCGGTAATGACCCGTAATCAATTAATCACACTTAACGATACATAAATGATCCAAATTACATGAATTTGTACTTAAATTCCCAAAATCACATAACGGTCCAAATAATAAAAAATTCATAGTTTTTCTCAAAATCACATAATCACCTATAAACGATCCAAATTACAAAAAGTCAACGTTATTGACGCGTAATCACTTAATAACACATAATGACACACAAACAATCCAAATTACACCAATGTGTCCTTAAATTCTCAAAATCACACAATCTGACATAAACGATCCAAATTACACATACCACAAATTCATTTAAATTCAACATTACATACACAAATTTGAACACATTACACTATTACACGTTAATAAACATTACACTTCAACGAATCAGACATAAAGATGTAAAGCGTTATTTTCAACCATTACCCTAAACATGAAATCAACGTCACTATTGATAGACGTTTGGAGAGTGTACCAAAAACTATCGAAGTAGTAAAAATATCTTTCCCACAAGGACTGTTTTAATCTCAATAATTTAATCTCGTTAATCAATAGGATGTGTAAAAGTTGTTTTGATTTGCCACTAGGCGGTTGATTTGGTTTGATTTTATAGAATCAAATAACAGAAAATAAGAGTTGATTAAGAAAATATGGAGAGAGATGAGATTAGGTCTTTCGAATCCTCCATGTTCCCCTAATTGGTATACTGCACTCTATTCTCATGAATGATTTTCTAGTTCCACGATAGTTAACAAATTAGCCCTAATCAATCCCTTGAGTTAGGATCCTCTTCTCAAACTACAGCCCCTAATCCCTTAGGTGGTCTAATAATCTTTGAAGGTTTTAAGCACGTTAACCTAATATCACTAACAAATGATTATGCATTCCTAGACTAACCATGTTTATTAGAACAATTCAATGGGTCTAAGTTGAAAGCTAGGGTCAGTAGTCATTCATACTCACGATGTTTATATGCGATCAAGATATAAAAGAATTAAAACAATTGAATTGAATAAAAACTAAATTGTCATTCATAATAAATAGAATTTCATCACAACAACATAGATCAATTAGGGTTACATAGATTCATCTCAAACCTAATCTCTAAGAGATTTAGCTAATCATAATTGAGTTTACAAATATCATAATCAATGAAAGAATTAAAACATACATAAACTGGATTAGAGATGATGAAATCGCCCTTTCTGCAGATCCTTCTCAAAATCTACCACAATACCCTAATTCGTGTTCCAGATCCTTCTCAAAATCGCGCCACGATACAGGAAATCGTGTCATGATTTGGTCTTCTAAAAAACATGCCTCTCTGCCAATAAAATCGTGTCACGGCACCAAGAAATCGCACCACAATTTGTTCAATTCAGCTCTTCATATTTTCTTGCTTTTAACACCCCTGGGCACTTCAAATTGCTTGTGAACTCTATCAAAATGTCAAAATAAGTCCAGAAAATTACGTAATGACAACATGTCATCAACTATCATCTTGGAGAAGTTGTGGAAAATACACGGTCTTCCAAAAGTCCTTTTCCGTATCCTCCCCTAAGTCAATGGTTGACACATTTACTATTACATCACGTGTTCTTTGATTTGAACCAATATGGATAAAAAAGTCGTCAAGTTTTGCCTTCAATTCGTCCAACTTGTCGGTGGGATTTACAAAGAACTTAGCCCTCTTTTTTACGGCTAAATAACGAGCATGAAGTTTAACTGGATCTTGTGCATCTTCAGACATGTTTCACTTCACAAAATAACATGAAAAACAAATATGAGAGAAATAAGATAAAATAAATACTTGAATAATTAGAGAGCAAAAAATGCGAGCAATAATTGGTGTGACATAACCGGCCACAAAAAAATCACTTCATATATTTATATAATATATATAATATTTTTTTTGAACAGGCAAAAATGAATTATATTAACACCAACACCGTACTTGGTATAGCACAAGGTGTGCCACACCAAAACGGCAAAATGTGTACAACCAGGTCAAAATACAAATACAAAACAATCAGTCAATACCCAGGCATACAAGCGGGTTCGACCACCAATTATGAGTCCCATATGTAAAGGTTTCATTACTAGTCTTCAACCACCACAATGAGTAGTGCTTTACTTTATCTAACAATTATTGTAATGAGCTATGAGTGTTCTTGAATATCTTGTCGTTACGATCTTTCCACAAAACCCAAACACATAAAAGCCAAATCAGATGAAAGAAAGACCGCCTCGATTTCGAAACACCTGCATAGTGAATGAATTGCTGAACGTGGTCGGAGATGACCTGATCCTCCACCCCCTCGATGCCGAGCCAGTCTCGCACCAAAGGCCAAAGCGCTCCATAGGATGGACAAGACAAAAACAAATGGTTCACATCTTCCACCTGCCCGCATCCAGCTAAACATAACCGAGCATCCATTGGTAGAATCCCTCGATTAGCTAAAAACTAATATTATAATATATATATATAATATTAATTACATATTGGCCATAAATATTGAAATTACATAACCGGCCACCAAAAAATATGTCGGTGTGATATCGTACAAAAGGATACACGCACAAGGTAACTCGTACGATGTCTTTTGCACACAACCACAATCTTCTTTACCAAAGCCGAATGTCTTGGAGCGTTTCAATTCATCATAGATAAATTTCAATGCGCGCCTAGATACATAACCCTCCAACTTTCTCATTATCTTGGAGCGTTTTGTTCCTCCCAAAACTTCCTTGTATCTCACCAAATTGCACGGCCAACATCTCGTCTATTTCATCCCAACATGATGCCAAATCACCCACACTACTCATCAAATATTTTTTCAACACTCCATGAGTCGATTCAACAATGTTAGTGGTTCTACACCCTAGATGCAAGATGTAACGCCCTCTTTAATTATTTAATTATTTTATTAGATGATATGGTATATGTTTATATATTATATGGATTTTGATGATTTTGTGACGTATATGTGACGTATTTGTGACGTGTGACGTGTTATTATTTTATTGTTTAATAAAATAATATAAGTGATGTTTATATGGATATTTATTTGGTAAATAAATAGATTTGTTGGAAAAATATAGAATTTTAAGAGATGGGGTTATATTTATAATTAAGAAGAGTTGTGTGGGTTAAGAGAGAATTAATTAAGTTGTGAGGGAGTATATAAGAGAAGTAGGTTAAGAGAGGAAAGTTTTGTGAAACGCGTACAGACTTTGTGAAACAGAGAAGAAGAACGGTTCAAGAGAGAAGAGAAGCTAGGTTCCATTTCTGCACAATTTTCCAGGTAAGGGTGAGCCTAACTTCAGTAATTTTAATGTTAAATCATCTGTTATTGATTAGCTTAGAGATTGGGAAGAATTGAGAGGAGTTTTGAGAATTAGGGTTGTGATGAATTATGATGAATTGATGAGGATTGATGTTGTAAGGCTGTAGGACTTGTTACAGAACCTAGATTATCCCCTAGGATGATATTGCTGTTGAATTAGAGGCTTAACATGAGAGTTTTGGGATGAATTGGTGTGAATTGGGCTGAACCCGTAGTGATTCTGAGATCGCTCGCCTGTGGCGAGTGATCACTCGCCGTGGCGAGTAACCCTTGGTTGCTCGCGAGGCGAGCAGTATAGCTCGCCGTGGCGAGCTTGACCCTTAAACTTAGGATTTTTGCCAAACTTGAGATGGTTTTGAGTGCCCTTATATTTATAGAGATGACCTGTGAAGTTGGTTTGGTCAAATTAGATTTAGAGAGCTTAAAAATGAGGATTTTTGGTGAAAATGTCAAAAGGCCGAAGCACCCAGGATTTCTCGCCTCCAGCTCGCCCCCAACTCGCCTTTGGCGAGTGAGTTGATGTGAGTACTCGCCGTGGCGAGTTAGTGCCTTCCTGAACCGTTTGTTGTTTTGCGATCTGTTCGCATGGGACTTTGAGAGGAGACCTTTGGGTAGTATTGGAGAGGTTTTATATCCTTAGATGCATTCTGTAATGAAGATTGCTGATGGTTCTTTTATGTCATGAATAATTGATGTGTTGTTGATAGTAAGTGATGTTTAAATATGATGATATGTGATTATGATGATGTTACGTGTTGCGATTTATATGATTAATGAGATGGTGTGTCTGCCATGTAACTATTATACCTGCATGAGTCAGTTTTGCATTATGAATGATGGTTTTGAGACGGTGTATTAAGTTGTTTAACGACGAGTCCATGCATTTGCATATTTATGAGACGGTGGAGCTTTATGCTCAAAGCGACGGTGGAGCATTTGCTCAAAGCGACGGTGAAGCATATTAATGCTATAATCATATGGTACCACATGCATGATGTTGAGACGTTAGGTGTGCATATGTTTATGATGCTGCTTATGATGATGTTTATACCGATGTTATGATGTGATAAAAATGTTATGCTTATGAGTTGGATGTACGACTGTTAATCTTGACATGTGATTTATATATTAATATTATTGTTGTGAATCTCACCCCTTCTGCTGGAATTGCCGCCTTGTGGGCAAGTGCAGGTACCCAGTCTTAGATGCGACGATGCGAGGAGTCTGTGTGAAGTAGGGTTGCTCTGATACGTAACGGGATGGGGTCTTTTGTATAGAGTCTATTCCTTATGTATCATGTTTTCAATAAATGTTAACTTTAAGACTTAGTGATGTTGAAACCATTAATATTTGAGACGTTTTTGTTGGCTTTTAAGCCAAGACTATTTATGAGATGAGACTTTTGAATTCCGCTGCTTATTTGAATATTTTTGTAATTGATAAATTATTATCTAAGTTGTTTTTAAAGAAGAATGTGACACTCCTTTGAGAAGTACTCTGATTTATGTGATTTAATTAATGAAATTTTTAAGACGGGAAATTGGGGTGTTACACAAGACTTTATTCGTCCATGCCCTCACAAATTTTTCCTTAAGGTTCAAAACCGTGGTTTCAACATATAAAATAAAATGAGGAAATAGCATGCATACTTCTTTGAATTTCAATAAAGCATTTGCATATGATTCCTCCGTAGGAGATTGGACCAACTCTTTTCAAGCGCTCACGATTTTCTTAACAACATCTCTATTCTTCTCCTTGTCCTTCTTCACTTGTTTCTTGTCAACTTTTGCATCCTTAGGAGGCTTTGGTTTAACTCTACAATCCGTGATCCACTTAGCCCTTACATTCTTTCCAATATGAAAAAAAAGCATAATGTCTGTTTCAGAGAAAGCTGTGGTGACGACATTCATCAAAGTAGTGTCCCTGTCGGTGACAATCACCTTAAGCATGTTGTCTTTTGAGGACAAAAGACCTTTTAACATCTTAAGTGCCCAAGTAAAGTGATCCTCTTGTTCAACGTAAAGAAAGGCAAAATCAACGGAATACGTCATTTTGGTAGAGGTGCAACCAACTATCTCAAATAACGGCATTCAGTAGGTGTTGGTTTTGTAAGTGAAGTCCATGACCAAAATGGTCGGAAAAAAGTTGAGCAATTTAATTAACTCCGAATGAGCAAAAAATACGTCATGAAGAGTAGTTTCCTCACTATTGCATCTTGTGTAATAGACATATTGATGCTCCTCCAACTTCGAAATAAAGTATTGCAACTTCGTCATGTCACCTTTTTGTCCCTTGCGCCATCTTGTTCGCACATTGTACACTTGCTTGATAGTTGTCACACTTTCTTTGTTATTTTGCTTCAAATTGGTGAGAATATTCCGAGGCACCGTCAAACTCTTTGTCATGTCGATAACTTTTTTCTTCTCCTCTGTATTAAGTTTACCCGCAAGAAGGTGGCCTTGTAACTTTTCCTCCAAGTCATGGTTGTGCATTCCACAAAGCATTGCAATCCACCAATCATTTGTATCCTTATCAAAGAAACCTTTCAACCTAAAAGGACATTGACTTTTCCTTGATCTGATGCCTTCAAGGTTCGGTTTCTTCCTCGTCTTAGGTGTCTTGTATTCCCCACTCCTTTCACATTGCATCGTCAAGTATGATCTTTTTAAACTTGATTTATCTATATAAATAGTAAATCCCACCTTTGCCGCTCGTCGACGAACCCAAACAAGTAACTCTTCTCACTCTCTCCATCTTTCATTTGTTGTAAAAAATGAGGCGGTGTCGCAAACTTTGCAAACAACATCAACAGGTACCGATTTAGGTTTTTCTTCAATTTTACAAATGTTAGCTTGAAAGGAAATTTTGACTTTAAACGGTTTCACATTAACGCTTGGTTTGACATCGCCGAAACCTATGAAACCTACGCCGGAAACTTCAATTTTGGCCGGTTTCGGTTCAACATCATCATCCGCCACATTGTCAACCATCTCACTCTATGTCTATTGAATAAAAAAATAAATAAAGAAAGAATAAATACATTACTTGTGCAACAAGCAAACAAAGAACAAAAGTGGCGCAAAAATTCAAAAAAATGGTCTACACAGTAGCGTGACTTAAGCCACGCTGAGCATTACTCTTGCGTGACGTAAGTCACGCAACACTTAACTTCTCCGCAAGTTAACTCGCGCCAAGCCCTATGTCATACGAAAAACCAGACGAACCAGCACAAAAAACCAGCAAAATGAGATGAGTTTAGATGATACATTGCTTGATATTTGATGCTTGATGAGCATAGAAACTTGCTTCCTGACGATTTGCAATGATTTGGAATGAAGATTTTGACCCAAAATTTTGCACTTTTTGGGTTTTTGAAGGTGGAGGGAAAGAAAATGGTGCTTGGAGTATGGGTTGATGGACTTTGTCCCAAAACAGTAACACTGCGTGACTTAACTCACGCAGCGTGGGTTAAATAACGCAGGAGTAAAAATGTCCATTCAATTAGGCGCGAGTCTTTTTATTATCTACCTAAAACTATGTCCCAGAAAGAAATGGGTTGGGTGATCATTTGATGTGTGAAACTCTTGGGTGAAAATATTATGTGATGATAACACACATATTGAAACAATTTACAACAAATTCTTTTTATTTTATTTGAATATAGTTAATATCTGAGAGTGTTAAGTAAAAATAAAGTGATGGAGATCCTTAATTACAACCCTTAAAACTTATAAAAATATTACAAGGTCTCATTGAGATTTAAAATTTCTACCAAAAGAAAAAAGAGAAAAAAATACCACAAGTATAAATAACTAGAACGCCAACCCGTGCTCAACACGGGTCTTACCGACTGAAAAGAGTCCAATTCGTTTGTCTATAATATTTGCAAAGAACAACATATTATTCCAAAATAAAATATAGTTCTCCTACTAGTTGTACAATTTTTTAAGTTTAAAAATCTTTATGAATGTTTAAACTGAGTGTTTTAAAAATTGGGGATCAATTCGGTGTTTGAGTTAAAATAGAGGGACAAAAATGCCATAGAAACTACAATAAGTAAAACTATGACTTAATAATAAACAACTACACATATTATATACTTATTAAGTAGATACTATTTAGAAAAAACAACTACACAAAATATAAATGAGTTACAATAGTATAACTACAACAATGTTAAAAAGAAATCACTACTTTAAAGAATGAATAAAAACGATAATAGAATTATAGCACTTGTCTAAGGTTTTTGTTAACTAATGTTCAAATGATTACACATTAATTAATCTAATAAGTAACTTTAACATCAACTATAATATCTTAGTCGCATCTCAACTATAAAAAAACTTTCATGAGACACAAATCATTTTTCATAAATCATAATCTACCAAATGGTTTTTATCTCTGCAAAAAATTGTTTCCATCTCAGCAATATATAGGCCTGCACAATTTCTACCCATTATACGATTTATGTACCATCATATCTGCTGAACTAACACATTGTAGCCTGCATAAATTTTTAGGAAATTAACTTCCCTGTAGAAACCAAGTCGTTTCATAACATTTGAATTGAATATTAAATCTCACGGGTCATATAAGAAAAAATGATGAACATGTATATGATGGTAGATAGATACGCCATATAATAATACAACACCACATTAATCATACAATAAGGAGTAATGTAATTCCCATAGTCATACAAAAAAGACAATTTATGATACGTTACAGAACACTTTTCGATAAACTACATTTGATGTTACATCAGTGTCTTTACTATCCTCGTTAGTTATCAATATCTTTAAACCTTCTCTGGAAGTCACACGTGATATAGCCACTCACAACTGATAATGAGAAAAAAATTGAAGATGGTAAGTATTCTCCAACATGTTTCAAAGATTGACCTTGACTTTTGTTTATAGTCATTGCAAAAGAAACAAATCAAAGAAATTGCTTCCGTTGAAACTTGAAAGAAATTCTAGTATCAAACAGTGTCAATCTTGGAATAAACATATTATCACCTATATTACTGCCAAAGTGATGGTATTTTGAAAGTGATTGATCTGTAATGGCGCATCAGATAAATTAACAAACATGAAATATAACAACAAATGTAGAATTTGCAGGCAATTAAGTGTGCAAAACTAATGAAAAAGAAGATGACCTTTGCAACTATGAAGAGCAAAAGAAACAACGTTCATAACAGACAATGTATCCATTCTCAAGGGATTTTTAGGTTTAAAATCTGCCAGAACCAAGCAAAGTTTATTTGATGGAGGAAAAAACTTCAATAGACTTGATGAAATTCTACAAAAATTCGGGTCTCATGATGATAATGAAGTATAATGACCTTTCACATACAATCAACTCACATTCCTTATAAAAATACATTCATTAACAATGTCATTATGACACACAATCAAATTAGTTGACTAAAATAATTATTCCATGAGTAATATAGGCGTGCATCAAGACTAAATGGGGAAGATGCAACACATTTTAACAGCTAATAACACAAATTAAGTATGTGCATTCATGTCTATCATGTCACTTGCCTAATTTTTTGGATATTGTAAAGCTTGAGATATTATTAGAGGATCAAGTAATTTTCGATGGTCTTTTAACATTCCTTTCTGCCAGAAATCGTTTGACTTTCTGTATTAAATGCAATTGTGACTGATAAACCAACATTAAATAACGTATAATTTGATGTACACGGCTACCCGAATAATTACATCTTTCATACTTATATCTTTCATACTTATAGTTGAATCATCCTGACGAATTTGTTTGAAAAAAGGCAAGGCTATTAAATGAGAATGTCAAACAATAAACGTTTTAATGTTGATTTAAGAGACACTATTGCTCTTAAATGAGAAGGTAAACCGATTGCCTTTAAATCAGGAGAGAATTTTCGAATTTGAAATGAATGGCAAAGGAACATTTAATGTGTGGCAAAAGAGCATTTAAGAGATTGATCTTAAACGAGAAGGTCAAACAATTGCATTTAAATGAGGAGGGAATTTTTGAATTTGAAATGAATGGCAAATGTGCAACCGTGTGTTGTTAATGACAGTTAATATATAATTGAAGGAAATGATCTCAAATTTGAAATGAATTGCCGTGAATTAAATGCAATAGAATAAATTCAAATCGGCTGATTAGGAAATGCTATCAAATTTGAAACGAATTGCCTTAAATTATTTAATGAATGAAATGAAATGAATTGCCAAACAACAACACGATCAAACATGAGAAATTGCCAAACAATTTGAAATGAAATGAATTTATTGCGTGTTAAAAGGGTGAGGAGGTCAAACATGAAATTAAATGCGTTAGAATGGGAGGGAAATTGCTAGGTTAAATTTATGGTTAGGGTTAGCTTGACCAGCCAAGCTTTAGAAAGAAAGATAAATAAGGATACAACAAGTTGGAGGAAAATTATTAAGTTAAAATGTTGCAGGCTTAACAAAATTAATAAATAAAGATAAGTGTGTGTACAAAATATTGTCAAAAAAAAGAAGCAATAAGATATGAATGAAATTGGTGCGATGCATTTTTTTAGTATTAAATAACTGTACAAAATATTGTCAGAAAAAAAAGGCAACAGAATAGGAATGAAATTGATACGATTCATTTTTTTAGTATTAAATAAGTGTACAAAATATTGTCAAAGAAAAGACAATAGGATAAGAATGAAATTGGTGCGATGCATTTTTTTAGATGAAATTTGTTAGGTTAAATTACTGCTAACCTAATATAGCAAATTTGATGAAAATTATTAGGTTAAAATGGTGCGGACTTAACAGAATTAATAAATAAGAATATGGTATACATAAACTTAAAAAAAATAAAAAATACACAACCAGTTAAGACTTGAATATTAAATAGAAGGGTCATTCTCACCGTTCATCTCCTTTCCAAAAATCCTTTTGTTTTGGACCTTTGGGCCCTTCCTTTGGACCCCAATTCATCTCATAGTTAAGCCAAGGTGGCTCTCTAATTTCTGACCCTAAATATTCAGCAGCAACTATTTCATACCCTTTAACCATATCCATCACCAAATCACTCTTACATGCATCATTCCTTATACCAAACCCTCTAATACCTTGCATAACACACCCTGGTCTAGGAAACAAGGCATGACCATGCAATGAAGAATAAACCACAGGCCTATTACCATTTTTAAACTCAAGGTCACATGCATCAACCCATTGACCCTTGCTATGTTGTGATAAATAAACCTTCCATAATTCTCCACTAAAGTTGCTTACCCTTAATGTCACATGCTCCCAGTCTCCCACATGTTCACCTTTAGACCTCAATGGAATGTTCATGAATGCAACTTTTGCTCTTGCACCCCCATTAAATGGATAGAAAACCCACATGACTAAATCAGTGAAAGTTCCTCCAAGCATTGGTTTTACATGAACATAAGCTTTGGAACTTTGTAAATCTCCTTTTTTGACTCTTTCTTTCTCAGCTTCATCCATAGGCAGGTCCAACCAATAACTAGACATGCCTATGGATGAACATCCTTGAGGAAGGTTCGATCCCGTTGGTTCGATTGGACTCGCATCAATGACACCATCTCTTTTTTCGCAGAGTATTGCCCCATTTTTGAAAAACCATTCCACAGAGGAAGGAAGGTACTTATCCATAGGATGCAAGTACATATATGGAGAGTAAGCCTTGATTAATGTCTCAATTTGGTGTAAATTAGGCATGGAAGAAAATCTATTCCCATTGGTATTTTTCAAACAAACAATAGGCAAAGTTTTAGAGCTTTTCCTTCCACATTGAGCAAGGAAGGTTCCTACATAAACACCATTAGCTTCAACACCTCTCTTGATTGGTTTAACATCATAAACATTGAACCTCTTGTTTTCTGTTCTCCAAAGCTTCATTGACTTGTATTTGACACATTCATCAGTGAGGTCTGACCTAACACACATAATTTTGTCTAGTGATGGCTTCTCTTGGGAAGTAGTGACAACATGGCCAACAACTTTGTAGCCATCAGGTGCAATTGGTAACCAAATATAACCTTGTATATCTTGTCTGTTTTGTAGAGACTTTATGTTACATACCAATTTGTAATCAAGTGGTTTTTTTAAAGCTCTATTTGTGGTTGAAGAGTTATCTTTACCTACAAGAACCCAACCATGAAGAGGTTTGTTGTTTGGTTGGCAATAGTATCCTAAAGCAAAGAAGCCTTCAGATAAACCTGTTGGTTCAAAAATTGTAACTCCAAGATCATCTGGTCCACCTTCATTGGTTGTCCAAACTTTGTTGAATGTTGAAATTTGTGACACTAATAAACCACCACCAAGGTCAATGATGCCACTTGCAAATCCATCACCTTCAAATAAAATACTAAGCCAATAAAAATCATCACAAAATTCAAAAAAATAAATAAAATGTTAACTACATTGCTTATCTAGGAAATAGGTGTATCAGCAGGTGTCTATATATAAAATAAAGCAAATAGGTGTAGAAATCTAGGAATCACTGACACCAATATCGGACATGACACTGACACATCGAGACCGGTGATAGTTTAAGAAAATAAAATAATTAAATATAACCACATATGTTGGTGTCAAACACAAAATACACATTCAATCTGAAGTGTTGGTGCTAAATATGTACAAATCATGTGATTCATACCTTGTGGCAAAACTGGTATATCAGCAGGAAGCTTAAATGGGGTTTCAATGAGTGGACTTTTCTTTTTCTTGGAATTGCTAAGAGAACTCAACATTGCTAAGTGTTGTTGTATAGAAAGGCTGAATGTTATTCAATATATATATGACTATTGTTACGTAAATTTAAAAGAGGTGCACTTTGCATGAAGCATATTCTTTTCTTGTAACTTTGCTCCAAACATAGGTGTTATAATGACAATAGTAGTAATATAACAGAAGAATAATCCTAAAATATGAAAAAGTGGTGTCCTATAATTATCCCCTACTTTATATATAGATGATCATGCACCTTCCTTGCTTGGTCTTGGAGAGATACTTCCAACAAGAATCTTCTTTTCCTTTAGAAATTTCAGGACTATATCCTAGATGCTAGGTAGCGTTAACCAAATTGTATCAAATTACAAAAACACTAATAGATTGAGAAAGGAAAGTATGTTTTTGAATCAAAGATAAGGTTTAACTAGGTCAAAAGAGAGCTTGTAATCATTTATTTACTGCACAACATTGCATATTTCATCTTTTTCTTTAATTGGCAAAAAGATAAGGAAAGTATATTTCATCTTTTTCTTTTATTTAGAGATGACTTTCCAAGAAGAATCTTCTTTTCGAAATGAAATACCATAGAAAGGTCCCTGAATAACTCAAACATGAAATTGATCAATTATAAATAAGGTCAAATGAGTATGTTGACTTTAAATGATTACAGCATCTGTTATTGATGTTTACATAAAGTTGCCAAGTATGTATGTAAGTCAAATGACCTTTCTGCATATGAATACATAGAAATTCCTGCACATTATATCCTTGAACCAGACTTTGTTTCCTCACTTCAGCCCTCTACTACCTTTCGACCAGAACAAATGCACCAGAGTTAATAAGAGTTTGACTATTACTTTTCCAACCTATACTTATTTCGTTCGCGCCCTATTTTTTTTCAAAATTACCCCTGGTTTAGATTATATAACCCGAACTAGATTGCTAGGAATTTAATCCGAAAATGTCTTTTAATAGGGAATAACTCCAGTTTGGACTATATTCCAGGACATGATTATTTTTGTGTGGTTCACATTGCACCGACAGTTTCTGTGGTCCACGACACACAGTAACTTCTATAAACAAGTGTGTTTGGTTCATTTGCTGTAAAAAACAAAAATCACTCTGAACACCAAGAGGTTGCTATGAGCTAGATCTTGATGCCTTGACGATTTAAATATCTCAGTTGGCAAGCTATTGATTTTCATCGTTATGTTTGTCGCGGTGATTTTCGGAGATCAAGCTATTGATTAGCGTTGACTCACAAATTTAGGTTCACCACCGAGCTTTAATTTTTCCAATGGAAAGGGGGAAAAGTTCGAATAAACCCACAATTTTTAGAGATTTAAGGTTTGGGGGTTAGTTACGTAAAGGGAAGGTATTAGCACCCTAGACGTCTATAGTATTCTATAGGAACCTCTTGTTTTTATTTATTTTTGGCTATAATTTATTTATTATTTTGCTTGTAAAAAGATTAATCACTACTAGAAAATACGGTTTTTGCGACGGCAGAAATACGACACAAAATAGGCAAAATTCCGTCACAAAAGTTTTTATGACGGATTTTGCGACGCGGCCAAAATCTGTCGTAATAATGGGGGTCAGAAGATTTTAGCGAGGGAAAATCAAATCCGTCCCTATTTGCGACGGTTTTCTGTCGATCGCAAAGAACAAATATCCGTTGCTAAAAATCTTATAATATGGATATAGGAAACCCAGTTTTCCGTCACAAATTACCGAGGCAATAATAATGCGTAACAATTTCTGAGGGAGAAAACCGTTGCAAATTTCTAGGAATTAGATTAGAGTCGCAATGAAGGCCGACGCTACTTCGCAGGTCAAAATTTTGTGACTTCCCGATTTTCCGTCACAGATAGCAATTTTTTTTATTTTTTTTGCCTTAAATTTAGTTTAGAAAATTTCTCGATTCTTTCTCAAAACGTTTTGGAATATGAGACAAGGTGAACCACAAATATCAAAGCTTTAAAGAAAACAAACTATGATAAAAGTCACATTAATATTTGATTAAAATACTTTCTAGCTACGTTCACAAGAATCACACTACTTATCTTTTGCATCAAAATATTTTGAAATAATTACTAAATAGTATTATAGCATTTACTTGAAACTAAAAGTTATAATCAAATTCTCAAAATAATGATAAATAATCATGTAGATGGACACAAATGTTGATCCTAACTTGAAGGATGAGGTCGAATGGCCTTAAGCAAAAGACTCGATGAATTTTTGGAACTGCTCTCGGAGCAAACGTGAATCCTCTTGTGACTGCTCTTGAACTAAACATGACTTGTCATGTGATGCACGAATCAATTCCTCGTTAGTCTTCAACTGCTCCTTGAGTTCAATGTTTTCAGCTGACATTTTAGATATTGCAGTCCTCCCATGCTCATATTCAGATGGTGAGATGCCGTCAAATGATCTAGATGAAGAAGGCTTGTAATTTCCTGCCTCCGCTCCCAAACCATATATGCGTTCTTTCTTGTCGACTCCTCCAAATACGTCTAAGAAGATGAAGTTGTCTAACTAATGGTCATTAGACACATCATTCCCCCCTGTTTGCTGTGAGTTCCTTTCAAAAATATGTCTTTCATATTCATCCTACAAAATTAAAGTTCGTCTTAATTCTTATATACAAAAATATGAAATTAAATTAATTACTACAATTATCTTAATTAAATTCATATATAAACCAACCAATAACAACTTAAGCAAATTAAAACTAGCTTTTAATTAATAACTAATTTATCACAACTTTCTAGGTGAAGAAACATAAGATTATCATGTTCAGATGTAAGAACCTGATGAACAATAGTAAGCATGCATAACATTAAAAACTACAGCACAACAAGAGGCAACAGACAATAATATACATGATTAGATAACGAAAAACAATTATAGCACATGATGACATAGTTATAGTATAGCAGCATGCATCAATACACATGAGGACAGTTAAAAATACTAATTTTAAAGTATTTCAAATTACCTTGACTATCCACCAACATACCAAGTCCACAAAATGATATAATTAATTCTAAAAAAATTTCAATTGTTTAATGTTTATTTGATAAAAAGCTAGAAATGATAATCTCATTGAGTTGTTACTCATACCTGATATAGAGCATGAGTTAGCACTTTCCTTGCTTTGTGAAATACTGAAATTATTGTTCTAGTATCCCAATGGAATTAATCTGCAATTCAAGTTTAATAACATTGGTTAAATCTCTGCGTAGTGTACATGAAATGAAGAATGATGAAATTGCCGATCTGTAACGCCATATTTGGATCATATATATGAACCTTCGAATACTAAAAAATCGAGTCATAAATCAAATGAAAATAGAAAAATGTCTGACTACACAAGGTTAACAAAACCAGAAAGTAATATCTTGTTATTTCTTCATTAAGCTTATAATGTAAAGCTCAACTTGAGTAATGTGATTATAGGGGGAACCTTCATAAAGAGAAGGCAGACTATGCTTATTGCTTATGCCTGTATAAATTATCTTACAAAAGATTTCAAAGCATACATGATTATAAATAATATGACAGGGTGAGACTACAATAAATTGCAATAATATATAATAAAAAATAACTCAAGATGAAACATCATTTATCATAAACAAAACCACAAGTAGGAGAATTAGGGAATATGTTGTTATTATAAACATTTTGAATAAACGTTTAGATAAGCTTACCAAAAGTGGGTAATCTTATACATTCATTCATGATATGAAAATTGATTAGAATATTGCAAAAGGGTTCAATTCAATCAATATCACATTAACAAATAATAACAAACATTACTACTATTAGTGAAAATGGAATCAAGATTAAAACTTTATCACATAAAAAGTATACCCCAGAATGAAAAATAAGAAAAAAGTGAAACATACCTACTTTGATGCATTTTTTATTTTCTTATTGTAATGAACTCTGATGATTCTAACTCTTAATTATTCTACAATCATACACAAAAAATATATTATATGGGTTGGTTGGTTGGTGTCTTTAACTGACTTCTTCATGTAACTAACATGAGATAAATAAATTATTGATGTATCAATTGCTATAACTTCCATTTTCAGATGAAATGGTCATCTGAAGTCCCTTACCTGTATCAATTGTTGTGCTGTTTGAACCTGGGATGAGGTTCCTTTTATTTCCACAACGATTTCATCAGGCACCTTGCTCTGCTGCACAATCAATATGGCTCCACTAGTGCGGTGAATATAATCTATAGTCCCTTGAATGCCATTGAGGTCCTCCGCATAGGATAGCAGTATTTGCATGGTTTGTATCACCTAATAATATAAACATTTAGGGAAGAGAGCAGTACAATGAATATCAACAAAAGTGATAACCAAACAATACTTTACAGTATGAGAAAACATGTTCAAATGCTTTTAGCTCACTGCATAAGTGGAGATGGCAACTTACAGTACAAGCTATATATCAATTTTTAAATAAATGGATAGTAGTTTGGCCTTTAACCAGATCAGCCTGTGAACAAGAGACAAACTCATGTCATTGGGGGAATCCCAAGTTCAGACCGGTAAATTGTTTAAAATAATGCCTGATAAAAACCAAGAAGATAATTATAATTGTCAAAAATGATATGACACCATTTTTTCCTCCACCCAGTTCCACAATGCTCTCTCTTCTTCTACTTTTTGATCATCTCAAACCACAAAGTTTCATTAATTTCTTTTTGTTAAATTGGTGATTAATTCAATCATTGTTTTTCCTTTTGTGATTATTATAAAAATCATAGAAAAATAAACATTGAAACAATTTCCCCTTTGTATGTCATTTGGTGTTCTTTGTTCTTAAGTTCCTCCAAAAGGGTTCGTTGGAGTACCTGGATCATGGTTGAGGATGAGAATGGCTTTGATGGAGGAGAGTGAATTTTTTTAATGATAGAAAACAAAATTAAAACCAAAAAGAGGCCTTGACCAAATAAAAAAAAACCAATGAAAGGCAATCGGATATACACAGTCAAATAGAGAGGTTCATGTGTGGACCCTTAAAATTAAGGACCATATTAGGGGCTTCCCAAAAATGAACTGTCCCAAAAAAATAATCTGTCATGTGAAAACCGTTATGGTTTCACATCTACCACACCCACCCTTCTCTGGCAAGAAACATTTCAGCCCGCCAATTTAGGTTTAAATACTTTATTCCCAAAATATTATGTCTTTGCTCAAGAATGCTATTATAGCTAAACTAACATAAAGATTCTTTTGCAATAATTGGTAAGATTTGACAAAATAGAGGCAACAAATGATATGAATCTAAGTTTAAAGCAAAATTCATGTAAAGCAATACATAGAAAATGCGCAAGTGTTGAAATAACTTACTGTAGTAGCAATAGGAGCACCAACATGACTAAGAGATGAAGAACGAACACTAGAAAGGGAAGAATCTTGCCCATAAAGAGACATAGTGGACGATGAGAGCAATGAGTCCAAATGACTTTCACGGCGTATTATTTACCAACTCTTTTATATTATTTACACCAATTTATATGAAGGAGTATTTTATCACCATGGCCTTAGGGTGTATTTACCACTTTTTAGCTATCAATTGCTAACATACTCCATCTAAAAAAATAAGTGAGTGTATTCAAGCAAATTCCTATAGGAGCTGCTAACTTACACCTCCAAGGTCTCGACACATCAAAATCCACAAATAGATAAACAAAAATCCGACCATCTATTCAACTTGATCAAATACCAATTAATTCAAAAAGACTCAACGTAGCGTTCTTTAAAATGAAACACGAGTTTTCTAGTTCACGAAACACTAAAATTGTCTCTTACTATATACCATAGTATAAACTTATTTATCTATCCTTAAATCACTCAAACTCTCACTCAAGTAAAACAATCTTATCAAAAGCACCAACTACTAGTTTATCAACCACTTATTATACAATTACATTTCAATAATCACATCAATAATCACAAGTAGAACAATCTTTAACATTCAGATTAATCTAAGTCCTCATTATATATATTTGAATTTAGCCTATATCAATCAAGGTTCCAAAAAGTCTTAGACCTTCCCTATTCTAAGTATTATGCACATCTTATAACATGAATTCGCTATCTAAACATTCAATGAAAGTTTCCAGTAATATATAAAGCTTACACTCTCAGTAACCTTGACACCGCAACTAAGGAACTAAAACTTAACTTACTATACTCTAACTCCCAGAATTTTCAAAATAGCTTAATGTTATCCTTATCCTATTAGACATCGAATTAAACATTAATATGAATAATCAACATCAATTTTATCATGTTCTAAATCACTTCATGTTTCACCAATTCACTTTAGAAAACTTAAGAATAATATCAAATCCTAAATTAATTATAATGCTAAAAGAGAAACCTAAAATCTAAATTATTTCTACACTCCACTGACCTTGGAAACATCAAATAATTCTAACTAGAATCATACAATTTTAATCTTATGCTAACAGGATGCTAATGAGCAGCAAAACAAATTAGGGTTAAAAATTAAACCAAATAAAAAATCGCATAGATTAATTTAACTCAAAACTATGTCATCTTTGAGTATGAAGACTTCTAATAAAAATGATCTCTTTTGCTTTATGTTTCCCAACAACACAGCAAATCAATTTGTCATAAAATGGTGCAAATTTCACATTTAAAGAAGAAGTTTAGGGTTTTTATAATAAAAATTGTGGAAAATCAATGAAAAAGGGAAAATAGAAACAAAAGACTCACAAAGAGAATGAGGAAAATATGTAGTTGTAGCAGCACGAACTCCGCCGCGGAGGATGCAGTTTCCGGCACAGTGGCTCCGATTAGAAAGTCGATTGATAGGAGAGAAAAAGGGTGAAGGTGAAATTGCCCAACTCCCAAAATCAATTGATCCAATAAAAGCTTAGGTGACGAGAAGTTCAAAAGTGGTTTTTGTTTTCCCGATTTGTTCCTGTGGTGACCAGAAACGACGTCGGAAGAAGGGATAGTGGCTATGAGGTTGTTAGAGAAGAGGAAGAAGAACTGTGTACGTATAGAGAGAGAGAAAAGAAACTAAGTGTATATTTCTTTTCACTTATTATAATAATAAAAATAATAATAATAATTATAATATAATATTATATGATAATAATAGTAATTAATAGGCTTAATTCGATAATTGGTCCCCTAACTAAATTGTTGTTTTCATTTTGGTCCCATAAGTTCTAAAATCAACGATTTGGTCCCTTTTCTTTTGCTCCGTCAGTCAATATGGTCCCTTCTGTCAAATGCTTGTGTTTCCGTTAGTTTTTGCACACGTGGACGATCCTATGTGGCTCCACCGTGGCACGTATATAAGGTGTAGCTCATATCAGAATCCCAAAATTAGGGTTCTTCATTTTCAATCACCTCTCTTTCTCTCTTAGAATTCCCCCATAAACCAGATCCAGATCCAGATTCTTAGAGTTCTTCCATTTTCAATCACCTCTCTTGCTTGAAACCCTAAATTCGAACCATCCTCCAATTCGAATCTGTTCGAATTCGAATCGCCACTATCTACTTCCCTTCTTGTTCTATTCGATTTTGAGAAATGTCAAATCATGTGGGTCAATCAGCTATGTCTGTAGGTTCGAATTTGAGAAAAAGAGCAATTACGGAATGCAGGTGTGGAGAAGAAACAGTTGTTCGAACTGTTACAGATACCTACAATCCAAACTGTGGCAAAAAGTTCTTGGGCTACAGAAACTACAAAAATCAATTTGACAAGGGTTGTAGTTTCTTCAAGTTAGTCGACGAAGAGTTATGTGATGACAGAGATTTGAAGATTGCAAAGCTGGAGAAAAAGAATACAAAACTGAAGACTGAATTGGGGAAGACCAAATCTTGGCTTAAGATGTCAATTATCTTAGGATTGTTATGTTTTGGAGTTTGCCTAGTTTTAAGAACAATACAATTATGCAAGCCGAATGGAAATCTGAGTAATGTTTATTTGAAATAGGAAGATTGTTAGAACTATGTTTTGTACTTTTGGTTGGTTGTGTAACCTGGACAAGTTTGAAATGAATGAAAAATGTTGATTTTCCTTGAAGTTGTTGCTTAAAATGTTGTGTAATTTGATATGAAAGGATGAAAATGTATGTGAAAATGTAGCTTTGTATTGAACAAAAATTTGGTGATTGAAAATGCAAGATGTTTTAGACTGTCAATGAAAACCTAATTATGCACTTATGATTCAGATAAAATTACTAAGCAATACAACTTGGAATAATACAATCAGTAGGAGCAAAATCTGTAATCACAGTAATGGTAACTAAGAAAGAAGGACTCAAGTAAATCAAATTGGAACATTTCATAAAGTATTGATCCATACCATAATAATAGGATTTGTAGCAACATAGTCAGTGTCATGAGTACATCAAAATAAAGCTACCATTACATCAAAATAAAACCTAAACCATATGAGACACCCAAGTACTTGGTCATTACTAAACTTAAGCATAATAGGTTCTAGATTGTATCATGCACTTAGGCATTACATCAAAATATATGCACTTAGGCATTACAACAAAAAATATGCACTTTATAGCATTTCTCTATTGCTGGCTTGAAGCTGAACCCTTGCCTCTAGCAGTTCTCTTCTTCTTTTTTGGGTTGCCTGGTTGTGTTGCTGAAACATGTTGCTTGCCCTTCCTTT
This sequence comes from Medicago lupulina, assembly GCA_958299785.1. Lineage (NCBI taxonomy): Eukaryota > Viridiplantae > Streptophyta > Magnoliopsida > Fabales > Fabaceae > Medicago > Medicago lupulina. The sequence continues at coordinate 67,664,951 of OY283139.1, forward strand.
TCCTGGTATTTGAAGATGGTGCAGGTGCAGTTGCAGTTACAGCTGCAGGTGCAGCTTGTGGAGGCTGCACTGATCTTCCTTGGCTTGAGGATGGTGCAGTTGCAGCTGCAGCTTGTGGAGGCTGCACTTGGCTTGAGGATGGTGCAGTTGCAGGTGCAGCTTGTGGAGGCTGCACTGATCTTCCTTGGCTTGAGGATGGTGCAGTTGCAGCTACAGCTTGTGGAGGCTGCACTTGGCTTGAGGATGGTGCAGTTGCAGCTGCAGCTTGTGGAGGCTGCCCTGATCTTCCTTGCCTTGAAGGTGGTGCAGTTGCAGTTGCACCTGCAGGTTGTGGAGGCTGCACTGAAGTTGTTGCATTAGGTACATTTGCAGGCTGTGCTGGATTCTGCCCTGTTGTGCCTTCAGATGCTGGTGGAAGCTTGTGTAACGCCCATTTTTGATTATTTAATTATTTAATTTATTTGAGAAATTGTTATATATTTTTATATATATTATGTGATGTTAAGTGAAGATTTAATATGATTTTATGCGACGTGGTGACTTATTTTATTGTTAAATAAAATAAGATTTGAAAATAAAATAAAATATTTAGTTGTGGGTTAGTTTTGGATTTTAGAGAGTTTTGTGGGAGAAAGAGTAAATAAGATAAGATTTGCTGGGAGTATATAAAGGGAAATTAGGTTAAGAAGTCAGTACGCGTTACTGAATTTTGGAAAAAGAGAGGAACGGCTGCGTGAAAGGAGAAGAGCATTAGGGCTGCGATTTTCTGCTCATAATCAGGTAAGGGTGAGCCTAGCATTTGATTATATTATTCTGTAATTCATCTAATCAAGATTAAACAATCATAGGGCTGTTTTGAGAGAATTGAAATTAGGTTAAAAATGGAGAAAGATCATGAATTAGGCTATGAAGTTGTAGAACAGAAGTGTAGGATGAGTACAAAACGTAGATTAATCATAATGATGTTGTTTCTGAGAGTGTAGATGATTTAGATGATGAATTTGGGACACTTTTGTGTGATTTTCGCAGAACCCGTAAGCATCTGTTCATCGCTCGCCTGAGGCGAGCTTTGCACTCGCCGCGGCGAGTAGACCTAGTTTACTCGCGAGGCGAGCAACCCAGCTCGCCATAGCGAGCAGTACCCTAGAGCTCGCGAGGCGAGCACTCCAACTCGCCACAGCGAGCCGGACCTTAGTACTTGCGAGGCGAGCTATCCCACTCGCCATAGCGAGTTAAGTCAGAACCCAGAGCTGTGTACTGTTTGCGAACTGTTTCGCATAGAACCTCGAGAGATGACCTTTGGGTAGTTTCTGGGACTTTTGATAATGTTTATTATAATCTGTAATGATGATACATGATGATTGAGACTGTTTTTGATGACTTTATGAAGCTTATGTGTGATAATATGAATTGAATAAGTGATGAATGCTTGAATTACATGCGATGTTTGCCATATTAATGTTCTACCTTATGAAGTACTTGCTGCCATGTTGTTGTCTATGTATGTATAGTTGCTGCATGTGTCAGTCCTTTGATGATTAAGATGTTTTGCGACGTTTAAGATGTTAACTTGTTTAAGTTAAAAGTGTTGAGTCTCATGCATACTCATTCTAAGATGGGGGCTTATGCCCTGGAGTTTTTACTCACCAGCGACGAGGGCTCATGCCCTGGAGCTTTGCTCACCAGCGACGAAGGCTTATGCCTTGGAGTATATTTATGCTCATAGCGATGAGGGCTCATGCCCTGGATTGGTACCACATGCATATAAGACGTAGGGTTGCATAGTCAAGTGATGATGTCGAGTCGAGTCGAGTCGTCTAAGATGTTTATTAAGATGTTTATGATGTTGAATGATGATGATGCTAAATGATGTGTTGTTTATGTTGATGTTCTAAATGCTAGATGTTTATCTGTGATAAGTTGAATTATGTTTGGTTGTTGAATTGTGATTATTTAATTACATGTTTAATATAATTATTTGTGAATCTCACCCCTTCTGCTGGAATTGCCGCCTCGTGGGCAAGTGCAGGTAACCAAGATTAGCGCAGACGTGTGAGGATTTCTGCAGTCGAGTCTAGGTGCTCTGATACGTAACGGGATGGGGAAACCTTGCTTATATTTTCTCTGTTCCTTGCGTATTATGCTTTTGATATGATTATGTTATTTTACATGCTTATGTTTAACTTGAAGACTTTGATAATAAGATGTTGATGAGGCCTGCGTGCCAAAGACCTTTGAGATGTTTATTTTATATGATTATTCCGCTGCGAGATTTTATGAAGATTTAATGTTTATTTAATCATTAACATGAGATGTTTTAAGATATGTGATGCCCTGTTTATGTGCTTACTCTGATGCATGCTATTCTTTTTAAAGAAATTTTTATGTTGGGAAAACGGGGTGTTACAGCTTGCAGGTGGACTTATTATGTCCACTCTGTTTACATCTACTGCACTTTATACCCCACTTAGCTCTCTTCATCTGATTAGTATCAAGCATTTCATTAGCATCCTTGTTTCTCTTCTTCTTTGGCCTGCCTGGTTGCCTTTTGATTGGTGGTGGCAGAAGATCAGCATATGATGTTCTTTCCCATAAACACTGCCCATTAGCTGGGTAGATGACACTGTTGTAGCATGCAGCATACCTTTCTTTCTTGAAACAATCAGGAACAAAATCATTGATGTTCATGTCCTGGCTCTTAATGCAGGAAATGGCATGACAGCATGGTAAACCTGTCAACAACCATCTCCTACAATCACATTCCCTCCTAAGTAGATTGACAGAATACTTCTCAGTTAATGAAGCAATGCGTCTGACTTCATAATCATACTCACTTGCACGCCTAAATAAGTTAACAAATTAACAAGCAATTTCAGGGCACAAATTAACCAACCAGTAATTATATTAGCATAAACATATAATTGACAGTAGCTATATGAGATCACGTACCTAACCAACCAGTTATTGGTGATATTTGATTCTCTTGCAATTCTTTTTTTGATGTTATGCAACACTTCATCTTCATATCTAGCAATTTTTTGCCTATTTGCTTCCCATCTCTCCATCAGGTACACTCTGATTTCTTCAAACATAGTGACTACTGGTTTTCCTCTAGCAATGATAATGGTGGAATTGAATGCCTCAGACATGTTGTTCACCAGAGTATCACATAGTGGTCCACTTGTAAATCTTGACTTGCTCCAATGCCTAGCTGGAATTTTCTTCAGATACTCATATGCTCCTTCACTTATGGCTTTAATCTCATTCATAGCATCATTAAATGCATTGTCATGTGATGCCTTTGCTGCTTTCCACATGAGCTCTTTCAATTTCTTACCAGGATATTTCTTCCTGAAGTTGTTGTACAGATGCCTCACACAAAATCTCTGATCCACTCCAGGAAGTAACTCATCCATAGCAGGTAGAAGACCCTATACCAAATTAGTGAGTGTTAAAACAGGAATTGAATAAGCTTAACACAGAAATGAGCTGAATAAATAAAAATTATTTACCTTTTGTTGGTCACTGATAAAAGTGTAAGTCATGCACAATCTAGGTCCACCTAAGTCAGCAATGAGCTGCTCCAAAAACCATTTCCAAGATTCTTTTGTCTCCCCTTCAACCAATGCAATTGCTATTGGAAGCATTTGATCATTTGGGTCCCTTCCAATAGCAGACAGTAGTTGGCCACCATAGTACCCTTTTAAAAAACACCCATCTAGTCCTATTATTGGCCTACACTTGAAAAAACTTTCCTTGCAGCCTTTTAAACAAACATACATCCTTTGGAAATGGGGAGAGAAAACAGCAGCAGGATTCTCAAGGTCTTCTTCACTTCCATGGTAAGGTTGAGTGGTAATAGAAACACTAGATTCTCTGTTAGACCTCAACAACTCATGTGCATAGTCATAAAGCCTGGTGTACTGCTCCCTAAAAGAACCATCCACCAGATCAATTGCTTTGCTTCTAGCTCTGTATGCCTTAGTGAAGTTCACCCCAATACCCCATTTTTCATTAGCTCTTTCCACAATTTTAGCCAACTTCAGTTCTGGATTTTCCTTCACCCTACTATGTAGCTTGTTACCCAACCATTCTGAATTCATCAACCTTATCTTAAACTCCCTAGTGCAGGTATGCTTCCCCCCCTTTATCCTCCTCAATTGCCATGTTTCTTCATTTGGTATCTTTGCCAAATATAGCTCCCTTGCACAACCAGGTTTACATATAACCCTCACTCTCCTTTTATCACTCTTCTCAAACTTCATAGCCCTACCAGAATGGACTGCATAAGTTCTCACAGCATCTTGAAACTGCTTCTTTGACACAAAATATGTCCCTGCCTCCCATTCATAGTCTCTCATGTTTTCAGGTTGCTTGAAGGTTGGAAACTTATGCTTGCTGCCTATATTTTCTTCCTCATCTTCAGTTTCAGCACCACTATCCAATTCATCACTATTATACTCCTCATCATCACTTAAACCTCTATCCCTCACTATGCTTGACTGACCAGGAACCTCCTCACCATTTTCATTTATGTTGACTTGATGAGCTAAGACCTCATCTTCAAACACAGGCTCATTGCTCTTTTGTTTTTGTTTCTTTAGTCTTCCCCTTTTTTTCTTGGCCTTACTACCACTAGCTTCTCCTACAGTCTGAGCCCCTTCAGTTGATTCCCCAACAATTGTAGAGGATGGACCAGCTTCTCCCTGACTTGATTCACATACAATAACAGTTGATGGACCTGCTAAAACCTCATCTTCTTTCTCTGCTAAAACCTCACCTGCTTTATCTGCTTCTTCAACTACTGCCTCACCAAAGTTATCTTCATCCCCAACCTCTTCCTCTGAGTCTCCAAAGGACACTTGCAGAGCACTATCTTCCTTTTCCTCATCATCATAATCTTCTAAGTTAATATCAAGCCCATCCCTCACTGCTTCATCTAGTCCAGTTGTGTTTCCCTCCTCACCAGCAACACTTATGTCATTATTTAATCCCTCAACAAACTCAGTGGACCTCTCCTTATTTGTTTCATTCACACTAGTGGGACCCCCATCAATTATAATATTCTCCTCAGTTACTCCACCATGTGCCCCATTGTTTGTCCCAACATTGGCCCCACCATCCATATCACCTTCAATTACCACATTACCCTCATTCAACTCATTTCCATGCATATCATCAGCATTTCCCTCATTTTCCACCATGTCAACACCATTTCCTTCATCCACAACATTTCCTCCATTTTCTTCAACCACTACAGGGTACTCAATCATAAGAACACCACCATTTTCCACATCATCTACAATTTCCTCCAAAACAACTCCAGCATTGGGAACAGGAAAGTCACTGGCTTCATCTAAAGGGTTAAGGTCTCCAAAGGCTCGTGGGTCTATACAGTGTATTACATAAACATGAACCAGCTTATCCATTTCTGCTATATCTTTCATTCTGCTACAACCATGGTCATCCCTCAACCTAATCAAGTTTTCCTCTACATAAGGGTCATGGTACCAAAGGCTCGAAAACATGGGGCCTCCTAGTCTCTTAATAGTTGCTATCAAAGAAAAATAACTCCAGTAATCTGGCTCAGCTTCTAACACAGTTTGTTTTCCAATATATTTGGTATGGTGAAATTCAACAAAAACCCCCCCATGATGAACCACAAGCATAAACCTTCCTTCTAACTGTTACAAAATCAAAACAAACAACTCTACTCAGTAAACAACAAGATTAAAATGAGTTGCAGTTCATTTAATTTCGAAATCCTAAACGATAAACAGTTCATTAAAAAATTGTTATTTTTTGAAAACCCTAACCCTAAACCAGATCCCAAACCCAGAAACCAGCATGAAAAACCAGAAACCATACCCCTAAACCGGAAATATGAACAAACCCTAAACCCTAAAGCAAAACGAAAGAGAAATAAGGCTTACATCGACAATCGGACCCTCAAATTCGGGATCTTCTGCAGCCATTTTCGTCTTCAGCTAGCGACAATGACCTTCTTCTTCCTCTTTGATTCAAATGAAACAGCTTTTTCTTCTTCTTCTTCGCTCCCTCTCTCTCTAAAACCTTTTCAACTTTCTAAAACCAGTTTCTCTCTCTACTTCCAAAAAACGCCTTATATACGTGCCACGGTGGAGCCACATAGGATCGTCCACGTGTGCAAAAACTAACGGAAACACAAGCATTTGACAGAAGGGACCATATTGACTGACGGAGCAAAAGAAAAGGGACCAAATCGTTGATTTTAGAACTTATGGGACCAAAATGAAAACAACAATTTAGTTAGGGGACCAATTATCGAATTAAGCCTAATTAATAAGGATATAAATAACAACACGTTGCATTTGTTCGTGGAAGAAATTCTTCAAAAAAAATTTGTTAGTGGAAGAAAAGGTTTTTAACAAAAAACAATCTGTATAACATAGTACTAATTAAAACAAATTGAGCCAAATATCAAAAGAATCAATATGGTGTCGTGGTAAGTTTCCTTGTCTTTTAACAAATTGTCTCAGGTTCAACTCTCAGCAAAGCTTAAATTTAATAGTATTTTACACTTTTGGAAAATTAATAAAATATGCGAAATCTCTTTGTGACGGAATACAAGGACGTCAGTAAGTGTTAGGGGAATTTGCAACGGAATATGTGACGGATTAGTTAGAGATGGAATAAAACCGTCGTGAACTCCCTCACAAAACATGGTCCACTCAAATTTTCGACAGAATTTGTGACGGATAAATAGTGACGACCGAAACCCTCACAAAATCCGTCGCTGGTGACATCATAACTATAACCCTCACAAAATCCGTCACAGTTTGCGATGGAATATATACCCTCACAAATATCCGTCGCTAAAAGCGAATTTTCTAGTAGTGCCATCTTCCCCGAGAGGAGAATCGGATGGCCGATGCATTGGCTACTTTGTCCTCAATGATCAAACTTAGTCATCCCAACCGTGTACCAACGATCAGCATTCGGTTCCTTGAAAGGCCCGCTTATGTGTTTTTAGCTGAAGTAATTTCCGATGACAAACCATGGTTTCATGATATCAAGGTTTTTCTCCAAACTCAAGAATATCCGCCGGGGGCATCTCGCCAAGACAAGAAGACTTTGAGAAGATTGTCTGGTAGTTTCTTTCTGAATGGTGATGTGTTGTACAAGAGGAACTTTGATGCGGTCTTGCTCAGATGTGTGGATCGACGTGAAGCAGAATTACTAATGCATGAGATACATGAAGGCTTGTTCGGAACTCATTCTAGTGGGTACGCAATGGCTAAGAAAGCATTGAGAGCAGGCTATTACTGGATAACAATGCAAGCTGATTGTTATAACCATGCTAAGAAGTGCCACAAGTGCCAGATATATGCTGATAAGATCCATATACCGCAATCAATGCTCAATGTCATCTCTTCTCCATGGCCCTTTTCTGTGTGGGGTATCGATATGATCGGCCGGATTGATCCAAAAGCTTCCAACGGACATCGTTTCATACTCGTGGCTATTGATTACTTCACCAAGTGGGTTGAAGCAGCTTCTTATGCTAATGTTACCAAGAAGGTGGTAGTCTGTTTCATCAAGAATAATATCATCAGTCGTTATGGGGTTCCTAGCAAGATCATCACTGATAATGGTACAAATTTGAATAACAATATGATGAAGGAACTGTGCAGTGAATTCAAGATTGAGCATCATAACTCCTCTCCTTACCGACCTCAGATGAATGGTGCGGTCGAAGCAGCAAACAAGAATATTAAGAAAATTGTGCAGAAAATGGTGGTCACTTACAAGGACTGGCATGAGATGTTGCCTTATGCTTTGTACAGATATCGTACTTCTATGCGAAATTCAACAGGGGCAACCCCTTTCTCTTTGGTTTATGGTATGGAGGTTGTACTCCCGGTAGAGGTTGAAATCCCGTCATTAAGAGTTTTGATGGAAGCTGAGTTGACAGAAGCTGAATGGTGCCAGAATAGATATGATCAGTTGAATATGATTGAAGAAAAATGCATGACTGCTCTATGTCATGGACAGTTGTATCAGTCAAGAATGAAACAGGCATTTGACAAGAGGGTGCGTCCCCGTGAATTCAAAGAAGGTGATCTTGTGGTAAAGAGTATTAAGTCTTTCCAGCCAGACCCCAGGGGCAAATGGACGCCTAACTATGAAGGTCCCTATGTAGTCAAGAGGGCTTTCTTCGGTGGTGCTTTAATTCTTACAACCATGGATGGTGATGAACTCCCTCGTCCCGTAAATTTTGATGCAGTCAAGAAATATTTTGTCTAAATATAAATAATAGCTCGGCAGGTCGAAAACCCGAAAGGGCGGCTTGAACCAAAAATGAGCAGCTCGGCAGGTCGAAAACCCGAAAGGGAGACTTGAACCAAAAATGAGCACCTCGGTGGACTGAAAACCCGAAAGGGCGGTCCAGGCAAAAGTTATAGGCAAAAAAAAAAGACAAAGTAATTGCATCAGTTCAAGAACAAAGCATCAATCACGTGGGGCACCTCAGCTGTCAGAAAATCTCCAAAGCAAACCGTCCAAATGGTGGAACTCAAAGTTATTAGGGGATATAGTGGTTATTCATGTTCAATGTATCTTCCCAATATAATTGCCATTTTCCAAATTTTTGTAATCCGTGGAGCCATTCCTTTGGACTGGTTATCACTCTTTCAAATCAATTTGAGCCAGAGCCCATTTATTTGTGATTCTTATTCATGTTTATGTGCGATCTTTCTCCTATTTTTAAATGTTGATACGTGAAGCAAAAACTAAAAAAAAATCAAAAAACTTCATTTCGTTTTCTCGTTGAAAAAAAAAACAAAATGTCAAGCATATTACTTTAGATTGGTGTATCGTGGAAGTATGTTACCAGTTGTCTCGGGAGCGATTTGTTCTACAAAAAACATAGTCATTGCAAAGAAAAAAAAAAAAGAGCTCGCTAGATCGAAAACCCGAAAGGGTGATCTAAGCCAAAATTGAGCGTCCCGGTGGATTGAAAACCCGAAAGGGCGATCCAGGCAAAAATTAGGGGCATGAAAAAGAAAGTACATTCCCGGTGGATTGAAAACCCAAAAGGGCGATCCAGGCAAAGGTTAAGGATATAAAAAAAAAAAAAAAAAAAGAGAAGAGAAAAAGCAATGATTATGAGAGCGTGGTCTGTTCCAAAGGTAACTGTTATCAGTTTAGAAATGGCGACTCCTATCAACTTTCGTTTTATAATCTGCACTCTGACGGCGATTAAATCTCGAAACGCCACCTTATCAGCATTTCTTTGGGTTAAATTGTGGTTTTGATTAGTATTGTCGACTTTCAAGAGTGGTGTCATGTTTGGTTCTTGACGCTTTCCCTGGAAAGGAATCTCTTTAGAGGCTCGTGGAGTGATTATGATACGACGTTGGGCCACTTTCTTCTTTGACCTGCCCAACCTTGCCCTTTACCTTTGCCTTTCACCATAAAAATCTCATATATTCATGCATTCATGCATCTGCAGTTCGCTTTTAAATTCATATATGTATGGATTGTCTTTATTTCATCTCTTCGTGTTTGACCAAAATGTTGACCAATCAATTTGATTCAAATGACAAGTCCCATCCTTCAATCAGATTCCCAAATGCTTCTACCTTTGTCATCTTTTACCTTTTTCAGGCTTTATCGTTATTTGCTTTTGTTGATCGTAGGTCTATTCCTTGCATATTTATCTCCTGCATGTTCATCGATTGTTGTTTCAAAAAGTGATTAGCACGACGTATTGTCTGCGTATTCGCCGGTTACTTTTTCAAAAAGCAATCGACAAAAGCTTTATTTTCCGCAAACCTTCGGTTACTTTTTCAAAAGTAATCGACGAATGCTTTATTTTATGCAAACCTTCGGTTACTTTTGCAAAAGTAATCGACAAATGCTTTATTTTCCGCAAACATTAGGTTACTTTTTCAAAAGTAATCGACGAAAGCTTTATTTTCCGCAAACCTTCGGGTACTTTTTCAAAAGTAATCAACGAATGCTATATTTTCTGCAAACCTTCGGTTACTATTTCAAAAGTAATCGACAAATGCTTTATTTTCCGCAAAACTTCGATTACTTTTTCAAAAGTAATCGACGAATGCTTTATTTTCTGCAAACTTTCGGTTACTATTTCAAAAGTAATCGACCAATGCTTTATTTTCCGCAAACCTTCGGTTACTATTTCAAAAGTAATCGACAAATACTTTATTTTCCGCGAACCTTCGGTTACTTTTTCAAAAGTAATCGACGAATGCTTTATTTTTTGCAAACCTTCGGTTACTATTTCAAAAGTAATCGACAAATGCTTTATTTTCCGCAAACCTTCGGTTACTATTTCAAAAGTAATCGACAAAAGCTTTATTTTCTGCAAACCTTCGGTTACTATTTCAAAAGTAATCGACCAAAAGCTTTATTTTCTGCAAACCTTTGGTTACTATTTCAAAAGTAATCGACAAATGCTTTATTTTCTGCAAACCTTCGGTTACTATTTCAAAAGTAATCGACAAAAGCTTTATTCTTTGCAAGGCACTAGTCACTTTTCCAAAAGTAATTTGCAAACTTTATTTTCATGCACGTTAGTCTATTATCATTTCAAAAGTAGTAGGCAGCTTTTCCTCCCCAGTGTCATCTTTTAATTTGTTTCCAACTCTTTTTTTTTTCTACAGGTCAAAATTGGTGTACTTGATATTTAAGTCTCTTCGACCCGTTGATTTAAAAATTTCGTTTTTTAAATCCCCGTGACGGAGAAAACTTAAATAGGGGCATCTGTCATACCCCAAATTTTGACCAGGGTCCCCGCTTCTTGATCATTTTATTCGCATTTTTGTTGCGTATTTTACCCGCATTTTATCTGCATTTTACCTTTCATTTTGTTCATATTTTCAAAATTTTCTTTTATACGAATTTTAATTTTCATTTTATTACTTTTATCCGTCTTTTAAAAGAGCCGAAGGAACAATTTTATTTTTATTTTTATTTTACTTTCATTTTTATTTTTCTTTAAGTTTTCTTTTCTTTTTATTTATCAATTTTTGTTTTTTTATTATTGTTATTATTTTTTATTATTATTTTTTTTTTAAGTATTTTGTTGTTTAATATTTATTTTTAATGTTATTTTAAGTCAAGAGTTTGTTCTTTATCACTTTGTCCACATGTCACTATCCCATGTCACTATCCTATTGGTCCTGGTCCAACTTTTTCTCCAAGTTTCTGAAGGGGTAATTTGGTCATTTGCAGGTACCAGAGATATTTTTTCTATTTAAGCATTGTTCATGTGTCAGAGAAAGAGACTATTCACCAATGATTGGACATCCGCACAGTCTTTTCCAAAAACCCTAATTTCCATCTTTTTTCACTTTCTCCAGAATCAAACAACAAAAAATCAACAAAAATAATATGAACAAAAATAAGAACACCATGAATATTCAAACTCAAAAGGTCCTGTAAACATTTTTTTCCCAGCAATTCTTTCCCGGATCCGTCTCTCATCAACCGTACAGTGAAACAAATCGGACAAACCGAAACTAAGCCTGAGATTGAAACAGCTCGTCATCGTCAAGCACCAAATTTGGTCCTATAACAGATCCGCAAGCATAAAGTAAGTGAGGGTTTGAAGTTTTCCGGATTCACAACAGTATTTTCTCTGTTTGCTTCAAGAGGTAACAACTCGTTTTAAACCTAGCATACAAGCTTAGATCCAAGATTTTATGGAGTTTTGTTTTTTTTTTTAAAAAAAAAGAAGAAAGGTTTCCGAAAGTATAAATTCAGATCTAAGCCTGTACGTTGTTTTTTTGGAAATTCTAAGCTCGGATTCGAACTCTATGTAAAAATGGATGTCTAAAAATGTGTTAAGTTTTAAAAAAGACAGTGGTTGATTTCTCCGGTGCGGTGGCGCCGCCCTGTTGGGCCGGCCGCCGCCGCGCCGGAATCTAGATTTGCTTTGAGTTTGAATCGGAGGAGATGATACTAGAGAGAAGGAAGAACGGTTGTTAGAGAGAGATTTTAAAACCGGACGGACCTATTTATACTCCTCTCTTTTGAACCGGTTTTCCTCTAAACCGGTTTACTCTCTGAACCGGCCTGGCTATCTGTGTACCGTTTGATTTTCTTTGTTTCATTGGCTGAGTTTATTTTGTTTTTAGTCGTGTATTTGTCTTTCCATGGGAGTTACAGCGCGCATCCTATTTGGATCGTCAGATCTTTGATCTGACGGTTGATCTGCATCCGTCTGTGTCCCCTTTTGTTTTGTGATTTATTTTAAACCTTCTGATCTTTATTATGCGGCTGTGATGAGTATGCCTGTGATCAGATCTGAACCCTCTGATCTATCAGACGATTCAGATCTATCCAGTCTGAGCCATTTATCTTTTTACTATGTTTTTACTATTTACACCATTTTTTTTACCACTTGTGCATTTTTTTTTTACTCAAACTCTTTTCTCTAAAATTTCACAAAATTATTTTTACTTTATGTTATGTGTTTATTTATTTTCTTTTATCATTTATTTATTTATTTGTGCTTTACTTTATTGCCTTATTTTTCTCTTTTATCTCTTGCATTATTTTTTTATTTCTTGTTGTTTTTATCTCTTATCATTTTTAGTGTGTATCTAGGCTTTAATGTAATTAATTTTCTATGCTTTTACTTCTTGTCATTTACTTCTTGCATGACCTTAGAATGTATTTAGGGAACTATGTAAATATCAAAATAATGAGAATATGCACCGACACCACACTTTATTTACCGCATTTTACCGTAACCGCGACTAAATTGAAAAATGAATTAGTGACAAACTAGGATTAAAAAACTTGACATATAATTGCCTTAAAATTGGACAACTAGTCATTTTAAGTTTGAGTTTTTACTTTTTACGTTTTACGCTTAGTTTTTTTTACCGTTAGTAAAAATCATTTTCCAAAAAAATCAAATAATTAAAAACACCAAAAATATTTTTTCTAATAAACCTTGGATTTTAATCCAAGAGAATTTTCCCTTTATTTTCTTAATCAAATCTTTAAACAACTTTAATTTACACTTAAACTTATCTTTTGCAAATAAAATCAAACAACCTCACATTTTTTTCTATGCCTTTCGGCTTCTTAATCCTCTCAAAATATTTTCCAAAGCTTTAAAATTAATCTAACTCATCAAAGAAATTTTCAAGATGAACTACATGATTTTGATCCCATTTCTTGGGTATGTAGGCAAAAAATTAATATCTTTCCAAATCAATAAAAACAACCAAAAAAATGCATCTTCTCCCTCTATTTCTTTCACTTAGACTATTAGGCAATATTTTACAAATAATTAAGCAAGCAATTAGCACAAGATAACTTAGGTAAGAGGCTCCTTCGGAGTACCGAAGTCGTTTAGGGTGCTTAACACCTTCCCTAATCGAAACCAACCCCCGGACCTTGATCTCTTAAAGGGTTTTTACTCATTTTTTCCCTTCCCATGAATAAAAATTGAGAGTTCAAAGATTGACGGTTCAAAGCCAATTAATGGATTGATACCCGAAAATCACGAGCACACCAAACGACAAAACAGAAGGACAAAATTATAATTTTGAATTACTACAGCAAAAAATAAAGTACAGAATAACACGCCCACCTCGTGTTCGATAAAATGCCTCTACAAAGTACCTCCAAAAAGTCACCACCAAATAATTAGAAAAATGAAGTTTGGAGTGTAACAACACAATGGCCAAGATATTTTTTACTCTGTTCGGCACCGTTCACATTTTGTGGCGGTAACGGCAGTTGAAGGTTGCGCTGTGAGATATTGGCAGGAAGTTTTGAAGATGGCATAGGTGGTGAGAAGGAGACATATTTTCAGCTGTTTTACAATCTTCTTTTGTAGTTTTTATTAGTTGAGCCAAATGCTAAACAGCGAAATAAAAAATAAAAAATGTTTCTGGAACAAAAATACACATCAACACAATATGTATATATGACAATACATTATTAGTGTTGATCGAGTCTTACATATTTGGTATGTATTGTTTCCTAAAAATATATTTAGTAGGTAGATTGACTATGTTTGTTGGTTGACTTTCCTATATGAACAAACATTTGTGGACATAAACAGAATCACAAGTCCACAAACCAAAATAATCATACAGCCTCTACTTTTCCTTGTTAACATGGCAGACTCATTTCTCTTTGATATTGCTGATTCACTCCTTGAAAAACTTGCTTCTTATGCTCATGAAGAAGCTACGAAAGCCTGCGGTGTGTATGAAGATCTACAAGGGATCAAAGACACTTTATCAATTGTCAAATGTGTGTTATTGGATGCTGAAGATAAGAGAGACCAAAACCATAGCCTGCGTGAATGGTTAAAGCAAATTCAAAACATCTGCTGCAATGCTGAAGATGTTCTTGATGATGTCGAGTGTCAAAACTCGCGAAACCAACTTGTTCAAGCTTCAGGCAGCAAAAGGATGAAGGTAGGACACTTTTTTTCTTCACCTTTTTGTCGTCTTAGGATTGCTAATCGAATCAAAGATGTTAGAGATAGATTGGATAAGGTAGTAGCTGATGGGAATAAGTTTGGTCTTGAGAGAATGACTTTTGTTGTAGAAAAGAGAGAAATGACTTATTCTCATGTTGATGCTTTAGATGTTATTGGAAGGGATAATGAAAAGGAAGAAATTATCAAGCTCTTGATGCAACCCTGTTGTCCTCACCGAGGTGAGGAGGGCAATAAAAGTCTCTGTGTTATTCCTATAGTGGGAATTGGAGGCTTAGGAAAGACCACACTTGCTAAGTTGGTGTTCAATGATAATAGGATGGAAGAAGTTTTTCAATTGAAAATGTGGGTATGTGTGTCATATGATTTTGACATTAGGCAGATAGTTATTAAAATGATTAACTCAACTTCAGCCTCAGCCTCAAGACCAGTTTTGGCTCTTACTCACCAAGAAAACATCAGCCACTTTGATATTGAGCAATTAGTGAGTCGTCTTAGACATAAGCTTTCAGGTCAAAAGTTTTTACTCGTCTTAGATGATGTATGGAATGATAACCGTTCAAAATGGATTGAGTTGAAAGATCTGATTAAAGATGGTGCAGTAGGAAGCAAAATCTTAGTGACAACACGTAGTAACTCGGTTGCTTCGATGATGGGAACGGTTCCCACGTATAGTTTAAAAGGTCTTTCATTGGATAATTGTTTGTCTCTCTTTGTCAAATGGGCATTTAAGGAAGGAGAAGAAGTAAAGTATCCACATCTATCGAAGATTGGAAAAGATATAGCAAAAAAATGCCGAGGAATTCCATTAGCAGTGAGAACGTTAGGAAGTTCACTCTTCTCAAAATTTGATTTAGATAAGTGGGAGTTTGTCAGGGACTCCCAAATATGGAATTTAAGGCAAAACAAAGATGATATTTTACCTGTGCTTAAGTTAAGCTATGATCAAATGCCATCCTATTTGAGACATTGTTTTGCTTATTTTTCCCTTTTTCCCAAAGGTTATCTCTTTACTCTTGGTGAAATTTGTAATCTATGGGATGTATTTGGATTAGTTCAATCACCAAATGGAAGTCAAAACCTAGAGAACATTGCAAGAGATTATATAGATGAGTTACATTCAAAATCATTTCTTCAGGATTTTGAAGACTTTGGCCACACATGTGTTTTCAAAGTACATGATTTGGTGCACGATCTTGCAGTGTATGTTGCAAAAGACGCATTTGTGGTGGTAAACTCCTATACTCAAAATATACCTGAGCAAGCAAGACATTTATCAATTGTTGAAAATGACTCACTTGGTCATGCTTTGTTTTCCAAGTCGAAAAGTGTGAGAACTATTTTGTGTCCCATCCAAGGAGTAGGTGTCGATAGCGAAACTCTCTTGGATTCATGGATATCAAGATACAAATACTTGCGCTATTTAGATTTAAGTGATTCTTCATTTGAGGAGCTGCCTAATTCGATTTCTAAATTGGACCTTCTTCGAGTTCTCATTCTTTCTCGCAACAGCAAGATGAAAAGACTTCCTCATTCTATATGTGAACTCCGAAATTTGCAAGTGTTGTCAGTCAGAGGATGCATGGAGCTTGAAGCATTGCCTAAAGGACTAGGGAAGCTAATCAACCTTAGACAATTGTTTATAACAACAAAGCAATCTGTTTTGTCACATGATGAATTTGCAAGCCTGAACCATCTTCAAACTTTGGGTTTTCATTATTGTGACAATTTGAAGTTTTTCTTCAATGCTGTACAACAACTCACTAACCTTGAAACATTGTTTGTTCAATCATGTGGGAGCGTAGAAATCTTACCTCTCTATATTTTTCCTAAATTACAAACTCTGTTAATTTCGGACTGTGAGATGTTAAATCCATGGTTGTGTAACGAATGCCCAATCACAAACTTGAGCTTGATGAAACATCTGTATCTTGGAGATTTTCCAAGTCTTGTGAAATTGCCTCATTGGATTTTAGGTGCTTCAAACACATTACTTTCCCTGGTAATTAAAAATTTTCCAAACCTTAAGTCACTTCCTAAGTGTCTATCAATCATGACTTGTCTTAAGAGGCTTCAAATTGTTGACTGTCCTCAACTGTTGAGTCTTCCAAGTGACATGCATCACCTCGTTGTCCTTGATTACTTGGGAATAGACGGTTGTCCAGAATTGTGCCGAAAATGTCAGCCACGATTCGGTGAGTACTGGCCCATGATTTCTCATGTCAAACACGTTTTCATTGGAGATCCAAATGGAGAGGAAAACTGAAGTCGTCATTTGCCTTCAAGGTAAACAGATTGATTATTTGTTTACTTTTATGTAAATCTTTGGGACAAATCTGTTTTCATTGAATTTGAATAACCATGGATATATTTAGAGTTTTAGGTATTAATATACTTACATATCCACCCAATGTATCTAACAATAAGATTTTTGTTATTAGAGAAAAATATGCGTAGTCTGTTTCTTCTGAAAATTTGCATAATTATTTTTCTGGGTAATCTTTTATACTACTATTGGATCTATGCGTTTCAAAGCATGGATTCGTAGTTAAAATTATAGCACAAAGTTGAGACTAGAAAATAGTAATTAATAGTTAAAATATAGTTATTTTGGGATCTAACTTGCAAGGTTATGCTAGGATAGCTGTCATTTTCTGCATAATTATCATGCATGTAGTGCACCGACTTGTA
Organism: Medicago lupulina; assembly: GCA_958299785.1. NCBI lineage: Eukaryota > Viridiplantae > Streptophyta > Magnoliopsida > Fabales > Fabaceae > Medicago > Medicago lupulina. The sequence goes on from OY283139.1 coordinate 67,682,118, forward strand.
CTTAAAAATGGCACACTGATATTTAAGACTCTAAAGCACGTTCATGGGACTTTAGTATCATTTGGTGCAAGTTGACAGTTTATAGATTACTTAACAAGTTAGCTAGTGTATTTTGAATGTGTTGGCTGAAAAAAATTCTGTTTTGTTCAGATTGAGAGCATAAATTTTAGTATAACATACTATTAGGAAAAGCCTTTAAAGTAGCATTTAGTTTCTTAATTTTTTACATTGATAGACCAAAGATGTAAAGTAAGAAAAGCGACAAAAGTTTAAATTTTGATCGTTATATATGAGCCAATTGAGAAGTCTGCAAGAGATTGACTTCTAACACAGTTTTTGCGTCAACTATAGTCTCAACGAAGTTTACATACAGACATAAACTTTGGTAAAATATTTGGGAAGAATCTAACATGATTTGCATATTTTGAGCAGTATATCGTCAGTTAGAAGCTCATTTAACGCGTGTGAAGGATGTTTGAAAAACGTATAGCCTTCTGTGGTTCTGCCATTTTTGTATAGTTGTCCTATTAAATTTAGTTTCATTAAGTTTTAAATCCATATCAAAGAATATAGGACTTAAATTTGAAGGGATTCATCTAGACTTGCAAATTTGGACTGCCTGCACCTGAGTTGCTAGATTTAATGAAGATAAGTTACTGAATTTGCATTTAGATCTCAATTCTGTCCTAAGGAGTAATGTAATCTGCATAATTGACTTCTTTAAGTGATATTAGACTTGTGATAAACAAGGAAATACAATTTTGATATTGGCCCTTAATCCAATTGTAGTAATTGTTACAAGTTATGAAGCCCCACAAAGATATGAGCATGAAAGGGCCTAGGAATGAGATTTTCTGCACAGAGAAATTCTGCTTGATGCATAATGCAGTGTAGTAAGTTAAATTCAAAGGACTTTAACTATGTTTAAAAGTGAAATTAAAACCATTTGTCAACTGATATAATAAACACAGCTTCGAATTGGAGGTTAGGGGCTTGATCCCAATTTCTTTTTAAGAGGGCCAGAGGCTAAGCATTGCTATGTGAATTGAAGTTTACTCTATGATTTGATGTTATACTGATTGATTGTGGACCAAGAAATGCTAAGGTCAAGTACTTCTAAAATTTGGAGCAATAATTACTACTTTCATTTCGATTAATTTTTTTCTAATTAAAAAAAAACTATGCAACCTCTTATACAATTGCACCAATAACATTATTCTCAATGAAGTTTGAACTTTGTAAGAATCAATCTAACTAAAAAAGTCAACAAAATTCAAACTTCATCACCATTCCAATTACCCTTTTCCTTTGGACCTGTTGGTCCTTCCTCTCCCAGCACTTCTTTTGGTAAAGCCATAATAATTTTTTCAAAAACATCTTTTAACTTCCCAGGCAATAACTTCTCAACATTCTTCAACTCATCATCTAGACTATAGTCAATATGTGGACCCCATTCCCTAAAAAAATTCAACCATGCTAGCTCTTTAACTTCAGACCCTAAATACTCTGCAGAAACCAATACAAATTTTCCCATATCCATAACATTGCTACCTTTATCAGTATCATCTCTTGCACCTACTCCACTTTTCCCTAGTAGATGAAGGCCACCATGTGGATATGCTGCATGACCATGCAGAGAAGCATAAGCCACAGGTCTTTGTGTTGGAAAATCAAAACTGCTATTATCAGTTTGAAACTCAAGTTGAGATGAATCAACCCATGAACCACCATTATGTTCAGAGAAATATACATGCCATAATTGACCATCCAAATTACTTACCCTTAATGTCACGTGCTCCCAATCACCAACATGTTCACCTATTTTCCCTAATTTAACAGTTATAAACTTTATTTTAGCTTTTCCAGGTCCATTGAAAGGGTAAAAAACCCACATGGCAATATCAGTGAATGTTCCTCCAAACATTGGTTTCACATGTACATAAGATTCCGCACTTTGTAAATTACCTTGCTTGACCCTTTCTTTGTCTGCATCATCAACAGGTAGGTCAAGCCAATATGCACCATCATTGTTAGGATCCTGAGGAAGGTTAGTACCATTTTGTGCTATTGGAACAGGATTTGACTCGTCACCTTTCTTGTATAGTAATGCTCCATTGGAGAAAAACCAATTGACAGAGGAAGGTAAGTATTCTTCATCAGGATGCAAGTATAGTAATGGAGAGTAAGAGTGGAGTAATGTCTCAATTTGTGTTAGATTAGGCATGATTTGTGAAATAGAATTGAGATTCTTCAAACATGAAATTGATGGAGGGTTAGTATTCCCACCATTTTGAGCAACGAAGGTACCAACGCGAACACCGGGAGCTTTACTTCCTCGATTAATTGGTCTAACGTCGTAGAAATTTATGTCGTTTGATCCCCAAATCCATGTAGAAGACTCACATTGCTCTGTGAGGTCTGCTCTGACACACATGACTTTGTTGGTGGAAGGTTTGTCTTGTGTTGTGGTGACAACATGGCCTACAGCATGGTAGCCATCAGGTGCTATCGGTAGCCAAATATACAAAGGGGAGTCTTGATCAACCGTGACGGATGCAGTGTTCAATACTAGTGAGTAATCAACAGGTGGCTTTAAAGTGCCATTACTCTTTCCTGAAATATCCTTTGCTACAAGAACATATCCAAAGAGAGGTTTGTTGTTGGGTTGGCTGTAGCTGCCTAACATGGAGTATCCATAAGTCAGTCCCGTTGGTTCATACACTGAGGCGCCTTGATCGTCCGGTCCACTTTCGTAGGCCCCCCAAACTTTGCTGAATGTTGATGCTTGCATCACATGCAGTTCACCTAGATTCATGATTGTGTTCGCGAAACTGGTACCTGTATGTTGCAATTCAACACTTGCTATAGTTAGCCTGCATTCACTATAATGTAATACAAGAGGACAGAAAATTAAAATCACATAAACAATACCTTCTCTCGAAGTAGTTTGTGTACTCGAAGAAGTTTGTGCAATTGGAAGCTTGAATGTGTGGTCAATGGGGCGAGAGCGGGATACATGTCTCTTTTTCTTGAAGACATTCTTATTTTCTGCAAATGAAAACATGATGTAAGACAATTTACATAGTGTGTTAATGCAATGAGAATGGGATGATTTTATAAATTATTAAGTTCATATATTATATCTAACTCATTCGTGTAAAATCAACTTTTAAGGCAAGGAGTACTTCTATAAACTCTTCTCAAGCATACGTTCTCAATATGAATCTAATTCAGGGTAAGCATATATGAGACACCTTAAAATTAATCTTTTAGGAAAATCACACCTTAATAAACACCAATGCCCATCAGTGTTTATTAAAGACACAAGGGGTTTTTAGTAAAAAAAAATAAAAATGAGAGTATGGTTGCTAATTTATACTTTCATCTTTTTAAATTGAAGTAATGTTATATCAATGTTACACATCTCAATATCGATTTACTTGATTAATATTTTTGAAATTTGACCGTTAGATTGTATGTTTATATCATATAGATCATGCATATAAAATTTTATACCAATCTAAAATCATTTTATATGTTCTTGACATATACAAAGATTAACTGTGTTCTATAAAAGTGGATAATTTTAGATAACAAATGATTTTAGATTTTCATAAACAAAAATTATGAATGATCTATATAATATAAATTTAAAAAATATGTATCGAGTAAAACGATATTAAGCACTATAACATTGATATAACATTACATCGGTGCAATTTGATACCTCCTCATATATATATATATATATATATATATATATATATATATATATATATATATATATAATCTTATCTCATATCATATACTCTCTCCGTCCTTATATCTAAGCACTCATTGAAAAAAAAAAATTGTCCCTAAATGTAACCTCTCTTTCAATTTTCTAGATGCATTTACTATTTTTTTCCAAACATAACCCTAATTAATACTACTAATTTACCTTAGAATATGAAAAAGTTAATTTTGAATACACTACAAACAAGGACAATTTAGTAATATCTCCATACAAAATGAACATATTAATTACACTTTCATCTTTTCTTAATCTTTGTGAAATTTGCAATGAGGACTTAGACTAAGGGACGGAGAGAGTAGTAGGTAACAAAAACTTATAAAATTCTATTGACTTAGTTTCACTTTTGATCACCATAGCTTTTCAATCGTGTGACTATGACTCTAGTTAACTCATTTTTTGACTTTTATATTACCATATTTTTTAATTTATTATTTAAATAAAAATATTTGACTAATTCAACACACATTTATTAAAAATTATAAAAAAAAATGTATTAAAACAATAGATCAAAACTTTAATTAAGTCAATTTTATTTTATACTGAACATCAAACAAATCTTAAATTTCTAACAAAAGATGACAATTTCATAGTTTCACTTGACAAGGAGAGAAGAGCCAGATTATTGTGTAAGTTTTAACAATGTAATAATTTATTTATTTTTTGGTCAAGAACAATGTAATAATTTATTCCCGTGAAAAGAAAGAAAACTATGCATATACGTAATAACATGCGAGAATCTACACGTAATAGATTGAAGCTGCAACAAAATATATGGTGCAAGTACACGTAAATTAACTTCATAACGCATCGATCATATCGCCAAATAAGTTCTATGCCACCGTTTTGTTCAACGACTATAATATATCAATGACTCAATGTATCAATGTTGTATTCTTTGTACGTATGGTTTTTTCACCCAACATCCCAAATGGTTATACCCATTTTTTCTATTTATTTTGTGGCTTTCTCCAAGGAAAACATTAAGCAAAACAATAAATAAATAAATAAATAAATAAATAAATATAAGGTAACAATGGCACATAAGGTGTTTCTTCAAAAAAAAAAAAAGGCACATAAGGTGTGCGTCTGGCGGCGCCGTTGTATTGTCTCTTTGGTTGGCCGATTGCGCCTTTTGTACATGTTAACCTTAATAATATTTGCCAGTTAAAAAAAATGAAAGAGAAAAAAAGTACCTGAAATGTGATCCATTGATGCAGCTGTAGGAACCCCCATTGCTTGAATTGCCATGAAAAGCACAACACAAACACAAAGAATCCCCACATTCATGCCCATTTCTATAATCCCTTATTTCCACAACCTCGGATCTCTAAGCTCAACTCAACCCTACCAATAGTCAACTCTCTTTTGTTTTCACCCTTGAAAGCTCTAACACTTTTGCTAATTGCAGTTAGCAAAAAAAGCATAAAGTTGTTAGTGATGGGTGTTACTGCCCAATTCTCAGCTCTGTCCTATAAATATATAAGTGGTTTTGTGTTGGATCCACTCACGGTCTCTCATTATTAAATTGGGTATCTTTTGAAAAGGTATATCACTATTCATTTCCTCAATTCTCATCTTCCACTTTTGGTAATGAAGATTCCTAATCTATATTTTATTTTTCTACGTTCTCTCCTTCTTTTTTTTTTTGGATTGGATCACTTTTTGGTTTTTCTTGTGTAATCTTTTGTCCCTTTCATTAACCAAGAATCACATAGAAAGGTAAATGGTACATCATGGGAAGAATAATATCAATAAAAGAGCGAAAGAAAAGCATGAACTATGGACAATAATAATAAAAAGAGTATAATAATGTAATGTAAGACATTAATTACTTACACAATATGGAGTCATTGGGCTGCATTGTATTGTTCAGTTACGATGATGTGTTGACTGAACAAAAAATAAGTTACGAGATGTCGGTTTTTATGACGTAAATTTGCTTATTGCTGGGTATAGTAAGTTACTTGAACAAACACAATTATCATATGCCAAATACGTAGGTTACAACTGGAAGAATTGACTAGACAGGCCACCAACATAGAAGTTTAAAAATATTATTAAATAATTATTAATAGTCGTGAAATCTATGTAGTAATACACTCGTCGGTTACAAATATAAGAGAAGATTCTTTTTTTTTCTTCGAGATTTATTGAATAAATGACGTATTTAGTTTATATTATAGTCTAGATACATTCATTTATTTAGATAAATATTTTTTTTTTTAGGGACGAGAAATAAAGTTATAACATTTCATTCATTAATATGTAATATGTGTTCAATAAAGTACGATATTTCTACCACTATTTTGGAGCTAGCTGATAACAAGACCGTTTTTGCTAATCTATGAGCAACTTCGTTTGTTTGTCTCCCCACAAACTCGACATGTGAGCTTACATAAAAATTGCTAAGAGAATTAAAACCAATTTAGCGAATTAAAACCAAATTCAATAAAAATTTACAGTGTTCCCAAATATTCCCTAATTCAGTAACATCGCAATTTAGGGAATTAAAACCATCAACCACTCTCTTAGCCTCCAAACTTAAAATCCACATGTCCTAAGTTTAAATTATGCACTCAGTCTAAAGCAGACAAGAGTCCTAAAATTTCACCAACGTGCACCTCACATATGGGACTAAAACATACTTGTTTAGCCGGAACAAAAGTACCATTTTCATCTCTGATACACATTCCTATTCCAACCATATTTGAAACCTCAGAAAACGATGCATCAACATTGCACTTGAATCGACCTGGACTTGGCTTCACCCATTTGACATTACGTGCTGGTTGTTGGTGGGTAGATAAAGCTCCCCGAATGAGTTTTGCTGATCTCCAGTCTTGCAACATAGTCTTCGCACGACCAAACACAAAAACCGACGCATCAACCACGTCGTTCCATATTTTGTTGTTTCGCGAACTTGCAAATACTCCATAAAATACAACAAAACATGGCTGCTTCTTCACTTGCGAGCACCTGAAGGCAACTAAAGATAATACCTCCTGCACCTTGATGATGGTTGAAGAAAGTGCTAACAGCAGGGAAGGCGTGCCACAATTTCCAAATATTCATGTTGTTAGAGCATCAAAACAGCAGGTGCAGACTGTCCTCTTCACTCAAACTGTACAAGGCGCAGCTAGTTGTGCTATTCACGCCTTTGTCGCGAAGCCTGCTACATGTGGGAAGGCAATTTCTGCAGATGCGCCAAATTAGATTTTTTTTATTTTATGTGGCAATTTCTACATGAATTATTCAATAAACCAAAAAACAAATATTCTCTTAATTTTAGAATCATAGGGAGTCATTCAATATGCATTTTTTTTTTATCTATGCACAAAAAAAACGTGAAACATGGTCGAAAAAACAACAACACAATGTTTCATTTATTTTGAGAAATTAAAAAGATTCTAACTCCTGACTCATGAACATATACACTATTTTGGGAGTTCAAATCCTCTTCATTTTCTCCCTTCCCTTTTCTCTTTATTATTACTCTCTCTCTCATTATAATTTGGTGTTCAAATGCAAATCGATTTAAAATAAAACCGTAAATTGATCCCAAAAAACTGAAAATTGCAACAACAAAAAAAACATAATAGTCAGATCGAATTTCAGATCATTTTATTACTTTTTATTTTTCTTTTAGGATTGTATATTGCATTAATATATTTCTTGTTGTTTTTTAATTTTATATATTGCATTAATTTAATCTATATTAGTCAGGTTTATGCCCCCTTAGTCCATTGTATCCTCTTCTTATTTTTATTTATTTTTATATATATTTAGGGTATTGGAGATGGTTCACCAATCTGTTCGCCATTTACTTAAACAAATCTATATTATCACTAATTCATATTTTCAAATATAATCGATCATTTTCATTCTACGATGTTAATTTTTTTATATATTTGTGTTATATTTTGCATCGAACCTATTATTCTACTGTGTATTTTTTTTTGGAGCAATATTCTACCGTGTATGTACAATATTAATATTAATAAAAAAAAATTACATGTTGCATTTTGGATGTCTAAACACCGATTCAAATTAAATTGCATATATTTGGATCAGATCGAATTGATTTTTTTTAAAAAAAATAATCATCCAAACCGAACAGAACTGCATGTGATTTTTATTTTGGGTCAGATGATTTTTTTACCTCAAAACTGATCCAAGTCGCACCGCAAACACCCTACTTTTAAAGACTATGTGGTTCTAAGGAAATGATTAAGTTGATTTTAATGGTAGAATTAATATCATTTTCTAGAACACATATTAATCGTAATTAATCGTAATTAATGGAGTAGTTACGTGGAGTGTAAGTCAGTAAATAAATGTATATTAGTGAAAAAAATCAGAAGAATTCCATAAAGAAGTTCAATCAATCAGACGAATAAACAAGGAGAAGTACAATCAATCAAAAGAGTCAATATGAGAAAAACAATCAATCAGAAGAATCAACATGGAGAAGTGCGGTCAAACAAAAGAATCAAAGGGGGAAAAATAATCAAAATGTTCAAATTGTGAGCACTTAACTCACCAAGCAAACAAACAAACTAATTGTGAGCATTATCTTTGACTCACCAAACAATCAAAACCCGACGAAACCAAGCGGAACTGAATCAAATTGAACCAAATTAAACCAAACGAAACCAAACACAACAAAAGCCGCCATGAAAACACTCTAAAACTTAAACAACCTTTAAATAGAGGGGAGATACTTGGGTGTCATTGGCCCTTTGGTGTCATTGATACCATTAGTTTATTTTAGGTGAAAGAAAATCATGAATGAATGATTAAAATAAATTATTTAGATGAGAGAGAATGAGTAATTAAGAAAGATATGAACAATGGTACCAATGGCACCAAAAACTAATGACACCCAATTGCTACCCCAAATAGAGAACTAAAACTCTGACAAACAAACAAACACCCGTTGAAACCGAACTTGGATTTTTTTACCAATCAATAGCAACATACAACCAAACCAATCAGACAACTAATAGTCGTAAACCAAAAGGCCACAACAAACAACAGTCCACATCGTAATTTCAACCAGATAAACTTCTTAGCCAAATTCAACTGACACCAAAGCAATGCAATATTATTAACAACAATCACATAACACGATTCAAAAATCAAATGCAAAACCTTAAGCCAAAAACGCAACCTCACGAATGTGAAGAATGGTAAATGAATTTATAAGCAACATCACAAAATCTTGACATAAGCATTTTCTTTTTTTATTCTTTGTATATATAGATTTTTTTTGAAGAAACTAAGTGAAATATATTAAAGAAACAATCCGTCCCTCAAGCACAAGGTGTGTCTAAAGGAGCTGAAAAGTGTTAGTTACAATATTTTTATATATATATATATATATATGTTATAACATTTACAAAAATAGGAAAGCTAATTAATGAGCACACATAAACTCCTGATTTTACTAGCGTATTCTAGAAAAGGTAATATATATAATCATGAAGGCGGATTAATTATTGAGCATTCTTTAAAGTGATTTCAACTTAGAGCATCTTTAAGGTGAACCAAAGTGGGTAAATTATGTTATTTTTTAGGATTTAAGTAGAATAGAGAGCTAAAGTCACTAAGCATGTGTTTGCTTTGGCGGTGGGAATTTCACTTTAGGCCAAAATTACGGCAACAATCTGCGTTTGCAGTGAAGCTATGAATACCATCTTAAAATCATGTTGAACTTGCATAGAGACGTGAGAATATATCACCAAACGCCAATCCAAACAAGCCATAATTTTGATATGAAAATTCAAATGGATTATGTAATTTTCACTGATATTGGAATTCAATTGAAAGGATGGGCAAACAACAAAAATAACAACTATATGAAAATAAATCATTGTGACATTCGAGGTGAGGGAAAGAAAGGGCTATAGCTGACCTAGACCAATCTAATCTAATCATTTTTAAGATAAAATATCATGCATCGACATGATACATGATATCAATAGTGAATTACAAGCTACTCTTAACTACAATGCAGAAATAGATAGATCACTAAACGGTTACACTTAACTATTTAATCTATGATGAATATGGAGCTTAATACAATGTTACAATTTTAATTTTCATGTAGCTAAAACGGTTACACACTGTCATTGCTATCTTTACCTGGTATGTACTATTGGTACTACTAGAATTTAACACTATTGCTTATCTAATTTAATTTTTACAAATTAAACAAAAACAGTTACCCCTTAAACAACTGCACCAATAACATTATTTTGAATGAATTTTGAACTTTGTAATAATCAATCTAACTAAAAAAGTCAACAAAATTCAAACTTCATCATCAATCCAATTACCCTTTTCCTTTGGACCTGTTGGTCTTGTCTCTCCCAACGCTTCTTTTGGTAAACTCCTAATAATACTTTCAAAACCATATCTTAGCTTCCTAGGCAACGCTTTAGCCACATTCTCCAATTCAACATCTAGATCAAAGTCAACATGTGGACCCCACTCTCGAAAATAATTCAACCATGCTGGCTCTTTAACTTCAGACCCTAAATACTCTGCAGAAACCAATACATATTTTCCCATATCCATAATATTTCTACCTTTATTTGTATCATCTCTTGCACCTACTCCATTTTTCCCTAGAAGATTAAGGCCAACATGTGGATATGATGCATGACCATGCAAAGAAGCATAAACAATAGGTCTTTTTGTTGGAAAATCAAAACTACTAGCATCACTTTGGAACTCAAGTTGAGATGAATCAATCCATTTACCAGCATTGTGTTGAGAGAAGTAAACATGCCATAATTGACCATCGAAGTTACTTACCCTTAATGTCACATGCTCCCAATCACCAACATGTTCACCTGCTTTTCCCAATTTGATATCTATAAACTCTACTTTAGCTCTTCCAGGTCCATTGAAAGGATAAAAAACCCATATGGCAATATCAGTGAATGTTCCTCCATACATTGGTTTCACATGTACATATGATTCTGCACTTTGTATATTACCTTTCTTGACTCTCTCTTTGTTTGTATTATCAGCAGGCAGGTCAAGCCAATAGGAACCATCAGTGTTAGGATCCTGAGGAAGGTTAGTACCATTTTGTGCTACTGGAACAGGATTTGACTCATGACCTTTCTTGTATAGTAACACTCCATTGGAGAAAAACCAATTGACAGAGGAAGATAAGTATTCTTCATCGGAATGTAAGTATAGAAATGGAGCGTTAACTTGTAGTAATGCATCAATTTGTTTTTTATCAGGCATGATTTGTAAAATGGAATCAATATTCTTCAAACACGAAATTGATGGAGGGTTAGTATTTCCACCATTTTGAGCTACGAAGGTGCCAACGCGAACACCAGGAGCTTTAGTTCCTCTATTGATTGGTCTAACATTGTAAAAATTTAAGTTGTTTGATCCCCAAATCAATGTAGACAATTCACATTGCTCTGTGAGGTCTGATCTGACACACATGACTTTGTTGGTGGAAGGTTTATCTTGTGTTTTGGTGACAACATGGCCTACAACATGGTAGCCATGAGGTGCTATTGGTAGCCAAATATACAAAGGAGAGTCTTGAGTAACCGTGACGGATGCAGTGTTCAATACTAGTGAGTAATCAACAGGTGGCTTTAAAGTGCCATTACTCTTTCCTGAAATATCCTTTGCTACAAGAACATAACCAAAAAGAGGCTTGTTGTTGGGTTGGCTGTAGCTGCCTAACATAGAGTATCCATAAGTTAGTCCTGTTGGTTCATACACTGAGGCGCCTTGATTTCCCGGTCACTCTTCGTAGGTGCCCCAAACTTTGCTGAATGTTGATGCTTGCATCACATGCAGCTCACCTAGATTGATGATTGTGTTTGCAAAACTGGTACCTTTATGGTGCAATTTAATACTTGCTATAGTTAGCTTACATTGAAAGTTCAAAAAGGACAGAAAATAGAAATCACATAAATGATACCTTCAGGCCAAGAAGGGGTTGAAACAGGAAGCTTAGATGTGTAGTGAATGTCGTGAGAGTGGGATCGCTTTTTCATGAAGACATTCTTATTCTCTGCTAACAAAAAAACATGTGGTAAGACAATTACACTATCTGTTAATGCAAGGGAAATAAGGTCTTTTGTATTAAGTTCATATATTAGGTCTAACAAATACTTACAAAATTGACTTATAAGATGAGGAGTGTTATTCCTTATAAACTCTTTTTAAGCATAATTTTCCATGTGAGTTTGATTTGGGGTAAGCATCTATGAGACACCTTAAAATTAATATTCTTTGAAAATCTTAGGGTTGTGAAATTAATCACCACTGTAGTTGCTACATTTTTATCAACACAAGGGAAAAACTCGTGCAAAAAGAAAGGGTGCCTTGTTATTAGGTGCATACAATACTAATAAAGTAAAACTTAGTTTTTTTTTTGACAAAAAATATCAAGTAAAAGTTATTCCATATTAAGAAATGCATTGATTAAAAGAAAGATAGATATTATTTTACTAAATTATCCTAATCAACTATTTGTTTGTTTTTCATTAAAAAAAAAAATAATACTTTGGAATTAGTGTATATAGTATTAATTGAAGAATACAATTAAAAAGAAAAAGATATTATTGCATTAAAAATTGAAAATGACATTCATTTTAAAACAATTTTTTTGACTTAAACGACGTTGATTTTGAAATGGATGGAGTTTTTTGTATGGGAAAATGTTTAATGGTACTACCCAAATTCAAAAAACTCACGACGATCAAAATCGGAATCTCCACATTTACTTATTTTCTAAATTCTATTTTTCAAAGTTTACAACGACTTCACTGCCGCATGGTTGCTGGAAAAGTGGACCCATCTCCTTCGTTATGTATCCTACCCACTTTTCCAACTTACAAACACCTCTCTAGGTTCAAAATTTAGGGTTCTTCTTCAATTTGGGGCAATAACCACTTGCAGATCTTAGATATAGGCTTTGTAATAGACAATGTTTGTGGTGGGCTTGCTGAGGTCCCATTATGGCAGAAGTTACAATTGTTTTTGGCTTCTAGAAAAGCTAATTCTTAGCGAGCTTCCCAATTTAATTTAGACATCAACACTCTTAGATAGTTTGGATAGTACTGTGATAACCCCTGTAATATTTTCTAGGATGACAAACATAAAAGACTATGAGTTTTAGAAGGTGGACGATGAAGACACTAAATTAAAAGCTTAAATAAAGATTATTTAATCTCGTTGAAAAGTCTAAATCATCACGTGTCTTTGGTTTTGGTGTCTTTAGTTCATTTTAGATGAGAGAGAACGTTGGATGTATGATTAAAATAAATTATTTAGAAGAGAGAGAATGGATGTTTAAGAGAGAGTAAGAACAAAGGCACCAAAGACAAAGGCACCGAAGTGTTACCCTTGTTGAGCACGAAGGAGCGTAATGCTAGATGAATTTCTATTAATTAGGGGTTGTAGTATTTATTTATTTATTTACAAAAATTTTAGTATTTTTTATATATATTTAATTTTAATTTTATATCATTTTCAAACAAAAAATTAAAAGCTGGAGAAGATGGATATTCATGTTACACATGCATTCGTTGAAATTACTCGGTAAATCTTTTTTTTTCCTTTTTCTTCTATTCAAAGTTAGTGATTTTTCAAATAGATTTGACCTTTTTTATTTATTTATTTTGTCGTCTAAGTGAGAGTCGGTTGTGTTGTTCGTTTTTTATTTTTGCAGTGGTGGTTTAATTTTTCATTTTGCTGCACTGTTCAGTCGGTTTGGATTGATGGATTTTCTTTGTTTAGAGCACATTGCAAATTCAAGTAATGATTTTGGCGTCTTCAATGTTATAGATCCTTAGACAAATTGGGTATTTCAAACACCTTAATTTCATCTTGGTGTAGGCATGTTGCTTTTTGCTATAAATCTGAATATCATGAGTTTGTTCACAATTTCATCGTTTTTTGTTTTACCGACTTTGAGATTTGTATTGTTCTTAGTCAAGTAATTTCTATCAATTTGAATGAATTAATATTACTTTTAGTAATAGGAAAAAATAATCAATAAACCTTGATTAACAAAAAATATATTCAAGTTGTGTTTGGACACACAATTTCCTACATTGTATTTTGAGAGAACAACCACCCACAAAGGAGAAAGAAACAATTTTTTTTTATTAAAAAAAACAACAGGAAACTTGCTAAACCATTTCATGTCAAAATTTGTGTAAAAAAAATAGACTGCAATATATCATCTAAAAGATTTCGTTCTCACCGTTAAGTATTCATCGAGTCCTAAGTAAATATAGTTATCGTTGGGGTGGAAATCTTTTCTTCTAGTGGCGAAGCCAAACCTAATTTAATAAGAGGCCCAGAATATAAGAAATATTTAGACACAATCTCAAATAAAAAATGTTTAAGCATACATACAAAAAGGTAGAAAAGGAAAATATATAAATAATGTTTTTTTAAATAATTAAATGATATGTCATTTTAATTGTGTGTGTTTGAATGAATTGTCCACCAACTTATTAATTTTAGGGAGAAGGTATGCATCCTTGGGACAAGCCTTGTTCAAGCCAGTGTAGTTGATGTACATGTGCCATTTGCCACTTGACATTGTAGCCTTTAAGCGATGTACTTCTGATAATGTTTGACGCCCATAAATTCCTCACACATTGTAACGACCTCGTCTTTGGTGTTGTGACAATTCATGAAGTGGAGCATTGATGGGTCTGCCCCCAAGGTTGCTAAAGTGGGCCTCCCTAGGATGAAGTTATATACGAATTTGTACGGTTCACTATGAATTTTCTTCTCGAAATGTCACTAGAAATTTTGTGAACCCCCTGGTGCAAGCTACTGAGTCGTTGAACCGTTGAATTTTTTTACCCAAATATAGTGTTAAAATTTCTGTTTTCAGTCCTAGTTTTGTGAACATATCTTCGTACATGATATCACACAAACTCCCTTTATCCACTATGATTCATGAGATGTCGCGGTTTGTCGTAACTTATAAAATTACTAAGGGAAAATTTTGGGGGGTATTCTCCCCACAATCTCATCGTCACGATAGCATAAAATGGGTTTCTTATATTTCTAGCCTGGTGCTGGTTTCTTATTATGGTTAACTAAAAGAATCTTAACAATATTTTATCTTGATAGTGCCCTTCGATGACTCTTTTGGGAGTGGGAATACTTTAAAGATGGATCATATGAAAGGATGGTTCCCATTCTTTTGTTCACCTTCACTGTTTCCTGGCTCTTTATCACCGCACTTGGTTGCGTCTATGGGTTTCGTAGGTGGAATGTCATCCCAATAAGGGGATCTCTTCTTCCATGTTCACTCTTTAACGATAATAGGGTTTATTTGGTGAGTCTTTATGTCTTCTTTTGTCACCGCTCTAATTGTCATCTTTACTAAACCTCTCTAATTTACCCTTTTTGCTCAAATCATCAATGGCATCCTTAAGGTGGACGCAATCATCAATGTCGTGTCTATGACACTTGTGGAACCTACAATACTTTGACTTGTCAGCTGGTGTAGACTCTTATATAGGTTGACGATACTTTACTCCGTCTTCTTTAACCTCTACGTTGGCATATTGATGGAGAATTATCTCCTTGGTCGTGTTCAGGAGAGTGTATTCAAAGAAGTGTTTGTCCCATCAAGGTGATCGTGACCACTTATTTAATGTGATGTCAGTGTCTTCAGTGATGTTATATGATTCCAGATTTGGAGGCTTCTCAAAAGACTAAGGAATGGTGCAGTCAATGGTCTTTCTTGTGAACTGGCCTTAATGATGGTGAGAATGGACTCGTGCATCTTGAGAGGGATATTGGAAGAAAAAGATCTTCTCCGATGGAAACGATGTGGTAAAGTGTGACTTCTACCCCCCATCAATCAAGTCATTAAGATGAGAAGGGCCATGACGGCGACAGGGCAGTGGTTTACACATTGGACCATGAGCTTTGATTGAGTGTTTTTCGACATGTTCACCAAAATTCCATTCTACTAGTTATGTTAAAGGACCTAAATTTGTTGTTGAAGATGTACAGTCTAAGATCATTTATGTTGGGAGCTTCAAACGATGATTGTGAATGCTGAAAAAAGTGAGTTGGAGGAATTTGTGCCTGATTATGAAATTGACGGTCATCTATAGACGACAAATTCTAGAGGACATGTTGCGACGAAGCTAGAGGTTGACACTAGAGTTTGACCGACAAGTTTTGGTGATGAACATGCACTGGCTAAGGCATAATACGAGAGAGATCAATCTATGTGCATCATCTTCTCCACAAACGGGTTAAAGAATCCTATTTAAATTGTCTTTTTTATCTTGGATTGTGGAACGACGATCGAAGTTAGTGTTCTTACCACGAGTTGATCGGGAACCGACCATCAAAATCTCAATCAAAAGAGGATACGATTGCGAGATTGATGGAATTTGAGAGAATCAAGTGTTGATTCCCATAGATGGCGTTAGTATTCTTGTGTGGAATAAAACTATGATATGATGGCACAATGGTGTACTTCTCGATGCAAGATTTTGGCACGGTGGAGGTTGTTCTCTAGTGATGGGAAATGTACTTACAAAAAAGGTTAGCACTCTGACACTAAAGTTAGTATCTGATTGAGGTGGATAACTGTGGAATATGTGAATCGTACCTTGGCGGGGCGATGGTCATGCTTATATAGATAGGGTCGTTATAATCGTCCTCGAACTATCTAGCGTGAGATGCGGAAGACAGTTGAAGGATAACCTAACGGTGCTAAGTTAGGAGAAATGTTCCTACACAGTGATGCACACTGGATGATAAGGATAAAATTGAGAGAAAAATAATAATCTATAAGCTAATTGATCTAGCTTTATCAAAAATAAGATATAAACTATTAAAACTAAACTATAAGCTCATGAGAAATTGTTTTACCAAACAAATCTTTTTTTATCATATGAATTTTAAGTTTAAGGTACAAATTTTTAATGAATATTGTTTTTGGGTTTCATAATGGATGTGTTTTACTAGGATAAATTACAGTTTTTGTCATGCAAGTTAATTTTAGGTTTTACTTTGGTCCTTTAATTTTTTTCATTTCATTCGAGTTTCTCAAGTTAGAAATGATAGAAATTTTGGTCCCTTAAGTTTTATTTGTTTCATTTTACTCCCTTAAATTTCAAATATCATAACTTTGGCCCTTTAAATTATAAGAATTAAACATTTTGGTCCTTTCGCTCAATGTCTAAAATGAAACCTAACAATAGGTTAAGGGACCAAACTATCAATAGTTTGTTACTTAAGTGATCAAAATATCTAATCATTTAACTTCATGGATAAAATGGAAAGAAAAAACCATTAAAGGGCAAATTGTCCAACATTTATAAATTAAGTGATGGAAATGGAATGAAAAAAAATCTAAGGGAAATAACTGAAACCTTAAAATTACTTACGCGACCAAAAATCTTGTTCCCGTTGGAATTTTGCCCAAATAATCGTCCAATTTAACGAGCCCATTGTCCCAATGCACCACCTATTGAAGGTTTGTGGAAGGTTACATAATCCTAGTGCATAGGAACACCACCCAAGGTTTATCCTGGTCGTTGAACCGATCTCTAACTCATTTTGGCATGCATCACTGAATTTCACAAAAGCCATTACGTTGATCCCTTCTATATATGCTTGGTTCCATGTCCCATGTATGATCACATTTTTTACATTTTATCACAGTTATCTCTCGGAGAGGTAACCTTGACGCAACTGGTAAAATTGTTGTCATGTAACTGAAAAGTCATGGGTTCAAGTCTTAGAAACAGCCTCTTGTGTAAAAAAACAGGGTAAGACTTTCTCGAGGTCACATATTGACTTCAGCTTTTGAGAATATTTGGGTTTAGGTTTTAAACTGGCTTGTTACCTCGTGTGCTCTTCCTTGCTCTCCTTCTAGTCATACTATTCAACTTGGAGGGTCTAGTCAGTTTTTTAAATAGATTTTTTTTTTTTTGTATGCATTTGATTTGGATCGCTTATGTTTAAATTATTTGGAAGGAGCAAAATTATTGTATTTTGGTGGTATCAGGCCAAGAATTCAAATTCATCATATTTTGGTGCTTAAAGGCCAAGAATTCAAATTTATCTTGAGTTGAGTTCTTGATGGCATAATCCGTTGGTTTGTCTTGTGCACTTGGTTGCCCAATTTGTGATGTTATTTCTTTGTTTTTGTTGTTGTTTCAAACCAAAAAATAAATAACTAAAGATAAAGTAACAGTGACAAGAAGAAAATTACATAAACTTCGACCCATTGGTGTAGCTATAGGAACCCCCATTGCTTCGATTGCCATGAAAAGCACAACACAAACACAAAGAATCCTCACATTCATGCCCATAATTTCAACAAACCCTTCTTTCCACCACCTCAGATCTCTAAGTTACTGTCAAAACATAAAAATAACTCAGATTCCTAACCTCAAGTCAACTCTCTTTTTGTTCTTACCCTTGACTATGATAGGTCGTGAAGTTTGATAAAAATTATAGAATAATTAATGATGGTTGAACTCATTTAGTAGTAATACTTATTATAAATTTTTATTTGTATTAAGAAACTGAGAGGATCCTAACTCATGAATATGACGGGATGGGCGACCGTCAGGGTGCCATTTCATAGGGACACAAAAATTATAATTTATATTTTTTTTGACAAAATTATTACTTATTACTTATACTTTAGTGGTATATACATCGATATTTTTTAAAATTCGCTTTGATTAATTGTATCAAAAATATTTTTTTTACAGAGCTTTGATTATGAAAGATTTTTTGTTGATTTTCCAGCAAAAATACAAGACGAAAGACATTTAATAAATTAAAATTACATCACTTTATTGATTCACACATTACACCAAAAATATTAGGACTAAACCTGATAAATGGAATTACCTCTACAATTTTTTAATAATAGTTTTACAATTATTACATATCATTTTTTTTTATATAAATTTACAGAAGAAACTTAATTGAATTGCAACATCATCTTATATAAAAACTAAATAAAACAAAGAATCAGAAGATACTTATTAAATAAAAGATATATATTTATATAAAACTTTGGATTGCAACATAGAAAATAAAACAAAGAAGAAACAATTTACCAAATAATGCAGGGAAGAATCAGAAAAACAATGATATAGCATGTAACACAAATCTCTTGCTATGATCTGATATATTTTTTTTTCTTTTCCAAAAGCAATAGAAATTCTCTAATTCTCTCAATTATTTATCTCTTATAATCAACCAATAAGGTTAGCAATGCAAGGAAACCCTTTGGGCAAGCTGCAGATGAAAAGAAAGAGAAGAATAAATTTTAAGAAAAATAGGATAAACTTTTTATTTTTTGAATATAGGAAAAACAGTTTCCCTAAACTTTTTTGTACTTTCTTTTAATTCATCACATATAAACGTGCTTAATTTAATTACCTAAATATGTGTATTTATCGCCAAGTGTGGTGGCATCCTGAAAAGATTGAAAACATAAATCCAGCAAGCAACTAAAGGAAGATATCCCTCCACAAAATAAAAAAACTAAAAGAATGAAATACTTTGGGAGACATGGGAACAGCTTGTGAGATATCTTGTATAAAGACAATTGTAAAATGATCATTAATGTTAATGTCATTAATAATAATATTTTTTATTTATTTATTTTTTTATAAATTTGTACGGTCAAGAAATCAAACCAAATTAAAGCTAATTTTATTTTATATATTATATATAAATACGCCTTCATACTATTAAAAATTTAATATGTAATATAATTTTCTTTAATGAACTAAGAGTGTGGTTGAGTATCAAGGAGAAATTTAGCCATCTAATCTATGTTGGTACCTCTAAGAAACTCCTATCATATGTCTCCCACTCATAAAATAAATTTATTAAAAAAAAGAAAAAATATATACAAGAGGTGGGGTTAAATCAAAACCCTCAAAAAGGCCAAAAACAAATATGAAAACAAGGCAAAGCAACAACGAGGGAAATGAAAAGTTGGCAGACCGAAATGGTCCATAAAAACAACCCTAAGAAAAAGAAAAGGAAAGAAAAAAAAAAGGCTCTTCATTTAGAGAATTGAGGGGGTTCACCCATAAAACGAGTGTTATGGACAACACCTTTAACAATCTCACTTATTTTCTTTCTCAAGTTCTCATAGCAATAAGGCCCGAAAGGCATTTCATGACAATCGGAGTTTGTAGATGCTACTCATATTAATAATGACGAGGTTGGTGACCAGCGGTGAAGCTAGAAATTTTTGTACGAAGGGGTCAAATACATATAACTTTTTTAGACAAAGAAAAATTATATATGAAATTTAAAGGTTAAATATGTTTAATCTCTATCAAATTAGGTTTCAATGTAGACAAATATCAAATTATCAAATTAAGTCAAATATAATCATAATTGAATATTTGTTAAATAGACTAACAATTTCTTTTTCAATGTAGCCAAATAAGTTATTTGCTTTAAACTATCCTCTATTATATTTGACTATTGATAATTTTTATTGTTAAAAATGCTTTCTCTATTGTTGTCGTAGAGACCAAAATGACAAAATAAGAAAAATAGGTTTATTAATCAAGTAATAATCTTTTAGGCTTTTAATTTATGCTAATTTTTTGCAAATGAATTTATTTAAGGTAGCTAAAAATATATTATTGGGCTAGCTTGCCAAATTAATATACATAGTGATTCAATAGAAAAAAAAAATTTGGGGTAGCCAAAGCTAACCCATCCTATCAAAGGGTATCCCCCTGTTGGTGACTCTTATAACTTGAATTAAGTTAGCCAGCATAGGTCACCACCTAGTAAATAAAGATCAAGTCAAAGTGAACATATGCCTACTCCTGAAACGGTTATCAAAGATATATACTTTTTGCAAAACTCTTAGGCTAATCAAGAGCTGGAAGATGAATGCAATAATGATTTATTGACTATTAATATGAAGTAGGATCACCAAAGGAAAATCATAAAGATTTGTAATCTAATGAAGAACAATTTCAAAAGGTAGTACCTAGAAAAGAGGAAAGAAAGCAGAAATAGCAGCACAAAAGAAAACCTATAACACAAGGTTAAGGTATATGGTTTTACCTCACAGATTGCTCCAAGTTTAAAAAATATGTTTGGAACTCCCAAATATTTGGCTCACCTATGCAGATTTTAAGTCAAAAGCTTAAACTTTTAAAAGGTGGACTAAAAATTTGGAATAGAAATGTTTCTGCTGACATACACAATAAAGTGGCAATTTGAATCAATAAGCTTGATGTTATTCAACAATCTATCAACAATGTTGGTTGCACTAAAACCCTAATGCAACAAGAGAAATTGGCCAAGATTGAACTAGAAAGAGCTTAGAGCATTGAAGAAACTTTTAGGCAAGAAAAAGTTAGAATCAAGTGGAGCTATGAAAGGGATAGAAACGACGCGTTCTTTCATAAAACTGCAAAGATAGAGCAAGCCTGCAAGAAAATTTCTTCCATCAGAATTGATGATGTACTCATCGTAGATTCTGATCCGGCAGCTATCCATATGGTTTCCTGTTTCATTAATGTTTTTGCAAATATCAATGGTGTGCATGGTAATGGTCTGATTGAAGAGGTTATTCCATATCAAATGACTAACAATGTCAATAATCTGCTAACTATGATACCTTCTAGAGATGAAACTCAGGATGCAGTTTTTTCCATGAACAAGCAAGAAGCACATGATCCTGATTAATTTGGTGCTTATTTTTTCAAACTAATGGGTAGATTATCAATGAAGATGGTATTAATTCTATGCTTGAATTATTTACAAAAAATAAAATAAAAAATGGATTATGCCAAAATTAAATGCCTGCATTGTAGTGCTTATTCCCAAGATCCAAAATGTTCATACATATTCCCATGGATAAATTCAAATTCAAGATCATTTCCAAAATTCTTGCAGATAGATTAGCTCAGATCTTACCAGATATCATCTCAAATGAACAATGAGGATTGATTAAAGGAAGTCAGGTTAAGGATTGTATTTGTCTCACTTCAAAAGCCATAAACATGTTACATAACAAGTAATTTGGTGGAAATATAGCTATCAAAATAGACATTGCTAGTGCTTTTGATAATATTGATGGGAGTTTTTTTTCTGAAAGTGTTTAAGGCATTTTGTTTTAACAACTTATTTTGTGATTGGATTCCAACTATCTTACATTCATCAAAGCTTTCCATTTCTATCAATCGAATTTCTCTAGAGGAGTCGGACAAGGGGACCCCTTGTCCCCTCTTCTCTTTGGCTTGGCTGAAGAGCTGCTCAGTAGAGGTCTTTCTATGTTGATGGAAAAGTATCAATTAAAGCTTATCTCACATTTAATAATGTTATACTATTTTGCACAGGAACTTCTTCAAATATTCAGGTTTTATCTGCTTTCTTTAAAAGATATGCTCAAGTGTCAAGGAAGATTACCAACCCTCACAAGTCGACAATTTTTTTTGGTTCAGTTTCAAATGTCATATTTACTCACTGGGATTCAATATAGGAACGTTGACTTTTATTTACCTTGGAGTGCCTGTTTTTAAGGGCAAGCCAAAAGTCTGATATTATCAAAAGTGTTTTGCAAAGTATTATAATCTATTCTATAACTATATATTGTTGGTTGGTGAGCTTAATTAAGGAGCCACATGCCCTTAATGTGGTAACTTGTGCAATAAGAAATCTGAAACCTCTGAACACTTCTTCCTACATTGTCCATTTTCAATTGCTTTATGGAACTGACTTCACTATATCATTGAGCATTGAGCATAATATAAATATCAGTTCCATATTACCCACCTTTAATGACTACAACAAAGGTTGGAGCCCCCAATGCAAGGTGGTTATTATTTCTATGGTTATCCACATTATCAACACAATATGGTTTAGCATAAACAACTATAGATTCAACATCTGAGAAACTTTGAGCGCAACCATTGCAATGACAACTGCTAATGTCGACCTTGTTGGGAATCTCACAAAATTTACCACATGTCCATCAATCTCTGACTTTATGATCCTGGAAAGCTTTCAAAGTGTTAATAATCATCCAAAGGCTCCTAGAATTTTAGAAGTGATTTGGCAGTTTCATATCCTTAATTAGATAAAGTAAAATATTGATGCCACTGCACTAGGTAGCCCTAGCCTTTCTGGTTGTTCAGGCATTTTTAGAAACAATCATGGAAAAAGCCTTAGTTAATTTTTTTTCTAACCTTGAAATCTCAAATGCTCTATATTCTAAGATTATGTGAGTCATTCTTTCTAATTATTGTTCTCTTAAGAAGAGATGGCATTGTCTTTGGATCAAAATTGTCTTTGTTCTCATGTCACCTCACAATGTTTCATGGCAGATAAAGAATAGATGGATTAACATACCTCTCGAAGATGAGCACCATGAACTTCTTGATATCCCATATCTTTACAGAAGGTAATCATTGTGCAGATAAGATAGCATCTCTAGGTTTATCTTTTTATAAGTTGACTTGGTGGAATTCAACTCCTGCTGTAAATTAGTGAAGATCTTAACAAAAATAGGGTCGGTCTTCATTACTATAGATTTTGTTGATGTTTCTTGAGGGTAAGGCTTGTATCCCCTCGCCCTGTATTCCACTTTTCAGTTTAATATATTTTATGGCGTTGAGTTTATTGGACAAACTACTTAGTTAGTGGAATTGAGTTGATGCTTTGACGGTTGACAAGATGCAGATGATGTTGGTGTACAAATGATCGATCCCGTGGTTGGATTATCGAGTGGATGCTTAGAACTTGATCTAGTCGGAATGAGTACTCGAGATTGACTTCTTGATTAGCAACCTAACCAAACTAACTTGAACATTGATCCTGACAAAATGCTTTGCTTCCAGAAGATGATTTTCTTTTGATTCGGTTTGCTTTGGGAAAGCTTGCTTGCTTCAGTGTAGTCGAAATGATTGACTTTAGGCTTGATGTATTTGACCAGAACATACGTAGTGAATTCTTCTTATTCCCAGAACTAAGTCATTATATGATTCTCATTAAGGTTTCTTGTTCACTTTTCTTAAGTGACTTATCTGATTGTCCATATGTTTTCACACTTATAATATTCTCAAGAACTTACTAAAATCATATTTCAATTTGGGTACGTATATTATTATTCACTCTATTAGTAGACTTGATTTATGTGTACAAATATCCTTGTTCACTCTATTACTCTCAACATCATTCATTGTTCACAAATCTCTACAAATATCCTTATTTTATGTGTACCAAGAAATGATAAGGTCTTGTACTACAAGAACTGGAGATATAATTACTGGTTTCATTTAATTTAATTTTTTCAAATCAAACATAAACTATAACCCCTAATACAATCGCACCACTAAGAATCAATATAACTAAAAAAGTGTACAAAAATCAAACTTCATCACCACTCCAATTATTCTTTTGCTTTGGACCTGTTGGTCCTGCCTCTCCCAACGCTTCTTTTGGTAAACTCCTAATAATATCTTCAAAACCGTTTTTTAACTTCCCAGGCAATAACTTCTCAACATTCTTCAACTCATCATCAAGACTATAGTCCACATGTGGACCCCATTCCCTAAAAAAATTCAACCATGCTGGCTCTTTAACTTCAGACCCTAAATACTCTGCAGAAACCAATACAAATTTTCCCATATCCATAACATTCTTTCCTTTATTAGTATCATCTCTTGCACCTATTCCATTTTTCCCTAATAGAACAAGACCAGCATGTGGATATGATGCATGACCATGCAATGAAGCATATACAACAGGTCTTTTTGTTGCACCTATTCCATCTTGGAACTCAAGTTGAGATGAATCAATCCATGAACCAAGATTATGTTGTGAGAAATAGACATGCCATAATTGACCATCCAAATTACTTACCCTTAATGTCACATGCTCCCAATCACCAACATGTTCACCTATTTTCCCTAATTTCACATTTATGAACTCTACTTTTGCTCTCCCAGGTCCATTAAAAGGGTAGAAAACCCACATAGCAATATCAGTGAATGTTCCTCCAAACATTGGTTTCACATGTACGTAAGATTCTGCACTTTGTAGATTACCTTGCTTGACTCTTTGTTTGTTTGCGACATCAGCAGGTAGGTCTATCCAATAGGCACCATCAGTGTTAGGATCCTGAGGAAGGTTAGTACCATTTTGTGCTATTGGAACAGGATTTGATTCTTGACCTTTCTTGTATAGTAATGCTCCGTTGGAGAAAAACCAATTAACCGAGGAAGGTAAGTATTCTTCATCAGAATGTAAGTATAGAAATGGAGAGTAAACTTGGAGCATTGCCTCAATTTGTTTTTTATTAGGCATGATTTGTGAAATAGATTTGAGATTCTTCAAACATGAAATTGATGGAGGGTTAGTATTCCCACCATTTTGAGCAACGAAAGTACCGACTCGAACACCAGGAGCTTGAGTTCCTCTGTTGATTGGTCTAACATCGTAGAAATTTAAGTTGTTTGATCCCCAAATCCACGAAGAAGACTCACATTGGTCTGTGAGGTCTAATCTGACACACATAATTTTGTCAAGTGAAGGTTTATCTTGTGTTGTGGTGACAACATGGCCTAAAGCTTTGTATCCATTAGGTGCTATTGGTAACCAAATATAAAGAGTGGAATCTTGAGTAGCCTTGAAGGATGCGGTGTTCGATACAAGTGTGTAATCAACTGGTGGTTTTAAAGTTCTACTTGTGGTACTTGAAGAAACATCCTTTGCTACAAAAACATATCCAAAAAGAGGCTTATTGTTTGGTTGGCTGTAGCTACCTAACATAGAGAATCCTTTAGGTATTCCTGTTGGTTCGTACACAGAGGCGCCTTGATTGTCCGGACCACCGACGTATGCGCCCCAAACTTTGCTGAAAGTTGATGCTTGATACACTTGCAGCCCACCTAGATCGAGGAATCCGCCTGCAAAACCGTTACCTGTATGTCGCAATTCCAACACTTGGTATAATTAGCATGCATTCACTACTAGAATGTATAAGAGAACATAAAATGAGAATCACATAATGGATACCTTTTGGCCAAGAAGTTGGTGCAACTGGAAGTTTGAATGCGAAGTCAATGGGGCGAGAACGAGATCTAGGTCGTTTTTTCTTGAAGATGTTCTTATTCTCTACAAACAAAGACATGTGAAAAGACAATTACACAATGTGTTAATGATCTTGCGGTTGTGAATTTATCATAATCAGCATTGTATTTGCTGCACTATTATCAACAGAAGGGAAAAGCTCGTAGAATAAAGGTACTCTGTTATGTATTATCAAGTGCATACATAGTGAAATAAAACTTCGAAAGAGAAAACAAAGGAAAATATGGTGTAGGTGGCATTGTAAACCCATAGCAGAGGGTATTTATGACTTTTCACTTAAATGGATTCATAAAATGAATTATTTTTTTCTTCCATTCGATTGGACGGCCAAACAAGGGAAACCCACTTTTCAATAAATTTTCCTTCCTCCCCTAAAAATAAAAATTTCCTTGCATATCTCTCATGTATATATTATTTATAATTTGTTAACAAGAGTATTTACTATTTTTTTTTCAAATAGCCTAGTGGCTAGAATTCATCTTTTCAAGAACCCCGGCCCCTACATACAATAATACATGTTCCTACCAACTGAGCTATGCTCACGGGGACAACAAGTATTTATTTAATAAAGACTCAATCTCTTCAATTTAATATTTCATCAAAAATATTCATCAATAATTTTATAGCTTCTATCAATAATTTTATATCTCCTAAAAAAATTAATAATTTTATATCATTACATTTTAATATTTTAACATTTAAATAATATAAGTCCCAAATAGAGAGATGATGTTTAAAGTAGCTTATCTACTCGCTAAACCCTCTTCTATTTTTCTTCAGGATAAGGTATTTATGAGGTGGATTATTTGGATTTGATGTCATGAGCGAATCAATACTGTTTTAATTATTTAATTGTTTTATGTTATATTTTTTGTTGCAAAAGATTTATTTACAACTAAAGTTTTTAAAAAATATTTTCAATAAAATTAATCAAAACGAGTTAGTTCAAAAGAAATATTTATTTCTGCATACTACTAACTACTAAATAAAATAATTCATTTAGATAGGTTTTGTTATCTTCTCAATTCTCAAAGTCTCAAATACGATTCTCATCAACATCAATTTCTATGGCCTAATTTACCTTCTTCAAACAAAAAACTACAAAGTAAAAATAATAAGTTTGATGAGTAAAAAATGGTGTCCTAGGCGGACACCCATGTTCATGGCGACCCTTAATTAGATTCGGTCTGATTGCATGCATTTAGTTTATCTAGACTGTCCAGTCTAGATCGGTGCGTATTTTAAACTCGGATCAAGATCGGACATATACTTCACAAACATATATTTGAAATTTGACCGTCAAAAAACATATATTTGAAATTTTCTCAAAAAAAATAAATAAACATATATTTGAAATATTGTTGATAATTATCTAACATTAATAAAACAATAGCCACATTTTTTTTTTAGGAAATATCCACATGTACTTTACTAACTTTTTTTTTTTAATAAAATGTACTTCATAAACATATATAGTTATTTTTCCCTGCAAAATAATTTTCATCAGGCTTACAAATTAGTAGATCATCAACAATTTTTTAAAGACAACCCATAAAAATCCATACACCACCGTTTCGTTCAAAAACTTATCTACCAACTATTTATCTACATCACTGTCGTATTCCCTGGTACGTATATTTTTTTCACCCAACACTTCAAAAGGTATATACTATATACCCATTTTTTATATTTCTTTTTTGGTTTTCCCAATGTTCTTATCCCCATATCTACATGTGAACACAACAAAATACGGCAATCTCCAAGAAAAACGTTAAGCAAACCAAAAGATAAAGTAACAATGGCAGAGAAGAAAAGTACCTGAAAATTGATCCATTGGTGCAGTTTTATGAACTCCCATTGCTTCAATTGCCATGAAAAGCACAACACAAACACAAAGAATCCTCACATTAACACCCATTTTAATAATCCTTTCTTTCCACAACCTCAGATCTCTAAAGCTCAAACTTAACCTTATGAAATAGTCAACTCTCTTTTGTTCTAACACGTTTGCTTATTGAAGTTAGCAGAAAAAGCACATAGTTGTTAGTGGTGGTTGATACTCCTCAATACTCAGCCAGCTTTGTCCTATAAATATACAAGTGTGCTTTGTGTTGGATTTGGGTTAGATCCACTCACTCACTAACTGGCTCTCATTAATAAGTTAGGTACTTTTAGAAAAGGCATAGCATTATTTTCTTTGCTCAGTTCTCATTTCCCACTTTTGGCTATGATGATTCCTAATATATTTTATTTTTCCTCTATATTTTCTCATATATTTTAATTTAACACTTTTTGGTTTTTTCTTGGGTATGCTATTGTCCCATTCGTTAAGGCTGAATCACGGACAAAAGTAAAGGGTATATCATGGGATGAACAGTATAAATAAAAGAAAGAAATAAAAAGCATGAACGAGTGGACAATAGAAAATAAAAAATGATCATGTAATGGAAGATATATATTACACAATGGACTCTATTTTATTATTAGGCACATAATGAACTCATTGGACTGCCATTGTATTATTGTTCAGTTATACGAGGATTTTATAACCCCTATTATGTCTCCCTCTAATAATATTAACATGTGCACTAACATGTATCTTAATGATATATATGTTAAAGTTTTCATTAAAAAAATAAATATTTTTTGAGGAAAATTAAATATCAATCTTTTGTGAAATAAATTAGAACAATTTCTAATGTATAATTTCTATCTTTGGTATCTTAACATATAGCGTAAGAACACCCTAAAAACACATGTCAGTATTTCCATAATATTATTAAGGTTTAATCAATCCTACCGTAGGTTATTTGGTCTTTGGAGTGTACAACATGCTTACCAGTCAGGAGCTACAAAGAACTGATGTTACTACAGATTTAATTTGGCACAAATAGGCTCCCTTGAAGGTTTAATTTTGTCTTGGAGACTTCTTCGAAATAGATTGCCGACGAAGGATAATTTGGTGGCGCGCGACATTCTTCCTCATGACAGTCAACTATGTGTGGTTGGGTGCGGCAGCCATGAGACTGCCCAACATTTGTTTATGTCTTGCTTCTCTTTGGGGTTGTTGTTCGGTCTTGGATTGGCATCGTATCAGCCGAACTGTATTGTGTACTGGAACATTTTCTTCAGTTTGTTTATTCCGCAAGTGGCTTGCGTGCTCGTTGTTCTTTATGCAGTTTGTTTGACTTTGTTGTGTTTGGGTCTTGTGGAATTAAAGGAATAGTCGAACTTTCAAAAATAACGAAAGTATCATCTATCAGTCGTTAAAATACAGTCAAGTTACATTCTTTTTAGTGGATGAAGACAACTAATATTAATATTCGTCTTAATTTTCATATATGGAGGTCAAGCTTGTTTCTTTGTTTGGACATTGACTAGTTTGTTTTTGTTTGCTTACTAGGTGACTTTGTGATTGTATACTTTTGAAGTCATTTTTGACACACCTTATACGATTGAGGATTCTTTTTTTATCGTAATATATATATATATATAGACACACACACACACTATTTTTGTTGTCTTTGTGAGCTTAGCTCAGTTAGTAGAGACAATGCATAATATATGCAAGGTTCGGGTTCGAACTTCGACCACCACAAAAAAAAACACTATTTTTGTTAGGGTGAACAGAGTGCCACATGGCTTCCGGTAATAAAATATATCGAATTTCGTTTTTAGTCCTCATAAAAAAATTGATAGATTTTGGTCCCTATAAAAAATTTCAGCACTTAGTTTTAGTCCATGTTAAATTAAAATTTGTTTAATTATGTTTAAAATTTTAAATTTTTGAAACATTTTTTACATACATATTCATAACTTTATAAAACGTTCCTTCGCAATAAATTAACTCAAAATTTTATTTTTAAATCCTAAAAACGAAATTCGATATATTTATAAAGCTAAAAACTTAATTAACCTTGAAAAAAATGTATTTGGTCTCTATGGTTAGTCAACCCTTAAAAAAAAGGGGGAAAGGGTGACAGAGTGCCACATGGCTTCCAATTATTGGGCCACATGGTTACTGGAACCTTCCACGTTTTGCAATCTTTGAATAAAAAAAATAAAAATAACGTAGTTACTACCAGGTAAAGGAACAAAGGCAAAAAGAACAAAAGTTTCACTTATAAAACCTCTAGCATAAATTATTTTCGCTAGATATTGTTCTTTGCTAAGTGTATTGTAATATCTTGCCTGCACATATTCAATTATGCACCTAACTTGGACTGTACGATAAGTTTGCTACTAAGAGGAAAGGAAGGATATTTGTCTTTCTAATCAATTAGTGGCTATAACTTAAACTTTAGAAATTACATGTTTCTTTTTTATTTTATTTGACCCAGAATGTTTTTTGTTTTTTATGGAAACAAAATTTAGGCTAGTTGAATTCTATCGGCTATTTACAAAATTTCTTTTTCTATAAAAAAATATATTATGTTTGCCTGATAATTTCCTTCATGTCATACAATACAAATTTCAAATGCATACAATCACAATACACACATATGTATATGTATACGTATATGTATTTGTGTATGTATGTATGTGTGTATGTTTGGTAACCAACCTCATTAGAAGCAAGTCCTTCATGAAAGAAGATGCAAGATAAACAAGACAAGCAAGTCCTTTAATCAACAACTTAGTGTGTAAGTGAAGTTGAACAATGTTTAGAAGCATTATCAATGTAGCCAAATTTGTTTCCTTGTACGACACATCATTGGAGTATCCCATGTATTTTAGTTTCATTTTTATATGAAGAGAGTTTCCTATCTTCACACTTTTGTCCTCAAAAGGAATACATTTCTTGCAATAATCGCTACTTCCTACATAAATGCAAAATTCCTCCTTGTACATTTACACATTCTTCACTTCAAAACTCAGACAATGGATAATTGTCTCTCTTCATGTTGTTGTGTAGAGAATCTCTTCAAGAGAAAGCAATTCCGATCCCGTCCCGTTGACACCATATTCAAGCTTCCGATTGCTCCAAATGCTTGGCCACCAGGTATTCATTATGTGATTGTCAATTTCACTCTTATAGTTTTAATATGATTGTTTTCCTCCACATATGTCACTTAAATACCGACTACATAAGGACTAAAATGGATGTTTTTTTTTAATGAGACTAAAATGAATATTGCACACATATTAAAGGGATTAATTGTATAATTGCAAGAATTAACCAAATAATTTTTATAGAAACTAAGAGCAAAAGGTGATATATTTAGTTTGGTTACCAAAAATATACTTAAACTAGTGCTGGGGGGATTTCAGTTTTTGGTTATATATTCTAGTTAATGCATGCTGATTATAACTAGTGTTGGATTGCTACATATAGGTAGTGGTTTTGCAAATGGAATCATTGATCTAGGTGGACTTCAAGTGTCACAAGTATCAACATTTAACAAAATTTGGGCCACCTATGATGGTGGACCAGATAATCAAGGTGCGACAATATTTGAACCAACAGGTATACCACAAGGATTCTCTATGTTGGGTAGCTACAGCCAACCCAACAACAAACCTCTTTTTGGATATGTTCTTGTGGCAAAGGATGTTTCTTCAAGTACTACCAATAGCACATTAAAGAAACCAATTGATTATACACTTGTATTGAACACATCAACTATTAAGGTTAATCAAGATACCACATGTTATATTTGGTTACCAATAGCACCTGATGGTTACAAAACTTTAGGCCATGTTGTCACCACAGCACAAGATAAGCCTTCACTTGACAGAATCATGTGTGTTAGATCGGACCTCACAGACCAATGCGAGTCTTCTTCGTGGATATGGGGATCAAACGACTTCAATTTTTATGATGTTAAACCAATCAATAGAGGTGCTCAAGCTCCCGGTGTTCGCGTCGGCACCTTTGTTGCACAAAATGGTGGGACTAATATCCCTCCATCTATTTCATGTTTGAAAAATCTCAATTCTATTTCAAAAATCATGCCTAATCTACTACAAATTGATGCAATACTCAAAGTTTACTCTCCATTGATGTACTTACATCCTGATGAAGAATACTTACCTTCGTCGGTTAATTGGTTTTTTTCCAATGGAACATTACTATACAAGAAAGGTGAAGAGTCAAATCCTGTTCCAATAGCACAAAATGGTATTAACCTTCCTCAGGATCCTAACAATGATGGTACCTATTGGCTTGACCTACCTTCTGATGATGCAAACAAAGAGAGGGTAAAAAAAGGAAATTTACAAAGTGCAGAATCTTATGTACATGTGAAACCAATGCTTGGAGGAACCTTCACAGATATTGCCATGTGGATTTTTTACCCTTTTAATGGACCAGGAAGAGCAAAAGTAAAGTTCATAAATGTTAAATTAGGGAAAATTGGTGAACATGTTGGTGATTGGGAGCACGTGACATTAAGGGTAAGTAATTTGGATGGTCAATTATGGCATATATATTTCTCACAACATAGTAAAGGTGAATGGATTGATTCTTCTCAGCTTGAGTTTCAAACAAATAGACCAGTTTTTTATTCTTCATTGAATGGTCATGCATCATATCCACATGAAGGACTAGTTCTTCAAGGGAAAAATGGAATAGGTATTAGAAATGATAGTGCTAAGAGTGAAATGATTTTGGATTTGACAAAATTTGTATTGATTTCTGCTGATTATTTGGGGCCTTTTGTTATAGAGCCACCTTGGTTGCACTATTTTAGGAAATGGGGTCCAAAAATTGATTATAATATAGATGAGGAATTGAGGAAAGTGGAGAAGATATTGCCAGGGATACTAAAAGATATTTTTGAAAATATTATTAGGAGTTTACCAGAAGAAGTGCTGGGAGAGGAAGGACCTACAGGTCCAAAGCTGAAGAATAATTGGAGTGGAGATGAAGTTTGAATATAGTATACTCTTAGTTACAAACATACAATACTTCTTATATACTTCAAAATTGATTTAGATTAATGTTATTGGTGAGATAAATCATGTTAGAGGGACTGCAGTCTGAATTTGATTAGAAAAAGGATAAAGAAAATCAAATGAAACAAGCAGTAGAACCAAATTTATAAGTGGCACATTCAAAATGATTCAAGGGCATAAATTACTTTGTTTTAGTAGAACCATAAAAATTTATTGATACCAATCGTATGCAATAAACTTCATGTTTGAACTATACAAATAACTTTCTGTTAGTATGACATTGTGGAATAGATAGAACACATGTTCAAAGGCTCGTGTAACGTCCAAGTTTGTATTTTTAAATATTGAACTTTCCAGGGAAAAATAGCAAGAACAATTTTGGAGAAATATCCGAAAATTCAATTATAAATTGTTTGATAAACAAACTTCAAAAAATTCATAAATAATTATTATCCACCCAAAAAGTTCATAGCCGACTAAAATACTCAAAACCGGGCATTTAATATAACTACTACAATAATAAGAGAACTATTTATACATTTTGTCTTCTAATTCCCAAACTACCAACCTATCCCAATGAAGTGATGCTTCTAAAATGTCGAACCGTGCAACTTTTAATGTCATTAGTTGTCTTCGTCTCAGTCTCTAAATCTGAAAACAACACTATAATGAGATACAAAATCCCAGTGAATAATGCACACAAGTTTAAAAACGAGTATTGTTCTCAACCGGCACGGTAACCGGAAAAATCGACCATGGTATCCGCTTACTTTCTAAAATAGTCTTCAAAATTATTCATAATTAATACAAATAAATCAATCAAAATATCAATATTAAATGGAGCATTAGCTCATCTAATATGGGGTACAAGACCTATCCATATGGAGCACATAGCTCATCCATGCAAGTAACTGTGGAGTGCAAGACTCGTCTGTATGGAGCACGTAGCTCATCCGAGCAAGTAACTGTGGGGTACAAGACCCATCTATATGGAGCACGTAGCTCATTTGGGTAAGTAACTGTGGAGTATAAGACCCATCCATATGGAGCACATAGCTCATCTGGGTAAGTAACTGTGGAGTACAAGACTCATCTTTGTGGAGCACAAAGCTCATCTCATGTGGAGTACAAGACTCGTCTGTATGGAGCACATAGCTCATCTGGGTAAGTAACTGTGGAATACAAGACTCATCTACGTGGAGCACAAAGCTCATCTCATGTGCAATACAAGACTCGTCTATATGGAGCACATAGCTCATCAGGGTAAGTAACTGTGAGGTAGAAGACTCTATGTGGAGCACAAAGCTCATCTCATGTGGAGTACAAGACTCATCGATATGGAGCATATAGCTCATGTGGGTAAGCAACTTTGGAGTACAAAACTCATCCATGTGGAACATATAGCTCATCTAAAACACATTTACAAATAGCAGATATAATTATGGCTTAATTGCAGTTTTAACCCCCTAACTTTCACAAAGTTGCGATTTTGGCCCCCTAAGAAAAAACTACAAAACGCCCCCCTAAGTTTTACATATGTGACAGTTTTGGCCCCCAATGCCAATTTTGACTCGGTCTACGCTGACGTGGCAACTAAGTGAGGTGCCACGTGTTATTTTTTTTATTTTTTTTTTGTCTTGGAGGCCAAAACTTTGTAAAAGTTAGGGGTTAAAACTGCAATTAAGCCTATAATTATCATTATAGCAATCATCTCAGTAAATCACTTTAGAAATCAAAATATAGTATAACAATATCACTACGATATTGTGGCATTTTACCGGTGGAGGCGAGGCTTTGTGTTACAGGATGCGGGTTTGTTGAAGATGTGTCCCACATGTTCTTGTCTTGCCCTTTTTTCGGAGCTTTGTGGCCCATGGTGAGGGCGTGGCTTGGTGTCGAAGGAGTGGATTCTCCTGCAATCCAGGACCATTTTATGCAATTTATTCAATATGCAGGTGGCTTGAAATCGCGTCGATCTTTATTCCACCTGATCTGGCTTCAGTGTGTTTGGGTTTTATGGAATGAACGAAATGACAGATTGTTTCGTGGCCGTAATTGTTCTCTACCACAGTTGTTAGATAAAGTAAAATCAAACTCTCTGAGGTGGTTGCAAGCTAGTAATGTGGTTTTTAATTTTGGTATTCAAAATTGGTGATCGAGTCCGCTTGTTTGTATGAACATCAATTGATTTTGTTTGTAATTAACTAGACGTTGTTCTTTTCGTGATTGTTTTGGCACGCTTCGTGCTATAACAATTACGCTATTTATTGGTAATATATTTCATTTTAGTTTCATCAAAAAAAATATCACTACGATGTACTACGTATAGTGAACTTATAATGTTAATAATGATGTAGCTTCATTATGAATCATATGGTGGCCGTCCTTTACTGTTCATAAGTGTATATATATACAATTAATTGACTTCCACATCTCTATAAGACCACTCTAAAAGTGGGATAAATTCCTTAATAAAATAAAAAAGGCCATTAACCATTCAAACATCATATATTTATAAGCATTTTTATATATAAGCAGCTCACAGTCCATTAATTATGAAAGAGTATATCCACCGATCAAAACACTAAACAATTAACTTCATGAATCAAAATGAATGCAGAGTAAAATATGTTATTCGGTGAAAATCAATTAGCTTTCATGTAAAACAGCAATCGTTGTTTACATAACATATATGTATAAAAATTCTTAAAATCCATCATCAACGAGAGCACATAAGCAATTCAGGAAAACTAAATAATTGAATTCCATAAGATTCACCAATTAACAGGGTTAGGTTTTCATCAAATAAATTGTAGTTCTTTTCAAAATCAAAATACCATAAAAGGGTTAAAGAGTGTGATTACTCACCTATTAAATCTAGACTGCATTGAAACCAACTAAGACCAAAGTGTCCCTTAATCCTTGTTTCTTTTCTTTTCCCCACTCCGGTATTCTTAGTTTTCTTCTGTGCTTTTTGTGTTACCATGAAGTTTGTGTACTTATATTAATACACGTACATGTTAATTTTTCAGCATATTAGGATTTTCTGTTCAAATTTATAATTCACTATATATACAAATGGGAGAGTTCCCTTATTTCTCTCAACAAAGTTTTGCACACTCTCCCTTAAGTATATATTTTGGGACGGTGGTCATACTTATCACTAATATAATAATGAATTATAGTGACTTATTTTTAATCTAAATTCGAGATATTCATCAATTTTAAATTTATAATTTACAGCTTTATTCACTCAAATTTCTATTATTTTTTTATTAAACTTTGGGATGTTACAGCTCGCATATAAAACAATCTAAAAAGTAGCCACAAAATATTCTTAAATTGAAGTACCAATACAATTCTTGACTCCTTTGCATGAATATAAATATTAAAGCATTCGTCAAACAACTGCAATCGTTAAATAATTAACACAACTCCAAATGCCATATATATCTGCATTCAATAGGAATTTCATATGAACCAAATTAACACAATAGCAGTAAGAAAGTGTCCATACCTTAAATTTGACAGTGTCACAGCCGCCTGAAGTTGAAGGCTGACGAAGTGTGGCGGTTGAGACACTACCAATAGCTAACATAACACATTTAGCTATAGCCCGCACCAGAGAAAATGCCATGATTTTTGAATCAAAACTGTAATTCTCAAATGTTTACATAAATGCCAGAACATTTGGCACAAACTTGAAATGATCATGAATTAGAATCAGGGTCACAAATGTCCTCACATTAAATTTTTGAGACAAACATTATTTAATTTTAATTTTGATCATTATTTAAAAAGATTGGTTGTATATAGTGTCACCTTTCCTTGCTCTAAGATGCTGGATTTAGATAGACCTTCAACTTCAAGTAAGAAAAACAAAAATACTGATAGAAATTCAGAAGGTAATGTTTATTTAAATAGGTAAGAATATAAGGATTCTTATGTTTTAGGAGTCATCGTGTATTAATCATTGAACTATGTTTCTTAAGATAGTTTACATCATAAGTATATTGAGTTACAGAAACACTTGTTCCAACTCCACCTCCACAGAATCCATTACATGCCCAATAAAATAGTTGCTTCTAATTTCAAAAGGTTTTCAGACTGATTGTAAAGGACATGCATTGGAGAAGGCATACATTCATTATAGATTAATTATTCTATCGAGAAGCTCGAAAATTGAATATTTTTGTGTGTTAATTTAAGAGATTATTTTCTCCTTTTGATAAGAATAAATTGATTTGTTTTATTTGTACACAAAAAAAAAAAAAATTGTTTTACTGTATTTTATCCTTCGTAATTTTCTTTGTTGAACTTAAAATTTCTATGCCAGCTTGAAAATCATGTTATGGATGTATGATCTAACATTAAATTTTTAGAATCAAGAGGATTAATAATCTTCCTATAAAACTTGGGAGACTATAAAATATGTTACTAGTATATGTTTATCACTTTATTGGCAATGATACTAACTTCAATAGTCAAATGAATGTTTTCTCCTGTCCTTATTTATTAATTTTATTAAGTATGCAACAACTTAATTTATTTTTTTCTCTCCACTAATCTCTTATTAGATTTGCAACAACTCAATCCTAAAATCTAAATTTGCATCATTAAATGCTAATCCTCAACCCTAAAATATTAGCTCTAAATTTGCATCATTAGTTTGTGATTATCCATGCTACCTCAACAAAAACTCTAATAACAAATACTACATATATTGAAGGATGCAATCAAGAATGACAATGGTAAAACTGGATGATAATAACAAATACTACATATATGTACTATGTAGGTCTTTACTGCAAATGAGACATTTTGATCAAGTGGCTTAAGAAAAAAAAGTTGTACATGTTTGAGAAAGAGTACCGATTAACGGTTTGATAATTTTTTTCTTATTTATGTGATATGCAGTATTATTACGATTCTAATAATAAAAGGGAAATTGTCTGCATTGAGTACTTAGCATCAATCGAGCCTATTTCTTACTGTAAAATAGCCTTGATCATTGCTTTTTATAGAGGTGTTGTTTCTTGCGAGACAAAAGTTGGGGTAATAATAATAATAATGGTAGAGCTTACTAAGAGGCAAGTTTATGAGACTATGTCAAGTTGTATTCATGATTTTTATTTTTTTTTGGTACAAGTTGTATTCATGATTTTATTCTTAATAAAATGATAAGTTTGCTTGCCTAGAAAAACAATTCAATTTCTCCAAGTAGCATAAATCTCTATTCTTTTTATTTACATAAACCAGAAATCTCTATTCTGATTTCATATTCAATACTTTTTTTACATTTATGAACAAATCTTATAGCATTCAAATAGAATCTATAGAAGAAATTGAATATATCCAAAATATTAGTGTTTATTGCATTTGTAACACCCACACCTCACGAGGACAGGGGAGTGGTCGTCGGTGCACTAGGCACGACAATGAGCGGTTCCCGACAGTTTCTAGAGAAATCGAATCACATCGAAATGAGAGGGATTGTTTGGTACTACCTATATCAACAAGATGCATCTTCTTTTTGGTAGCCCATTCCATAAGAACTCTACAGTTAAGCGTGCTTGACTTGGAGTAGTCTTTGGATGGGTGACCTACCGGGAAGTTTTCTGGTAAGCGTGCGAGTGAGGACAAAACACGCTGAAAAGACTCGTGTTGGTTTGTAGGGTCAGTCGACAATGATTAAAGTCGTCTGAGATGTTACAACATTTGTTATTTTTGCTGTTTTTTTAGTCCTCAGAGACATAAAGATAGATATGGTAAAGAAATATTATTTTGATTGGAACAAATTTAAAGGAACAATAGTAATATTTATACAACGGGATACCGATTATTTCATCTCTTATACTTTTCTTTTATATATTACGGTATATTCGACCCATGCGGCACATAGGTCAACAATCTAGTTAATATTTTCAAAATTGATATGTTATAAATTCACATGTCTGAATGTTGAGCCACTATTTAAAATCTTTAGATCGGGCATTGATGTAAATGTAATACTCAAAGAATTTATGATCGACATCATTAAATGGTCTCAAGTCAAGCCATATCATTACATTTGTTTGGATACAATGTTAAGTGGAAATTTAATAGAAATAATCAAATTGTTGTGATATTTGCAATACGACCAAAATTGTTGTGACATAAGAGACCAACCGAATGTGTGTTATATGTCGGACCCACACTAAAAATTCACCTGAAACTTTAATGGTGATAAGTGACAACCCTTTAAGAAGTAGAATATTATGATCATCTTCGTCATTGTGATTTACAAGTGACCTAATATATGTTAGGCTAAAGTGCATGTTTGGCCCCCTATCTTTCAAAAGGTTGCGATTTTGCCCCCCCAAGTATAAAAACTACAATTTTGGCCCCCTAACTTTTAGCCCCTTTGCATGTTTGGTCCTTTTGCTCAATTTGGACTTTGTCAACGCTGATGTGTCATCTCATTACACGCGTTGGCATGTCACATGTGTATATTCTGATTTTTTTTTATTTTTAATGCCACGCATGAAATTCGTTGATTTAAAAAAAAAGAAAAAAGAAAATATAAGGGTTTTGGCACGTGAGAGCTTTTCAACGGTCATGTATTAGGGTTTAAAAAGCCCCAAATCTGACCCCAATCTCCATTGTTCCTCTTCTTCTTCCCTTTCTTCTTCCATTCTGAGTTTGTTCATCCTGCTCCATCGTTCTTCCTTCCACCGTTCTTGCTTCTATCGTGAGTTTTAGGAA
This sequence comes from Medicago lupulina, assembly GCA_958299785.1. NCBI lineage: Eukaryota > Viridiplantae > Streptophyta > Magnoliopsida > Fabales > Fabaceae > Medicago > Medicago lupulina. The sequence goes on from OY283139.1 coordinate 67,721,695, forward strand.
CTTCTTCCTTCCTTCTTTATTCTGACTTTTTTCAGGAAATTGTGTTCATCATCATGTTCGATTTGCAGAAACAGAAAATGGCTGGCCAATCTTCATGTTCAACCGTGAGTGGGTCATCATGCTTGGGGAAAACAAAGTTGGTATGTTACTGTGGCGTTGAGTCCCCTCTAGTAACAGCTTGGACTAATGAAAATCCAGGTAGGAGGTTTCATGGATGTGGAAGGTATTGGCAGAGAAGAAAATGCAGCTTTTTTCGATGGTTCGATCCAGAAGTTCCCGAAAGGCAGAAGAAACTAATTAGAGGCCTGTTAAATAAGAATGATGCATTGAAGAAGAAGGAGAAAAAGCTTGTGTTAACTATTGTAACTTTAGGAATATTGTTGTTTGCAAGTTTGTTGGTGATTTTCATTAAGTTTGGATAAGTTATGTAGTGATTGCTTTTATGTAATGAAAACTTATGAAATGTTCTTATGATGTAAGAAATGAAATGTATTGAGTTTGATTGATGTTTTAAATGAAAAGTGATGTTTATTCAACACCAGTTCCTATAATTGATAATGTTCCTATAATGTATTGTTCACAAAAAAAAAAAAGTTCCTATAATGTAATCTAAATTTGTTGTGATGTAAACTTATGTAAACTTATGCATTTCAAAAGGATATAACCAACTGTAAGAGATTACCATAACCTAATAATGTAATCTTATGTAAAGAGTACTTAAATTAAGAGGACTTATCATTCACAACCTTAAGAAGAGTACTTGACATTTAGATAGCAAATTACTAGATCATTAGAGTACTTAACATTAACAGTACATAACCAAAAGATACTCTTTAGAGTACTTAAATTCTGAGTACATTTCCTATAGCTAATTATGAGTACTTTAGAGTACTTAAACAGAACTTAAGCAAAATATAATTAATAGTACTTGACATTACAATACATAACTAAAATTTCATTAAGTTTCATCACCAAAACATTACTCTAATAACTCTCCTATCATAGCTTAATTCTTGTTCACTGACTGTTGAGTCCCAACATTTCCAACCTCATCAATTGAGCTCTTGACCCCTGTGGTTCTACTTTTTCTTGGCACAAACAAAGCTACGTCACCAACAACATGGCTGCCACCTCTCATTGTTCCAGTAGTCTTGGTTGTAGCATTGGATGCAGCAGGTACAAAATGTCCAGGACTGTTGTTAGCAGTAGTTTTAGCAGACACAAAAGTGTTGGTAGCAGTAGTTTTAGCAGACACAGAAGTGTTGGCAGCAAGGGTTTTACCAGTTCCAGCAATGTTGTTGACAGAAGTTGTACCAGTTGCAGCACAAGCAGTTGTACCAGCATCTGTCTTAGACTTTTTATTCCTTGGTTTTTTTCCTTTTGCAGCAGCAGATTTTGTAGCAGTTGCAGCACCAAAAGTTGTACCAGTTCTTGTCACAGTTGAATGCACATTGGTTGTGCCAGCTTGTGCAGGTGCAGTGTTGTTAGCTTGTGCAGATTGTGCAGCATTGTTATCCTATAAATGGTAAATATGTTATTATTAGTTTCCTTACAACATTACCTATAAATGGTTGCAACATTGTTACCTTACAATTTATATAAGGAAACTACTTAACAAAATTACCTTGTTCCCTCCAGGTGGAATACTTCTGTCAGCACCTGTCTTTCCACCACATGTCCTGCTGTTATGTCCAAGCTCTTTACACCTTCTGTACCTAACTGTTTCCTGATTTCTTTTGCCTTTATTGCTTCCTGATTTGGGCTCATCATTCTCTTTCCTTCTAGCCTTTTTAGGCCTCCCAGGTGCCCTTCTGGCAGGAGGTAGGAGTATTGGTTCTGTATCAACTTCTGCCCATAGTTTTGGGCCATTTGAAGGAAGGATCAAATTGTCATAAGTATCCAGAAATGTTTGTTTCCTACCATTTTTATAGAAACAGATCAATCAGCAATCATATAAATATCAGTTAACACTACAAAATCAATAACAAGTTAATATTCACTCACCTATACCAGTGTGCCACATAATCATCAGGATTAGCTTGATTATAATAGATACCAGCAACTGCATGAGCACAGGGGATACCACTTAAATCCCATTTTCTGCATGCACATGTTCTATCTTGAAGATTGACAACATATGTGTCAGTTCCATCAGTAACAGAGAACATAGAGGAGTCTCTATCACCACACCAGATTGGGGTCCAACCAATTGCATCCGTCTTAGACTTTTCCACAATCTTCCTTATCATTGGACAAATGTCCCCTTGATACCTTAACATGTAGTCCCTTAACTTAACTATCCTATTTGTTATGTAGAACTTCAACCCCTCAACAAGTGAAATGATTGGTAAATCCCTTAGATCAAGTATTGCAGAGTTAAATGCTTCACACATATTATTGACTTGCAAATCACAATTTGTGTGAGTACTATATCCTGCCCTAGACCACATACCTGGTGCATACTGCCTCATTTCCTCCCAAGCTGGCACACTTAACATTTTCAGATGATCCATAGCTCTGTTGAACTCAGGCATTGTGTTGGCCCTGGCTGCTCTCCATAAAGCTTCTTTCAACTGCTCTCCAGCAAACCTTTTCCTCCAGTTTCCATACAAGTGTCTGACACATAATCTGTGCTCAACGTGCTCACCAATAGCAACTATGGTATTCACCAATCCCTTTTAAAAAAACAATTACAACAATATACAATTAAGCAATGTAAATCAAATTTCAAATGAAAGTTGAATGAGAAGTAAAATTAAATGAAAATTAAAATTAAATGAATTAAAAATTACCTTTTGTTGGTCTGATATGAAAGACCATCTCTTGAATTCTATTCCATTCAAATCTGATAGAAGCAGATCCATAAACCAATCCCATGACTCTTTTGTTTCAGCTTCCACAACAGCAAAGGCTATGGGGATCATTTGATTGTTAGCATCTTTACCAACAGCTGATAACAAATGTCCAGCATACCTCCCTTTCAGAAAACATCCATCAAGTCCTATCAATGGCCTACAACTACTCACAAAAGCCCTCTTACAAGCATTGAAACAAACGTACATCCTCTGAAAAAACATTCCTCCTACACCAGGCTTGCATTGAATCTTAACACTGCTCCCAGGATTACTTCTGAGCAACTCATCAGCATATTTTCTTAGATGACCATATTGTTCATCACTAGCACCATGAATCATTTCCAAAGCACTTATTTTTGCTCTGTATACCTGAAAAGAGCTCATCACCACATTCCACCTAGTCTTACACTCTTCTTTCAGAGCCTTAAGGGTCATAGTAGGTGTATGCTTAAGTAAAGGAACCAGTTTTTTTGCCAACAACTTTGTGGTTAACACTCTAATCTTACCAGTTGGATGACAATTGTGATCAGGCTTCAAACTAGAAAGAACATAATGAGTTTGAGGAGGAACCCTACTAAATCTAATATGATGTGGGCAACCTTTTGAGCACTTCACCACAATTCTTTTTGGCTCATTCTTCTCTAAGTAGACATTCTTCTTGTTCTGCAGACCATACTCCTTCACAGCAGTTTTAACTAAAAGACCATTTGTAAATATTTGACCCACCTCAAATACAACATGTTCATTGTTACTTCCCAACTTAAACCTATTCACTTTTTTCTTTCTTGTTCTCTCACTTTCTTCAGATGAATCAGGACTTTCTAATACATCAGAGTCTTCATTCTCATCTTCAAAGTCTTCCACACCAGTCACTTCATGGTTCCTAGAGACTTCAACACCAACTACGGATTGATTAGGGTTGACTGACTGACTAACAGAAGTTGGGTTCAAAGTTTGGCTAGGCAAAACACTAGTCCAATCCCACTCTTCATCATAATCACTATCATCAACAGATACCCCATCAACACTTCCATCCTCATCTGCTAATTCACATTCAGGAACATCTCCCTCTTCATCACCATTGTAATCAGGGTCTGTCTCATCACTAGCATCAGACTCATCAGCTGGTTGCTTCCCTTTGTCAACTACAACAACCTCTTCAACATCACTATCATACCTGCTATCTTCAACTTCAACATCTTTGGCTTCAACATAAAACTCAGCACCTACAGAATTCTTATGCTCATTTATGAACCTAACAACATCCCTATCAGTTTTCAACAACCTTAAACCATCAACTATGTCAAAACCTGGACAAATATACCACAACTTGTACTCTCCTACCACCCCAATCTCTCTGATCAGTTTGTCCAGATCTATTAAGTTGACCTCATCAATGTCCCACTCACCCCCATATTCATGTATTTCACCCTTCTTGTAAGCCACAACAGGGTCACAAATGAAGTAACCCTTGTAGTGAAACCTAATCTTTAAACCGTGGTCCTCAACAGCCCTAAAAGGAATGAATAAATGCTATATGAATATTTAATTCAAGTTAGATTACAACTGTTGCATTATACAGTACTCAGATGTATACATAATGTATATCTATACAGTATACATACGGTATATTTATACTCTATACATACTGACTTTTTCATGAAGCTTACAGATACATACATTTCTGATACGATTTTACACATACAAAGGAATCTACAGTTGGCATATTCCATTTTAGGGTATAAAACAAACGAAATAAGACAAAAAGGTCAAAGGTCACTTACTTTGATACATTATTGTCACCTACATTATGCATGTTTCCTTCATTTGTTGTTGAACTCATCTTCGCTGCTACAGTCACCTCCGTAACCTTCTTCGCCGTCTCTGCTACAGTATTCGCCGTAACCGCTACCTTCTTCGCCGAACTCGTCTTCTCCGAACTCGTAACCTTCGACATTCCATTTTCGACCCACTTCATTTCGTTTGGATTTCGTTTTGGGTAACAACAATCAAATTTGGTAACGATTTACAGATGGATTTGGGGGAAATTTTGACTCAGACAAATTGATTGAATGTAGGGGGCCAAAATTGCAGCCCCAAAGTTAAACCTGGAAGTGAAAGAACTGAAAAGCTCTCACGTGCCAAAACCCTTATATTTTCTTTTTTCTTTTTTTTAAATCAACGAATTTCATGCGTGGCATTAAAAATAAAATAAAAATCAGAATATACACATGTGGCATGCCAGCGCGTGTAATGAGATGACACATCAGCGTTGACAAAGTCCAAATTGAGCAAAAGGACCAAACATGCAAAGGGGCTAAAAGTTAGGGGGCCAAAATTGTAGTTTTTATACTTGGGGGGCCAAAATCGCAACCTTTTGAAAGATAGGGGGCCAAACATGCACTTTAGCCTATATGTTAATTGGACAAAAAAAAATTGAGTTGAATTTTGAGACACATCTATTCATTTTTCTTATTTTTGTCCAAATCCTATTGATCAAATCCGTTGAAGTTGCGTTCTAGTCTCATATTTTTAAAAAAATTCGAATGGTTAAAGATATATATGTTTGTGCACCATTATCTTTTTATTTTTTTGCTTCTGACAAGAGTGCACCATTATCTTATAAGCTAGTTCTTGATAGTGATGTCTAAACTCATTCAGGAAGGAGTAAACCTTCCATAAAAGTGGTATGCCATAAAATTTGCTACAAACAAAACCTAAAGCAAATATTTAAAACCATAAGGCTTTATTAAGTCTTAATTTTATATTCAACTACTACAAGTGACATAATACGATGGACTAAAAATGGTGGTATACATAATACACCAACATAATATTGAGAGAATTGGTAATATAATTCTTTATTAGGTTTAAATTTAAGTTTGAATCCCAACGACGTTTATTTGGGAGATAGTTCAAATTCTATATGAAAATTAAGAATCAAATGTCCTTCTGTCAACTTAAGTATTAGTCAGCCAGCTGTGAGAATAACTTGTGGTAAATTGGTAAAGTGTTAAGAATCCGGTATTAGATGTGAAGCAGTTTGAACATATGTTTATAAATGAGGACATTCTTTATTGTAGTCCTCACATTACTTGCTCGTTAAGATGATATCATAATTTAGATAAGATCTTTTGAACCATTTGATATTGACCACCTGAAAGTATTAAAAGTTTTATATTGAACGAGATAAATTATAAATGCATTTTTATTAATGAGTGAGTTTATATGATTAGATAACATATTAGGGATTTTTTTTCCTAGAAAACAAAATTTAGGACAAATGGATTACTAGAAAACAAAATCTATGAGAATCCAAAGGTTATTAAAAAAAATAAAAATTCAAAAGCACTAATTAATGCACGATAGCATGACTACTAGTTTTAGGAAAAAGTATACAACGTGGCAAAAAAATGAAATGCGAGAAGCAGTGTAGACTGTAGTGTAGCTAAAAACAGAAAACTGTAGACTCATAAAACGTGTTGTAGTGAGTTTTCATTTCATCTCAGCATGACTGACTAGTCTTGACCCATTTTCATCAACCATTCACAGTCACAGTACGTCTCTCTTTCAAAACTTCATAGCCATGCTAGCTATAATCATGACTCTACTCTTCGCCTCTGCTGCAGCATAGCACAGCATTTCCACTGCATGCTTCTCTCTTCTTCCTCCATTATCCTTTTTCTCTCTTTTCAAACTAGGTATATCATTTATTTTCAATGTCTATTTATGGTAGCTTTACTTCATTTATTTATGCTTTTTTTTTGTTGCTGTTGTTGTTGTTGTAGACGAAGTGTTGAACACCATTTCAAACTGATACTCATACACACAACTGCGAGCTCTCGGGTTTTGTGACTAAAATGCCACCTTCACAAACACAACGTTATTGTGAGGAAGAATTTGTTGGAGATTTTAAGTGGGGGAACAAAAGAGGAATTGGTGTGAAAAACAAAGATACACAGTTCTATGAATCTTTTGTTTACGATGGTGTTGAGTATTTTCTGTATGATTCTGTTTATTTTTACCACACCGATCATGTTGAAACTTCCATTGGTAAGCTTGTGAAGATGTATGAGACTAGTCGTGCAAAGATGATAAGGGTTGTTTGGTTTTTTCGTCCTTCTGAAATTCGTAATTTTCATAGAGGTTATAAGCCCTGTTGGAATGAGCTGTTCTTGGCTTCTGGGAAGGGAAGAGGTCTTTTTAACATCAATCCCCTGGTAATTTTAATTCATTGTTTATTTATTTATATGTATCACTGACGCTTCTGATCAAAGGCAACACGCACCAGTGTCAGACACCGGCACAACATTGACAATGTGATTACATTCTATAATGTCATTTTCTCAAATTAGTATTGACGTGGTGTCTGTGTTTGTGTATGTGTTTCATATTTGATTTATTGTATCAATTTTCATGATATTAAAATATTGTCTGCATGTGATCCTATAGTGTTGTTAAAGATTGATTGTGTGAATGTCTAAACTTTAGGTTCTGTTTGGATTGACTTATTTGAACTTATCTTCTGACGTAAACATTTGTGAGAACTTCTGAAAACAAGTAAACAACTTATCAAATGTTCATAATGACATGTGAATAAGTTGTTTTCAACTTATTTTCACAACGTCTCCAAGATAACTTATAAAACAACTTGTAGCTGATATGAAAACAATATGACTATTTTATCTTTTGTTATGGAAATAGCTTACAATAGTCACTTATATATATGACAAGAGTTTGTGTTGTAGTTTCAAAATAAGTTGTTTATCCGGACATAGCCTTAGTTGAATGTAGTGTCTGGATGTTGGTGGTGAAAATGAAAATAAACTGAATGCATATAATGAGAGAGATATATCTTTGGATGCCGTCTATATTATAGACTGAATGCATATAATGAAAATAAGAGTTTATGCTTTAATTGCAAAATAAGTTGTTTATCTAAACCTAGCCTTAATTGAATGTGGGGTCTGAATGTTTGTGTTGAAAATGAAAATAGACGGAATGCATATAATATTTGTGGTGAATACTAGTTTACTTGGTAGGTTGAAAATGGTTCTTATGCAACCTTTTGGCACCAGCTGAAATTGTTGTTCAGCAAAATCATTTGGTTAGTCATAATGTAACTATATTCATATCATTAAAAGCTATTTTTTTGACATGGTGAACTAAACTCAGCTCCACAATTTGTATTCTTGGTAGCTATCAAAGTAATGATTATGAGGATACCGGGATTTGAGAGAAATTTGAGAGAGGCGTCCGAATAAAAGCAGGTGTATTTGCCTGCAGTCTGAAGATACTAGACTCTATTTTGAAGATTGTGATGATTACAAAATCTGTTTTTTTTCCTTTTATAAATAATGTACTATATTATCTCATTGAAGATATACATAAGTGCTTATTGGAATTCATTTTGATGTTGGATTAGCGTGTTTAGTAGTAAATTGGTGTAAATTGAGTTTTAGCTAACAAATTTTGAATATCTTCTTTTGTGAAATTCAGACGTTATCATTCTGAATGGTAGCTTTGTAGTGTGTAAAATTTGATATAGCTGAAAAGTGAGTTTTTCATTTCACACAAAGTTAGATTGATGGTGCTATTTCCTCCATTCAAAATTTATTTTCAGGAATCGATTCTTGGAAAATGCAATGTTGTTTGCACTTCGGAGGATAAGAGAAATCCCAAACCATCTGAAACAGAGTTAAAGAGAGCAGATTTCCTTTTCAAATGTACTTTTGATGTTGATAGGTGTGTAATCGATGATAAGTTTCCTGATAAGATTGATGGAGCTGAAGGTAAGTTATCAATCTCTTGTATATCTTTGTCTTCTATCTTCATTGATTAAATTGGACACACCATATATAGTAACTACTGGACCTGTTCATATTGTAGATTTGCTTAATTTTTTAAAATATGGAAGTATGTTGTTGCTATTAAATATCATTCCCAATTATTTTAGTTCATTGTCTTGGTGTTCTGCAGTGGAGCGGTTCTTTAATAGGAAGGGGGCTAAGAAGACCGGTAATAATCTACATCTTGAGACAAATAAAATGCCTGAGCAGATAAGAAAGATAAAGATAAAGATGAGAACTTATGAGAATATTAAAAATGAAGTGAAAGATGAGGTTAAGACTAAGACTGCTCCTTCTGATATCTTGCATTGGAAAGTTGAAGATAAAGATGAATTGAGGACTTCTGAGAATGTCTCGCTGAAGATAAAGATGAGAACATCTGGGAATTTAAAAGATGAAGTTAAAGACGCTGTTAAGACTAAGAGTAAGACTGCTCCTTCTGATATCATGCGTTGGAATGTTGAAAATATAGATAAAGATGAATTGAGAACTTCTGAGAATGTCTCGCCATTTAAAAAAATGAAGATCGTAGAAGAGAAGTCAACCATTGGTCATAGCAGCAACTCCCAAATGAAAGATGAATTTGATGAGAAGGAAGAATCTAGACATGATGAAAGTGTCAAACCAACCAGGAAAGTTACCGAGGTGACTGAAAGGCCTAATGCAGTAAGTTTCTAAAATTCATAATGGTAATCGTAGTTTTGATTTCTTTTTCTGACAGAGTTTATACTGCTTTCTTGAAAAAATAATCCAAGTTTAGGAGCTAAACTTCTATTTGTCCAAATTTCGAGGCCAATCATAGATTTTATTGAGATAGGTAAACAAAGGACCGCCTTGAGAACCTTATATGAGATGCAGCATAGAACTATCCTTTGTACTGTGCTCTCCAAATGTGCTTGTTTCCCTTCTTCCTTATCATGACAAGAATAAAACAAATAATTTTTTTTTATGAAAATAAAATCTTATTAATTTTTATATTTTTGGACAAGCCAAAAAAATATCTTATTAATATTAATAGAGGTTCCATTGATAAGGTGAATAAATTGGATACATTATAGTTTATCTGCTTGGTTTTGGTGTGTTTAGACATTCAACAGAGCAAATATTGTTAACATATGAAAGTTTAATCATCATTATATGTTCATGATTTCAAAATGTCCTTTCTTCACTTGATAGTTGATACCAATGATTTAACTTTACAACATGAGTTCTGAAGCAAGATAAAAAGATTGGGAATGTTGGTGGTAACAAAAACAAAATTCACAATTATAACTTGTAAATGTGGTTTCGTGTATGTGTGTGTGACTCCAGTCACTGCTCTAATCCTTTGCTAACGCGCATATTTATTGTTGCAGGAGAAAAGAAAGTGGTTTAAGAAAATGGTGAGTTTTTATTTCCTTATTTCTATTAAGGATTCTTGGTTCAGGTTTTGAGCAACAACTTGGATTTATTAGTAAATAGTTTTTTTGTTGTTTGGATTCTTGAGCTTGTAGATTACTTTGTAATTTTCTCGGTCATCTAAATTAATAAACAGTTTCTTTTACCTTTTCTTGTTTCATTCATTTTTTTTCCTGTGCTGCTGATTTCTTTTCTATTTTGATTATTAAAACTAAAGTTATATTAAGCAAGATCTCCATGTTTTACATTTAGTTATTACTCCCTCCGTCCCAAATTGTATGACGTTTTGGGCATTTCACACCTATTAAGAAATGAAATTAATATTGTGTGGAAAAGAGATACTATGAGTTCATTTACAAAACCATCTTTAATAAATAATATGGGAAAGATAAATGAAAGAATTGAAAGAAGAGAGTAATAAATAGTTAAGGTTATAATAGGAAAAGTAACATCAATGTTGTAGGACAATTTTTTTTCCCTAAAGCTACATACAAATTGGGACGGAGGGAGTATCTTTTTTCTTTCTTTTATTGAATTTTGATCGATATTATCAGGTTTTTTGCTACTTAGAATGTCTAGCATATTAACCTTTATGAAATATTGGTTTTCCACGTGAAACGATTGAATCACTCTTTTATTTCGTAATTAGTTATTCAATTAAATCTTAATAAGATACTTTTAATTTTAAGCAGTTTATCTACATCCTTGTGGTATTGATTGTAAATTTACCAAGTTATATAGAGGAATAATCTCCGTTGTAAATATCACCAAATGACAATTACATGCAACCACTTTACAATCTTTTTGGCTGTATTTTGTCTCAAAAAAAAAAAAACTGTTTGGCCTGTATGCCATGAATGAATATGACCTAGGTTAGTTTAAAATCTTTCTGGCTTGTGTGCCATGAATGAATATGACCTAGGTTTGTTTAAAATTAGCCCAGTTAACCCTATTTGGATTTCAAAAATCAGTAAGGAATTCTGTTTCTGTACTGCAAATAAAGAAGAGTATTGCATAATAATACAGAATGAAGTGTCCTGTTCAATGAATATTGTATAGATTCCTATTCTTATCCGTGCTTCCAATCATATTTTCTCATAGTAGAATGTTTGTATATGTATGTGACATCCAAAGATAGTGACATGAAGCGATTATTATGCCTGCTTTATATATAATAATTTTCTTTGTAGCCTTGGGAAGAAAGACTACAGAAAGCTCAAGAGTTGGGTACCCTGCTTTTACTGAGTAATCTGGATCCATCCTACACGTCGTTTGAAGTTGAGGTATCTAGGATCCAACTTTTTCTCCCGTTCTAATATAGTTTTGGAAGTACCTTTGACGCAATAGAGTTTGCAAAATGTTGTGTGGGATTGTGTCGTGTGGATTCATAATCGTGTAATTGAAACTTAAATGGATATGATGGATGCACCTGTCTGTTGAGAGATGAATTACTTCACCCTAGTACTCACTCCACTCTATTATGTTTGTTAGTTTTATATATTTAACCCTATAATTATTATTGTCATAAGAGAGAAAATGTATTTATGTTTCTCAATGGTAGATTAAATAGTGACATTTTTGTAAAGAAATCTTTAAAGCATTTGGAATTTTGTAAAAGGGACAAAAAAAGAGGTGAAAAGGGGTCTTATTAATAGATACGGAGGGAGTAAGGAGTTTGGGTTCAAATTTTAATTTAATGTTGCCTCCATGTCTAATTGTCTTGTTTCTTATTTACTTTTCTTCACTTGTTGAGGACCTTGTTTGGCATGCTCTCAAAGAAAAGGTTGAGGCAAGAATGATAGAATTGAGCCCGACGTCCAATACATACTATGGTACGTACAGATTTACTTTTATTAACAGCATACTATTTCATGTTTCATTTTCATTGTTGGTCTTTCATTGTTATGATGGAAAACATGAAATCCACTGCTAATGGTAATTTTCTGTTGTTAGATCATCAATTGACTTTGTTTGCTCATCCACCGACAGGTAGAGCATTGGCTATTTTCAGATCAAAAGATGCAGCTGCAAACGCAATATCTGAGTTGAACAGGAGATGCCTTATTCTTGAAGACGGGAGGTATTTCATTTATTGCTTTCCTTTTCTCTTCTTTGTCATTCTGTTCCGCTCCAGAACTTGAATAACATCCAACACACCTTGTACCTCCTGAAAATATTATAAAGTAGAAAACCTACAAATATGGACACAGGACACTATGTCCCAATTGCTGTGGTATAGTTAAGCAACTTTGAAAGGTGCAGCATATGCTTACGGGTTGTATTGTACTCGAAAGTTCGTTCAACTTATTGATTGTAGAGACTAGATGTTAGAATAGAAAATCCGACTTGAAAGAATGTAGATAAATAAATGCACAAGAACAAAATGATTGGTTGTCAATTGTACACGTCTCTGACGACACATGGGCTATAGTAGTTTTTTTTTAATGCAATTCTTAGACTAGAGTAAAAAGATTTGTTTTGGGTTACTAATAGTAGCAAGGATCGAGTGCTGGCTCGTAGGATCTTATGATTCTACGTGCCACGGCACCTCCACTGTGCTTCGACTTCACTCCGGTTCGTTTTTGCTCTGTTTTTCCCTGTTTTCGCTGTTTTTCCCCGTTTTCTCTATTTTTTTGCTTGTTTCCTCTGTTTTTCTTCTATTTCCTCTTTTTTTTTTTTGCTTGGTTCCTTTGTTTTTCCTCTATATTCTATTTTTATATTATATCTCTCAATTTTATCAATAACCTACTGATCCTACTTACGAACCGTGTTACGTTCCTCATTTTGACGTTCCTTCACCAGCCGACCGATCCTACGTAGGATCTCGATCCTGACTGCATTAGGGCAAGTATGAGCCATACTCAACACTAGAGATTCAAACCAATGTTAAGCTGTCATCCTAGAGCCTTGAGCCTTGAGCTTGTAAGCTGAATGGCTTTAATAACTATTAGTGTCCTAATCGTGGTTTCCAGGCCAGAGAACAGTAAATGGTAAGTTTGTATATGCAAACCACGTAAAATTTTCTAATTCAGATTTGAAGTCATCATAGAAGAATGGTTGAGTAACTTCAGTTTATATTTCTTCACAATTTGGTTAACAAAATAAATAACAGAAACAAATATTTTGCACCAAGTGTGGAGCCTTGAAACATTTTATGGTTGATGATAGGGGAAGTGCTGAATAATGCAAACCAAATGCATTCTTCCTTTAGCATGTAGTCATGGACCATCTTCTATTGCAATGGAAAGAAATGAAACATCTGTGATTATTAGACAGTTCTAATATTTTTTATGCAATTTAAGCATTGCGTGATTGTTCTATGTATATAACAATGTCTGTAAGTTTCCTGCAGGGTTGTCACTGCCAGGATGGGAACTGTAAGAGATCCAGTCAAGCAAAGCACATTCATTGGTCATCTGTCGATTAGTAGAGCTGCGCTTCACAAGCAAAGAGAGATGGTAGTTTAACTCAACTTGCTGATCCATTAGTTTTACCACAAACTAGAAAATATGATTTACAGTGCCTTCTTTACTTTTTATAGAGAAATGCTGTATCGACATCACATTGTTCACAGCCCAATAATATTGAATACACAATGGCTATTGAATGGACACACCAATATGATAAGTCTGAAGCATGTTGGAAGGCCTTATGTGAGGTGCGGCATATTTATTTTTGCCAATGAATCCTCTTCAATCTTGTTGATCAAACTTCTTTTTCACTTGTCTTGATGGTAATCTGTTTTCTTTACAGAAACAAATGAAGGAGATAGATGATGTGAAGAGTAAACTTAGAACAGACAGCATAATTTTTGAAGCCTCGTAGCTAACTCATTCTTGATGAAAGATAACTATGAATTTACAATATATACTTTTCTCCAATTGCAATCTAACAGAATGCTGTGAATTTTGGCGGAGAAACAAGATTTAGTTGTGTTTCCGTAGATACAAGGAAACCACTCGTGGTTCAGTTGTTTATCCATTTTGTTCAATGTTAGTTCATTTCAGACCCAAAAAGAAAAATGTTAGTACATTGCACTCTGAACAACTTGATTGCAAATTAATATTGCAATATTTTCATGGCAATTATTGAAATGATTCTTCTCTATTAATTTGATGTCCTTAGTTGGGTAAATAAAAAATGAGAAAGAGAATAGAAAGAATATAAATTGGCATGTTTTTCATCATGATCTGGATTGTTAATTTTCATTCTTCCTCCCTAGTTTTACCAGCTTATGGTATTTCCCAAGCATAATGTTTATTCAGAGATAATATTTTTACATGTGGTCAGTGACGGATCCAGAAATTTTAATAAGTGGGGTCAAGTTATATTATAAAAATTTATATGAAACTTTATAAACGCGTAAGCGTGCGAAAATTATTTTTTGAAGTTACATTTATAATTGCCCTAAAATGTTGTTTTTTTTTTCAAAATATTTGTCTATTTCTAGTATAAAAAATATAACCATAATTAATTATTTTTTCACCACCAACACAGAATCAGTCACACTATTTTTCAACAAATATAAAAATAGTTTATATTATAAACGTTATTTGTATCAATATAATAATTATAACAATATTTTATAAAAAAAAAACTACTTCTTTTGATTTATTAACTAGTGCTCTTAGAACACTCGTTAGAATACTTTTTAGTTTTGTAATTTTTTGGTGTAATAAATAGATTATGTGAAGACAATAATACTATATAAAGAGGGGTCAAACTAGATATATATCTAATTTTAGGTTAAAAATACAATACACATGTGGAGGCAAGTGGGGTCGCTTGACCCCACTGCCCCACACTAGATCCGTGCTTGCATGTGGTGAGAGCCATTTGCGTTTTACCCGATAAAAAAGGATAGCACTTGGTGACATTGAGATTGGGGGTGTCAATGTCATGTGACATTGGCCAAATAATTAAGCGATTTCTTAAATGAAATGCTCAATTGAATATGCAGATAAAAAAAAAAAAAAAAAGCTAGCATGAAAAAGGAGGTGGTTTTACCTCATATCCCTGCATCTCTACCTTTACCCTAATAATCAGCCTAAACTTTCCAAAATACCCTTAGCTTTAACAAATAAAACAGAAGCTTAGGTTTATCCATCAAATACTCGGGAACCCATACTCTAATAATAATAAATACGCTTAGACGTACCTTAGATCTCCTATTTTTTCAAATATATGATTTTAGACCCTCTATGTTTAAATTCGAAAAGACAGTCTTCCAATTTTTAAATATTTTGTACCATTGAAATTGAAGCTTATTTTACTGATTTGTTAGTTAAAATAATGAACAGACAAGTCACTTGATAATGTGACAATGATTATTTGTTGAGAAGTATGATTTAGGTTTTTAAATTTGATTTTTTTTTTTGAAGTATAAATTTGATTATTTGTTGAGAAGTATGATTTCTTTAGAGTTTTTAAATTTTCTTCATTTTAATTTTTAAACAACACGTAAATGACATAGACAATAAAAAAGAATATTGTTTGATCTAAACGTGTATTGTCGGTACAGGTTGACAACTCGTTCATTGTTCAACCTAGCAAGTGAAATTAAACTCTTATTCGTGGATAG
Source organism: Medicago lupulina (assembly GCA_958299785.1). Lineage (NCBI taxonomy): Eukaryota > Viridiplantae > Streptophyta > Magnoliopsida > Fabales > Fabaceae > Medicago > Medicago lupulina. The sequence goes on from OY283139.1 coordinate 67,737,378, forward strand.
GAGAAATTTATGAAATTTTAATTTTGGAGGCTATATTTCCAACGAGATTCTAATCACCGTGATAGCAGTTGTGGTATGGAGGAAACAGCTTATTTAGAATTGGACTGCTATCTCATTGATTGATCCACTTCATTTATCATATCACTTTTTTAAAAGATACACATAACACTTGTCTTACTTATTTAAACCAATATTTCAATCAATTAATGTATATGATCAACCCAGTTATATGAATCATACGTATATATTAGGCAAAAATCATTAATAAATGAGTATTCCCCGGGCCATCAATGGTGGGCGACTAATCCGGTTCATGCGTAGAGGTATGTGCATTGGTTAAGCGTTGTTTTCCCTGGGATTTGAACCTGGTATTCCCCGGATACGTCATTGGAAAAAGCTCCTTGCCACTGGAGCCCAAACTACTTGGTTAAGGTGAATTTATTTTAGTACAATAAAAAAGTGAATTTTATAATAACAAAGTAATTTTTTTAATTACTAATAATTGTAAGGTTCCAAGCCATTAGGAACATGTTTTAGAGAGAACATTAAAATAAATTTAAGGATTTTACTAATTGTATGTATCACATAGGAGCGTTTAGACTATCTTAACAACAATTTCAAACAAAAAAAAACTATCTTAACAATTTTTTATTGACGAGCGAAATTTGTTTCTTAAGCAATCGTACGTCTTGCAGTAAATTATTTCAGCCAAACATAAGTCAATTAACAACAAAAAAACAACTTTATTGCCTTAACTCGATAAAACATTCAACTATTAAACCAAAGGTCCAAAAGAACATAGCTTCATATAACTCAAGAGAAAAAACAAAACTGAATTGGTTGGGTAGGGTTTAGGAGTGTGAGTTGATAAATGCTGGTGGAGATGGTGTTGGGTAGGCATGGAAGTGTTCGGGGTAGGGTATGGGTCCGGGGGCTACGCCACCTGGAGAATCCGAACTGGGAGGCCTATAATCATCCAAGTGAAACTCATGTTGATATTGAGAAAATATCGTTAAGGAGTTCACCATGATAAGGATTAATATTGTTAGGGCTTTGGCCATTGTTGAATAGAGTGACTTGGTGTTGTGTCTACAAACTTATTTAATTTATAGGCGAAAGAGTGATGCAATTTAATTAGTTTTGCAACGGTATTTAGAAATTGTATAATAATGTGTGATTCGACAAAATCGCAAACATATTGACTATTTTTTTGTATCAAATAGTTTAGTAGTTAGAATATCGCGTTTTTTAAGTATGAATAAGTGCATAGTCATGTTTCCTTACAAAAAAATGTGGAATCGTGAGTTTGAATTCGCATGCTTGCAAACGGATGTCTATCAAGTAAGCTATGCTAATAGGACATGTTGCCTATTTTTTTTAGGGGAAGAAGTTGATACTATTTCATTACGTAACGGTACATCAATAAACAACTCAGAGCCAACGTCAATAGAATTGCCCGTGTTAATTCATAAGTGATCTCTTGCCTTCGGCTCAATTCAACCACAATGTTGTAAAAAGAATTGTTAAATACTTGCTTCAATGCTGAATAATACTACCAAACTCAGTATGGTGAATACTTCCACCATTGAAAGTGTCTACCAATTTTAAAATTATACAAGAAGACCATACCATCAAAATCCAATTTAGCGGTCCACCGTAGCGCATGTGAATAATTTTTTTATAAGCTTAAAAAATAGTTCCTTTTATATCACCAAATATTCAAATATATTTAGATGAGTGAATTCTGTCATAGATGATGCTTAAGGGCTTTATCCCTTTCCCTATTGATTACATTTTAATGAGATCAGAAAATACTTTCATTTAGCCCTTCCTTATGTATGAGATAAAAAAAACCCTGCTATTAAGTGCAACTCTATGTCATATAAACGTTGCATTTTTAAAAAGGCGATGCAGACTTTTTCTTATAAATATTTTTAAGAAGAAATGGTGTTTTTATTATTTATTTGTTTTAAATAAATGGCTTAATAGCAGTTTTAGCCCCCTAACTTTCCTAAAGTTGCGATTTTGACCCCCTAAAAAAAAAACTACAAAACCGTCCCTTAAGTTTTGCACCTATGACAGTTTTGGCCCCCCAAGGCTAATTTTGACTCGGTCTACCTGATGTAGCACCCTAAGTGAGGTGCCACGTGTTATTTTATTATTATTTTTTGTCTTGGGGGGCCAAAACTGCTACAGTTGCAAAACTTAGGGGGCAGTTTTGTAGTTTTTTTTCTTAGTGGGCCAAAATCGCAACTTTGGAAAAGTTAAGGGGCTAAAACTGATATTAAGCCTAAATAAATAGAGGTGTTACATTGCGGCCAGGTTCATTTGTCGGTGAACAAGATTTGGGTTCGAGTTCGATTGAGCTCATCTCTAGTTTAGTGATCAAGAACTTTTAGACACCACACCCTTTTTGTAATTTGGTTTTGCGTCCGTACGCGAGTTTGTTGAGTTGTGCATGCATATGTCGCGAATATTTGTTTGTTTTAGGTTTGATTTCCTCGTCAGGCCACTTCAATTTGTTGTTGTCTGGTTTTTTTGTCTTACATGTTTTAGTTGGTTCCACTTACGTCTAATTTAACATTGTATGTAATACCTTTCAGGGTTGACTTACACTTTTGTGTGGATTTACGGGATCCGTTTTTGTCCCCTTCGGTCTTTTGTATTAACTTTTTTTTTGCAACATAATAATTTATACAAAAATGGAAGACAATCAAGCGACAAGCTAGATGACTGATAAGTGCTCAATAGTAACATATTTCATGTATGAAAATAGGCATTTTAGTGACTTGTTATGCAAGTAATCTAAAGGAAAGCAATCATTTGTTGTAATTTTACCATTTATGCTTTGCATGCCTGATTCTACCCAATTTATGCAGTAAATGACAAGCACGGACCAAGAAAGAAGTTCATGAACAAAGGCCAGCACGCTTAAGCGACCACAGCTCGCTTAAGCGTTCAAGTTCCAGTAAGCAACTCACTCACACGCTATCAGGATGCTTCTGAAGAAAGGCTCTGTTCGCTTAAGCGTGCAACTGGTTGCTTAAGCAACCTAGAGCCAGAGAGTTCCAGAAGTTGTACGCTTAGTGATCGCTTCCCACACGCTCAAGTGAAGTTCATCAGTAGCAGGTCGATAAGGCACACGTGGTAGCTCTCAATTGGCCAACGAAAGATATTTTGCTCCCACGCTTAAGCGACCATTGCACGCTTAAGCGTGCAGACACGAATTCCGCCCATATAAATAGCTTTCTCCTCTCTTTCCAAACGATCTTTTACTGTTTTATTGTAATTTTTGGTTTTTAGAGAGAGAAACTAGGGCATTTCTAGAGAGAGAAACACAAAGCAAGGTAGTTAAGAGTAGATTCAACCCAAGATTTAATGAGACATCATGGATCTAGGCATGGAATCTTCATCTTTTCTTCATCCTTTGCAAAGCTATCATAGATATATGTAGCTACATCTACCTTGTGGGTTTTGAGGTATTCAAACAAGCTATTATGTAACTCTTGATCTTTTAATATATGGTTCTAGCTTATTTATTCAATATTGTTGTTATTCTTGTTTTTAAAGCTTTATGAGATTTGAAATGATATTGACAAATACTTTTGGATCTAGAAATAAAATAATAATTTATTTAAGTTTTCATTCTAGACATAGATGTTAATCTTTTATAATCACTTTTAATCTAGGACTTAATGCTTTTGGATCAATTAATGAGAATGGGAAATCATGGATTAAATGATCCAATCGACTTTGTGATCGTTTAAATAGTTTGGACACGAACATTTAAACGATCCCTTAGAAATAACGATATCATTTGGACACGAATGATATTGTCGAGTGATTGTGATAATATCGTTTAAAAAGCTAGAATCCTTTATTTGATCGAGAGATTGCAGCTGTTACACTTGGTTGAGTCTCTCTTACCCCAAGCGAAATCACCTTATCTCTCCTCTATTTATTTTATGTCAAATAGTTTATAGGTTTACACAAACAAACATTTTAAACCCAAACCCTTAATATGATAAATGTCGTTGAAATGCATATGGTAAACGCTAGTCTCTGTGGATACAATCCTATTATACTCACGTATAGTTAGGTAAATGACGTGTTAAAATCTTACATCAATGACAAAACTCATTCTCTTAAATACAATGTCCATAGAACTAGGAGACAAAACACTTTTATGCCTTTAAACCTATAATGCTCGAAAGTCAAAAGTGTCAAACATATATGGATTAAAATAATGTTGATTATTAAAACATGTTTTCTTTTGTTTGACTATTTGTTCGACCACTTTTTTTCCCTTAAAAACAATTATATACAACAATCACAAATTAATCATGTATATATTTTAAGAGGACTTTCATATTGTAATTAGGTTTCAGTTAAGGCGAAATATTTTTTAATAGTAGGATAAAACTTGGAATTAGATAGGCTATATCAATGTATCTACCTGTAGGGATGTTCAATTTAAATACGTCCAAATTAAAACCCCAAACTAGTCTAAAAAAATCAAAAACCATACAAAATCAAATATTAGAAAATTGCTTTTTTGACATCAAAAGTTTCCTAAATAGCGGTAGTTAACTACCGCTTGTGCTCTATCTGCCTGAACCATCGTGTGTTTTCTTGATTCTCTTGCGCACAAGTATCCACCATCTTGAGCTAAACATAGAAGTTTATTGTCAAACACAATTTTCAACATGTATTTTTTTGAATAGCCTAGTTTTGATTATTCTATTAGTAATCGCAATTCAGACTAGGTATATGATAACATAGACTCGGGGAACCTTGTCTATAATATTGTTCCAATTCATCAATATTCGCATATATCAATTTTGAGTCTAGGACTTGATGAAAATCTCAAATTGAAATATCATCTTATTTGTCGTCGTCATCCTCATGATCATATTCCTCTTCAATGTCACCATCCTATTTCTCACCGAGATAAATAAAAACCCAGAAAACATGTGTGGATCAAAATCCCTAAATTGAATTCATGTGTTAAACCATAAGTAAAATAAAAAGAGAAAATATAGGAAAAAGAGGTGGAGATGCTACAATGGGCGAAGCATTTGTTTAGATCTGGAGAGGAGAGAAATTAAGAGGTTGTTTATAAGGATAATGATGATTATGATGAAGCTAAGGAAGAAAGATAAACATAACATGTGTTATTTATTTTTCCTGGTTTGTGACTTTGTGTTCGTTGCCCTTCGTTCCACATATCTCTCTTCAGTTAATGTTTCAATAGTTTTCTAATGCAGCGGTAGTTAACTGCTGTCAGTTTTTTCCAACACCGTTGAGGGTAATTTCATCATTTCCATGTGTTTTTTTGGAAACTTTTGATTTCAAAAAAACAACTTTCCAAATATTATTGGATATGTTTGTATTCAGACCTTCCTCCCAAAAAATTTCAATCCCATGCATTAATGGCAAAATTTTAGCATAAAGAATATTAGAGTACCCAATATTACCATGAAAACCAAGCATACATTGTCCACCAGAATCTCTAATTAATCCAACAAATATTGTCATCCGCGGGTCGGTTTGAGCACTACCATCCACATTAAGAATATATGAGTCATGATGACCTTTTTTCCAAGAAATATGCTGAGGCTGAATGCTAGTAATCTCCTTGCGCATACTCCTGAAAGCTTGGTTAACATCATGAGTCATAACCTTGATCTTTGACAAAGAAGCCATTAGAGGCGTGCTTATATCATAAAAAATATTTGCATTTCTAGCACACCAAATACTCCACATGGTAATAGGACTCACAACGCCAAGTTTGTCAACACTATCATGGGACCACATGAATATCGAGCTATCCTCCTTAGGTAAACCAAAACTAGGATCCCCCATCAAGTTCCATATAGCTTTTGCTTGTTTGTATGTTGGCTTCACTTTTGCCTAAAACAAATATTCACTTCATATGTGGAACACAATGTTCCAACATCCAGGCATGGTCTGTGTGTTGTGTACCTTGCCTTATTTTACGCACGCGTTTGTTTGTTTAAGGAATCCACGCCTTCATTAGTGTTGGTCAACCTGCGTGTCTTTATTAGAGAATCAGAACATATGTGATTTCCTGAGGAAGTGCTAACGACTTAGGAAAGTCTTGAAGGTGATCAATATGTTCCTAAAGGTGTGCCTACATTTTAGGAATTTCCTTATCTGGTTCTGTTTGCTGAGAAATGGATCACCGATTTGTTCTGAAGCCCAACTGAATTATTTTACCCGTATTGGTTCCATATTTAGACAAGACTGCAAGACCTAGTTTATCATTCAAGCCGTCATTTGAAAAATAGATCTTTAGGGTTTTGAGTCTGTCATTTCGTGAGCCTTTCGTGTGTCAGATTGATGCAAGTTTAGGACTGTGTTTTGGAGTTGTATTTGTCCACTACTCTGAAGCTTTTAAGCAAAGAGTTAGTTAGAGTGTGCACTACACCAAAGTTGTGAAGTACGGTGTTAGTTGTTGTGTTTTAAAGGTAACTTCGCTTTATCAATTGTGTCTGTAATTTGAGTATCACAGAGTCTGTGATCATTTGTAAGGGAGTGAGATGGGATCTCAAATCTAGGAGTTCCTAGGTTGAAGTCAATACGGGTAGGTCCTAGGTCCATAGTGCAAACCGTGGTTTGCTGAGAGCTATTGAACAAGGACTACACTAGTGGATGTCCTTCCTGGCTTGGTAGCCTCTAGAGTAGGTGTGTTGTCACCGAACTGGGTTAACAAACTCTCTGTGCATTTTACTTTTTTGTTTCCATTGATATGTTTCAATTAGCTTAATGTTCTAAACTTTTAATTCAACATCTTATTGTGTGTTACCGGTGTTGGAACATCACGCAGAACATCCTAAGTCTAACATGCCATAATTTTAGAAGAGAAGTGGTGTGTGTGTTTCAATGCGAGTAAATGTGGTAGTTGAGACATGATGAAGCTAAAAAATTTAGCCATTTAGACAAGGTGAAACATGTATGTAAAGTTTAATAGTATTAATAAATTGTTGCTATTTTTTTGGGAGCTTTAACAATTTGTATCTGCTTCTACTTTCCTCTCCTTCCATTGCACTTGCAATTCAATTAGTTGTGTTATGTTTTTCACATCATCATATTTCAACATCCACTCTCAAACATAACTTGGTAATTACTCAATTAACTCATTTGTATATCAAAATCCTAAAGGAATGTAAGAGAGATATGGGACAGAGACACCGTGATTTATAATGGTTTCCCTTTTTCATCATCGCTAAAGGTACATCTACTATTTATGATAGAAAACATTTTTATCATGGACTTCCACTATGTTGATATAGATTACAATGTGTGATTACAAATATTTCTTCAATACGCTGATCTTCAATACTAAGAAATCATACAAAAGCCAATCTTCAAGAACCCTAGAAATTGGACAACTAAAGATCTTTGAACCTAAAGCTTCCATGCAAATATGGCTTGTTGGCCACGTGACACATGTTTAGAGAAGATATAGACTCATCCCAAACCAAAACCTTTGTAGTTCCTCGCAACAAAAGCTCTCTATAAGTTTCATGTACTACACTCACTTTTTTCCCCATAATCCCAACTGATGACAGGTCATCTTACGTTATTCTTAACATGTTTTTCAGTTAATTTCAGTAGTTTTTAGGAGCAAAATGGTTTCGGGCAGAACAAAGGTAATTCTAGAACGATTGCCTATGATTTCGGGCAGTGGCAGAGCCACATATACCTTTATGTGGGCTTGTGCCCCCCACTATGTATATTATTTATTTATAGGAAATGTTAACTAGTGCCCTGGATACTAGTTAAAAAATTATTAAAAAAATATTTTTTTTATAAATGGTGTATTTTACTTTTTAAAACTTGAAAAAGTATTCATTTTAATGCTAACTTTGTCTTTTCTTTCCATTTTTAATTGTTTAACTAGTGTCTCGACGACATTGGTTAGCATGACCCTTTATTTATTTATTTACTATATTTACTCAAAAAAAAGTTTATCAACCTTCCATACAAATATTATGAAACTTATTAAACAAAAATGTGCTCTACACATCTTCTTTTATGTTGGTTTCATTTAATATATGATAATATATATATATATATATATATATATATATATATATATATATATAAATCCTAATGGGTTTTGAATCAAAAGGGGTTATCAATCTTTCTATTAAAATTACAAAAACAAACGTTGTTTTTTTATTACTCATTTTGATTTTTAAATGTGTCTTTAGTTAATTAATTTAATCTTTAAATATACTTTCAGTAATCAATTTGGTCTATACAATGTATAACAAAAGAAACATTTGAAGACATGTTCATAGTTTTGATAAATTTCAAATATTTTAGTGAAAACACATCACACATTTAATGACCAAAATGACTACTCCAAATTGTAATCAACCTCTAAACTAGTATTGTAAATCGGCATCTAAATTGTTTAAGATGACCGTGCTACAAAAAAAATTGATAGGCCAAGAGAAAGGTTAGGCATCCGGGAGAATCTGAAGCATCCCAACTAGGTCGGCACTCAACAGAAGTCCCCATTCTCTATCGCCTTTCCAATACGTAATATTTTTAAAAAAAAGGAAAAATATTTACAATAAGGGGAGACTAGGCCAAAACCCTCAAAAGAAAAATAAATATATATAGGAAAAACAAGAGACCGAAATAGCTAAGGAAATCTATAATTAGGCATCTCATTCCTGTCCCTAGTAAAATTCTCCAACAAAAAAGAAGGCAACATAGTGAACCACGTAGTATCAAGCCGGGAATCATTATTACCAATCCCCCGGATGTTCCAAAAAATAATATTCATTTAAACGAAGGAAGAGGACCCTGAGAGCGGGTTTTGTATGAAGCCTTTTGCACGTTTTTTTTTCTTATTTTCTGAGACTTTGAAACTACCTCTTTAAATGGCACCTCATACACAACAACCTTTGCTAGCCAAGTTTGCATAAAATCTAAGTCTTTCTGCAACACCGGTGTTATCGCGATTTTCGGGTGTCAAATCATTGATAGATTTGAACCTTTCAATCATTGATATCTCTATTTTTTTTGGGGAAAGGTAAAATCGAGAGAAAACCTTAGAAATTCTGAGCTCGGGGCTGATTTCACTACGGGAAGGTGTTAGGCACCCGCAATGACTATAGTATCCTATAGGAACCGTTTTACTAGTCTTATGTATACGCTTTGCTTTTATCGCTATTTGTAAAAAAAAAGGGTTGATTTTAAGAATGAGAGAAAGAAGATTTGAGTATTGTTTTTATTGGACTTGGAGAGATTTTGAGTCTCTTGCCTACATACCCTTTTAAGGGATCAAAATTCCATGTAGTTCTCTTCCAAAATATTTTTGTGGGTTGGTTCATTTTTAGTTTTGAAAAAAGGTTTTGAAGAAAGGGATGAGAGGCCGTAAAGGCATGAGATTTGGAAACAAGTGAGGTTAGTCCAATTTATTTACAAAAAATGGTTAAAGTTGAAGGTTTAAAATTCATTTTGATTTTGCTTAAGAAAATAAAGGGAAAATGGGTGAAGTTTTGACTTCACTTTATTGCAAAAATCTTTGAGTGATGTGTTAGTTTTTTTTTTGAGAAAGAAAGAATGAGTTTTTTCTAAGTATCACGCTTCCTAAACATACATCTAGCGGTGAACATACAACGTGTGTGCGTGTCGGTGCTTGTGTCGGTGTACATCATTATAGTCCATAGTCCTTTACATCGGGTCCTAGTTTACATTCTATGGTCTTGCATGAAATTAAAAGGAAAGTAAACTAACCTAAAATATTACATGAATTAGTGGGATTTGCATAAAATGGCTAGAAGAAAGAAAAAGATGAATATGATGTAATGCTTGCAATGTGCATGAGGCATGAAGTGAAATGGCAAGTAATAAGATGAGGAGTGATAGTATGAGTAGCAATGCATAGTAGATGAAATGATCATAACAAAGAGTATTAACAAGTTGCAAAAGAAGCAAATGTCAAAAATAGTGCAAATAACCCAAAACAAAGCCTAAAACTTAAACCAAATCTATGACCTATAATCCCCATCAAAACAGCACTTTTTCAAAGGAAATATTTCAAGAACCATAAAGAAATTACAAGTCATATTCAAACCTTAAACCATCACACTCACAAGCATATTGCATTTCAAAATTAACAATTAAACTTGACAAATTGGAGGCTATCAATTAAACTTGCAAAAACAAGAAATTAACAATCAAAATTGTAACATTGGGGATTGCAATCAAATTTGTAAACATAGGAGTTAACCATTGAATTTGTGAAATAAAAGACCAAGAATTAACTTGTAAAGCAAGAAACTACCGACTAAGCTTGTAAAACAAAGAAATTACCAATTAGGCTTGCAAAAATGTAAAAAAAATCCTCATGGGCTCAGCAATAAACACATCCCAAAATCATGTACCAAATATCAACATCATGTGGCAAAAATTGGATCTAGAATTATGCAAGAAACTCCCACAAACACACCTAGTATACAAAATCATAGAAGAAACTAGCACATATCTTTTTATCAGCTTTACATGTGTAGAAATATCACCAAAACAATAAAAAATATATCAAGAACACACTGTAATTTTCTAGGAATATTTGCAAGAAATTTAGCATGCACAGGGGTTCAAATATCACAATCAGAGGTGTGTATAGCAAACAAAAATCAAGAAAACCTAAAAAAACTTAAGGCCCACGGATTCACGGCCCAAACCCACGGATCTGATGGATCCGGATCAAGCTAACGCTCCAGGAGCGTTGGATTGATCCAGATCCATCAGGATCTGAATCAAACGGCCAGAAATAGAAGAGAGTGGGTCGGGTTTGGGTCAACCCGACCCAAACGCATATATAAAAGGGTTTTACACCCGTTTCTCTTCATTTTTGTGACATTTTCTCTTTCTTCTCTTCTTCTCTCCGGCCGTTCTCTCTTCTTGCGAACCCTAAACCCTAATTCACGAATTCTACCCAGAAATTCAAGATTCATGGCTTAAAACCTGTGTTTCTTTGTTCTAATCACGAATCCGTCAATTGAATTCGTAAGTCTTGACTAAAACGATGTGAATCATGGATTCTGTTTCACGGATTCGAAAGGTTTTGGTTTAGTTTCTTTTTGGTTCGATTCTGCTTTTAATTGTTTTTGTGCGTTGGTTCGGCGGTTTACAAAGCTTGTTACGCGTTGTAAGCTTCAGAATCTTGAAAGTTTTTCTGGAAATTTTAGGGTTTCTGTGATTTCGAACCAAAGCCTTTGAATCCGTGATGATTTACATTGTTTTGAGATTCATTGTTGTGTTTGAACGTGTAAAGATGAGGTTCTTGTGTTTACCTGAGTTTCAATTGGAGATTCGAGCTAGAACCTTCAAGAACTTGGAACTTTCGATCCTGTTCTGTTGATTCTTGGTTCGGATTCAATAGCAAGCTGGTAATTTCTTCTTCCTCTTCTTGTCCGATTCAGAACCCTTGAATTCTTTCACTTTCCTTCTTCTTCTCAATCTTCTCCTTGTGATCGCACTGAGTTCGTCGCTTCTGGTGATGAATTCAGCGCTTGAATTGCAGGGAACAGAGCTCGATGATGAGGATTCAAGCTTGAATTCCTGAGAGCTCACACGAATTCCATGGTTTGAGCTTGAATTTGTTTTCTGGAAGTAGTTAGGGTTGCGAAATTGTTCTTGTGTTCTTGGATTTTCTGAGTTTGATACTGTTTTTGATCCAACTGAATCAGAGAGAGAGTTTTCTGACGTGTTTGTGAGGTGGCATTGAGTTTGTGGATCCTTTTCTGACTTGCACAGTACCTGACCTTATATAGGGTGCCATGTGTGCGCTGAGCCAATGGAAATGAGACACCTGGACCTGGACAGCTTGCGTGGCAACTTGGACTGTTTGACTCAGGGACTAAAATGCAAATTTAAAAATTTAAGGACTGAAATGCAATTTTAAAAAGGACTGAAATGCAGTTTTAAAAAGGACTGAAATGCAGACTGAAATACAATTTTTAAAAAAAGACTTTTCCATATAAGAATTGACCTGCCCTAAAAAAAATGAAATTTGGGCATATTTGCAATTAAACAAAAGTTTGGGACCAAATTGCAAAAAGGTTAAAAGTAAAACTGGTAAAAATTAATTTGAAATCAACGTACAGTGCAACAGTTAAAACTGACAAAATGGACTAAAATGAACAAATTACCAAAATGAGATATTTTAAAATACCTCTCTGCCCAAAAATCAAATAATGTGAAAAGACTAAAATGCCCCTGGGGCCAAAACGCCTTAGACTGATCCAAACTGACTCAGATGCAGACTAAGATGATTTTTAAACAGAATTTGACAAATAATTCGCACAGACAAGTTGAAAAAGACTCAGAGACAGATGCAGGGACTGGAACTGGGTTCCTTTGTAGGAAATGACCAAAATACCCTTTTGTATGATTTTATGCAAAAATTAAAAGACAGAAACAGTAACATATGCAGCTGAAGCACAGTAGAAAACATGGTGAATTTGAAAGTATTTAGAAAATAGCAGGGAAATTTGAAGGAGTATTTTTAGGTCCAAAATGAGGGTATGACAGCTGCCCCTATTTAAGTTTCTTTGTCTGGAGAGTCAAGAGACGGCGTCTTTGGCTTGACATGACGAAGATACTTAAATATCGACATTTGCGCTGATTTTGGGCGTAAAAATACGTTCGTAAATGTCATGCATGCCATGCACCATTTGTGTTATGAATGCAAGACAGACTGAGAACTGAATTTAACAAAATATGTCGTATCCATTGCGGGATTGGTAGACATTAACAGAATAGCAAACAACAGAGTATGTCGTATCCATTGCGGGACTGGTTGACATTAACAAGATAGCAGATAACAAGACTCACTGGGGAGACTCGATAGCAAATTTGACAGGTACAAGCTGTTCTTGGACGCGAACTGGCCACTTGACCGGGAATATTGACAACAAAGGGCGCAAACTGCTCTTGTATTTGAGCTGGTCACTTGGCTGAAAGAAAATATAGAAAGCACAAGCCGTTCTCGGACACGAACTAGTTACTTGGCTGAAAGGAAAAGTAGGAAGCACAAGCCGTTCTTGGACACGAACTAGTTACTTGGCTGACAGGAAACAAAGTAGAAAGCGCAAGCCGTTCTTGTATTTGAACTAGTTACTTGGCTGACAGGAAACAAAATAGAAAGCACGAGCTGTTCTTGGATCTGAACTGGCCGCCCGGCGGATATCAAAAGGATGGGTACAAGCTGTTCTTGGATGTGAACTTGCTACTTGACCGATAACAAAAACAAATTGGCAGGTACAAGCTGTTCTTGGATGTGAACTTGCTGCTTGACCGATAACAAGAGTGAATTGGCAGGCACAAGCTGTTCTTGGATGCGAAACAGCCACTTGGCCGTTAATGGAAACGAATTGTATTGTAGAAACAAATTGACATTGACTTGACATGACGGCAGGAGCTTGAATTTGAAAGGATAGCTAAAGTTTGAAGTTGACAAGATTGTTGGATTTTGAAATTGACATGACAGGTAGACGTTTGCCATTAGCAGAAGAAATTTGAAATTGACATGATTGATTTTGACGGAGATCGACATAGGAATTGAGAATGCAAATGCGTATGAATAGCATGACGATTTTATCAAATACATGAACACATAAGATGCATGATTATGCATGTATGAATGCTTTGAAATGCATGATGATTGGCCCTTTGCAGACATGATTTCGCAGAGACAGACAAAACATTGGAATATTGGGCACGTAACGGCTCGCGCTCTAAAACATGTCCGTAAAGGGTCCTCTCCTGGGGATGCCGTCGTTTTGAAGATACATCGAGACCATCGTTGAAGGCAGGAAGCTGTAAAATCGTAGAGGAAGACAGTCTGAACGGTATTGCTGCTTGTTGGAACAGACACATAAATACTTCGGACATCGCATCTGTGGTCAATGCTTTTGCATGTTTGTTTCTTATTTCTTTTTTCATTTTTATTTTCATCATCCCATTTTTGCCTGGATCGCCCTTTCGGGTTTTCGACCCACCGGGGAATAGTTTTTTTTGTTGCCCCTGTTTTTGCCTGAATTGCCTTTGAAGGTTGTCAATCCATCGGGGTGCTCATTTTTGCCTAAGCCGCCCTTTCGGGTTTTCGACTTAGCGAGCATATTCATTTTTCATGCTTTTCATTCTGTTTTTTCATTCTTGCCATTGACCGCAGACCGTCACTAGGGGGAAGGCTTGCTAGTAACTTGAATTGGAACTGATATCAATGTAGATTTGCTCATGCATGTTCATTTGAATGTACCTAGCTGTTCAGGCTTGTTTTCAAAATACTTAAAAATTTTCAATTTTCAGAATGTTCATTCCAGACATACATCATTATTAACATAGAAAAAATCCTTTTTGTATAAAGCTTTGAAAGTAGAGTAGAAAAATAATTAGAGTGCCAAACAAAAGCATAGGCTCAAATCGATGTATAAGGGTGGTAATCAGCCGAAGGCGTGACTCCACGGATTTACAAAGCTTGGAAAATGGTAATTTTATTGGTTGGTGGTACATTGAACACAGTAACTACTATGGTATCTAAAAACTCTTGAATCCGCAGGCGTCGGAACCTCGGATGAGAACAGCCAATCATCAGTTGCAAAGATCCCAAGGGGAATGATAACTTGCCAGATATAGTCAATTGTCTTTTACTTCAATCTCATTTTTGCATGAACCGCCCTTTCGGGTTTTCGGCTCATCGAGACGCTCATTTTTGCCTGAGTTACACGTAATCTCAGCGAGCTTTTACATTTTTGTTTCTTGTCCCTTATTTTGCCTGGATCGCCCTTTCGGGTTTTCGATCCACCAGGAAGCGCATTTTTGCCTAGGCCGCCCTTTCGGGTTTTCGACCTACCACGCAGTTCTTTTCATATCTAGACAAAATATTTCTTGACTATATCGGCATTCACAGGATTCGGAAGTTCTACACCATCCATGTGTGTGAGAATCAGGGCACCGCCAGAGAAAGCCTTCCTGACAACATAAGGTCCTTCATAGTTAGGCGTCCATTTGCCCCTTGGGTCGGGTTGCTGACTCATTCTTCTCTTCAATACAAGTTCACCCTCCTTGAATCCCCGAGGACGAACTTTCTTGACAAAAGCATTTTTCATCCTTGTTTGATACATATGACCGTGAGCCAAAGCATCCAGGCGTTTTTCCTCAATCAAATTCAACTGGTCGTACCGACTCTGGCACCATTCAGCCTCAGACAACTTTGCTTCCATAATCACACGGAGAGACGGAATCTCCACTTCCAATGGGAGGACTGCTTCCATGCCGTATACAAGAGAAAAAGGCGTCGCCCCGGTTGAACTACGGACTGTAGTACGGTAGCCGTGTAAAGCATAGGGCAACATCTCATGCCAGTCTTTGTATGTTGTTACCATCTTCTGCACAATCTTCTTGATGTTCTTATTGGCAGCCTCGACTGCACCATTCATCTGAGGTCTGTAAGGAGAAGAATTGTGGTGTTCAATCTTGAATTTCTCACATAAGGCCTGCACCATGTCATTGTTCAGGTTGGTACCGTTGTCAGTGATGATCTTGCTAGGAACACCATACCGACAGATGATATTGTTCTTGATGAACTTAACCACCACTTGCTTGGTCACATTGGCATAAGATGCAGCTTCGACCCATTTGGTGAAATAATCGATTGCTACCAGGATAAAACGATGACCATTCGACGCTTTCGGTTCAATTCTTCCGATCATATCAATGCCCCACATAGAGAAAGGCCATGGAGAAGACATAACATTGAGAGCGTGCGGAGGCACATGGATCTTATCAGCATATATTTGACATTTGTGGCACTTCCTGGCATATTGATAGCAATCGCGCTCCATGGTCATCCAGTAGTAACTAGCCCTCAACAGCTTTCTAGACATAACATGCCCCGATGCGTGGGTCCCAAAGGTGCCATCGTGCACATCGTGCATTAGCTGTCCTGCTTCACATTCATCAACACATCTTAACAACACCATATCGAAATTCCTTTTGTACAGAACATCCCCATCCAGCAGGAACTTGTTAGCCAGCCTACGCAGCGTCTTCTTGTCTTTGTTGGAAGCATCCGGCGGGTACTCGCGGCTTTGCAAAAATTGCTTGATATCATAATACCAGGGTTTGTTGTCGACTCCGCCTGAACCCGTCTGTACAATTGCATCACTGACAGTAAACACATGAGCGGGCCGGTCTAAGCGTTGCACTTTGATCATCGGTACATGATTCCAATGGTTTACTCGGAACATGGAGGATAAGGTAGCAAGAGCATCGGCCATTTGATTTTCCTCTCGGGGAATATGGTGCAACTTGACCTTTGTAAAATACGTTAACAGACGTCTCGCATAATCACGGTAAGGGATCAGATTGGCATGATGGGTTTCCCATTCTCCCTTTATCTGGTTGATGACTAGTGCAGAGTCTCCATAGATGTCGAGGTGTTTGATTCTCATATCAATTGCTTCCTCGATTCCCAAGATGCATGCCTCGTACTCGGCCACATTGTTGGTGCACTCAAACACAATCCGGGCTGTGAAAGGAATGTGATGCCCCTGCGGAGCCACAATTACTGCGCCAATTCCTCGGCCATAGGCATTAACAGCACCATCAAAGACCAACCCCCACTTGCTATCAGGGTCTGGACCTTCACCGATCAGTGGTTCTTCACAGTCTCTTGGTTTTAAGAACATAACCTCTTCGTCGGGGAAATCGAACTTCAAAGGTTGATAGTCATCGAGCGGTTGGCAAGCGAGATGGTCAGCTAGGATACTCCCTCTAATGGCTTTCTGAGCTTTAAACACAATATCATACTCTGACAGTAACAATTGCCAACGTGCGATTTTTCCAGTGACCGCCGGTTTCTCAAAGATATACTTGATTGGATCCATCCGAGATATCAACCAAGTCGTATGATTTATCAAGTAGTGGCGCAGGCGCTTGGCTGCCCAGGCTAATGCACAACAGGTTTTTTCAAGCATTGTGTACTGAGTCTCGCAATCGGTGAATTTCTTGCTCAAATAGTAGATTGCATGCTCTTTCTTTCCAGTTTCATCTTGCTGACCGAGCACACATCCCATGGATTCATCCAACACTGACAGATACATAATCAATGGCCTTCCGTCCACAGGCGGGACAAGGATCGGTGGCTCTAGCAAATAGTTCTTGATGTTGTCGAAAGCTTCTTGGCATTCATCATTCCATACCACAGGTTGATTCTTCCTGAGTAGCTTGAAAATTGGCCCGCAGGTCGCAGTCATGTGGGATATAAATCTAGAAATGTAGTTCAAATGCCCGAGGAAACCTCTGACTTGCTTCTCGGTTTGCGGGGCCGGCATTTCACGGATTGCTCGGACTTTGTCAGGATCTACTTCGATGCCCTTTTGGCTGACAATGAATCCTAACAGCTTCCCTGATCTGACACCGAACGTACATTTGTTTGGATTCAGCCGAAGCTTGTATTTCCTCAACCTTTCAAACATCTTAGCCAAATATTCGACATGTTGCTCTTCATCACCCGACTTGACAATCATGTCGTCCACGTACACTTCGACTTCTTTGTGAATCATGTCATGGAACAAAGTGGTCATCCCCCTTTGATAAGTAGCACCAGTATTTATTAGACCGAACGGCATTGCTTTACAACAGAAGGTTCCCCACGGAGTGATTAACGACGTCTTCTCCCTGTCTTTGGGTGACATTTTGATTTGGTTATAGCCAGAAAATCCGTCCATGAAGGAGAACACCTTGCACTGGGCGGTATTATCAACGAGTACATCGATGTGAGGTAGTGGGAAATTATCCTTCAAGCTTGCTCTATTCAAATCTCTGTAATCAACACACATCCGGACCTTACCATCCTTCTTTGGCACAGGCACAATATTAGCAACCCACTCGGGATACTCAACTGTCATGAGGAAACCCGCATCGATCTGTTTCACTTCACCTTTGATCTTCAGAGCCATGTCCGGCCGAGTCCGTCTCAACTTTTGTCTGACAGGAGGACAGTCTGGTTTTGTCGGTATCCGGTGTTCCACGATCTGGGGATCCAAACCCGACATGTCTTCATACGACCATGCAAAAATGTCCGAGTATTCGCGGAGAAGTTGGAAGATCCTTTTCTTGACCCCTTCCTCCAATGCAGCACCGACCTTGATCTCTCTTTTGTTATCCTCGGTACCCAGGTTGATTAGCTCGATTTCCTCCTGATGAGGCCGAATGGTTTTCTCTTCTTGCTCAAGCAACCGGGAAATCTCATCTGGTACGTCATCACTATCCTCATCTTCGGCTTCAAACACCGGGGATTCAACAGTTTGGAGAAACATAGGGTCACTGTGTTCAACGGGTTCATTTTGGTTCGATCTGCGTGACATGATTGGATGATTTTTAGAAAATAATTTTCATGCAGATCTTTGTAATTAATAAGAAAATACAGATGTTTTGGTTTTTTCTGGCATTACCATTATTTCCAAGGGAAAAGCATTAAAGAAAGAAAAAGAGTCGTGAAAGAGACGACGTTTTTTATTGATAATGGTGATGTCGGAACAAACATGCCCTTTACAAAAGTGTCACTTCCGCCTCGGGCAGGGCGGAAGGATTGTTATTTTGAAAACAAAAGCCTAGACAGCAAGACACATTACTTAGAATCATGCACAAACACAGGGAGATTGATAACGTTCCAGTTCTTTGCCATGCCTCCTGGTATCACAAATGTGGGCCTAGACCATCTTTCATCACCACCATCAAGAATTGCATTGGCAAATCCAGCACTACGGAATGTTCCAGTTGACACGCCTGACGTCGGAGAGAAACCGAGACCCTCTTTGCGTTTGCTATCCAGCAGCTGTATCAATTGGCCCCAACCGGCGGCCTGACCCTCCTGAACGGCCTTCTGCGCATCTTTCAAAGAAGCCATGGCAGCACTAGCTCTCTTGGGCTCCGTACCCTCGATAGTCAAACCCTGGAATGCAGTTCCTTCAACAGATTTAGCTTCGATGCAAGAGAAGGATGATAGCTGACTGACCAGATAAGCTTCTTCCCCATGCACTATCACAAGTTTACCATTCCTTACGAACTTCAGCTTCTGATGGAGGGTAGAAGTGACTGCACCAGCCTCATGTATCCACGGTCTCCCGAGAAGGCAACTGTAAGAGGCATCTATGTCCATAACCTGGAAAGTAATCATGAATGTTTCAGGACCAATAGTCATGGGGAGATCTACCTCTCCAAGCACAGTTTTACGGGAACCATCGAAAGCCTTGACTAAGAAAGTACTCCTTCTCAAAGGAACTCCTTGACAACTTAACTGATCCAAAGTCGACTTAGGCATCACATTCAACGACGACCCAGTGTCTACCAACACGTTGGACAGCATATCTGCTTTGCAGTTCATGGAAATGTGCAGGGCCAAGTTGTGGTGCTTCCCTGCCTCTGGGAGTTCGTCTTCACCAAACCAAAGGTTACTGCAAGCAGTGATGTTAGCCACTATCCCACCAAATTGATCCTCCGTGACTTCGTGGTCGACATATGCTTGCTCCAATACCTTCAATAATACATTCCTGTGAGCCTCCGAACTAAGGAGTAGGGCCAAGATGGATATCTTCGAAGGAGTTTGTAACAGCTGATCAACGATCTTATAATCGCTTTTCTTGATTATCTTCAAAATCTCATCCAGATTGGAATCTTCAATGGATTGGCCAGGACGGCTGGTATTTTCAACGACAGGAAGGATTGGTGATGGGGTAGTCTTATCAGCAGGAATCACAACTGGCACATCATCTTTCTTTTGAAACAAGAGAGGTCGGACCTTGCCGCTCCTCAAAGCCGTCACTTCGGCGATACTGCCTACTGTGCTCGGGGACACCAAAGGTACTTCCTTCCCGTTTTCCAACATAGTCGCGCTGTACTTGTACGGGATGGCTTTTGCAGAAGTATATGGCACTGGACCAGGCAACCGTATG
This sequence comes from Medicago lupulina, assembly GCA_958299785.1. Lineage (NCBI taxonomy): Eukaryota > Viridiplantae > Streptophyta > Magnoliopsida > Fabales > Fabaceae > Medicago > Medicago lupulina. The sequence goes on from OY283139.1 coordinate 67,757,387, forward strand.
ACCAACGGTTCAACGTCCTTCCTGGCGGGTGTGCTCTTGACCGGAGTGTCGTGGAAGATCGGCACTATCATACAAACATCACTGGTAGTCAAGTAGTTGTCATTCATCAAGCTTTGGATATCAGTTTGGACTACGCTGCAACCCATAGGGTCCTGAAGGCATTCACAGCAAGCAACATGGTCGTGGCTGAACAGAGCAGCTTGGCACAATTTGATATGTAGCGGTACCAGGGGAGTAGCAACGTTACGGACGTTGAGACGAGGGATTTCTTCGCACACTTCAATCATATTCACGGCGGCATGGTTGGGGAGTGGATTGTCGAGCACATGTGGGACATTGTTTTCAAAAGATAGCTTTCCCTGGTCGATCAACTTCTTCACAATGTATTTCAGAGCGTAGCAACCTTCTACATCATGACCTAGGGCGCCTTGGTGGAAATCACATCTGAGATCGGAGCGGAACCTGGGAGGCAATGGATTTGGCGGAGGCTTGCCAGGTCTAGTGGTGCAATACCCCTTATGTAACAGAGTTGGGAGTAGTTCAACGTACGCCATCGGTATTGGTGGGAAAGATGGTCTAGATTGAGGGCCCTGTTGTTGTTGTTGCGGTTGTTGTTGCATTTGTTGGGCGATGGCATTAACAGGGACCTGAGGCTGGCCCGGTAGTGGAGGGTATTGATGGTAGAACGGCGGATAGAACGGATGCTGGGCATACTGTAGGTACTGGTACTGTTGAGGCAGTTGTGTAGCATTGACCGGAGCGGCAGTGGCAGATTGATTGGTCCCGGCAGACACCATTCCAACTTCTGATTCCTTTTTCTTATGGTGACCATTGCCGTATTTCTTCGGTGCATTCGAGGACTCACCTTTCTCAAACACGATAATCCCTTCTCGGACAGCTTCCTCCAAGCGGGTCCCCATAGTGACCATCTCAGAGAAGTTGCTTGGGGCAGCAATAATCATTCTTTCAACATAATCTTTCTTCAGGGTCTTCAAGAATGTCTGAGTCATTTCTTCCTCGTCCAAAACGGGAGTGATACGGGCAGCTGCCCCTCTCCACCTCTGTGCATATTCGCGAAAGCTTTCGTCCTTTTTCTGAGAAAGGGACCGGAGGAATTCCCTATTCGGCTTGAGCCTGGTGTTGAATCCATAGTGGCTCTTAAAAGCAGCAGCCAGATCATCAAAAGTACGAATATCATCCTTGCTCAAACCGGTATACCACTCTGCGGCATCTTCCATTAGGCTGTCCTGGAAGCAATGGATCATAAGTGAATCATTGTCTGCATGGTTAGCCATCTTCCGGACGTACTTGATGATATGGTTCTGGGGGCAGGTCAGCCCATTGTAGCGGTCAAATTCCGGGACCTTGAACTTTTTGGGGACATCCACCCTCGGCACTAAACAAAGATCGTGGGTTCTGACGAGGTCACTGGTCCCGCGGTTGGCCTTGATCTCGCGACGGAGTTCTCTGGCGAGCTCCTCCATTCTTTCTTCCATAGTTCCCAATACAGGAGTCTTTCCACGGTGATCATTAGCATTGGCGCCCTGTGGCGTAGAGTGCACAATCGGATCGGTGAAGACCGTTGACTGAGGCAGAGTAGTGTGGAGAGAAGCCTGCCCTGAGACGGAGATTTGGTTACCGTTGGCAGCACTAGAAGCACCTGCTGTGGGATCAGGAGCAAAGAAAAGTGGGAGTCCGTATGGGTATCCCCTTGGCATGGCAAAGCGGTTATCGAGGGATGATGTTGGAATTGCCTCAGTGGTCTCTGGAGCAGACGAGGTTGGTTGTTCTTGAGCGGCCATCAGAGCAGTCATGGCGTCGAGGGCTTTAGCTAACTCTTCTCTTACAGAAGCTAATTCAGTACGGAGCTGTGCATTCTCTTCTTCCATAGCCACTTGATTCCTCCTTCTGTATTGTCTAGTCTGATGTACTCTGGTAGGTTGATCGGTTCTTCGAGCACGAGCCACTTTTCACACTGCGGCAGAAGAACCAGGAGGCAATGAGCACTTGGAAGTTTTTGTGACTGATGGATGATGCATATGATGCATGATATGTGCAAATGCAGATGCAAAAATGACTCTTTTTTATTACCAAAGGGCTTTCTTAGACAAATTAGAATTCTTCGCAAACATTATTGGACTATCAATTTATTCAAAGCGAGTAGGCTTCTGAAACATAAGCTGAACAAACAACATAATCAATAGTCAATCCTATCATCCAGAACTAAGGGGTGACTGGGTAGTATTCGGAATCCGAGTCCGAAGCTGAACTGCAATAACTGGAAAAGAAATCTCGACGACCTCTGACTCTCCTGGAGTCTCTCCTCAACAGATCATCCTTCTCCTCAAGCTCTTTCCTAACTCTGGCTAGCTCCTTCTTCAGCATCCGGTTCTCATGATCCCTCTGCTCGTCTCTGCCATCCAAAGTCATGATCAAGTTCTCAGCCTCACTGTAACGGGCTTTCCACGCTCGCTTCTCCTGACTCTCCATAGCTAGATGCTCCTGATACATCTCCTGAGTCGCGGGAAGCAACGGTAATGGTCTAGATGGAGTAGATGCGGACACATGCCTCATAGCAGGATAAGGCATGCCAATCTCCTCGGCTCGATCTATCACCCACTGAGTATAGGCTTCATGAGCAATACCGGATCTCACACCCAAGTGTTTCACATCCTTCCTACGAACCTTAGACCAAGCATCTGTAAAAGCTTTCCTTTGCCCGGTGGGGGCATTGGAATAGTAGAAGAACTCCTGAGATGTAGCAAGGTTGATGGGCTTCGCTCTCATAGGAAAACCGAACTGTCTCATGGCTAATTCAGGATTGTAGTTGATCCCTCCCCGGGTACCGAGAAGAGGTACATTGAGGAAATCTCCACAACTAGTGATAATCTCCTTGACTCGAGCTGCTGGAGTGATCCAAACCACCTCATCGGGAGTAAGAGCCATAATCCGCTGCGAATAAGACCAATCACTACAAGAAAAAATGTATTTTGCGACTTTTAAAATGACGGATTGCGACTGTTAGAAGGGTCGCAAATGTACATTTGCGACTGTTCCCCAACAGGCGCTAATGTTGGGGTCGCAACTGTCTTTTGCGACCCTTCATAGAACGGTCACACCAACTGCCGCAAAAGGCATTGCGACAGTTCCCAACAGTCACAAATGAAGAACTTACACATGGTTTTTAAGGGGCTTGCGACAGTTCCTAACTGTCGCAAATGTCTAATTTAAAATTTTGAATTTAATATTCTGCGACTGTTTGAACAGTCGCAAATGTTTTTTTTTTTTTAAAAAGTCAGAAATATTTATTTATTTTTGAAATTGTTATGACCTGATTTAATTTTTTTTTCTCTAGAATTTGAAGACAAACTCAAATAAATGTATTACTAAATACTTAAAATGCAAAAATATACATAATTCAAGAGTAAGAAATTTGATCCATACATCAACTTTACTAAAACAAAAGATTAAGTACCTAGGTTAAACATTAAAAAAACCAACATTCAAAACAACTGTAGCAAAATTAGAAGTCCATAAAATTCCTAAATATTCCCAAGTGATGTTGCTTCAATGATAGACTCAGATGAATGTCTACCATCTCTTGTTGTTTCTAAATTTGTTGGCTGAAAAGAAGAGGAAAAATAAATAAGACAGTGATTAGTAAATTGAAACACAAAATATTGAAACTGAAAGAAAAAAAAAACCAGAGTTGTCAAATATATCGATAAATGGTACAATATTTGAGTACTTGTATTGCTCAAAAAAAGCACCGGAGTTGCCAAGATACAAGTAAATTAAAAATAGTAATTTAAGAAATCTACAAGCCCCTTAAAAGAGATGAGTGTGACATAATTAGCCAACTGACCCTTAAAAACACAACATTCAGTAATGACAGTTTCATATGATTTTATATCCAAAATTTGTATCATATTCGAAATCAATTTCAACTGTTATTTCACATAACAACAAGAAGACAAATCTTGGCCAATGTTTTCGTCTATAATCAGAATTATTTATACATGAAAGCAAGCATGAAAGAATCTATACTAACAGAATATAGCATCAGCCTTGAAATGTGTTTAGTACTATATAGCAATCATGTGTTACAAAATAGATTACGAGAAACCACACCACCCAAATACAGACTATAACAAAAATGAGCCAGTCATAGCAGTTATACAAAAGTACACGCCTGGCTGCTTTCAACAAATAGGAAAACACACACATTTCATATGGTAAATGAACATAAAACTATGAGTCTCTATTATCCAAATCATGTACTTAGTTTCGCAAAGCAACATCATACACAGAAAAGCCTAAGGATTGTTGCAGATATCAACTTCTATTTATTTTTTTTTGTAAAAGAGCATAATGTTTTTGCAATAGTTTTGTAAAAGTTACCTCTTTGTCTCTAGAATTTTGCATTTGCATTAAGAAAGCAACTTGCGCCTTCAAGATATCAACTTGTGAAGCCTTATCCTTAAGAGAATCAATCTCAACTTGCATTCTCAACATTTTCTCATTTGCGTCGATGGATGATGAGGCTGATCTAGTAGAGCGACTAGAGATTCGAGACGGTGTTATCCCAAGCCCCATACAACGAACATATCCAGCATGTGCCTTTCCAAACAGCAAGATTGACAATAAACAAGTCAGAACGATGCAAATAGCTAAGCAAAGTAGGATATGAATTACACTAAAAAACCTTACAACCACATGTGTCCAACACCGACACAAGTGGTTGCAATCAATCACTTCAATTTTTTCAAATTACTAGTAGTGTCTATGTGCCAGTACAATATCGTGTCAGGTATCTGTGTCTATGTATGTGTTTCATAGCTTAAAGGTGACAAAAGAAATAGGAAACTCCTAACGCACAAGAGAAATCAAGATACTTTGTTTTTCATATTTTGTGACAATAAAAACAAATAAAATCTTCAAAATAATGAAAGAACTATGTTATGAATACTTTTCCAAAAGGACAAAAATGAATGTATTAGTGATCCTATAAAAAGATATCAACCTCAATAGAGATAAATATAGTTAGTGATGCTGATAGATGAACCTAGTAACAACTGAGAAAAAGTTATGAATTACACTCATAGATTACCAACAGCGAGCAACTATAATGTACCCAATTACAAGTATTGTAATAAAAAGTATTGTGATATTGACTCCTTGTCTCCTTCCCTGTTAAATGTTTTCCAAATCAGCTGCAATTTTTAACAATGAACTGTCTTCTTAAAATTATAATCTTGTAGTTTCATTATGACATGGCTACAAATTCACAAGAAATAAAAAAACTACAGCTACTGAACCAGCCAGCTACATCCAATTCCTTTACTGTGCATCATAACCAGCCATATCTGTTGAGTCTTGTAGCATAGACCTTAGTCCAAGTGAGTCTATCATAAAGAGTATAAAATATGGCCAATTGCTAAATCAAATAATAATAACATATCAGATATCAATTCAAGACCAAGCTCAAACAACTCTAGCAACTAAAATTTGTTTGGCCAATTGCTAAATCAAATAATAATAACATCCTATCTCAATTGCTAAATCAAATAATAATAACATCCGATCTCAAGAAAAATTTGTACCTATAACCAGCTTCACACTTTGTTCTTTTTGCTACCTGAAATGAAAAATTACATTAGTATTGGATTAATAAGGTTCACAACTTTATATCATATTAAATGATTAATTGAATTGAACAATCAGCTTTTGTACCTATTACGCTCATAAGTTATTATTCTAATGGGAATATTAAGCTTCTTCTGTATAACAACTTTTGCAAGTTTTCCAATCAGTGGTGGATTTCACCACAACTAAAAGCTCAAAAATGGTGCTTTGCCCCTCTTGTATTCCAAAAAAAAAAAGCGCTTGTTTGAAGAAGTTTGAAGAGGATGACTTTAGCTTTTTTCAGACTGATTTCGCAATAGTAAACGTCGTTCTAGCTAGCATCAGAGACTAAAGTAGCCAATCGAGAAAACAATAGAGGATTGAATTTATTCTCGTCAAGTTTGTGTAAGACACACAAAACTCGCGGATGAAAACAAAAAGAACAATACAAATGCGACTCTGTATAAAACCGGACCACCTAACCAGCACCAACACCAGAGAAGCATCAAACAACAACTGGCCTAAGAGAACATCACCTATCTTACTAAAATTGATGCTTGGATATACATAAAGGAAAGGCCAACTGAGATAATTAAAAATCAACAACAGCTGGTCCTCAAGACCATTTTACACATCAAAATTAACTAAGGGACACAAAACTAAAAAACATGCACCAAAAAACGCAGCTATTTATCCCCCAAACCAAAAATGCATCTGCTGCATCTAATGACAAAAACATCCCCACCCTTCTGCCTGGACCTACCAGCAACTGCTTAAGCAAGAGTTAAAGCCAAAACAGTTGAAGAAACCGCCCTTCTGTTGGAGCAAAAATGTTGCTATTCCTACAAAACCAACGCAACAACTCCGCCAATCACACTATTTCCTCAATAAAGGATTGAATTGTGATAGCAAATTACACTTATAGGAACCAAAATGATGTTATAGTTATAGCCAAAAAGAATCACAACAGTTTGTGCATCACCAATCCATAGAAAATCATAAACTTAATCACCTCCCTCTCAACAACTTATGAACAACAACTTCCATGATTTTCCCTTACTTTCACATGTTTTTCTTCCTCCAACAATCTCAATAAAACCATCTCATAATTATACACACAAATGTTCTTATTTCAGAGGCTACTCCTTAAACATTATTGGAACTCATCAAAATTCAAAGGCTTACTAGTAAGATTTTTAAAACTACTACAAAATTATACATAGGAAACTAAATCCTAAACTTTCAAATCACAAACATTTCCAAATCCTAAACTTCACAATCAACATAGATAAAAGATACAATTATTACTTCAAGAACAACAAAAGAGGGTTACTGGGTCATCAAATTTCAACACTATAAAAAATCCCATTTCAACATTTCACTCAAAAAAGTAGTAACATCCCATTTTAACATTTGACTCAAAATTTCAAAACAGGGTGACAGATATTAACTAATCAAACAATGGATAACATTACTTTAAAAAATATTCACAACATCAGCATAAAACAAGAAGAAAAGATGAATAAGGTTTTGAGGGTTACCAGAGAAAGAGAGAGTTGAGCACCGATTCACACATAACACCGATTGAGTGAGTGAGTTAAGCACCGATTGATTGAGTTGACCATGATTCAGCACCGATTCAGACATAACATCGATTGAGTGAGTGAGTTGAGCACCGATTGAGAAGTTAGGTTTTGGGGGTGAACGATTGAGAATGAGAAGATTCAGGGAACAAAGATTTTGGGGATGAAATTGAGAAAAAAATTTAGATTTGAGAGTGAGATGAAATTTTTGGGTCTTAGGGTTTAGAGAAAATTTTGGGAAAGTGAGATTAGCGGGAGGTGAAAGAGTATTGGAGAGTGAATGAAAAATTTGGCCAAGTGGGAATGGAGAATTAACAACGCGCCTTCTAATTTAATAAAAAGACTTGCGACTGTTGACCCTAACTGTCGCAACAACCGTTGCAAATATGCACATTGAGGCAGTTCAAAGGTAAGGGTCGCAATTAAAGTGTCGCAAAATGCAGGTTTTCTTGTAGTGAATTCTCCGTGTTGGCATGGAAAGAACTCGGGAGGTGCGAAATAAACCACCTATATAGAAGAGGTATGCAGCAAAGAATGAACCCACGGCCCTTGAGAGTCCGATCATGGATGGCGTGGTATGTGTCAGCCAACAAAGTAGGAACCGGGTTCTTGGAATGGAAGATCTCAATAGCATTCATGTCCACGAAGTTGTCGAGATTCGGAAAGAGAACGAGCCCGTAGATGAGTAGTGAAAGAATAGCCTCAAGAGTGTCCTGACAGGTAGATTCGAGATTAGCCCGCTCAAGTAAGTACTTCGAAGTGAAACCCTGGATGTGAGACTTGGTGATGAGATTCTTAGACACATCGGAAGTCTTGAGATAAAGATTCTTAGCGATCACCAAAGGAGTAAGAGAAGATCCTGGGCCCGTGAAAGGTACCCTCTCGGCTATAGGTAAACCCAATAAGCAAGAATAAGCCTCGAGTGTAGGAACCAACTGAAAATCCGGGAAAGTGAAGCAACGGAAAACCGGGTCATAGAATTGCACCAGAGTGTGCACCAGCTTCTCTTCTACATTAGTTCGGAGAATAGCAAGCAAACCACCGTATCGGAGACGAAACCCAGTCGGATTCTTAACCTTAAGTGCCAACTCCCTTAGGCTAGCCAAATCAATTTCCTTGAACTTGTAAGACTTAGTCCTCTTCATGCCTGATTATATTTGCAAAGAATTTTAGTTTGTCTATACCCTTTGATAAATGCATGTAAAAATTTTATGCATGAATGCATGTATGCATGGTTTTGCTTAACAAAGAAAGCACGGTGGGCTAAAGTAACAAGTGGACACGGTGTCCGGTGAAACTAAGGCTTTGATAGTAGTAACCAAGGTTCTACAAAGTTCCCAAACCACAACCTCTCTTCCGTATATCATAGTAGTACAAAGCAACGCTTGTCCATGATTATCCGTAAGAAGGTCTAGTTTGGGTGTAGTATCGCGTGACGACTAAATTTCGAGGCAACACTCGGTTTAGCCACCGCACTACGTCCTAAGAAAGGTCAAAGATGGGTTTGGTAACTACGGTCCATAGCCTTCATCGGTCAATTGGAAGTAAAGTGCCTAAGCATGACAACACACGCCGACAACATCACCTCCAAAATGCCTCAGCTATGTGAGATTGATCGCGTAATCCAATGCACGAGGCAACCCCCGGAATGGATTGTCGATTATATCTCTCCCTAATCTTAAGTTCACTTAGCCCGGGTATAAGGCTTTTGATATTCTCACCCCACACGTACATAAGAAAATTTTACATATAACAATAAAGCAAAGCATAAACATAAAGCGTGTAAAACTAGGTGTAGCCCTAAAGATTCCCCAGTGAAGTCGCCATTTCTGTTATCGCGATTTTCGGGTGTCAAATCATTGATAGATTTGAACCTTTCAATCATTGATATCTCTATTTTTTTTGGGGAAAGGTAAAATCGAGAGAAAACCTTAGAAATTCTGAGCTCGGGGCTGATTTCACTACGGGAAGGTGTTAGGCACCCGCAATGACTATAGTATCCTATAGGAACCGTTTTACTAGTCTTATGTATACGCTTTACTTTTATCGCTATTTGTAAAAAAAAGGTTGATTTTAAGAATGAGAGAAAGAAGATTTGAGTATTGTTTTTATTGGACTTGGAGAGATTTTGAGTCTCTTGCCTACATACCCTTTTAAGGGATCAAAATTCCATGTAGTTCTCTTCCAAAATATTTTTGTGGGTTGGTTCATTTTTAGTTTTGAAAAAAGGTTTTGAAGAAAGGGATGAGAGGCCGTAAAGGCATGAGATTTGGAAACAAGTGAGGTTAGTCCAATTTATTTACAAAAAATGGTTAAAGTTGAAGGTTTAAAATTCATTTTGATTTTGCTTAAGAAAATAAAGGGAAAATGGGTGAAGTTTTGACTTCACTTTATTGCAAAAATCTTTGAGTGATGTGTTAGTTTTTTTTTTGAGAAAGAAAGAATGAGTTTTTTCTAAGTATCACGCTTCCTAAACATACATCTAGTGGTGAACATACAACGTGTGTGCGTGTCGGTGCTTGTGTCGGTGTACATCATTATAGTCCATAGTCCTTTACATCGGGTCCTAGTTTACATTCTATGGTCTTGCATGAAATTAAAAGGAAAGTAAACTAACCTAAAATATTACATGAATTAGTGGGATTTGCATAAAATGGCTAGAAGAAAGAAAAAGATGAATATGATGTAATGCTTGCAATGTGCATGAGGCATGAAGTGAAATGGCAAGTAATAAGATGAGGAGTGATAGTATGAGTAGCAATGCATAGTAGATGAAATGATCATAACAAAGAGTATTAACAAGTTGCAAAAGAAGCAAATGTCAAAAATAGTGCAAATAACCCAAAACAAAGCCTAAAACTTAAACCAAATCTATGACCTATAATCCCCATCAAAACAGCACTTTTTCAAAGGAAATATTTCAAGAACCATAAAGAAATTACAAGTCATATTCAAACCTTAAACCATCACACTCACAAGCATATTGCATTTCAAAATTAACAATTAAACTTGACAAATTGGAGGCTATCAATTAAACTTGCAAAAACAAGAAATTAACAATCAAAATTGTAACATTGGGGATTGCAATCAAATTTGTAAACATAGGAGTTAACCATTGAATTTGTGAAATAAAAGACCAAGAATTAACTTGTAAAGCAAGAAACTACCGACTAAGCTTGTAAAACAAAGAAATTACCAATTAGGCTTGCAAAAATGTAAAAAAAATCCTCATGGGCTCAGCAATAAACACATCCCAAAATCATGTACCAAATATCAACATCATGTGGCAAAAATTGGATCTAGAATTATGCAAGAAACTCCCACAAACACACCTAGTATACAAAATCATAGAAGAAACTAGCACATATCTTTTTATCAGCTTTACATGTGTAGAAATATCACCAAAACAATCAAAAATATATCAAGAACACACTGTAATTTTCTAGGAATATTTGCAAGAAATTTAGCATGCACAGGGGTTCAAATATCACAATCAGAGGTGTGTATAGCAAACAAAAATCAAGAAAACCTAAAAAAACTTAAGGCCCACGGATTCACGGCCCAAACCCACGGATCTGATGGATCCGGATCAAGCTAACGCTCCAGGAGCGTTGGATTGATCCAGATCCATCAGGATCTGAATCAAACGGCCATAAATAGAAGAGAGTGGGTCGGGTTTGGGTCAACCCGACCCAAACGCATATATAAAAGGGTTTTACACCCGTTTCTCTTCATTTTTGTGACATTTTCTCTTTCTTCTCTTCTTCTCTCCGGCCGTTCTCTCTTCTTGCGAACCCTAAACCCTAATTCACGAATTCTACCCAGAAATTCAAGATTCATGGCTTAAAACCTGTGTTTCTTTGTTCTAATCACGAATCCGTCAATTGAATTCGTAAGTCTTGACTAAAACGATGTGAATCATGGATTCTGTTTCACGGATTCGAAAGGTTTTGGTTTAGTTTCTTTTTGGTTCGATTCTGCTTTTAATTGTTTTTGTGCGTTGGTTCGGCGGTTTACAAAGCTTGTTACGCGTTGTAAGCTTCAGAATCTTGAAAGTTTTTCTGGAAATTTTAGGGTTTCTGTGATTTCGAACCAAAGCCTTTGAATCCGTGATGATTTACATTGTTTTGAGATTCATTGTTGTGTTTGAACGTGTAAAGATGAGGTTCTTGTGTTTACCTGAGTTTCAATTGGAGATTCGAGCTAGAACCTTCAAGAACTTGGAACTTTCGATCCTGTTCTGTTGATTCTTGGTTCGGATTCAATAGCAAGCTGGTAATTTCTTCTTCCTCTTCTTGTCCGATTCAGTACCCTTGAATTCTTTCACTTTCCTTCTTCTTCTCAATCTTCTCCTTGTGATCGCACTGAGTTCGTCGCTTCTGGTGATGAATTCAGCGCTTGAATTGCAGGGAACAGAGCTCGATGATGAGGATTCAAGCTTGAATTCCTGAGAGCTCACACGAATTCCATGGTTTGAGCTTGAATTTGTTTTCTGGAAGTAGTTAGGGTTGCGAAATTGTTCTTGTGTTCTTGGATTTTCTGAGTTTGATACTGTTTTTGATCCAACTGAATCAGAGAGAGAGTTTTCTGACGTGTTTGTGAGGTGGCATTGAGTTTGTGGATCCTTTTCTGACTTGCACAGTACCTGACCTTATATAGGGTGCCATGTGTGCGCTGAGCCAATGGAAATGAGACACCTGGACCTGGACAGCTTGCGTGGCAACTTGGACTGTTTGACTCAGGGACTAAAATGCAAATTTAAAAATTTAAGGACTGAAATGCAATTTTAAAAAGGACTGAAATGCAGTTTTAAAAAGGACTGAAATGCAGACTGAAATACAATTTTTAAAAAAAGACTTTTCCATATAAGAATTGACCTGCCCTAAAAAAAATGAAATTTGGGCATATTTGCAATTAAACAAAAGTTTGGGACCAAATTGCAAAAAGGTTAAAAGTAAAACTGGTAAAAATTAATTTGAAATCAACGTACAGTGCAACAGTTAAAACTGACAAAATGGACTAAAATGAACAAATTACCAAAATGAGATATTTTAAAATACCTCTCTGCCCAAAAATCAAATAATGTGAAAAGACTAAAATGCCCTTGGGGCCAAAACGCCTTAGACTGATCCAAACTGACTCAGATGCAGACTAAGATGATTTTTAAACAGAATTTGACAAATAATTCGCACAGACAAGTTGAAAAAGACTCAGAGACAGATGCAGGGACTGGAATTGGGTTCCTTTGTAGGAAATGACCAAAATACCCTTTTGTATGATTTTATGCAAAAATTAAAAGACAGAAACAGTAACATATGCAGCTGAAGCACAGTAGAAAACACGGTGAATTTGAAAGTATTTAGAAAATAGCAGGGAAATTTGAAGGAGTATTTTTAGGTCCAAAATGAGGGTATGACAACCGGGTCTACAGGAGCACCATCCGGCGCCATAATACTAATTACATCTACTGTTTTTTCCTTGACTGGGGATAAAATATGTTCTTGGTTCTCTTCCAAATCATTTCTAGCTATCTCATTAGATACATATGTATTCTCAAGTTGTATGCTAAAACTATTATTAGTAATAGTCAGTCCTTGGATCGGATACCGAGTTTAAAAAAAAAAAAATAGCAAGGCTATGAGAAATAGGAGTTACCATAATTGTCGGTGTTACAACCGGGATGTCGTCTGCGTGGTCAATAATATTGTCCCCTTGGGATTGGGACGCTGCATCCATCTCCAAGATAGCGTCCAAAGATGCGGCCTCAAGTGGTATTTGAGCTAGAATATCTGAATTTGTGGGTTGGTGCTGCGGATGTGGGACAATTTCCATTTCCTCCTCCAAAGGTGTCGCCTCAATTGTTTTCTGAACGAGAACTTGTTGTGCGACTGCTTCGGTTTCCTCATCTGCATTTATCGATTATGAATAATTTTATTTTGAGGAGCCAAAAGATACAGAGGAACCAATGCCAGATGGATTATCTTTTATTGGTACCCATGTAACCTTATTTTCAGGGACTTGCTTCTTCCTTGCGCAATTTGTTCCTTATGTGTCGTTGTTTCCTTCCTAGGGTTTCCAAATTAGAATAGAGTTTCCAAATTATTTAAGATGACCCTGCTACAAATTTATATATAAATTTGCTACATATACATACATTTACATATACATATACATATATATATATATATATATATATATATATATATATATATATATATATATATATATATATATATATAGGTCAGGATCAAATGACACCATGGTGTCAAAATTAATTTGACACCAAATCTCATCCATTCAATTCATTTAATCCAAAGGCTTAAAATTATCACCAAATTAATTAACATGCACCAAATACTCTCTATCACCTAATTAAGAAACATATCTATCATCATTAATTTATAATCAAGCATTCCATTTTTATTTCCTCATATTTATTTATTCCCCTTTTTTATTTTTCCAGATATATTTATTTTCCTATCATCATACTCAATCTTCTTTTCTTATTTTTTTTTTATAAAATGAATGGTAAAACTCATGCTTATTGTTTGAGTCATCACCATCATTGATGATATTTCTTTACATTTATCTCATATACTCATTTTTTTTGACAAATCTCATATACTCATTTTTTAATAATTAAGTAAATTGTATTAAAGAAAACAAACAAGCTCGACTAAATTATCCTAAGTGATTCTTGAATTGTTTTATTTTGTCGCTCATAGGTCTAATTTTTTTAGTGGACTCATCATGTCTCATGTTTAAGTAAATTAAGATTTATAATGATTTTATAAAAATTAAGAAGTTTGAGTTTGTGCTTATGACCGAAAGAAAAAATGTATGGGAGAAATCATAGTTTTAAAACTCGGACCGGACCGGCCGGTCCGACCGGTCGAACCGTGAACCGGGGGTGTGACCGATTCGGTCTGTTCATTGGATCGGACATGCAGTTGAACCGGTCAAAACCGGTATGACTCGTAAAAAACTAGTGAAAACCGGTGGCTCGGGCGGTTTGATGAACTGAACCGTGTCATGGAAAAAAACAAAAAAACAGGAAAAAGATCATAGAACAAAGATCCGACCATGGAAGGGAAGAAGATGAAGAAGACAAGAACATAATTGAAACTAATTAACTCGTAATTAATAAGATGAAAATTTCATATCCGATATGTGCTTTTAAATTTGAGATCTACTTGTTTGGAATTTGATGAATGTAGAGAGAATAGAAAATGAGGGTAAGGGAGGAGGCGGCACACTACAACTACAAGTATGCAACGTAAAAAAAGTAGGTTATGTTTTCAACTTTATTTGACATTTAAGAGCCATATTTAAGACACAACAAATGTTTATCTTTTTTTTAATCGTAAAACTAAAGGCATGGGAATTAGAGTATTGTCGCGTCATTTTTCGGGAGACCATCGCCGTTTGACCAGCTTTGACTCACTATTTTTATTCACGACTGAACCTTTTAATTTTTTAAAGAAAGGGGGAAAAAGTTCAAATTACCCATTTGAAAGAGATTTGGGTTCGGGGGTTAGTTATATTTAGGGAAGGTATTAGCACCCTAAATATTCGTAGTACTCTACGAGAACCTTTTGACTTTATCTTTCTTTTTGTGCTATAACTTGCTTAATTTTGTTTAAAAGACGGAATTGAAAAATAGAGATTTGAAAGAAAAAAAGAATCCTATTATCTACATTTTTTATTGATTTGAAAGGACGAGCGTCCTTTGCCTACGTACCCGTGAGGGATCAAAACCTCGTAGTTCGGGGTAGAAATTGACGTTTGATTGGTTGTGTTTTTTATTGGTTTTTGAAAAGGTTTTAAAATAAAAAGCCAAGCAGCGAAATAAGCTTGTTTGTGTTTTTTAATGTTGAAGAAAATAGACTCGAAGTAGAATTAAATTGATTTGAAATTTGATTAAGAAAAGAGAATAGAAAGAACGATCGCTTGATGAAAAATCAAGGTTTAATATGAAAATATTTTGTGATTTTGTTATTTGAATGTTTTTGTTGTTTTTTATTGTGGTGTTTGTAGGAAAATGTTTTTGGTTTTTTTTTATTATTGTGCTTGACAAGAGTTTCATCTTGCTCCTACGTATCTCTAGGTGCGATGGAGAAATCAAAGCTACGTAGTTCTGGGGAGCAAGAAAAGATGAAAATGATTTGGTCGCGCTTGGCGAAAAGTTTGCTTAAAAAAGGGAAAGGGGAACGGACTCACATTTGAGAAAAAGTTAAACGCGCATGGCGTTAAAAGATGTTTGCTAAGAAAGGAGGTGGACTTGCATTTGAGTGATGGCGATCCGTTTGAGAAAAAAACTAAACGCGCATGGCGTGAAAAAAAGGTTTGCTAAAAAGGGATGGACTCGCATTTGAGCGATGGTGATCCGTTTGAGATAAAATTAAACGCACATGGCGTGAAAAGAGTGTTTTTTGGTTTTTTAATATTGTGCTTGACAAGAGTTTCATCTTGCTCCTACGTATCTCCAGGTGCGATGGAGAAATCAAAGCTACGTAGTTCTGGGGAGCAAGAAAAGATGAAAATGATTTGGTCGCGCTTGGCGAAAAGTTTGCTTAAAAAAGGGAAAGGGGACGGACTCACATTTGAGAAAAAGTTAAACGCGCATGGCGTTAGAAGATGTTTGCTAAGAAAGGAGGTGGACTCGCATTTGAGTGATGACGATTCGTTTGAGAAAAAACTAAACGTGCATGGCGTGAAAAAAAGGTTTGCTAAAAAGGGATGGACTCGAATTTGAGCGATGGTGATCCGTTTGAGATAAAATTAAACGCACATGGCGTGAAAAGATTTTTTTTTGGTTTTTTAATATTGTGCTTGACAAGAGTTTCATCTTGCTCCTACGTATCTCCAGGTGCGATGGAGAAATCAAAGCTACGTAGTTCTGGTGTAAGAAAAGCTTAGGTCGAGGGAGACAAGCTCAAGCTCTCAGTTATAACGCTGAGGTCGAGGATGACAGGCTCAAACTCAGGGTTATAAAGCTGAGGTTGAGGAAGACAAACTCAGGCTCTCAGTTATAATGCTGAGGTCGAGGATGACAGGCTCAAATTCAGGGTTATAAAGCTGAGGTCGAGGAAGACAAGCTCGAGCTCGGCATACAAAAGAGAAAAACAGAGAGAGAGAGAGAGAGAGAGAGTGAGAGAGAGAGAGAGAGATTAGAGAGAGTGTACCTTTGAAGGGGGAGAATAGGAGGAAAAAGATAAGAAAAGGGGCTGTTTGGTTTTGGTGGTGGTGATGTAGTGATTTTTTTGTTGATTTGTGGTGGTTTTGTGTGGTTGTATTGATTTGTATTGTTGATGGATGATGAAAAAAAATGTTAAGACTTAAAAAGATTATAGTGTTGTTTCTTCCTCTCTTCAAGCTTCCTTTCTCTAAAAGAACTCCTCTTTTTTCTTCCCTTTTCAATGACAAGTTCTATCTCTATTTATAGGTGAAATGAGACTTGGAGCTCAAGTTTGAGTATGGTTGCTTTTTGAAGCTTGGGAACCAAGTCACACTTTGTTGGATGCAAGTTATCATGTGACATCATCTTGGTGATGTCACTTTGATGATATCACCTTGATGATGTCACCTTATTTCATGTTTCTTTTATTCTTCTTTTTTTTGAATTTTTTGGAGGAAATTAAATATGATGGAAAACAATTAAACAAATTAACATTTATATATTTTTTTTTGTGAATTTTGGGTTTTGTTTGTGACGGAAAATTTTCAAATAGAAATAAAGAAACTAATAATAATAATAATAACAATAATAATAGAATAAAATGAAAGGACATAATAAAAAATAATAAAAAGACTAGAATAAATAAATAAAAGTGGGCTCGAAAGCAAAAAAAGTTATCTTTAAAATACCTCTCTGCCGAAGTTTTGTCTGAAACGACGAAAACTTATCAACTTTAAAAGACTACTAAAACGAGAAAATAAAAGTGAAACGTTAAAAAATAAAACAGATAAAATGTTGGTAAAAAGTTGAGATTTAAATGGATAAAAGCTGCGGAATATACGAGTAAAATGTTTGCAAAATAAACAGATAATATGCCGAGACATAAACTGATAAAATCTTGGGAAGTGAAAAGATAAAATGTTGGGAAATAAACTGTAAATTGTTGAGAACATAACTGGGTAAAATGAGTTCAAAAGACGAGTAAAAAGAAAATAACTGGTCAAAAAATGGGGTATGACAGATGCCCCTATTTAAGTTTCTTCGTGCGGAGACTTGAAGATAGAATCTTTAATTTGACAGGCCGAAGAGACTTAAATACAGAGTACACCATTTTTGACCTAAGATGTTATGGAATGCTGGTGAAATGCTTGTGATGCAATCATGAATGCAGGACGACAAAGGTGACTTGACTGGAATGAGAAATAACAACGGGATACCCAAGTTCTTTGGAGGAAAAGGGATCCGACTCCGCTTGGGGATAATGTAGTTTCACTGGGAGAAATGGTTGTCTACTATTGCATTTGTTTGGAATGACAGCTTAATGAAGACAAAACCTTTTGGCGACGACTCTTGACCAGACACTCTGGGGATGACGCTTATGAGACAATTGTAGAATGATTGCAAAAATTGTTCGTTTGTTAGAACTTGCCAATTTGACACATGGTGGAAAGGAAAAAATGGGAGACGTTCATTTGTTAGAACTTGTAGAATGAGAGATGTTCATTTGTTAGAACTTGTAGAATGAGATGTGTTCATTTGTTAGAACTCGTTGAATGCAATGTTCATTTGTTAGAACTTGTAGGATGCAATGTTCATTTGTTAGAACTCGTTGAATGCAATGTTCATTTGTTAGAACTCGTAGGATGCAATGTTTATTTGTTAGAACTTGTAGGATGCAATGTTCGTTTCTTAGAACTCGTAGGATGCAATGTTCATTTGTTAGAACTCGTAGGATGCAATGTTCATTTGTTAGAACTCGTCATTTAATATGAGGTAGATACAAGTTGTCCGTTGGTTGGAACTGGTACCTAGACATTTGATTGGTGACATCTCTGAACCAGCCATACTGGGGATGACACCTTTGAAAGGTTTCAAGCTGTTTGTTTGTTTGAACTTGCCACTTGAAACATGGTTAGTGACACCTCTTGACCAGACTCACTAGGGATGACACTGGGGAAAGGTTTCAAGCTGTTCGTTTGTTTGAACTTGCCACTTGAGACATGATTGATTGGTAACATCTCTTGACCAGACTCATTGGGGATGACACTTTTGAATTTGGTACGTGGCATCACTTGAACAACTACGCTGAGGATGACACTTTTGAAATTGATTGATTAGTGGCATCACTTGAACAGTTATGCTGGGGAAGGCACTTTTGAAATTGATATGTGACATCACTTGAACAGCTGTGCTGGGGATGGCACTTTTGAAATTGGTACGTGGCATCACTTGAACAGCTACGCTGAGGATGACACTTTTGAAATTGATTGATTAGTGACATCACTTGAACAGTTACGCTGGGGATGGCACTTTTGAAGTTGATATTGATACGTGACATCACTTGAACAGCTATGCTGGGGATGACACTTTTGAAATTGACATTGATACGTGACATCCCTTGAACAGCTATGTAGGGGATGGCACTTTTGAAGTTGATATTGATACGTGACATCACTTGAACAGCTATGCTGGGGATGACACTTTTGACATTGATACGTGACATCCCTTGAACAACTATGTTGGGGATGACACTTTTGAAATTGACTTGATTAGTGGCATCACTTGAACAGCTACGCTGGGGATGACACTTTTGAAATTGGTACGTGACATCACTTGAACAGCTACGCTGAGGATGACACTTTTGAAATTGATTGATTAGTGGCATCACTTGAACAGCTACGCTGGGGATGACACTTTTGAAATTGATATGTGTCATCACTTGAACAGCTGTGCTAGGGATGGCACTTTTGAAGTTGATATTGATACGTGACATCACTTGAACAACTATGCTGGGGATGACATTTTTAAAATTGACATTGATACGTGACATCCCTTGAACAGCTATGTTGGGGATGACACGTTTGAAGTTGATATTGATACGTGACATCACTTGAACAGCTATGCTGGGGATGACACTTTTGACATTGATACGGGACATCCCTTGAACAACTATGTTGGGGATGACACTTTGAAATTGACTTGATTAGTGGCATCACTTGAACAGCTATGCTGGGGATGACACTTTTGAAATTGGTACGTGGCATCACTTGAACATGTACGCTGAGGATGACACTTTTGAAATTGATTGATTAGTGGCATCACTTGAACAGCTACGCTGGGGATGGCACTTTTGAAATTGATATGTGTCATCACTTGAACAGCTGTGCTAGGGATAGCACTTTTGAAGTTGATATTGATACGTGACATCACTTGAACAGCTATGCTGGGGATGACACTTTTGAAATTGACATTGATACGTGACATTCCTTGAACAGCTATGTTGGGGATGACACTTTTGAAATTGACATTGATACGTGACATCCCTTGAACAACTATGTTGGGGATGACACTTTTGAAATTGACTTGATTAGTGACATCACATGAAGAGCTACGCTGGGGATGACACTTTTGAAATTGATTTGATTTGGATTAGTGCTGGCAACTGTTCATTTACAGAACTTTGCCGCTTGGCACGATGATACTGGGGAAAAGTTTCAAGTTTTTCGTTTGTTTGAACTTGCCACTTGAAACATGATTACTGACACCTCTTGACCAGACTCACTAGGGGGTGACACTAGGGAAGGTTTCAAGCTGTTCGTTTGTTTGAACTTGCCACTTGAAATGATTGAGGACTGAGCCGAAGGGTCATTGTCGGGACAAACTCTGGGCGACTGATGCAGTCATGTGTAGATTGATGTTGTGCATATGTAGGTGCACGCATGAATGTGTGAATACATGAAAGAATCGATGTGGATGCATGAATGCATGAATGTATGAATTTGACTTGAATGATCGTATAACCGTATGGGTATGTGACTTGATGGAACGAGACAAACATGTAAGATTGGATAGGGGAGCGGTTTCGCAGTACATCACTCGGCAATCTTCATTAGGTATGGCATTCTTGAGGGCTTGGTCAAGCCATCTGATATGTTAAGCTCAGTGCAAAGTAGTAACTGGTGCTTTCACTGGGGAGAAAGTCCACTCTTGACCTAGAAATCTTGGAAGAAGTTGCCATTTTTTTACCGGCGCAGCGTATCCTTCCCTTAGCGTGTTTCAGCAGTCATAGCTTTGTTTTTGTTTTTGTTTTTTTTTTGAAAATCCCTGATTTTTGCTTGGACCGTCCTTTTCGGGTTTTCAGTCCAACGGGAGTATATTTTTGTGCCCCTAATTTTTTGTCTAGACTGCCCTTTCGGGTTTTCAGTCCACCGGGACGCTCTCTATTGCCTACGTCGACTTTTCATGTTTTCAACTTAGCGAGCTTTTTGTTTTTTGCTTTTTTTTTTTGTATTTTTGAATTGTGACTGCATCTTGCTTGAAGCGGAGGTCCTCTCCACAATGCTTAGCCATGTTTCTCCTCCGGAATGTAACCGTTCTCGAGGCGGATGGTGATGCATGTTTCGTCTACTCATGAGTTCAAAGAGATTGTGTTTGTTGTTCACACTTTTCAAAAGGGGTAAAAAAGCTTTTTGTATTTTGAAAAAAAAAATTGTTTCGAGTATTGTCATAAAAAATAGAAGAAATTTTGTAAATAGAATAAAATGAGAGTTCCAAATAAATGGGCACAAGCTTAAATTTGATGAATTGAGTGGTGACCCGCCAATGGCACGGCTCCACAGATTTTGAAAAATTTGGAAAATGGTAAATATATGGGAAGGGTACATTGAACACAGTAACCACTATTCTCCCTAACAACTTTGAATTGCCCCTGTTCCGGGTCTTTGATTTGCAGATGCTTCGAATCGGAGGCCTTTTGACGACTGGATGCCCCAAGTGATTTGCGCTCGACCGGATGCAGCTACTTTGCCTTTGGATCCTTAACTTTTTGCATAGATCGCCCTTTTGGTTTTTTCGATCTATTAGGATAATCATTTTTGTTCATGTCTCTAATTTTTGCCTGGACCGCCCTTTCGGGTTTTCAGTCCACCGAGACGCTCCTTTTGCCTAAGTCGCCTTTTCGGGTTTGCGACTTATCGAGCTTTTTTTTTTTGTTGATTTTTCGATTTGATTGATTTTTTGTATACTTTGACAACGTATTTCTTGACTGCACCGACATGCGAGTTTATCAACATTTGTGGTCACGGGAGTTATTGCACATGGGTCTTCATAGTTAGGTATCCACTTGCCCCTGGAGTCTGGTTGGGAAGATAGTACTTTTTAAGGCACAAGGTTTCTTGAAATCCACGGGGACGAGCCTTCTTGTTGGAAGTTTGTTTCAACCTCCCTTGATATAGTTGTACCAGGCTGTCATGCATTTTGAGTTCAATCCAGCTTGGATTTCAGCAGAATTCCGATTGACGGGACTTCGACGACCTCCACGTTGTATCCTGAGGGAAGGAGGGGGGGGGGGGGGGGGTTGCCCCTGTTGAAGTGTGCACTTGAAATATGATGGCAGCAACTCGTGCCAGTCTTTGTAAGTGAATGCCCCTTTCTAGACACTCTTCTTGATATTTTTGTTTTCGACTTAGACGGCTAAGATGCCCCAGTAGGCGCGAAATTTCATCGGGAACTTCTTCATCTTCATTTTCTTCGAGCTCCGGACATAGGGAACTCAAAGTTGGGAGAGAGTACATGGTTAAAGTGTTCAACGGGTTGATTAATGCATGATTTGATTTTTAATTTTGACAAGTATAAATTATGATTATGCAGATATTTGGGAATGATTAAAGAAAGATTTTTTTTTTTTTTTTTTGTATTACCATTTTTCCTGAAAAAGCACAAAATAAAATAAAGCAAAGTCGGGACCAAGACGACTTTTTATTGATGATGACAATTCATAAAGCAAAACGCCCTACACAAGTTCACTTTCGTCTTGGGCGGGACAAAAGAATTTTTTTGAAAAGTATAAAAACAAGCAAACAAACATTATTTGAACGACTGAGTAGTAGAAGGAACATCATCAGCGACCCAATTGCGGCTACACGCTCCATGTGTCACAATGCTAGGTAATATAGTCCGATAGTGGATAAAATTTGCACGTCCGAATTCAACCTTCGAACAACAAGATATTGGCTTCAATCAGCTTCTGGACTTAAATCTTCAAAGAGCGACAGTGCTCGACGTCATGGCCGGGTGCTCCTTGATGGAAGGTACAGGAGAGGTCAGGTTGATACCAAACTGGCAACTCGTTAGGCACCTGAGGGGGCGCTGTAGTCTGGACAAGGTTCCTCTGGAGCAGGATGGGGAGTAGCTCCGCATATGCCATTGGGATTGGGTCAAACTGCATCCTTGGAGCCTGCTTTCGAGGTTGCTGTTAATGTTTGGCGTTCGGGCCTTTGCTAGAACTGCAGTTGATCCTTTGGAAGCTATCAGGGAAACCACCAGGGTACTCAGTCTCTCTAACTTGGCCTAGAGTGTTGTTACCTCTTCACGAATGCTCCTGGATTTCTAGTTCAAACTGATACGTTCTCTTTTTGTTTGCACGAGCGTTGTAGGTGCGAGTTGACTTTGGACGAGGACAACCATACCACTTTTGAAACGGATTGACTTTGAAGGGAAAAGAAAAACTCGTGAGACTCGGATTTAAAACTATGAGATGCAAGATGATGCATGATGTTATGCAAAAATTGACATAATTTTATTTATCGAAGGGTTTATCAAAGTGAATTGCAAACATGGCAGAGGAACATGGTTTTATTTGAAAACTGTGAAGATATTGCAATTGGTTCCCTTTTTCAAAAGTAAGAAGGAGACCAAGGAAAAAGTTCTTAACAAAAGCTAAAGCTTTAGTTGAGATTTTTGAAGTTGTATTTCTTGATGTTCTTTCATACAAGGTTTGTTCATCTGTGATGTTTGCAAGAAACTTTTCTAAATCCTTCGATACTTGATGAAAAAAGTTGTTTATGAATGAATGCATGTATGTATGATTATGCTAAAGTACATAGAAAACATGGTGTGGTTAAGTCCATAATGTTGGAGACAAGGGTAAATACGCCATGTGGTAAGGACTATGGTTTTATTTGTACCTGTATCACGGGTTCTACCAAGTTCCCAAAGTTTTCAACCACTTCCGAATATGTATCGGGTGACGGGAGTACTCCCATTTCAACAATATCCGTAGGATAGTCTCGTTTGGGTGTAGTATCACGTATTGACTAATTCAAGAGTACTCTTGATTAGCCACCGCACTACGTCCTAAAAGGCCAAGATGGGTTAAGGGTAACTAAGGTTCTCAACTTCGACGGTCACTCGAAAATAGCGTGTCAAACATGAGTACTCACGTTGACAAGTATACTTCCAAGATCCCTTCGTTGAGTGGGGTCATCACATGTGCCAAAACCGAAGAGTACTCTTGGCCTGGGACTATGATACCGCCGCCCTATCTTATGTTTCACTCAAGCCCGGGAGTAGGACTTATTATCTCACCACTCACGAAGAAAGGAGAAAGAAGAAGGAAAGAAAGATACACGTATTTCTAACTTTTATTTTTGTTTTTGTTTAAGCAAATTATAGCACAAGAATTAAAATAAAGTCGAGTTAGGCTTAACCCTCACATTCTCCCCAGTGAAGTCGCCATTTCCGTCGCGTCATTTTTCGGGAGACCATCGCCGTTTGACCAGCTTTGACTAACTATTTTTATTCACGACTGAACCTTTTAATTTTTTAAAGAAAGGGGGAAAAATTTCAAATTACCCATTTGAAAGAGATTTGGGTTCGGGGGTTAGTTATATTTAGGGAAGGTATTAGCACCCTAAATATTCGTAGTACTCTACGAGAACCTTTTGACTTTATCTTTCTTTTTGTGCTATAACTTGCTTAATTTTGTTTAAAAGACGGAATTGAAAAATAGAGATTTGAAAGAAAAAAAGAAGCCTATTATCTACATTTTTTATTGATTTGAAAGGACGAACGTCCTTTGCCTACGTACCCGTGAGGGATCAAAACCTCGTAGTTCGGGGTAGAAATTGACGTTTGATTGGTTTTGTGTTTTTTTATTGGTTTTTGAAAAGGTTTTAAAATAAAAAGCCAAGCGGCGAAATAAGCTTGTTTGTGTTTTTTAATGTTGAAGAAAATAGACTCGAAGTAGAATTAAATTGATTTGAAATTTGATTAAGAAAAGAAAATAGAAAGAACGATCGCTTGATGAAAAAATCAAGGTTTATTATGAAAATATTTTGTGATTTTGTTATTTGAATGTTTTTGTTGTTTTTTATTGTGGTGTTTGTAGGAAAATGTTTTTGTTTTTTTTTTTATTATTGTGCTTGACAAGAGTTTCATCTTGCTCCTACGTATCTCCTGGTGCGATGGAGAAATCAAAGCTACGTAGTTCTGGGGAGCAAGAAAAGATGAAAATGATTTGGTCGCGCTTGGCGAAAAGTTTGCTTAAAAAAGGGAAAGGGGATGGACTCACATTTGAGAAAAAGTTAAACGCGCATGGCGTTAGAAGATGTTTGCTAAGAAAGGAGGTGGACTCGCATTTGAGTGATGGCGATCCGTTTGAGAAAAAACTAAATGCGCATGGCGTGAAAAAAAGGTTTGCTAAAAAGGGATGGACTCGCATTTGAGCGATGGTGATCCGTTTGAGATAAAATTAAACGCACATGGCGTGAAAAGAGTTTTTTTTGGTTTTTTAATATTGTGCTTGACAAGAGTTTCATCTTGCTCCTACGTATCTCCAGGTGCGATGGAGAAATCAAAGCTACGTAGTTCTGGGGAGCAAGAAAAGATGAAAATGATTTGGTCGCGCTTGGCGAAAAGTTTGCTTAAAAAAGGGAAAGGGGAACGGACTCACATTTGAGAAAAAGTTAAACGCGCATGGCGTTAAAAGATGTTTGCTAAGAAAGGAGGTGGACTCGCATTTGAGTGATGGCGATCCGTTTGAGAAAAAAACTAAACGCGCATGGCGTGAAAAAAAGGTTTGCTAAAAAGGGATGGACTCGCATTTGAGCGATGGTGATCCGATTGAGATAAAATTAAACGCACATGGCGTGAAAAGAGTTTTTTTTGGTTTTTTAATATTGTGCTTGACAAGAGTTTCATCTTGCTCCTACGTATCTCCAGGTGCGATGGAGAAATCAAAGCTACGTAGTTCTGGGGAGCAAGAAAAGATGAAAATGATTTGGTCGCGCTTGGCGAAAAGTTTGCTTAAAAAAGGGAAAGGGGAAGGACTCACATTTGAGAAAAAGTTAAACGCGCATGGCGTTAGAAGATGTTTGCTAAGAAAGGAGGTGGACTCGCATTTGAGTGATGGCGATCCGTTTGAGAAAAAACTAAACGCGCATGGCGTGAAAAAAAGGTTTGCTAAAAAGGGATGGACTCGCATTTGAGCGATGGTGATCCGTTTGAGATAAAATTAAACGCACATTGCGTGAAAAGAGTTTTTTTTGGTTTTTTAATATTGTGCTTGACAAGAGTTTCATCTTGATCCTACGTATCTCCAGGTGCGATGGAGAAATCAAAGCTACGTAGTTCTGGTGTAAGAAAAGCTTAGGTCGAGGGAGACAAGCTCAAGCTCTCAGTTATAACGCTGAGGTCGAGGATGACAGGCTCAAACTCAGGGTTATAAAGCTGAGGTTGAGGAAGACAAACTCAGGCTCTCAGTTATAATGCTGAGGTTGAGGATGACAGGCTCAAATTTAGGGTTATAAAGCTGAGGTCGAGGAAGACAAGCTCGAGCTCGGCATACAAAAGAGAAAAACAGAGAGAGAGAGAGAGAGAGAGAGAGAGAGTGATAGAGAGAGAGAGAGAGTGTGTACCTTTGAAGGGGGAGAATAGGAGGAAAAAGATAAGAAAAGGGGCTGTTTGGTTTTGGTGGTGGTGATGTAGTGATTTTTTTGTTGATTTGTGGTGGTTTTGTGTGGTTGTATTGATTTGTATTGTTGATGGATGATGAAAAAAAATGAGACTTAAAAAGATTATAGTGTTGTTTCTTCCTCTCTTCAAGCTTCCTTTCTCTAAAAGAACTCCTCTTTTTTCTTCCCTTTTCAATGACAAGTTCTATCTCTATTTATAGGTGAAATGAGACTTGGAGCTCAAGTTTGAGTATGGTTGCTTTTTGAAGCTTGGGAACCAAGTCACACTTTGTTGGATGCAAGTTATCATGTGACATCATCTTGGTGATGTCACTTTGATGATATCACCTTGATGATGTCACCTTATTTCATGTTTCTTTTATTCTTCTTTTTTTTTGAATTTTTTGGAGGAAATTAAATATGATGGAAAACAATTAAACAAATTAACATTTATATATTTTTTTTTGTGAATTTTGGGATTTGTTTGTGAAGGAAAATTTTCAAATAGAAATAAAGAAACTAATAATAATAATAATAACAATAATAATAGAATAAAATGAAAGGACATAATAAAAAATAATAAAAAGACTAGAATAAATAAATAAAAGTGGGCTCGAAAGCGAAAAAGTTATCTTTAAAATACCTCTCTGCCGAAGTTTTGTCTGAAACGACGAAAACTTATCAACTTTAAAAGACTACTAAAACGAGAAAATAAAAGTGAAACGTTGAAAAATAAAACAGATAAAATGTTGGTAAAAAGTTGAGATTTAAATGGATAAAAGCTGCGGAATAAACGAGTAAAATGTTTGCAAAATAAACAGATAATATGCCGAGACATAAACTGGTAAAATCTTGGGAAGTGAAAAGATAAAATGTTGGGAAATAAACTGTAAATTGTTGAGAACATAACTGGGTAAAATGAGTTCAAAAGGCGAGTAAAAAGAAAATAACTGGTCAAAAAATGGGGTATGACAAGTATCTTTGTACAATTACTGTTGGCTTTACCTTTTCAATTTTGCTTAAAGGACTTTTTTATTTTTTTAATTATCATCTCGTATATCTTTCTTAAAAAAATAATATTATACACCTAAATCTTATAAAATTATTACTTTATTGATTATTCATAAATATATTAAACAAAAATAGCAAAAACATAAGAATTATTTTACCTACTTATGTTATCGTAAATAAGTTTATATTTGAATGAGTTTGTGAAATTATGTTAATTTGTAAACAAACATTATATTTGTATAGATTTTTTTTTATGACATATATTTGTATAGATGTCATGTGCTTTATATATATATATATATATATATATATATATATATATAAATTTTTACATAGCAAATCATTCAATTTGATCTAGTTTAATATACATATAATTTTTTTGATGACCGAGTTATATGACCGAGTCATCCGGTTCCATCATGCGGTTCAACCAGTGACTTAATGGTTCAACCAATGACTCAGTGACCCAGTAACCTTACCGAGTCAATAACCTATCTGAGTTTTAAAACTATGGGAGAAATAAAAAAGGGTTTGAATCTACCAAAAATAAGAAGGGATTGTATGATTATTATGAATTAATGATGATAGATATGTCTCTTAATTAGGTGATAGAGAGTATTTGGTGCATGTTAGTTAATTTGGTGATAATTTTAAGCCTTTGGATAAAATGAATTGAATGGATGAGATTTGGTGTCAAACTAGTTTTGACACCATGGCGTCATTTGATCCTGACCTATATATATATATATATATATATATATATATATATATATATATATATATATATAAGAAGTAATTAGTAGTTAACTAGCGAAAGATATCGAAAGAGTGTTAACCCTAGTAGTAAGTACTTAGGAGGTGACATTACTAATATTGAGTAAAATCTCCTGAATCTAGGATGTAACTAGTTAAGTAACTAAGGAAGCAAGCGACTCTGGGAAATAAACTTAATAGAACCATTCTCTTAAACCCTTGGTAAGGTAGGCGCTGATATGACTGTCCGTTTGTAGAACTACTAAGTGTAAGAGAGAGTGTGCTATGAGTGTCCTAAGATTCATAGATGGGTATACCTAAGGAACCTTGGTCTTCATTGCCTTGGAAAATGGTGGAAAGACAACATAAAGTCTATGCTTTCAATTACTTTTGAGGTGGTAAGACCTCACACGTAAGGATTACCGTGCGACCAACAGGTGCAACCAAATATTGGAGGGATAGACCTAATCAACTGAGATAGTAGACCCCACACGTAAGGATCACAGTGTGATAAGTAGGTGCAGCTTGAAGACTGATTATGTTAGTAACATCTCAACGGCCTCATCACTTGTATAGTCTACCTAAGATAAATAAATACGACATTACTGTTATTTAATATCCAACAATATAAATTCTCTATTAGAGATGCCCAATTGAAAAGGTTTTGATTTATTATTCTTGGTGGTGAAAAATTTGTTGCCAATATTCTCAAAGAGAATATAAGGTTTCATAAAGGATTTACAAAATTCTTTACGTGATTTTCGGAAGTCAAGTGATAGGATATTTAGAATAATGAGTACTAATGTGGTGACTCAGCTAGTTCTAAAAGTTATTATGACTCACTTTAATTTAGAAGGATCTAGAAGGTATCTTGTTAGGGGATGATATTGAGTATGTTACGGTGCACTTACCTTATTATCAGTATGCTCAAGTCTATATAAGCATTGCATGCCTTATTATGAGAATCAATGAAAATTATAATGAATTTCCTTTCTTTTATCTCTAGTTTTCTCTCTTAATTTCTAGAGTGTGATCCCTACTCGAATTGAGTCGTATCATTTGGTGCTTTCATTGAGAGCACTTCCAGTTTTTTATCACCTGCTTTTGAGAGTTCTGCTTGAATTGGTGATTAAATATAGAAATTTTGATTTGGAATCGGTGATTACATCATAATGAAACAGTTGGGGTAAACAATTCTTTTATTTTGTTATAATGTGTATTCATATAATAATGTTGTTTTGAGCATCAAGTATCGTGGACCCTAACTATGTCTAACTTAAGCCTCAATTATTTTTAACTAATATATAATATATTAATAATTTATATCCTTGATGCTTGTCCAATCTCCTGGCTTAGAAAAAAATATTAATAATTTATACAATAAATATTTTATATTATAAATACACTGGGAATTGAGGAGTTGTCTTATTGATGATCTTCTGTAACTTTTTTTTTCAAGAATATTCTCAAACCCTGTGGGCTCGACAAAACTGACAATACATATATCTGCTTGATCTTCCAAGGCTTGAGGGTTCTATAACGCTTTTCTTAGAACTTTGTCCTTCCTTCATTGCTAGCTGTTCTCTAGTGCAAAGATAGTACTACAGTCACATGGGGGACTTGAGGAGGTGTGTTAGGGTTGCATTGCATGTAAATAAGCTTATGTAGTATTGGCAATTTAACGATTGAAGGTTGGTTGACAGTTGACAAAAACAATTCCCCCCAATTATTTTTTTTGACAAAAACAAGTTCGATCTTACTGACATGATCAAGTACTATTAATGTGTTGATGCATTTGATGTTGAGATAATTTTCTTTAGACTGAATTACACTCCCTTCTCTTTAAAGATGGTTAAATTACACTCCCCTTCCCTTTTATGTTAAAATATATATATCCCTCCCCTCTTATTCAAAAAATATTAAAAAATATTTCACTCCCGGCCTCCCTTGAGAGAAGCTTGAATTACATTTCCCCTCCCCTCTTATGTTAAAATCTATGTTTTAGTCCCTCAATAATTTTTTTTTATTTCTAATAATCTAGAAAAAAAATATAATCTAACACACTTTGAAGAAAAATAGTATTACAGGTTCATTTTAATATAATCAAAATTTGAATAAATATTTTTCACTATTTTTTATTCACAATTTTATTAACATGTAGTTTTAAGCCCTATTATAAAATATGAAACAACCCAAAATAAAATTAAAATATGCGAAAAAATTACTAAAGTGAATTTAGTAATGCTTATTTAAATGTGAATTTTATACTCCAAATTATAAAATTAATAGCAAAATATTTAAATTTAATTATAATTGACATTTAAATTATAAAAAAACGAATTTATGTTTTTTAAATCATGATTCAAAATTAGTAAATATTAAAAAATATTTATTTATGTTAAAATAGATTAAAGTGTAGTGTATGTTTAATTATTAAGGGAGTAGTTGAAATTCAAGCATCTCTTAAGGGAGAAGAGTATCAATTTTACTTTTCAAGGGAGAAAAATGTATATTTTAACATAAGAGAGAAGATGAGTGTAATTCAAGTATCTTTGAGGGGAGAGTAGTGTAATTTACTCTTCTTTTTTTTTGGCTTAAATATTGCACCCGTCCCTGCAAATATGACCCGTTTAAGTTTTGGTCCTTGTAAAAAAAAAAAAATTCAAAAATCAGTCCCCGTAAAAAATTCTGTCTTTTAAAAATACCCCTGGGCCCATTTAAGACAAGCCATGTCACCAAGAAGCCTACGTGGCGCATGCTGACTTTGCAGTTGTGCCCACGTGGCAGCTGACGTGGCATTTTAAAATTAAAAAAATGATTTTAAATTTTAGAAAAATCTTTTTCTGTTTTTATAAAAAAAACAATAATTTAAAATAACAAAAACATATTTTAATTAAATTAAAATATGGAAATTAATTTTCCAAAAGTTTAAGAAATCAAAAAATACTTTTTGAAGTTAAAATTTTCCGACAATTTTAAATGTTAATTTTTGAATTTATTTTTAATAAATTCCGAAAAATAATTTCCAAATTTTTTTAGAAAATTATTTTTAATTTAAAAAAACAAATCAAAAATTATTATTTCATTTTTTTCAGATTTTTGAAAATGTATTTTAAATTTTGTTAAAAAGTTAATGAATTCTTTTAAATTTTGAAAGAAAAATCTGAAGATGAATTTTAAAAAAAATGTTATTTAACTTTTTGTTTTTTTTAATTTACAAAAATTAATTTCCGAAAAAAAATCTTTTATTTTAATTTCGAATTTGTTTTTATAATTTTCGGAAAATATTGAATATTTTAATTAAGTAGAAGTTTTATTTTTACTTTTGATCAACAGACATGTAAGAAAAGAACAAGTCTAGTAAATCAATCTTTATTTGTAGAACTACCTATCTTTACTAAACCCTCCGCTATATCCTCTAAACAAACTCTAGTCACAGTACATTCAAAAACGGGTAGATCGAAGGTTGGAAATGAACAAAAAAACCGGATATACTTATTTATAAAGCATCTGAACCGGTCCGGCTTTTTTTCTTCTTTTTAATTAAACCGGGCTTCCTCTTGCAGCCATTAGATCTACAATCTAACGGTTGCAGAACTTCCTTGCTCCTTTGCAATCCAGTCTTGTCTTTGTTTGGTAATTATCTTGCTCTTGCGCCATTTCAACCGTCAGATCTACGATCTGACGGACTATCTTTTTTAGTTTTAGCTTTTCGTATTTATTTATTTTTTTATGATTGTGATCTGGGGTGCTGTGATCAGATTTGAGCCATCTAATCTATCAGACGGCTCAAATCTATCCAGCCTAGTACCTTTAGAGTTTTTACTATATTTTCACTATCTTTCCACCATTTTTTACCACTTATGCATTTTTTTTACTCAAATCTTTCCTTTTACCTTTAAAAATCATAAAAAATATTTTTCTACTTCTTGTTACTTGTTTTTATTATTATTGATTATTAGTTAGTTGTTATTTTGCCATATTGCTTTATTATCATCCATATCTTTATGCATTATTTTTTTTTCCTTGACATTTTATATTTTTATCATCATTTTTAGTGTGTATTTAGGATTCAATGTAATTTAATTCTTTGCATTTTATTTCTCGTCATTTATTTTTTTATGTAAGGCTTTAGAATGTATCTAGGTCCTATGTAAATATCCAAGTAATGAGAAAATGCACCGACACAATCACACACTTTAATTTTTACCGCTCTATGTCATGACCGTAATCAAGGACCCAAACGAATTAGCGACAAAATAGGTAAATAATTGGACTTCAAATATTTTTCTTAAAATCAAACTATTAGTAATTTTTAGGTTCATTCCAAACTTGAGAATTTGCTTAGGATCCAACGTCCTTTGTGAATTTCTCGCTTTTTTTTACCGTTTCACGCCGTTACGTATAGTTTTTAGTTTACGCTTAATTTAGAAAAATCAAATTTCCAAAAAAATCGAATAATCGTAACACCAAAAAATATTTTCGTAATAAACCTTGGTTTGTAAAATCAAGTGATCTTTTTCCCTTTGTTTTCTTAATCAAACTTCAATCAACTTTAAATCACTTAAACTTTATTTTTCCTTTAATTAAAATTAAACAACCTCATACCTTTTTATTCTCATGCCTTGAGGCCTCTCATCTCTTCTTAAAAATCTCTTTTTTCAAAAACCTTAAAATTAACCCAACACACAAAAAATAATTTTCGAGATGAACTACATGATTTTGATCCCTTTTTCTTAAGGGTATGTAGGCAAAAGATTTCTATCTTTTCAAATCAATAAAAACAACAAAAAAAAAATGCATCTTCTCCCAATAAAATTTGCTTCCCTCCCCTCCCCACCCCTCCCCTTCTAAAAATTGAACCAAACACTTTAAATTAAAAATCTCCCCTCCCCTCCAACAATCTCGAACCAAACTGACCCTTAGGTGGTGGAGTTGGGAAAAATGTGTGATATATATGAAATCCGAACTTTCCAACAACTTGAATTCGAACTTACCAACAACACTATGCAAAACCGAATTTGAAAAGAAGAAAAGTGACGTGTTTAGTTCGACTAAGAAATTGAGGACTCGAAGTTTTCCGGACTATTTTTCATCTCCCTTTCTCCGATTTAGAGCACAGGTAGCGAGTTTGGCTTATATTTAACTTTTTTGGTTTTTGGTTGGCGAGAATACTTTTCTAGATCTAGGGTTTTTGGCTTTGATTTTGAAGAAAATAATACCGGATTCGAGCTTTACGCGAAAATGGAATGTTAAAACTGTAAAAAAAATTGAAAACAGAGTAGTTTGATTACTCCGGCGCGGCGGCGCCGCCCGTTTGGGCCGGTCACCACCGCACCGGAGCTATGAAGCTCGCCGGAGAATTCATCTTCTCCCTCCGGCCATTTTTCCAGAACGCGTAAAGCTTAGAGAGAAGGAAGAGAGCGGTTTGGACTTAGAGAGAGAAAGGAAGGTTGGAAATGAACAAAAAAACCGGATATACTTATTTATAAAGCATCTGAACCGGTCCGGCTTTTTTTCTTCTTTTTAATTAAAACGGGCTTCCTCTTGTAGCCATTAGATCTACGATCTAACGGTTGCAGAAATTCCTTGCTCCTTTGCAATCCAGTCTTGTCTTTGTTTGGTAATTAACTTGCTCTTGCGCCATTTCAACCGTCAGATCTACGATCTGACGGACTATCTTTTTTAGTTTTAGCTTTTCGTATTTTTTTTTTATTGTTGTGATCTGGGGTGCTGTGATCAGTTTTGAGCCATCTAATCTATCAGACGGCTCAAATCTATCCAGCCTGGTACCTTTAGAGTTTTTACTATATTTTCACTATCTTTCCACCATTTTTTACCACTTATGCATTTTTTTTACTCAAATCTTTCCTTTTACCTTTAAAAATCATAAAAAATATTTTTCTACTTCTTGTTACTTGTTTTTATTATTATTGATTATTAGTTAGTTGTTATTTTGCCATATTGCTTTATTATCATCCATATCTTTATGCATTATTTTTTGTTCCTTGACATTTTATATTTTTATCATCATTTTTAGTGTGTATTTAGGATTCAATGTAATTTAATTCTTTGCATTTTATTTCTCGTCATTTATTTTT
The DNA here is from genome assembly GCA_958299785.1 of Medicago lupulina. Taxonomy (NCBI): domain Eukaryota; kingdom Viridiplantae; phylum Streptophyta; class Magnoliopsida; order Fabales; family Fabaceae; genus Medicago; species Medicago lupulina. The sequence goes on from OY283139.1 coordinate 67,791,369, forward strand.
TTATGTAAGGCTTTAGAATGTATCTAAGTCCTATGTAAATATCCAAGTAATGAGAAAATGCACCGACACATGCACCGACACAATCACACACTTTAATTTTTACCGCTTTATGTCATGACCGTAATCAAGGACCCAAACGAATTAGCGACAAAATAGGTAAATAATTGGACTTCAAATATTTTTCTTAAAATCAAACTATTAGTAATTTTTAGGTTCATTCCAAACTTGAGAATTTGCTTAGGATCCAACGTCCTTTGTGAATTTCTCGCTTTTTTTTACCGTTTCACGCCGTTACGTATAGTTTTTAGTTTACGCTTAATTTAGAAAAATCAAATTTCCAAAAAAATCGAATAATCATAACACCAAAAAATATTTTCTTAATAAACCTTGGTTTGTAAAATCAAGTGATCTTTTTCCCTTTGTTTTCTTAATCAAACTTCAATCAACTTTAAATCACTTAAACTTTATTTTTCCTTTAATTAAAATTAAACAACCTCATACCTTTTTATTCTCATGCCTTGAGGCCTCTCATCTCTTCTTAAAAATCTCTTTTTTCAAAAACCTTAAAATTAACCCAACACACAAAAAATAATTTTCGAGATGAACTACATGATTTTGATCCCTTTTTCTTAAGGGTATGTAGGCAAAAGATTTCTATCTTTTCAAATCAATAAAAACAACAAAAAAAAAAAAATGCATCTTCCCCCACCATTCTTTCACTTAGATTATTAGGCAATATATTTTATAAATAATTAAGCAAATGATTAGCATAAGATAATTTAGGTAAGAGGCTCCTTCGGAGTACCGAAGTCGTTTAGGGTGCTTAACACCTTCCCTAATCGAAACCAACCCCCGGACCTTAATCTCTTTAAGGGTTTTTTACTCGTTTTTTCCCTACCTGCGGATAAAAATTGAGAGTTTAAAGATTGACGGTTCGAAGCCAATAATTGGATTGATATCCGAAAATCACGAGCACATTCCTTATGTATCAAATTTTAATCATGTTGTTGGAGTTTGTTTGTTGTTGAATTAAATGCTAATGACTACTCATGTAGAGGCCTTCGTGCCGACATTATGGATGATAATATAATGTTTTACGATGTTAAGAAGATTCTGTTGCAATGTTTGGATAATTTATCACAATTGATTTGATAAATAGTATTTTATTTTATTTAAGGAGTTTTGAGAAGTAGTGTGGCATGCCCGTTCGTTGTTGAACTCTTATTTACTTATTTACTTATATAATAATTAGTTGTTGGGATAACGGGGTGTTACAATGGGAGGCTAGACAACTTGGATGAAGTATCACTTGGTTTCCAACCAGCAAACCCGGTGGTGTTTGACATCAAGAATAGTGTTATGATGAATTTGAAATCTAACCAATTTTCAAGTAAGGAGACAAAAGATTTCAACGCTCATTTGACACACTTTCTGGATGCCTGCAACACAATCAACTCAGCCGGGGTGTCGGAATCAGAGAAACGACTTAGGTTGTTTGGTTATTCTCTAACCGAAAAGGAAAGGGATTGGCTCGAAGTATTACCAAGTGGATCAATCGAGACTTCGGATCAACTCAAAAGGTAGTTCTTGGACAAGTATTTCCCCACTGCAAAATACTTGGCGCGGAAGAAAGCGATTTCCAGCTTCAAGCAACATGAAGGAGAAGTTTTTTATGATGCATGGGAGAGGTTCAAACTATTGTTGTATAGGTGTCCTGGTCACAAGTTGTCAGAAATGGATATCATGCAAGCCTTCACTACAAGATTAAAACCAGATATTCGGATGTTACTAGAAGCTTCTAGAGGAGGAACAATGAAAATCAAGACAGATGACGAGGTACGTGCGCTGATTGATAACATGTCTCTGAATGAATATTGAGGACACACCGAGGAAGAGGCGACCCCAAAGAAGAAATGTATGATAGATCTAAACACTCAGGATGATTTACTAGCTAGCAAAAAACTTCTCAACATACAACTAGAAACATTAGCAAAGAGGTTGGAAGCTTATGAAGTTGCACACCTATCTAAAAAAACCAATTGTGACATCTATGAGTAAGCTCAAAAAAGCGGTGCATGCTTACCAAAAAGTTTGGGGTTTTCAGAAGAGCAGGTGAAATGAATATCATGTCTTATTTTCAGGAAAAAGTTAAGATATATGTGATACTTGGCACATGCAAAATTGCTTCAATCAAGGATTGCTCTTTGGAAGATTCAAACTTGTGTAATAATCCAAATCCTCGACATTTTGTGTTGAAGAGTCCTCAGTTTGCACATGCATTTCAGCAGTACTAGATTCTTTTAAACATTTTTTAGGAATTGATTCAGTTTGTTCAATTTTCACCTTCAGGTCTATATACAGTTTTTTTGTGTTCAATTTGTGTTTGATGATGGGAATCAGTTACATTCCGTTCATTAAACTTGTCTAGAAAGTGAAGGGTAATTTTGACTTAATTAATAAATATATATACACACACTCACACCGAAAAAAAAGTAAGATAAAATTAATTTTTAACTTTTTTTTGAAGAAAATTAATTTTTAACTTAACTATTTAAGTTATTCTCTTAGGGTCTGTTTGGTTCGAGTGTTTTGGAGGGGAGGGGAGGGGAGATTTTTAATTTGAAGTGTTTGGTTCAATTTTTAGAAGGGGAGGGGAGCAAATTTTATTGCATTGCCAAAATTATCCCTATATTAATTTAAAATCTCAATATTATTCTTGTAACAACATTTATTATTATTAGATTATATTATCCTGGAAACAACTTTTACTATTATTAGGTTATAGGCAATATTATCTTGTAACAGTTTTTATTCCATATTATTAACAACTTTTCCATGTAACAATCTTTATTACTACTTGTAACAACCATATTACTAATATATTATTTCATCGTCTACGTCGTGCTGTTATCGATTACATCGTTATTATTTTTTTGAAGGACATCGTAATTTTATTTTATTATCCTTATTTAATTAAGTTTAAGGGTAAAACAGTAAAATAATTTTAAAATCCCTCCCCTCCCCTTGCGAACCAAACACAATTTTAGTTAAAATATCTCCCCTTCCCTCCCCTCCGTTAAAATTCCTCCCCTCCCCTCCCTTCCTAATTCTCGAACCAAACGGAAGGGTTCGTTTGGTTCAAGAATTAGGAAGGGAGGGGAGGGGAGGAATTTTAACGGAGGGGAGGGGAGATATTTTAAGTAAAATTGTGTTTGGTTCGCAAGGGGAGGGGAGAGATTTTAAAATTATTTTACTGTTTTACCCTTAAACTTAATTAAATAAGGATAATAAAGTAATGAAACAATAATGATGTAATCGATAACAACACGATGTAGACGATGAAATAATGGATTAATAATAGGGTTGTTACAAGAAAAAGTTGTTAATAATATGGAATAAAAGTTGTTACAAAAAAAAGTTGTTAATAATATAAAATAAAAGTTATTACAAGATAATATAACTTATAACCTAATAATAGTAAAAGTTGTTTCAAGGATACTATAACCCAATAATAATATATCTTGTTACAAGGATAATATTGAGATTTTAAATTAATCTAAGGATAATTTTGGCAGTACAATAAAATTTGCTTCCCTCCCCTTGTAACGCCCTCTCTAATTATTTAATTATTTTATTAGATGATATGGTATATGTTTATATATTATATGAATTTTGATGATTATGTGACGTATTTGTGACTTGTGACGTGTTATTATTTTATTGTTTAATAAAATAATATAAGTGATGTTTATATGAATATTTATTTGGTAAATAAAGAGATTTGTTAGAAAAATAGAATTTTAAGAGATGGGGTTATATTTATAAATAAGAAGAGTTTTGAGGGCTGATATAGGATAAGATAAGTTGGGAGGGAGTATATAAGAGAAGTAGGTTAAGAGAAAACATTTTTTTAGAAAACGCGTACAGACTTTTGGAAAAGAGAGGTTGAACGGTTGAAGGAAGAGGAAAAGCTAGGCTGCAAATTCTGCAATTTTTCCAGGTAAGGGTGAGCCTAACTTCAGTAATTTTAATTGTAAATCATCTGTTCTTGATTGGCATAGAGTTTGGTGAGGATTGGGATGGGTTTGAGAATTAGGGTTTATGATGAAATTGTGATGGATTGGTGATAGCTTGAGTTATAAGGCTGTAGAACTGGATACAGAACCTAGATTATCCCCTAGGACGACATTGCAGATGATTTAGAAGCTTAATTGGAGAGAATTGGCAGGTTTTGGTGAGTTTTGGTCTGAACCCGTGTGGGTTCTGAGATCGCTCGCCTGTGGCGAGTGATCACTCGCCGTGGCGAGTACCCCCTTGTTGCTCGCGAGGCGAGCAGTATAGCTCGCCGTGGCGAGCGTGTCCCTTAAATTTTAGGACTTTGGCCCAATTGGAGATGGTTTTGAGTGCCTTAATATTTATAGAGATGACCTGTGAAGTTGGTTTAGCCAAATTGGATTTAGAAAACTTTAAATGAAGATTTTTGGTGAAAAATGTCAAAAAGGCCGAGAGCACCCAGGATTGTTCGCCTCTAGTTCGCCCCCAACTCGCCTTTGGCGAGCAACCTTTTGTGGGCACTCGCCTGTGGCGAGTAGATCACTCGCCGTGGCGAGTTAGTTGATTCATGGACTGATTGTTCGTTTTGCGATCTGTTTCGCATGGGACTTTGAGAGGAACCCTTTGGGTAGTGTTAGTGAGGTTTTATACCCTTTAATGTATTCTGTAAAGATGATTGCTGATGTTTCTCTTGAGCTGTTGATAAATGATATATTGATGAATATAAGTGATGTATGAGTATGATGTTATGTGAATATGATGATGCTATGTGTTGCAATGTGTATGAATGATGAGATGATGTTCTGCCATGTAATTATTATAACTGCATGTGTCAGTTTTGAAAATGTAATAATGTTTGGGACGGTGTATTAAGTTGTTAAACGACGAGTCCATGCATTTACATATTTATGAGACGGTGGAGCTTCATGCTCAAAGCGACGGTGGAGCATTTGCTCAAAGCGACGGTGAAGCATATTAATGCTATAATCATATGGTACCACATGCATGATGTTGAGACGTTAGGTGTTGCATTTAGTCGAGTCATTTGTGACATATATGTGATGATGTTTGAGACGTTGATGCATGATGTGATGTTGTTTATGATGACGTTTATGCCGATGTTATGATGTGCTACAATGTATATGTTATGAGTTGGATTTATGATTGTTAATCTTGACGTTTGATTTATATATTAATATTATTGTTGTGAATCTCACCCCTTCTGCTGGAATTGCCGCCTCGTGGGCAAGTGCAGGTACCCAGTCTTAGGTGCGTTGATGCGAGGAGTCTATGTGAAGTAGGGTCGCTCTGATACGTAACGGGATGGGGTCTTTTGTAGAGTCTATTCCATTATGTATCTTGTTAGAATAAGTTTGACTTTCAGTGATGTTGAAACATTAATATTTGAGACGTTTTTGCTGGCTTTTAAGCCAAGACTATTATGAGATGAGACCTTTTAATTCCGCTGCTTAATTGAATATTTTTGTAGTTTGATAAATTATTATCTAAGTTGTTTTTAAGATGAGAAGTGACACTCCTTTTGAGAAGTACTCTGATTTATGTGATTTATTTAATGAAATTTTTAAGACGGGAAATTGGGGTGTTACACCCCTCCCCACCCCTCCGCTTCTAAAAACTGAACCAAACACTTTAAATTAAAAATCTCCCCTCCCCTCAAAAAATCTCGAACCAAACTGACCCTTAGGTGGTGGAGTTGGGAAAAATGTGTGATATATATGAAATTCTGGCCATGTTGATACCGTCGAATATACGAGATAAGGATACACCGTCTTATTTCATTTCGTTGTCAATATTTTAGAGTACAAAATCATGACTTCAAAGTCCATAAAATAGGAAAAATAAAAATACAATTATTTGGTGCATGCACAAAAACCAAATGACAGCTCCTCGAATATTCCAGCATAAAGTATAATCTGCAATTATTTTGCTAGAACAGATAGTGATTGCCCTATGTCCTCAAATATTTGCATTGCCCATTATGACACCTACTAATATAATTTATCCCATTTGGACAATCTTTATTTCTTATACAAGGTCGAGACATTGGTAAAAAAGCAGAATCACATACTATTAGGACAAGAAATAATGAAATAAATAGAATTAAAACATAAACAAACTTCAGAGTTTCAGCCATATTTTTTGTTCTTTGCATCTAAAAAATAGGATAAGATTTGATATACTTATAGTGTATAAAATTTATGCTCTCATAAAAAAAATTAAATAGTTTGAGCATTTTTAAAATTCGAAAACCCTTCATAAAATTATAATAATAAATGTCTCTTGAGTATATAAGTGTGTTGTGTTTGTTCTTTCAACACCTAGAAAGAAGTTCAAATATTAAACTTGATAATCATAAGAATCGAATATTATTTAACTTACTTTTCGGATATTACTTTATCCTTAAAAAAAGTTCATAACTATTTTATCCTTTCGTTATAATAAAGGGGAAAAAATATATTTTTGAATATCATAAAATTATCTACGGATATAATGCACCATTGGGATTGAGACCATATTGATGCACAAGTAGAATACACTTAATTTTTTTTATTTAATCATTGGATCATAAATAATAAAGTTCATATCTTTTCTATCCTTTCGTGTTAGTGTTGGGTATTTGAATTGATTGCATTGTTGCTAAAACAAATATCCTTGCTATGTAAGTTGGAACCAATGTTCCAACATGTGTTTAGGCATCTCTGTAAGATGTTGGATACGATGTTCCAACATCCTGGTACGGTTCAGTGTGCCTGGGTTCATGCCTTTTTGTAAGCGCGCTCTTTATTGTTTAAGGAAACAATATTTCCTTATCTTATTGACCAAGTAACGCACATATCTTTACAAAATCAGCAATGAAATATTCCTAAAGTTGTTATTATATTTTAGGGAATATTTGTTATTGGTTCAAATGATCCTAAAGATTTTCCGACATTTTAGAACTTTCCATATTTGTTTCTGATTTTGTTTTGCAGATTAGCTGAACCAATCTGCTTTGTTCTGAAGCCCAACTAAGTATTTAGCCCAAGCTTCTTCAGTATATATTCAAGACTTCAACACCTAATTGATTATTCAAGCCGTCATACTAAAAAGTTTAGATTTTTAGGTTTGAGTCTTTTTGTGTTCTACTCTTGTATCGATTGATGCAAGTTTAGTTCTGATTATTTGTGAGCCTTTCTTGTATCGTTTGTGATACATGTTAAGGACCTAGATCGAGTTGTATACTCGTTGTGTACTACACCGAAGTTGTGAAACAAGGTGTTAGTTGTTTGTGTTTGAAGATAACTTCATTCTGAGTTTGTGTTTAGGTCTGATAGGTCAAGGGTTGTGACTGACTATAGGATAGTGAGATGGAATCTCTAATCTAGGAGTTCCTAGATTGAAGTCTATACGAGTAGGTTCTAGGTCTTTAGTGTAAACGAGGATTTTGTTGAGAGCTATAGAATAAGGACTACATTAGTGGATTTCCTTCCTAGCTTGGTAGCCTGCAGAGTAGGTGTGTTTGTCACCGAACTAGGTCAACAAACTCATTGTGTTCTTTACTTTCTTGTCGTTTATTTTCTTGTTTTTATTTCTGCTTACCGTTGGAAAATTAAAAACGATATTTTTTATTTAAAAAAAATAAATTGATTTTTTTCTAATTTTTTTATATAAAAAATTAATTTTCAAATATTTTAAATTGTTTTCACATTTTTAAATTAATTTAAATGCCACGTCTGATGCCATGTGGACACAACTGCACAGTCAGCGTGCGCCACATAGGCATCTTGGGGACATGGCTTGGCTTAAATGGGCTCAGGGGTATTTTTAAAAGACAGAATTTTTTGTAGGGACTGATTTCTGAATTTTTTTTACAAGGACCAAAACTTAAACGGGTCATATTTGCAGGGACGAGTGCAATATTTAAACCTTTTTTTTTATGAATTGATGTTGAGATCGTTCTCAATATAATATTGAATATTTTAATTAAGTAGAAGTTTTATTTTTATTTTTGATCAACAGACATGTAAGAAAAGAACAAGTCTAGTAAATCAATTTTTATTTGTAGAACTACCTATCTTTACTAAACCCTCCGCTATATCCTCTAAACAAACTCTAGTCACGGTAGATTCAAAAACGGGTAGATCGATAATTTGCATTTCCCTTTTAAAGGTAGAAATTGTTGGGTTACTGAGGGAGCTTGGGGAACCGTCCACATTGAGGCTAGAAAAACCACACAAGTGAGAGAGCACCAAACTCTTACCCAAAACCTTAAGGCAATGGGTTTATGGGTCCTCTCACTTATAAAGTGTTCAACCTCCACTTTTCTATCCGATGTGGTACATATAACTCACACTTGCACAAAACACTCCCCCTCAAGTGTGAGTCCATCTATTCATCATGCTCCCCCTTGATGACAGGTCATCTTACGTTATTCTTAGCATGTCTTTCAGTCATTTTCACTAGGTTTCAGCAACAAAAAGAATGAGTATTAGAATGATTGCCGATGATTTCAAAACTTTTGTAATGTTTTCTATATTTGAGTCTGTAATTCTAGTTTTTCCAAAATATAGCAATTTTAAGGGGGTTTTGAATTAATTAACGAAAAAATCATGCAAATCGGCAAATCAAGAACATCTGAAGAATTGTCAAGACTTTAGAAAGACCAAGAATGAAGATTCAAGAGTCCTCAGGAGACTTTACATATGGAGGAATTCGGTTCCAGAGTTCCGAAACAAGTTATGTGAAAACGAAGACCTAAAAACGACGAAAATCGGAGAAATTGGACCCAGGAGGTAGCAACTGTAAGAGCCCGATTTTTCGTTATTTTATTTTCAATTATTTTTATGTGTGTTTATATATGCTTGTATGTGCTTACTTATCTTTAAGTGTTAATTCTTGGGTTTAGTGTTAGAAGGGCATTTTGGTCTTTTTGGTGAGCAAGGGTAAATTAGTAATTTTGGTTGAGGGTTATTTGTAGCGTTTTTAAGAGAGGACCATTTGTTTATTAAGTTGTTAGTATGTTGTGGTAATTAAAATTAGGACCGGTGGTTACTTGTTACTTTACCGTTAGTGAGATAGAAACTAGAGGGTTGGATTAATTAGAATTTGAGCCCATTTAACATTTGGAGAGTTAGGCCCATTATAGTATGACTATATAACCCAACTCATAAGGGAGAAATTAGGGTTAGAACATTTCATTTCATAACACAAGAGAGAGGTAGAGAGAGAAAGGTTAGAGAAAAGGAAGAAAGGGTTTGAAGAGAAAAGGCTTGAAGAGGGTGAAGAATCTTGGAGCTAAAGTGAGGCTTATGCTTGAATTTTTGGAATTAGAGGTAAGGGGGCTAGTATTCAAGCATAATCTTTTTCTACCCATTTCTCATAAGTGCTTATTTGATAAGTGATTATTTTGGTTAAGTGATTATTTGAGTTTAAGTGTAGAAATTCATACTTAGATGTTGATGATAATATTGTATATATGAATTGAATGATTAATTGTTGTTGATGATGAATTTACATGCCAAAAGTTATATAAGTGGGTATGTCATGTTTTTGTGTAAAATTAGTGAATAATGAAGTTGTGGTTGTTGAGTTATGAGTGAATTCATGATTATTTGTTGTTGATGTTGGTTTGAAATATGTTGTTGATGAATTGACTCAACGGGTATCCCTATTTGTGAATTGGTGATGAGAATTGTTGTTGTTGTTGAAAATTGTGAAAGTTTGGTGAATTGTTGAATTTTGATGAAATGATGTTTTAATCTCAAGTTTTATGCATCATTTGGTGTGTTTTCTTGTATATGACCTGTAAACATTATTTGGAACGAGTTTTGGGTTGGGAAAGATCAAAATTGGGATTTTTGGGGAAAAGGGGTTTGAAACTCGAAATTTTTTGACTAAACTGATGAGCGTTCGCTTGAGCGAGCGCCAAACGAGCTCTAAGCGAGCGTGCCCAGTTGATTCTGGACACAGTTCGCTTGAGCGAGCTGTAAGCGAGCTCCAAGAAAATGTGACAAGTGGTTCTGGACACAGTTTGCTTGAGCGAGCTACAAGCGAGCTCCAAGCGAAGGGTGACTAGAAGCTATTGGGACCTGGTCGCTCAAGCGAACCAGACTTCGCTTAAGCGAGCAGCACCCTGTTCAACAATTTTTGATTTATTCGCTTCGTGCACCTGGGGACCAATCCGAACTTCCTAGAGTTTTTCTTTTGACTTAGTTAATCATAGTTTATACATCTAATCCTACTGGAGCATCATTTGAATCAAATTGGACTTGGTTTTTATGAATCGGTTTTAATGTTTAGAAAATGTCCAAGAACACCAATTTTTCTGAAACTTGTTTTTCCCAAGTGAATGATGTAGGGTTATGTATGTATGCTGTTTATGTGATTACTAATAATGATATTGATTTATTTCATTGAGAGTTAAATCGTTTTGCTTTGAAAATGAATTCTATTTGGAAAAGTGACATTATGAGACGAACCTTATGAATTATGAGATTTCTTTGTAGTTAGCCGATGAAACGCACATGTATGTACACCTACACTCATAAGTGGTTAGTGTGCATGCATAGTTGAGGTGATTGAACTGTTTTGCTTTGCTTTGGTTCATTGACCCCAATTGTTTAAGTTGTGAATTATATTATACGAACTTGATTGAAAATATTCATCGAACCCGTTTGCTTTGAAATTCTTTCATGAATGGTTTGCTATGAATAAATAAAGATGTATGAATGATTGATGGGTGTTGAATATGATATTTTCTTTTCTTTCATATTTTGGTGTATTTTCTTCTTTTACTTGAAATGTGAGAATTATATGAAGTTGTTGAATTACGATGGTGATGTTCTTGGTGTTTATATATGTAATGTGCATATATGTTGTTCGTGAATTTTCTTACATGCTATTGGTGTTGAATTGTTGGTGTAAGCATGTATTGAAATATGTTGGTGTGGATTGTTGAAGTTGTATGAAAATATGCATTGGTGTTGTCGAGTCATAGGTCCACACACTGTCGATATCGGATTTCATATCTATGTTGGTGACGAATACTATGTATTCAATTATTCGGGGTGATTATGATGTTCAGTTGGCATCAAGGGCGACGACCTCGAAGGTGATTTGGTACCACACGTGTCTATAGTCGGTCTAGGCACATTGCATGTTTTTGGATGTGTTATATTTGTTTATGTGCTCTATGTGAATTACTTGTCGGTGTATTTGTGTGCTTGGTGATTAGTTGCAATTGATGAATTTTATACCTGTGCAAATACTATTGGTGATAATTTCTGATGATGCTCATTTATGAATGATGAAATATTATGTTATTTAATTATGTTTATCTTTTCGATTATGATTGATGTGAAGCTAACCCCCAGTGGTCTGTGGTGGACCGTCTACCTATTCGTATGAATGGGTAGACGGCGTGCAGGATTAGTTGATTTGCATTGCTTGGTGAGTTTGCTTGAGGATAGCGGGAGCTTCCTCCATTTATTTCGCTTTGTCGTGTCTTAGAAAGGCTCTGATCTAGGACGACATTTACTTTTATGTTTTGGATTTTTATCCGTTGTGGAGATGTACCTTATATTGAGATTTGTTTATGATTTTTGTTGTATTTTCCTTAGTTGATGACATGGCTATACTTGAGGTGTATGAGATATATTTCCGTTGTGATGCTTTATTTGTTGAAGCTTTTATGCATGTCTATTTTGGATTATTCGAAGACGTGACGTCTATTTCTTATTTGTTTATTATAATTGCTTGATTTATTGCTTTAATATAAATAGGGCGTTACAACAACCATGCGCCTTGGGCATCTGTGATGCACCTTGGGCATGGCAACAAAAAGCCATGGGCCTTGGGCATCTTGCATGTGCCTTGGGCATCTATAAAATTGCACCAGATGCGCCTTGGGCATTTTAAATGCCAGGGGCTAGGGGTAATTTTACGCGTTTTGTGGGATTAGCCCGCGTTTTTAGCCCAAACCCAGTTAGAAACTCTCACTATAATTACTAGCCTTTTCCTTTCAGAATTTCTCATTGTGGCAATTCAAGAGGAATGCAACTTTGGAGCTTCAAGAGAGTTTCTTTCTGCTCCTTGATTTTCCAGGGTAAATTTTTATCTTTAGTAATTTGTTTTTAGTTACCTTGTGTAACTAAATCTTTTTAGGTTAGAGTTCTAAGATGAACCTCTGTTTATTTTTGTTGAATATTTACTTAATATAATGTCGTTTGTTTTTATTTATTTTTTGTTCGCTATTAAGTTTTATTAGGAAATTCCTTAGTTTATTTAGGTAGTAGGTGCAACCCTAGATTTGGTATTTAGGTTGTGACTGGGCCTAATATTGCTATCACTATCTGAATGCTTATATCTTGAAATTTATATCCTTATACTGGTAACTATCTGTCTAGGAAGTAATTAGTTAGTAATTAGTAAAAGATAGCGAAAGCGAGTTGACCCTAGTAGTAAGTACTTAGGAGGTGACATTACTAAAATTGAGTAGTAACTCTGCTGAAACTAGGATGTAACTGAGTAGTAATTAAGGAAACAGACACCTTCAAGAAAACAGGTACCTTCTAGGTGCAGTTAGCCATCGGAAGGATAAAAACAGATAAAAATTGCAAGCTCTCTAACCCTTAGCTTTTATATCGTCAAAGTTACAAAAATAAGTAACGCGAATTGTTTGGACGAAAGGGCAATCCGTGTGGATACGATACTCTACTTATCACTTTATTACTTGGTAAACGATTTGGTACACTTGCCATATCCGATCCATCAAGTTTTTGGCGGAATTTCCGGGGATTGTTGATATTTTCGGCTAAACAATTTCAATTACTTATTTTTATCTATCTTTATTTTTTCAGTCATTTATTTTTCTGCATTTTATTTTTCTGTTTTCAAAAAATAAAAAAATACCAAAAAAAAAAATTATAATACCAAAAATATGATTCCAATTAACTTTGTCCTACTAAGAGCTATGCGTAATACCAAAGCAGGTATTCTGCAATTTGATCCAGACATAGACAAAACTGAACGATCCCAATTCAAAAGAAAGGACAGTACAACATGAAACAATCCCAATTCAAAACTATTAATCAGACGAGTCAGAAATGGGAGAATTAAGTCACATTACCCTAGGAGACTATGGGAGGCTTGACAACTTGGATGAAGTATCACTTGGTTTCCAACCAGCAAACCCGGTGGTGTTTGACATCAAGAATAGTGTTATGATGAATTTGAAATCTAACCAATTTTCAGGTAAGGAGACAGAAGATTGCAACGCTCATTTGACACACTTTCTGGATGCCTGCAACACAATCAACTCAGCCGGGGTGTCGGAATCAGAGAAACGACTTAGGTTGTATGGTTATTCTCTCACCGGAAAGGCAAGGGATTGGCTCGAAGTATTACCAAGTGGATCAATCGAGACTTCGGATCAACTCAAAAGGTAGTTCTTGGACAAGTATTTCCCCACTGCAAAATACTTGGCGCGGAAGAAAGGGATTTCCAGCTTCAAGCAACATGAAGGAGAAGTTTTTTATGATGCATGGGAGAGGTTCAAACTATTGTTGCATAGGTGTGCTTGTCACAAGCTGTCAGAAATGGATATCATGGAAGCCTTCACTACAAGATTAAAACCATATATTCGGATGTTACTAGAAGCTTCTAGAGGAGGAACAATGAAAATCAAGACAGATGACGAGGTACGTGCGCTGATTGATAACATGTCTCTTAATGAATATTGAGGACACACCGAGGAAGAGGCGACCCCAAAGAAGAAATGTATGATAGATCTAAACACTCAAGATAATTTACTAGCTAGCAAAAAACTTCTCAACATACAACTAGAAACATTAGCAAAGAGGTTCGAAGCTTATGAAGTTGCACACCTATCTGAAAAAACCAATTGTGACATCTATGAGTAAGCTCAAAAAAGCGGTGCATGCTTACCAACAAGTTTGGGGTTTTCAGAAGAGCAGGTGAAATGAATATCATGTCTTATTTTAAAGAAAAAGTTAAGATATATGTGATACTTGGCACATGCAGAATTGCTTCAATCAAGGATTGCTCTTTGGAAGATTCAAACTTGTGTAATAATGCGAATCCTCGACATTTTGTGTTGAAGAGTCCTCAGTTTGCACATGCATTTCAGCAGTACTAGATTCTTTTAAACATTTTTTAGGTATTGATTCAGTTTGTTCAATTTTCACCTTCAGGTCTATATACAGTTTTTTTGTGTTCAATTTGTGTTTGATGATGGGGATCAGTTACATTCTGTTCATTAAACTTGTCTAGAAAGTGAAGGGTAATTTTGACTTAATTAATATACATACACACACACACACACACACACACACACACACACACACACACACACACAGAAAAAAAAGAGTAAGATAAAATTAATTTTTAACTTTTTTTTGAAGAAAATTAATTTTTAACTTAACTATTTAAGTTATTCTCTTAGGGTCTGTTTGGTTCGAGTGTTTTGGAGGGGAGGGGAGGGGAGATTTTTAATTTGAAGTGTTTGGTTCAATTTTTAGAAGGGGAGGGGAGCAAATTTTATTGCATTGCCAAAATTATCCCTATATTAATTTAAAATCTCAATATTATTCTTGTAACAACATTTATTATTATTAGATTATATTATCCTGGAAACAACTTTTACTATTATTAGGTTATAGGCAATATTATCTTGTAACAATTTTTATTCCATATTATTAACAACTTTTCCTTGTAACAATCTTTATTAATACTTGTAACAACCATATTACTAATCTATTATTTCATCGTCTACATCGTGTTGTTATCGATTACATCGTTATTATTTTTTTGAAGGACATCGTAATTTTATTTTATTATCCTTAGTTAATTAAGTTTAAGGGTAAAACTGTAAAATAATTTTAAAATCCCTCCCCTCCCCTTGTGAACCAAACACAATTTTAGTTAAAATATCTCCCCTTCCCTCCCCTCCGTTGAAATTCCTCCCCTCCCCTCCCTTCCTAATTCTCGAACCAAACGGACGTTTAGGTGGTGGAGTTGGGAAAAATGTGTGATATATATGAAATTCTGGCCATGTTGATACCGTCGAATATACGAGATAAGGATACACCGTCTTATTTCATTTCGTTGTCAATATTTTAGAGTACAAAATCATGACTTCAAAGTCCATAAAATTGGAAAAAGAAAAATACAATTATTTGGTGCATGCACAAAAACCAAATGACGACTCCTCAAATATTCCAGCATAAAGTATAATCTGCAATTATTTTGCTAGCGCAGATATTGTTTGCATTGCCCTTTATGACACCTACTAATATATTTTTTCCCATTTGGACAATCTTTATTTGTTATACAAGGTCGAGAAATTGGTAAAAAAGCAGAATCACATACTATTAGGACAAGAAATAATGAAATAAATAGAATTAAAACATAAACAAACTTCAGAGTTTCAGCCATATTTTTTGTTCTTTGCATCTAAAAAATAGGATAAGATTTGATATACTTATAGTGTATAAAATTTATGCTCTCATAAAAAAAAATTAAATAGTTTGAGCATTTTTAAAATTCGAAAACCCTTCATAAAATTATAATAATAAATGTCTCTTGAGTATATAAGTGTCTTGTGTTTGTTCTTTCAACACCTAGAAAGAAGTTCAAATATTAAACTTGATAATCATAAGAATCGAATATTATTTAACTTACTTTTTGGATATTACTTTATCCTTAAAAAAAAGGTTCATAACTATTTTATCCTTTCGTGATAATAAAGGGGAAAAAAATATATTTTTGAATATCATAAAATTATCTATGGATATAATGCACCATTGGGATTGAGACCATATTGATGCACAAGTGGAATACACTTAATTTTTTTTTATTTAATCATTGGATCATAAATAATAAAGTTCATATCTTTTTTATCCTTCCGTGTTAGTGTTGGGTATTTGAATTGATTGCATTGTTGCTAAAACAAATATCCTTGCTGTGTAAGTTGGAACCAATGTTCCAACATGTGTTTAGGCATCTCTGTAAGATGTTGGATACGATGTTCCAACATCCTGGTACGGTTCAGTGTGCCTGGGTTCATGCCTTTTTGTAAGCGCGCTCTTTATTGTTTAAGGAAACAATATTTCCTTATCTTATTGACCAAGTAACGCACATATCTTTACAAAATCAGCAATGGAATATTCCTAAAGTTGTTATTATATTTTAGGGAATATTTGTTATTGGTTCAAAAGATCCTAAAGATGTTCCGACATTTTAGAACTTTCCATATTTGTTTCTGATTTTGTTTTGCAGATTAGCTGAACCAATCTGCTTTGTTCTGAAGCCCAACTAAGTATTTAGCCCAAGCTGCTTCAGTATATATTCAAGACTTCAAGACCTAATTGATTATTCAAGCCGTCATACTAAAAAGTTTGGATTTTTAGGTTTGAGTCTTTTTGTGTTCTACTCTTGTATCGATTGATGCAAGTTTAGTTCTGATTATTTGTGAGCATTTCTTGTATCGTTTTGTGATACATGTTAAGGACCTAGATCGAGTTGTATACTTGTTGTGTACTATACCGAAGTTTTGAAACAAGGTGTTAGTTGTTTGTGTTTGAAGATAACTTCATTCTGAGTTTGTGTTTAGGTCTGGTAGGTCACAAGGGTTTTGACTGAACATAGGATAGTGAGATGGGATCTCAGATCTAGGAGTTCCTAGATTGAAGTCTATAGGGGTAGGTCCTAGGTCTTTAGTGTAAACGAGGATTTTGTTGAGAGCTATAGAATAAGGACTACATTAGTGGATTTCCCTCCTGACTTGGTAGCCTCCAGAGTAGGTGTGTTTGTCACCGAACTAGGTCAACAAACTCATTGTGTTCTTTACTTTCTTGTCGTTTATTTTCTTGTTTTTATTTCTGCTTATTGTTCGATGTAGAAATATTAACCGGAACATTACAAAGGTTTAAACATCGCACAGAACATATTAAAGCAAGTACGCTAGAATTTCATATAGTAAAGGAAAAAAAAAATGAATTCATAAAATTATCTATGGATATAATAAACCATTGGGATTGAGTCCATATTTATGCACAAGTAGAATGCACTTAGTATCAATTTCTTTTTTTTTTATTTAGTCATTGGATCATGAATAATATGAGACATTTGCTAAAATAGTGTGTTTGAATAGTACCACAAAAATTCTTGACTATTATTTTTTCCACCCTCCTCTGTTCTCGCGCGCCCTGCAAAATAGACACAAATACCTCTGTTCTTGACTATTACTTTTCGGAAAAAGAAATATGAATAGTTACAATATGTGATTTTTTGTGTTTTCTTTTATGTAAAAGGTCTCTGTTGACCGTTATATAACCCCCGCATAAGCTGAAAAGCAATTGCATGGGTTATATGAACGGTCAACAATATCCATGACACCACAAACACTCCTAAAAAAACTAATTTTTTTTGTGAAGAAAACGTAAGAAAAGAGGTGAAGTGAAGAATGAAGGAGTTTGTTCAAGATGCAAGCTTATTTATAGCCTAAAACAAGTTTGAGGTCATAACTACAGTCAATGAAAACGTGTTTGTGGTGCTAACCGTCCAAAAATGCATTAATGGTTCCACTAATCGGCCAAACCATTGGTGAAACGCCACTGTCCAAAAGCAACTTAGGGTTTTTGGATTATATAATCCGAAAATGACAAAAACATTCTGGATTATATAATCAGAACAACACCATAATGCCTATTTGGAGAGTTTTTTAGAGAGATTTCATGGAATATGACATAGAAAAAAATTAATAAATGCATAAAAAAAAACAAGTAAGCAGCTTAAAACAAACATAAACAGCAAAATATTCTAGGATGGTGTTCGAAGAGGTGCTTTTGAACTCGATCCAGCTGGCCTGCCAACTGACATATTTCTATCGGCAGGCCATCTGGATCGAGTTCATAAAAACCTTTTCGGATTCAGATCTGCAACATAACCATGAAAGACAAGGTAGGTGTTTCAAGCGGATTTTATATTTTTGACAACATGTTGAAGATCTTCATCATGCAGTCAAATAGAGAGCAATTTATTTGCGACCGCATGAGAAAGATTCTCAACACAATGACAAAATTTCCATGGTTTCTTTGGTTTTTTTTTTTTTGTGTTTTACAACAAATAAACCTAGGAAGCAAGATCTATCTATATATTTTTGAAAACATGTTGAAGATCTTCATCACACTGTCAAATAGAGAGCAATTTATTTGCGACAACATGAGGAAGAACCTCGGCACAATGACAAAAAATTTCATGATTTCTTTGGTGTGTTTGTGTGTGTTTTTGCTAGAAATGAAGAAGAAAACCGGAAACACTTATTTATAGAGGTCTCTGGACGTTGTGGACCACATAAGTTGTCGGTATATTGTGGTCCATACAAATGAATCCTATGCTGATGGAATTCAGATTACATCAGATTATGTAATCCGAATTGCACTTACACCCTATAAAATTGAGTTGAATTCAGATTATTTTAATTAGCGTTTAAATGAACATTTTTAGCGTAAAGTAACACATAATGAAAATTTAGATAATATATATTATTTAAAACATAATAAAACATCTTAGTTGAACAACATATTACAAACACGTAATTAAATAAAACATAACACATTGTCACGGATCATCTAAATTAATGTCTTCATCTGGTGCATCCATTAGTGTCCTGATCTCTTCGTAGTTCCTTGGCCGGATCAAACTTTGTTGAATATGTTCCACATATTTGACCAACAAAGCTTCCAACTCGATCGGTCGTCTAGTACTGAACTAACCAAAGATGGAGAACATGGTTCTCACATCGTTGTCCTTCATGAGCTTCATCCAGGTGAACCGCACACTCCCGGCTGAGTCGATCGACGGACATTGATACTCAACTCCATCCACCCTTCGTGTGTCTCTGTAGTTGAGTTCGAGGTTGATTTGATTTAGCTGACTCTTTAACCCGGAGAGGGTGACATCAGTGGGAATCCTGAACAGATGGGGTGGTTTCCCCCCATTGTAGTAAATTGCAGCTAGCTTGGTGTTCGGATCAAAGACGGAGTTTTGCATGTTTTTTTGTTGTTGTGGTTTTTGGTTATGAACACATAGGCACCTATTTATAGAGGTCCCTGGGCGTCATACACCACAGAAACCATCGGTGCAATGTGGACCACATGAAAAAAAATCATGTTTCGAATTGTATAATCCGAAATGTCCCTAACTCCACGTAAGGTGCGCAGCTTCCTTCAATTTTGCCCAATATCGTAAAAATTCGGATTACATAATTCGGAAACCATGAGAGGTTTTCCGATTATATAATCCGAAATGAGCCAGTTTCTTTCGGACGGTGGTCTGCACCATAAGAAACACGTTTTCAAAGGTTTTTACCAGCATTAATGGCTGGTAAAACCCCTTTGAACACTTTTTTTACCAACATAATGGGGAGTTTCAATCTAGGCAAAAAAAATTCCTATAAATAGTGTAACGCCCTAGTCATTAAATTATTTATTATTGATATATTTAGAGTCTTTTATATGATTTTAAATAATATTTGTGGTTTAAGTGGTGTATTATATTTTATTATATAGTTTATTTTGATATTAATTAGAATGAGTGGGAATTATTATTATTTTAGAGGTTGGGGAGTTAATTAGAAATTAATAGAAATAAAGAGGAGTTAAGTATTGGGGAGTTAGGAAAAAGAGAAGTCAGAAACAGTTTTACGTGAAACAGGAAAGTTTTGGTAGAAAAGGGAGAAGAGCCAAGTAGAGCCAAGAGAATCCAATTCCGGAGCGTTTGTCCTTCTGAATTAAGGTAAGGGTGAGGCTAACTTTCAATTAATAATATGTATATGATTTCTGAAATTGAATTGAAAATGGAATTCTTGGGTTAGGGTTAGAAAATTATGAAAAGTTGCTAAATGTTGTGAATTGTGTTGTTGAATGCTTGTTTCTGTGTTGTTTTGGATGTTGTGTTGTATATAGAACCTGTAAACCTTTTTGTAATTCATTTTGGGTGATCAAGGGATCAAAATTGGGATTTTGGGAATTAGGTTAAGTTTAATAAAAATGGTAGAAACTGTATGAATTGCCATGAATTGTTGTGTTAATTGATGTTCAGGTCTTAGTATAATCATAGGTAATGTTTCCTATCAAATTTGGGGTTTGGGTGATTGAAAATTGGGTTTTTGGAGTGAAAACTGGTCTGTTTCCGTAGGTTTGTCCACATTCCATCGTAGTACGATGCTGGGAAATCGTAGTACGATTTTTCCAGTAGCAAAAATGACTTTTTCAGCACATTCCATCGTAGTACCATGCCTTGAAATCGTAGTACGATTTTCAGTGAACAACATCCCTTGTTTTTTGTGTTCTTGCGTCTTTTTCACCCATTTCTGTTTCGAACTGGCTTTTCGTGTAAACATGAAAGTTGTAGATAATTGAGTTAGCTTTCTAATGGCTTTGGTTTGACTTGAAAATGATGTTTAGATTTTGAGTTATGATGAAAATAGTCCAAGTGGGTCTCTAGAAAACTTTAAGAAAACTTAACATAACTAGTCCCAAGTTAGTCCAAAAACTTATGGTTGGTTTCCCAACTTCAAACTTAAGTATTAGAGATTTAGTTGAGGTGTTTTATGAGTATTTGGCTTATGTCTTATTGATCAAACTTGATTTGCTTTTGAAGGATGTTTTGGACTTTGATATGAATGTAATTGATTAATGTATATGTTGCTATTGTTGTTGATATGTTGGAATATATATGTTTATATATGTATAATTATATACGGTGTATCGTTGTTCCCGTTGTTGATGTTGTTGAGTCGTGTTGTCCAAGTTGGGGAGTGTGTCATAAATATTAGGCACAGATGTTGATGTCGTAGTAGGTGTTGTTGTTGTTGTTTGGTTGTATGCTGATATACACCATTGAGTTGTTGATGTTGTATGTTGATATACACAAGTGGAGTTCATTGCATAATGCATAAAAGCGGGAGGGCTTTTGCCCTGGAACGCCTTGTCGTTCAAAGCGGGAGGACTCATGTCCTGGAACACTTTGTTATTCAAAACGGTGAGGGCTTTTGCCCTGGAACGCCTTGTCGTTCAAAGCGGGAGGACTCATGTCCTGGAACACTTTGTTGTTCAAAGCGGTGAGGGCTCTGCCCTGTATTTTTGGTACCACATGCATGTGCATTGTTACATCGTAGTAGTTGTTGTGTTGGGTGAGTTGTCGATGTTGTTGATGTGTCGTTGGTGTTAAGTCGTTGTCGGTGTGTTGTCATCATGAATGAAGTTGGTTTCAAATTAAATATAATTGAAGTAGTGTTGATAATCAAGGATGATGCTATATTTATATATATATTTCTTATTGATGTTGTTGTTGTGAATTTGCTGTTGTTTCAATGCATTTGATGAATTATATATATATATATATATATATATATATATATATATATATATATATTATCTTTGATTGTGAATCTCACCCCTTCTGCTTGAAAATGTTGCCCTTCGTATGGGTAACTTCCAGGTGATCCTAAGTAGTAGGTGGTGGCTCAATGTCTATGGCTCTGATACGTAACGGGATGGGAAACGTCGTTTTTGTTCTTCATTCCTTTATGTATCTAATTTTGAAAAATGTTGTCGAAGTTTAAATATTGTTGAATAATGTTTTGTTGGTTGAGGCCTTCGTGCCAAGATTTTGTTGAGGATTAATTATGTTGAAAAGAATATTCCACTGCAGTTTTTATAAGATTGGTTGTTGAAGTTTAATAGTTTTATTTTCTATTAAAGAATTTTAGAAAAAAGCAGTGTAATGCTCCGTTTGTGGATTGACTCTGATTGTTATATTAAAATTACGTTGTTTTGGGAAACGGGGTGTTACAAATAGCATCCAAACCTTCATATTTCTCACACCATCATCTCAAACTTTCTCCTCCTCTCCTCATCTTCCTTTTATGCACAATGTGTTTCCATCATTGGCCTTTCAAAAAAAGAGGTTACTTTGGAAACGCAGGGTTTGTATGAACGGACAACGGGGAAGGTAACGCGCTGCAAAGAAGCACGGTCTGTCTGGGTGCAAGATTTGTTTGTTTTGGTGTAAGGTTGACCATCAAGGTCTCTCCCCCTTTCCCCTCCTCCTCCATCTTCTTGTGATGCAGATTTAGTTTTACCCCATTAGCTTTAGGTGTTTTAATAATTCTATGTAATAAGCTTTAAGCTTCAACTTTATTGTAAATGTATCAATTATATTAATAAAATGAGATTTTATGTGTATTATTTTTGTTCCTCTTTTTTTTCTATTTATACATGCATTTATTTTATGATTTTGGCATCTAAATAATATAAAATAAAGCAAAGTGTATTTAAATTCTTGTAAAAGATATTTTTGGATTATATAGTCCAAAAATTTCTGGGAAAGCGAATTCGGATTTCATAATCTGAAGGTTAGTTTTAGAATTTTACAGGGCGCGTGAGAATGTCATAGGGTGGAAAAAGTAATAATCAAAGTTGTTTTATACATCGAACAACATAATTAAGAGAATTAATTAAAAAAAAACATATGAAATGCTAAGAAGCTTCTATAGAACCTAGAGAGAAACCCAACAAATTTGTACACAAATGCTCCCATCTTTGAAAAATAGAGCAAGTGTAAATAGTAGACTTGCTTCGATTAATAATTTGTCATGGTGCTTGAGCATATATGTCAAAACAATTCTTGAGAATATTCATACTAGCAAGAGTATCTTCATAGAAAATCATTAAATGACTTCTTAAAAAAAATCATTAAATCATATGCATACATTACATGAGAGGGGACTAAGGAACCTCTGCGACCTTAAATTTTCCAAAGTGGTATAAAAAGTATACACAATTAGAGTGTCAACCTATCATTATTCATAAACAAGCTCACCGTCTTCCACTAGCTTAAGAATGCCCCTACCGAGGATGTCCTTGGCTATATAAAATGGTATTAACAACAGGCATGCAAAATAGTACTAATCTGATGTGTCAAAGGCGTTCCGAATGTTAAATTTATCATCAAATTTGAAGCAATTCAGCAAGTAGAAATATCCAATCTGATGTGTCAAAGGCGTTCCAAATGTTAATTTTTAGAACTATTATCAAGCATGTTTAAAACTTTGGCTCAGATCTTCTAGAATCCTCTATTTAAGCTCGCTTTCACTTCGCCATACATATTTAGCTAATCCTGGTTATCTCGAGATGCTCTAGCATAACTTTGGTGCATTTAATGGCTTAAGCCTATAAAATTGTATAAAAACTGGACGTAATAACTTTATGGGATACTATACTAACAAAAACAATAATTGTATCAAATTGAGGTTTTTTATGATTGATTTCTTGCAAAACAAGTTGATAAGTGCTATGAAAAATAACAATATTTTAGCATTTATCATAAGAAAGCTTAAGAAAACTGTTTAAAACGTTGTTTTAGGTTTAATGTGTTTTAAAAACAATATTGTTTTTGGTTTTAAAAAAACGATTTTAATTTTAATATAGTAAATACAATTAAAACCCACCCTTTCTCAAATCATATTCTATTCCTTTCATACTTAAAGATTAAATCGTACATTAAAAGTTCACAAATATATATATATATATATATATATATATATATGAGGTGAGGATTGCCTCCTCTATATAAACTCGTATCAAGAGTCTTATCTATCCGATGTGGGACTTGGGTTTTTCCCAATACACCCCTTCACGCCCATCATTCTTTGGGCTTGGTGCATGAATATGTAGGTGGCCCTTGAATTCGATAAGCTCTGATACCATGTTAGAAATCCTGGTTGGGCCTAACACAACCACACAAAACCGGCTTGTGAAATGAGGATTGCCCCCACTTATAAACACATTGTCAGGCCATCTCATAAAGGAGTCGTAAGCATTTCCAAAAAGAAACTGAAACCCTCGTTGGTTGACGATATGGAAACCAAGTACAATTTTTTTCTATTAATTCCACCAAATCTTTGTGTTTATCTTTGTAACCCTAATTCCTCTTTGGTTGCGCCTCAACAAAAAACAACATGGACAACAACGATGATTTCGCTCCTGCCAATTCTTTCATCAATTACAATTATACCCCTTCTGTTTTTGGATTCGGTTCTTCGTTTTTGGATCATCCCGTCGTGTGTTTCAGTGTCGAAGAAAGGTCTGAAAGTTTCACTTTAGTTGAAAATGTTGATATATTATTGCTAATGATGATTCTGTTATTAATGAAATGGTGAGTGAAAGCGGTGAAATTAGAAGCGAGATTATAGTAATGATGAAATTAGAGGCGAGGTAATTGCTAATGGTTATGATGCTAGTGAAATGATTTTTTTCTAATTTTTTTTATATAAAAAATTAATTTTCAAATATTTTAAATTGTTTTCACATTTTTAAATTAATTTAAATGCCACGTCTGATGCCACGTGGACACAACTGCACAGTCAGCGTGCGCCACATAGGCATCTTGGGGACATGGCTTGGCTTAAATGGGCTCAGGGGTATTTTTAAAAGACAGAATTTTTTGTAGGGACTGATTTCTGAATTTTTTTTACAAGGACCAAAACTTAAACGGGTCATATTTGCAGGGACGAGTGCAATATTTAAACCTTTTTTTTTATGAATTGATGTTGAGATCGTTCTCAATATAATATTGAATATTTTAATTAAGTAGAAGTTTTATTTTTACTTTTGATCAACAGACATGTAAGAAAAGAACAAGTCTAGTAAATCAATTTTTATTTGTAGAACTACCTATCTTTACTAAACCCTCCGCTATATCCTTTAAACAAACTCTAGTCACGGTAGATTCAAAAACGGGTAGATCGATAATTTGCATTTCCATTTTAAAGGTAGAAATTGTTGGGTCACTGAGGGAGCTTGGGGAACCGTCCACATTGAGGCTAGAAAAACCACACAAGTGAGAGAGCACCAAACTCTTACCCAAAACCTTAAGGCAATGGGTTTATGGGTCCTCTCACTTATAAAGTGTTCAACCTCCACTTTTCTATCCGATGTGGTACATATAACTCACACTTGCATAAAACACTCCCCCTCAAGTGTGAGTCCATCTATTCATCATGCTCCCCCTTGATGACAGGTCATCTTACGTTATTCTTAGCATGTTTTTCAGTCATTTTCACTAGGTTTCAGCAACAAAAAGAATGAGTATTAGAATGATTGCCTATGATTTCAAAACTTTTGTAATGTTTTCTATATTTGAGTCTGTAATTCTAGTTTTTCCAAAATATAGCAATTTTAAGGGGGTTTTGAATTAATTAACGAAAAAATCATGCAAATCGGCAAATCAAGAACATCTGAAGAATTGTCAAGACTTTAGAAAGACCAAGAATGAAGATTCAAGAGTCCTCAGGAGACTTTACATATGGAGGAATTCGGTTCCAGAGTTCCGAAACAAGTTATGTGAAAACGAAGACCTAAAAACGACGAAAATCGGAGAAATTGGACCCAAGAGGTAGCAACTGTAAGAGCCCGATTTTTCGTTATTTTATTTTCAATTATTTTTATGTGTGTTTATATATGCTTGTATGTGCTTACTTATCTTTAAGTGTTAATTCTTGGGTTTAGTGTTAGAAGGGCATTTTGGTCTTTTTGGTGAGCAAGGGTAAATTAGTAATTTTGGTTGAGGGTTATTTGTAGCGTTTTTAAGAGAGGACCATTTGTTTATTAAGTTGTTAGTATGTTGTGGTAATTAAAATTAGGACCGGTGGTTACTTGTTACTTTACCGTTAGTGAGATAGAAACTAGAGGGTTGGATTAATTAGAATTTGAGCCCATTTAACATTTGGAGAGTTAGGCCCATTATAGTATGACTATATAACCCAACTCATAAGGGAGAAATTAGGGTTAGAACATTTCATTTCATAACACAAGAGAGAGGTAGAGAGAGAAAGGTTAGAGAAAAGGAAGAAAGGGTTTGAAGAGAAAAGGCTTGAAGAGGGTGAAGAATCTTGGAGCTAAAGTGAGGCTTATGCTTGAATTTTTGGAATTAGAGGTAAGGGGGCTAGTATTCAAGCATAATCTTTTTCTACCCATTTCTCATAAGTGCTTATTTGATAAGTGATTATTTTGGTTAGGTGATTATTTGAGTTTAAGTGTAGAAATTCATACTTAGATGTTGATGATAATATTGTATATATGAATTGAATGATTAATTGTTGTTGATGATGAATTTACATGCCAAAAGTTATATAAGTGGGTATGTCATGTTTTTGTGTAAAATTAGTGAATAATGAAGTTGTGGTTGTTGAGTTATGAGTGAATTCATGATTATTTGTTGTTGATGTTGGTTTGAAATATGTTGTTGATGAATTGACTCAACGGGTATCCCTATTTGTGAATTGGTGATGAGAATTGTTGTTGTTGTTGAAAATTGTGAAAGTTTGGTGAATTGTTGAATTTTGATGAAATGATGTTTTAATCTCAAGTTTTATGCATCATTTGGTGTGTTTTCTTGTATATGACCTGTAAACATTATTTGGAACGAGTTTTGGGTTGGGAAAGATCAAAATTGGGATTTTTGGGGAAAAGGGGTTTGAAACTCGAAATTTTTTGACTAAACTGATGAGCGTTCGCTTGAGCGAGCGCCAAACGAGCTCTAAGCGAGCGTGCCCAGTTGATTCTGGACACAGTTCGCTTGAGCGAGCTGTAAGCGAGCTCCAAGAAAATGTGACAAGTGGTTCTGGACACAGTTTGCTTGAGCGAGCTACAAGCGAGCTCCAAGCGAAGGGTGACTAGAAGCTATTGGGACCTGGTCGCTCAAGCGAACCAGACTTCGCTTAAGCGAGCAGCACCCTGTTCAACAATTTTTGATTTATTCGCTTCGTGCACCTGGGGACCAATCCGAACTTCCTAGAGTTTTTCTTTTGACTTAGTTAATCATAGTTTATACATCTAATCCTACTGGAGCATCATTTGAATCAAATTGGACTTGGTTTTTATGAATCGGTTTTAATGTTTAGAAAATGTCCAAGAACACCAATTTTTCTGAAACTTGTTTTTCCCAAGTGAATGATGTAGGGTTATGTATGTATGCTGTTTATGTGATTACTAATAATGATATTGATTTATTTCATTGAGAGTTAAATCGTTTTGCTTTGAAAATGAATTCTATTTGGAAAAGTGACATTATGAGACGAACCTTATGAATTATGAGATTTCTTTGTAGTTAGCCGATGAAACGCACATGTATGTACACCTACACTCATAAGTGGTTAGTGTGCATGCATAGTTGAGGTGATTGAACTGTTTTGCTTTGCTTTGGTTCATTGACCCCAATTGTTTAAGTTGTGAATTATATTATACGAACTTGATTGAAAATATTCATCGAACCCGTTTGCTTTGAAATTCTTTCATGAATGGTTTGCTATGAATAAATAAAGATGTATGAATGATTGATGGGTGTTGAATATGATATTTTCTTTTCTTTCATGTTTTGGTGTATTTTCTTCTTTTACTTGAAATGTGAGAATTATATGAAGTTGTTGAATTACGATGGTGATGTTGTTGGTGTTTATATATGTAATGTGCATATATGTTGTTGGTGAATTTTCTTACATGCTATTGGTGTTGAATTGTTGGTGTAAGCATGTATTGAAATATGTTGGTGTGGATTGTTGAAGTTGTATGAAAATATGCATTGGTGTTGTCGAGTCATAGGTCCACACACTATCGATGTTGGATTTCATATCCATGTTGGTGACGAATACTATGTATTCAATTATTCAGGGTGATTATGATGTTCAGTTGGCATCAGGGGCGACGACCTCGAAGGTGATTTGGTACCACACGTGTCTATAGTCGGTCTAGGCACATTGCATGTTTTTGGATGTGTTATATTTGTTTATGTGCTCGATGTGAATTACTTGTCGGTGTATTTGTGTGCTTGGTGATTAGTTGCAATTGATGAATTTTATACCTGTGCAAATACTATTGGTGATAATTTCTGATGATGCTCATTTATGATTGATGAAATATTATGTTATTTAATTCTGTTTATCTTTTCGATTATGATTGATGTGAAGCTAACCCCTAGTGGTCTGTGGTGGACCGTCTACCTATTTGTATGAATGGGTAGACGGCGTGCAGGATTAGTTGATTTGCATTGCTTGGTGAGTTTGCTTGAGGATAGCGGGAGCTTCCTCCATTTATTTCGCTTTGTCGTGTCTTAGAGAGGCTCTGATCTAGGACGACATTTACTTTTATGTTTTGGATTTTTATCCATTGTGGAGATGTACCTTATATTGAGATTTGTTTATGATTTTTGTTGTATTTTCCTTAGTTGATGACATGGCTATACTTGAGGTGTATGAGATATATTTCTGTTGTGATGCTTTATTTGTTGAAGCTTTTATGCATGTCTATTTTGGATTATTCGAAGACGTGACGTCTATTTCTTATTTGTTTATTATAATTGCTTGATTTATTGCTTTAATATAAATAGGGCGTTACAACAACCATGCGCCTTGGGCATCTGTGATGCACCTTGGGCATGGCAACAAAAAGCCATGGGCCTTGGGCATCTTGCATGTGCCTTGGGCATCTATAAAATTGCACTAGATACGCCTTGGGCATTTTAAATGCCAGGGGCTAGGGGTAATTTTATGCGTTTTGTGGGATTAGCCCGCGTTTTTAGCCCAAACCCAGTTAGAAACTCTCACTATAATTACTAGCCTTTTCCTATCAGAATTTCTCATTGTGGCAATTCAAGAGGAATGCAACTTTGGAGCTTCAAGAGAGTTTCTTTCTGCTCCTTGATTTTCCAGGGTAAATTTTTATCTTTAGTAATTTGTTTTTAGTTACCTTGTGTAACTAAATCTTTTTAGGTTAGAGTTCTAAGATGAACCTCTGTTTATTTTTGTTGAATATTTATTTAATATAATGTCGTTTGTTTTTATTTATTTTTTGTTCGCTATTAGTTTATTTAGGTAGTAGGTGCAACCCTAGATTTGGTATTTAGGTTGGACTGGGCCTAATATTGCTATCACTATCTGAATGCTTATATCTTGAAATTTATATCCTTATACTGGTAACTATCTGTCTAGGAAGTAATTAGTTAGTAATTAGTAAAAGATAGCGAAAGCGAGTTGACCCTAGTAGTAAGTACTTAGGAGGTGACATTACTAAAATTGAGTAGTAACTCTGCTGAAACTAGGATGTAACTGAGTAGTAATTAAGGAAATAGACACCTTCCAGAAAACAGGTACCTTCTAGGTGCAGTTAGCCATCGGAAGGATAAAAACAGATAAAAATTGCAAGCTCTCTAACCCTTAGCTTTTATATCGTCAAAGTTACAAAAATAAGTAACGCGAATTGTTTGGACGAAAGGGAAATCCGTGTGGATACGATACTCTACTTATCACTTTATTACTTGGTAAACGATTTGGTACACTTGCCATATCCGATCCATCATGTTTTTGGCGGAATTTCCGGGGATTGTT
The DNA here is from genome assembly GCA_958299785.1 of Medicago lupulina. Lineage (NCBI taxonomy): Eukaryota > Viridiplantae > Streptophyta > Magnoliopsida > Fabales > Fabaceae > Medicago > Medicago lupulina. Next base: position 67,820,887 of record OY283139.1, read on the forward strand.
GATATTTTCGGCTAAACAATTTCAATTACTTATTTTTATCTATCTTTATTTTTTCAGTCATTTATTTTTCTGCATTTTATTTTTCTATTTTCAAAAAATAAAAAAATACCAAAAAAAAATTATAATACCAAAAATATGATTCCAATTAACTTTGTCCTACTAAGAGCTATGCGTAATACCAAAGCAGGTATTCTGCAATTTGATCTAGACATAGACAAAACTGAACGAACCCAATTCAAAAGAAAGGACAGTACAACATGAAACAATGCCAATTCAAAACTATTCATCAGACGAGTCAGAAATGGGAGAATTAAGTCACATTACCCTAGGAGACTATGGGAGGCTTGACAACTTGGATGAAGTATCACTTGGTTTCCAACCAGCAAACCTGGTGGTGTTTGACATCAAGAATAGTGTTATGATGAATTTGAAATCTAACCAATTTTCAGGTAAGGAGACAGAAGATTGCAACGCTCATTTGACACACTTTCTGGATGCCTGCAACACAATCAACTCAGCCAGGGTGTCGGAATCAGAGAAACGACTTAGGTTGTTTGGTTATTCTCTCACCGGAAAGGCAAGGGATTGGCTCGAAGTATTACCAAGTGGATCAATCGAGACTTCGGATCAACTCAAAAGGTAGTTCTTGGACAAATATTTCCCCACTGCAAAATACTTGGCGCGGAAGAAAGGGATTTCCAGCTTCAAGCAACATGAAGGAGAAGTTTTTTATGATGCATGGGAGAGGTTCAAACTACTGTTGCATAGGTGTCCTGGTCACAAGTTGTCAGAAATGGATATCATGGAAGCCTTCACTACAAGATTAAAACCAGATATTCGGATGTTACTAGAAGCTTCTAGAGGAGGAACAATGAAAATCAAGACAAATGACGAGGTACGTGCGCTGATTGATAACATGTCTCTGAATGAATATTGAGGACACACCGAGGAAGAGGCGACCCCAAAGAAGAAATGTATGATAGATCTAAACACTCAGGATAATATACTAGCTAGCAAAAAGCTTCTCAACATACAACTAGAAACATTAGCAAAGAGGTTGGAAGCTTATGAAGTTGCACACCTATTTGAAAAAACCAATTGTGACATCTATGAGTAAGCTCAAAAAAGCGGTGCATGCTTACCAACAAGTTTGGGGTTTTCAGAAGAGCAGGTGAAATGAATATCATGTCTTATTTTCAAGAAAAAGTTAAGATATATGTGATACTTGGCACATGCAAAATTGCTTCAATCAAGGATTGCTCTTTGGAAGATTCAAACTTGTGTAATAATGCAAATCCTCAACATTTTGTGTTGAAGAGTCCTCAGTTTGCACATGCATTTCAGCAGTACTAGATTCTTTTAAACATTTTTTAGGAATTGATTCAATTTGTTCAATTTTCACCTTCAGGTCTATATACAGTTTTTTTGTGTTCAATTTGTGTTTGATGACGGGGATCAGTTACATTCTGTTCATTAAACTTGTCTAGAAAGTGAAGGGTAATTTTGACGTAATTAATATATATATATATATATATACACACACTCACACGGAAAAAAAAAAGTAAGATAAAATTAATTTTTAACTTTTTTTTGAAGAAAATTAATTTTTAACTTAACTATTTAAGTTATTCTCTTAGGGTCTGTTTGGTTCGAGTGTTTTGGAGGGGAGGGGAGGGGAGATTTTTAATTTGAAGTGTTTGGTTCAATTTTTAGAAGGGGAGGGGAGCAAATTTTATTGCATTGCCAAAATTATCCCTATATTAATTTAAAATCTCAATATTATTCTTGTAACAACATTTATTATTATTAGATTATATTATCCTGGAAACAACTTTTACTATTATTAGGTTAAGGCAATATTATCTTGTAACAATTTTTATTCCATATTATTAACAACTTTTCCTTGTAACAATCTTTATTACTACTTGTAACAACCATATTACTAATCTATTATTTCATCGTCTACATCGTGCTGTTATCGATTACATCGTTATTATTTTTTTGAAGGACATCGTAATTTTATTTTACTATCCTTATTTAATTAAATTTAAGGGTAAAACAGTAAAATAATTTTAAGGAAGGGAGGGGAGGGGAGGAATTTTAACGTAGGGGAGGGGAGATATTTTAATTAAAATTGTGTTTGGTTCGCAAGGGGAGGGGAGGGATTTTAAAATTATTTTACTGTTTTACCCTTAAACTTAATTAAATAAGGATAATAAAGTAATGAAACAATAACGATGTAATCGATAACCATACGATGTAGACGATGAAATAATGGATTAATAATAGGGTTGTTACAAGAAAAAGTTGTTAATAATATGGAATAAAAGTTGTTACAAAAAAAAGTGTTAATAATATAAAATAAAAGTTGTTACAAGATAATATAACTTATAACCTAATAATAGTAAAAGTTGTTTCATGGATAATATAACCCAATAATAATAAATCTTGTTACAAGGATAATATTGAGATTTTAAATTAATCTAAGGATTATTTTGGCAGTACAATAAAATTTGCTTCCCTCCCCTCCCCACCCCTCCCCTTCTAAAAACTGAACCAAACACTTTAAATTAAAAATCTCCCCTCCCCTCAAAAAATCTCGAACCAAACTGACCCTTAGGTGGTGGAGTTGGGAAAAATGTGTGATATATATGAAATTCTGGCCATGTTGATACCGTCGAATATACGAGATAAGGATACACCGTCTTATTTCATTTCGTTGTCAATATTTTAGAGTACAAAATCATGACTTCAAAGTCCATAAAATTGGAAAAATAAAAATACAATTATTTGGTGCATGCACAAAAACCAAATGACAGCTCCTCGAATATTCCAGCATAAAGTATAATCTACAATTATTTTGCTAGCACAGATAGTGTTTGCATTGCCCTTTATGACACCTACTAATATAATTTATCCCATTTGGACAATCTTTATTTGTTATACAAGGTCGAGACATTGGTAAAAAAGCAGAATCACATATTATTAGGACAAGAAATAATGAAATAAATAGAATTAAAACATAAACAAACTTCAGAGTTTCAGCCATATTTTTTGTTCTTTGCATCTAATAAATAGGATAAGATTTGATATACTTATAGTGTATAAAATTTATGCTCTCATAAAAAAAATTAAATAGTTTGAGCATTTTTAAAATTCGAAATCCCTTCATAAAATTATAATAATAAATGTCTCTTGAGTATATAAGTGTCTTGTGTTTGTTCTTTCAACACCTAGAAAGAAGTTCAAATATTAAACTTGATAATCATAAGAATCGAATATTATTTAACTTACTTTTCGGATATTACTTTATCCTTAAAAAAAAGTTCATAACTATTTTATCCTTTCGTGATAATAAAGGGGAAAAAATATATTTTTGAATATCATAAAATTATCTACGGATATAATGCACCATTGGGATTGAGACCATATTGATGCACAAGTAGAATACACTTAATTTTTTTTATTTAATCATTGGATCATAAATAATAAAGTTCATATCTTTTCTATCCTTTCGTGTTAGTGTTGGGTATTTGAATTGATTGCATTGTTGCTAAAACAAATATCCTTGCTGTGTAAGTTGGAACCAATGTTCCAACATGTGTTTAGGCATCTCTGTAAGATGTTGGATACGATGTTCCAACATCCTGGTACGGTTCAGTGTGCCTGGGTTCATGCCTTTTTGTAAGCGCGCTCTTTATTGTTTAAGGAAACAATATTTCCTTATCTTATTGACCAAGTAACGAACATATCTTTACAAAATCAGCAATGGAATATTCCTAAAGTTGTTATTATATTTTAGGGAATATTTGTTATTGGTTCAAACGATCCTAAAGATTTTCCGACATTTTAGAACTTTCCATATTTGTTTCTGATTTTGTTTTGCAGATTAGCTGAACCAATCTGCTTTGTTCTGAAGCCCAACTAAGTATTTAGCCCAAGCTTCTTCAGTATATATTCAAGACTTCAAGACCTAATTGATTATTCAAGCCGTCATACTAAAAAGTTTAGATTTTTAGGTTTGAGTCTTTTTGTGTTCTACTCTTGTATCGATTGATGCAAGTTTAGTTCTGATTATTTGTGAGCCTTTCTTGTATCGTTTGTGATACATGTTAAGGACCTAGATCGAGTTGTATACTCGTTGTGTACTACACCGAAGTTGTGAAACAAGGTGTTAGTTGTTTGTGTTTGAAGATAACTTCATTCTGAGTTTGTGTTAGGTCTGATAGGTCACAAGGGTTGTGACTGACCATAGGATAGTGAGATGGAATCTCAAATCTAGGAGTTCTGTAATATCCCGCTCGTCACTTTGGAACTACATCAGTCGAAGGTGCGCCAGAGAACATGTCTATGGGATTCAAGTACGTTAAAGGATGTTGTTATGCAATGTCAGAGAGAACGACCGAGACCAGGGGCATTTTAGTATTTCCCCACAAGGAGTATATAAGAGTGTTTGGCCAAGATTATTTCATTGTGTAATGTTATTTCTCTCTCTAGCTTCACAAAAAAGGAAGTTCTCTCTTCCTTCTCTCTAAGGGCCGCCCCCTTTCCCTCTCTATCCTTCCATCAAACTTCCAAGATGTATGAGAATTGGTGAAGCAAGATGTCCTAGCAAGCAAGCAAAGCAACAAGAATGAAATGGTATAATCTTGGAACTTGAGGATCAAAGAAGCAAGAGGCTAGGGTTTGGAGTTTGGAGGAACTTGAAGATTGAAGCTGTGCTGGTTGCAGAAACATCTAGGTGAGTTCTTAGATAGAAATCCTACCTCTGTTAGGTGTACCTAATGCTAGAATTATGGGTTAGTTCATTCATAAGTTAGGTTTTAATAAAGTTTCCCTTTTTGATTAAATCTGTCCAAATTATGTTGTTTGTTACCATGAATCGAAATAATTATGTTATATATGTCCTCTGGTTGATATGCATGCGTTAATGGCTTGAATTCTAGTGATTTCTGCTCAAAATACGATTTCTGCAGGTCTGTTACGGATGAACTTCGCTTAAGCGAAGCACTGTTCGCTTAAGCGAACAGCAACCCAGAATTTGACATGAACTTCGCTTGAAGGTTCGCTTAAGCGAACCCCTCAGCGAACTGCTCGCTTGAGATTTCGCTTAAGCGAACTGGGCCAGGACAGCATGTCCGAAAAACTGTTTTCTAACGCGTCTATGCCATCCGAAACATTCCTGATATACTTTTAACGCAAATGATCTTTAAAAGAAAGCAGAAACACGTGATAGTAGGCCAAGACTATGCATACAACATACGTTTTATCGAATGATTAGAATTATGGCAATAATCGCAAATTGGTGGGGATTAATCATGGGTTATGTTATGTTAAGTTCACAATGAGCTATGGGTAGAAATACAGGTCTAGAATGAGTGAACTTTAGAGCCTCGACTTAGGTAGTCGAGAATTAGTATGCAATCTTAAAGAATGAAGTCCCTAGGTATCTTATGATACGACGCCGAGCGGCGAGCTAGTTACGATCCATATGTTTATGTTATGCTATGCCTATGTTTATGATATGTTGGACTATGACTAAAACTATGTTTTATGCTAGGCCATGTCGTGTCTCTGACTATCCATGCTAGAATGGGATACCGGAGGTTCACACCAGGTGAATGATTTAGCCGTAAGGAAGCCGCACGACATGGTGGAGTCCGATGTTCCCTAGCTAGGTTCATCGGTTATGTTTTGGAATATACTCGGGGTTACTCCACTCGACTATATTCCGTAAAATCAACTTAGATAATCTTTCAGACCTTATTAATCAATTGCATATGATTATGTTACGAATATGATTATGTTACGATTATGACTATGTTACGACTATGTTTATGCTAAGAGGTTAGATACGTATAGCTTAGGCTATAGAACTAGTTAAGTATGTGTACCGACGACGATCTTAGTTTTCCCCTAATCGTCCGGTCTAGTTCCGTGTCATGAATATGTTAGGTTATGTCTTGATGCGTTCTATGTATCTTGAGTTAGCGGTCCTAGGATCCCTCGACCGCCATGACACGAAGGAAGCAAATAAGATGACCCTATGACGGCTTTAGCTTTGCACGACCGTCTATGTAAGCCTCACGCACGACGCTCCACAGTCAGGTAGCGTCCTAGACACGTGGTGACTATAGGTTTCCCTGAAGTCACCTATAGCCTAGGATTAGGAGAACTCACTGAGACATTATGTCTCATCCCAATCCTTATTTGTTTCAGACTAGCAGAGCAGTTGAGCAAGTTTATCACCGGATGGATATTCAGCAAGGATTCGTTCGTACCCGCTGCAGGGTGTTCGCAAGGATTTCAAGAATGTACTTTTATAATATTTGGATTGTTGTATGGTATCTCTTATGTACGAACGTGAATTTATTGTATACAATATTCATTCGAAGTAATTTAAGTTGTTAATTTTAATGTATCCAGTACTAAGTTAATGCACATGCTAAACTTTCTAGATACGTTTAGTATGGGTGTTACAAGTTCCTAGATTGAAGTCTATACGAGTAGGTTCTAGGTCTTTAGTGTAAACGAGGATTTTGTTGAGAGCTATAGAATAAGGACTACATTAGTGGATTTCCTTCCTGGCTTGGTAGCCTCCAGAGTAGGTCAACAAACTCATTGTGTTCTTTACTTTCTTGTCGTTCATTTTCTTGTTTTTATTTCTGCTTACCGTTGGAAAATTAAAAACGATATTTTTTATTTAAAAAAAATAAATTGATTTTTTTCTAATTTTTTTATATAAAAAATTAACTTTCAAATATTTTAAATTGTTTTCACATTTTTAAATTAATTTAAATGCCACGCTGCACAGTCAGCGTGCGCCACATAGGCATCTTGGGGACATGGTTTGGCTTAAATGGGCTCAGGGGTATTTTTAAAAGACAGAATTTTTTGTAGGGACTGATTTCTGAGTTTTTTTTTACAAGGACCAAAACTTAAACGGGTCATATTTGCAGGGACGAGTGCAATATTTAAACCTTTTTTTTATGAATTGATGTTGAGATCGTTCTCAATATAATATTAAATATTTTAATTAAGTAGAAGTTTTATTTTTACTTTTGATCAACAGACATGTAAGAAAAGAACAAGTCTAGTAAATCAATTTTTATTTGTAGAACTACCTATCTTTACTAAACCCTCCGCTATATCCTCTAAACAAACTCTAGTCACGGTAGATTCAAAAACGGGTAGATCGATAATTTGCATTTCCATTTTAAAGGTAGAAATTGTTGGGTCACTGAGGGAGCTTGGGGAACCGTCCACATTGAGGCTAGAAAAACCACACAAGTGAGAGAGCACCAAACTCTTACCCAAAACCTTAAGGCAATGGGTTTATGGGTCCTCTCACTTATAAAGTGTTCAACCTCCACTTTTCTATCTGATGTGGTACATATAACTCACACTTGCACAAAACACTCCCCCTCAAGTGTGAGTCCATCTATTCATCATGCTCCCCCTTGATGACAGGTCATCTTACGTTATTCTTAGCATGTTTTTCAGTCATTTTCACTAGGTTTCAGCAACAAAAAGAATGAGTATTAGAATGATTGCCTATAATTTCAAAACTTTTGTAATGTTTTCTATATTTGAGTCTGTAATTCTAGTTTTTCCAAAATATAGCAATTTTAAGGGGGTTTTGAATTAATTAACGAAAAAATCATGCAAATCGGCAAATCAAGAACATCTGAAGAATTGTTAAGAATTTAGAAAGACCAAGAATGAAGATTCAAGAGTCCTCAGGAGACTTTGCATATGGAGGAATTCGGTTCCAGAGTTTCGAAACAAGTTATGGAGGAATTCGGTTCCAGAGCCCGATTTTTTCGTTATTTTATTTTCAATTATTTTTATGTGTCTTTATATATGCTTGTATGTGCTTACTTATCTTTAAGTGTTAATTCTTGGGTTTAGTGTTAGAAGGGCATTTTGGTCTTTTTGGTGAGCAAGGGTAAATTAGTAATTTTGGTTGAGGGTTATTTGTAGCGTTTTTAAGAGAGGACCATTTGTTTATTAAGTTGTTAGTATGTTGTGGTAATTAAAATTAGGACCGGTGGTTACTTGTTACTTTACCGTTAGTGAGATAGAAACTAGAGGGTTGGATTACTTAGAATTTGAGCCCATTTAACATTTGGAGAGTTAGGCCCATTATAGTATGACTATATAACCCAACTCATAAGGGGGAAATTAGGGTTAGAACATTTCATTTCATAAAACAAGAGAGAGGTAGAGAGAGAAAGGTTAGAGAAAAGGAAGAAAGGGTTTGAAGAGAAAAGGCTTGAAGAGGGTGAAGAATCTTGGAGCTAAAGTGAGGCTTATGCTTGAATTGTTGGAATTAGAGGTAAGGGGGCTAGTATTCAAGCATAATCTTTTTCTACCCATTTCTCATAAGTGCTTATTTGATAAGTGATTATTTTGGTTAAGTGATTATTTGAGTTTAAGTGTAGAAATTCATACTTAGATGTTGATGATAAGATTGTATATATGAATTGAATGATTAATTGTTGTTGATGATGAATTTACATGCCAAAAGTTATATATGTGGGTATGTCATGTTTTTGTGTAAAATTAGTGAATAATGAAGTTGTGGTTGTTGAGTTATGAGTGAATTCATGATTATTTGTTGTTGATGTTGCTTTGAAATATGTTGTTGATGAATTGACTCAACGGGTATCCCTATTTGTGAATTGGTGACGAGAATTGTTGTTGTTGTTGAAAATTGTGAAAGTTTGGTGAATTGTTGAATTTTGATGAAATGATGTTTTAATCTCAAGTTTTATGCATCATTTGGTGTGTTTTCATGTATATGACCTGTAAACATTATTTGGAACGTGTTTTGGGTTAGGAAAGATCAAAATTGGGATTTTTGGGGAAAAGGGGTTTGAAACTCGAAATTTTTTGACTGAACTGATGAGCGTTCGCTTGAGCGAGCGCCAAACGAGCTCTAAGCGAGCATGCCCAGTTGATTCTGGACACAGTTCGCTTGAGCGAGCTGTAAGCGAGCTCCAAGAAAATGTGACAAGTGGTTCTGGACACTGTTTGCTTGAGCGAGCTACAAGCGAGCTCCAAGCGAAGGGTGACTAGAAGCTACTGGGACCTGGTCGCTCAAGCGAACCAGACTTCGCTTAAGCGAGCAGCACCCTGTTCATCAACTTTTGATTTATTCGCTTCGTGCACCTGGGGACCAATCCAAACTTCCTAGAGTTTTTCTTTTGACTTAGTTAATCATAGTTTATACATCTAATCCTATTGGAGCATCATTTGAATCGAATTGGACTTGGTTTTTATGAATCGGTTTTAATGTTTAGAAAATGTCCAAGAACACCAATTTTTCTGAAACTTGTTTTTCCCAAGTGAATGATGTAGGGTTATGTATGTATGCTGTTTATGTGATTACTAATAATGATATTGATTTATTTCATTGAGAGTTAAATCGTTTTGCTTTGAAAATGAATTCTATTTGGAAAAGTGACATTATGAGACGAACCTTATGAATTATGAGATTTCTTTGTAGTTAGCCAATGAAACGCACATGTATGTACACCTACACTCATAAGTGGTTAGTGTGCATGCATAGTTGAGGTGATTGAACTGTTTTGCTTTGCTTTGGTTCATTGACCCCAATTGTTTAAGTTGTGAATTATATTATACGAACTTGATTGAAAATATTCATCGAACCCGTTTGCTTTGAAATTCTTTCATGAATGGTTTGCTATGAATAAATAAAGATGTATGAATGATTGATGGGTGTTGAATATGATATTTTCTTTTCTTTCATATTTTGGTGTATTTTCTTCTTTTACTTGAAATGTGAGAATTATATGAAGTTGTTGAATTACGATGGTGATGTTGTTGGTGTTTATATATGTAATGTGCATATATGTTGTTGGTGAATTTTCTTACATGCTATTGGTGTTGAATTGTTGGTGTAAGCATGTATTGAAATATGTTGGTGTGGATTGTTGAAGTTGTATGAAAATATGCATTGGTGTTGTCGAGTCATAGGTCCACACACTATCGATGTCGGATTTCATATCCATGTTGGTGACGAATACTATGTATTCAATTATTCGGGGTGATTATGATGTTCAGTTGGCATTAGGGGCGACGACCTCGAAGGTGATTTGGTACCACACGTGTCTATAGTCGGTCTAGGCACATTGCATGTTTTTGGATGTGTTATATTTGTTTATGTGCTCGATGTGAATTACTTGCCGGTGTATTTGTGTGCTTGGTGATTAGTTGCAATTGATGAATTTTATACCTGTGCAAATACTATTGGTGATAATTTCTGATGATGCTCATTTATGATTGATGAAATATTATGTTATTTAATTCTGTTTATCTTTTCGATTATGATTGATGTGAAGCTAACCCCTAGTGGTCTGTGGTGGACCGTCTACCTATTTGTATGAATGGGTAGACGGCGTGCAGGATTAGTTGATTTGCATTGCTTGGTGAGTTTGCTTGAGGATAGCGGGAGCTTCCTCCATTTATTTCGCTTTGTCGTGTCTTAGAGAGGCTCTGATCTAGGACAACATTTACTTTTATGTTTTGGATTTTTATCCGTTGTGGAGATGTACCTTATATTGAGATTTGTTTATGATTTTTGTTGTATTTTCCTTAGTTGATGACATGGCTATACTTGAGGTGTATGAGATATATTTCCGTTGTGATGCTTTATTTGTTGAAGCTTTTATGCATGTCTATTTTGGATTATTCGAAGACGTGACGTCTATTTCTTATTTGTTTATTATAATTGCTTGATTTATTGCTTTAAAATAAATAGGGCGTTACAACAACCATCCGCCTTGGGCATCTGTGATGCACCTTGGGCATGGCAACAAAAAGCCATGGGCCTTGGGCATCATGCATGTGCCTTGGGCATCTATAAAATTGCACTAGATGCGCCTTGGGCATTTTAAATGCCAGGGGCTAGGGGTAATTTTATGCGTTTTGTGGGATTAGCCCGCGTTTTTAGCCCAAACCCAGTTAGAAACTCTCACTATAATTACTAGCCTTTTCCTTTCAGAATTTCTCATTGTGGCAATTCAAGAGGAATGCAACTTTGGAGCTTCAAGAGAGTTTCTTTCTGCTCCTTGATTTTCCAGGGTAAATTTTTATCTTTAGTAATTTGTTTTTAGTTACCTTGTGTAACTAAATCTTTTTAGGTTAGAGTTCTAAGATGAACCTCTGTTTATTTTTGTTGAATATTTATTTAATATAATGTCGTTTGTTTTTATTTATTTTTTGTTTGCTATTAAGTTTTATTAGGAAATTCCTTAGTTTATTTAGGTAGTAGGTGCAACCCTAGATTTGGTATTTAGGTTGGACTGGGCCTAATATTGCTATCACTATCTGAATGCTTATATCTTGAAATTTATATCCTTATACTGGTAACTATCTGTCTAGGAAGTAATTAGTTAGTAATTAGTAAAAGATAGCGAAAGCGAGTTGACCCTAGTAGTAAGTACTTAGGAGGTGACATTACTAAAATTGAGTAGTAACTCTGCTGAAACTAGGATGTAACTGAGTAGTAATTAAGGAAACAGACACCTTCAAGAAAACAGGTACCTTCTAGGTGCAGTTAGCCATCGGAAGGATAAAAACAGATAAAAATTGCAAGCTCTCTAACCCTTAGCTTTTATATCGTCAAAGTTACAAAAATAAGTAACGCGAATTGTTTGGACGAAAGGGCAATCCGTGTGGATACGATACTCTACTTATCACTTTATTACTTGGTAAACGAGTTGGTACACTTGCCATATCCGATCCATCAAGTTTTTGGCGGAATTTCCGGGGATTGTTGATATTTTCGGCTAAACAATTTCAATTACTTATTTTTATCTATCTTTATTTTTTCAGTCATTTATTTTTCTGCATTTTATTTTTCTGTTTTCAAAAAATAAAAAAATACCAAAAAAAAATTATAATACCAAAAATATGATTCCAATTAACTTTGTCCTACTAAGAGCTATGCGTAATACCAAAGCAGGTATTCTGCAATTTGATCCAGACATAGACAAAACTGAACGATCCCAATTCAAAAGAAAGGACAGTACAACATGAAACAATCCAAATTCAAAACTATTCATCAGACGAGTCAGAAATGGGAGAATTAAGTCACATTACCCTAGGAGACTATGGGAGGCTTGACAACTTGGATGAAGTATCACTTGGTTTCCAACCAGCAAACCCGGTGGTGTTTGACATCAAGAATAGTGTTATGATGAATTTGAAATCTAACCAATTTTCAGGTAAGGAGACAGAAGATTGCAACGCTCATTTGACACACTTTCTGGATGCCTGCAACACAATCAACTCAGCCAGGGTGTCGGAATCAGAGAAACGACTTAGGTTGTTTGGTTATTCTCTCACCGGAAAGGCAAGGGATTGGCTCGAAGTATTACCAAGTGGATCAATCGAGACTTCGGATCAACTCAAAAGGTAGTTCTTGGACAAGTATTTCCCCACTGCAAAATACTTGGCGCGGAAGAAAGGGATTTCCAGCTTCAAGCAACATGAAGGAGAAGTTTTTTATGATGCATGGGAGAGGTTCAAACTACTGTTGCATAGGTGTCCTGGTCACAAGTTGTCAGAAATGGATATCATGGAAGCCTTCACTACAAGATTAAAACCAGATATTCGGATGTTACTAGAAGCTTCTAGAGGAGGAACAATGAAAATCAAGACAGATGACGAGGTACGTGCGCTGATTGATAACATGTCTCTGAATGAATATTGAGGACACACCGAGGAAGAGGCGACCCCAAAGAAGAAATGTATGATAGATCTAAACACTCAGGATAATTTACTAGCTAGCAAAAAACTTCTCAACATACAACTAAAAACATTAACAAAGAGGTTGGAAGCTTATGAAGTTGCACACCTATCTGAAAAAACCAATTGTGACATCTATGAGTAAGCTCAAAAAAGCGGTGCATGCTTACCAACAAGTTTGGGGTTTTCAGAAGAGCAGGTGAAATGAATATCATGTCTTATTTTCAAGAAAAAGTTAAGATATATGTGATACTTGGCACATGCAGAATTGCTTCAATCAAGGATTGCTCTTTGGAAGATTCAAACCTGTGTAATAATGCAAATCCTCGACATTTTGTGTTGAAGAGTCCTCAGTTTTCACATGCATTTCAGCAGTACTAGATTCTTTTAAACATTTTTTAGGAATTGATTCAGTTTGTTCAATTTTCACCTTCAGGTCTATATACAGTTTTTTTGTGTTCAATTTGTGTTTGATGACGGGGATCAGTTACATTCTGTTCATTAAACTTGTCTAGAAAGTGAAGGGTAATTTTGACGTAATTAATATATATATATATATATATATACACACACTCACACGGAAAAAAAAAAAGTAAGATAAAATTAATTTTTAACTTTTTTTTGAAGAAAATTAATTTTTAACTTAACTATTTAAGTTATTCTCTTAGGGTCTGTTTGGTTCGAGTGTTTTGGAGGGGAGGGGAGGGGAGATTTTTAATTTGAAGTGTTTGGTTCAATTTTTAGAAGGGGAGGGGAGCAAATTTTATTGCATTGCCAAAATTATCCCTATATTAATTTAAAATCTCAATATTATTCTTGTAACAACATTTATTATTATTAGATTATATTATCCTGGAAACAACTTTTACTATTATTAGGTTAAGGCAATATTATCTTGTAACAATTTTTATTCCATATTATTAACAACTTTTCCTTGTAACAATCTTTATTACTACTTGTAACAACCATATTACTAATCTATTATTTCATCGTCTACATCGTGCTGTTATCGATTACATCGTTATTATTTTTTTGAAGGACATCGTAATTTTATTTTACTATCCTTATTTAATTAAGTTTAAGGGTAAAACAGTAAAATAATTTTAAGGAAGGGAGGGGAGGGGAGGAATTTTAACGTAGGGGAGGGGAGATATTTTAATTAAAATTGTGTTTGGTTCGCAAGGGGAGGGGAGGGATTTTAAAATTATTTTACTGTTTTACCCTTAAACTTAATTAAATAAGGATAATAAAGTAATGAAACAATAACGATGTAATCGATAACAATACGATGTAGACGATGAAATAATGGATTAATAATAGGGTTGTTACAAGAAAAAGTTGTTAATAATATGGAATAAAAGTTGTTACAAAAAAAAGTTGTTAATAATATAAAATAAAAGTTGTTACAAGATAATATAACTTATAACCTAATAATAGTAAAAGTTGTTTCAAGGATAATATAACCCAATAATAATAAATCTTGTTACAAGGATAATATTGAGATTTTAAATTAATCTAAGGATTATTTTGGCAGTACAATAAAATTTGCTTCCCTCCCCTCCCCACCCCTCCCCTTCTAAAAACTGAACCAAACACTTTAAATTAAAAATCTCCCCTCCCCTCAAAAAATCTCGAACCAAACTGACCCTTAGGTGGTGGAGTTGGGAAAAATGTGTGATATATATGAAATTCTGGCCATGTTGATACCGTCGAATATACGAGATAAGGATACACCGTCTTATTTCATTTCGTTGTCAATATTTTAGAGTACAAAATCATGACTTCAAAGTCCATAAAATTGGAAAAATAAAAATACAATTATTTGGTGCATGCACAAAAACCAAATGACAGCTCCTCGAATATTCCAGCATAAAGTATAATCTACAATTATTTTGCTAGCACAGATAGTGTTTGCATTGCCCTTTATGACACCTACTAATATAATTTATCCCATTTGGACAATCTTTATTTGTTATACAAGGTCGAGACATTGGTAAAAAAGCAGAATCACATATTATTAGGACAAGAAATAATGAAATAAATAGAATTAAAACATAAACAAACTTCAGAGTTTCAGCCATATTTTTTGTTCTTTGCATCTAATAAATAGGATAAGATTTGATATACTTATAGTGTATAAAATTTATGCTCTCATAAAAAAAATTAAATAGTTTGAGCATTTTTAAAATTCGAAATCCCTTCATAAAATTATAATAATAAATGTCTCTTGAGTATATAAGTGTCTTGTGTTTGTTCTTTCAACACCTAGAAAGAAGTTCAAATATTAAACTTGATAATCATAAGAATCGAATATTATTTAACTTACTTTTCGGATATTACTTTATCCTTAAAAAAAAGTTCATAACTATTTTATCCTTTCGTGATAATAAAGGGGAAAAAATATATTTTTGAATATCATAAAATTATCTACGGATATAATGCACCATTGGGATTGAGACCATATTGATGCACAAGTAGAATACACTTAATTTTTTTTATTTAATCATTGGATCATAAATAATAAAGTTCATATCTTTTCTATCCTTTCGTGTTAGTGTTGGGTATTTGAATTGATTGCATTGTTGCTAAAACAAATATCCTTGCTGTGTAAGTTGGAACCAATGTTCCAACATGTGTTTAGGCATCTCTGTAAGATGTTGGATACGATGTTCCAACATCCTGGTACGGTTCAGTGTGCCTGGGTTCATGCCTTTTTGTAAGCGCGCTCTTTATTGTTTAAGGAAACAATATTTCCTTATCTTATTGACCAAGTAACGAACATATCTTTACAAAATCAGCAATGGAATATTCCTAAAGTTGTTATTATATTTTAGGGAATATTTGTTATTGGTTCAAACGATCCTAAAGATTTTCCGACATTTTAGAACTTTCCATATTTGTTTCTGATTTTGTTTTGCAGATTAGCTGAACCAATCTGCTTTGTTCTGAAGCCCAACTAAGTATTTAGCCCAAGCTTCTTCAGTATATATTCAAGACTTCAAGACCTAATTGATTATTCAAGCCGTCATACTAAAAAGTTTAGATTTTTAGGTTTGAGTCTTTTTGTGTTCTACTCTTGTATCGATTGATGCAAGTTTAGTTCTGATTATTTGTGAGCCTTTCTTGTATCGTTTGTGATACATGTTAAGGACCTAGATCGAGTTGTATACTCGTTGTGTACTACACCGAAGTTGTGAAACAAGGTGTTAGTTGTTTGTGTTTGAAGATAACTTCATTCTGAGTTTGTGTTAGGTCTGATAGGTCACAAGGGTTGTGACTGACCATAGGATAGTGAGATGGAATCTCAAATCTAGGAGTTCTGTAATATCCCGCTCGTCACTTTGGAACTACATCAGTCGAAGGTGCGCCAGAGAACATGTCTATGGGATTCAAGTACGTTAAAGGATGTTGTTATGCAATGTCAGAGAGAACGACCGAGACCAGGGGCATTTCAGTATTTCCCCACAAGGAGTATATAAGAGTGTTTGGCCAAGATTATTTCATTGTGTAATGTTATTTCTCTCTCTAGCTTCACAAAAAAGGAAGTTCTCTCTTCCTTCTCTCTAAGGGCCGCCCCCTTTCCCTCTCTATCCTTCCATCAAACTTCCAAGATGTATGAGAATTGGTGAAGCAAGATGTCCTAGCAAGCAAGCAAAGCAACAAGAATGAAATGGTATAATCTTGGAACTTGAGGATCAAAGAAGCAAGAGGCTAGGGTTTGGAGTTTGGAGGAACTTGAAGATTGAAGCTGTGCTGGTTGCAGAAACATCTAGGTGAGTTCTTAGATAGAAATCCTACCTCTGTTAGGTGTACCTAATGCTAGAATTATGGGTTAGTTCATTCATAAGTTAGGTTTTAATAAAGTTTCCCTTTTTGATTAAATCTGTCCAAATTATGTTGTTTGTTACCATGAATCGAAATAATTATGTTATATATGTCCTCTGGTTGATATGCATGCGTTAATGGCTTGAATTCTAGTGATTTCTGCTCAAAATACGATTTCTGCAGGTCTGTTACGGATGAACTTCGCTTAAGCGAAGCACTGTTCGCTTAAGCGAACAGCAACCCAGAATTTGACATGAACTTCGCTTGAAGGTTCGCTTAAGCGAACCCCTCAGCGAACTGCTCGCTTGAGATTTCGCTTAAGCGAACTGGGCCAGGACAGCATGTCCGAAAAACTGTTTTCTAACGCGTCTATGCCATCCGAAACATTCCTGATATACTTTTAACGCAAATGATCTTTAAAAGAAAGCAGAAACACGTGATAGTAGGCCAAGACTATGCATACAACATACGTTTTATCGAATGATTAGAATTATGGCAATAATCGCAAATTGGTGGGGATTAATCATGGGTTATGTTATGTTAAGTTCACAATGAGCTATGGGTAGAAATACAGGTCTAGAATGAGTGAACTTTAGAGCCTCGACTTAGGTAGTCGAGAATTAGTATGCAATCTTAAAGAATGAAGTCCCTAGGTATCTTATGATACGACGCCGAGCGGCGAGCTAGTTACGATCCATATGTTTATGTTATGCTATGCCTATGTTTATGATATGTTGGACTATGACTAAAACTATGTTTTATGCTAGGCCATGTCGTGTCTCTGACTATCCATGCTAGAATGGGATACCGGAGGTTCACACCAGGTGAATGATTTAGCCGTAAGGAAGCCGCACGACATGGTGGAGTCCGATGTTCCCTAGCTAGGTTCATCGGTTATGTTTTGGAATATACTCGGGGTTACTCCACTCGACTATATTCCGTAAAATCAACTTAGATAATCTTTCAGACCTTATTAATCAATTGCATATGATTATGTTACGAATATGATTATGTTACGATTATGACTATGTTACGACTATGTTTATGCTAAGAGGTTAGATACGTATAGCTTAGGCTATAGAACTAGTTAAGTATGTGTACCGACGACGATCTTAGTTTTCCCCTAATCGTCTGGTCTAGTTCCGTGTCATGAATATGTTAGGTTATGTCTTGATGCGTTCTACGTATCTTGAGTTAGCGGTCCTAGGATCCCTCGACCGCCATGACACGAAGGAAGCAAATAAGATGACCCTATGACGGCTTTAGCTTTGCACGACCGTCTATGTAAGCCTCACGCACGACGCTCCACAGTCAGGTAGCGTCCTAGACACGTGGTGACTATAGGTTTCCCTGAAGTCACCTATAGCCTAGGATTAGGAGAACTCACTGAGACATTATGTCTCATCCCAATCCTTATTTGTTTCAGACTAGCAGAGCAGTTGAGCAAGTTTATCACCGGATGGATATTCAGCAAGGATTCGTTCGTACCCGCTGCAGGGTGTTCGCAAGGATTTCAAGAATGTACTTTTATAATATTTGGATTGTTGTATGGTATCTCTTATGTACGAACGTGAATTTATTGTATACAATATTCATTCGAAGTAATTTAAGTTGTTAATTTTAATGTATCCAGTACTAAGTTAATGCACATGCTAAACTTTCTAGATACGTTTAGTATGGGTGTTACAAGTTCCTAGATTGAAGTCTATACGAGTAGGTTCTAGGTCTTTAGTGTAAACGAGGATTTTGTTGAGAGCTATAGAATAAGGACTACATTAGTGGATTTCCTTCCTGGCTTGGTAGCCTCCAGAGTAGGTCAACAAACTCATTGTGTTCTTTACTTTCTTGTCGTTTATTTTCTTGTTTTTATTTCTGCTTACCGTTGGAAAATTAAAAACGATATTTTTTAATTAAAAAAAATAAATTGATTTTTTTCTAATTTTTTTATATAAAAAATTAACTTTCAAATATTTTAAATTGTTTTCACATTTTTAAATTAATTTAAATGCCACGCTGCACAGTCAGCGTGCGCCACATAGGCATCTTGGGGACATGGTTTGGCTTAAATGGGCTCAGGGGTATTTTTAAAAGACAGAATTTTTTGTAGGGACTGATTTCTGAGTTTTTTTTTACAAGGACCAAAACTTAAACGGGTCATATTTGCAGGGACGAGTGCAATATTTAAACCTTTTTTTTATGAATTGATGTTGAGATCGTTCTCAATATAATATTAAATATTTTAATTAAGTAGAAGTTTTATTTTTACTTTTGATCAACAGACATGTAAGAAAAGAACAAGTCTAGTAAATCAATTTTTATTTGTAGAACTACCTATCTTTACTAAACCCTCCGCTATATCCTCTAAACAAACTCTAGTCACGGTAGATTCAAAAACGGGTAGATCGATAATTTGCATTTCCATTTTAAAGGTAGAAATTGTTGGGTCACTGAGGGAGCTTGGGGAACCGTCCACATTGAGGCTAGAAAAACCACACAAGTGAGAGAGCACCAAACTCTTACCCAAAACCTTAAGGCAATGGGTTTATGGGTCCTCTCACTTATAAAGTGTTCAACCTCCACTTTTCTATCTGATGTGGTACATATAACTCACACTTGCACAAAACACTCCCCCTCAAGTGTGAGTCCATCTATTCATCATGCTCCCCCTTGATGACAGGTCATCTTACGTTATTCTTAGCATGTTTTTCAGTCATTTTCACTAGGTTTCAGCAACAAAAAGAATGAGTATTAGAATGATTGCCTATGATTTCAAAACTTTTGTAATGTTTTCTATATTTGAGTCTGTAATTCTAGTTTTTCCAAAATATAGCAATTTTAAGGGGGTTTTGAATTAATTAACGAAAAAATCATGCAAATCGGCAAATCAAGAACATCTGAAGAATTGTCAAGAATTTAGAAAGACCAAGAATGAAGATTCAAGAGTCCTCAGGAGACTTTGCATATGGAGGAATTCGGTTCCAGAGTTTCGAAACAAGTTATGGAGGAATTCGGTTCCAGAGCCCGATTTTTTCGTTATTTTATTTTCAATTATTTTTATGTGTCTTTATATATGCTTGTATGTGCTTACTTATCTTTAAGTGTTAATTCTTGGGTTTAGTGTTAGAAGGGCATTTTGGTCTTTTTGGTGAGCAAGGGTAGATTAGTAATTTTGGTTGAGGGTTATTTGTAGCGTTTTTAAGAAAGGACCATTTGTTTATTAAGTTGTTAGTATGTTGTGGTAATTAAAATTAGGACCGGTGGTTACTTGTTACTTTACCGTTAGTGAGATAGAAACTAGAGGGTTGGATTACTTAGAATTTGAGCCCATTTAACATTTGGAGAGTTAGGCCCATTATAGTATGACTATATAACCCAACTCATAAGGGGGAAATTAGGGTTAGAACATTTCATTTCATAAAACAAGAGAGAGGTAGAGAGAGAAAGGTTAGAGAAAAGGAAGAAAGGGTTTGAAGAGAAAAGGCTTGAAGAGGGTGAAGAATCTTGGAGCTAAAGTGAGGCTATGCTTGAATTGTTGGAATTAGAGGTAAGGGGGCTAGTATTCAAGCATAATCTTTTTCTACCCATTTCTCATAAGTGCTTATTTGATAAGTGATTATTTTGGTTAAGTGATTATTTGAGTTTAAGTGTAGAAATTCATACTTAGATGTTGATGATAAGATTGTATATATGAATTGAATGATTAATTGTTGTTGATGATGAATTTACATGCCAAAAGTTATATATGTGGGTATGTCATGTTTTTGTGTAAAATTAGTGAATAATGAAGTTGTGGTTGTTGAGTTATGAGTGAATTCATGATTATTTGTTGTTGATGTTGCTTTGAAATATGTTGTTGATGAATTGACTCAACGGGTATCCCTATTTGTGAATTGGTGACGAGAATTGTTGTTGTTGTTGAAAATTGTGAAAGTTTGGTGAATTGTTGAATTTTGATGAAATGATGTTTTAATCTCAAGTTTTATGCATCATTTGGTGTGTTTTCATGTATATGACCTGTAAACATTATTTGGAACGTGTTTTGGGTTAGGAAAGATCAAAATTGGGATTTTTGGGGAAAAGGGGTTTGAAACTCGAAATTTTTTGACTGAACTGATGAGCGTTCGCTTGAGCGAGCGCCAAACGAGCTCTAAGCGAGCATGCCCAGTTGATTCTGGACACAGTTCGCTTGAGCGAGCTGTAAGCGAGCTCCAAGAAAATGTGACAAGTGGTTCTGGACACTGTTTGCTTGAGCGAGCTACAAGCGAGCTCCAAGCGAAGGGTGACTAGAAGCTACTGGGACCTGGTCGCTCAAGCGAACCAGACTTCGCTTAAGCGAGCAGCACCCTGTTCATCAACTTTTGATTTATTCGCTTCGTGCACCTGGGGACCAATCCAAACTTCCTAGAGTTTTTCTTTTGACTTAGTTAATCATAGTTTATACATCTAATCCTATTGGAGCATCATTTGAATCGAATTGGACTTGGTTTTTATGAATCGGTTTTAATGTTTAGAAAATGTCCAAGAACACCAATTTTTCTGAAACTTGTTTTTCCCAAGTGAATGATGTAGGGTTATGTATGTATGCTGTTTATGTGATTACTAATAATGATATTGATTTATTTCATTGAGAGTTAAATCGTTTTGCTTTGAAAATGAATTCTATTTGGAAAAGTGACATTATGAGACGAACCTTATGAATTATGAGATTTCTTGGTAGTTAGCCGATGAAACGCACATGTATGTACACCTACACTCATAAGTGGTTAGTGTGCATGCATAGTTGAGGTGATTGAACTGTTTTGCTTTGCTTTGGTTCATTGACCCCAATTGTTTAAGTTGTGAATTATATTATACGAACTTGATTGAAAATATTCATCGAACCCGTTTGCTTTGAAATTCTTTCATGAATGGTTTGCTATGAATAAATAAAGATGTATGAATGATTGATGGGTGTTGAATATGATGTTTTTTTTCTTTCATATTTTGGTGTATTTTCTTCTTTTACTTGAAATGTGAGAATTATATGAAGTTGTTGAATTACCATGGTGATGTTGTTGGTGTTTATATATGTAATGTGCATATATGTTGTTCGTGAATTTTCTTACATGCTATTGGTGTTGAATTGTTGGTGTAAGCATGTATTGAAATATGTTGGTGTGGATTGTTGAAGTTGTATGAAAATATGTATTGGTGTTGTCGAGTCATAGGTCCACACACTGTCGATGTTGGATTTCATATCCATGTTGGTGACGAATACTATGTATTCAATTATTCGGGGTGATTATGATGTTCAGTTGGCATCAGGGGCGACGACCTCGAAGGTGATTTGGTACCACACGTGTCTATAGTCGGTCTAGGCACATTGCATGTTTTTGGATGTGTTATATTTGTTTATGTGCTCGATGTGAATTACTTGTCGGTGTATTTGTGTGCTTGGTGATTAGTTGCAATTGATGAATTTTATACCTGTGCAAATACTATTGGTGATAATTTCTGATGATGCTCATTTATGAATGATGAAATATTATGTTATTTAATTCTGTTTATCTTTTCGATTATGATTGATGTGAAGCTAACCCCCAGTGGTCTGTGGTGGACCGTCTACCTATTTGTATGAATGGGTAGACGGCGTGCAGGATTAGTTGATTTGCATTGCTTGGTGAGTTTGCTTGAGGATAGCGGGAGCTTCCTCCATTTATTTTGCTTTGTCGTGTCTTAGAGAGGCTTTGATCTAGGACAACATTTACTTTTATGTTTTGGATTTTTATCCGTTGTGGAGATGTACCTTATATTGAGATTTGTTTATGATTTTTGTTGTATTTTCCTTAGTTGATGACATGGCTATACTTGAGGTGTATGAGATATATTTCCGTTGTGATGCTTTATTTGTTGAAGCTTTTATGCATGTCTATTTTGGATTATTCGAAGACGTGACGTCTATTTCTTATTTGTTTATTATAATTGCTTGATTTATTGCTTTAATATAAATAGGGCGTTACAACAACCATGCGCCTTGGGCATCTGTGATGCACCTTGGGCATGGCAACAAAAAGCCATGGGCCTTGGGCATCATGCATGTGCCTTGGGCATCTATAAAATTGCACTAGATGCGCCTTGGGCATTTTAAATGCCAGGGGCTAGGGGTAATTTTATGCGTTTTGTGGGATTAGCCCGCGTTTTTAGCCAAAACCCAGTTAGAAACTCTCACTATAATTACTAGCCTTTTCCTTTCAGAATTTCTCATTGTGGCAATTCAAGAGGAATGCAACTTTGGAGCTTCAAGAGAGTTTCTTTCTGCTCCTTGATTTTCCAGGGTAAATTTTTATCTTTAGTAATTTGTTTTTAGTTACCTTGTGTAACTAAATCTTTTTAGGTTAGAGTTCTAAGATGAACCTCTGTTTATTTTTGTTGAATATTTATTTAATATAATGTCGTTTGTTTTTATTTATTTTTTGTTCACTATTAAGTTTTATTAGGAAATTCCTTAGTTTATTTAGGTAGTAGGTGCAACCCTAGATTTGGTATTTAGGTTGGACTGGGCCTAATATTGCTATCACTATCTGAATGCTTATATCTTGAAATTTATATCCTTATACTGGTAACTATCTGTCTAGGAAGTAATTAGTTAGTAATTAGTAAAAGATAGCGAAAGCGAGTTGACCCTAGTAGTAAGTACTTAGGAGGTGACATTACTAAAATTGAGTAGTAACTCTGCTGAAACTAGGATGTAACTGAGTAGTAATTAAGGAAACAGACACCTTCAAGAAAACAGGTACCTTCTAGGTGCAGTTAGCCATCGGAAGGATAAAAACAGATAAAAATTGCAAGCTCTCTAACCCTTAGCTTTTATATCGTCAAAGTTACAAAAATAAGTAACGCGAATTGTTTGGACGAAAGGGCAATCCGTGTGGATACGATACTCTACTTATCACTTTATTACTTGGTAAACGATTTGGTACACTTGCCATATCCGATCCATCAAGTTTTTGGCGGAATTACCGGGGATTGTTGATATTTTCGGCTAAACAATTTCAATTACTTATTTTTATCTATCTTTATTTTTTCAGTCATTTATTTTTCTGCATTTTATTTTTCTGTTTTCAAAAAATAAAAAAATACCAAAAAAAAATTATAATACCAAAAATATGATTCCAATTAACTTTGTCCTACTAAGAGCTATGCGTAATACCAAAGCAGGTATTCTGCAATTTGATCCAGACATAGACAAAACTGAACGATCCCAATTCAAAAGAAAGGACAGTACAACATGAAACAATCCCAATTCAAAACTATTCATCAGACGAGTCAGAAATGGGAGAATTAAGTCACATTACCCTAGGAGACTATGGGAGGCTTGACAACTTGGATGAAGTATCACTTGGTTTCCAACCAGCAAACCTGGTGGTGTTTGACATCAAGAATAGTGTTATGATGAATTTGAAATCTAACCAATTTTCAGGTAAGGAGACAGAAGATTGCAACGCTCATTTGACACACTTTCTGGATGCCTGCAACACAATCAACTCAGCCAGGGTGTCGGAATCAGAGAAACGACTTAGGTTGTTTGGTTATTCTCTCACCGGAAAGGCAAGGGATTGGCTCGAAGTATTACCAAGTGGATCAATCGAGACTTCGGATCAACTCAAAAGGTAGTTCTTGGACAAGTATTTCCCCACTGCAAAATACTTGGCGCGGAAGAAAGGGATTTCCAGCTTCAAGCAACATGAAGGAGAAGTTTTTTATGATGCATGGGAGAGGTTCAAACTACTGTTGCATAGGTGTCCTGGTCACAAGTTGTCAGAAATGGATATCATGGAAGCCTTCACTACAAGATTAAAACCAGATATTCGGATGTTACTAGAAGCTTCTAGAGGAGGAACAATGAAAATCAAGACAGACCGAGGACACACCGAGGAAGAGGCGACCCCAAAGAAGAAATGTATGATAGATCTAAACACTCAGGATAATTTACTAGCTAGCAAAAAACTTCTCAACATACAACTAAAAACATTAACAAAGAGGTTGGAAGCTTATGAAGTTGCACACCTATCTGAAAAAACCAATTGTGACATCTATGAGTAAGCTCAAAAAAGCGGTGCATGCTTACCAACAAGTTTGGGGTTTTCAGAAGAGCAGGTGAAATGAATATCATGTCTTATTTTCAAGAAAAAGTTAAGATATATGTGATACTTGGCACATGCAGAATTGCTTCAATCAAGGATTGCTCTTTGGAAGATTCAAACCTGTGTAATAATGCAAATCCTCGACATTTTGTGTTGAAGAGTCCTCAGTTTTCACATGCATTTCAGCAGTACTAGATTCTTTTAAACATTTTTTAGGAATTGATTCAGTTTGTTCAATTTTCACTTTCAGGTCTATATACAGTTTTTTTGTGTTCAATTTGTGTTTGATGATGGGGATCAGTTACATTCTGTTCATTAAACTTGTCTAGAAAGTGAAGGGGTAATTTTGACTTAACTAATATATATACACACACACCGAAAAAAAGAGTAAGATAAAATTAATTTTTAACCTTTTTTTGAAGAAAATTAATTTTTAACTTAACTATTTGGTTCGAGTGTTTTGGAGGGGAGGGGAGCAAATTTTATTGCATTGCCAAAATTATCCCTATATTAATTTAAAATCTCAATATTATTCTTGTAACAACATTTATTATTATTAGATTATATTATCCTGGAAACAACTTTTACTATTATTAGGTTATAGGCAATATTATCTTGTAACAATTTTTATTCCATATTATTAACAACTTTTCCTTGTAACAATCTTTATTACTACTTGTAACAACCATATTAGGAAGGGAGGGGAGGGGAGGAATTTTAACGGAGGGGAGGGGAGATATTTTAATTAAAATTGTGTTTGGTTTGCAAGGGGAGGGGAGGGATTTTAAAATTATTTTACTGTTTTACCCTTAAACTTAATTAAATAAGGATAATAAAGTTACGAAACAATAACGATGTAATCGATAACAACACGATGTAGACGATGAAATAATGGATTAGTAATAGGGTTGCTACAAGAAATAGTTGTTAATAATATGGAATAAAAGTTGTTACAAAAAAAAGTTGTTAATAATATAAAATAAAAGTTGTTACAAGATAATATAACTTATAACCTAATAATAGTAAAAGTTGTTTCAAGGATAATATAACCTAATAATAATAAATCTTGTTACAAGGATAATATTGAGATTTTAAATTAATCTAAGGATAATTTTGGCTGTACAATAAAATTTGCTTCCCTCCCCTCCCCACCCCTCCCCTTCTAAAAATTGAACCAAACACTTTAAATTAAAAATCTCCCCTCCCCTCCAACAATCTCGAACCAAACTGACCCTTAGGTGGTGGAGTTGGGAAAAATGTGTGATATATATGAAATCCGAACTTACCAACAACTTAAATCCAAACTTACCAACAACACTATGCAAAACCGAATTTGAAAAGAAGAAAAGTGACGTGTTTAGTTCGACTAAGAAATTGAGGACTCGAAGTTTTCCGGACTATTTTTCATCTCCCTTTCTCCGATTTAGAGCACAGGTAGCGAGTTTGGCTTATATTTAACTTTTTTGGTTTTTGGTTGGCGAGAATACTTTTCTAGATCTAGTGTTTTTGGCTTTGATTTTGAAGAAAATAATACCGGATTCGAGCTTTACGCGAAAATGGAATGTTAAAACTGTAAAAAAAATTGAAAACGGAGTAGTTTGATTACTCCGGCGCGGCGGCGCCGCCCGTTTGGGCCGGTCACCACCGCACCGGAGCTATGAAGCTCGCCGGAGAAGATGAAGATTCATCTTCTCCCTCCGGCCATTTTTCCAGAATGCGTAAAGCTTAGAGAGAAGGAAGAGAGCGGTTTGGACTTAGAGAGAGAAAGGAAGGTTGGAAATGAACAAAAAAACCGGATATACTTATTTATAAAGCATCTGAACCGGTCCGGCTTTTTTTCTTCTTTTTAATTAAACCGGGCTTCCTCTTGCAGCCATTAGATCTACAATCTAACGGTTGCAGAACTTCCTTGCTCCTTTGCAATCCAGTCTTGTCTTTGTTTGGTAATTATCTTGCTCTTGCGCCATTTCAACCGTCAGATCTACGATCTGACAGACTATCTTTTTTAGTTTTAGCTTTTCGTATTTATTTATTTTTTTATGATTGTGATCTGGGGTGCTGTGATCAGATTTGAGCCATCTAATCTATCAGACGGCTCAAATCTATCCAGCCTGGTACCTTTAGAGTTTTTACTATATTTTCACTATCTTTCCACCATTTTTTACCACTTATGTATTTTTTTTACTCAAATCTTTCCTTTTACCTTTAAAAATCATAAAAAATATTTTTCTACTTCTTGTTACTTGTTTTTTATTATTATTGATTATTAGTTAGTTGTTATTTTGCCATATTGCTTTATTATCATCCATATCTTTATGCATTATTTTTTTTTCCTTGACATTTTATATTTTTATCATCATTTTTAGTGTGTATTTAGGATTCAATGTAATTTAATTCTTTGCATTTTATTTCTCGTCATTTATTTTTTTATGTAAGGCTTTAGATTGTATCTAGGTCCTATGTAAATATCCAAGTAATGAGAAAATGCACCGACACAATCACACACTTTAATTTTTAACGCTCTATGTCATGACCGTAATCAAGGACCCAAACGAATTAGCGACAAAATAGGTAAATAATTGGACTTCAAATATTTTTCTTAAAATCAAACTATTAGTAATTTTTAGGTTCATTCCAAACTTGAGAATTTGCTTAGGATCCAACGTCCTTTGTGAATTTCTCGCTTTTTTTTACCGTTTCACGCCGTTACGTATAGTTTTTAGTTTACGCTTAATTTAGAAAAATCAAATTTCCAAAAAAATCGAATAATCATAACACCAAAAAATATTTTCTTAATAAACCTTGGTTTGTAAAATCAAGTGATCTTTTTCCCTTTGTTTTCTTAATCAAACTTCAATCAACTTTAAATCTCTTAAACTTTATTTTTCCTTTAATTAAAATTAAACAACCTCATACCTTTTTATTCTCATGCCTTGAGGCCTCTCATCTCTTCTTAAAAATCTCTTTTTTCAAAAACCTTAAAATTAACCCAACACACAAAAAATAATTTTCGAGATGAACTACATGATTTTGATCCCTTTTTCTTAAGGGTATGTAGGCAAAAGATTTCTATCTTTTCAAATCAATAAAAACAACAAAAAAAAAATGCATCTTCTCCCACCATTCTTTCACTTAGATTATTAGGCAATATATTTTATAAATAATTAAGCAAATGATTAGCATAAGATAATTTAGGTAAGAGGCTCCTTCGGAGTACTGAAGTCGTTTAGGGTGCTTAACACCTTCCCTAATCGAAACCAACCCCCGAACCTTAATCTCTTTAAGGGTTTTTTACTCGTTTTTTCCCTACCCGCGGATAAAAATTGAGAGTTCAAAGATTGACGGTTCGAAGCCAATAAATGGATTGATACCCGAAAATCACGAGCACATTCCTTATGTATCAAATTTTAATCATGTTGTTGGAGTTTGTTTGTTGTTGAATTAAATGCTAATGACTACTCATGTAGAGGCCTTCGTGCCGACATTATGGATGATAATATAATGTTTTACGATGTTAAGAAGATTCCGTTGCAATGTTTGGATAATTTATCACAATTGATTTGATAAATAGTATTTTATTTATTTAAGGATTTTTGAGAAGCAGTGTGGCATGCCCGTTCGTTGTTGAACTCTGATTTACTTATTTACTTATATAATAATTAGTTGTTGGGATAACGGGGTGTTACAATGGGAGGCTAGACAACTTGGATGAAGTATCACTTGGTTTCCAACCAGCAAACCCGGTGGTGTTTGACATCAAGAATAGTGTTATGATGAATTTGAAATCTAACCAATTTTCAGGTAAGCAGACAGAAGATTGCAACGCTCATTTGACACACTTTCTGGATGCCTGCAACACAATCAACTCAGCCGGGGTGTCGGAATCAGAGAAACGACTTAGGTTGTATGGTTATTCTCTCACCGGAAAGGCAAGGGATTGGCTCGAAGTATTACCAAGTGGATCAATCGAGACTTCGGATCAACTCAAAAGGTAGTTCTTGGACAAGTATTTCCCCACTGCAAAATACTTGGCGCGGAAGAAAGGGATTTCCAGCTTCAAGCAACATGAAGGAGAAGTTTTTTATGATGCATGGGAGAGGTTCAAACTATTGTTGCATAGGTGTTCTGGTCACAAGCTGTCAGAAATGGATATCATGGAAGCCTTCACTACAAGATTAAAACCATATATTCGGATGTTACTAGAAGCTTCTAGAGGAGGAACAATGAAAATCAAGACAGATGACGAGGTACGTGCGCTGATTGATAACATGTCTCTGAATGAATATTGAGGACACACCGAGGAAGAGGCGACCCTAAAGAAGAAATGTATGATAGATCTAAACACTCAAGATAATTTACTAGCTAGCAAAAAACTTCTCAACATACAACTAGAAACATTAGCAAAGAGGTTCGAAGCTTATGAAGTTGCACACCTATCTGAAAAAACCAATTGTGACATCTATGAGTAAGCTCAAAAAAGCGGTGCATGCTTACCAACAAGTTTGGGGTTTTCAGAAGAGCAGGTGAAATGAATATCATGTCTTATTTTAAAGAAAAAGTTAAGATATATGTGATACTTGGCACATGCAGAATTGCTTCAATCAAGGATTGCTCTTTGGAAGATTCAAACTTGTGTAATAATGCGAATCCTCGACATTTTGTGTTGAAGAGTCCTCAGTTTGCACATGCATTTCAGCAGTACTAGATTCTTTTAAACATTTTTTAGGTATTGATTCAGTTTGTTCAATTTTCACCTTCAGGTCTATATACAGTTTTTTTGTGTTCAATTTGTGTTTGATGATGGGGATCAGTTACATTCTGTTCATTAAACTTGTCTAGAAAGTGAAGGGTAATTTTGACTTAATTAATATACATACACACACACACACACACACACACACACACACACACCGAAAAAAAGAGTAAGATAAAATTAATTTTTAACTTTTTTTTGAAGAAAATTAATTTTTAACTTAACTATTTAAGTTATTCTCTTAGGGTCTGTTTGGTTCGAGTGTTTTGGAGGGGAGGGGAGGGGAGATTTTTAATTTGAAGTGTTTGGTTCAATTTTTAGAAGGGGAGGGGAGCAAATTTTATTGCATTGCCAAAATTATCCCTATATTAATTTAAAATCTCAATATTATTCTTGTAACAACATTTATTATTATTAGATTATATTATCCTGGAAACAACTTTTACTATTATTAGGTTATAGGCAATATTATCTTGTAACAATTTTTATTCCATATTATTAACAACTTTTCCTTGTAACAATCTTTATTAATACTTGTAACAACCATATTACTAATCTATTATTTCATCGTCTACATCGTGTTGTTATCGATTACATCGTTATTATTTTTTTGAAGGACATCGTAATTTTATTTTATTATCCTTAGTTAATTAAGTTTAAGGGTAAAACTGTAAAATAATTTTAAAATCCCTCCCCTCCCCTTGTGAACCAAACACAATTTTAGTTAAAATATCTCCCCTTCCCTCCCCTCCGTTGAAATTCCTCCCCTCCCCTCCATTCCTAATTCTCGAACCAAACGGACGTTTAGGTGGTGGAGTTGGGAAAAATGTGTGATATATATGAAATTCTGGCCATGTTGATACCGTCGAATATACGAGATAAGGATACACCGTCTTATTTCATTTCGTTGTCAATATTTTAGAGTACAAAATCATGACTTCAAAGTCCATAAAATTGGAAAAAGAAAAATACAATTATTTGGTGCATGCACAAAAACCAAATGACGACTCCTCAAATATTCCAGCATAAAGTATAATCTGCAATTATTTTGCTAGCGCAGATATTGTTTGCATTGCCCTTTATGACACCTACTAATATATTTTTTCCCATTTGGACAATCTTTATTTGTTATACAAGGTCGAGAAATTGGTAAAAAAGCAGAATCACATACTATTAGGACAAGAAATAATGAAATAAATAGAATTAAAACATAAACAAACTTCAGAGTTTCAGCCATATTTTTTGTTCTTTGCATCTAAAAAATAGGATAAGATTTGATATACTTATAGTGTATAAAATTTATGCTCTCATAAAAAAAAATTAAATAGTTTGAGCATTTTTAAAATTCGAAAACCCTTCATAAAATTATAATAATAAATGTCTCTTGAGTATATAAGTGTCTTGTGTTTGTTCTTTCAACACCTAGAAAGAAGTTCAAATATTAAACTTGATAATCATAAGAATCGAATATTATTTAACTTACTTTTTGGATATTACTTTATCCTTAAAAAAAAGGTTCATAACTATTTTATCCTTTCGTGATAATAAAGGGGAAAAAAAAATATTTTTGAATATCATAAAATTATCTATGGATATAATGCACCATTGGGATTGAGACCATATTGATGCACAAGTGGAATACACTTAATTTTTTTTTTATTTAATCATTGGATCATAAATAATAAAGTTCATATCTTTTTTATCCTTCCGTGTTAGTGTTGGGTATTTGAATTGATTGCATTGTTGCTAAAACAAATATCCTTGCTGTGTAAGTTGGAACCAATGTTCCAACATGTGTTTAGGCATCTCTGTAAGATGTTGGATACGATGTTCCAACATCCTGGTACGGTTCAGTGTGCCTGGGTTCATGCCTTTTTGTAAGCGCGCTCTTTATTGTTTAAGGAAACAATATTTCCTTATCTTATTGACCAAGTAACGCACATATCTTTACAAAATCAGCAATGGAATATTCCTAAAGTTGTTATTATATTTTAGGGAATATTTGTTATTGGTTCAAAAGATCCTAAAGATGTTCCGACATTTTAGAACTTTCCATATTTGTTTCTGATTTTGTTTTGCAGATTAGCTGAACCAATCTGCTTTGTTCTGAAGCCCAACTAAGTATTTAGCCCAAGCTGCTTCAGTATATATTCAAGACTTCAAGACCTAATTGATTATTCAAGCCGTCATACTAAAAAGTTTGGATTTTTAGGTTTGAGTCTTTTTGTGTTCTACTCTTGTATCGATTGATGCAAGTTTAGTTCTGATTATTTGTGAGCATTTCTTGTATCGTTTTGTGATACATGTTAAGGACCTAGATCGAGTTGTATACTTGTTGTGTACTATACCGAAGTTTTGAAACAAGGTGTTAGTTGTTTGTGTTTGAAGATAACTTCATTCTGAGTTTGTGTTTAGGTCTGGTAGGTCACAAGGGTTTTGACTGAACATAGGATAGTGAGATGGGATCTCAGATCTAGGAGTTCCTAGATTGAAGTCTATAGGGGTAGGTCCTAGGTCTTTAGTGTAAACGAGGATTTTGTTGAGAGCTATAGAATAAGGACTACATTAGTGGATTTCCCTCCTGACTTGGTAGCCTCCAGAGTAGGTGTGTTTGTCACCGAACTAGGTCAACAAACTCATTGTGTTCTTTACTTTCTTGTCGTTTATTTTCTTGTTTTTATTTCTGCTTACTGTTCGATGTAGAAATATTAACCGGAACATTACAAAGGTTTAAACATCGCACAAAACATATTAAAGCAAGTATGCTAGAATTTCATATAGTATAGGAAAAAAAAATGAATTCATAAAATTATCTATGGATATAATAAACCATTGGGATTGAGTCCATATTTATGCACAAGTAGAATGCACTTAGTATCAATTTCTTTTTTTTATTTAGTCATTGGATCATGAATAATATGAGACATTTGCTAAAATAGTGTGTTTGAATAGTACCACAAAAATTCTTGACTATTATTTTTTCCACCCTCCTCTGTTCTCGCGCGCCCTGCAAAATAGACACAAATACCTCTGTTCTTGACTATTACTTTTCGGAAAAAGAAATATGAATAGTTACAATATGTGATTTTTTGTGTTTTCTTTTATGTAAAAGGTCTCTGTTGACCGTTATATAACCCCCGCATAAGCTGAAAAGCAATTGCATGGGTTATATGAACGGTCAACAATATCCATGACACCACAAACACTCCTAAAAAAACTAATTTTTTTTGTGAAGAAAACGTAAGAAAAGAGGTGAAGTGAAGAATGAAGGAGTTTGTTCAAGATGCAAGCTTATTTATAGCCTAAAACAAGTTTGAGGTCATAACTACAGTCAATGAAAACGTGTTTGTGGTGCTAACCGTCCAAAAATGCATTAATGGTTCCACTAATCGGCCAAACCATTGGTGAAACGCCACTGTCCAAAAGCAACTTAGGGTTTTTGGATTATATAATCCGAAAATGACAAAAACATTCTGGATTATATAATCAGAACAACACCATAATGCCTATTTGGAGAGTTTTTTAGAGAGATTTCATGGAATATGACATAGAAAAAAATTAATAAATGCATAAAAAAAAACAAGTAAGCAGCTTAAAACAAACATAAACAGCAAAATATTCTAGGATGGTGTTCGAAGAGGTGCTTTTGAACTCGATCCAGCTGGCCTGCCAACTGACATATTTCTATCGGCAGGCCATCTGGATCGAGTTCATAAAAACCTTTTCGGATTCAGATCTGCAACATAACCATGAAAGACAAGGTAGGTGTTTCAAGCGGATTTTATATTTTTGACAACATGTTGAAGATCTTCATCATGCAGTCAAATAGAGAGCAATTTATTTGCGACCGCATGAGAAAGATTCTCAACACAATGACAAAATTTCCATGGTTTCTTTGGTTTTTTTTTTTTTTGTGTTTTACAACAAATAAACCTAGGAAGCAAGATCTATCTATATATTTTTGAAAACATGTTGAAGATCTTCATCACACTGTCAAATAGAGAGCAATTTATTTGCGACAACATGAGGAAGAACCTCGGCACAATGACAAAAAATTTCATGATTTCTTTGGTGTGTTTGTGTGTGTTTTTGCTAGAAATGAAGAAGAAAACCGGAAACACTTATTTATAGAGGTCTCTGGACGTTGTGGACCACATAAGTTGTCGGTATATTGTGGTCCATACAAATGAATCCTATGCTGATAGAATTCAGATTACATCAGATTATGTAATCCGAATTGCACTTACACCCTATAAAATTGAGTTGAATTCAGATTATTTTAATTAGCGTTTAAATGAACATTTTTAGCGTAAAGTAACACATAATGAAAATTTAGATAATATATATTATTTAAAACATAATAAAACATCTTAGTTGAACAACATATTACAAACACGTAATTAAATAAAACATAACACATTGTCACGGATCATCTAAATTAATGTCTTCATCTGGTGCATCCATTAGTGTCCTGATCTCTTCGTAGTTCCTTGGCCGGATCAAACTTTGTTGAATATGTTCCACATATTTGACCAACAAAGCTTCCAACTCGATCGGTCCTCTAGTACTGAACTAACCAAAGATGGAGAACATGGTTCTCACATCGTTGTCCTTCATGAGCTTCATCCAGGTGAACCGCACACTCCCGGCTGAGTCGATCGACGGACATTGATACTCAACACCATCCACCCTTCGTGTGTCTCTGTAGTTGAGTTCGAGGTTGATTTGATTTAGCTGACTCTTTAACCCGGAGAGGGTGACATCAGTGGGAATCCTGAACAGATGGGGTGGTTTCCCCCCATTGTAGTAAATTTCAGCTAGCTTGGTGTTCGGATCAAAGACGGAGTTTTGCATGTATTTTTGTTGTTGTGGTTTTTGGTTATGAACACATAGGCACCTATTTATAGAGGTCCCTGGGCGTCATACACCACAGAAACCATCGGTGCAATGTGGACCACATGAAAAAAAATCATGTTTCGAATTGTATAATCCGAAATGTCCCTAACCCCACGTAAGGTGCACAGCTTCCTTCAATTTTGCCCAATATCGTAAAAATTCGGATTACATAATTCGGAAACCATGAGAGGTTTTCCGATTATATAATCCGAAATGAGCCAGTTTCTTTCGGATGGTGGTCTGCACCACAAGAAACACGTTTTCAAAGGTTTTTACCAGCATTAATGGCTGGTAAAACCCCTTTGAACACTTTTTTTACCAACATAATGGGGAGTTTCAATCTAGGCAAAAAAAATTCCTATAAATAGTGTAACGCCCTAGTCATTAAATTATTTATTATTGATATATTTAGAGTCTTTTATATGATTTTAAATAATATTTGTGGTTTAAGTGGTGTATTATATTTTATTATATAGTTTATTTTGATATTAATTAGAATGAGTGGGAATTATTATTATTTTAGAGGTTGGGGAGTTAATTAGAAATTAATAGAAATAAAGAGGAGTTAAGTATTGGGGAGTTAGGAAAAAGAGAAGTCAGAAACAGTTTTACGTGAAACAGGAAAGTTTTGGTAGAAAAGGGAGAAGAGCCAAGTAGAGCCAAGAGAATCCAATTCCGGAGCGTTTGTCCTTCTGAATTAAGGTAAGGGTGAGGCTAACTTTCAATTAATAATATGTATATGATTTCTGAAATTGAATTGAAAATGGAATTCTTGGGTTAGGGTTAGAAAATTATGAAAAGTTGCTAAATGTTGTGAATTGTGTTGTTGAATGCTTGTTTCTGTGTTGTTTTGGATGTTGTGTTGTATATAGAACCTGTAAACCTTTTTGTAATTCATTTTGGGTGATCAAGGGATCAAAATTGGGATTTTGGGAATTAGGTTAAGTTTAATAAAAATGGTAGAAACTGTATGAATTGCCATGAATTGTTGTGTTAATTGATGTTCAGGTCTTAGTATAATCATAGGTAATGTTTCCTATCAAATTTGGGGTTTGGGTGATTGAAAATTGGGTTTTTGGAGTGAAAACTGGTCTGTTTCCGTAGGTTTGTCCACATTCCATCGTAGTACGATGCTGGGAAATCGTAGTACGATTTTTCCAGTAGCAAAAATGACTTTTTCAGCACATTCCATCGTAGTACCATGCCTTGAAATCGTAGTACGATTTTCAGTGAACAACATCCCCTGTTTTTTGTGTTCTTGCGTCTTTTTCACCCATTTCTGTTTCGAACTGGCTTTTCGTGTAAACATGAAAGTTGTAGATAATTGAGTTAGCTTTCTAATGGCTTTGGTTTGACTTGAAAATGATGTTTAGATTTTGAGTTATGATGAAAATAGTCCAAGTGGGTCTCTAGAAAACTTTAAGAAAACTTAACATAACTAGTCCCAAGTTAGTCCAAAAACTTATGGTTGGTTTCCCAACTTCAAACTTAAGTATTAGAGATTTAGTTGAGGTGTTTTATGAGTATTTGGCTTATGTCTTATTGATCAAACTTGATTTGCTTTTGAAGGATGTTTTGGACTTTGATATGAATGTAATTGATTAATGTATATGTTGCTATTGTTGTTGATATGTTGGAATATATATGTTTATATATGTATAATTATATACGGTGTATCGTTGTTCCCGTTGTTGATGTTGTTGAGTCGTGTTGTCCAAGTTGGGGAGTGTGTCATAAATATTAGGCACATATGTTGATGTCGTAGTAGGTGTTGTTGTTGTTGTTTGGTTGTATGCTGATATACACCATTGAGTTGTTGATGTTGTATGTTGATATACACAAGTGGAGTTCATTGCATAATGCATAAAAGCGGGAGGGCTTTTGCCCTGGAACGCCTTGTCGTTCAAAGCGGGAGGACTCATGTCCTGGAACACTTTGTTATTCAAAACGGTGAGGGCTTTTGCCCTGGAACGCCTTGTCGTTCAAAGCGGGAGGACTCATGTCCTGGAACACTTTGTTGTTCAAAGCGGTAAGGGCTCTGCCCTGTATTTTTGGTACCACATGCATGTGCATTGTTACATCGTAGTAGTTGTTGTGTTGGGTGAGTTGTCGATGTTGTTGATGTGTCGTTGGTGTTAAGTCGTTGTCGGTGTGTTGTCATCATGAATGAAGTTGGTTTCAAATTAAATATAATTGAAGTAGTGTTGATAATCAAGGATGATGCTATATTTATATATATATATATATATATATATATATATATATTTCATATATATATATATATATATATATATATATATATTATCTTTGATTGTGAATCTCACCCCTTCTGCTTGAAAATGTTGCCCTTCGTATGGGTAACTTCCAGGTGATCCTGAGTAGTAGGTGGTGGCTCAATGTCTATGGCTCTGATACGTAACGGGATGGGAAACGTCGTTTTTGTTCTTCATTCCTTTATGTATCTAATTTTGAAAAATGTTGTCGAAGTTTAAATATTGTTGAATAATGTTTTGTTGGTTGAGGCCTTCGTGCCAAGATTTTGTTGAGGATTAATTATGTTGAAAAGAATATTCTGCTGCAGTTTTTATAAGATTGGTTGTTGAAGTTTAATAGTTTTATTTTCTATTAAAGAATTTTAGAAAAAAGCAGTGTAATGCTCCGTTTGTGGATTGACTCTGATTGTTATATTAAAATTACGTTGTTTTGGGAAACGGGGTGTTACAAATAGCATCCAAACCTTCATATTTCTCACACCATCATCTCAAACTTTCTCCTCCTCTCCTCATCTTCCTTTTATGCACAATGTGTTTCCATCATTGGCCTTTCAAAAAAAGAGGTTACTTTGGAAACGCAGGGTTTGTATGAACGGACAACGGGGAAGGTAACGCGCTGCAAAGAAGCACGGTCTGTCTGGGTGCAAGATTTGTTTGTTTTGGTGTAAGGTTGACCATCAAGGTCTCTCCCCCTTTCCCCTCCTCCTCCATCTTCTTGTGATGCAGATTTAGTTTTACCCCATTAGCTTTAGGTGTTTTAATAATTCTATGTAATAAGCTTTAAGCTTCAACTTTATTGTAAATGTATCAATTATATTAATAAAATGAGATTTTATGTGTATTATTTTTGTTCCTCTTTTTTTTCTATTTATACATGCATTTATTTTATGATTTTGGCATCTAAATAATATAAAATAAAGCAAAGTGTATTTAAATTCTTGTAAAAGATATTTTTGGATTATATAGTCCAAAAATTTCTGGGAAAGCGAATTCGGATTTCATAATCTGAAGGTTAGTTTTAGAATTTTACAGGGCGCGTGAGAATGTCATAGGGTGGAAAAAGTAATAATCAAAGTTGTTTTATACATCGAACAACATAATTAAGAGAATTAATTAAAAAAAAACATATGAAATGCTAAGAAGCTTCTATAGAACCTAGAGAGAAACCCAACAAATTTGTACACAAATGCTCCCATCTTTGAAAAATAGAGCAAGTGTAAATAGTAGACTTGCTTCGATTAATAATTTGTCATGGTGCTTGAGCATATATGTCAAAACAATTCTTGAGAATATTCATACTAGCAAGAGTATCTTCATAGAAAATCATTAAATGACTTCTTAAAAAAAAATCATTAAATCATATGCATACATTACATGAGAGGGGACTAAGGAACCTCTGCGACCTTAAATTTTCCAAAGTGGTATAAAAAGTATACACAATTAGAGTGTCAACCTATCATTATTCATAAACAAGCTCACCGTCTTCCACTAGCTTAAGAATGCCCCTACCGAGGATGTCCTTGGCTATATAAAATGGTATTAACAACAGGCATGCAAAATAGTACTAATCTGATGTGTCAAAGGCGTTCCGAATGTTAAATTTATCATCAAATTTGAAGCAATTCAGCAAGTAGAAATATCCAATCTGATGTGTCAAAGGCGTTCCAAATGTTAATTTTTAGAACTATTATCAAGCATGTTTAAAACTTTGGCTCAGATCTTCTAGAATCCTCTATTTAAGCTCGCTTTCACTTCGCCATACATATTTAGCTAATCCTGGTTATCTCGAGATGCTCTAGCATAACTTTGGTGCATTTAATGGCTTAAGCCTATAAGATTGTATAAAAACTGGACGTAATAACTTTATGGGATACTATACTAACAAAAACAATAATTGTATCAAATTGAGGTTTTTTATGATTGATTTCTTGCAAAACAAGTTGATAAGTGCTATGAAAAATAACAATATTTTAGCATTTATCATAAGAAAGCTTAAGAAAACTGTTTAAAACGTTGTTTTAGGTTTAATGTGTTTTAAAAACAATATTGTTTTTGGTTTTAAAAAAACGATTTTAATTTTAATATAGTAAATACAATTAAAACCCACCCTTTCTCAAATCATATTCTATTCCTTTCATACTTAAAGATTAAATCGTACATTAAAAGTTCACAAATATATATATATATATATATATATATATATATATAAACTCGTATCAAGAGTCTTATCTATCCGATGTGGGACTTGGGTTTTTCCCAATACACCCCTTCACGCCCATCATTCTTTGGGCTTGGTGCATGAATATGTAGGTGGCCCTTGAATTCGATAAGCTCTGATACCATGTTAGAAATCCTGGTTGGGCCTAACACAACCACACAAAACCGGCTTGTGAAGTGAGGATTGCCCCCACTTATAAACACATTGTCAGGCCATCTCATAAAGGAGTCGTAAGCATTTCCAAAAAGAAACTGAAACCCTCGTTGGTTGACGATATGGAAACCAAGTACAATTTTTTTCTATTAATTCCACCAAATCTTTGTGTTTATCTTTGTAACCCTAATTCCTCTTTGGTTGCGCCTCAACAAAAAACAACATGGACAACAACAATGATTTCGCTCCTGCCAATTCTTTCATCAATTACAATTATACCCCTTCTGTTTTTGGATTCGGTTCTTCGTTTTTGGATCATCCCGTCGTGTGTTTCAGTGTGGAAGAAAGGTCTGAAAGTTTCACTTTAGTTGAAAATGTTGATATATTATTGCTAATGATGATTCTGTTATTAATGAAATGGTGAGTGAAAGCGGTGAAATTAGAAGCGAGATTATAGTAATGATGAAATTAGAGGCGAGGTAATTGCTAATGGTTATGATGCTAGTGAAATGATTGATAGTGAAAGTGGTGAAATTAGAGCAGAGATTATTTCTAATGATGGTGAAAATGACGAGATTAGAAGTGAGGTTAATGCTAATGATGGTGTTAATCAAATGAAGAGTGAAAGTACTAAGTCTGGGAGTGAGAGTCAGAGTGACAATAGTAGTAGTGAAAGCAAGGAGTAGTATGAACTGGCAGAAGGTAAGATTGTAGATTTTGATTGTGATGATAGTGAAGATGATTCAGAGCATATGACTTGTTGAGCGTTTATGTTACGATGATGATGATTGGTCTCAAGGATGTAGGTCAAGGAATGGGCTTGAGGTATTGCTTTTTGCTTATTGATCGTAGGTCAAGGAATGAGCTTGATGCTAATGATGATTTGAAGCTCATACCATTTTATTATTAGCATATCCTACTAGTCATCTCCTACGATCCAAATGGAATGAGCTTCGAATCATCATTATCATCAAGTTCATTCCTTAACCTACGATCCATAAGTAAAAACCAATAACTCAAGTTCATTACTTGACCTATGCAATCCATCATCATCACTTGCTGAGACAAATGTGAAACTGGTGATGAATGAAGAAGAACTTGTGGATCCTACATTGTTCAAGAAAATAGTTGGATCACTAAGGTATCTATACAATAGTAGGCCTGATATTGCATATGCAGTTGGTATAATCGGTAGATTCATGAGTGAACCAAGAGTATCCCTCCTGCTAGCAGCCAAATGAGTGATGAGATACATCAAAGGAACACTGCAGTATGGCATCCTATTTCCTAAAGGTTTGTATGAAAATTCTATGGAACTGATAGCATATTCTGATGCTGATTGGTGTGGAGATAAACAGGATAGGACAAACACTTCATGCTACCAATTCAAGTTTCTGAATGCTCCAATATCATGGTGTGCTAAGAAGCAACCAGTTGTAGAATTGTCAACTTGTGAATCTGAGTACATTGCAGGGTGTATGGCAGTATGTCAGACAGTTTGACTTGAAAATATACTCAAGGAGATCGAGATAGAAGCGAGCAGACCAATTGCATTTTTCATAGACAACAAATATGCCATAAGCTTAGCCAGAAATCCAGTTTTGCATGGAAGAAGCAAGCACATAGAAGCTAAGTTCCATTTTCTAAGGGAGCAAGTGAACAAGGGAGCATTGTAGATTATTCATTGTTCCACTAAGTTGCAGCTTGCAGACATATTCACCAAGCCATTGAAGGTTGACAGATTCATCAAGCTAAGGAGTTTGATTGGCATGAAGGAAGTGGAAACTTGAATTAAGGGGGGATGTTAGTTTATTAATTCAAGTTTGTTAGTGATATAATCATGTTTAATTGATTAATCACAATAGTTTTTAGTTTGTTATTTGATTAGTTACAAGTTTCCGAGAATTTAGCTTATGGTAGTTAGAGTTTGTTACTTTGCTTGTGCTTCAAGAAACTATCATAAGACTTGTATATATGCAATGTTTCAATTCCAGATGCACAGAAAGCAAATGTTCCATTTAATGTTCTAACATCGTGCTAGCTGTAAACATAAACAAAACAGCAAAATAAAAGCCAAAAAGTAAAGAACACATAAAGTTTGTTCACCCAGTTCAGTGACAACACGCCTACTCTGGGGGCTACCAAGCTAGGAAGGAAATCCACTAGTGTAGTCCTTATTCAAAAGCTCTCAGCAAACTCCTCGTTTACACTTTACGACCTAGGACCTACCCATATAGATATCAACCTAGGAACTCCTAGATCTGAGATCCCATCTCACTATCCTACGGTCAGTCACAACCACTGTGACCTATCAGACAAAAAAAAATGGTGAAGTTACCTTCAAACATACTACCTAACACCGTGCTTCACAGCTTTGGTGTAGTACACAATCTACCTAGCTCCTTGCTTCACAACTTCGGAGTAGTACATGATTTTACAACTCAATAAACATTCCTTAACATGTATCAAGGTGATACAAGAAATGATTACAAAGGAAGACGACTCAAAACCCTAAATATTATGCTTTTAACAATCTATGGTTTTCATCCATTACAACTCAACTAAAGGTCCAACTCAATGCATCAAGGTGATACAAAGAGAGACTCACAAATAAAGCACAAGTCGAAACCCTAAATACTCAATTCAATAACATTGAATTGGTAATAAAAACTAGGGTAAAAGTCTTCCTTATATAGCCATTCAACAGCATGGGCATTTTCGTCATAGGCTAAACATATATTTGTATTAAATATTCTTTTCGGAAATATATTGAAACAAATATTCTTTAGAAATATATTTTCCAAAATCTCTTTTGAAAATATATTTCATAAATAAAAATATCCATCTGAAAAATATATTTCTTCTGGAAACACAAGTCTCTTGGACCACAAGTCACGTGAATAAAATCTTCATGTAATCTCACGTAACAAATCAGAAACAAATATGGTAACTCCTAAAAATATAAACATCTTTAGGAACTGTCAAACACACCACCAAGGAATCCTAATATATTGTCTATGTTTTAGAAACAAATCACCCAGCAGCTGATTATGGACAAAAATACGTTACTTGGTGAACAAGAAATAAGGCGTGGTATCCTTAATAAGATAAAGATTGCGTAAATCAAGCCAAATAAACAGGGCACACTGAACCGTGCCAAGATGTTGGAACATCGTATCCAACATTATACATGAGTATTTGTTTTAGCAATAAATGAAGTCAATACTCAAATACCCAACATATGGTGGTGGTGAGTGATAAGAAACAATATTTTATCAACAAGCTTCCAAATGATGCCTTAACCTTCATCCTTTCTAAACTCCAAGTTGTTGAAGATGTGAGATGCAACATCCTCTCAAAGATGGGTAGATCTTTGAAAGCAAGCTCATCACAAAGAATTCACTAATACCGCATTTTTTACATCTAAACGGCTTGAACTCGAGATCTTGTTAAAGAAATTTGAGTACTCTTGAATTATTTGTTATCTGATGTCTGATTAAGTGTGTGTAAAAAAGCATACAACATGCTCAATCAGTCAATTTAGTTTCATTGCAAGTCTCTAATCTTAAATTTTTGTTCTTGATCGGTTCATAATAAATTTGTAAATTTGTTCCAGCGTTTAAAGGGATGTAATAAGTAATATACCTTCCCATGTGAATATATGCAATGCGAATCCAAAACAGTTTCATTGGCTTGTTCTGACCACAACGCTACCTCCCGACCTAAAACCAATTTCGCTTCTTCTTCTGTCAGTCCATAAGTTATATCATAATTGTATATATTTTGCCATGTTTTAAAAGGTCCACACCAAGAGCCGCCATCATTTTTATCACTTCCTGTTTGGTTGTCGTAAATACTATTATTTCTAGTGAAGTCGTCGTGCCCACAGTAAAGATAATAGAAGTCGGATGATGACACGATTGCACGGTATCCAGAAGATACTATCCTTTTAGTGTTGTTATGTCCATTGTTCCATGTCTGCAAAATCACATGTTCTTTAGGGAGAATCGTCGATGGAACATGGACTGTATCGTCTAATAGAACATCTTCCCAATAGACAACAGTATTATCCTTCTATTCAAACAAAATTACAAAGAAAAATGTTTGAGGTTGAACACTTGATATACAATCAGTGGTGTTCACAATACAAATCAGATACAGACTCTTAAGACTCTAGAATTTCTAAGATATGAACTTTGATAAGAAATTCTAAGTGAACTTTTGATGCAGAACAATTTCAGCAGAGGTTCCGCGCTTTTAAAATGTTGTTGAGTCTTTTACAATTCTCAAAGTCTTCACTCATTTATATAGAGGTGTGAAAGAGACGTTGTGAATTGCCAGCACATCAAAAAGAGTCGTTTGAAGCTTTGATCGATCACCAATGATCTTTTGCCTGATATTGTTATTAAACTACGAAGGATCAATTCCAAATCCATTCCAAGTCTGAAGGAACATTGTTGCAGGCGTAGCTATTATTCTTGTCTTGTAGTAGAGACACACTCTGAGTAGTGGAGGTAGTGGTTGTACACTTCGTACAATTGTACTTTGTTAACGCTCTTCAAAGAACAAGCATCCAATGCCTTCAAATCCATTTGAAATAACCATTGCCTTACTCTTCTGGTCTTCTGCAATGCTAGGCGT
Source organism: Medicago lupulina (assembly GCA_958299785.1). Classification (NCBI taxonomy): domain Eukaryota; kingdom Viridiplantae; phylum Streptophyta; class Magnoliopsida; order Fabales; family Fabaceae; genus Medicago; species Medicago lupulina. The sequence continues at coordinate 67,864,546 of OY283139.1, forward strand.
GATTAAATCCTTTGAACAGTGTTTGAATCTTTAAGTCTCTCATCTTCTGATGAACTTCAGCTTCTGGTGATCTTGCTTCTGATGGGGTGTTTCTGATGAACTTGCTTCTGATAACGTCATCACTTCGGGAGCACTTGACTTTAGGAGCACTTTTCTTCAGATGCATAAAGCTTCCTTCTTGTTGATTCTATAGCTCTCATTTTTTCTTCCAGTACCTAAGCTTTAAGTAGACACAAATCTTTTGTCTATGATCCTGTACACTTGAACAAATATTAGCATATCCAATTGACAATTTTTAATACCTTGTTATCATCAAAACTCTCAAGAGGTAATGTTAAACACATTTTGTTCCAACAAAGTATGTTAAGTTCTTCGTGAGAGAGAGAAGGTCGCTTGATGAGAATAGTGAATTTTAAATAAGAGGGAAAAGGAAAAAAATAATGAAATATTGAAAATCAGGAGCGCGCATGTGAAAACAAAGGTCCCGGGAGAGTGAAATTGGAAAAGGGGGCTTCAATTTGTGGGGGTTATCGAACTGCCGTAGAATAAGAGCCATATGCAGTCTCATAGTCCCTTTTTTACTAATTTGCGGGGTTTTTTATAACCTCCCTTAAATAACCGCCGCAATTGAGCGAATTTTTTGTAGTGAGTTAAACTCAATCAATAGTGCTATGATTGAAGAGTTAAACTCAATCAATAGGAACAATACTTAAGAACTAACTGAATTGCCTGCTAACAAGAAAGCAATAGATGTGAAATGGATTTTCAAGTTGAAATTGAAGCCAAATGGTGAAGTAGCTAAACACAAAGCTAGATTAGTAGCTAAGGGATTCATGCAGAAGGCTGGTATGGATTACTTTGAAGTATATGCTCAAGTTGCTAGATTGAAGACTGTGAGATTGATAGTAGCTATAGCTTGTGGAAGAAACTGGCCCATGTATCATTTGGATGTAAAGTTTGCTTTTCTAAATGGTCCTCTAGATTAAGAAGTATATGTAACACAGCCTCCAGGTTTCAAGGTAAAAGGGAAGGAGAATATGTTGTATAGATTACACAAAGCACTATATGGACTGAAGCAGGCACCAAGAGCATGGAACAAGAGAATTCATAGCTTTCTTGTGCAGCAAGATTTTGTGAAATACATGTCTGAATATGGTGTGTATGTGAAGAAAATAATTGAAGGTAATCAAGTACTTATATGTCTCTATGTTGATGAATTGATAGTGATTGGAAGTGATGTAAAAGATATAGAAGCATTCAAAACTCAAATGATGAATGAGTTTGAAATGTCAGATTTAGGAAATTTGACATATTTTCTAGGCATGGAATTTACTGAAGTTGCAGAGGGACTTGTGATTCATCAAAAGAAATATGCATCTGATATATTGAAAAGGTTCAATATGATGATTTGCAATCCATCATCATCACTTGCTGAGACAAATGTGAAACTGGTGATGAATGAAGAAGAAGAACCTGTGGATCCTACATTGTTCAAGCAAATAGTAGGTCTGATATTGCATATGCAGTTGGTATAATCAGTAGATTCATAAGTGAATCAAGAGTATCTCACCTGCTAGCATCCAAAAGAGTGATGAGATACATCAAAGGAACACTACAATATGGCATCCTATTTTCTAAAGGTTTGAATGAAAATTCTATGGAACTGATAGCATATTCTGATGCTGATTGGTGTGGAGATAAACAGGATAGGAAAAGCACTTCAGGCTACCTATTCAGGTTTCTGAATGCTCCAATTTCATGGTGTCTTAAGAAGCAACCGGTTGTAGCATTGCCAACTTGTGAATCTGAGTACATTGCAGGGTGTATGGCAGCATGTCAGGCAGTTTGGCTTGAAAATATACTCAAGGAGATGGAGATAGAAGTGAGCAGACCAATTGCATTGTTCATAGACAACAAATCTGCCATAAGCTTAGCCAGAAATCCAGTTTTGCATGGAAGAATCAAGCAAATAGAGGCTAAGTTCCATTTCTTACGGGAGCAAGTGAACAAGGGAGCATTGCAGATTGTTCATTGTTCCACTGAGCTGCAGCTTGCAGACATATTCACTAAGCCATTGAAGGTTGACATATTCATCAAGCTAAGGAGTTTGATTGAAATGAAGGAAGTGGAAACTTGAATTAAGGGGGGATGTTAGTTTGTTAATTCAAGTTTGTTAGTGATATAATCATGCTTAGTTGATTAATCACAATAGTTTTTAGTTTGTTATTTGATTAGTTACAGGTTTCCGAGAATTTAGCTTATGGTAGTTAGATTTTATTACTTTGCTTGTGATGCAAGCAACTATCATAAGACTTGTATATAAGCCAATTTACTTGTACATTCACATTAGAATCAATAACACAATTTACTTCCTCAATCCTTATCATCTTTCTCTCTTCTTATTCTCTTAAATCACAAATCAATCCTAAAAATCAAAACAGTTTTCTGTTATTGTTGCTTGTGCAACAAGCTTCCATTGTTGCACCATCAAATCCGAGATGAAAAATATGGTGGTGGTTGATAGAAATTTGGCACGTGCACCAAAAACTTTTGAAGTAGTAAAAAATATCGTTCCCACGAGGATTGTTACGCAATAGGATGTATAAAGATTATGTTTGTTTTGCCACTAGGCAGAAGATTTGGTTTGTTTTTAAAACAAATAACAAAGAGATAAAGTTTGTTATGAAAATATGGAGAGAGATGAGATTATATCGTCGAATCCTCTATGTTTCCCCTAATTGGTTACTGTACTCTATTCCTATCAATGATTTTCTAGCCCTACGATAATTAACAAAATAGCCCTAATCAATCCCTTGAGTTAGGACCCTCCTCTTAAACTACAAACCCTAATTCCTTAGGTGGTCTAATAATTCTTGAAGGTTTAAGCATGTTAACCTAATATCACTAATAAACGATTATCCATTCCTAGACTAACCGTGTTTATTAGAACAATTTAATTAGGTCTAAGTTGAAAGCTTGGGTCAATAGTCATTCATTCTCACGAAATCATGTTCATATGTGATCAGGATATAAAAAAGCATTAAGAACAATTAAATTGAATAAAGACTAGAATATCATTAATATAAAATAGAGTTTCATCACAGCAACATGAAATCAATAGGGTTTACATAGATTCACCTCGGATCCAATCTCTAAGAGATTTAGCTACTCATAATAGTGTTTACAAATAGCATAATCAATGAAAGAATTAAAACATACATGAACTGGCTTAGAGATGATGGAAATTGCCCCTCTGCAGTCTTTTGGGTGTTAAAATCGCACTTTAGCTCTCCAAAATCGTAACTCCTGTTTCTGAAACCAACTTCTGATTAAATAGGAAATATTTTTTGAAGTCAAAATCGCGTCACGGTAGCTGAAATCCCACAACGATTTGCCTTAAACTCTAATTCGTGTTCCAGATCCTTCTTAAAATCGCGTCACGATTTAGGAAATCGTGTCACAATTTTAGTCTTTTCTCAAACATTCCGTTCTGCCACGAAAATCGCGTCACGGCTTGCGAAATCGTGACACGATTTGTTGCTTTCAGTTCTTCATAAATTCTTGCTTTTAACACCCCTGGGCACTTCAAATTGGTTATGAACTCTATCAAAATGTCAGAATAAATCCAGAAAATTACGTAATGACAGCATGTCATCACAACCCCAAACATGAACCATTCCTTGTCCTCAAGGAATTTATTTGAAGTATTGACAATCGACAGTAAAATAACAATTACCTGATCAAGCAGCAGTAACCAAAAAGTTCATCTCCTTACTAGCTAAAAGTGAGCTAGTTTGACTTGTTTCGTATCCACCATACACAACTCCACTTAATAATAATGAAAAGAGTTCACACACAGTCGACATGCAAATCTACATATTACCATAAGCTTGAAAAGTTTCTAAACATCAATCAAAATCAATTGTCAACATACACTTTGAGGTCTTTTAGGGTTATAACGGGGCTTAGGTGAAGGTGGGATGATATTTGGATAAGTAGGCTACACAAAATTCGAGTTAGGCACTCCTACACAAGTTAAAACAAAATTCAATCATCTTTCACCTATGAACACAATTCCTTTCAAGACGGGCTAGAGAACGTTTTTAATAATTAGGACATACGAATTTTCAATGTTTTGTCCCCTTTTTCATTCAATTTTTTTTTCACAATCATTTTTTTTCTTTTAATTTTTTGATACACCATTTTTAGTGTATGTTTTGTATGATGGAAAAGTTCTTTGTTCTCTAGTTCCCCCACCCCAAACTTAATTGGTTGCAAATTCCAAAAGCAACCCCAAACTTAATTTGCTAGCAATAATCTACAATGCCTAACTCAGAAGTAACAATTTGGGATAACTCCTAAAAAGTTTCTAAGCTTGTAATGTAGTATGTCACCGAACAAAAAGTTCTAAAACCTACCCGCTCAATTTGGCTAAGAAAAGGATAAAAATAATAATCAGGGTAGGCTTCAAAAGCTCACAGGACCAAGCACTTTCGCATCAGTGTGTATTTGACAACGATCAATCAATAATAAAGAAACAATGCAAGTTCTAGAAATGTAGCAGCATGGAACACTCTATATAAGTAAATTGAAAAAAAAAAATTGGCCATGAATCCTTACAGTTTAGATTTATGGGAGTTGTGACTACCTATCTTTACTACCGCACACTTCACCTTGAATCACAAGCCACTCCTCCATATGAACTTTTGGAATACCGCTTGATCACACAATTGTTACTAAACTGGAAAAAGTCAATTCAACAAACAAATTCATTAATAATAAACAAGTGCAGTTTCATTACATCAAAGGGGAAATTAAGTTCCAAGGACTCTGACATAGTTACTACAAAATAAAAAGAAAGTACTAAAATGGAAAAGTACAATAAAAGAAAACAAAACAAAAAGCAGAAAAACTAAGCCATCAGTAGCTCAGTCATCACGCATATCATCCTCATCAATCCAAATGCTCGGGTTGCCCTCCTCCTTTTGCAACCCCTCAAAGAAGTTATCACCCGCTCTTCTTTCTCCCGCATCGAAATCATCAGCAATTTTTTTCTTCATGTTTGCAGCAAATCGCTCCTGGTGTGAAAAATACTCATTTATGCGTTCCCGGGAGTTGTCAAACCTCTCATAGGACCCGGTGATAGCTCTCCTATGCAGTTGTGCCTCTGCAGCAAACTCAGGTGAGAACCTAGGACGGTTGACCCAAAGTTGATCAGAAGTCTCATTCATCCAGTTGGCTGAAGTGAACATGTACTCCAGCATTGTGGGGTGGATTGGTGGGTAAGGACCCTGCTGGCTTCCCTCTCCTTGTGCCATGTGGGGAGGCAGCTGTTGTGGTGGAGCCTCAGGTGCGCCCCCTTCTCTTCTTGCTCTCAGAAAATCATCATACTTCTTCACAAAAACATCCATGGTCTTGTCGGTAATAGGCTTGACCGTGGGAGTATAAAAGTCACCCTCAAACGGTTGAACCATCTCCTTCTCACACAACCAATTGATGATGCTCCCATGCCCTAAAACGATTTTCTTCCCAATTGCAATCATATAAATGTTGTTGGCTATTAGTTCACCAACATTGACAGGTTTATGGTCCAAGATTGCAGACACGGTGAATACTCGTTTGAGAGGAATCTCAGAAGTGCAAGATATGCTCTCAAGGGTCTGGATAACAAAAGAGGCCCACGCCTTCGGGACGGGCAAAAAATCAGCATAAGTAAGCATCTTAGCGCTCTTCCAGGTCACCCCGGGCGACATAGTTTAGCAATCAGCTCAGCCCATTCACTCTGAAGCATATTCTTCACCTCTCTTGTCAGCTTTTGCACCTCACACTCTTCCGGTGGTGTCAGACCCAACAGATGATTGATTGCATCCGGGCTATAATCGATTGTATTGCCCCGAATGTAAGCTTGGTACTTTGTCTCGGAATACCGAGCATTTGCATAGAATTCCATGATGACAGACTTATTGTTGGAGTCTTGCACCATGTTGTTCAGCTCTTCCCATCCTCTCTCTCGGATCATCGTATCAAAAACCGGATACTTCGTTAAATTGACCACATCAAACTTCCTCTCTCCCACTACTTCAAAACTTATGCTTTTTTCAAACCTTGCTCGTGCCTCCTCCGAACAAACCGTTCCACATTGGTTGGGGGTATGGGGTTTGGTCTTTGTCTCTTGTTAGGAGCGGTTGGGTTTGTGGTTGTTTTCTTTCCTCTGGCCGCTCTAGTTTGGTTTTTGGGTGCCATGGTTATAGTTTTGTGAAAGTGAAAGGTTTTGGTTGAATTTTGTGTGGGAAGTTGGAAATTGGAGAGGAGATGAAGGTTTGTGTGTTGAATTGGTGTTTGGAAGTGTTAGGATGATGAAATTATGATAGAAAGGGGATGAATTTCGTGGTTAGGGTTTGAGGAAAAAATTTGGCAGAGTAACGGTAGGAAAATGGATGTGGGAAGGTTTTGAAACTGGCTGGTTATCTATAGGCACGGGAAAAATCGCGTCACGGTTGGGTTTTACCGTGACGCGATTTTAGTGTAACGGTATTATTTTTTGAAAATTGCACCAAAATCGTGTCACGATTTTTGTGGCGTAACGCAATTTTGGTGGCAGAACCAAATTTGAAAATTTTGAGTGAAATCGTGTCACGATTTTTAGAGGCGTGACGCGATTTCTTAAGGCCAAAGTTTAGGGATTTTGACTTCAACATCGTGTCGCGATTTTAACTGGTGTGGTGCGATTTTGAAGGCAGAATGAAAAATTTTAAGATTATTCTAAACTTTACCTTCTTTGGGAACAAAAGTTTTTAGGAGATAGTTGTGTCACAACATCAGTATTGTGTCACAACTATCTTGGCAGGGCTTGCACTTTGCTTTTTTAAAAATTTTCCTGCCTCATAAAATAAAAATCTTTTTGTATTTTTTATATATTCATGACAATAAAATAAAAGAAAGAAAAAAAATTAAAAATACCTGAAAGATAAAAATTGGTGGGTTGCCTCCCACCTACCGCTTCTTTACCGTCACTAGCTTGACTACCACAGACCTTTAAAGGTCCTTTAGTACCAGTCCTACCCTTGCTTTTGGTAGGTCGCCAACCAGATATGGCTTAACTCTCTGCCCATTAACCTTGAAACTTATGTCACCCTCTAGCGTGATTAACTCAACAGCTCCATAAGGTGACACACTCTTGACCAAAAAAGGTCCCGACCACTTTGACTTGAGCTTTCCAGGAAACAGCTTTAACCTGGAATTATAGAACAAAACTAGTTGCCCAGAGTTAATATCCCTAGATACTAAGTTTTTGTCATGATACCTTTTAGTCCTGGCCTTATAGATGAGCGCATTTTCATACGCTCTAAGCCTCATCTCTTCAAGTTCGTTCAGTTTCAAGAGTCTTTTCATACCAGTGGCTACTTGATCAAATTTTAGGGCCTTAATGGCCCAGTATGCTTTATGTTCTAGCTCGACTGGAAGATGACAGGCCTTCCCATAGACTAATTGATAAGGTGAGAGCCCTATATGAGTCTTAAAGGCCGTCCTATATGCCCACAGTGCGTCGTCTAACTTCCTAGACCAATCCTTCCTATTAGACGCAACTGTCTTCTCTAGTATCTGTTTCAGCTGACGGTTTGAAACCTCTACTTGACCATTAGTTTGTGGGTGATAGGGAGTTGCAACTTTGTGTCTGATGTTATACTTTTTTAGCACATTTTCAAGAAGATTGTTGCAAAAGTGTTTCCCCCCATCACTGATCAAGTCTCTAGGGGTTCCAAACCTAGTGAAAATATTTTTGTGGAGAAAATTGACAACCGTTCTGGCATCATTAGCAACACATGGTATCGCTTCAACCCATTTAGTAACATAATCAACACAAACTAGAATATGAAGATAAGAGTAAGAGGAAGGGAAAGGTCCCATAAAATCAATGCCCCAACAATCAAATGGTTCTATTTCAAGTATTCCTGTTAGGGGCATCTCATTCCTCTTAGAAATGTTACCTGTCCTTTGGCATTTGTCACACTGCCGCACAAAGTCTTGGTAGTCCTTGAACAAGGTGGGCCACCAGAAGCCACTTTGCAAGATTTTCGTAGCGGTTCTTTCTCCACTATGGTGGCCCCCCATAAGCTGAGCTATGGCAGTGCCACATGATACTATTAGCCTCTTCACCTGCAACCCAACGTCTAATCAAACCGTCAGTGCTTACCTTAAACAAATAAGGATCATCCCACAGATAGTGGTTTGAATCCTTGAAGAACTTCTTCTTTTGGGCCGAGTTCAAGTCATCCAGAACTATGTTACTGGCCTTGTAGTTCGCCATGTCGGCAAACCAAGGCCTTTCTCCAATAGCGAACAGTTGCTCATCCGGGAAATCGGCCATGATGGCATTTTCCTTCTTCGTCACCTCCTTATTCTCCAACCGGGAGAGGTGATCAGCCACCACATTCTCAACTCCCTTTTTGTCACGAATCTCAAGATCAAATTCTTGTAACAAAAGGATCCACCTCAACAGCCGAGGCTTGGAATCCCCTTTTGTCAACAGGTACTTTAGAGCTGCATGATCTGTAAAAACAATGACTTTGGAGCCGATTAGATAAGAACGAAATTTTTCCAAGGCAAATATTACTGTAAGCAATTCTTTCTCAGTGGTAGAATAGTTCACTTGATTTTCATTCAAAACCTTGCTTGCGTAGTAAATTGCATGGAAAAATTTGTTCTTCCGTTGGCCTAAAACTGCACCAACAACATAATCACTTGCATCACACATTAATTCTAAAGGTAAATCCCAATCGGGTGCAATGATTATTGGTGCAGTCACCAACTTTGTTTTAATCAAAGAAAAAGCATTTAAGCATTCATCATCAAAAGTGAAATCATTTTCTTTGACTAAGAGGTTACAAAGGGGCTTTGAAATCTTTGAAAAATCTTTTATAACACGCCGATAGAAACCGGCATGCCCCAAGAAACTCCTCACTCCTTTCACATTAATAGGTGGGGGAAGTATCTCTATAACCTCTATTTTGGCTTGATCCACCTCTATGCCTTTAGCACTTATTTTATGCCCCAAAACTATACCCTCTTTTACCATAAAATGACATTTTTCCCATTTTAAAATCAGGTTAGTTTCGGTGCATCTTTTAAGTACGGCATCAAGATGCATTAAGCATTGGTCAAAAGACTTACCAAACACAGAAAAGTCGTCCATAAATACCTCGATGTTCTTCTCTATCATGTCAGAGAAGATTGAGAGCATACACCTTTGAAAGGTCGCCGACGCATTACACAGCCCAAAGGGCATTCTCCTATAAGCAAAGATACCAAACGGACAAGTGAAGGCAGTCTTCTCTTGGTCTTCTAGAGCCACTGCAATTTGATTATACCCCGAATATCCATCCAAAAAGAAATAAAAGGCTTGGCCAGCGAACCTCTCTATCATTTGATCCATGAATGGTAACGGGAAGTGATCCTTCCTTGTTGCGGTATTCAACCTCTGGTAATCTATGCACATCCTCCAACCGGTGACGGTACGGGTGGGTATCAATTCATTTTTCTCATTAGCCACCACCGTCATTCCACCTTTCTTTGCTACCACATTAACAGGACTTACCCAAGAACTATCAGAGATAGGGTAAATCATACCTGCATCCAGTAGCTTAAACACCTCTTTCTTTACCACTTCCTTCATTGTCGGGTTTAGTTTTCTTTGAGGTTGAACCACTGGTTTGTATTCAGCCTCCATGTGTATCTTGTGCATGCAATGTGCCGGACTAATGCCCTTCAAGTTAGAAATTTTCCACCCCAAAGCTCCTTCATTACCTCTTAACACCCTCATTAGCTTTTCTTCTTCTAAAGGTGTCAAGGTGCTGCTGATGATTGCTGGTTTAGAGGCATCCTTGCTTAAGAAGACATACTTTAAGTGAGAAGGAAGTTCTTTCAATTCAGGATATTTTTCTTCTAAAACACCCAAAGCTTGCGCCTCCTTATTGTTGTCAACAAGTAATTTTTCGAGTTTTACCGATTCCACTTCTTGTTTGCTTGCCTCCAATTGCTTGACACATTCCTTCACCTCAAGATCTTCATCATTGTCACAACTCTCTATAGAATTTACAATTGCTTTCTCCATAGGTTGTGTTGGTTGAGGTTCACGAGAATTGTCTTCAACGATTTCATCAACAACGTCATCCGATAGCACTTGGGATTTTCAGCTCTATGTTTCATGGCTTCAAAGATATTAAACACAACTTGTTCATTATGGAATCTCAACATAAGTTGCCCCAATTCAACATCAATTAAAGCACGACCCGTTGCAAGGAAAGGTCTTCCTAGAATGAGTAGTGTCTCGTCATCTTCAGCCATATCCATGATAACAAAATCAGCAGGAAATACTAGCTCATAACCTTCACTAGCACATCTTCAAGAACACCAAAAGGATAAGAGATTGACCGATCAGCTAGAGTGAGGGTCATTCTTGTTGGTTTTGGTTGACCACATCCAAGCTTCTTCATCATAGATAGAGGCATCAAGTTGATACTTGCCCCTAAGTCACATAAAGCTCGACCAACTTTCACCGGTCCAATGGAATAAGGAATAGTAAAAGCACCTGGATCTTTCATCTTCGATGGAAGTTTATTTTGTAGAATAGCGCTGCAGTTCTCTGAAAGAGCAATGTTTTCATCATCTTTTGGTTTTCTTCTACCAGTTAACAACTCCTTCATGAACTTAGCATACACCGGCATTTGATCAAGAGCTTCGCCGAAAGGAATATTCACCTGAAGTTGTGAGAAAAGTTCCATGAACTTTTTGAATTGGCTTTCCTCCTTCTTCTTCTTTTTAGCTAAATGAGGGTATGGAAGCTTCACATAAGATGGAACAACTTGTGGTTGATCTCCATCTTTCAATATCTGGCTCTTGGACTTTCTCAAGATTGAGTCCTCATCTATCAACTTCTCACTTTTTTCTCCCTCTATTTTTTTCTTCTTTTCATTTTCAACTACCTCTTGATCACTTTCTTTTTCAACTACTCCCTCATTATTCTCTTTTTCAACTTCATCATCAATCTCTACTTCCTCCTCCACAACTTCATCAACAATTTTCTTAGCTTTCGGGGCTAAAGGTGTGAGAACCTTTTTGCTCCTAAGCTCAATAGCATTGCAAGTTTCATTTTTAGGGTTATCTTTAGTATTACCTGAGAATCCTCCCTTGCTTTGTTCAACCAATTGTTTAGCCATTTGCCCGATTTGAGTCTCAAACAACTTCCTTGAAGCTTCATTGTTTTTTCTTTCAGCTTCTTGACTCTTCTTCATCTCTTCAAAATTACTTTGAGTCATCTTCATGAAATTCATCATCGTTTCTTCAAGAGCTGAAGGCTTTCTAGGTTGTTGTTGTTGTTGTTGAGGATTTGGTAGTAGAGGATTGAGAGTGTTATTGTTAGAATAACTCAAGTTAGTATGCTTGTTAAAACCTGGATTGTAGTAAGGGTTTTGCCTTTGAAAGTTCACATAGTTTACAACTTCCTCACTAAATCCCTCAGGTACACACTCGCCATTTGCATGTCCCTCTCCACATAAATCACACTTGGCGGCAGCTACTTGTTGTTTGTTGGCCATGGTGAAACCTTGGAACTCCTTAGTTAGGGCTTCAATTTGCTTGTTCATGGCTGCCTGGTTAGCTAGAATAGAGGTGGTGTCACTTACCCCGTATATTCCCCTTTTCTTCTTCTCCGCATTATCACGGTACTCGTTTTGAGCCATGCTTTCAATCAAGGCTTCGACTTCATGATCGGTCTTGTTTTTAAGACTACCTCCAGCTGAGGCATCTAAGAACATTCTAATATTATGTGTCAAGCCTTCGGTGAAGATTTGGAGGTATTGCTTTTCAGAAAGTTCATGATTTGGGCACCTCTTCAACATTAACGTAAATCTCTCTCATGCATCATATAAAGATTCAGTCTCCCCTTGCTTGAAATTTTGAATCTCCATCTTCTTATCCCAATATTTGGACATAGGAAAGTATTTCTCTAGGAACTTTAGCTCGAGCTCCTCCCATGTTTGAATGGTACCACTTGGTAAAGTCAGCAACCAATCTCTAGCCCTTCCTGTCAAGGTGAAAGGAAATAATCGCAGCTTCTTCTGGCTATCAGTAACAGTAGCTGGAGGTACACAGAATTCACAAGTCTCTGCAAACCGACTCAGGTGCTCATGTGGGCTCATGGCTTCAGTGTCATCAAATTGCTTCTCTCTCAACCCATTCAGAACGGTGCTCTTGATGTCAAAAGCAGCAGGGTTGGCAGGACGGAAGGTGTGTGTCAGTTGACCACGGTGAGTAGCTAGTCTGTAGTCCCCCAACTTAGGTCTCAGTGCAGCGTCTCCCATGATACTTGGTTCAGGAGAAATAAACTTCAAAGATTCGGATGGTGGCGGACTCGGTGGCCGCCCTTTTTCGATTGGTGGGACTGACTTTAACAACCGGACAACTTTCCCATTGGCTCTTGCAGTCCTTTCTATCTCTGGATCGAACTGTAAATCGTCCTTGCTCTGTCTACCTCGCATAAACAGCAAAATACCTTAGTAGCACTGCACAATCAAAAGTCACAGAATTTTAAAACAGAAAATAAATTGCAGAAATCCTAAATTATAACTAAATTGCCTTATTGAAATAAATCAATAATCCCCGGCAGCGGCGCCAAAAACTTGATAGAAATTTGGCAAGTGCACCAAAAACTATCGAAGTAGTAAAAAATATTGTTCCCACGAGGATTGTTTTTTAATCGCAATAAGTTAACTTTGTTACGCAATAGGATGTATAAAGATTATGTTTGTTTTGCCACTAGGCAGAAGATTTGGTTTGTTTTGAAAACAAATAACAAAGAGATAAAGTTTGTTATGAAAATATGGAGAGAGATGAAATTAGATCGTCGAATCCTCTATGTTTCCCCTAATTGGTTACTGTACTCTATTCCTATCAATGATTTTCTAGCCCTACGATAGTTAACCAAATAGCCCTAATCAATCCCTTGAGTTAGAACCCTCCTCTTAAACTACAACCCCTAATTCCTTAGGTGGTCTAATAATTCTTGAAGGTTTAAGCATGTTAACATAATATCACTAATAAACGATTATCCATTCCTAGACTAACCATGTTTATTAGAACAATTTAATTAGGTCTAAGTTGAAAGCTAGAGTCAACAGTCATTCATTCTCACGAAATCATGCTCATATGTGATCAGGATATAAAAAAGCATTAAGAACAATTAAATTGAATAAAGACTAGAATATCATTAATACAAAATAGAGTTTCATCACAGCAACATGAAATCAATAGGGTTTACATAGACTCATCTCGGATCCAATCTCTAAGAGATTTAGCTACTCATAATAGTGTTTACAAATAGCATAATCAATGGAAGAATTAAAACATACATGAACTGGCCTAGAGATGATGGAAATCGCCCCTCTGCAGTCTTCTGGGTGTTAAAATCGCACTTTAGCTCTCCAAAATCGTAACTCCTGTTTCTAAAACCAACTTCTGATTAAATAGGAAATATCTTTTGAAGTCAAAATCGCGTCACGGTAGCTGAAATTGCGCCACGATTTGCCTTAAACCCTAATTTGTGTTCCAGATCCTTCTTAAAATCGCGTCACGATTTAGGAAATCGTGTCACGATTTTAGTCTTTTCTCAAACATTCCGTTTTGCCACGAAAATTGCGTCACGGCTTGCGAAATCGTGACATGATTTGGTGCTTTCAGTTCTTCATAAATTCTTGCTTTTAACACCCCTAGACACTTCAAATTGCTTATGAACTCTATCAAAATGTCAGAATAAATCCAGAAAATTACGTAATGACAGCATGTCATTAGTGGTGAGTGATAAGAAACAATATTTTATCAACAAACTTCCAAATGATGTCTTAACCTTCATCCTTTCTAAACTCCAGGTTGACGAAGATGTGAGATGCAACATCCTCTCAAAAAGATGGGTAGGTCTTTGGAAGCAAGCTCGTCACATAGAATTCAATTCAAAACATGTGATCAAACCCTTGAATTCTATGTGATGAGCTTGTTTCCAAAGATCTACACATCTTTTTGAGAGGATGTTGTATCTAACATAGAATTTAATGTTTCTCAATTTTTTTGGTAAGCATGTTATTGAAGAAATATCTACCGACGTTTCCATATGACTAATACTGTATTTTTTACATCTACAAGGCTTGAACTCGAGATCTTGTTAAAGAAATCTGAGTACTCTTGAATTATTTGTCATCAGATGTCTGATTAAGTGTGTGTAAAAAATTATACAACATGCTCAATCAGTCAATTTAGTTTCATTGCAAGTCTCTAATCTTAAATTTTTGTTCTTGGTCGGTTCATAATAAATTTGTAAATTTGTTCCAACGTTTAAAGGATTGTCATAAGTAATATACCTTCCCATGTGAATATATGCAATGAAGTTTTTACTGGTCAGTAAGAATAGTGAGTCACAAGTCAAAAAAATAGCCAAATTCATCACTTTCAGTAATTCAACTTTCTCATTGCTATTGAAAAACAAAGCTAACAGGTACCATAATTTGACCAACATGAATATTAATCATATGGTTGATCTAACGTTATGCTGCTAGAGGCGGCATTTGGTGAAATTTTAATTATACAAGAATTTTCAACATCAATTGAAGTCAAGAAATTTTCAAACTCAAGAAAACAATCAAATATTCCTATGATTTTAACTTCAATGTTCAAATGCATGTAACATTGTTTGATAATTACAATCTCTTCTAACGAAACAATAGATTTTTCAGTAGTCTTACACAACAGTTGGACACTATAGACTTGATTAAAAGTAAAAGAAAATAAAGTATATAAATAGCTCTTTTCTCCCTTTTATAGAGGAGGATTCTGGTAACAAAAGAAGAATGCAACTTCCAACTAAACTAACTACAAATGTGTTTGGAAACGCGGTGCAAACATCTGACTAACGGTCCGAGAGAAGCTAGTACCTGTAGCCTTGAGATTGATGTCTGGTGGCAGCATGAATCTGACGCTCTCGAAACACATACTAGACTAGATTGCATGCACTGTGTTGCACATACCAGGGTTCCTAACACACCAAAGTGGTTGAATAGGCTCAGCTCCTATACCTCTACTCACCATTCTACTTCTCCATTCATTCAATCTATCTGTTGCCTCTGCGTATCGCTTCAGACCCTTTTCATCACTATTGCCTGACCACAAGGACTCAGCCATTGCAGAAGTTCTGGGCCAAAGCCGCGAATCCAAAACAGTTTCATCGGCTTGTTCTGACCACAACGCTACCTCCCCACCTAAAACCAATTTCGCTTCTACTTCTGTCAGTCCATAAGTTATATCATAATTGTATATATTTTGCCATGTTTTAAAAGGTCCACACCAAGAGCCACCATCGTTTTTGTCACTTCCTGTTTGGTTGTCGTAAATACTGTTGTTTCCAGTGAAGTCGCCGTGCCCACAGTCAAGATAATAGAAGTCGGATGATGACACGATTGCACGGTATCCAGAAGATACTATCCTTTTAGTGTTGTTATGTCCATTGTTCCATGTCTGCAAAATCACATGTTCTTTAGGGAGAATCGTCGATGGAACATGGACTGTATCGTCTAATAGAACATCTTCCCAATAGACAACAGTACGGTTGAGGGATAAAATGAAAGGGAGAGTGTTGTTGATAAACGTCTCAAGGACTTGGCTGAGAGTTCCATTATTTGATAGAAATTTCTGAATTGTTGGATCGGTTTTCCAGCAACCTGGTACAACTTCATCAGCACCAGAATGGTAAAGTTGTTCCGGGAACAATGTGGTTACATCGCGTATGACATTCTTCAGGACTTGATAGGTCTTGGGGTTTAAGGGATTTAAATGACCCGTTCCTGGTTCTGCCGCAAGACGATCAGGCCAATCACTTCCAGCTGGCCACCAGAACATGTTAGCACATGTTACAATGTCAGGGTAGGCTAAGGCCCATGATCCTGTATGCCCTGCATATATGAAATTTTTATATGTCAATGATCATCATAACTTATAAAAGAACATAGTAAAAGAGCAAAAACAGAATTCTAAAGTCAGGCATCATATGAAAAGCGTCATTTTTTTTTTTGTTAATTTAATTGGCCTTATGGTTACAATGTTATTACTCATGGTAAGCCACAGTCAAAGATGCTTTATGCTTTGCCAACTTAGAATCATTTTAATAACCAACACCATAACTCCCATAATTGTTACTTTTCTATGTCTGATTATGTTAATATAAACCAAAATAAAAGGAGATTTGAAAAGTGATTCTAAGTCATAGGCCTACTATTATATTGTGGTAAAGTGTGTGTCTCTCACTACCAATTGGTTGGTACTCCCAAAAGACAAAAGTATAGTGCATTATATATAAACAGATTCCAACATTTCAGAAACCAACATCTTAAAAAACAGAGATGTTTCTAAAGTGACGTATAATAAGTGATGGAGACATAAGTTTAGTATTCTAGAATGTGATGGAACTTATACAGAAGTTAAAACTAAGGCTATGTTTGGTTTGGCTTCTTTGGAGCAAGAAGCACTTCTACAACACTTCAAAAGTGAAAATTGAGTTTTCAATCATGTTTGGTTTAGCTTTTCAGAATTGCTTCTATCCTCCAAAAGCAATTCTGGATGAAACTACAATTCCTAGCTTTTGAGTTAACAAGAATCAATTCTCCATTAAATTTTATATTTTGATTATTCAAACCAATTATTTTCCTTTATTGTCCTTTATCAATTCTCTTTTTTCTTGTTTATATTTAATTTGAGAAATTAAATTTAATCAAAAAATTTAACGAACCAAATTAGCCCCATAAAATATTTATGAACGTGAGTTACCAAGTTTTGGATTTTTCTTTACAGTTTTTTCGTTCAGTTTTGTTGTATTTTTTTCATTTACGCTACATTTTATAATTTTTGCCAACCATCTCTATTATTATTTTTTTAAAAAAAATCTCTATTATTATTTAACTTTAATATATTTTATCAAAAAATATAAAATACATAGAACAAATATTTTGTCAAAAAAGTTTGGATTAATGATCGCATTTATTATTTTTTAAATTAATATATAGAAAAAATTATTTATTTACATTAAATAATATATCTACTTTTAGTATTGATATGCACATGCATTCAATTATGTCCATTTATTTTTATTTAGCTATGTCCATTTTAGTAATTATACGTTCAAAAACAATTTTGATCAAAACTATCCAAACAACATTCATTCACTTTAATCAATTCTACATTATTGTATTCAAACATAAATCAATTCTCTCAAAATCAATTCTAGCAAAATCAATTCTATCAGAATCAATTCTGTCAGAATCAATTATATCCAAAGTTGAACCAAACACACACTAACTAATTAGATAATCAGTATAGTTAGTCACACAAATCTAGATAAATTCTTTGACCTGAGAAAGATGCGGATAGAAACAGGCATAATAACAAGTTTCCAATAAAAGAAGGCAGAGTAATAACACCAACGGCAATCAATTAATTGATTAATTCAGTGCTGGTCTTTACAGTGTCAATCTTCAATACAATTGTGCCGCAAAGTGCTAGACAAATACAAAACAACAAAAGTCCAAATAATAAAAGAAGAAGAAGATAGGTCCTAAATTTTCTTTTCTATAAATAAATGTTTGGACGAGTTTGGTCCCGGAGCTCACTAGGAAAAGCATTGAGGCTTATTGAACGCTAAGGAAGTTACTTACGTATTCCTTACAAACGAGGTTCGCATATAAGTAACGGAATTCAAACTCAAGTTGTTGTACAATTTGAGCTGAATCCTTATCAAACCATTGACATGTTTTAACTTTTTCTTGAAAAGAGTACTTCTTCCTCACTCACATTTTGTTTGTAGTAAATCACGTTATTCATAACATACCATTACTTGAGTATACCTTTCCAGCCGGAGGGTTAGAACTTTTTTTCCATACTATTCATGATATTACTGCTCAAAAGATATTTTAAGGTGATTAATCAAATGTAAGGCTTTGTTTGGAAGAAATAGTTGATAACTTATAGCTAATGACTAATGACCGATGACACATAAGCTAATTGAATTGTTGGGTAAAATCAGCGGTTTAACTAACTGATAAATATAATAAGCTATAAGCTCAAACGCTATTTAAAATAGCATGTTAAAACCTTGTGATAAATGTCGGTAACCAAACATGTCTTTTGTAATCATATGAACTTACAAGCTATAAGCTAGTTTTATGGTATTGCCAAACAGAGCCTAAAATGTAACTATTGCTCTATGAATATTTTAAGGCACTAACTATCAAGATAAACAATTAATCAAAACAAAACATATAATATAAGATTAAGAGAGTAAATTAAATATTCTTCTCACCGAAAGCACTTTTTTCAAAACATCCTTTCATCACTCTCTAATCACACAATTTAGTAAAGTAAATTAAAGACAAAAAATAGAACTAACCAGGGGCATCAATCTCAGGCAAAACACGAACACCATGATCAAGCCCAAATTCAACAACCCTTTTAACATCATCAACCGTATAAACCATATTAACATCATAAGCACCTTTCTCAGCCAACATTGGCTCAGAAGGAAGAATCAAAGGAAACGAATGAGAATCTGTTACATGCCAATGAAACACATTCAACTTATTCATACTCATAGCTTCAATAGTTCTTAACAAATCCTTTACTGGATAGTAGTTTCTTGAAGTATCTAACATAACACCGCGATGACCGAACAGCGGCGCGTCGTTAACACGCACGTTCACAGCCACGCGCGTTGGGTTGCCCCATGCAAGCTGTGAGAACGTTTCTAAACCATGCATGGCTCCCCATGATGTTACGGCGGTTAAGGTGGCGGTGGGAGTTGTGATTGTTAACGTGTAGGATTCGTCGGTGGCGTGGTTTAGTTCTGTGTTTGGGTTTGTTATGGTGATTGTTAGGGTTTGTAGTGGTGGTAGATTGTTTGAGAGGTTTGTTTTTGGTGGGATTAAGGGATGGTTGTGTTCTGTTTTGATGAGGTTTGTGTAGCGAGATATGGCGGCGGTGAGGTGGTTGTTGTGGTGGGGAGTGGTGGTGGTGATGGTGAATGTTGATGAGAGGAGTGTTGTTTGCTGTGGTGGGGTCCACGTGAGGTTTCTTGGTTTGGGCCATATGTTTAAGGATGTTGTTGAAAATGGACAGAACAGGAATAAGAATAGTAATTGTGGTAACATGATGGTGTTTGTTACTGTTACTGTTTGTGGATAATGTGATTGAGTTGTGTGTGTGGTATTTATGGAAGATTTGCATGGTGGAGATGATGTCATGAGGATAGGTGTGATATTAAGAACCGAAGGACTTTTGGGTTAAGAGTCAACAAGAGTTTTGTTTTGTTCTTTAGGACAGCTGCTTTTTTGGTTTTCACCACTTGTTTCTTTTCTTCTTGGAAGTACTGTGTGATTATTTTTTTGTTATTTAGACTAGTTAGTAATTTGATAATCATCATTTAAAACTCACACTTCTTGAAAAAATTTAGGTTTAATTTTGGATGAAGATGTTATACTAAAGGCTAAGAGCATTTAGATAAGATGAAATAAGTCTTTTTGACCTTAACTAAGGTTTTGAGTTTAAATCTAGCATTAAATATACAACCATGTTAAAACTCTTAAGATCCATTAAGGTCTCGTAATGTTCAAAGAATTAGTCTTATCAGTTGCGCGCGAATGATACCCAGTTTACACAAAAAATAATTAATATTTTTGTTAAGGAATGTTAATATAATCAATATTATCAATTGAACCGAGTATTACGGATATGATTAATTAATGATTTTGATGTTTGATTTAATTTTTTTCTTAAGCATTTCACCATTTTGGTTCTTAAAACCGAGTGTTATTCATTGTCACGGTAATTTCTTATTCACCCAAATACACACAAAAAAAAAAAAAGTCTTCAACGTTAGATTTATATTTTTTTAATGGCATTGGATTGATACATTAACCGTTAATGTTTGTTGATGTGGCAAGTAAAAACGCCATTAGACATGCTAAGGTTCTATCAAAGACTAAAATGGAAGTAACCTTTGATATCAAGAATTGAAGGGCTTTTGGTTAAGAGTCAACAAGAACTGTGTTTTGTTCGTATGACAAAGTGTTTCTTTGTTTTTTAGCACTTGTTTGTTTACTTTTTGGCATGAGTAAGTGATATTTTGGCGTTTTCATTTAGTTTGGTTTAGTTTAGCTATATACATTTCACGGAGAAATTAGTTAATCTGTGCCTGCTTTTAATATTATAAGGAATTATAATTTAAGAAAACGTATTTGATATTTTGAAATGATGTGAAAAATTAAAAAGGTGACAACCAAGGGCTATATTCTCTTCTGCCAAAAAAAAAGGCTATATTCTTATCTCAAGGTGTCTTTTTGAGATATTGAAGGAGAGGGGAGAGAACACAGGATTTGAGAGAAATCTTGTCTTTGTTGAGAGACAGAGTTTCTGGACAATAGCAGAGTCGGTCCTCTAAATTTAGATGTCTTTGGCAAATTATGAGATGTTGCTCTTATAAAAAGGATAACAAAAAGTAAACAAGGATAAAAGAAATGAACTAGAAAGATAGATGATCACACATTTTCATTTGATGTTGTGCAAAAAGAACACGAGTATTGATCTTTGAAATGTGAACCATCTGACTTTAAACTAGGATTCATGTTTCAAAGCCTACACACGACACTTAAGAATTTATTAACTAAAGAGGACATGTTTTGCACAATAGCGCGCGTGGATCATAATTCAATGTTTATATTCATAAACCACTATAAAGAGACTTCTTCCTTCTCATCCTCCAAAAAATCGGTTGATTTTTTTACTATAATATCTATCAAAAAAATTGTATGACTATTAATAAATAAATAGATCGTTTGGTACCTAATCTTAAAAGACAATATTATATATAGGACACAGACACTTATTCTTTTGGCTGTTGTCGAATGTCAATCATGACTTATGCTTTTGTTTTAACAAAATTGAGACATAGAGATTAGAGATTGAGAATTAGAAAGAAAAGATACATATAAACTCAAGTATAATAATGACTTTTGAGTGTTAATATATACAAGAGTTTAAAACTAGACTCTTAAATTATTCATACTTCGTATCATTATTCTAATTTTAGTGTCACAATCATTAGCAAGTATTTTACATAATTTAAGTAATATAAAACTCCCCTTTAAGATATATAGGTAAAAAATAAAATTTTGGTGCCCCTGAAAGTATGATGACATGGGCTGCCGCCCCCTCGGCCCATGTCGAGGGCCACCCCTGGACAATTTTTTTGTTGTTGAAGGAAATATGCTTATTGCATTACATTAATAATAATTGTTTCAAAGGTTAAATATGTTTTTAGTCCCTACATTTTACCCTCGTTTGACAAATAGTCCTTACATTTCAATAAATGTTTTTAAAATCTCTACATTTTTTCTCCGTTAGCACAAATAGCCCCTGCTGTCAAATAATTAACGAGCAGCTGACGTGGCAGTTAGTGGACCCCATTTTTAAGGGTTAAATATGTTTTTGGTCCTTATATTTTGTATGACTTTGAAGAATAGTCCTTACATTTCAATAAATGTTTTTAAAATCTCTACATTTTTCCACCGTTAACAAAATTGGTCTATGTCGTCTATTTTCACTGACCAGACAAATGGAACATGCCACATAGATGCCACCAATGACATTTTAGTAATTTCTAATAACGTGTAGGGGCATAATTCAACTTTACCCAAAACTTTACTCACAAAAATTTCAACTTACTCTGATCTAGTCCTCACAATCGTTGTCACTTGTTATTTGAATGGTTCCCCGACAGCGTGTGAGAGAAGAGGATTTCGTCGGCAGCGACAAGAGAGAGAACATACATGAGCAAATTGATGGTGGAGAGGAAGGTGGTGGTTGAGGATGAGTGTGTGAGGCTGATGGTGGTTGGGGAGAAATAGAGAAAACGCGGAGAGAGGATGAAGATGAGAGAGAAGTTTTAGCTGAAAAATCGATTATGCCCCTGCACTTTATTAGAAATTACTAAAATGTCCTTGGTGGCATCTATGTGGCATGTTCCGTTTGTCCGGTCAGCGAAAATGGACGGCAAGGACCAATTTTGTTAACGGTGGAAAAATGTAGGGATTTTAAAAACATTTATTGAAATGTAAGGACTATTCTTCAAAGTCACACAAAATATATGGACCAAAAACATATTTAACCCTTAAAAAAATGGGGTCCACTAGCTGCCACGTCAGCTTCTCGTTAATTATTAGACAGCAGGGACTATTTGTGCTAATAGAGAAAAAATGTAGGGATTTTAAAAACATTTATTGAAATGTAAAGATTATTTATCAAATGAGAGCAAAATGTAAGGAGAAAAACATATTTAACCCTTGTTTCAATACAAGTTGGGATATGATAATAAATAATGGGACTAGTTAGAAATGTCACCTCTCTTGCAAGTGCATGAGCAGCTGCATTTGCTTGTCACCTGATGAACTCTACCCGAGAGTTTGTGAAGAAAGAGGAAGACAGAGCTTTGCAAGATGCGATGATATTACCAAACTCGGAAACATCTTCTCGACGGGAATGGAAAGTGATGACAGTCAGTCATTCGCTATTTTTAGTATTATGTTCATGACATTTTGATAGAGTTCACAAGCAATTTGAAGTGCCCAGGGGTGTTAAAAGCAAGAAATTATGAAGAGTTGAACTAAACAAATCGTGGCACGATTTCTTGGTGTTGTGACACGATTTTCTTGGCAGAGAGGCATGATTTTGAGAAGACCAAATCGTGACACGATTTCCTGTATCGTGGCGTGATTTTGAGAAGGATCTGGAACACGAATTAGGGTTTAAGACAAATTGTGGCGCGATTTTATCAACTGTGGCGCGATTTTGGCTTCAGGAAATATTTCCTATTTAAACAGAAGTTGGTTTCAGAAACAAGGGGTTACGAATCTTGGAGAGCAAAGTGCGATTTGGACATCCAGAGACGGCTGGGAGGGAGATTTCTTCATCCTTTTATCAGTTTATGTATGTTTTAATTCTTTCATTGATTATGCTATTTGTAAACTCAATTATGAGTAGCTAAATCTCTTAGAGATTAGGTCTGTGATGATTCTATGTAACCCTAATTAATTCATGTTGCTGTGATGAAACTCTATTATTTGTGAATGACAATCTTGTTTTTATTCAATTCAATTGTTCTTAATGCTTTTTATATTCTGATCAAATATAAACATGATTTAGTGAGAATGAATGACTACTGACCCTAGCTTTCAACTTAGACCTCATTGAATTGTTCTAATAAACATGGTTAGTCTAGGAATGGATAATCGTATGTTAGTGATATTAGGTTAACGTGCTTAATCCTTCGAAGATTATTAGACCACCTAAGGAATTAGGGGCTGTAGTTTAAGAAGAGGGTCTTGTTGAAGCAAAAATCTTTTTGATGAATGTTTTAATGATAACAAACCTCGTGGAATAAATGATAAGTTTTATGAATGGTGATCTACTGATGTTTGCATTTAAGTTTGTGTTAAAAGAACAGGAATCACATATGTGGAGAAGCTAGAAGCCACCCACATTGATAAGTGCATTATATCTACTCAACAATGAAAGAATGAGTATATCATCAGTTAAGACAACAAGATCATATCTCTATGAAGATTCATAACTCAAGAATCATGATAGAAGAACTTGAATCATGATGGAAGAACTTACATCACAAGCTACACAAGAATGTGCTTGAAGTTATGTGACAAAACTCACATTGAGTTTTATGTTATATGATAAAAGGAAATATGCATACAAGCTAGGAAGATTCTCAGAACCTTCTCAAAGTATCACACTTCCAAAGCTTCTGAAGATAAGAAGTTCAGAGTTCATAATGTTCATATGAACAGAGATCAGAATGTTCATATGAATGGAGTTCATAATAATCATGAACATTAACCCTGAATATATCCAGAAACAATAAAGGATTACTTCATGGATAAACAAGAATATTTAAAGTCATCAGTTTCATGCAATGATGAACTAGATGCAAAGAAATATTTTTTTGGACTTCAAAGAAAGAATCATCTTGTTTGTCAAAACAAATGATCTCTCATTTATATGCTTCAAGTAGTTTTTGAAGGAAATAAATAAACAACCTTCATAGGGTTCAAAGTGTTGAAGAACATCAGAACGTTCAGCACAAAGTACAACCGTCAAAAAGAAAGGAACCCAGAAGAAACATTCTGAAGTTTATATGTTTGAACCTAGAAGGAGTTCAGAAGGTTCAGAAGGTTGCTCAAAAGGTTCATTAGAGCATACCCATAAATAAATGTCCACACCAAGAACATGCAAGAACATATGTGACATGAACATATCTTATGTAGACAATGATTTTGACTTTGGATCAAGAAATCATTAAAGACATATATGGTGATTAAAGGATTAATGGACTTTGATAGTTCTTGGTATTTGTGCGTTCTTGAGTGTTTTACTAAGACAAGAACAAGGTTTAAATCATACCAAGATTCAAAGAATCAAAGGACATTTGAATTCATGATCTAACACTGAGGTCAGAAAGTTAGATCAGAATGTTGCTCAGAGATCAGAATGTTCGCGCAGAGATCAGAAGACTCAGCTTCTGAAGACATCAGAAGCTACATATCAAAAGCTACACTTCAGAAGCTAGCTGATGTTCAGAAGCTGCTGTTCAGAAGCTGCACTTCAAAAATTGAACAACATTTATTGATTAATATCCTAATACTATACAAGCCCAAAATCTCAAGAACATTAATCAAGGTCATGCAAGGCACATGTGACATGAATAAATGTCAAGGAAGGTACTTCCGCATGGATCAATCAAGCAATAAAGGCATACACAAGGATTATGTCAAAAAGGATACTCAATGTTCATTTAAGACTATGAACATTGAAGTAATAGGAATATTCCAAAGGAAAATATCATCCTAGATGTTATATTCACTGCTCTTCATTATTGTTTCACTATTAGGATTTGATTACATCAAATGGTAGTCTTACGCATCATCCTAAGTAAAACAAAAGGAACATTATGATGATTAGAATGTTCAGCTCTGCACATGCTTACTTTATGAGCAGTACAGTATGTGAAAAGCAAAAGCAAAGCAAATCTGTCTTGCTCAATCAGAGATAGACACGCATGGGAGTTGGTACAGTTCAAGGACAACGCAATCCCTCAATGCATGGGTATGAAGATGCAGAATCCACTTTATCTCTCCTGCACCGGTCCCAAGGAAAATCTAGGAAAGTAACTTTCTGATGTATGTGGAAAAGCCCATACTTTGGTTATTGCCCAGAAACTCATATGAAAAGCATATGACACGCCCAGAAATTCATGTGCTCATTCATACATGATGAACCCTAATGAAGATCATGATGAACCCAGATGAAGATCATCATGAACACAACAACATTCTGATGTTCATCAGTGATCAGAATGTTTGCCCAGATTTTCAAGTAAAATCTTGTGGAACCCAGGACACATGGCATAACACCATTGGACACCCTACAACGGCTATATGAGCCCAAAAACTCTATAAATAGAGATCAAAGACTCATCATTACTTTCACCATTGCAAAGCATACATGAAAACATTTGAAATGTGTTTGAAGCTTTAACATTCGAATTGATCATCACTGAGACTTCAAATTGTCTCTTGTAGTGTAAATCAATTCTTTATTATCTTGTTAAAGATAAGTTCTCCTTCCATTCTTCTCCAAATTGATCATCACTGAGATTCTTATATCTCTTTGTAGTGTAAATTAATTCTTTCTGTTATCTCTTTAAAGATAAATTTTTCCTCCATTATTCTTTTGTGTGTTTTTGAAAACACTCAATCTTCAAACATCTTGTAAAGTCTCACCTAGATTTAGGGGTACTAAAGTGTTAGTTTGAGCAGAAGGTGTAAAAGTCTAAGTGAGTAACTTAGCAAGAAGAAAAGAAAGTCTCATCTAGCTTTAGAGGTACTAAAGTGTTAGTTTGAGCAAAGGTTGTAAAAGTCTAAGTGGGTAACTTAGCAAGAAGGTGCAAGCCTGCTGAAGCTTAGAGAATACAGAGTTGTAATTGTTCAGGTGAATAAAGATTGTAAGGTGCAGGATTTGAGAGGTTATCTCAAACATCATAGTGGAAACTCTCACAAGATTGTGAGGAGTGCAAACACAACTCACACAAACACATTTACTTTATTAAACTGTTTTTACACCCAGACATCAGAACGTTCTGATGTCAGACTACTAACTTAACTATTCCAAGTAAACAACTTGAGAATTAATTTTAAGTTACAGGTTTATTTTGAAAGGGTCACAATTCAAACCCCCCTTCCTTGTGACTATTTTATTCACTTCAATTGGTATCAAAGCCTGCCTCTATGGTTTGAGCACTTAACAGTGTTTGAGGAAAAGATCCAGAAAGAAGTGATGTCAAAACTTGCAAATCAAAGTGCATGTCACATATGAAACAATGTGGGATACTTCAAAACTAAATGCCTTCAGAAGAAGAAGATGCAAAGATGACAACCAAAGATGATTTTGAAGAAAAAGAAGAAGTCAACACATGAGTAAAGACAAACACAAAATGTGAAGAGGTAAGAAATTCTAATCCTTATCTTTTATATAAAGTGTTTAATAATATCTCATATGACTCATGCCTTTTGTTTTAAAAGTAGGAACTTTTTAAAAATAACTTCTCTTGTATAAAGAAAGAAAATGTGAAACTATTAATCTTGAATAAGATACATCTTAAAACCATTCAAAGATTGCAACACTCTCTTTTTAATATATTTGAGAAACATAAGATCCTCAATAAGTAAAAAGTTGTAAGATTTAGAAAAGTCTAAAATTTGAAACAAAATGTTATTTTGAAAAAGGACATAACCAACTTTCTAAAGTTTGTTAAGACCTTTCAAAAAGCTGGTTTAGGATTCATAACCTATCACAAACAAAAGTGAGAAGGTAAATGAAAAATGTTCATTTTGAAAAAGAATTCAACATTCTTAACCTGTATTTTTTTTTTTAAAGAAACATGAGAAAAATCCTCATTTCAAAAAGACATTTTATCCTAAATTAGAATGAGCTCAAAAGGTTGAGATTGGTAAAATATAGTTTTCTTATTTCAACAAATTTGATCATCTTGAATCAAAATGTGGTCATAAGAAAGAATCTCTCAAGAAGAGAAACACTAACCTTCAAGGACCCAAAGTAATACGGGTACCAAAAGTTTTACCAATTTGTGATGCAAGAATGTCTTCTAAATTTCTAGGAAAAGTTTGATTCATGGACAAATTATGTTCAAGAAATATGAGGAGATCAAAATGATGAAGATTCAGAAACTTCTCAAGATGATGTTGAGTTGTTCTAGAACAATGGAATAATTTAAAATGAGTTCAAGTCAAAGAACCAAAACTTCATTTATTTGCACTCCTCTAAGAAACTATCATCTGTCATCACCTAAACGTGAACCACAACCTATCCTAGAATACAGCAAACCTGATCATGATTCCACAAATCTTCAAGATGTCCCTAAAATCATCCATAACATGATTAGGCACACTTTACTTCCTAGATGTGGAACATTTGATGTTGTAACAGATACTGATTTATGTATCATGTACCATCTCATGACCAAAACAAAACTCAACCTCTATTTCATAATCCTTCAATACATGATTGATTCTTGTTTGGATGTCAAACAAAAAGTTGTTGACTTGTCATAAACAACTTGAGAATTAATTTTAAGTTACAGGTTTATTTTTAAAGGGTCACAATTCAAACCCCCCCTTCCTTGTGACTATTTTATTCACTTCAGGTCCTAACTCAAGAGATTGATTAAGACTAATTTGTTAACTATCGTAGGACTAGAGAATCCTTCCTAAGAATATAGTGCATTATACCAATTAGGAGAACATTAGAGGATTCGAAAGACCTGATCTCATCTCTCTTCATATTTTCTAATCAAATCTTTATTTTGTAACCGAATATATATTTTCTAACATAATCTATATTTTCTAACTGAATCTATATTTTTTAAACGAATTTATATTTTCTAACTGAATCTATATTTTCTGTTATTTAATTTTATTCAATCAAATCAAATATACTTTTACAAAATAATTTATACATCCTAAATATTTTACTTTATTGTCAAATTGAGATACAAACTTATTTTTATTACTTCGATGCATTTTTAGCACACTTGCTAAAAGTCTATCAGAAAGCATCACATGGAATTTTGAAATCAAGCTCAAAGTCGATATTGTCGAAAGACATATCACTAAGCCATTGGAGAGCTTCAAGAAGACCCATGGCTTCACCTACCTCCACGTGGAGTCCTGGACAATAGTAACTTAAGATTTATAATCAATATTTTTTATTTTAAGGATGCTATAGCAACATAAATTGCATTCGAAAAATTTAAGCAAAAGTTTTAAAATTATTCTTTAATATAATCTTTTAGTTAATCAAATTAGCATAATTTTGTATTATGAAAATAATAAACTTCATACCCTTTATCTTCTAAAATTTCTCTATTTTCTTCCGCTCAAATATCTTAAAGTTTGAACCGAAATTTCAGATGTGTTTATCACTTCCTCTACGTATTAAACCGTTGACAACCGTGTTTCAAAATGACATGTCTATATTTGGCGTTCTCAAATAGGATTAGGTTGATTAAAAAGGAATGGAAAAGTAAAATGTTGATCAAAATATTTGATTTTCTCCTTCAACATAAGAAAAATTGGCTGCCTTGGAAAATTGTCTTTCCATTTTCTCCTTAGATTTCTTTTTCCCGCATGTGGAAAGACAATTTTTCAACCACGAGAATGACTTCGAATAAGGTGCAAATATAAATTAATAAATAAAGGCTTAAATATGTATTTTATCTCTGTAATTAGGGGTCGTTTGAAATTTCATCCTTGAGCTTACTAATCCTCCCATTTTGCCCCTGCAATTATTAATCATTTGAAAAATGGTCCTAATTACATCTGATTAGTAATTTCAAGGACGAAAATTCAAATGACTTATATTTGCAGGGACGAAAAATCTATTTAAGCCAACCACGTCGCCTAATCATCACTTGCCACATGGGCACCACGTCACTAATGACAATCCACCTTAGCAAAAAAACTTAATTAGGATCAAAAGTCAAATGATTAATATTTGCAAAGGCAAAATAGAAGGATTAGTAAGTTCAGGAATGAAATTTCAAACGACCCCTAATTACAGGGATGAAATACATATTTAAACCATAAATAAATATTAATTAACATTTTTTTTATCAGCTATAAGCTCATAAGGTGCAAGTCATCTACTAATTTTACTAGAGTCTTAATGGAGTAAAGGTTATCATTGATTAACAATTTTTTTTTCATTCTGCATTTTTTTTTTATATATCAAAGATTAATTACACATGAATATAAGGTAAGCGAACAACAAACTACATTGTTGGATCTTTTAAGATAGCAAAATCAATCATCGTAAATACAACATTCATGAACCTAAGAAACATACAAACACTTTACACTAACTATGTATATAAATGAAGAGTGATTACTAATTACAATGACTTTTGTTCCCGTCCCTCCCACTTTGGCGACAATGTGGTGAGCCATAGCCATCTGGATTATTTAAAACATATGATTTTGGCCGGCTCACTTCCATTTCCTTATCTTTTTAGACAGAAACGGTGTTATCATTTTCCTTATCTTTACTTATGTAGGACTAATCATTGTCCATTTGTCCACTGTTTATTGTTATATCCAAGTATTCCTTTTTTACACTTATGAAATGAAAGAGACCAACTCTTAAGAAAAGTCATTTTCCATTGGCCAAAACTAGGTAGCTTGCCGTCTTTAGTTGACTTAGTTAAATATCAACCTCTATACTTTAGATAAAACTATTGGGACATAACTTGAGTCCAATTCTTTATTCTAAGATGTAGACACATTTTTCTAAATCACCAAACATTGAACACTTCGTAGGCAAACAAACACAGAGAAACATACACATACATCAGACACACATATTAATGTTCTTTATAAAACTTAAAAAGAACTAATTTGTTTCTTTGAGCGGTATTTTTCTGTTGCATGTATAATTATATTCCATTATACCCTTACGAGGTTTCTACACACTAAACACTACTTGATTGAATACTTTAAAAACAACTATTCTATTTTAAATGTCTTGATATAATACTTTAAAAACAACTATTCTCATAATGATAATAGTGTATAAAAAATCACTATGGTTCCTAGATAAGGACTCAATTGTTTTATTGTTATTTAAATGTTATATGTCACAAAACAACAATAAAGTTGGTTAATGGACAGTTGATGAATCATGTTGAAGGGCGTGAGTGTCCTAGATGAGATTTGCCCCTTCTACATAACAAATGATATATCTTTAAGCCTCTTGATGAAATATGATTGTAAAATTGCATGACCATGCCAAATTAAGTCAATATGAGATATTAGACTTTTTCGTTACTCAGTATATTTTGGGATCAAGAAATATAAAAAATGAGCTATACAAGGGTGACATAATCTATACCTTGTGTTCAATATAGTATAAAAGGGGTAAAGAGGTAATTATACACATAAAACTTATCATGAAAAGGTTTCGTCAGATCACTTGACATTCGTGTCACTTTGGTAATAGTGATGTGTTTCTAGATATCGCTCATTGTTTATAATATTAAACAGACTTAATTGCATGTTTGATCCCTTATGTTTACTTTAGTTTTCAAGTTGGTCTCTTATGTTTTAGAAGTTTCAAGTTGGTCCCTTACGTTTTAAAAGTTTCAAGTTGGTCCAAAACGTTACTCACGTTGGAATAAGTTAGTCCCTTTCGTGACATTACATTGAGTTTAATAAAACAAAAAAAAACATAAAAATTCAAAAACTGATTTTCTAAATAAGTTATGTTTCATCACCTATATTGTCACCTAAATCTTTAAACGTTAAGTGATGGAAGGGACTAACTTATTCCAATATAAGTAACATTTTGAACCAACTTGAAACTTTTAAAACATAATGAACCAATTTGAAACTTTTAAGACATTAGAGACCAGCTTGAAACCTAAAATAAACGTAAGGGACCAAACATGCAATTGAGCCTATTAAATATAAGATTTAATGTTATTGTCAACATTACAAGAGCCTACATGGTCACACACAATAGAACACTTAAAAAGGAGAAATATAAGTAAGACTTATAACCTGGGGTGCAATTAGCAATTGGGGTAAATTAGTTAGCAAAAGCTAATGGGTTACTGGGCTTATAGAAGCCCAATAGTGATTACTTGATTTGCAGAGCATGCAAGTAGTTCTTGAAATAGATCCATTGTGCTGAAGTCATAACTTCACTTTTGAGAAACCCTAAAACCGCAATTCAAACCCTAGTTCTCTCTGAACATCTAATCCCTAGGATAGAACCGGGAACTAGAGGAGAGTTGTTCGTGTGGACGAGTTGAGGCACTGCTACGTTGCTTTGTTGTGATCGAGATCTTTTCCGCACTCCAGGAGTTAACAATTTCATCACTGACTCATGTCAAATTCGTAATGATACAAGGATAAGAAATCAAAAAATTTAATTTCGGATGCCTTCATGATCATGATTTTTCTTCAGTGGCATCAGAGCCAATTACAAAAACATGAATCATATTGTTTTGTTTACTGTTTTATGTTTTAATTCGATTAAACTTATTGAATAAAATTAAATAATAAAGAGAAATTAAAATTTGCATCGCTTCATGTTTCTGTCTATGGATTATCAATTTGTTTGAAGCTTTGATATTTGTATCAAGTGAAGTTACAATATATCTATTATCCATATCGGCTGATGCATGTTGATCGATCATATACGCATATAAATTTTGTGCAACAACAATATATGTGATATACTAGTTTTGATCGTACACTAATTAAGTCAGATGATATTTGTTCATATTGAATGATTGATGTTTGATGATTCGGAACCGATTCTGGTGAAGCATTTTAGATTCGATCTTCACATTGAATAAACAATCAAAGAACTTTATTTTGTGTCATCATGTTGATGCAATAGGATTCGTAACGACAAAAGTGTTGTGTCGTTATGATTAGGGCCTGCAAAATTAAAGTAAGAGTTTTCTAAAACGTATCAAGTGTTGATGTGAAACACGACGTTAATTCAAAGTAAATCATTCATTATGAATTAGCTTTCGAGGTGCTCTATGTAGTGTGATTAATTGCTGAAGTTTAATTTGTGGTTAAAAGTAAGAGTATCTTCTCTAAGCCTAATCTGTTTGCATGGAGGTGGTAAGCTAGTGAACTCTGATGGTGGCAAGAATGACAATCTGGGCAAAACCTTCGAAAAGGTATGTTTCATTCTTTAAATTCATGTAAATTCCAACTTCTTGCTATTGTGTTGCTTGAGGAAAAGTAACAATATAAGTTTAGGGTTGTGATGATGGAGCATCATATGACGTTTTTGGCTATATTTTTAGTATTTTTCTTTGCATTTGAAGACAAATAAGATGAGTTAGAAGAGTTGTAAATGGTTTGAGGAACATATTTTATTGTTTTCACTTGAGTCATTGTAATTCACATTTATCCTAGATCATGCAAACTCCATAGGTTTTTTTGAGTGTTTTGTAGTGAGAAATCATGTAAATTGACAAATCAAGACATCACGTAAAGGATCCATGATATGAAAGTGAATACCAATGGTTCCCAAAAGGTTTTCGAAGAAAATATAATGTTAAGAAAATTTATTTCAAGTTCCTAGAAGTTTCAAGATGGAAGAACTATAAAAACAGTACAAAAAGGCAAGAAATCGCACAGTTGAGGTTGAGCTCATATACCTAAAAAAATGTTCCCTTGCGCCTGAGAAAATACTTTTTACTGCCTCAGGCGCCTCTGCGACTAGCTCCATGCGCCCCTGTGGTCAGAATTGGCAGTTTGCTTGTTTTTCAAGCTGGATCACTGCAAAAAGCCCAATTTTCTTCTCTTAAATTCTAAGTAATCATTTGCTATAAATAGAGACCCTTTCACTCATTATTATTCATTCAAAATGCTAGTGGTTCAAGGCAAGGGTCAAGCATCATAGTTTCAAGGCAGGATTTCTTCCTCCTCTTGTTCTCTCTAGGGTATTGTTTTTCTATTGTTTTGCTATGATGTTTGTTACCATGTGCAACTAAATCTTTTTTATTAGGGTGCTAAGATGAACACTTGCTTATTTTTTGGATTTAATTAATAAAATTTATATCCAGTTATGATTTTTATTGTGTCTGATTTAATCTGTCATTGTCTATTCTTAAAGCTTTTTCAATTGAGAATTCGCATCGGCAATCTTGAAGATTAATTTGTAGGGTATTAGTAGGTCTCACAACCTGAATTTACTTTGTTCATGGCATTTCCAATTGCCTATTTATCATTTGTATGTAATGAACTTAGGTTTGAAACGTCATAATTTCTAAATCTTCCTTCCGGTAACGCCATAATTATAACTAGGTCAAAGTATAACCATGTTTTCTTGCCGCATATGTTATTGTTAGGGTTAAATGGGGTTTTTAAATTTAGTTTCTTAAATCATGAGTAGACACCACATAGCTTATTGTTTTCTAAGTTAATTACAACAAAGACGAAGGGGGATTCAAGGATTCTCTAATCACCGTTATCAATCTCAATCATAAACCTAATTTCGCATTGGGCATAACAATTAAACCCTGCAATTCTTTTTATTTTCACCATTTTGAATAAGTTTTACTAATTGCTAAGTTGAACGACAATCCTTATAGCAAATGATAAACTTACTACTTTATTACTTGTTACAATTTAATGCACTTGTCAATTTCGTCCATCAGTATTTCAGTTTGTCATTACGACATCAACTTGATCTAGGTATCAATCCTTATGTTTACTGGTTATAGATTTGGAAATAACCTCATGAATATTGTTCCTTCTTCAGAGTTAAAAACGCTAAATGGACATGCTATCTCATAAAACTTCCGAAAATCAACAATGTGGTCAACATGATGCATTCCAATCAATGTATTGGCGTACGTGATTTACAAAACACTCATTTCCCTTTTCTTTCGAATGAATGTGCTTAAGAACATGAGCTAATCTCCTCGGACTACTCAACTTCATTTGAGGTGGCATTGGAGGACTTTTGTGATCTTCCATGTTGTTTGTTAGGGAAATAGAAGTGACTAAAATGGATTACTCACGATGTGCCTAATTGTGAGCTAATAATAAAATTTTCCTTTAAAAAAAAGTATAATATATTTTTTTTAATAAAATAAAAAAATTTAAAAATAAATGGGGAAGGGGAAAATTTATTAATAAAAGTGACATTAATAATAATATTACAACTGTTTGAAATGAGATTCAAACTCCATTCCTTTAGGTTACAAAGTCAAGCAACATAAAAAATTTAGAAACCAATGGTAAAACAACAAACCTAAGTCTCAATCCTATCAACCAAACTAATTTCATCCACATGTAGCCAATGGTCGAGAAAAATTCAAGATCCACAACCTTCAATCTCATTCATGTACGGTACAAAAAATATTAGTGTTTACTCGTATCAACTATATATATATATATGGTCTTTTAGATGACCAATTTAACCACATATTGATAAGACATTTTTAAGGTTGAAATGGTACTAAATTAGGTTATAGCCATCATAAGCTTCATACTCCAAACATAGTACCGACGTAACATTTTAGAAAGCATATGAAGGATGAATTTGAAACAAACTAAAAATAACAATAAAAAGCGAGAAAAGGTATATAAAAACAAAAACAAAAAACCAACGCATACATTAGAATAATTAAGGTTGTCATGACGAATTTCGAGGAGGAAGCTTGGAGTTCCTTTCTTCAATTAAGGTTGCAACCGTAGTCAGCAAATTTTGAAGTAGTAGATGAAAAAGAGGACAATGAACCTTGTTGTCGAATTTCAGATAATTCGATGAGTCGTGCGTCGGTGGATGTCATGTATTGTTCGAGGGAGGCGGTAAAGCGAGCTACGTTGTTGTCAGAGTGTTGTTTGAAGCTTACTTCCAAGGCGCGAAGTGCTTCGGCAATATCTTCGTTACACATGATGAATTCGATGAAAGCACCAGTCGTTACAATAAAGTAAAGTTCACTCTTCGAGCCAGTGCCAAACTCCAAATCACTTTCACTAAATGATTCTCAATGCCTTCAAAAGTCTTTAAGGAGTTATTTATACACAAAATATGAAATTAAATTCCCTATTATTACTCTTAGCATAACAAAAGAAAATAAACTACTTTTCCTAATATTAATGGATAGTAACTACTATGCTAATCCTTTTGTTATTAACTTGTAACGTAATTCCTCACTTAAGCATTGTCATGATAAAGTCGTGGGTCCATGTTGGTTTGTTACGACGTCGTGGTTCAAGTTTATCTGTTGTTTCCTCTTCATTGACTTTTGTTTCAGCCCAATCTTTCACCAACTGCTGCATGTGTTCCGTATCTAGTAACACCTCCTCGTGACTTAAGCTATCACTACTGCCCTCCTCGAAATTGACCTTGTCCTCAAGGTCAGGGATTCCATAAAGCTCAACGAATGATGATAAATCCTCCCAAGAAGCATCCTATGGTTGGCTTTTAGACCACTATACCCAAAATTGTTTGTGAGTAAGACCTTGTTGCTTGCAAATGTGACCAGCAGAGATGGCTATTGGGTGCAGTAAAGGTCGGTTGACAATACTCGCTTCTGGCAATGGGTAAAACTGGTCAGTAGCTGATCCTTTGTAAACCCGCAGGAGGGATATGTGGAATGTGGGGTGAATGCGACTTCCAGGTGGTAGACCTAGCTTATAAGCCACTGCACCAATGTGTTCTATCACCAGAAATGTCCCAAAGAATCTTCTGCAAATCTTGTGATTCAACCGAGCAGCCATCATTGCTTGCCTATAAGGTTGAAGTTTCATGAGGACCAAATCACCTACCTCAAATTGCATGCCAGTGCGTTGTTTGTTGGCTTGTTGCATCATCTGGTGTTGAGAGTGCATCAAGTTCTTCTTTGGGTGTTGTAGAATTTCATCTCTCGTCAACAAGTCGCCTTCTACTGCTTGAATTTTGGATTGCCCATGCACATATGTTGGAATGGTGGGGGGAGGACGCTCATAAACAGCCTGAAAGGGTGTCATGTTTATTGCTGATTAATGACTAGTGTTGTAGTGGTATTCATCCCAGGTTAAGAATCTTCCCTATTTCTTGGGATAATCGGTTGCAAAAGCTCTCAAATATTGTTCCACATATCGATTTGTGACCTCTGTTTTCCCATCGGGTTGAGGATGGTAACATTAGATCAAACAAATCACGCCAAAATTGGCTCGTGAAGATCAGGTCGCGATCTGAAACGATGGTGTGAGGTACCCCATGAAATTTAATCACCATGTTTGTGAACAACTCAGCTACCTTGGATGCAATGTAATGAGTGGGGAGGGCTCCAAAATGTGCATATTTGGTGAATCGATCAATCACTACTAGTATGGTTGTGTTGTTGTTCTATGGGGGAAGTCCTACAATGAAATCAAGTGCCACATCTTCCCATACTCGCTCCGGTAGTGGTAGAGGTTTCAACAACCTATTTGGAGGAGTGGTCTCATACTTAACGGTTTGACAGATAAAACACTGAGACACGAATGCCTTAACCTCCTTACGCATCCCTTCCCATGCAAAGTTTGCATTCAAGTGACGGAATGTGTGTTCCATGCCTACATGTCCTCCAATATATGAATCGTAGAACTCCTTCAATAGAAGATCCTTAAGTTTCGAATGTTTGCTGATGTATAGTCGTCCTTTAGGCCGCAATAAACTGTCATGCACGTCAAAACCAGATTCCTTTCCCTTACCTTGTTGAATTTGCTGGTGAAGAGCTTTGAGGTCTTCCATGGTTGTATTCTCTTGTCTTAATTTCTTTATGAAATCAAATTGACCTGATGATAACACCAGCTGCAAGGTGGACGGATCGTCTTCAAATTGTCAAGACAAAGCGTCCGCAGCTGAGTTAGTGGAGCCTGATTTGTACTCGACAGTGAAACTGAACCCCAATAACTTGCGGAGGTAATGGTGTTGATCAGGGGTTTGTACTACTTGGGTCAGTAGTTCAGAAAGACTCTTATGATCAGTGCGAACAATGAAGTGTCAACCTAGCAGATATTGGCGCCATTTGGTTATAGCTTCCACAATGGCTCGCAATTCTCTATAGTACGCTGATGCTCCTCTCATCTTGGGCCCTAAATTTTTGCTAAAGAAGGAAATTGGGTGTTTATCTTGCATTAGGACTCCTCCTACACCTATATTGGATGCGTCTGTTTCCACTATAAATTGTTTGGTGAAGTCAGGAAGCCTTAGAACTGGTGTCACTGTCATTGTGTGGCTTAAGAGCTCGAATATGTCATTGACTTTGTCATTCCACGCGAATTTATCTTTTTTGAGTAATTAGGTTAGAGGTGCAGCTATTGTTGCATACTTAGCTACAAAACGTCGGTAGTATCATGTAAGTCCCAAAAAACCTCTTAGTTTTTTAGGGTTCTTTGGTTTTGGCCAACTATGTATTACACTGACTTTGGATCGATCTGCTCTAACACCTTCTAATGAAACTAGGTGATCTAAGTACTCCACTGATTTGGAAGAACTGACACTTGCTTCTCTTGGCAAAAAAAAATCCTTATCTTCCAGACATTGTAACACTTGCTGCAGGTGAGACACGTGCTTTTGAATACTTTTGTTGTAAACTAGGATGTCATCAAAGAAAACAGTGTTGGAACAAAATGTGTTAAACATTACCTCTTGAGAGTTTTGATGATAACAAGGTATTAAAAATTGTCAATTGGATATGCTAATATTTGTTCAAGTGTGCAGGACCATAGACAAAAAATTTAGTGTCTACTTGAAGTATAGGTTCTAGAAGAACGAATGAGAGCAATAGAATCAACAAATTAAATGAAGCTTGAAGCATCTGAAAAAAGTTCTCATGAAGTTAAGTGCTCCTGAAGTGATGACGTCATCAGAAACAAGTTCATCAAAAGCACCTCATCAGAAGCAAAATCACCAGAAGTTGAAGATCATCAGGAGATGAAAGAATCAAAGCTTCAAAGGTTGTTCAAAGCTTTTAATCACGCCTAGCATTGCAGAAGACCATAAGAGAAAAACAACGGTTAATTCAAATTAATTTGACGACATTGGATGCTTGTTCCTTGAAGAGCGTTGAAAAAGTACAATTGTACGAAGTGTACAACCACTACCTCCACTACTTAGTTTGTGTCTCTGCTACAAGACAAGAATAACAGCTACGCCTGCAACAATGTTCCTTCACACTTGGAATGGATTTGAAATTGATCCTTCATAGGACAATAACCATATCAGGCAAAAGATCATTGGTGATTGATCAAAGCTTCAAACGACTCTTTTTGATGTGTTGGCAATTCACAACGTCTCTTTCACACCTCTATATAAAGGAGGGAAGACTTAGAGAATTGTAGAGGCTCAACAACAATTTAAAAGCGTCAAACCTGTGCTGAAATTGTTCTGCATCAAAAGTTCACTTAGAATTTCTTATCAAAGTTCATATCTTAGAAATTCTAGAGTCTTACGAGTCTGTATCTGATTTGTATTGTGAACACCACTGATTGTATATCAAGTGTTCAACTTCAAACATTTTTCTTTGTAATTATGTTTGAATAGAAGTCTCTTGCAGTTGTGCTTGAGCATAGAAGTCTCTTGATTGTGTTCAGGAGCATAGGAAATCTCTTGCAGTTGTGCTTGAGTAGTTTGAAGTCTCTTGCTAGTTTTAGCAGTGAGTATTTGTAATCAGATATTACATTTTTAGTGAACTCTCTTTGGAAGTGCGAGGGGGACATAACTACTTTCGGTTTGTGGAAGGAACCTGTATAATTGCTTTGTGTGCTTCTTCTTCTCTCTCTCT
This sequence comes from Medicago lupulina, assembly GCA_958299785.1. Classification (NCBI taxonomy): domain Eukaryota; kingdom Viridiplantae; phylum Streptophyta; class Magnoliopsida; order Fabales; family Fabaceae; genus Medicago; species Medicago lupulina. Next base: position 67,903,559 of record OY283139.1, read on the forward strand.
CTCCCTCTCTCTCTCTCTCTCTCTCTCTCTCTCTCTCTCTGTTTTTATCCGCTGCATTTAGAATATGAACATAACGTCAGAATCTGTAGTCTAACTGCTTCTAACCAGTGACTTCAGTAGGAGAAATCGATGAAAAAGCTAACACAATTCAACCCCCCTTCTTGTGTTTTTCTCACCTTCAATTGGTATCAGAGCCTTGGTTATGTTGAGAACACTTAACAGTGTAACAGTTAAAAATCTGAGAAAAACATGTCTGCTAGTGAATCATCTATTTCTGGCTATGGTGTTAATCATAATGTTGTTTCTTATGATTATGGTGATAAGAAAGCTGATTCTGGAAAAGTTCAAAAGTTTAATGGAGATCCTGAAGAGTTCTCCTGGTGGAAAACCAACTTCTACAGTTATATCATGGGCTTAGATGAAGAATTATGAGATATTATGGAAGATGGAGTTGGTTACTTGGACCTTGATGAAGAAGGAGCTGTTGTTGAGAGAAAGAAACATACTACTGCTCAGAAGAAAATGTACAAGAAACATCACAAGATCAGAGGTTCACTTGTTCTTGCTATACCTCGTGCAGAGTATATGAAGATGAGTGAAAAATCTACTGCAAAGGCAATGTTTGCTTCTCTCTGTGCAAACTATGAAGGTAGTAAGAAGGTTAGAGAAGTATAAGCACTTATGCTTGTTCATCAATATGAGTTGTTCAAGATGAAGGATGTTGAAAGCATTGAAGAAATGTACTCAAGGTTTCAGACCCTAGTCTCTGGACTACAAATACTGAAGAAAAACTATGTTGCTTCTGATCATGTGAGCAAGATACTAAGAAGTCTGCCTACTAGATGGAGACCTAAGGTCACTGATATCGAGGAAGCTAATGATTTAAACACTTTAAGTGTTGAAGATCTTGTAAGCTCTCTCAAGGTTCATGAGATAAGCTTAAAAGAACATGAGCCTGCTAAGAAAAGCAAATCTATTGCTCTTCCATCCAAAGGGAAGTCATCAAAAGCTCTTAAAGCTATAGAATCTGAAGAAGAATCACTTGATGGAGATTCTGATGAAGATCCTGCTGAGAAGATGGCTATGCTTTCAAACAGGCTGCAGTATCTGGCTAAGAAGAACAAGAAGTTCTTGAGCAGAAGAAGTGGTTACAAAGGCTCCAGGAAAGAAGATTAGAAGCGTTGCTTCAATTGCAAGAAACCTGGACATTTCATTGCTGATTGCCCTAATCTTCTGAAAGAGAAATCAAAGGACAAGTCTAAGAAGTCAACTTTCAAATCAAACAAGTTCAAGAAGCAGATCAGGCAGAGTTTAATGGCAACCTTGGAAGATTTAGATAGTGAATATGAATCTGATAAGGATGATGCTGATGAAGATGCAAAAGTAGTTGTGGGGTTAGTGGCTACAGTGACTTCAAAAGCTGAACCTGAATCAGACTCAGAAGAAGAAAATGAGGTATATTCTAAAATTCCCAAAGAAGAACTTATTGAGTCTCTTAAAGAGATCCTTACACATTTTGAACTTATTTCTCTCAAAGATTTTATTATGTCTGGTATTAACAGAAGCAGAGTTGTTTCTATGATTTACAACATTTACAAAAACAATGGCGAAAGGATTGAATTCTCAGAAGGAAAACCTAATGAAACCAATCTTAAAGTATGTTGTAAATGTATCAAGGAAGGGTTGAAAACCTTCTTTGTACCTGAAGGTGCTAAATTTAAAATTGTGGTTCAGTTAGAACCTGAAGCTTCTAGCTCTAAGGCTAAGATTACTTCAAAGCCAAAGAACTCTAAGTCTAAGGCTATGATAAATTCTGATTATAAGACCTCAAAGATCAAGATTCTGAAGAGATCAGAACTTGTTTCTCAGAGTCTGTTGAAGCTAGAATCTGGTATCTTGAAGTCTAAGTCTCAAAAGAACAAAACAGTTGTGGCTTCATGTGAATCAGAACCAAAAGGTGCTAAACCTAAAGTACTGATCAATCAAAAGCTATCAAAATCACACCTCAAGGTACAAGAAGTGAAGAATAACACTTCCAGCACTAACCTCAAAGAACCCATAAAACAATTGATACCTAAATATGAAATTGTTAATACTGCAGAAATGCCTAAGAGCAAAGGAAAAGCAAAAATCATGGTATCTAGACAGCGGTTGCTCATTACATATGACAGGAGAGAAGTCAATGTTCCTCAGCCTCACAATGAAAGAAGGAGGAAATGTGAAGTTTGGAGACAACCAGTCTGGCAAGATCATTGGTAGAGGAACTATTGATGAAAGTTTTGCAGATTTAAAGGTTACTGAAGACACTCCAGAACCTGATCAGACTGATGAATCTGAAGATAGTCCATAAGCTTAACCAACTTCAGAAGCTCAAGATGAAGTAACTTCTGATGAAGCTCAAGATGGCTCTCAACAAGCAAATCAATCCAAGAATACATTCAAGTACAAGTCTTCACATCTTAAGGATCAAATCATTGGAAACAAAGACAGTCCTAGAAAAACAAGATCATATTTCATACAAGAAGAGTCTATGATAGGATTGTTAACAGTGATTGAACCTGCTACTGTTGAAGAAGCACTTACAGATGATGGATGGATACTAGCTATGCAAGAAGAGCTTAAAGCAGTTTCAAAGAAATGATGTGTGGGATCTGGTACCCAAACCTCAACAGAAGAACATTATTGGAACAAAATGGGTATTCAGAAACAAGCTGAATGAACAAGGTGAAGTAACCAGAAACAAAGATAGACTTGTTGCACAAGGCTACAATCAATAAGAAGGCATTGATTACACTGAAACATTTGCTTCAGTTGCAAGATTGGAAGCAATCAGGTTACTTCTATCATATGCAGTTAATCATGGCATAATATTATATCAAATGGATGTCAAGAGTGCATTTCTTAATGGAGTTATAGAAGAAGAAGTGTTTGTCAAGCAACCTTCTGGTTTTGAGGATCTTATGCATCCTTACCATGTTTATAAACTTAAGAAATCACTATATGGCTTGAAACAAGCTCCCGAAGCTTGGTATGATAGACTAAGTAATTTCCTGATTAAAAATGATTTAAAAGAGGTCAAGTTGACACAACACTCTTCAGAAGGACTCTTGAGAAAGACATTCTTGTTGTGCAGATATATGTTGATGATATAATATTTGGTTATACTAATGCATCTCTTTGCAAGGAATTTTCTAAGTTAATGCAGGATGAATTTGAAATGAGCATGATGGGAGAATTGAAGTTCTTCCTTGGAATTCAAATTAATCAATGTAAATATGGAGTGTATGTTCACCATACAAAGTATACAAAGGAGCTTCTGAAGAAGTTCAAGCTAGAAGATTGTAAAGTGATGAACACTCCAATGCATCAAACTTGCACCTTAATCAAAGAAGATACTGGATCAAAGGTATATCAGAAGCTGTATAGAGGTATGATTGGTTCTTTGTTATACCTCACTGCATCTAGGCCATATATTTTATTCAGTGTATGCTTGTGTGCAAGATTCCAGTCAGATCATAGAGAATCTCATTTAATAGTTGTTAAGAGAATCTTCAGGTATCTGAAAGGAACAACAAATCTTGGACTCCTTAACAAGAAATCCTTAGATTATAAGTTGGTTGGATTATGTGATCCTAACTATGCTGGTGACAGGATTGAAAGAAAATAAACCAGTGGTAACTGTCAGTTCCTGGGAGAGAATCTGATATCCTGGGCTAGCAAAAGACAAGCAACTATTGTTATGTCTACAACAGAAGCAGAATACATCTCAGCTGCAAGTTGTTGTACACAACTGCTTTGGATGAAACATCAGTTGGAAGATTATCATATTAATGCTAACAGTATTCCCATCTTCTGGGTTAGAGCACAAGTGTATGATCGCAAAGCTGCTCAACTAGAGATGGACGAGAAGGTACTGATTGATCCCAGTTTAGCTGGTAAATCAAGAGAAGAAATGGGTTTGGAACCTTTCACTTTCATTGAAATCAGGTCAAGCATCTTGGGGATTTCAGTGTTCATTTCAGAAGAACAGATTGCTTGGGTAATCAAGAGAGCATTTGAAGGTAGATATGTTAGTGGCTTGGATAACAACAAAACCAGCGCTTGGAATGAAACCGTGAATAAGACCATGTTCAACAGTACTAAAAAGGGGAAGTACCATGACTTGAGCATGGAACACAAGCGGCTCCTGAAGATCCAGAATGAAAATCTCCTACCAAAAGGTGGTGGTGGAGACCAACCCTCTTTGGGTCATAGAGTTTTCCTTCATTTTTTCATGACAAAGGAAAAGGCCAATGTACCGAAGTACATATTCAGGCACATGATTAAGACTCTGAAGGAGAGTCAAACAATCAAAAGGTGCTGGGTGCCCTATGGAAGCCTTCTATCTGAAATCTTTCATCAAGGAGGAATCTTGGATACTATTAGAAAAGCCAATGTCTCAGATGACAAGCAACTTGGCACAGTTACTGGCAAGGTGATCAATGGTGGCACCTTGAGGCATATGAAGCTCATCAAGAAAGAAGACTACCAAAAGCTAGCTACATATTTGAAGGAGTCTGAAGTTGTATCCAATCTGATGGAAGACTTTCCTCCAATCTCTATGCAAGACCCTCTTGATGTAAGAGTCAGCTACATCATGAAACATTATGAAACAACTGGGAAGACCATCACGATGAAAGATGTTCCTGAGACTATGTTTAGTGGTGCTCTTCCCATTGCTTCTAAGAAGAGGAGAAAGCTGATCAAGGAAGAATACCTGTCAGAAGCTGCTGAAGAAGCTTCTGAACCCTAGAAGAAGAAGACAAAGAAAACCAAAGTTACTCCTCAAGCTGAAGCAACTGGTTCTGGTATGCCAACAATCCAAGAGGAAGTTAAGGATCTGGAACCTGCTAAGGTCTTGAATAAAAGAACCAGAAGTGGCAAGGAAGCTGAACCTTCACCACCTCAACCTGCTAAACCCTCCATTGCTAAAAAGAAAAGAAAACATGTTGTCAGGAAGCTAAAGATTGCTCCTGAAGAAGAGGAAGTGGAAGAAGCAACTGAGATTGTTTCAAGGGAGATTATAAGGAAGAAAGAAGCTGATGTTGCTGCTTTGGAGAAAGCACTTCAACTGGCAAAGGAAATTGAAGTACCTGCTGAAGTTCTGATAAAGGAATCCACAGTTGAAGCTGCTCAACTGGGAATTGAACTTACAGAGAACTTGTAGCAAATGGCAGTAGCTGATGAACTAGTGAAAGCTACTGAAGGTGTTCAGGAGGAAGTTAGTTGCTCAGAAGCTGATGCTTCAAGAGCTCACAAAGGTAATACTAATTCTCTTCACATTGCTGAAATAGTTAATATAGAATCTAGTACATCCTCTGACTCTAGGTCAACCCCAGCCTCCCTCTCAACCTCCTCATCAACCTCATATGATATGTATGATATTCCATTAAATAGAGTCTATGGAAACCTCATTAAACATTTATCCCCATCACCATCCACCAAAACTCAAAAAAAGCCAGATAGTGATACCTTTATTCTTATGTATCCTTCTATTGAAGAAAGGATACATGACATGCAACAAAGAAGGATCAATGCATGTGTAAGACTACATGCTGATCATCCATTACAACCACCCATGATTGAGCCTATTCAATTTGTTCCTTCTGATGCAGAGGGTGTAGATGATCACACAGGGCTTGAGTCTGCAAACATTGATGTATCATTATCTCCTACCAAAACAACAACCGAAACAAATGAACCCTGTGTCATTCAGGGTCTGATAAACCATTATTCAGGTGAATTACTTGGTTTTGAGACCAACCTAGAAAAAGCCTCTGACTTAGCTTTTAATGAAGTTATGACAGAAAGCCCCCAACAACAAACACCTAACTCAGAAATGGCCTCATTAACCCATACAGATTATGTGCTTCACTCTGAACAAATTCAACCTGAACAAACTCACCCAGAACAAGATGTTCCTGAACTATCTATTCATGAACAAGATGTTCTTGAAATATCTATTTCTAAACAAATTGTTCCTGAACAAGATGTTGCTGAACAAGTCATTGACCAATCTCTTGCAACCAATTCTATTCTTGAACCTGAATTAGCTACAAATGACCAACCCTCATCCTCCAACCTAGCTCTTCAAACCTGTGCTCCTACTAGACCTAAAAATATCCCTTCTCCACCCACATTGTTTCTAGATTCTACTATTTTGGCAAATGTGTGTGAGAATATATTCCAGGAGCTGAACAAGTTGATTGAAGCAAGAAACAACTTGGTTCATGAAGACAGCTATCAGAAGAAATGGAGGAGACTGAGAGAAAGGGTAGACTTTGTCTTGTCTGAACTACAAAGGTCTTCATTTGATGCTCAAGACACTGCTCAAAACAACCTTCAGGATTGGCTAAGAGGAATTGTAAATGATATGCAAGAAGTAGTTGTTAGCAGAACTCTAGTGAAGACTCTCTTATGCTTAACAGGAAGAAGTGTTATTCCTAGCTGTGTTCATCCAAAGGAACTGAATCTGGACTGGTTGAACAAGATTAACTTCAAGCCAGCCTCTACAGATCTGGAACTACTGCAAAGAAACACAATGCTGGAAAGGAAAATAGACAGCTAAGGAAAGAGCTTCTGGATCAGAAACTATTGCTTCTTTAGTACAAGACTTCCACTAAAGCTAACCTAGAAGAAGCCAGGATAAGAGAAGAAAATCTGCTAAGAAGCAATGAAGAACTCAAGAAGGAAATGAAGCAACAACAGGAAGAAACCAACAAGTTACTCAAACAAATGATGGAGATGTTCCAAAATCAAGCCAAACCATAGTTGCACACCTTTAACTTTAACTTGATTAGGAATTTCTATGATTGTTTTTGTACTTCTAATCTATTTTATTTGCGCCTGAACCTTGTTATATGCTTCTGAAAAATTTCTACTTCTAATCAATGTTTTATGCTTCTGACCAGTTTTTACTTCTGAACTATATGTGTGCATCTGATCTTAATTTTTTTTAATTTCTCACTATGTTTTTCTCATCTCTTTTTTTTTGTCTTTATTTTATACTTTTTGTTGATGACAAAAGCGGGAGTAGATGTATAGTATTTATAGGTTCTTGGCCCCATTAATTTAACTCCAAACAATTTAAATTAATAGGACCTTCTTCTTATCTCTTAGCCTATTTAATGTGAGATTAATTCTAAAAGTTATTTCGTTTTTAATTGTGAATTTAATTAACACGGATAGAATTCAAGGGGAGCTTACAATCCTCACCTTAAAGTACTATTAGACTCATGGGGAGCTTACAAACCTCAAACCCTTGAAGTCAACTTGTTAATTAGATTAACAACAATTGAACATTTTAAATACTAATGTTTGTCATCATCAAAAATGGGGAGATTGTTGGAACAAAATGTGTTTAACATTACCTCTTTAGAGTTTTGATGATAACAAGGTATTAAAAATTGTCAATTGGATATGCTAATATTTGTTCAAGTGTGTAGGACCATAGACAAAAAATTTAGTGTCTACTTGAAGTATAGGTTCTAGAAGAACAAATGAGAGCAATGGAATCAACAAAGTAAATGAAGCTTGAAGCATCTGAAGAAAGTGCTCCTGAAGTTAAGTGCCCCTATGCATACAACCACTACCTCCACAACTCAGTTTGTGTCTCTGCTACAGGACAAGAATAACAGCTACGCCTGCAACAATGTTCCTTCAGAATTGGAATGGATTTGAAATTGATCCTTCATAGGACAATAACCATATCAGGCAAAAGATCATTGGTGATTGATCAAAGATTCAAACGACTCTTTTTGATGTGCTGACAATTCACAACGTCTCTTTCACACCTCTATATCAAGGAGTGAAGACTTAGAGAATTCTAGAGACTCAACAACAATTTAAAAGCGTCAAACCTCTGCTGAAATTGTTCTGCATCAAAAGTTCACTTAGAATTTCTTATCAAAGTTCATATCTTAGAAATTCTAAAGTCTTAAGAGTTTGTATCTTATTTGTATTGTGAGCACCACTGATTGTATATCAAGTGTTCAACCTCAAACATTTTTCTTTGTAATTCTGTTTGAATATAAGTCTCTTGCAGTTGTGCTTGAGCATAGAAGTCTCTTGATTGTGTTCAGGAGCATAGGAAATCTCTTGCCGTTGTGCTTGAGTAGTTTGAAGTCTCCTGCTAGTTTTAGCAGTGAGCATTTGTAATTAGATATTACATTTTTAGTGAACTCTCCTTGGAAGTGCAAGGGGGACAAGACTACTTCCGGTTTGTGGAAGGAACCTGTATAATTGCTTTGTGTCTTTCTTCTCTCTCTCTCTCTCTCTCTCTCTCTCTCTCTCTCTGTTTTTATCCGCTGCATTTAGAATATGAACATACTTCAGAAGCTGTAATCTAACTGCTTCTGACCAGTGACGTCAGTAGGAGAAATCGAAGAAAAAGCTAACACAATTCAACCCCCCCTTCTTGTGTTTTTCTCACTTTCAAAAAGTGACAAAGTGTCGTAAATAGGGTCTGAAGGCGTCGTTCATGAATGACTTGAAGGTGGAAGGGGCGTTAGTAAGTCCAAATGGCATGACCACAAACTCATAGTGACCATTGTGCGTGCGAAATGTTGTTTTGTGAATGTCACGGTTATCCCTGCGATTCTGATGGTTCCCATCTCTAAGATCAAGTGTTAAGAATATGACTTCATCGCCTAACTCATCTAATAGTTCGTCAATGGTGGAAATTGGAAACCTGTCTTTAATGGTGATATTGTTGAGGGCGCGATAGTTAACACAAAATCGCCAAGAGCCATCCTTCTTTCTAACTAAAAGCACTGGTGACGAATAAGGACTATTATTGGGATGAATATAGCCACAATCAAGTATTTCTTGAACCAACTTATCCATGGTATCTTTTTGAAAATAGGGGTAACGGTATGGTCGTACGTTAACCGGCAAGGGTCCATTTTGAAAATGAATTTGATGATCGCTGCTTCGGTACAATGGTAATTGAGATGATGTTGTGAAAAACTTATGATGTCGTAATAGTATGCCTTGCACTTCAACTGGTAGGGAGGCATCAATAGTAGAAATGTTGGTGTCGACGTTTGGTTGTGAGGCGACGGTAGTGGTCTTTGTGGCGGTAAGATGGATGAGGCCTCTAAAATCATCGGCTTTGATTATGTAAGCAGGGGCCTAGTGTTCTTAACCACTGCATGCCCAGAACAATATTTAGTCCACAAATAGGTAAAACAAAAAGGTCCACTTCAAACAAATGGCCTTGCATAACGAGTGGCAAAGATAATATGTAGCTCTTTTTTCTTTTTTGAGAGAACGATATATAGTTCAAAAATACTATCATTATGATTTTATTTTTTTTGTGGTGGCACCCCGGACCTTGCATATATTATGCATTGTTCCTTCTAACTAAGTTAAACTCACTAAGACTGACATTCTAATTTAAAATCAAAACAAAATGCACCAATCTTGCTAATATTGTTTCTTCTGAAAAAAAATATTATTTTTTATTTAATGCTCTAATAACTATTATATAAATATGTGTTTTTTTTATTCGAATAATGTGATTATTTAAAAAAAATGAGAAAGGAGAAATTTTATTAATATAAGTGTACCAATTACCACCATATTACAACTGTGTCGAGTGGAATTCGAACTCTTTCGTTTGAGTTACAAATTTAATCTCAAAGTAGCATTTCATTAAAAATAAAGAAGTACATAAGAGAAAAGGGGGTCAAACCAAAACCTTTTAAATTTAAATTTAAATTTTTTTATTTAATTATTCAATTTTTACTATTATTACACGAGGTTTTTTTTTTTTTTTTTTAAACTAGTGAGTAGCAAGAAGCTAACTCACCATCATATATTAAAAGAAGATTGATAAAAAAAAAAAAAAAGAGATGGGGGACAAAGTTGAGACCTTCACAAGCAAAATAGAACCTAAAACTAGGCATGTCTAGTCCATTTTACACATAAGCCGCTCTAACATCCACGGGACAAGGCCACTATTTTGAAATAAGAGGTTGACTCTCTTTTTAAAATAGCTCCTCCCCCAGTAAAATAAAAATGCATTTTTTTTTTGTGTAGCTAAGTTTCATTAAAAAAATCATAATCAAAAGAACTTCTAAACATGAAACGAAATGAAAAAAAAGGCTAAAGTGCACCTTTCCCCCCTTAAGTTTCAAAAAGTTGCGATTTTAGCCCCCTATGTATTAAAATGACAATTTTCGCCCCTAAGATTTAGCCCCTTTGCAATAATAGTCCTTTTGGCTAATTTTGACCCAGTCAACGCCTGCGTGTGTAAATAATGAATTAAAAAAAATAAAAAATGCCACATAATCATTTTATAAATTAAAAAAGATATTAAAAATTAAAAAAATCAGAAAAAATTAAAAATAAAACCCAAATTCATCTCTTCCAATCCAAACCCAAAATAAAAAACCTTCAATCTTCAATTTTCATGTCTTCATAACAATCTTCAATTTTATTTTATTTTAATTTAAAAGGCACAAAATTGTATTCATTTTCTAATCAAAATTGTTACCTTTTAGTTTTTTTTTGATCAAGCTGTTACCTTTTAGTGACAAAAAGATGCAAGACCCAACAACATTTCAACCCATGAAACGGAATTTTCCAGACCAAGAACAACTCAAATATCCACGTTGTGAATCAAGCAACACTAAATTCTGCTACTGCAACAATTACAATCTCTCACAACCATGTCAATTTTGCAAAAATTGCAAAAGATATTGGACAAAAGGTGGTGCTTTAAGGAGCATACTAGTTGGTGGTGGAACAAAAAAGTTACAAAACGTTCATCAAATTCTAAACATTCAACAACACCATCTTCATCTTCTCCATCAACATCATCCACTTCTCTAACAGCAAAAATTTCAGCTTCAGTTCCAGAAATTGACCCGACCCAGATTCATGTTGACCCGGTTGAGAGAAATTTTGGTGAAGGTCTTCTTCTTACGCTTCTTAGCTCCACCACAAAGACGAAGAACAAGGTGAAGAGTGGATTCGTTCTGTATGTAGTAATCGGCGAGAGTGTGGTCATTGTCCAAGGAAGCTACGAGATCTTGACGGTGGCGAAGTTGTATCAGGAGAGGGGTTGTCATTGAGAACGGCGGCGACGTCTTCCATGGGGGGAGACTCTTCCCGGAGATAAGATCCAGCGAGAGTTTGGTGAAGGAGAAGGAGAAGAAGAACCATTCTGGAATTCATCACGTCTCTTCCTTTTTCCTTTATGTTCCTTTTAATTTTAATTTTTTTCTTATTTTTTTATATTATTTAATATTTTTTTATTTATTTAATTTATAAAATGATTTTATGGCATTTTTAATTTTTTTTAATTCATTATTTACACATGTGGCATGCCACGCAGGCGTTGACTGGGTCAAAATTGGCCAAAAGAACTATTATTGCAAAGGGGTTAAATCTTAGTGGGCCAAAATTGTCATTTTTATACATAGGGGGCCAAAATCGCAACTTTTTGAAACTGAAGGGGAGAAAGGTGCCTTTAGCCTAAAAAAACAAGTGAAAAAGAAGTGAAATTTACCTAACGGTATCGTTTGTTTTTTTTTTTTTTTAAATAAGTATTGTTTGTATTTGTCACTCCTCCGTTGTGGAAAAGGGGAAAACGAAAGGTTTATGCGAGAGAAAAAAAAATGATTGTTGTAATTCTTTTAATGGAATAGCTTTCCAAGTTTGATAGTATCAAATTTATATCCATAAAGAAAAATTAGAGTATAGAAAAAACTCAAACGTGTATCAAAGAAAGAAAAGAAGTAACATATATTATTTTTATTTAAGTGGGGTGTGAGTATTAGCTTTTGGAGACCTAGCTTGATTGAGCTGCTTGCGCACCCCAAGGTCGGACCTGTCACAGATAATGTGTCATAAATAACAAGACTAATCAAAGAGAGACCTATTATTACACAAGTAAAAACGTAGTGAGTAAAAAAATATTTTAATTTGAAAGAGTCATTCCCTATTTAGCACATGTCTTTTTATGTTTAGGTGTGAATTAGTTATTATTTACGTGCAACTGATCGTAGAGATCAAACTTTCAAGCTAGAAAAGACTGTAATGGGTGTCAAATCATCTCAAGAAATTTACTGATGTGGATTTATAAAGCTGTAAAGATACTATACTAGCATCACAAAAAAATAATAAAAATAAGAAGGCTAAATTAATCCAATGGTCCCTCAACAAATTACTAGTTTTCATTTTGGTCCCATAAGTCCTAAAACCATCAATTTAGTCCTTCAACTTTTGCTCCGTTATTCAATTGCGTCCCCTCTGTCAGTCTTTTAATGTCTAAAATTTTTGATTTAATTTTAACCATTTGATTGCATTCCCGTTGTATTTTATAGTGAACCGTCGAGACCTAATTTTTTCCAGCTTTCATCATCTTCTCTCATTCTCATCCTCATCTCTTCCTCCACCTTCATACCTCTTCATACCTAATACCCAAAAAATAAAAAAATAAAAAGTTCAAATTAATTTTTTCAAAAACTCAATCTTCTTAATATCTTATTCTATCAAACTCCAATTATATTCTTTTCCTTTGTTTCCATTTTATCATTTAAAAGAAAACAAAAAATTAGAAAAAACTCTTTTTCCCTCTCACAACAACAAAAGCTTTTCTTCTCTCTTCAATGACCACCACCACCACCCACTTCCTGCCACCATTACTTCTCCGTCCAGACTCCTTTGGCAACCCCACCACCACCACTAAATTCCTCTCTTCTTCCTCTTTAATAATCATTAACCTATTTTTAGATTGGTGAGAGTTTGAAATACCCTAATCACCACTTTCTCTCTAAATTTTGGCCACCATGAGACTCTTTTTGAGAAGTGAAATTGAAAATCTTGTTTCCCATGATGACTCCTACAAAAGCCCTATATTTATTTCATAATTGTAGCAACTTCACCGGAGGACCACCGTGCCGGTAAACTTCTCAGCTGCACCGGAAAACTGCAAATTTTGATTAATTGTTAGTTTTCATTTTGCTCAAGATAAAAATCCAAAAGTACCAACGAATTGCAACAATCATCAAAATGCAAACAGAGACAAGATAATGGGTTTGAGAGGATACAAACAACAACAACAACACGCCTCTTCAAAATGCATGCTTGCTTTCTTTCTTTCCTCTTCTTGTTTCTTTCCTCTCTTTCTCTCATACATATTGTGGTGGCTGGGTTTGTGTTGGAAGAGGAAAAAACGTGAATCTGTGTTTGGGTGTTGCGGTGGTCGTATGGTGATGCAGAAATTGTTTTTTTATTCGTTAATTGTTCTTTTTATTTGGAATGAATGAGTTCAATGGCAGAATTTGATTAAGGAGGATGGTGGGTATATGATAAAGATGATAGTGGTGGTGTTTTCCTTTTTACATTGGCAGAATACGATGAAGAATGAGAGGAAAAAAGTGGAGAAAATCAAGTTTATGAGTTTGATGAAATTATGGGTTTGATGAACTATGAAGATGGATGAAGAAGATGAAGAAATAGAAGGAAGAAGAGAATAAAAGGTTGTGGTCCATTATAAGATCTAATGATCTTGTATGATCTGAGGGTCTTTTTTGTTTAAAAATAATCAATGAGTTAAAATTAAATAAATTAATAAGGTCTATGGTGGATCACATATCATATTGATGCACCTTAAACATTTAATGTTAAAATTAACAGAAGAGAACTAATATGACTAACGGAGCAAACATTGAGGGATCAAATTGATAATTTTAGGACTTATAGGACCAAAATGAAAACTGGTAATTAGTTGAGGGATCATTGAATTAATTTAGCCAAATAAAAACAATTCTAATATTCATACAATTAATAAGATTTAATTAGAAGGAGGTTTTTTTTTAGGGGATTACGATTATGTTTTAATTATTTTGATTATATTAGTCTTCATCAAAGGCAAGATTTATTCAAAAAATAATACTCATATAAGGAAAGATTTCCTCTAAATAGTTTGATCTCCAAAAAATGACGTGACATAAATGGTGACTTCACTGAGGATTATCCCCTAAAGAGGGTTGAGTCTAACTTGAATTTATTTAATTTTTGTGCTATAACTTGCTTAAAATAAAAATAAAATGGTTAATAGGGCTTTACCCCCCTGTAATATATAGCCCTTTTGGTTTTGCTCCCTGTGAATTTTTTTTTAGATTCCGTCCTTGTAAAATAAAGATTCTTCAGGATTACCCCCTGAGCCCTTTGAGTCAGCAGAATCTTTGATGTGGCAGTGATGTGGCTTTTTCGTTATATTTTTAATTTTTTTTTGGATGCCATGCGTGAAAATGAGTTTACACGTCATTTATAATTAAAAAATAAAAAAAAACGAAAATCTTTTTTAATTCCTTTTTAATTAGTTTTTTTTATTTTAAGAAACAATTAAAATTTTAGTTTACAAAATCTTTTTTATTTGGTTTTTAAAAACATAATTATATAAAAAATAAAATAGAAATTCCTCTTCTATGTTCCTCATTTTCTCTATTTCGCTTCTCTTCTCCCCCTTCTTTCTCTCCCAAACCAACAACAACAACACACCAACAACATAACTCCTACTTCTCATTGAACCATCAAACCCATATCATTCCTTCTCTGTCAATCATTTATCGAACCCATCAAACCCTCATCTTCTTATTTCTTTCTTGGTTCATATCTATTTCTCCTAATTTTTGGTTCATCAAATCTCAAACCCATTAGCATGAAAATTGTATCCTTGAACTGGAACTGAAACATCAAATTGCAAAAAAGCAGAAATTCAAAATAGAGAAGCATTTCGGAAGCAATTTAGGGATTTAGGGTTCTTAAAGATCCCATTAAAATTTTGGGGATTTAGGGTTCTTATAAATCTCAATCTCAATCTGATTTAGGGTGGCCGACGACGGTGACCACGGTTGACGCCGACAACGGTGGTGGATTCCTTCCTCTCTCTCCTCTCTTCTTCAATTTTTTTTCTTTTTCTGTTACCTTTGCTGAAACTGAATTGTTGATGTTGGAAGATTTGTTCAAGAGGAAGAAGTGAGAAGAATGGGAAGAATAGAAAAAAAGAATGGAAAGAAGAAATTAATTGGAAAGAGAGATAGATGAGTGAAAGTTCTGGGTTTCTAAGAAAGAAGATGAAGATTATAAATCATAAATGATATTTTTTTTAATACATATGGAAAGAAAAACAAAATGATAAATGATAAAGATTTTTTTTTTTAATTTTATGTTTTTTCTTTTGTTTTAAATTAAATAATGACGTGTCACTTAATTATACACATAGGAGGCATTAAAAAATTGACAAAAATTAATTACACAGTCATAGTGCCATGTAATAAAAAAATGTTGAGTCAATGTGCCACATCAACGCCACATCATGGAATCTGCTGAGTCAAAGGAGATAGGGGGCAATTGTGAAGAATCTTTATTTTACAAGGACCGAATCCAAATTTTTTTTTTTACAGGGGGTAAAACCCTATTAACCAAAAATAAAAATAAAGGATGAAAATATGTGTATATATGTTTTTTCCTTTTTACGTGAGTGGTTAGATAAGTCCTACACCCGAACTTGAGGGAACTAATAAGATAGGATGTGGTATAATCATAGTGTCATACCAAGAGCATTCTTGCGCATTGTGTACATGTGATTTAACCCCACTCAGTGGAGGTCTCTTGGAGGTGATATATGTCGTCACGAACATTCGTGTTGGAGTTATTGATTTTAAGTGTCCCGCGAAGCTGAGGACCTTTAGAGTTACCTTTAACCCATCTTGGCCTTTTAAGAAGTAGTTCGGTGGCTAATCAAGAGCATTCTTGAATTTAGCTGACACGCGATACTACACTCAAACGAGACTTTCTTGCAAATGTTATTGGACCAGGAGCATTCCTATAAGCTAATAATGTCCGGAAGGGGTTAAAGACTATGGGAACTTGGTAGAACCCGTGGTACAAGTTCAAATGAAACCATAGTCCTTACCATGTGACGCTCTTACCCTTGACTCCATCATCATGGACTAAAACCTCACCATATTTTCACCGTTTGTGTAGCATAAATCATGCATACATGCATTCATTCATAAAAACTCTTTCGAATTAAATCTGGAAGGACTTAAATAAGTTTTTGTAAACATCGCAGACATGAATCCTACAAAGAGAAGCATTAAGAAGTATAATTTCAAGAGCCTTGATTTTCCAAAACTAAGGGAGCTAGGATCTTTGGTAACTAGTCCAGAAGCCTTTCAAACTCGTCATGGAAGACTTCTTAGCATCTCAAGATAAATGTCGACAAAGGAATCCTCAAGACTTTGGTCCAATTTTATGATCCGCTCTACCATTGCTTCACTTTCCCCGATTACCAACTTGTCCCCACCCTTGAAGAATACTCCTATTGGGTTGCTTTGAAGGTATCCGACAAAGTACCTTTCAGCGGTCTGGAACCAATTCCTAAACCCTCAACCATTGCAGCAACTCTCCACCTTGAAACATCCCTTATAAAAGCTAATCTTACCACCAAAGGAGGCCTTTTATGTCTACCTACCAAATTCCTTTTCCAAAAAGCCTCTACCTTTTCCAAATTAGCCAGTTCCGATGGCTTTGATTCCATCCTTGCTCTCCTCATATATGGCCTTGTGTTCTTTCCTAACCTTGACAATTTTGTTGATATCAACGCCATCAAAATCTTTCTATCCAAAAATCCTGTCCCTACCTTACTTGCCGACAAATACCATTCCATCCACCATAGAACCCACAAAGAGGGTGGAGTTATTACTTGTTGCGCACCTTTACTATACAAATGGTTTACTTCACACCTACCCCAATCCTACCTCTCCATAGCAAACCTAGAAAAGATCCCATGCTCTGAAAGAATCCTAGCTGTTTGGTACAACGCAGCCTATAACACTGGAGAAATCATCGACAGTTATGGAGAATACCCTAACATACCCCTTCTCGGTACACGTGGGGGAATTAGCTATAACCCTACTCTTGCCAGATGTCAGTTCGGGTACCCTATGAAAACAAAACCTGACTACCTTTCATCAACCAATGATTTTTACCTCGACCAAGAAGATAGCTCGGGCAAGAGAGAAAAATTTGTACGAGCTTGGCATACCATTCTCAAGAAAGACAGGAACCAGTTGGGAAAGAAGTCAAATGCTACCCATGAATCCTACACCCAAGGGGTCATAGATAGAGCTGCAAAATATAAGATGCCTTACAACCCACAAAGACTCACTTCCTCAACTATACCATCATCATCATTACCCATACCCTTTGAGACCAAAGAGAAGTTCCAAGACCAATTGACTGAGGTGGAGCTTGAAAGAAATACTTGGAAAAGAAGGTACCAGGAGGCCGAACTGGAAATTGAGACTTTGAAGGGGAAATTAGAACAACATGACAACATGCTCCTTACTCAGAACATACGGCTAATAGAGAAAGATGATCTGCTTCAGCATAAGGATGACTTACTCAGACAGGATGCTAACATGAAGAGGAAACACCTGTATTTATTTGCTGGCCCACATCCAGACTTCTAATGATCTAACTGCTTCAAGAGTTCAAGAAAAGTTACTAGGAGTTCTTTAAGGACTTTTTATTAGATTTCTAGCTTCTTTTGTATTGAACTTGTCCTTTTGGGTTTGTTGTTGAGAAGGGAACTGGTTGTAATGTTTAAATTATCAAAAATGAAATAATGTTCAACTATGATGTCTATAATTACTTTTATAAGTCCTTCGACAACATATCCTACATCATATTGCATTCATAGTTTCAAAAATCGAGTCTTACATTTTCTTCTTTCTACCACAAGGTCAATCCATCAGTAAAGTGGTCTGATGTCTTCTTTCAACTTCAGCTCGCACATGGAAACACTCGTGCAAACACAAAAGATGGATCTGCTTGAACAAGAAGTCCACGAGCTTCGTGAAGAAGTGGCAACCCTCCGGGCTAAGGTGGAGAAATTAACTAGCCTGGTATATTCGCTGATGGTTACGTAAGATCAACCACAGGTGCGACAAAAGCCCTTATGCATACAACTGCCTCGACAACAGGGTCTCCAGAGGTCCACTCCTCAAGATCAGACCCCAAGAACACAATTTGATCCAGTTCCTATGAAGTATGCGGAGTTTCTCTCGATGTTGCTTGAAAGGAATTTGGTCCAAACTAAGGCTCCTCCTCCAATACCCAAGAAATTACCAGCACGATTTAAAGCTGACCTCTTATGTGCTTTTCATCAAGGGGCACCTGGTCACGATGTTGAGCACTGTTATGCTTTGAAGAATGCAGTTCAAGATTTAATCCAAGCTAACATTCTGTCCTCTGAGGGTCAGCCACAAGTTCAACAAAGGCCCCAACAACAATGTCAACCACTGTACATACAACAGCCTTGACAATAAACTCCTCAAAAGTTCACCCCTTAGGATCAAGCTCCAAAAACACTACAGTTTGATCTGATTCCCATGAGTTACAAAACAGCATTTCATTAAAAATAAAGAAGTACATAAGAGAAAAAGGGGGCCAAACCAAAACCTTTTAAATTTATATTTATAATTTTTTATTTAATTATTCAATTTTTACTATTATTACATGAGTTTTTTTTTAAACTAGTGAGTAGCAAGAAGCTAACTCACCATCATATATTAAAAGAAGATTGATACAAAAAGGAGTTGGGGGACAAAGTTGAGACCTTCAAAAGCAAAATAGAACCTAAAATTATGCATGTCTAGTCTATTTTACACATAAGCCGCTCTAACATCCACAGGACAGGGCCACTACTATGAAATAGGAGGCTCGACTCTCTTTTTAAAATAGGCCCCAGTAAAATAAAAACGCAATTCTTTTGTGTAGTTAAGTTTCATTAAAAAAATTCATAATCAGAAGAACTTCTAAACATGAAACGAAATAAAAAAAAAAAAAGTGACAAAGAGGTGAAATTTACCTAATAGTGTCGTTTGTATTTGTCACTCCTCTGTTGTGGAAAAGGGGAAAACGAAAGGTTTATGCGAGAGAAAAAAAAATATTGTTGTAATTCTTTTAATGGAATAGCTTTCCAAGTTTGATAGCATCAGATTTATGTCCAGAAAGAAGAGTCTTGAAAAAACTCAAACGTGTATCAAAGAAAGAAAATAAGTAACATATTATTTTTATTTAAGTGGGGTGTGAGTATTAAACTTAATCTTTTTTTAGGCCCATAGCTTTTGGAGATCCGACTTGATTGAGCTGCTTGCACACCCCAAAGTCGGGCCTGTCACAGGTAATGTGTCATAAATAACAAGATTGTTCAAAGAGAGACCTATTATTACACAAGTAAAAACGTAGTGAAAAAAAAAATATTTTAATTTGAAAGAGTCATCCCCTATTTAGCACATGTCTTATTATATTTAGGTGTGAATTAGTTATCATTTACGTGCAACTGATCGTAGAGATCAAACTTTTGAGCTAGAAAAGACAGCAATGGGTGTCAACTCATCTCAAGAAATTTACTGATGTGGATTTATAAAGTTGTAAAGATACTATACTAGCATCACAAAAAATAATAAAAATAAAAACCATACTAGTATTGATACAATTAATAAGATTTAATTCCTTAAAAAAATATTTAATTAGAATTAGGGTTTTTTAGGGGATTAGACCATCCACAACACAACACCTCACATTGAGTGCTTAAGTGGGTCCCCTATGTCCACATCACCAATTTTACTGTAATACTTAATAAGCACTGATTTTCTCCAACCTAACACCTCAAATTTTTTTATTAAATAGGCCCCACAATTAAAACTATATTATTACATTTTCAACAAAATTTATTCATTTTACTAAGATTTATTAAATGGGATCCATGAGAAATGAAGAGAGAGAGAGAGAGAGAGAGAGAGAGAGAGAGAGAGAGAGAGAGAGATGGTGCTTCCATAGCCACTCTCCTCCATAGGCACCCATATGTTATACTCCACAATGGGCGTGCCAATTTAATGTGGTGCTAAATAGGTAAAACACTCACCATTGTGGATGGTCTTACGATTATGTTTTAATTATTTTGATTATATTAGTCTGTTGGAACAAAATGTGTTTTACCCTTTTAGAGTTTTGATGATAACAAGGTATTAAAAAATTGTCAATTGGATATGCTAATATTTGTTCAAGTGTACAGGACCATAGACAAAAATTTGAGATCATTATTAGGTTCTGGAAGGACAAAAGAGAGCAAAGAAATCAACAAAAAGGAAGCTTAAAAGCATCTGAAGAGAACTGCTCCTGAAGTCAAAGTGCTCCTGAAGACAAAGCGCTCCTGGAATGATGACTTGTCATGAGAAGCGAGTTCATCAAAAGCTGAAGATCACCAGAAGATGCAGTTCATCAGGTGATGCAAACTTAAAGCTTCAAAGGATTTAGTATCGTCTAAGAACTGCACAAGAGTGGAAAAGGGAAGCATCACAAGATCAGAGGTTCACTTGTTACTGTTATACCTCGTGCAGAGTATATGAAGATGAGTGATAAATCTACTGCAAAGGCTATGTTTGCTTCTCTTTGTGCAAACTATTAAGGTAGCAAGAAGGTTAGAGAAGCTAAGGCACATATGTTTGTTCATCAATATGAGTTGTTCAAGATGAAGGATGATGAAAGTATTGAGGAGATGTACTCAAGATTTTAGACCCTAGTCTCTGGACTACAAATACTAAAGAAAAGCTATGTTGCTTCTGATCATGTGAGCAAGATTCTAAGAAGCCTGCCTGCTAGATGGAGACCAAAGGTTACTGCTATTGAGGAAGCTAAAGATTTAAACACTTTAAGTGTTGAAGATCTTGTTAGCTCACTCAAAGTTCATGAGTTAAGTCTTAATGAACATGAGTCTGCTAAGAAGAGTAAATCTATTGGTTTACCATCTAAAGGGAAGTCATCAAAAGCTCTTAAAGTCATAAAATCTGAAGAAGAAGAATCACCTGATGGAGATTCTGATGAAAATCCTACTGAGATGATGGTTATGCTTTCTAACAGGCTGCAGTATCTGGCCAAGAAGAACAAGAAGTTCTTGAGCAGAAGGAATAGTTACAAAGGCTCCAGGAAAGAAGATCAGAAGGGTTGCTTCAACTGCAAGAAGCCTGGACATTTCATTTCATTTCAAAGGACAAGTCAAAGAAGTCAACTTTCAAATCAAACAAGATCAAGAAGCAGATCAAGCAGAGTTTGATGGCTACCTGGGAAGATTTAGACTGTGAATCTGAATCTGATAAGGATGATGCTGATGAAGGTGCAAAGATAGTTGTTGGGTTAGTAGCTACAACAACTTCAGAAGCTAAACCAGAATCAGACTCAGAAGAAGAAAATGAGGTGTACTCTAAAATTCCCAGAGAAGAACTTATTGAGTCTCTTAAAGAGCTCCTTACACATTTTGAACTAAGAAACAATGAGTTGAAAGATTTAAAAGAAAAATATGTTGATTTAATGAAACAACAAGAATCAACTCTATTGGATCTCAAAGCTTCTGAAGAAGGACTTAGTGGCTTTGACTTCATTTGTAAAACCTATGTAGACAAGCTCAAGTTCTTATGTCAGAAGCTACAAGAAAAGTGTAATGGAAAACCTTTAAGCAACCATGAAATTGCTCTTGAAGATTTTATCATGTCTGGTTTTGTCAGAAGCAGAGTTGCTTCTATGATTTACAACATTTACAAGAACAATGGCAAAGGGATTGGATTTTCAGAAGAGAAGTCTAATGAAACCAATCTCAAAGCATGTTGTGAATGTACCAAGGAAGGATTGAAAACCTTCTTTGTACCTGAAGGTGTTAAAGTTGAAACTGTGGTTCAGCCAGAACCTAAAGCTTTCAGCTCTAAAGCTAAGATTACTTCAAAGCCAAAGAACTCTAAGCCTAAGGTTATGACAAATTCTGACTCTAAGAACTCAAAGATCAAGATTCTGAAGAGGTCATAACTTGTTCCTTAGTGTCTGTTGAAGCCAGAATCTGGTGTCTTGAAGTCTAAGTTTCAGAAGAACAAAAAATTTGCTGCTTCTGGGGAATCAAAACCAAAAGGTGTTAAACCTAAGGTAATGATTAATCATAAGCTACCAAACTTATAGCACAGGGTACAAGAAGTGAAGAGTAAAACTTCCAGCATTAACCTCAAAGGACCCATAAAACAATGGGTACCTAAATCTGAAACTCTCAATACTGCAGAAATGCCTAAGTGCAAAGGAAAAGCAAAAATCATGGTATCTGGACAGCGGTTGCTCAAGACACATGACAGGAGAGAAGTCAATGTTCCTCACCCTCATAATGAAAGAAGGAGGAAATGTGAAGTTTGGAGGCAACCAGTCTGGCAAGATAATTGGTACAGGAACTATTGGTAACTCCTCTATCTCTATTAATAATGTGTGGTTGGTAGATGGTCTTGAACATAACATTTTGAGTATCAGTCAGTTTTGTGACAATGGTTATGATGTGATGTTTGAAAATACCAACTGCACAATAATCAACAAAGATAACAAGTCCATAGTGTTAAAGTGCATTTCTTAATGGTGTCATAGAAGAAGAAGTGTATGTCAAGCAACCTCCTGGTTTTGAGGATCTTAAGCATCCCGACCATGTTTATAAACTTAAGAAATCATTATATGGTTTGAAACAAGCTCCCAAAGCTTGGTATGATAGACTAAGTAATTTCCTGATTAAAAATGATTTTAAAAGAGGTCAAGTTGACACAACACTCTTCAGAAGGACTCTTGAGAAAGACATTCTTATTGTGCAGATATATGTTGATGATATAATATTTGGTTCTATTAATGCATCTCTTTGCAAGGAATTCTCTAAGTTAATGCAGGATGAATTTGAAATGAGCATGATGGGAGAATTGAAGTTCTTCCTTAGCATTCAAATCAATCAATGTAAAGATGGAGTATATGTTCATCAAACAAAGTACACAAAGAAGCTTCTGAAGAAGTTCAAGCTGGAAGATTGTAAAGTGATGAACACTCCAATGCATCCAACCTGCACCTTAAGCAAAGAAAATACTAGATCAAAGGTAAATCAGAAGCTGTATAGAAGTATGATTGGTTCTTTGTTATACCTCACTGCATCTAGGCCAGATATTTTATTCAGTGTATGCTTGTGTGCAAGATTTCAGTGAGATCCTAGAGAATCTCATTTAACAGTTGTTAAGAGAATCTTCAAGTATCTGAAAGGAACAACTAATCTAGGACTCCTTTATAGGAAATACTTAGATTATAAGTTGGTTGGATTCTGTGATGCTGACTATGCTAGTGACAGGATTGAAAGAAAATCAACCAGTGGTAACTATCAGTTCATGGGAGAGAATCTGATATCCTGGGCTAGCAAAAGACAAGCAACTATTGCTATGTCTACAGCAGAAGTAGAATACATTTCAGCTGCAAGTTGTTGTACAAAACTACTCTGGATGAAACATCAGTTGGAAGATTATCATATTAATGCTAACAGTATTCCTATCTTTTGTGATAATACTGCTACTATTTGTTTGTCAAAGAATCCAATTCTACATTCAAGAGCCAAGCATATTGAAATCAAATACCATTTTATTAGAGACTATGTTCAAAAAGGAATCTTGGATATACAATTCATTGATACTGAACATCAGTGGGCTGATATATTCATTAAACCTTTAACTGTTGAAAGATTTGATTTTATAAAGAAAAATTTGAACATGCAATTTGTGTCTGATTGAAATTGCTTGCTCCTGAACAAGAAGTTAGGTTCTGAAGTCAGTTCAGAAGCTATGGTCCATCAGAAGCTCTTAAATGAGATTCTGAGAAAAATGTGCTTCTGAAGATGACATCAGCACTTTAATTTCAGTAGCTGGATTTTTGCTTCTGAATAGCAGAGTTACTGGAATTGTTGGGGTTGCTTATGGTAACACCTATCCCACTAACTTGATAGTGCGTCTGAAGTTTGCTAACGTGGCTTATTTGTATTGGTGTATGACTTTAGTGGGCTATGATGACGTTTATGCTTTGGATGTACTATTATCGCGCCCCAACTGTCATTAATGTTGTGTTTGTTTGTCCCCTACTGAAATTGCAATCGTTTTTACTCAAAACACTTAGACAAATCACACACTACTCACTTTACTACCTACACTTTCTATTCTCAAACTGTTCTCTGCGAAGTAAACGCATTCTTCCCCAAATCAAAAACTTAGAACCCTAAAAACTTCATCATCATCGATGGCATCTTCAAGCTCTGTTCCTGAATCAACAATGGGAGAATCTACTCAAGGAACTTCTACTCAGCAAGAAACTCCAGCTTATGAAATTAAAGGGAGAACAATGTCTCTAGAAGAATGGGAGCTAATTGTTCAAACTGAGAGACCAGTTGATTTTGCATCTCTTTTACACCATGGTTGCGACATCAAAGGTTATTACGAATCTCAGGACCTCATCCCATACTTCAACATGCTCAATGGTCCAACTTATGAGAACCTGGTAATGCACTTCTGGGCAAGAGCCTCTGTTTATGATAAACATACTGATAAGTTGGAGGAATCTGAGAAAATACTGATTGATCCTACTTTGGAGGGTAAGACTAGAGAACAAATGGGCTTGGAACCATTTGTTGCTACTGAGATAAGGTCAAGTATTATGGGAGTTCCAATCTTCATCAATCAAGAAATCATTGCCTACGTGATTGGAAGGGCTTCTGAAGGAAACTACAAAGATGGGATAGATAACAACAAGAAGAGTCCATGGAATGATACTGTTAATGAGACCATATTTAACAGTAAGAAGAGAGGCTCTTACAACAACCTTTCTATGGAGAAGAAGATGATGCTGAAGATAAAAAATGAGAACCTACTGCCCAAGGGAGGAGGTTCTGATAAACCATCTTTGGAGCACAGAGTGTTCTTGCACTTCTTCATGAAAAAGGAGAAAGCCAACGTGCCAAAGTATATCTTCAAGCATATGATCAAGACTCTAAAGGAGAGTCAGCTAATCAAGAGAGCATGGATCCCCTATGGAAGATTAGTTTCAGAGATTATAAATCAAGGAGTATTTATGAAGGCTCTAAGTGAAACAAGAGGCTTCACAGATGATATGTTGGGCACAGTCACTAGTAAGATCACAAATGGAAGCACTCTAGGGAACATGAGGCTAATCAAGAAAGAAGCTATCACAAAGCTGGATACATACCTAAAGGAATCTAGAGTCACTTCAAACCTCATGGAAGGTTTTCCTCCTATCTGCAAACGTGATTCAGTGGCTGTTCAGCTGTACTTCATCCATGATCACTTACAAACCTATGGAGAAGAAATCCAACTGGAAGACATTCCAGAAGAGATGGATGGTGGTAATGTCAAGGTGGTTAAGAGCACGAAAACTAAGAGAAAGCCTCTGACAGAAGCTGAATACCTAGAAGAAGCTTATGAGCAACCTGCTAGAAAAGCTAAGAAGGCCAAGAAGGAAAAGGCTAATGAAGCAACTTGGTCTGGACTTCAAACCATTCAGGAAGAAGTCAAAGACTTTGGCCATACTGAGGTTCTGGGTAAAAGGACCATAAATGGCAAGGAAGCTGCACCTGCAACATCTCAGTTTGCTAAGCCTTCTGCTCCAAGAAGGACAAGGAAACCAGCTGTCAGGAAACTGAAGTTAACTCCTGAAGCTGAAGAAGCAGAATAAGCTACTCATCTAGTGACAAGGGAGATCAGGAAGAAGAAGGTTAATGATGATGCTGTTCAGAAAGCCTTAGAACTGGCCAAGCAGATTAAGATACCTGTTGAGGTTCTAACCAAAGAATCATTAGCTGCAGATGCTCAAGAATTGATCAAGGCTGCTGAGGTTGTGAAAGAGCTTGCAGCAACTGAAGCTGAAGGTCTGGCTATGGTGAATACAGAAGAAGCTCAATAGGGAAACACTGTTGCATTAGAAGCTCCTGGCAGTTCAGAATCTCCTGAAGGTAATCATGAAACTTCTCATGTTGATGTTGATATAGTTGAAATAGGATCTAGTTCATCCTCAGACTCTAGGTATAACTCACCCTCATCATCATCATCAACCACATCATCTGATCAAGATGATGTACCCCTTAGCAAGTTTTACACCACCCTCAAAGCTAAATCCCCATCTTCTTCAACCAAAACCACTAAAAATCCTATTAATGATACATTTGTACCCATGTATCCTGTTGTTGAAGCAAGTATAATAGATATGCAACAAAGGAGAATTGATGTATGCAAGAATCTAAACAATCTATTCCTGCTGCTGCAGAGGGTGAAGGTGATTGTGTAGGGACATATCTTGCACACACCAATGTATCATCATCTACCCCCAACTCTCCCACTCAAACAACTGAAATCACAAACCAAGATGAACAATCAATCATTCCTAACCTAGAAAGCCATTATTCAGGTGAACTACCTGAATATGTATCTAACTCAGAAATAGCCTTTGACATAGCTTCTGATGAAGTTATGATAGAATGCCCCCCACAACATGAACCAAACCAAGACATGACCTCAAAAACAACCAACCTTGACTCTGTTCTAATTTTTGAAATGTCTGTTCCTGAACAAACCGTTCCTGAACAACCTGCTTCTGAACAGAGTGCATCTGACCTAACCACAAACAACCAATCACCAACAACCAACACTCAAAATGACCTTGAAACCTACATAAATGACCAACCTTCATCATCTAACCTAGCTATCCAACCAGTAGCCCCTGCTAAGACAAATGTCCCCTCTCCATCCACCTTATTCCTACATTCAACTATATTGGCAAATGTATGTGAAGGTATCTTTCAGGAGCTGAACCATCTTGTTCAAGCGAGGAACAACCTCATTCATGAGGATAGTTATGAAAAGATGTGGATCAGACTGAAGGATAGAGTGGAATTTGTTCTCTCAGAGCTGCAGAGATTATGCTTTGATGCACAAGAGTTTGCTCAGGCACTGCTCCAAGAATGGCTGAAGGGAGTGGTTTCTAATTTGCACGAAGTCAAAATTCTCAGAACCTAGGTAAAAACTCCTCTATGCCTTGAAGCAAAGTTTGTTATTCCATCAAGCATTCATCCAAGAGAGCTAAATTTGGATTGGTTAACCAAGCTTAACCTCAAGGAAGCATCTTCTGAAATGGCTTTTCTGCAAAGGAATACTCTTCTAGAGAAAGAGAATCATCAGCTGAAGAAAGAGCTTCTGGAGCAAAAGTTGATGCTACTGGAGTACAAGACTACAACTGAAGCTCAGCTAGAGGAAGCAAGAATCAGAGAAGAGAAGCTTATCAACAACAATGAAGTTTTAAGCAGGAAATAAAGCAAGAGATGAATCAGATGAAGCAACTAATGGAGATGTTGCTCCAAAAACAAGCCCAGCCTTAGTTGCACACCCTAGCTTGCTTTGTTATCATTTGTTTATCTTCATTTGTTGGTTTTGAACTTATTTATGCTTCTGTACAACTGATTTTTAGCTTGTTTGTTCTGCTCTGATTCATGCTTCTGAACATCTTGTGTGCTAACATTTTGATTTCTTTTGAACTGATTTTTTGCTCTGATCTTATATATTCATATTCTCACTTTGTTTTTCTCATCTCTTCTCTTTGTTTTATTATTAATACTTTTGGTTAATGACAAAAGGGGGAGTAGTAGATAGTATTTAAAGGCTCCGAGCCCCATTAATTTAATTTCAAGCAATTTAAATTAATAGGACCTTCTTCTCATCTGTTAGTCGTTATAATGTGAGATTATTCTGAGAGTTATTACGTTTTTCTAAATGAATTTATTTAACAAGAATAGAACTCAGGGGGAACTTACAAACCTCACCTTAAAGTACTATTGGACTCAAGGGAAGCTTACAAACCTCATACCCTAATAGTCAACTTGTTAATTAGATTAACAACAATTGAACATTTTTAAATACTAATGTTTGTCATCATCAAAAAGGGGGAGATTGTTGAAACAAAATGTGTTTTACCCTTTGAGAGTTTTGATGATAACAAGGTATTAAAAGATTGTCAATTGGATATGCTAATATTTGTTCAAATGTATAGGACCATAGACAAAAATTTGAGATCATTATTAGGTTCTGGAAGAACAAAAGAGAGCAAACAACAAAAAGGAAGCTTAAAAGCATCTGAAGAGAACTACTCCTGAAGTCAAAGTGCTCCTGAAGACAAAACGCTCCTAGAGTGATGACGTGTCATCAGAAACGAGTTCATCAGAAGCTGAAGATCACCAGAAGCTGCAGTTCATCAGGAGATGCAAACTTAAAGCTTCAAAGGTTGTTCAAAGGATTTAGTATCATCTAAGCATTGCAAAAGAGTGGAAAAGTGAAGCAACGACTAATTCAAAAGGATTTGAAGGCATTGGATGCTTGTTCTTTTGTAGAGCGTTGACAAAGTACAATTTTACGAAATGTACAACCACTACCTCCACTAATCAGAGTTTGTCTCTGCTACAAGACAAGGATAACAGCTCTGCCTGCAACAATGTTCCTACATACATGGAATGCATTTGAAATTGATCCTTCATAGGACAATAACCATATCAGGCAATGAATCATTGGTGATTGATCAAAGCTTCAAACGACTCTTTTTGGATGTGTTGGCAATTCACAACGTTCATCTCACACCTCTATATAAAGGAGTGAAGATTTGAATAAATACATAAGACTCTACAACAATTTGAAAGCTCCTAAACTCTGTCAAAATTGTTCAGCATCCAAAAGTTCACTTAGAATTTCTTTTAAAAGTTCATATCTTAGAAATTCTAGAGTCTTAAGAGTCTGTATTTGATTTGTATTGTGAGCACCTCTGATTGTATATCAAGTGTTCAGTGTCAAACATTTTTCTTTGTAATTCTGTTTGATTAGAAGTCTCTTGCTTTTGTGCTTGAGCATATAAGTCTCTTGATTGTGTTCAGGAGCATAGGAAGTCTCTTGCAGTTGTGCTTGAGCATTTGAAGTCTCTTGCTAAGTTTAGCAGTGAGCATTTGTAATCAGATATTACATTATAGTGAACTCTCCTTGGAAGTGCAAGGGCGACATGACTACTTTCGGTTTGTGGAAGGAACCTGTATAATTGCTTTGTGTCTTTCTTCCTTCTCTCTCTGTTTTTATCTGTTGCAAGTTAGTTTTGAACATCACTTCAGAAACTGTTCTTAAATTGCTTCTGATCAATGTTTTTCAGCTTAGGAGAAGTCGAAGAAAAAACTAACACAATTCAACCCCTCTTCTTATGTTTTTCTCACCTTCATAATCTTCATAAAATACATGATTTATTCAAAAAATAATACTCATATAAGGAAAGATTTCCTCTAAAAATGAAATAATAATAATAACAATGTTTTTATGAATTGATCTTTTCTAAAATACAAAAGTTGAATAGAAATCTTAAGATTCATAAAAACGAAAAAAAGTTATTGTTATATTTTACTGTAATTGATAGTTTAGGAAGAAAATATGTCTTTATCCAATATGTTTTTATTATATTTTCATTATAAGTTATACAATTTCTTTATTCTAAAAAAAATTATACAATTTCTTTTTTCTTTTACGCTATTATACAATTTCTAATAATAGAAAATTTGACTTGACCAAAATAAAAAGAAAATTTGTAATTTTAATTTAAAGTGTAAATTCGATGAGAGAAAGTTGCAAAACCTTTTCTCCTATAAATAACCTATTCCTCCCAAGCTTGTAAACATACCAACAAATCACTCTATTCAACAATGGCCAAATCACTAGCAATACTAATCCTTATCTTGGTGAACTCCTTAACGATATTTTCCCAAGATCAACAGGAGTATCACTTGGATGATTATGGTCCTACCAAGCCAAATAAACCAGGTCCATGCATAGGATGCTCCATAGTTCATCCTTCCCAAGATCAGCAGGAGTATCACTTGGATGATTATGGTCCTACCAAGCCAAATAAACCAGGTCCATGCATAGGATGCTCCGTAGTTCATCCTTTAGATTTCACTATCAACCCACCATCACCACAAACACCATGAACCTAATCTCCATTTCACCCTCCATGCAACCCATGCTCCACAATTCATCCTTTACATCCATGCAACCCACCTTTTATTTCTTTCTAAAGTTAAATTAAGCTTATGTTATTTTGTACCTTTGGTTGAATTGTTGAGTATATTATGGAGGATGATGCAATAAAGTTGTAGTATGTGATTTGGTACTTCAATTACCTACAATAAAATTAATAAAATGCATGGATTGTCTTCGATATCTTTTTAGAATTTTTAGAATCTTTTTTAATTCTAATTTTGTGAATGACTAATTATTGTCCTCAAGTAATTTATCTTGTATAACGTACGATTGCTTTTGGAAGAGATTTTAATTTGTTCATCACTAAAAGCTTTCTGGAATACAATAATTAGTATCTCGGCGATATTCTTAACTCAAAACTGCTTAAAAATATATGGTAAGTACTATATCTTGATATATGTTTTTGTTTTATCAAGTATATAAATATGTGTGTGTGATTTATTTATTCATTTGATATAATTATTGTGTTCAATTGATATAATTATTCAATTGTTCAATTGATATATTGTTTAATTGATCCTTTAAAAAAATATGTTTTTGTGTGTATGTGTGAGATTTATTTATTCATTTGATATAATTTATGTCCAAACAATATATTGTTCAATTGATCCTTTAAAAAAATAATTATTGTGTTCAATTGATATTCGTCCACAAAAGTTATTTTTGCCTAGTTGATTGAACGCTCATTTATTAATGATTTTGGCATAATATACTGCAGTATCATGTAAAAAAAAATTTCCTTAATTACATTAATAATGAATATTGATTTACCATATTACTTACGATTATTTCAGATTCAACATATCATACTTGAATATTCTATTCTAAATGAGATTTTAACCCTTAAAAAAACAAAGGAAATTCTAACACAAATTTAAAACTAACAACTCAAATCATACCAAACAAAAAACTTAATTCAAAAGAAAAACACACGGGTGCATTAATGCTATTTAAATACTTATATTTTAATTTTACTCATTTGAATAAATATAATTTGCGGTCCTTTAAGTTACATAATAATAATAACAAAGTAGTACTTTAATTTTATATTTTTACAAATTGATCTTGTAAATCATAAAATATTTGAATCATTATCCTATTCTAATCAATTTCTGTTAAAAAGTGTTTATATTGATGTTTAATGTTAAAGTTTGTATGACCAAATTTACCACTCTCGAAACAAGTGTTCATATATGAATTATTCAATGTTGATTTGAAACAAAATCGGTCATTTACATGATTTATAATTTGGTGAAATGTTTATATGTAAAATTAGATTTTCATAAACAAGAAGAAAAAGTGTTAGTAAACATCTTTGATACCACTTTTGAACCTATCACATCAATGTTAAATGATTAATAAGCACTTTTTCACGAAGTTGGTTGAAAAAATTTGTTACAATGTAAATATTATATGACTTAGATATTGCTTGGCCCATCTTTTTTACCGTTTAAAAGCTACGTTACGATCAAAGTTAAAACTAAGTGCTTTAAAAATAAAGTTAAAATTTGTTTTGTAATTTTAATGTTATTTTTAAAGTTTTTTAAGTTGAAATTTGTTTGGAAAAATATGTTTATAAACATGTCATTATTAAAAAAGGAAGCGGTTATGTGATTTCATTTTTTAAAAATAAAAAAAATCTATATTAAAAGTTTTTGATAAATAATTTTATAAAAAATATGATAATATTAAAAATCACTATAAATGAATAGAATATTTTAAAGATATAATAAAAAATATATATATCAACAAAACCTATGTTTTTCAATAAGTTATAAAATGAGATAAATGAGTTTTTTTCATGAATGTTTCCTATGAGATTTTAAATATATCCATTTCTTTTTCTGAAATGTTTCCTATGAGATTTTTTGGAGATTTTAAATGTTGACCAACAAACTCCGGTGAACATGGTTCTCTCCGATCCCAACCGGTGAGACCACTGTGAGATTTTCCTCTCTTTCTTCAGGGTTTTTCTTCCTCACTCCTCTCATCGTTTCATTATCCTTCGTTTTTCGCTTCCTGTGTTTGGGGTTTTGTACGTTTCTGAGTTCTACTATTCTCCGGCGGATTCGGTGACTCACGACACCACAGGCACAGGCATTTGCCTCAAGAGTATTGGCGTAAAAAGACTCTTATGGAAATTGCATCTGGCTTAGGTACACCTCTGATCATTGATGACACAACTTTGAACCGGCGCTTCGGACTCTATGCTAGAGTGTTGGTGGATGTTGATTTATCCGAGCAATTGTTCGAATCTATTATTGTGGAAAGAGAGGGACACATTTTGTCCGTTATGGTGCAATACGAAAAACAACCATCCTTTTGCACACACTGCAAGATGCTAGGACATGATATCCATAGTTTCTCAAAATTGAATTCTGCTAACTTGAATGAAGGTAACTCTAAGTTTGTGCAAAAGGTTCCTTCTGGTATGCAACATTCCAAGCCGTTCCATAACATCAACAGAAATGGTACTCTGTCTGATATGATAGGTGATGATATTTCTCTACATAAGAATGATGCTACTTTTTCTAAACAGGGTACTAAGCCTCCTGACACAAATAAACAACATTCTTATGCTACTGCTGATCACGCTTTTAAGGTTGCTGCCACCTATAAACAACATCAAAATATAGTGCACCACAACAACATGAATGACAAGCTGCCTGCTACGACACAAGAGGACTCT
The DNA here is from genome assembly GCA_958299785.1 of Medicago lupulina. Lineage (NCBI taxonomy): Eukaryota > Viridiplantae > Streptophyta > Magnoliopsida > Fabales > Fabaceae > Medicago > Medicago lupulina. The sequence continues at coordinate 67,936,259 of OY283139.1, forward strand.
ATTCTCAACAATTCTGAAGCTGTTTCTAAGCAAAAAAAAGACTCTAAAGCAACCTGCTATGTCACAGGGAGCCAATTTCATTAACAAACAATTTTTAGGGGTTGTTCCAAAGCACAATATTGTTGCTTTTGTCCCTGAACAGGTTGTTGTTCCTGCTGACAGCTTGGTTAACAACACTTAATGGGTAACTCTTGACAATTCTGATGAGGAGAGGTCCATTAAGGAAGGAGGCAATGTGGATGTGGCTGAGATTGCCGCAATCCAGAAGCGTGGTGACGCTCCAACATTACCTCTTTGCAACTCTTTTGCACTTCTACATGAGGGTTGTGAGCTTCCTTCCGGGGAGGCAAAGTTGGATGAAAAGGATACAAATCAATTGTTTGTTAATACTTTGTTGGAAAGTGCTGAAATCATGGATAAAGTATCCAAGGAGATGGTGTGTTTGGATCCGGTTACACAATCAAAAGTCTCTGATGTTGTGGAAAATGTTTCGATTAAGTCTGCAACTTTGAATACAAAATAGTTTGACACTTTGATCACACAATTAACAACTCCTGCACAGTGTAGTCAAGAAGGGAAGCTGATAGACCCCTTTACTGCAACTATTTCAGCTAGCCATGCCAATGACCCATCATATGATTATCATTTTTTTACTGGTGAGTACATTGGCAGATCTGGTTTGACAGGAAACTCTGAGTTTCATGCTCTAATTAATGCACCTCAGTTTAATACTCTGAGCACGCAGCATTCTGTACCTCCATCATTACCAGATACCGGTGGTAAGTCTGAGAAATTGCAGCATACTGATAGCACCCAGGCTATTGGCATAACTCCTTGGGTGTATTTTTATTGGGTTTTGTGTTAGAAGGGTATTTTGGTCTTTTGGTGAGCAAGGGTAAAATAGTAATTTTGGTTGGGGGTTAATTGTAGCGTTTTAAGTGAGGACCCATTTGTTTAGGGATTCGTTAGATTGTTGTAGTAATTAGCATTAGTGCCGGTAGTTACTAGTTATTTTATCGTTAATAAGCTAGAAACTAGTAAGTAGAATAATTAGAATTGAGCCCATTTAATAATTGGCGGGTTAGGCCTAACAGAGTGTGGCTTTATAACCCAACTTTTTGAGAGAAACTAGGGTTAGAATATTTTCATTTCACAACAAGAGAGGCTAGAGAAAGGAAGAGGCTATAGAAAGGGTTTGTAAAGGAGAAACTTGAATAGGGGAAGATTTTGGAGCAAAAGTGAAGCTTAGGCTTGGATTGTTGAAGTTAGAGGTAAGGGGGCTAGTCTTCAAACATAATCTTTTTCTACCCATTTCTCATAAGTGCTTAAGTGAATAAGTGATTATGTGATTAAGTGATTATTTGAATTTGAGTGTATAAATTCATGTTTAGATGTTGATGCTATGATTGTACATGTGAATTGAATGATTAATTGTTGTTGATAATGAATTTGCATGCCAAAAGTTGTTTATGTGAGTATGTTTTGTTTTTGTGAAAAGAGAATGAATAATGAAGTTGTGGTTGTTGAATTTTGAGTGAATTCATGATTATTTGTTGTTGATGATGTCTTGAATCATGTTGTTGATGAATTGGTGTAATGAGTATGCCTATTGGTGAATTGATGATGAAAGTTGTTGTTGTTGTTGAATATTTATGAAAGTTTGGTGATTATTGAATTTTGATAAAATGATGTTTTAATCTTAAGTTGTGTGCATCATTGAGTATGTTTTCATGTATATGACCTGTAAACATTATTTGAGACGTGTTTTGATTGTGGAAAGATCAAAACTGGAGTGTTTGGGAAAAAGGGTTTTGAAATTCGAAGTTTTTTTCTGAACTGAAGAGCGTTCGCTTAAGTGAGCTCTCAGCGAACCTCAAGCGAGCGTGCCCAGGTCGCTTCTGGACACAGTTCGCTTGAGCGAGCTGTAAGCGAAGCTCTAAGCGAACGAGAATGTTTCTTCTGGACAAAGTTCGCTTGAGCGAGCTGTAAGCGAACTCTAAGCAAACGAGCCCAGAATGCTATTGGGACCTGGTCGCTTAAGCGAACCAGACTTCGCTTAAGCGAGCAACACCCTGTTCAGTCACTTTTGATTTTTCGTTTCGTGCACTTGGGGGCCAATCCGAACTTTCTAAATTGTTTCTTTTGACTTGTGTGATCATTACTTATGTAATTAATCCTATTAAAACATCATCTGTATTGAATTGGACTTAGTTTTATAAAACGGTTCTAATGTTTGGAAAAATGTCCAAGAACATCAATTTGCCGAAAACTTGTTTTCTCAAGTGAATGATGTAGGATTAAGTATGTATGTTGTTTATGCAAGTAATAAAATGATCTTGAATTATTTCATCGAGAACTAGATTGTTTTGCTTTGAAAATGGACTATATTTGGAAAAGTGACATTTTGAGACGAACTTTGTGATTTATGAGAATTCATTGTAATTGGCCGGTGAAACACTCATGTACGTACACCTATATTCATAGGTGTTTAGTGTACTTACATGGTTGAGGCAATTGAGTTGTTTTGCCTTGTTTTGGTCCATTGTTACCAATTATTAAAATTGCGAATTATATTATATGAACTTAGTGGAAAATATTCATTGAGCCCAGTTAATTTGAAATTCTTTCATGAATAGTGTGGTGTGATTATATATGTTTATGTGCATATATGTTATTGGTGGTTATATATGTTTATGTAGATATATGTTGATTAGTGATTATATATGTTGCGTGCATATATGTTGTTGGTGAGTATATATGTCTATGTGCATATATGTTGTTGGTGAATTGCTCTTACATGCTATTGGTGGTGAATTTTGATGTGAGCATGTATTGGACTATGTTGGTGCGAATTTGTGGAATTCGTATGAAATACGTTTTGTTGCTGTCGAGTCCTAAGTTCACACACAATTGTTGTTGGATTTCATCTCCATGTTGGTGGCGAATACTTATATATTCGCTTGTCGTGTCTTAGAGAGGCTCTGATCTAGGACGGCATTTACTTTTATGTCTTGGATTTCTTTTATTTTCGAGATGTATCTATGTTGAGATTTATTTGGGAGTTGGTTGCATTTTCATGATTGTTGACATGGCTATTATTGAGATGTATATTGATTTTCCGCTGTGACGTTTTATGTTGAGATATTTTCTTGCATGATTACTTGGTGATTTATTCGATGACGTGACAACTATTTCTTATTTATTTATTATAATTGCATGATTTATCGCTTAAATAGAAATAGAGCGTTACACTGATAAAGGCAAGATTTCTGCACTTTCTACTGTCACAAATACTTCTGCGGCTTGTAGAAAGAGTGAGAAAATTCTGACCAAATTTTGGGCAGATGCACTAGAGACTGATCAGACCTCTGATAGCACCTTAGATCTGGACAACAATACTGACAGACTTCAAGATCTCTTCTCTAAATTAAATGTTGATGGCCACTATTTGTTGCAGCATTCCAAAACCACTAAGAAGGGAAAGAGAGGCAGGCCAAGAAAGCCTAAAAGTCTCAAAGTTCTCACTGGTACTAAAACTAAGAATAAGAAGGTCTCAGCACTTGTTGTAGATGATGGTTCTGACACTGTTTTGACAAAATCCAAAACACATATTTCCTCTAATATTTCTCAATGAAGTATTTTTTTTTCTATAGAATGGAGTCACTGTGTACAATGCAGTTGTTAATGCATCCAAACCAATAGTCCTAAAGACATCTCTGGTACCAAAGCCTTGAAGTCTTAGCAGCTGACCACATGGAAGAGTATAGGCAAGTTTTGTCTAAGTAACACCCACATAATAGTTCCTTTCATTTGTCAGGATCACCATTAGCAGAAGTTGATGCATGCTAGTATGCCTATCAAGCCAAGAGTCAGTACAGAAGATTCACATACTTTGGTTTTGCCTTTTCTTGATAGATATATGCTAGGCTAGTTTTTGTTTAGCTAGGGATCTCAAGTAAGTGACAGTAGTATACAGGGCTTGCTATCTTTACTTCTCCCTTTTTTTTTCAAAGACTTTCTTAGTCTTCTTTTTTAGATTCTCTCACTTGTATTAGGGTGCAGGCCCTCTCCTGCCTTTTTTTTAATGCATTTTTAGCCTTTATCAAAAAAATATTAAAAATAAAATGAAAATATTTAGAGAAATAACTACATTTTGGAAATTTATAATATTAAAAAATTGATTATACAGTGATGTGAAAGTGTGTGTATACTACGGCCAATATTGTTTTATTTATAAAAAAAAAACTCTTACGTAGAAGAAGAAGTGGATGCTTACGAATCCTAGAAATATAATACTTCTTTCGTCCCAAATTGTATGACGTTTTAAGTATTTCACACATATTAAGAAATACAATTAATATTATGTGGAAAAGAGATACTATGAGTTATTTTACAAAATTGTCCTTAATAAATAACATGAGAAAGATAAATGAAAGAATTGAAAAAAGAAAGACTAATAAATAATTAAGATTATAATAGGAAAAATAACATTAATGTTGCATTGGTATTGTAAAACGACATATAATTTGGGACAAATTTTTCCCCCCTAAAGCGACATACAATTTAGGACGGAGAGAATAGTAGTATTTGAGTCTGACGGGCGGGATTCGAGGAGGGTTTAATCGCCGAAAAGCTTGTTTTAATTTGTTATCGCGATTTTCGGGTGTCAAGTCATTAATTAGGCTTGAACCTTTCAATCATTGATATCTCTATTTTTTGGGAAAGGGAGAAATTGAGAAAACCCTTAGAAATTCTAAGTTCGAGGGCAATTTTCGCTACAGGAAGGTGTTAGGCACCCATAACGACTATAATACTCTATAGGAACCGTTTTTCCTAGATTTACGTCTACGCTTTATTTTTAATGTTATTTATTGGGAAAAAGGTTGTTCATTTTAAGAATGGGGGAAGAAGTGTTTGGATTTTATTTTTATTGGACTTGGAGAGGTTTTGACCTCTTGCCTACATACCCTTTTAAGGGATCAAACTCCATGTAGTTCTCTCTCAAAAAGGTTTTTTTTGTGAGTTTAGGTTGATTTTAATTTTTGAAAATAGTTTTGAAGAAAAGAAAGAGGTCGTAAAGGCTTGAGAAAGAAAATAGTGAGGTTGGTTCAATTATTAAAGAAAATGGTAGTCTAAGTAGGAATTAGTTCGCATTTGATTTTTTGATTAAGAAAATAAAAGGAAAAAATACAATGGAGTTTTGACTCCAAAGTTTATTGGAAAAAATTGTTTGTCAAATGATGAGATGGCTAACTTTTTTGGAAAAGTGGATTTTTCTAAGTTTCGTGTTTCCTAAGCATACATCTAACGGTGAATCATACAACGTGTGTGCGTGTCGGTGCTTGTGTCGGTGTACATCATTATAGAGTCCATTGTCCTTTACATTGGCCCTAGTTTACATTCTATGGTCTTGCAAAAAATGAAGAAGTAACTACCTAAAAATGATATGGAAAATGGCATAGAAATTGAATAAAACCTAGGCTAAAGGATAGAGATGAAATGGCGGAATGCTCAATATGTATGAAACATGAAATGAAGCGGTTAGCAAAACAAGATATAAAATGATAGTAAAAAAAATGTTAACAAATTGACAAAAAACAATAGCAAGATGTAATAATGGAAAGAAGATGCACAAAAACTAGTCACAAGATTTTAAGCAAGCACATGACCTATAATTCTCTCATTCAAAGCAATTTTCAAGGGGTTTATTTCAAGCACAATATGAGAATTATAAGACACGTTCAAACCCAAAATCTTCACACATTCACAAGCATATTTCACACTTTATTTTCAAACAAAGAATTCACACTACTTGAAAAACAAGAAGATAACTATTAAACTAACAAACAAGAAACTAACAATTAAACTTGCAAAACAAGAAACTAACAATTAAACTTGCAAAATTGGAAACTAACAATTAAACTTGCAAAACAAGAAACTAACAATTAAACTTGCAAAACAAGAAACTAACAATTAAACTTGCAAAATTGTAAGAATTAGCATGAACTCAGAAGTAAACATATCACAAAGTCACGTATCAAGTATCAACATCATATGGCAAAAATTAGATCAAAAGTCATGCAAGAAACTTCACAAAAAAAACACAAAGTACACAAATCAATAGAAAAAAAATTAGCATATGTTTTTAATTGATTTTAAACATGTAAAAATATCACAAAACAATCAAAAATGCATCAAGAAACACATAGCAATTTTTTAGGAATTTTTGCAAGAAAACTAGAGCGCACAGGGGTTCAGATAGTAAGAATAGAGGTGTGCATAGCAAAAAACTCAAGAAAAATTAAAAGAAAACAAGGCCCACGGTTACGAAGCCCAAACCCACTCAGCTTGGTGGATCCGGATCCTCAGGGTGCTTCAGAAGCGTTGGATTGATCCGGATCCTCCTATACCCAGATCTAATGGCCAAGGGCGCAGGAAGCTGGATCGGGTCTGAACCGACCCGGTCCAGCGCGCCTATATAAAACGATTTGGCCCGGTTCAGGTCATTTTTTCCTTCGCTTCTCTCTCTTCACTCACCGTTCTCTCTTCTTCTCTCATGAAACCCTAACCCTAATCTGACCTAAACTGCCCAGAATCCGTTCAAACATGCTTCAATCAATTCGTTTTGTTGTTCTAAACACAAATCCACCATCAGAAATCATATGCAAACCCTAAATCGATGTAGATCTTGGAAAGTTTTTCACGGTTTCAAACTGTTTTGGTTCTTTTGTTCAAATCTTTTTCTGAATGAAGTCTTTTACAACTTCATAGATCTACAACGGTTGCTATTCGTTGTAGATCATGAAGTTCTTACGGTTTTCGAAAGGTTTTTTAGGGTTTCATAGTTTTTGAACAAAGCTCTTTGAACTTCCATGGATCTACATCGATTTGAACCTGTTGATGTTCTTGAGCAAGAAAGAGGTATGTTCATGTATTTACCTGTGTTTTAATCGGAGATCCGAGCCGGAATCTTCAAGAACTCTTGAATTTTGATTCTGTTTGTTGATTTCTTGGCTTGAATCCGAAAATAAATCGGTAATTTCTTCTTCTTCTTCTTCACCGGTTCAAATCCTTTGAATTTTCTTTCCTTCTTCTTCTCAATCTTCCTCTGCGATCGCGCTTGAATTCACCGCTTCTAGTGGTGAATTCGCGCTTGAATTGTAGGGGAAATGGTTCAATGATGAAGATTCCGTGATGAATCTCTGAGAACCACCATAACTTCTATTGAATTTCACTTGAATTTGATTCTGGAAAAAAACAAGGGTTCGTAGAAGTTGCTCTGTGTTCTTGTGATTTTCTGAGTTTTTGTGGATTTTGATCGTAACTGAATGGAGAGAGAAAATTGTGAACTGTTTGTGATGTGGCGCTGATTCTGTGGCTCTATATCTGACTTTGACAGTGGCCGGCCTTTTATAGGTTGCCATGTGTACCTTGGACCAATTGAAAATAACGTAAAGTGAAACAGTTAAAAAACGACAAAATGGACTAAAATGAACAAATTACCAAAATGAGGTATTTTAAAATACCTCTCTGTCAAAATTTTGATGTGAAAAGACTAAAATGCCCCTAAGGACTAAAACGACTCAAACTGACTCAGATGCAATGTTAAAAATGATTTTTAGACAGAGTTTAATAAGGGATTTGTACAGACAAGTTGAAAAGATTCAGAGACAAATATAGGGACTAAAATGGGTTCCACTACAGGAAATGACCAAAATGCCCTTTTGTATGATTTTTATGCAAATGTTTGGAATAAAATGCAAGAAAATGTACAATTGGTTTAGAAATTTTCTAATGACTTGTAATGCAATAAAAGCACTTTAGATGGCCTTATATGCAAGAAAATTAAAGACAGAAATAGTAAAAATATGCAGTTGAAGCACGGTAGAAAATTGCAGAGTAAAACATTGTGAATTGAAAAGTATCAAAAATAGAAAAGAATTTTGAAGGAGTATTTTTAGGTCCAAAATGAGGGTATGACATAATTAATTAGAAAAAGCTATTTTTAATTAGAAAAGGCTAGATACGGTAGCTTTGCCAGAAGCACTTCATTTATGCTTTTTACACACAAAAATTAAGCAACTTTATGTATTAAGAACTTCTTAGAAAAATTATCATCACGAGCTTAGCACAGTTGTTAGGGACAATGCATAATATATGTAAGGTTTGTGGTTTAAACCCCGGCCACAAAAAAAAAACTTTTTAAAAAAACTGTTTGATCCAACTTTTCCTTTTATTAAGTAGAAAAACTTGAAATACGTCAGGTCAAACGGTAACTTAAAAGACCAATTTGTAACAATAAAAACTTAAAAGGTCCAATTTGAAACTAAAAATAGTTAAAAGACTAATTTTTTATAACATCAAACTTAAAGGATCGCGTGAGGTATTTATCCTTTTTTATGGGTTCATGGCCAAATACATCTACAGGTCTTTAAGTTTAACGTTTATACAACATTTGCAATGTCAACCTTTTCCTTCTAACTCCGTTAAATCAGGCATATGTGGTTGTTAAACGATGATGTGGCAAGGCCAATTCAATAAAAAAAAAAATCATATTTCTAGGATTTCCATGATCTTCATCTTCTTCCTCTTCACTTACATCAACCTTCATCATCTTCTCTTCCTTTTCAAACTTAAATCCAGTAAATATATATATATATATATATATATATATATATATATATATATAACGTCATCACCATCATGACTGATTTTCTCGCTGTAAACCCACTTTCCAATTCAATTGAAAAATCTCCATTGTTCCACTTTCTCAATTCACTTATTAACCCAACAAACATAACCCAACTCAACCCAATTTCTTTCCTCCCTTTTCTCCTAAACTATCCAAAACCTGTAGCAACAAGAGCATTTTAGTAGTCTTGAGCTCCATGTCCAATGGAAAGCCATCAATGGGTCATAGCTTTTAGGTCTAACTTCGATTTGATAACTCAAATAAAAACAATTATAGGTTGGAGTTGGATATGAATCTCATTGATAAGGGTTCATCCAATAAAAATAAGGGGTCTAAGTAGGTCTCTAGTATTATCCTATAAAGTATTATCCTATAATTAATATCTCTATTAATCTAGCGTCTCGTAAAGGTAGGCTTTTCAACAAACCATATCGTGTGATTCTTGCTAACTATATTTTGACTGCAATCCCTGCTTATAGCATGCACATCTAGTGGCTTCCGCAGTATGTGTGTGACCATCTTGACAAAATGGTGTGTAACTTTATATGGAAAGGATCCACAAATAAAGGTATGCATCTAGTCGGTTAGGAAAAAATTATTAAATCTAAGAATGGGGTCTTGGAGTGAAAATTGCGAGGAAACAATACATTGCGTTGCTTGGTAAATTTGTGTAGGATATGTTTAAACCTAGTGATCATTTATGGTCTCAAATTCTTTCCTCAATGTATCTTCAAGGATCTAATATTTTCCTTGCGAGAAATAGCAAGGGCTCTCCCACTTGGAATATCATTGTAAAAGCACTTAAGTATTGGAGGATGAATTTAATTTCAAATTTAGAAATGTTACCACTAGTATATGGTATGAAGCTTAGTTTCTAAAAGATCCCTTATGTCATCTTGTGTCGATCGTTCAAATACAAGATATTGATCTTCAAATTCGATATATTATTACTAGTGATGGAGGTAACCTACAAAATATTTATACCATGTTGCCCCAAGATAATAGAAGTAAAATGTATGTATGGTATCTACTCGTCAAAATTTGCATATAGTTGGTTGAATGATGAAAAGACAGTTCCTCTGTTACCAAGATATTCTTGGAATTGGGTATGGGAACTTAAAATCCCAACCAACATCCAATTCTTCCTTTGGCAAGTGATGCATATTGCGATCCCAACATGAACTATATTGAATCATAGAGTTTTCCCATTAGACTTCATTTGTCCTATTTGTTATAATGAACCTGGGACCTTGGTTCATTGTTTGTTTAATTGCAACCATCAATCTCCCCCTTTGGCAAATTTTTGGCAAAAACAACTTAAGGCCAGTCCAAACAAAGAAGAGAGACAACACGAAACCTTTTCTTCAATCTTCACAAAAAGAATCTTCCTTTTAGAAAGGTACACAAAACCCAGATTTCTAAAGGATACCAAAAATATAGTTCTTCAGTCACATCAAAATCTTTAAGACTAGAAGAAGTATATTACAGATCTCAGATTCTGCTTCCAATATTTTTACAAATTATTCAACACATGGAAATAAGCAGACAAGAGAAAAATAGGTATCATCCTAGAAAATTAGAGGCTTGCAACAGCGGAACTATAACAAAAAATAAATTCCCATAAAATTCCATACAGACAGTCAACTGTCACAACATGCTACTCAAATAATTAGAGGAAACATAAATTCCCAAACAATATACAATAGCTAATAAGAATGTTCCACACCCAACCAAACATTCAGGAACACATATGAGTATTACTCCCCCTCAAGGAACACAAAACAGTATTCTAATACTCCCCCTGAACACATGCATGTGAACATAAACACAGTCATGCAAAGGCATAATCATATACACACATCCAGCCATCAGAAAGAACTTCAAGAAAGTAAATACTTTAAACATAAAGAAATTGTACTTAGAATACTCAGAAGTGTACGCAAATGTTTCAACATCACCTGAAACATTATCTGCTATTATACTCAGATCTGCTCTGCTCTTCACAAGCTTGCAACAAAAATTACACCCAACAGAATATACTACTACCACAGGCATAAACTTAGCATATGCATATCTACTCCCCCTTTTTAGCCATAAAATATGCCAAATAAGAATTAGAGAGAAACATAAGTCAGGGCTAGAGGTACCAGTGTCTTTGAACATTAGTTGCTATAACTCCTCATGTAAGCAAATGCCCAGCTTGCTCCTTAATCTCTCGAATTGTTTGACATCTAAGACCTTTATGAAAATGCCAGCCAGGTGTTCTTCAGTAGTCACATACTCAAGAGTCACAACCTTTTCTTTAACAAGATCCCTGATAAAGTGATGTCGTATATTGATATGCTTTATTTTGTTGTGTTGCATAGGGTTCTTTGAGATGTTAATTGCACTTAGGTTATCATAGTATAATGTTAGAACACCTTGTGTAACATCATACTCCTCCAGCATTTGCTTCATCCAAACTAACTTAGAACAGCTACTTACTGCTGCTATATATTCTGCTTTAGCTATTGATAAGGACACATAATTTTGTTTCTTGTTGAACCACGACACAAGATTGTTCCCAAGAAAGAAAAAGCCTCCATATGTACTTTTTTTGTCATCTGCACTACCTTCCCAGTCGACATCACAGTACCCTACCAGCCTGGAGTTTTCACTGTGAGAGTATAGAATTCCATAGTTTGTGGTGCCATTGATGTACTTCAAAATCCTCTTCACTTGAATCAGATGACTCATCTTGGGCTCTGCTTGATATCTTTCACAAACTCCTACAATAAAGGTTATATCAGGTCTGCTTGTTGTAAGATATAGAAGACTTCCAATCATGCTTCTATACAAGCTTTGATCAACAGCGACACCATTTTCATCTTTTGATAACTTCAAGTGAGTGGTTGCTGGTGTTCTGTTATGACTAGCATTGTCCAAGCCAAACTTCTTCACAATGTTCTTAGCATACTTACTCTAAGAAATAAATATCATGTCTTCCATCTGCTTGACCTGTAGACCAAGAAAGTAGGTCAATTCTCCCACAAGACTCATCTCAAATTTAGACTGCAACTGATGGACAAAAATGTTGAACCATTTGATTCGACATTCCTCCCAACACAATGTCATCAACATAGATATGTGCTATCATAAGTCTTCCATTTTCCTCCTTAACAAACAAAGTCTTGTCAATTCCTCCCTTTCTGTAACCTTGATTGATTAAGAATTCTGTAAGTCTTTCATACCAAGCCCTGGGAGCTTGCTTCAATCCATACGGTGCTTTCTTCAATTTGTACACATGATCAGGAAAATTTGGATCAATAAACCTTTTAGGTTGTTCAACTTAGACTTCTTCATGTAAGTATCCATTCAGGAAGACACTCTTTACATCCATCTGAAACAGTTTGAACTTCAGAATGCAGGCCACTCCTAAAAGTAACCTTATGGATTCCAGCCTGGAAACAAGAGTAAATGTTTCATCAAAGTCTAATCCTTCTACCTGTGTATACCCTTAAGCTACAAGTCTAGCTTTGTTTCTGGTAACAGTACCATTTTCATCTGACTTGTTTTTGTAGATCCATTTTGTTCCAATAAAATTTATGCCATTTAGTCTTGGCACTAGATCCCACACCTCACTTCTCTTGAACTGATTAAGTTCCTCTTGCATAGCCTCAATCCAAAAATCATTAGTAAATGCTTCTTTCACATTCTTAGGTTCAAATTTGGACACAAAGTAGGAATTGGAGACAATGTCATTTGTTCTTCTGGTTCTGATCCCTTGATCTGGATCTCCAATAATGAGCTCTTGAGGATGATTTTTCTGAACTCTGATTGATGGTCCTTTACTCATTTCTACATTGTTCAGCTCAGCTTCTTCTGAATTAGTTCCAGATTCTATTGCAATTTCAGGTATCACCTTCTCTTGCGCAGATGTTTCAGGATATGCTTCAACTCCTGGTACTACTTCAGGAACTGGTTCTTTAGCTACATCATCTATCACCACATTGATGGATTCCATAACAACCTGAGTTCTATTATTGTATACTCTATAGGCTCTGTTGTTAATAGAGTAACCTAGAAAAATTCCTTCATCACTTTTTGGGTCCATTTTCCTTCTGTAATCTCTGTCAGCTAGGATGTAACACTTGCTACCAAAGACATGGAAATATTTTACAGTTGGCTTTTTTTCTTTCCATAGTTCATACAAAGTAGTTGCAGTACCTGCTCTTAATGTGACCCTAATATGAACATGACATGCAGTATTCATGGCTTCAGCCCAGAAGTAGTATGGAAGATGTTTAGCATGAAGCATGACCCTGGCTGATTCTTGCAGAGTTCTGTTCTTTCTTTCCACCACACCTTTTTGTTGAGGTGTTATAGGAGATGAGAATTCAGGCTTGATTCCTTCACCTGTGCAGAACTCATGAAATTTGGAATTTTCAAATTCTGTTCCATGGTCACTCCTTATCCTGACAATGCCTCTATCTTTCTCTCTTTGAAGTTGGATGCAAAGTTCTTTGAATGACTCAAAGATATCTGATTTTTCTCTAATAAAGTTCACCCAAGTAAATCTAGAAAAATCATCAACAACAACCAGAACATACCTCCTACCACCAATGTTGGCCACTTGCATAGGCCCCATTAAGTCAATATGAAGAAGTCCAAGTACCTTTGAGGTTCCCTGATGATCCAACCTTGGATGAGACATCCGAGTTTGTTTACCCACCTTACATTCTCCACAAATGCTTCCTTCAACAATCTGCAACTTAGGTATACCTCTGATTGCTTCTAGTGAGATAGCTTTCTTCATCCCTTGCATATTCAAATGTCCCAGATTTTGGTGCCACAGTCTGACTTCTTCATCTTTACTCAGCATGCATGAACATATGAGATCCTGTTCTTGAGAGGCCCATAAGTAACAATTGTCCTTAGATCTAGTGCCCTTCATACTCAACTTACCTTCCTTATCTATGATCTGACATTCAGTTTTGCTGAAATTCACACTCAGACCTTGATCACACAGTTGACTAATGCTGATCAAAATTGCAGCTAACCCTTTAACTAACAGGAGATTATCTAGTCTTGGGGATCCCTCACTAACTCAGTTTCCAATACCTATTATCTTTTCTTTAACCCCATCACCAAAGGTAACATAACTCTTAGCATAAGGCCTGACATTTTCAAGAAATTTTTCCACCCCTGTCATTTGTCGAGAGTACCCACTATCAAAGTACCAGTCTTGACTAGAAGAGGCTCTTAAAGATGTATGAGTTATTAGTCCTACACACTTAGGTCTCCATTCCTTCTTGACCATACTTACTGCTGGTCTGGGTTGATGTTCTTGTTTTAGGTGTTCATGAGTAAAGCCTATACCATTAGGTTTACCTTTCACTTGACCTTCTAGCATCTTATCCAGAACATCAGTTCTAGTGGTCATCATTCTAACTTGCTTTAAGACATTCTTAAGTTGAGAGTTAAGTAACATTACCTCTTTCTTTAGTTCAGAGATTTTTGCAAGATGACCAATCCTTTCTTCCTGTAAATGATTGATGACTTCTTCATGTTCTATCAGAAGTTCGGAGATGTCTATATCATTGACATCTTGATAATTGTAAGGCACAATGACTTTCTCATAGTATGGATCTTCATCACCAGATTCAGATTCAGATTCTACTCTTCTAGGCATAGCAGTGACACGTTTAGCAGTATCACTTTCCACATCTCCATCAGCTTCCTTATCATCAGACCAAGACATAATCATCCCTTTCTTCTACTTCTTGAGGTAAGTTGCACATTCAGTTCTGATGTGACCATAACCTTCACATTCATGACACTGCACACCTTTGTATCGACTGTTCTTCTCATCAGTCCTATCATTCCTAGGGTTGCTCTGTTGCTTATCAGTGTTGAATATGATGTTCTGCCCATTACCTTTGGATCTCCTGTTTACCTGCTTAAGAATCCTATTGAACTGTCTTCCAAGCATCACCAGATTTTCTGACAGATTTTCATACTCCACACTTTCTTCCTGTGCCTCATCATTAGCAATGTTTGCTGTAAAAGCAATGCCTTTGCCTTTCTTCTCAGTCTTGTTATCAACAACAAGCTCAAAGTTCTGAAGAGAACCTATGAGTTCATCTACCTGCATGGAGATGTCTTGAGCTTCTTCAATGGTTGTGACCTTCATATCAAACCTCTATGGAAGAGATCTGAGAATTTTCCTTACCAACTTTTCATCTGTCAAATTTTCTCCAAGGGAGTCAAATGAATTAGCAATGTCCAGAACATTCATATAGTAATCATGTATGGTTTCATCCTCCTACATTTTTAGGCCTTCAAATCTGGTAGTCAGGAGTTGAATCCTTGAACTTTTCACCATGGATGTACCTTCATGAAGGAAATCCACTAGTGTAGTCCTTGTTCAATAGCTCTTAGCAAACTACGCTTTGCACTATGAACCTAGGACCTACCCGTACTGACTTCAACCTAGGAACTCCTAGATTTGAGATCCCATCTCACTCCCTTACAAATGATCACAAACTCTATGATACTCAAATTACAGACACAATCAATAAAGCGAAGTTACCTTTAAAACACAACAACTAACACCGTACTTCACAGCTTTGGTGTAGTGCATAGTCTACCTACCTCTTTGCTTAAAAGCTTCAGAGTAGTGGACAAATACAATTCAAAAACACAGTCATAAACATGCATCAATCTGACACACGAAAGGATCACAAAATGACAGACTCAAAACCCTAAAGATTTATTCTTCAAATGACGGCTTGAATGATAAACTAGGTCTTGCAGTTTTGTCTAAATACTAAAGCAATACAGGTCAAATAATTCAGTTGGGCTTCAGAACAAATCGGTGATCCATTTCTCAGCAAACAGAACCAGATAAGGAAATTCCTAAAATGTAGGCACATCTTTAGGAACATACTGATCACCTTCAAGACTTTCCTAAGTCGTTAGCACTTCCTCAGGAAATCACATATGTTTTGATTCTCTAATAAAGACACGCAGGTTGACTAAAACTAATGAAGACGTGGATTCCTTAAACAAACAAACGCGTGCGTAAAATAAGGCAAGGTACGGAACACACAGACCATGCCTGGATGTTGGAACATTGGGTTCCACATCTGAAGTGAATATTTGTTTTAGGCAAAAGTGAAGCCAACATACAAATATCCAACATCTTTCATTGTCATAAACTTAGTTTTCATATTAGTCTTTGACCTAAACCATTCTATCTTACATAACCAACCTTTTTTACACAAAATTTCACAAACCCAAATACAAGATTTTCAAAATTTTCAACTTAAGGGGTAATGATAGAAGTTTGGCAAGTGTACCAAATACTATCGAAGTAGTAAAAATATTGTTCCCACAAGGACTGTTTTAATCTAAATAATTCAAATTCGTTAATAAATCAGATGTATAAAAGTTATTTTGTTTTGCCACTAGGCAGTTGGTTTGGTTTGATTTTATAAATCAATTAACGGAAAGTAAAGAGTTGTTAAGAAATATGAGAGAGATGAGATCAGGTCTTTTGAATCCTCTATGTTCCCCTAGTTGGTATATTGCACTCTATTCTTATGAATGATTCTCTAGTTCCACGATAGTTAACAAAATAGTCCTAATCAATCCCTTGAGTTAGGACCCTCTTCTTAAACTACAACCCCTAATTCCTTAGGTGGTCTAATAATCCTCGAAGGTTTAAGCACGTTAACCTAATATCACTGACAAACGATTATCCATTCCTAGACTAACCATGTTTATTAGAACAATTCAATGGGTCTAAGTTGAAAGCTAGGGTCAGTAGTCATTCATTCTCACGATGTTTATATGTGATCAAGATATAAAAGCATTAAAACAATTAAATTGAATAAAAACTAGATTGTCATTCACAAATAATAGAGTTTCACAGCAACATGGATCAAATAGGGTTACAAAGAATCATCTCAAACCTAATCTCTAAGAGATTTAGCCACTCATAATCGAGTTTACAAATAGCATAATCAATAATGAAATCAAAACATACATGAACTGATAGAAGGTTGAAGAAATTGCCCTCCTAGCCGTCTTTAGGTCTCAAAATCGCACTTTGCTCTTCAAGATTCGTAACCCTTGTTTTATGAATAGTCTTCAGCTTAAATAGGCACAGAAATTCGCCCAAAATCGTGTCACGTTTTAAGTAAATCGTGACACGTTTTCACCTTGTGTAACAAGAAACTAAATTAGGGTTTCACCAAATCATGTCACGTTTTTACCATCATGACACGTTTTCTTCAATGTCGAGAGCATGCATTCTGCCATATGGAATCGTGTCACGTTTTTGACAAATCGTGACACGTTTTGAAACTTTGCATTTTCTTTAGTTTTCTTGCTTTTCTTGCTGCTTAAGTTCCCTTGTGATCTCCAAAATGTGATAAAATTTACATAAAAATTACGTAATGACAGCATGTCATCACAACCCCAAACTTGAACCATTCC
The DNA here is from genome assembly GCA_958299785.1 of Medicago lupulina. NCBI lineage: Eukaryota > Viridiplantae > Streptophyta > Magnoliopsida > Fabales > Fabaceae > Medicago > Medicago lupulina. The sequence continues at coordinate 67,953,432 of OY283139.1, forward strand.
TTGTCCTCAAGGAATTTACATGCAAAATTGACAATTGACAGTAAAATAACAAGTACCTGATCAAGCGATAGTAACCAAAAGTTCATCTCCCTACTAGCTAAAAGTGAGCTAGTTTGACTTGAATGCATCCACCAATACACAACTCCACGCAACAATATGATAAGGGTTCACACTCAATCACATGCAAGACTACATATTACCATACGCTTGAAAAGTTTCTAAACGTCAATTAAAATCAATATCAATACACACTTTGAGGTCTTTCAGGGTTATAAAAGGGCTTAGGTGAAGGTGGGATAATATTTGGATAAGTAGGCTACACAAAATTTGAGTTAGGCACTCCTACGAAAGTTAAAGCACAATTTCAATCCATATATAACCTATGAAACAACAATTCTTGTAAAGGGGCTAGAGAACATTTATAACACTTGGGACATTCGAGTTTTAAGTTACTTAGATTTTCAATGTTTTGTCCCTTTTTTAATTCTATTTTTCTCTTTTTTTTTAATACACCATTTTTAGTGTATGTATTTTTCATGATAAAATTCTTTGTTCTCTAGTTCCCCCACCCCAAACTTAATTGGTTGCAAATTCCAATAGCAACCCCAAACTTAATCTTTAGCAACATTCTACAATGCCTAACTCAGAAATAACAATTTGGGATAAATCTTAAAAGTCTCTAAGCTTGTAATGTAGTTTGTCACCGAACAAAAAGTTCTAAACCTACCGGCTCAAATTGGCTAAGAAAAGGATAAATATCAATAAAATCAGGGTAGGCTTCAAAAGGCTCACAGGACCAAACACTTTTGCCTCAGTGTGTACATGACAGAGACCTATCAACAGTAGAGAAACAATGCAAGTTCTAGAAATGTAGATGCATGAAACACTCTATATAAGTAAATTGAAAAATAAAATTTGGACATGAACCTTACAGTTTAGATTTATGGGAGTTGTGACTACCTATCTTTCATTGATGTACACTTCGCCTTTGGAACACAGGTCACTCCTCCTTATGAACTTTTGGGAACATCACTTGGACACACATTTGTTACTAAACTGGAAAAAGTCAATTAAACACATAAATTCATCAATAATAAACAAGTTCAGGAACAATTACATAATAGGGGGATACAACTTATTAAACTTAAAAGAAAGCTAATAAAAAAAATTCGAACATAATTATAAAGTACATCAAAAAGTGCTGAAACAAAATAAAGAAACATAAAAAGGAGTGGACCATCAGTAGTCCACTCAATCCTGCATCTGATCCTGATCAATCCAGGTGCTAGGGTTCTCCTCCTCACAAGAATCCTCCCCAAAATGATACCGCGACCTAGCACCACCAGCAGCAAAGTTGGCCCTAATCTCCTGCTCTCTCACTTGGGCGTGACCTCTAGTAACATCGAAGTACTGGTACATAGCCTCCTCAGACCCCTCAAACCGATTAAAAGAACTAGTAGTAGCTCTCCTATTAAGGCAGATTGCCTCAGTTAACTCTTGACCAAACCTAGGACGGTTCCAATATTCTTGATCTTACACCTCATTCATCCAGTTGCAGTGTCCGAACATATAGTCCAGCATCATATGATGAATTGGTGCATAGACACCCTGCTGACTGCTCCCTTCTCCCTACACGAACTGCTGCTGAGGCGGGGGCTGTTGTGGTTGTGGCTGTTGTAGAGGCCATGCTTCCTCCTCAGCTACCAGCTGCTGCATACGCTCTATGTAGTCTTTCAGGAAGACCTCCATGTATTTATTTGTGATGGGTTTCATCATTAATGCATCCAGATCGTTCACAAAGAGGTCACATTCGGCTTCCTCACAAAGCCAGTTGATTAGGCTAAGGTGAGGAATAGCTTTCTTGTTACCTGCAACAAAATCAGCAATGTTGTTGGCAATCAACTCACCAACATTAATAGGAGCACCATCCATGATAGCCGCAACAGTGTGTACTCGCGGCAGTGGAATCTCATATGAACAAGAGGTGCCATCCAGTGTCTGCACCACAAATGAAGTCCAAGCCTTTGCAACCGGCTTGAACTCAGCCTTCAACAGCATATGCTTGCTTCCTTACCATTGCGCCCCCTCAACACATAATAGAGACTTGACCTCCTCCCAAGTCTCATCATTCCAGCCTCCGCAAGTGTCCCCCGAACATTGCTTCGGTGGAACAAGTTTCAACAAGTCATTGATTGCTTGAGGAGAGAAGTCGATGTCCTTCCCCCGAACATAAGACCCATACCTCCGCTGGAGAATCGAGGTTTAGCATAGAACTCTAGCGCCAAAGTCTTGTTGGCCTCCTTAAAGACCATATCATTCAACCTATGCCAACCTCGAGCAGTGAGCACCTGTTCAAATTCAGGGTTGCCTAGCAATTTGGGGAGCAAAAATGCTCGCTCTTGAATTACTCGGAACACCTGAATCTCTTTGAAACGGTCTCTGGCCAGGGTGGTTAGGAAACGGTGGTTAATGGATGGTGGTTGTGGGGTTGCGGCTGTTGGTTTGACCGGTTGTTTTCTTTTGGAAACGGTTTTGGCCTTTTTGGATTGATGGGTTTTGCCCTTTTTACATGTATCAACCATGGTTAGGGTTAGGAAAAATTTGTAGATGGGGTTAGGGTTAAGGTTTGTGTGGAGATGATGAGTTTTGGTTGGGTGATGATGGTGAGGAGAGGTTATGGGGTTAGTTTTATGGTTTGGAGATGAAAACATGAAGATTGTGGGTAGGAAGAAGTTGGAATTTCGAAGGTTGGGGTTCTGGTGAAAATTTGGCAAAGTTTGGCTGCTTTTGGAAGTGAGTGGAATGAAAATCGTGTTAGGTGTATTTATAGGCCGGGTAAATCGTGTCACGTTTGTCAAAAAATGTGTCACGATTGGGTTTTGTAACGGTCAAAAAATTTGAAGAACCACAAAAAACGTGTCACGTTTAGGCAAAACGTGACACGATCCACCATTTTAAAAAATTTCTTTCCCTGAAATCGTGTCAAGTTTTGGCCAACGTATCACGATTTTACAATGTTGAAAGGTCATCAATTTTAACTTAGAAAAAAATTTGGGTGTCAAATTGTGTCACGATTTCAGTATCGTGACACGATTTGGCAATGTCGAAAGACACCCATTTTTAACTTAGAAAAAATTTGAGGAGCATCAGAGGTGAGGCAAAATCGTGTCACGTTTTGCCCAAAACATGTCACGATTTTGCCCAGTATTTGACTTGAAATTTTTTTGTTCCTCTGATTTTTTCAACTAAAATATTTTTGTGTTTTTGAGCTTTTGAAAGCAATAAAAATTAAAAATACTGCCTGCAATAAAATGGTGGGTTGCCTCCCACAAAGTGTTTCTTTACTGTCACTAGCTTGACTACCACGGACCTTTAAAGGTCCTTCAGCACCAGTCCTACCCTCTCTTTTGGTAGGTCGCCACCAGATATGGCTTAACTCTGCCCATTCACCTTGAAACTTCTGTCACCCTCCGGCGTGATTAACTCAACAGCTCCATGAGGTGACACACTCTTGACCAAGAAAGGTCCCGACCACTTTGACTTGAGCTTTCTAGGAAACAGCTTCAACCTGGAATTATACAACAAAACTAGTTGTCCATAGTTAATATCTCTAGATACAAAGTTTTTGTCATGATACCTTTTAGTCCTGGCTTTATAGATGAGCGGAGTTTCATACGCTCTAAGCTTCATCTCCTCAAGTTCATTAAGTTTCAAGAGTCTTTTCTTACCAGCGGCTATTTGATCAAAATTTAAGGCCTTAATGGCCTAGTATGCTTTATGTTCTAGCTCAACTGGAAGATGACATGCCTTCCCATAGACTAACTGATAGGGTGACAACCCTATATGAGTCTTAAAGGTCGTCCTATATGCCCACAGTACGTCGTCTAGCTTTCTAGACCAATCATTCCTATTTGACGCAACTGTCTTTTCTAGTATTTGTTTCAGGCGACAATTTGAAACCTCTACTTGACCACTCATTTGTGGGTGATAGGGAGTTGCAACTTTATGCCACTACAACATTTTTGAGTTTAGGCCACACTTAACCTGACCACGACTACAAAAGTGTGGCTTAAACCAAGAATAAGCCACAATTTTGAAAGAGTGGGTTAAAAATTACATATATGATACACTTTTTGACTTTCAACAAAAATCTGTGGCCTATTATATTATAGGTCACACTCTAACCACTGTTAAAAGTTGTGGATATTTCTAGCCACACAGAAAACGGTGGCCTATTCTCATTTAATAGCCACACATTCGAAACCGTGCCCTATTACATTGTAGATTCTGAAATAAGGCAGCGGGAACCAAAATAATTTAGCATTTTTTATTTTCTTTTCAAATTTGAGCTGAATCATTAAAAAGAATAAAATTAATAATATATCTCAAACCCTTTTTCTCTCTCCAAAACAAACAAAAACCTTTCTCTCTCAACTCTATCTCCATCGAACTCAGACCCAATCTCGCTGCCAAACCTCTTTTCGTCGTGAAACCCCTTTCTCACAACCACCGTGTCACACCAGCGACCAAACTTCGTTCCTCCGTCGAACCCCTTTCTCAATTGAACTCCTTCTCTTTGTTCTCTCACTCGATCCCCTTTCTCTCACTCCTCCATCAAGCTTCTTTAAACCCAGACAAGAAATCTAGTCTCTGAACCCAAGCACCCAATCAACCTCTCTCTCTCTCGATTCAAAAGTACATGCAAGCTCTCAATTCATTCCGAACCTTCAACTTCAGGTAAGAGTCACAAAACCCTTTTATTAACACTTGCTAATTTAGGGTTACGAATGTGATTTGTTGTATTTTAATTTAATGATTTTTCAAGTTGTTTGTTATAATCGAGATTAGGTGAGGACTTGGGAAATTATACCGACAAACCTACAAATCTATCTAATCAGTTAGCCTCCTAAACATATGTAAGCACGTTGAAGAACTGTATAACTTCCATGTACATGTATAGTTCTATTATTTGTAGATTGTTTATTTTCTGCTATGAAATCATTTATTTTTTTGGTATAACTGCAAAGCTTTGAGATTTTGGGTGGTCAGACTAAATTTTTAAACTTAACTGTAAAAAAAATTCTGAAACGGTGTCTTCTAGACCTTACTCTTTGATTTCCAGTTTTCACTTTGCATATGATTTATGTGAAATTTATTTTAATTTGTGGAGTCAAAATGTTCTGGGTGGATTATGCAGAGAAACATGTTAGGATATAAAAAAGAAACAGAATGCACATTCAAATAAGAACCTTCGAAGACTCAAAATACTACAAAGTTTTAATTGTTTGGATGGATAATTTAATGTTGTTCTTGTATCAATAGTGACAAAACTCAAGCTTTTGATACCCTGAAACCTCATCTTGTGTTGGTTTAAAACATAAGTTCCTGTCTTGAAAACAGGGTGTCCTCCTCTCCTGTCTTGAAAACGAATTTGTCTTTCCATTGTTAAAGACATGTTTTAAGATATTATTATGTAGATTTATGTTCCCTTATTTTAATTATTGTTTATTTATTTTAAACAATATTAGCAAATGTAATGCTTACAAATATATAGTCTTATATTGAACTGATAGATGTATAACAGTGGCATGAAGTACATGCAACAGGTACAGATTAATAGTCTGAACATTCACAGAAAATCGTGCCATAAAGGACGGTTTTATGGTGTGCTCTAAGGTTTAGGCCACGGTTTTAAAACCGTAGCCTATACCAAACAGCAAAACCGTGGTCTTTATATTACCAATAAACCGTGCCCTTTTGTTGTGTCAAAAGCCACGGATTTTCAAATTTCGTGGCCTAAGGTAAAAAACCGTGGCCACAGAGAATAGGCCACGGACGCATATACCACACTTCAAAAATTGTGCCCAATCCGTTGTCTAAACTTTAGGCCTCGGATTTATTGGTTCTAACTACGATTTTCAAAGTGTGGTTTAAATTCAAAAATGTTGTAGTGTGCCTTATGTTGTACTTTTTCAAAACATTTTCAAGAAGATTATTGCAAAAGTGTTTCCCCCATCATTGATCAAGACTCTAGGAGTTCAACCTAGTGAAAGTATTTTTGTGAAGAAAATTAACAACAGTTTTGGCATCATTAGTGTTGGTGTAAGCCCTAGATACCAATAGTTTATGTTAAACTTATCTTATGTATCATTACTTTTATTATTGAATAATATATGACACTCTTTATTATAATAATGTTAATAAAGTCCTTAGAATAGATAGTTCATGTAATAATGTATTAAGTGTGACTTAATCATGAGATTACATTATCATAAAGAACGCTATTCTTAAATGTATCCGTAGTCAAGCTTTAATATGAATTAGGATAATAATAAAGCGTCGAGACTATTATGTATGTAGACTGATGACCGCATCTCATGGGTCATAAATATGAGATATTAAGTCTATACATAGGTATAAATATTAGGAGTAATATTTATACTGGATTGACCCACTGTGAGAATACTACATAGTATGTTATGAAATTGTCTCACAATGATAATAGTGTATATCGCTTTTAGACCTAAAACCACTATGATTCCTAGATGTGGACTCAAGTGCTTTGTTGCCATTCTAACTTTGTCTGTAAAAGGATAACCATAACGTTGGTTGATGGGTACTTGATGAATCATGCTGAGGGACATGAGTGTTCTAGATGGGATTTATCCCTCCTCATAACAGGAGATATATCTTTAGGCCTCTTGATGAAATATGACTGTAAAATTGCATGGCCATGCCGAACTACGTCAATATGAGATATTGGACTTATTCGTTATTCAGTATATTTCGGAATCAAGAAATATAAATATTGATCTATACAAGGGTGACAATATCTATGCCTTGAAATCAATATAGATATCAGGACAAAAGAGTAATTGTACACATAAGTATTATCATGGAAAAGGTTTCGTCAGATCACTTGACATTCTTGTCACTTGGGTAGCAATGATGTGTTGCTAGATACCGCTCATTGTTTATAGTATTAAATATTAGATTTAATATTATTGCTAACGTGACTAGAACCTATAGGGTCACACACAAAGAACAGTCAAAAGAGAAATATATAAGTATGACTTATATAAGGGGTGCGTTTAGTAAATAACGCTAATTAGTTAGCAAGATTACTAAACTCGTTATTGAGCTTACTAAAGCCCAATAGTGACTTCTGACTTGCAGAGCACACTAAGAGTTCTATAAATAGAACTCTAGTGCCGAAGTTTTGAGTTACACGTTTTTAAGAAACCCTAACTCTCTGAAACTTCCGATTCCTTGGCTAGCACCGAATTTTGGACGAGTACTGTTCGTGTGGACTTGCTAGAGGCTTTGTTGCTTGCTGCTTTCTTTGTTGTGATCGTGATTCCAGTTTCTAGTTCCCAGCTTTCAGATTCCATACATCGAGGTAACAATCGAATCACTGATTCATGTGTAATTCGTAATGATCAGAGGAAAGAAAATCGAAATTGTATCTGCTGCTTTATTCTGTTGTAATTTGATTTTCCTTCAATTAGTAACACAAGGTGTCGCTTCAACCCATTTTGTAACATAATCAACACAAACTAGAATATGGAGAAAAGAGTAAGAGGAAGTGAAGGGTCCCATAAAATCAATGCCCCAACAATGAAATGGTTCAATTTCAATGATTCCTGTAAGGGGCATCTCATTCCTCTTAGAAATGTTACCTGTCCTCTGGCATTTATCACACCGCTTAACAAAGTCTTGGCAGTCCTTGAACAAGGTGGCCCACCAGAAGCCACTTTGCAAGACTTTTCCAGCGGTTTTTTCTCCAATATGGTGGCCCCCATAAGCTGAGCTATGACAGTGCCACATGATACTATTAGCCTCCTCACCTGCAACACAACTTCTAATCAAACCGTCAGTGCTTAGAAAATCGAAATTTTATCCGCTGCTTTATTCTGTTGTAATTTGATTTTCCTTCAATGGTATCAGAGCCAATTACGAAACCTTGAATCGGATTGCTTTGTTACTGCTTTATGTTGTTAATTTGATTAAACATAAACGAATGAAATTAAATAATAAAGAGGATTAAAATTGGCATCGTATCATGTTTTTTGTGCATGGCTTTTCGATTTACTTTGATGTTTCAGAAACCGTTTCTAGTGAAACGTCGACGTTTCGATTATACATATCGACAGGAACATGGTTTATCGATCATAAAACGCATTTAATAATAATATCAATCACGTGTATGTGCATGGATTTTCGATTTGCTTTCTTGTTTCAGAAACCGTTTCTGGTGAAACATCAACTTTTCGATTATACATATTGACATAAGCGTGATTGGTAGATTATGTGTAACAACGGTATCTATGATATACTAGGTCTGATTGTATGTTAAATAAGTCAGATGATATTTGTTCATATTGATTGATTGATGTATGGAACATCGTAACTGATTCTTAGAACTTTGGTGAAGCATCCTAGATTCGATCTTCATATTTGAATAAACAATCAGAGTACTTGTTTTATATGATCAGATTGTTGTGACAGAATTAGGGTTTGCTGAATCGGTTAGGTAACCACCGTCCGCTGACCGGGCAGCGGAACCCCCGGCTAATCTGTGTAGTGTGATCATATGTCGAATTTTAATTTAATTTATTTAATTATAAGGTATGATTAATAATAATAAAAGTGCGTTTATTATTATTTCATGTGAATGATTATGGCCTAAGTCCTTTTGTTTTATTTCTTTTGGATATTGAAATACGGCTTGCGTGTCGTGCCTCTCTCTTAAATCTCTATTGTACATTCTCTTCTCATCCACTCCCTCGTATGTAAAACGAGTTTCTTTCATATGTAATGTAAATAGAATACAAGGAGGTAATAGGGCTCAAGACGTTAGGATAGTCTTGGAAGTCAAGCTTGGAGAAGCAAGGTCGTTTCTAGGATTAGTTTAGATTCTCTCATTGGCTTGAGAGAGTCATAGCGTTAGGATGGTCATAATCATGTCACTTTTAATTTTGTACAATTGTTGTGCATGTTATGATTGGAGTGAGAATATATATGATATATAAGCCGTGGTGAGGTGAGATCAAACCTAATAAAAATCCTTCAATTTAAAATATTAAGTTTAATGTTTTCCAAAAGTTTAACACCCTTCAAGACTAATATCGAATATGTGGGTTTTGCCTCCGTGAAGCGCATATTTTATACTAGTAAGTTGCGGTGCGGTAATCCAATTTACCCAAGTGTTATTCTTTTGGGTTTAACTTAACTAAATTAATTTTAATAAGATTAGAATAAATTTATAAGCTATAATTGGGAAATGTCTATATGATAGATTTGAGTAAGAGTTATTCACCCAATTGATTTGAAAGTTGTATAAGATACAATTGGAAATGTTCCTACCTAAATAACTAAGTTTTAAGTACAGCCTCCGTTGACTTAAAGCAAGGTGAAATAAGGATTTCAATACACCAGAAAATCTTCCAACGGGATTTTCCAAGTCAAGTGTTTGAAGGTCATTTGATTTGAGTAAAATAGTGGGAGTGTATTTAATTAAAGGCCAAATTAAATATGTTATTTTCATGATACTTATTTTGTATATTTTAATTGTAGATGGCCAATAACACATCAAACAACAATTTGCGATCTCATTGAGAAAGAAAAATTGACTTAAACAAATTTTTTAGACTGGTTTCGAAACATGAGGATTGTCCTCACCCATGAGAAAAAGTTGTATGTGCTTGATGAACCCATTCATGAGGCACCACCTGCTGGAGCTCCTGCGGCTCAGAGAAATGCCCATACTAGGCATGTCAATGATTCCGTGGAAGTCTCTTGCATCATGCTAGCAACCATGACTCCCGAGCTGCAAAAACAACATGAAGGGATGGTTGCGTTCGATATGATCGGACATCTTAAGAGTCATTATGCAGAGCAGGCTAGGCATGAAAGGTTTGATGTCTCCAAGGCCCTTTTCTCAACCAAGGTGTCTGAAGGAAGTCTCGTAGGACCTCATGTACTCAAAATGATTGGGTATTCTGAGAACCTCGCTCGATTGGGATTTGTCCTTGAGCAGGAACTTGTTGTTGATCTTTTCTTGCAATCGTTGCCTGAAAGCTTCAGCAGTTTTGTCCAGAACTTCCTCATGAATTATATGGACAAAACACTTCCACAACTTGCAGCTATATTGAGAACTGCTGAAAAGAATATGAAGGGCAAAGGAAAGGCCATTTTGATGGTTAACAATGGGAAGTTCAAAAAGCACCATAAGAAACCTAATAAGTCTAAGGGAAATGGCAAAGGCAAAGCTGTTGTCAAGCCATCAACCAAAGCTTTGAAGCCTACTGGAGGCGTGGCTAAGGAGGGCAAGTGCTTCTACTGCAACAAGATGGGGCACTGGAAGAGAAATTGCCCAAAGTATCTGGAAGACAAGAAGAATGGAAATGCTCCTACTACTTCTGCAGGTATTTTTGTTATAGAAATTAATATGTCTACTTCTACATCTTGGGCATTAGATACTGGATGTGGCTCTCATATTTATACTGATGTGCAGGCCTGAGAAAGAGTATAGCATTGGCAAAAGGCGAGGTCGGTCTTAGAGTTGGCAATGGAGCAAAGGTTGATGCTTTGGCTGTTGGAACTTATGTATTGACCTTACCTAGTGGTCTTTTACTTAATTTAGAAAACTGCTATTATGTACCTTCCGTTAGCAGGAATATTATTTCAATTTCTTGTTTGGACAAGGCTGGTTTTTATTTTACAATAAAGGACAAATGTTGTTCCGTTTATTTGGATAATATTCTTTATGCTAATGCAATTATTATTAATGGACTTTATATCCTTGATCTCGATATGCCTATCTATAACATTAATGCTAAGAGGATGAAACCTAATGAGTTGAATCCGACTTACCTTTGGCATTGTCGTTTAGGCCATATAAATGAAAATCACATTTCCAAACTCTATAAAGATGGACTTTTGGACTCTTTTGATTTTGAATCATATGAGACATGTCGATCTTGTTTATAAGGAAAAATGACAAAGTCCCCATTTACCGGTCAAGGTGAAAGGGCTAGTGATCTTTTAGGTCTCATACATACTGATGTGTGTGAACCCCTAAACATATCTGCTAGAGGAGGTTTTCACTACTTCATTACATTCACTGATGACTTTAGTAGATTTGGATATGTGTATCTAATGAAACATAAATCTGAATCATTTACTTTATTTAAAGAATTTCAAAATGAAGTAGAAAACATACTAGGCAAGAAAATCAAAATGCTTCGATCTGATCGAGGTGGAGAGTATTTGAGCTTAGAATTTGACAATCATCTAAAAGAATGTGGGATCCTATCCCAACTGACACCTCCAGGAACTCCACAATGGAATGGTTTTTTCGAAAGGAGAATTCAAACCTTGTTAGACATGGTCCGTGAAGGTGAGAAAAACACAAGAAGGGGGGTTGAATTGTGTTAGCTTTTTCTACGTTTTCTCTTAAGCTGAAATGCACAGACCAGAAGCAGTTCAAGAACAGCTTCTGAAGTGATGTTCAGAACTAAGTTGCAGCGGATAAAACACAGAGAGAGAGAGAGAGAGAGAGAGAGAGAGAGAAGAAAGACAGAAAGCAATTATATAGGTTCATTCCACAAACCGGAAGTAGTCCTGTCCTCTTTGCACTTCCAAGGAGAGTTCACTAAAATGTAATATCTGATTACAAATGCTAAAGCACAACTACAACAGACTTCCAATGCTCAAGAACACAATCAAGATACTTCTATGCTTAAGCACACAAGCAAGAGACTTCCTATCAAACAGAATTACAAAGAAAAATGTTTGACACTTGAACACTTGATATACAATCAGAGCTGCTCACAATACAAATCAGATACAGACTCTTTGAGACTCTAGAATTTCTAAGATATGAACTTTGAAAAGAAATTCTAAGTGAACTTTTGGATGTTGAACAATTTTGATAGAGTTTAGGCGCTTTTTAAATTGTTGTAGAGTCTTATTGTTCTTCAAGTCTTCACTCCTTTATATAGAGGTGTGAAATGAACGTTGAGTTTTCAGCACATCCAAAAAGAGTCGTTTGAAGCTTTGATCAATCATCAATGATTCATTGCCTGATATGGTTATTGTCCTATGAAGGATTAATTTCAAATGCATTCCATGTATGAAGGAACATTGTTGTAGACAGAGTTGTTATCCTTGTCTTGTAGCAGAGACAAACTCTGTGTAGTGGAGATAATGGTTGTACACTTCGTACAATTGTACTTTGTCAACGCTTAACAACAAAACAGACGTCCAATGCGTTTGAATCCTTTTGAGTTAGCCGTTGTTACTCTTTTCCACTCTTTCTCAATATTAAGACGACATTGAATCCATTGAACAGCTTTTGAATCTTTAAGTTTGCGTCTCCAGATGAACTTTAGCTTCTGGTGATATTCACCTTCTGATGAACTTGCTTCTGATGACGTCATCACTTCAGGAGCGCTATGTCTTCAGGAGCACTTTTGACTTCAGGAGCAGTTCTTCTTCAGATGCTTTTAAGCTTCCTTTTTGTTAAATTCTTTGCTCTCTTTTGTTCATTCAGAACTTAAAAATGATCTCAAAAACTGAGTAGTGGAGGTAGTGGTTGTACACTTCGTACAATTGTACTTTGTCAACGCTCTTCAAAGAACAAGCATCAAATGCCTTCAAGTTCATTTGAATTAGATGTTGCTTCACTCTTATGGTCTTCTACAATGCTTAGACAATATTAAATCCATTGAACAGCCTTTGAAGCTTTAAGTCTTGCATCTTCTGGTGATCTTCAGCTTCTGATGAGATGCTTCTGATGAACTTGCTTCTGATGACGTCATCACTTCAGGAGCACTTTGTCTTCAGGAGCACTTCTCTTCTGACGCTTATAGCTTCCTTTTTGTTGATTCCTTTGCTCTCTTTTGTTCTTCCAGAACCTAATGATGATCTCAAATTTTTGTCTATGGTCCTATACACTTGAACAAATATTAGCATATCCAATTAACAATTTTTTAATACCTTGTTATCACTTAAAACTTTTAAGGGTAATGTTAAACACATTTTGTTCCAACAATCTCCCCCTTTTTGATGATGACAAACATTAGTATTTAAAAAAAATGTTTAATTGTTGTTAATCTAATTAACAAGTTGACTATATAGGGTATGAGGTTTGTAATCTCCCCCTGAGTCTAATAGTACTTTAAGGTGAGGTTTGTAAGCTCCCCCTGAGTTCTATTCTTGTTAATTAAATTCATTAAAAATGAATTAATTCTCAGAATTAATAATCTCACATAGAACGTTATCAGAGCAAAAAATGAGGTGAGAAAAATGGTTCTATTAATTTAAATTACTTGAAATTAAATTAATGGGGCTCAGAGCCTTTAAATACTATCTACTACTCCCCCTTTTGTCATTAACACAAAGTAAATAATTTAAACAAAAAGAAGAATTTGAGAAAAACATAATTGTTTAAAATCTATAAGAATATAAAGGTTCAGAGCATACAATTAGTTAATAAACAATCAGAGCGCATAATTGTTCAAAATCCAGCAATATAATTCAGAGTCAATAATCAAGCAATACAAAGTATAAGGAAGAAAGACAAGGTAGAAGTTCAGAAGCATTCAATTAAGTACATAAGCAAATGAAAATAGAAATAAAAACACGCAATAAATGTGTCAATCTAGGTTTGGGCTTGTTTTTGTTTCATCATTTCCATCAACTGCTCCATCATGTTCTGAGTTTTCTCAAATTGTAGCTTCATCTCCATCATGAAATCTTCATTACTCTTTAGCAGTTTTTCCTATCTGATTTTTGCTTCTTCCAATTGAGCATCAGTCCTGGTCTTGTACTCTAGAAGCATCAGCTTCTTCTCCATAAGCTCTTTCTTCAGCTGGTGATTCTCCTTCTCCAGAAGTGTATTCCTTTGAAGTAGAGCCAGTTCAGAAGAAGATTCCTTGAAGTTCAGCTTTGTTAACCAATCCAGATTTAGCTCCTTGGGTTGGATGCTTGATGGAATGAGACTTCTTGCTTCCAAGCAAAGAGGAGTCTTCACCCATGTTCTTAGAATCTTCACTTCATCCAGATTGGAGACAACACCTTTGAGTCATGCTTGAAGTTTAGCTTGAGCAATCTCTTGTGCATCTAAGCATGATCTCTGAAGCTCTGAGAGAATGAAGTCCACTCTGTCTTTAAGTCTAATCCACAGCTTCTCATAGTTGTCCTCATGGATTAGATTATTTCTTGCTTGGATTAGACAGTTGAGCTCCTGAAATATGCTTTCACAAACATTTGACAAAATTGTTGAATTGAGGAACATTGTTGGTGGAGAGGGGACATTTGTTTTGGCTGGTGTTATGGGTTGTATAGCTAGATTGGATTATGAAGGTTGGTCATTTATGAGGTGCTCAGGTTCATGAAGGTTTGTGGTTGTTGTTGATTGGCTTTGTGCAGTGAGTTCAGATGCATTATGTTCAGAAGCAGTTTGTTCAGAAGCATTTTGTTCAGAGGCACTCTGTTCATAAGTGGTTTGTTCAAGAACAAGTATCTCAGTTGTAGGAACAGAGTTGTTGTTTGGGGAGTTAGGTGTTTGATGTTGAGGGCTTCTTGTCATAACTTTGTGAGGTGAGGATTGCCTCCTCTATATAAACTCGTATCAAGAGTCTTATCTATCCGATGTGGGACTTGGGTTTTTCCCAATACAATTGTGTGGTTGTTCTAGCCTCGATGCGGACGGTCCCTCGAGCTCCCCTCGTGACCAAACAATGGTATTAGAGTCCCAGTTCAACGAAGGATACGATTGAGGCAGTCAGTTCATTGCGGAGAAACCAGCAATGGCAGTACAAGCTCCTTGTGTCGGTACGTTGCGGAGAAAGTATCAACGTCGAAACAAGAGAGTGAGAGCTTCCGCTTGAGGGGGGAGCAAGATGAATTGATGGACTCACACTTGAGGGGGGTGTGTTGGGAAAAACTCAAGTCCCACATCGGATAGATAAGACTCTTGATAAGTCATCGTGAGCTTAGCTTAGTTGGTAGGGACAATGCATAATATATGGAAGGTCCGGGGTTCAAACCTCTGCCACCAAAAAAAACAATTAGGATAGATAAGACTCTTGATAAGAGTTTATACAAAGGAGGCAATCCTCAGTTCAAAAGTCGGTTTTGCGGGGTTGTGTTAGGCCCAACCATGATTTCTAAGATGGTATCAGAGCTTCTTCAAGATCCATTGGGCCACCTTTTATCAGGTTTCCGCTATCGGACCACCCACCATTTATGTCCACGAACCAAGCCCAATAATGTTGGTCGAGAGGGGTTGTGTTAAGAGTCCCACATCGGATATGAGATGACTTGACAATGTGTTTATAAGTGGGGGCAATCCTCGCTTCACAAACCAATTTTGTGGGTTGTGTTGTTGTAAAATTAGGCATAAATTATCTCTATAATAATAATAATAATAATAATAATAATAATATATAAATAAAGGAATCAATAAAATATAAGCAAAGAGAGAGATCAATAAACTTATCTTTTTTCGTAGATTGTTCTTGAATTGACCACCGACATAACTCATCAATCACCATCTCTATTCAACAAT
This sequence comes from Medicago lupulina, assembly GCA_958299785.1. NCBI lineage: Eukaryota > Viridiplantae > Streptophyta > Magnoliopsida > Fabales > Fabaceae > Medicago > Medicago lupulina. The sequence continues at coordinate 67,969,009 of OY283139.1, forward strand.
TCAATAAGAGAACTGCAAGGAACAAATAGTGGAAATAGTCTGAGACGTGCTGATCGCACTGTCCTTGAGGATTTTCCGCGTAATTATACGTTAATCCCCCAGGATTTAACAGACCCTTCTCGACGTAGAATCGAGGAAACAGAACTGACAAGAAAATATATTTCAGGAAGATATAACCCAAGAAACCATTGAAAGTGAGGGACATGTTTCTTGTTTTGATACTACTCAAAGCCAAGTGAAAAATCCTTTTAATTCACTACGTGAGTACAAATTTCATAGGCATCATTTTTATGTTTTGTCAAGCAAGAATAATGCCTTATAAATAGCCAATAAAAGAAACGTTATGCATTGAGTTAGCAAATAAGTGCTCAAACTAAATAGTTAAGAAAAAGCAATATTATTTCCACATTCAAGAGATATAAAAGCAAAGGCGGTTACAAAACTTTGGAATTAAAAATATGTCTACAAAACCAAGCTAAACATTATAATTAATAATAATAATATGATAATAATTTTCTATTAAAATATTTTTCGATATTTCTCAATTAAAAATATGGAACACAAAATATTTGAAACTTTTGAAATATACTCAAAATTTACAACAATCCCCCACATATTTCAAAATTTTAAAAGAAAATAGAAAAAGTACTTCCTGGGTTAGCATATTGGATGTGATGCATCAAACTTGTGTAGCAAGCTATATGAACCAGTCCTAGAATGATAATACTTAACACACAGTGAGGTTGGTGTAGCAAGCTATATAAACCAAAATCACTTGGTGTATGTTAGTGGTATACCACTCGCATCACACCCCCACATTTCTTGTTGTTGGCGATGTGGTGCGCTAATAGGCCGTGCGCGTGCCTGGATTATTTCATGAGTGCTCCAGAGATTTCGCCATGATCTCATACAAGCGGCCGCACTTGACACTCACATAGGTGATTTCATCAAGTGTATGCTGCAAATCATACACCACCCATAAGGGATATGAAATTCATTAAAAGATTTATAGGCTTATTCTCTCAATAATGCAGTGTCTAGCACTTCTCATACACACCATAGGAAAGGGACGAGAACAAAAATTATTTAACTAATTTTTGGTGCTAGCAGAACTAACAAGTGACTTGTTCTTACCCATATGAACATTATTCATGGGATCTCCAATCACAAAGGTTGGGTTTCCATCACTTATTAATTTCGAGTGGCTTAAGTCTCAATCCCCTCGATGTACACAAATTTATTTCATCCCAAGGAGCTTTGTTTTGTAGCTACTTTATACGCAAATGATGAATACAATTTTCTTTCATCATATAAGATTGACTAAGACGTCTCTAAGTCAATCAACCTCAAATATTTATCAAAGTCTATAACAATAAACTTGATCTCTAAAATTATATTCATACATGTTCGCTTACATGATTATTAAGCGACATCACTATCAATGTGGATAAATCTAAATCTATTTGTAGATTTATTAAACAGGTCTACTTGAATGAAAAAAATTAGGCATAAATTATCTCTATAATAATAATAATAATGTATAAATAAAGGAATCAATAAAATATAAGCAAAGAGAGAGATCAATAAACTTATCTTTTTTCGTAGATTGTTGTTGAATTGACCACCGACATAACTCATCAATCACCATCTCTATTCAACAATTCAATAAGAGAACTCCAAGTAACAAATAGTGGAAATAGTCTGAGACGTGTTGATCGCACTGTCCTTAGAGATTTTCCGCGTAATCATACGCTAATCCCCCAGGATTTAACAGACCCTTCTCGACATAGAATCGAGGAAACAGAACTGACAAGAAAATATATTTCAGGAAGATGTAACCCAAGAAACCATTGAAAGTGAGGGACATGTTTCTTGTTTTGATACTACTCAAAGCCAAGTGAAAAATCCTTTTAATTCACTACGTGAGTACAAATTTCATAGACATCACTTTTCTGTTTTGTCAAGCAAGAATAATGCCTTATAAATAGCCAATAAAAGGAACGTTATGCATTGAGTTAACAAATAAGTGCTCAAACTAAATAGTTAAGAAAAAGCAATATTATTTTCACATTCAAGAGATATAAAAGCAAAGGCGGTTACAAAACTTTGGAATTAAAAATATGTCTACAAAACCAAGTCAAACATTATAATTAATAATAATATGATAATAATTTTCTATTAAAATATTTTTCGATATTTATCAATTAAAAATATGGAACACAAAATATTTGAAACTTTTGAAATATACTCAAAATTTACAACATGTGTTAGGTCCAACCACGATTTCTAACGTCCTTAAACCCTAGAATTCAGGCACGCTAATACTGGGTTTCTACTTGTAAGCTAAGGCAAAGAGTTAAAGAAAAATACTGTTAGCTTTTCCATTCATGGGTAACATCTACAAGGACTGATGTACCAAGATGCATAATTGAGTGTTATAACAGATTGTCAAGAAAATGTTGTATTCTTGTGTCTTCCTTGTCATATATATATATAATGCCATATGTGATTTCTTGATGCTGAGAAATTTCCAAAGAACTCATGCGAAATGATACTTCTAACATGCCAATGTGAAGTCAAGGGATTTCGACAGTCTATTCCATCGAATTGCAGCTGCTGCAGAGCATCCTCATCTAAGATTTCAAGAAACCGAAGATGGAAAGATCTGCAAACAGTGTAACAAGCTTGTATCTCGATATCTTGTATCTTTCAAGTATATCAACTTTTAGGTTAAAATGTTCACTGTTGTATGCTAATTAAATAAAATGAGCCTATTAACCTACTTAAATTTAGAGTTATTAGATCGGGTGTTAGATGGAAAATCGGAAACGGTGTCAACATTCCAATTTTCGATGCTCCGTGGTTAGCAGATGGAGGTTGTATCTCAGGTGAAGGGCAAACAATGGAAGTTATTCAGCAAGCCAAGCTTGGTTCTCTTATAAATCCATATTCGAGGAGTTGGAATTATAATGCTATTCATTATTATTTTGATCATGGAACGGTACAACGTATTCTTATGACACCTCTATTTAATCAGGTGGAGGAGGACCAATTAATATGGAAGGCTGAGAGGAACGGGCACTATTCGGTCAGAAGCGCATATCGTTTGTGTATGGAAGACATAGGAGATATTTCATATTTGTACAGGTCGGGCTGCTGGTCAGATATTTGGAAATTGAAAGCTCCACCTAAGGTAAAGAATTTAATTTGGAGAATTTGTAGGGGGTGCCTGCCAACGCGTGACAGGTTACTTGATAGAGGCGTTAACTGTACCTCTATGTGCGCGATGTGCGAAGGCACTTACGAGGATGCGATACATGTGCTGTTTTACTGTCCAAAGGCAATTAATGTGTGGCAGATTAGTCAGCTCCAGAATGATGTAACAGTTGCAATGCGGAATAATAACACTGTAGCAAAAATTGTTTTCCATTTGATTCAAAACCTGCCACAACCAATGTTGGAAAAGTTTGTAACTATTGTTTGGAGTATTTGGAAGACGCGGAATATGTAAATTTGGCAAAATGTGTCGGAAACATGTCAAGCTATTGTGGAACTTGCACGTAAGTTGTTACAAGGATGGAAGGAAGCAAATATATGTAAGGCTCGGCTGGGGAGGGTGAACAACATCATGTTATGCGTGTTGGCAGCAGCAGTTCAGTGATGGGAGAGGGCGAACAGCAGCTTGCTATGTGTGCTGTCAACAATGTATCAGCTGGCAGCAACAGTTCTGCAATGGGAGAGGGCGAACAGCAGTCTGTTAGGCGTGCTGTCAGCACCGTATCAGCTGGCAGCAGCAGTTCAGCGTAGCAACAACACATCAAATGGCAAAAACCAGATAGGGGAAGACTTAAGTGTAATGTCGACGCTGCATTCTCGAGTTCCTTGAATGTTATTGGGTTTGGTATGTGTATAAGGGACAAAACGGGACAATTTGTGGCAGCAAAGACGTTACGGTCTAGTCCTATATGTGATTCAAGTATAGGTGAAGCTTTGGGCATGTCATATGCTATCCATTGGGTACATGAACTGCAACTCACTAACGTCGACTTTGAGATGGATGCCAAATGAGTTGTAGATTATTACATTAAGGAAGCAATGATATTTCTGAATTAGGCGCAATCATTGATGATTGTAGACGTCGATGTTGTTATTGGTTTGAAAACTCTAAGGTTGAGTTTAATAGGAGACAAGCGAATATGGTCGCTCATACTCTTGCAAGAGAGACCATACTCCTAGCTAGTCCCCAAACTTTTAATGTTGTACATTTGTATTGGATCTATAAGACCTTTAAAATGTAACTTTCATTGAAAATTAATGTAATCAACGTATTAGAAATTGAAATTTTTGACTTTTTTAATAGAATATTTTCTTCTTTTAGAATGCTTAAAGTGTACCCCGGGGACACTCGTTAACAAGACCCTTCTAAAAAACACTACGCTATAACTATTTGAGTTATGTTTAAAAACAAGTGTGCGCTATGGTTATTAGATTTAACATTTGCATTCAATATATTGGATATATTTAAGTAATATATCCAATGAATTTTATCAATAATTAAAATTTATTGAACTCAACTGAATTTTTTATTGGCTTAAATATTTATCCTTAATGAATATATATCAAATTTTTATTGTAGTTCCCCCTAAAAAATTTCCTTTACTTTTAATCTTTCAAAAAAATTCAATCTTCGTTTTTTTTTTTAAGTCAACTCATGTGTAAATTTTATATTTTAAAAAAGAAAAATTCGAGAGAACTAAAACGAAAACATTGGTCCACATTAAAATTGAAGCTGACTTTTTTTTTTTAGGCTGAACTGACTTTTTCCTAAAAAAACAAAAGTTTCATAAGTTTCAAAAGTGATAATAATTGAATTTGTAGTTACGGAAATGGTGAACAGCCAAGCAAATGCATGATGCATCTATCAAAACCAATAGCTGGAATATTGAGTTTGTCATCGCAAGACCTTCCTAGACCAATTATTATAATGTATTGTTGAGATATCCAATTGAGGGGCCTGTGTATTTTTAGGGAATGGAGGGGCCTATATTGTTGCCTAGTGCTAATTTGTTGTAAAATTAGGAATAAATTATCTTTATAAATAATAAATAGCATTCATCATATAAATAAAAGCATTAAATAAATATTAAAAAAAATAAAGAAGAGAGATATCAAGTAAACGTATCTGTTCTTGAAATTGCGGTGATTTGAAGCCGATAACGGTGAAGCAAACAAACAAGAATTCATGACCTGCCAAATACTAAGCCTTTATATAACATGAGGTGTGACGAAGTCACTGCCCATAAGGATTTATCCGCCTCATAAACATATATCCTCTCAAGATACAACATGTTCTTCCATGATATAAATCATATCAGAGGTGACCGAACAACTTGAATCTGATAAACATAGGAACGATGTTACCCAGAATTGTGTATTAGACTAGAGAGAATTTTATAGGTTGTAAATGAGTTTTCATATATAAGAAAAATGGTGTTGTTGATCTTAAAAGAAAAAGAAAACGTGAACTCATTATATGGAAATTGGCAAATAGAAATTGATTGGAAATGTGAACACTCACTCATCAAATATACCAACAGCTGATAAACTTTGAGCAAGTGTATTAAAAATACATCGAAGTAATAAAATAAGTTCGTGTCCACGAGGACTGTGTTAATATCAATTTGGCATTAAAGTAAATATTTAGTATATATAAATTATTTTGTGAAAGTATATTTGATTTGATTGCATAAAATTAAATAACATAAAATAAAGATTCGGTTAAAAAATAAGAGAGAGAGGAGATGAGGTATTTCAAATTATCTATGTTCCCCTAATTGGTCTACTGCACTTATTCTTATGAATGATTCTCTAGTTCCACGATAGTTAACAAAATAGTCTTAATCAATCCCCTAATTGGTCTAATAATATTTGAAGGTTTAAGCACGATAACCTCCTACACTAACCCTGTTTATTAGAACAATTCAATTAGGTCTAAGTCGAAAGCTATAGTCAGTAGTCATTCGTTCTCACTAAATCATGTTTATATTTGATCAGGATATAAAAAGCATTAAGAATAATTGAATTGAATAAAAACTAGATTGTCATTCACAATAAATAGAGTTTCACAGCAACATGATTCATCAGGGTTGCACAAAATCATCTCAAATTTAATCTCTGGAAATTAGCTAAACATGATAAAAGAAATAAACAACATAGTAAAGAAAATAAACCGATAGAATTCCGTCGTTGCCGGCTTGCTCTTCAATTACTTCTCAATCACTACGGTTGATGTTCTTTTCCCATATGCTTCCTTCCTCTCTGCCGAAAACATGATTGCCGAAAGTAGCTTTGTGCCAAGCCGTCAATCCCTTCTTTTCCTGTGTGTCTTGCTTTCTTTTTATAGGTTCATGTAAGTAACCTAGTTCCTTTCTTTTTCGACAAGTTGTTTCTTTTACAATTTTCTCCACGTGACCTATGTTTGTCACTCTTCAATTTAGGCTCAATTCTTTCTTCTTCATTTCAGTGCCCCCATGTTGCACTAGATGCTACATTTTCTTTGGTTTCAACTTGTTATCATTTTACTTGGCCACTCACATTCATTATAAAACCATGTTTTTATTTCATTCTCTTGCTTTCATTTCTTTTCTTGTGCTACATGTTCCTAAAATCGTGTCACGAAATAGCCATCGTGACATGTTTTAACCAATGTCGAATGAACCACATCATGTGTTCCAAATCGTGACATGTTTTCAACAATCGTGACACGATTTAGCTTTCTTCAAAATCTTCTATTTTTCTTGTTTTCTTTGTTGTTTAAACTTGCTTGTGAACTCAAAATATCATGAAAATGACAACTAAAAATAGTGAAAGACCGACTGTCATCAGCAGCACAAACTCAAAACATAATGTTCCTCTTTAATTTTGTTTCGGTTACAAAATAAAATTTATGTACCTAAATTACCGTTTCAAATGAGAGTAAAAAATGTTTACACTTAATCAAGTCAAAATGATGTGTCCCAAAGAATTAGACCAAGTCAAATATTAGAATTAGTCATAAATAAAATAATAATAATAATAATAATAATAATAATAATAATAATAATAATAATAATAATGAGTTTCTATTAAAAATATTTTTTCTATAATTCTCAATTAAAAATATGGAACACAAAATATTTGAAACTTTTGAAATATAATCAAAATTTACAACAATCACCCACATATTTCAAAAGTTAAACTAAAAGGTTAAAAAGAGTTTTCCTGGATAAACATCATAGATGTAATGCATTGAAACGGTGTAGCAAGCTATGGAACTCGTCCTAGACTAATGAGACTTAACACACAGTGAATTGGTTTAGCAAGCTATGGAACCCAAGACACTTGTTGTATGCAAGAGGTCTCACAATCACATTACACCCCCACAACTCTTGTTGTTATGTGGTTGTGCACTAATAGGCCATGCGCGTGCCTGGTATTCATGAGCGCTCTAGAGACTCGCCACGGTCTCATGCAAGCGGCCCCACTTGACACTCATATAGGTGATTCCATCTAGTGTATGCTACAATCAAACACCACCCATAAGGGCTTATGGTAATTATTAAAAGCCTTTAAAGCTTATCCCTCAATTTTATATTATTTAGCACATCTCATCCATCATCATTCACTATAGGAAAGAGACAACTTTATTTTATTGCTAACAGAACTAATAAGTAACTTGTTTTTACCCATTGAACCTTCTTCATGGGATCTCCAATCACAAAGGTTGGGTTCCAATTACTTGTCGTTTTCGAGTGGCAAAGCCTCATTTCCCTAAAGTTCTTCCCAAGGAGTTTTATATACGGATCCGCTAAATTCACAAATATTGACTAAGACGTCTCTAAGTCAATTAACCTTTTATTTCATCAAGTTTATAAATATAAACTCGGATTACACAATAAATTAATACAAGTCGTTGTTTACTAAGCGACAACATGTTCATCAATAAGACAATTCTACTTATAGATTTATTCTCATTAGATTCATTTCTATTAATTTGACATCTTTGTATTATTTTAATACAAAGGTTTATTCATTCTCTAAACAATATCTCATATATCATCCACCTACCTTCCATAATATATTTCGTCAGGTCTACTTAGATAAATACTAAGCGACAAACCCCCACATTGAAAAAATATAACTTTGTGGATTTATATGACTTGAATAATTTTCAAGTGACAACAATCCCATAATAGAAAAATTAATCCAATAAATATCTATTTTCTTAAACATCATTGAATTATTATTTTAATACAATAGATAATTCATAATATACCATATAATATTTTATGGTATCTCGAATATTTCATGATTCTACCATACATATTTTTCGTAAATTTATCAATAAAATATCTCATTCCAATTCATTTCTATCAGATATAAGGATCATACTTGATTCTATTATGTCTTTCACATCAATTTAGATGTCAGGTCCTTTAAATCAAGAAAACTAAAGATATCACAAAAAGGATGCAACACTATCAGAAAGTTCAACTTCAACCTAAATGCAAAGTTTTACAATGTTATAATGAGATGGCATAAAAAGGACTTGAATCGCTCAAGAGAAATTAACTTATAATTAAAAGGTTTAAATATGGAAATCGTCCCTGTAAGTTCGCGTGTTTTTGCTTTTCGTCCCTGCATCTTTTTTTGTTCTAAAACAAACCCTGTAAGTTACAAACGTTTTGATTTTCGTCCCTCCCGTCAGCATCTGTTACAAAAACGCTGATGTGTCTAACGGTGGCTGACGTGGCGTCGTTTGACGTGGCAAAACAAGCTTATGTGTCCTTCCATGCAAGATTACAGGGACCAAAATCAAAAACGAAAAATTACAAAAGGACGAAATTAAAAATCACTAAGTTACAAAATTTGAAATTAAAAACCTTTCCATCTTTTTCATCTCTCTGTGTGTCTTCTTCCTCTCTCTTTCATATTCTTCTTACATGAACCTGTAACATTATTTCCTTGCATTCCATTGTGGTAACCCATTCTATTTCATCTGCGAACAACAACAAGACAACATTGGAACTAAAGTGACACTTCCAGCAGTGATACTTTCAAAAAAAAAAAAACTTGAATAACAAAACCAAAATTTGTGCATTGAAAACTAGTTAGGTTTTCAAAGCCAACTCATTCATGTGACGTAGGACAAAAAATGGGACAAGTTTTGGCCTCAAAATGATAAAGTATATATTTGGTGAATGGAGAAATTACGATACAAAGTCAGGAGAAGTTACAAATGGTTTCTTTATAATTTCACAGTGAAGAGAGTCTGAGCAGAAGAAGAATAATAATACGGATGATAGAGGGAGAAACTGGAAACATCAAGGATTTTTAATTTCAAATTTGTAACTTAGTTATTTTTAATTTCGTCCCTATGTAATTTTTGGTTTTTGATTTTGGTCCCTGTAATCTTGCATGGAAGGACACATAAGCTTGTTTTGCCACGTCAAACAACGCCACGTCAGCCACCGTTAGACACATCAGCGTTTTTGTAACAGATGCTGACGGGAGGGACGAAAATCAAAACGTTTGTAACTTACAGGGTTTGTTTTAGAACAAAAAAAGATACAGGGACGAAAAGCAAAAACACGCGAACTTACAGGGATGATTTACATATTTAAGCCTAATTAAAATCACATAAGACCTTGGTTTCTAAACCAAGAAGAAAGACAGCCACAAGAAAATCACTTGAAACAAAATCATGAATTACATATATGACAATAATGCACTAAAGAAAAACATAATATCATAAGTGACATAACTATTTTTTTTTCTCTTCAAAATTTAAGATATATGCTCACTGGCGTACATCTGTTTTCTATTTCTCTTTTTGATAGAAATCACACAACATATTAAAGCCAAAAACAAAAGCCAATAATAAATGATAAGCATACATTATCAAAACAAAAACCAAATTCATTGCTGAAGAAGGAAATAAGGATGAAAGAGAAACCTGAATATCAAAGCCTTTGTAGTAAACTATACCTCCCTTGATAAACATAACGGTCGTGGCTATAAAATGTTTTCCTTTATTACATTTATTTATTTATTCTTCTGGTATCACCAGTTGTACAAGAAATTCCATTGCCAATTTGTCATCTATCTCTCTCTGCTCATGGAGGAAATAAATTTTGTCATTTAGGGTTTATCATTATAAAATAAATCCTTAAGATTGTTGTAAAATTAGGAATAAATTATCTCTATAAATAATAAATAACAATCATCATATAAATAAAAGCATCAAATAAATATTAAAGAGAATAAAGAAGAGGGATATCAAGTAAACTGATCTGTTCTTGAAATTGCGGTGATTTGAAATCGGTAACGGTGAAGCAAACAAACAAGAATTCATCACCTGCCAAATAATAAGCCTTTATATAACATGAGGCGTGACGAAGTCACTGTCCTTAAGAATTTATCCGCCTAATAAGCGCATATCCTCCCAGTATACAACATGTAACAGAGGAATGATGTTACTTAAAATTGTATATTAGACTAGAGAGAATTTTATAGGTTGTGAATGAGTTTTCATATATAAGAAAAATGGTGTTGTTGATCTTAAAAGAAAAAGAAAACGTGACCTCATTATATGGAAATTGGCGGTTAGAAATTGATTGGAAATGTGGACACTCACTCATCAAATATAACAGCAGCACAAACTCAAAACATAATGTTCCTTTTTAATTTTGTTTCGGTTACTAAATAAAATTTATGTGCATAAATTACCGTTTCAAATGAGAGTAAAAAATGTTTAGACTTAATCAAGTCAAAATGATGTGTCCCAAAGAATTAGACCAAGTCAAATATTAGAATTAGTCATAAATAAAATAATAATAATAATAATAATAATAATAATAATAATAATAAGTTTCTATTAAAAATATTTTTTCTATAATTCTCAATTAAAAATATAGAACACAAAATATTTGAAACTTTAAAAATATAATCAAAATTTACAACATAACTTGCACATGATTAAGGGCTAGGTTTTCATCCGAGTGCTAACTTGCACTTGATTTTTTGTCCACAAAAAAAAATGTTTATAATTTTGTTTTTTACTAGAATAGTTTATCCTAATATTTTGATTGACGGTGAGATATTTTGATTCTAATAGTTGTTTTTAACTTTTTTTAAGAAATTGTCAATAAACAAAAATTTAAACTAGATGTTTAAAACTCAAACTGGACCAATTATTGATTAACTATCAAATTATCAAACACAATAATGGCATTTAAATTCCATGTGTTCTAAAAATTATAGACTTACAAAAAGTAACAAGTTGCAAAACTGGAACTAAATCAACAAAATTCACTTACTTTGACAAGTTGGAGTTGGCAGAGAGAGAGGCTCCATTATTTCATTTTCGAGAACTGATCATATACAAATAAAATCAACAAACAACAGTTAAACAAATACCAAGTGAAAATGAATTGAGTAACACTAAACATATCAAGAAGGAAGATTACCTCTTGGATCTGGACAATATGCAGCGATATAGAAGTTTTCTAAGCCAATAAGAAGAGGGAAAAAAATAATCATATGTTATTAATAAATCCATAGTAAACTAAAATGAAAAGAACCATAATATATGTTCTCTTTACAGAGAAACAAGTCAGACAAAGGTAAGGGAAGAGGAGGACAAACATTTCACGTCTTCATTAGTTTTCTCTCTGTCTATGTGAAGGTTTTTGTTCTAGATTGAGCTCTAAAGGTGGTGATTCATGTTGGAAAGTGGTGATTCATGTTGGTAGCGGTGATTGAAGAGGAGGATTTGATGGTGAGGTGGTGGGCGTTGCTAGGGTTTCTGAATGAAGGTTAGATCTCAAGAAACGGCGCTAGGGTTTGGAAATCTAAAGGATGATTGATGAAAATTGTATGTATAGGCTAGATAAAACGACATCGTATTAGCCTAAGAAAAATCTTACTATACTCAGGCGGGTCGTTACCGACGGTCGTATTATCTTGAGTCGCACTCGCCCGCCCCGAACCGAATGAAACCAATTATTTGAACTCTTAGACCCGAATGTAATTGAACCGTTTTTTTCGTGTGTGTGGTTATTGCGGGTTGGGCCGGGTCACAAACGCTTTTCCAGCCCTAGCCATCATTGTTGCCTAGTGTCTAACTTGCAAATAATTAAGGGCTATAGGTAGCCACCTTGGTGCTAACTTGCAGATGATTTATTATTTATTAAAAAAAATGTCAATGATTTTATTCCTCAATAGTTGTACCAAAAAAAAAAGAATAGCTGATAGTAATCTTTAGATTGACGTGAGATTGATAAGTTATAGTGAACCATCGTAATTTTAGCGAAAATTACACTTTGGTGTTCAACATAAATCAAAGTCACAATGTGATTTCTCTAAACTCACTATCAATCCAAACTTAAATGAAAGATCTCTCCTTGATGAGTTCTTACATTGTTATATTTAAAATCATATTTTGGCGTGTATTATAGTCGGAAAGAGATGAAGCATCTACCTAACAGTGTTTATGTTTAATGTTAAAATCTTATGCATTAAAATAAAAAGTAATTTTTCCAGCCAACATTAAATGCGAATGTTGAAGAAAAGTAATAGATAGGATAAAATAGAGAAAGCTACGGCTAAAATGTATAGAAGCAAAACAAATTTTGTGAATATAGGTTTATGCTAAATATCTAACGGTCTAAAAGCAGATAGGATTTATTTTAAAAGGTTAAATATATTTTTTATCTTTATAGATATATTAATTTTTTGTTTTATAGTCTCTTTAAAAATTTCCTTCGATTTTTAATCTCTATAAATTTTTTAAAAGGAATGTTAGCAACACACATTTTAACATACACTCTTTTTGATTTGTTAAAATTCACATGGGTCTCACTAAATCTTGTGTGTCCCATATAAATTTGGTGGTTCTTATGTGAATTTTAACCAATCAAAAGGAGTGTGTTGAAAAGTGTGTGTTAAAATGTGTGTCGCTAGTATTTCTCAAATTTTAATCACCATTTTTAGTCCCTAATTTTAAGTTAATTCATGTGTAGACTTTGTATTTTTTTAATGAAATTGTGTAAAATATTGTAAAAATCTCTAAAAAAAATATATTTTATTAACAAAATATGAAATTTTAACCATCATAAATATAAAAATTCATATTTAATTAATGTTTTGTTAAAAAATTCTAATATTTTTTAGGAGAGATTCTTATAATATTATAAACTTTTCTGCAAAATTTTAGTAAAAAAAAATGAATTTTAGATATGAGTTTACTTAAAAGGAGTGATCAAAAGTGAAGATGGAAAACTTTTAAAGTACTAAAAGTCGAAGAAAAATCTTAGAAACACTAAAACGAAAAGTTAATATATTTATAGGGACCAACAACATATTTAACCCTATTTTAAATTGAAAAACCTAACCATTTAGTCCCTCGAAGTGTAAATTGTTGTTGCTTCAGTCTCTAACTCAAAAAAAATCAATTTAATCATCCACTATTACTTCATTAGTCATTTTCACCCCTGATATGAATTAGGAACATTAATTTTTTGAAAAAAGCGACATGACTATTTTGAAGGATAAAGGACTTAAAGTGTTTGTTTCAGGGACCAAAATGACTTATAAAATGAAGGGTGGTGATTAAATTGTGCTTTCATTTGAGTCATAACAATGTTTACATTTTTTAGGAGCAAGATGGTGGTTTGACATAGGATGGTGCACAATGTGTGCGAATGTTGAAAATCAAAAGTTATTAAACTACATAAAATTAAGTGGTGTTTTTGTCCAAAAAAAAAAAAATTAAGTGGTGTGACATAGGATGATCCAATAAAAAGAAATTAACAAAATCTCATAGTATTCAATATTAAAGATCCTCTAAATGTTTCACTTAATAGTTTTCTTGCGAGAAGGTTAAGTGATCAAATTCTTAGAGAAACAAAAAATATGAAAGTAAATAATAGTTTGCATGAACTTGCAATCTTATTTTACTTGTTGAAAATGAATAACCCCTTCTTCACTACTTCCACCTAACCTTGAATTTTGACAAAATCCAAAAGATATCAAAATGATATACTTCTTCTTTCTTGCAATACACCACATTCACCTAATAAAATAAAAAAACTACTTTACTTGCATATTTTAGCTTTCTTTTAAACGCCTATAAATGATGAAAAATAACCAATGCAAATTCAAGACAATTCAGAAATTAAGTAACCATGAAATCCTCTTTAATTGCATTTGCTGCTCTTGTTTTTCTCATCTTTGTTGCCTCAAATTCAGAGGCTGCAATTTCATGCAGTGATGTGATTAAGGACTTGAAACCTTGTGTGAGTTATTTGGTTAGTGGAAGTGGACAACCACCAGCTGCATGTTGCTCTGGAGCTAAAGCTCTAGCATCAGCTGTATCAACATCTGAGGATAAAAAGGCTGCTTGCAACTGCATCAAATCCACTTCTAAGAGTATCAAAATCAACTCACAATTGGCTCAGGCTCTTGCAGGGAACTGTGGAATTGGCACCCCCATCAGTATCTCCCCTGATGCTGATTGTTCAAAGTAAAAATCATACATTAAATGCTTCACAAATATATTTATCTTTTTATGTTGATCCATAGTAAATAGGATTTTTGAACCTAGTAGCCACCTCGGGTATCAAAATCGCCTCAATTTAAACTATTTGAATCCGCTTCGAGACTAATCTTTAATCGGCAGCGAAAAAATAAAATAAAAAATTATAGGAGTTTGGACTGCATATCAATTGGGCAACTTTAAGAATAAAACTTGGAACTTTTTCAGAGTATAGTGATGTTACCAACTTTTTGAACATCAAATTGATTAATGAAATGTCACACATATTTTGTTCCTTTCATATTTTTCCTTACCAATCATTAGCTTTTATTTTAACCAAGGTTAATGATTTTTCTTTCCTTTATTTACTTATTTATCTTCTTGTTGCTGCGTCTTTTGCAGGATTGGTTAATTGAGACTTGGAAGTGGGAATTGGAGTGTCATACTGAACATTCTGCTACTATATATATATAGTATGCTAGTATGAGAATATGTTATATTTTGTAATAAATAGGAATCTACCTATGTGGATTTCTGTATTATGTTTATATATGTTTTTTGAATAGGTTGTTAGAATGTTATTCCCAATTTAACTGGATTGTTGAGCCACTTACGGCCCCGAATGAAATTTGAAAATCACAAATGTTTGTTATTTTGCTATAATTATCTATATGAAGAATAATGTTAGTCTATATGTTTGTGTTTTTATAGGGAGCCTCTAATATTAACATATGATCTAAATCTAAAGGTAGACCTCATTGATTTACCAGTTATTTGAGGGTCACATATTTGGTTACCCGGTTTTGTTTTGTTATGTATTTTACAATGTTGTTGAGTTTTAGGTGTTAGCTTGTTAATTAGGTAAATGTTTCAGTTTACGTGTTTCATTTGAGAAAGAATAAGCATCCAAAATGGTAAATTTTACCTTGTTTGAAATAGTATCAAACTATTTGTTCAAAAAAAACATATAAATTGTATCAAACTATCAAAGTATAATATTACAAGAAATAACTTGAAAAAAATCTACAAAAATCAACCCGCAAACGCATTCTAACTACAAGCACTTTTTTTTTTTTTTGGTACATAACTACAAGCACTTTAAATAGGAACATGTAAAATATTGCGAGCAAATAGTCACTTTAATCCCTGACTTTGCACCTCGCTGTCACATACGTCACTGACTCAGGATTAAATACAAAGAAGTCCCTGACTCTACACTTCCGTTATCACTTTAGTCCTTGCCGTTAAAAAAATCTATTAAGTGATGATGTGGCACGCTGACAAGGAGTATGACATGTCACAGGGACTAAAGTGAAAGTAAAATATGGTCACTTTGGTCCCTGAATCGAAAATCAATATCCTCAATTTAATGTTAGATCCCTGACTGTATATACTTACTGTCAATTAGGTCCCTGAATCAAAAATCAATATCATCAACTTACTGTTAGATCCCTGACTGTGTATATTTACTGCCAGTTAGGTCCCTAACAGTAAAAACGAAATTTCACTAAGATCCTCGGCAAGTTGTTAGTTTAACATGCTACTTACCAACAACACTAAGGTATTTGTGCTAAATACCAAAATATTATTATAACACTTATAAAAATGATTCCATAGTTTAATAAAAAAATGTTTCCATAACATAACTACAGTATTAAGTCATTAATTAATGTCAACCATATAGTAATCAAAAGATTGAACCATATTTGAGCATATAATTCAACAAGTCATTACATAATGATTCAGGAAAATATTAAACAAGATGTGGTGGCATATTGTTCGGATACTCTAAAAAAACTATTTCTGATATAAGGGAATACAGAGTTTCACTACTTGAGAATAACACATGAAATCTATAACAGAATAACACATGAAATTATGAACATATATTTTTAAAAGAAATATCTCATATCTCATTAATTATATCTCATATCTCAACAATCTCATGATCATGAAGTCAATACACATCTATTTATAACCATGAACATTGAATCGACATGTCAGAATTGCCTATAATATACTTAATTCATTAAGACCTTTAATGCAAGTACTACAATGCAACCAATAAGCATTAGTGAATGATTAAGACCTCTACTTTATATTTCTAGTCTTAACATTGTTTTTCACTAAACCTGCACACAAACTTAAATCATGATAGAATAGATAAACAAGGTAGTTCTCCAATTAGGAGCATAACTTAAATTATCATAGAATAGATAAACAATGTAGTGTTCAAACATAATAAATAAAAAAAGTGAACCTGTAGTGTAGAACTTGTTCATACTTAAATCATATATGTTTTTCTTTTGCTTGTAATTACAAAACCAACCAAATTACTTTACAAACAGAAAAGGAGTTCTCTATATATACTAACTAAGAGAAACATAGAGTTTCAAAGACAAAATGAAGAGGTTTTGACCTAAAGCTTCTTTTATTTTCTTGTACTAAATCCATAACATATCTTTCTTAGCATGTTAAACTAACAATTTGCTAAGGATTTTAGTGAAATTTCCTTTTTACTGTTAGGGACCTAACTGACAGTAAGTATACACAGCTAGGGACCTAACAGTAAGTTGATGATATTGATTTTTGATCCAGGGACCTAACTGACAGTAAGTATATACAGTCAGGGATCTAACAGTAAATTGAGGATATTGATTTTCGATTCATGGACCAAAGTGACCATTTTTTACTTTCACGTTAGTCCCTATGACACGTCATACTCCTTGTCAGCGTGTCACATCATCACCTAACAGATTTTTTTAACGGCAGGGACTAAGGTGATAACGGAAATGTAGAGTCAGGGACTTGTTTGTATTTAATCCTGAGTCAGGGACCTATGTGACAGCGAGATGCAGAGCCGGAGACTAAAGTGACTATTTGCTCAAAATATTGCCGATATTAGACAAACTCGTATAATATAACCACAAAAGTATTACCACAATAAATGTGGTATAGTCAAATGTAGTTGCAGAGTCCAATTCAAGTTATCATCATTAATCCTCAACTTTACGAATCATAGTATGAAGTTAGCAAAATTTATATAGATGCATTTGATCCAGGTCTAACATTTTTTATAGGTTTAATTAATGATTTGGTCCGTAAGTTATTTGTTGGTTATGTTATAGTCCCATAAATTATTAACTAATACTATGTTAGCCAAATAAATCTCTACCGTCAACTTTTGTCAAAAATCGTTAAAATTCATCATCAAATCCAAAAATTTATCAAATTCATCATCAAACTCAAAAAAAACTCATCATCTTCATCAACACCCTTCATGACCTTCATCAACAACCCAGAAAACTCATTATCTTCATCATCTCCTTCTTCTCTCAATGACCCAAAAATCGCCAAATTATTTTTTCATACTTAAACTAATTTCAATACCATGAACTTATACCTTAATCTCTTCTTTCCACAATTTCTTATTTTCATTTTTCCCTGCTCTATCGTTCCAATCCTTATTATTATTAAAAAAAAATAAAATAAAATAAATCCATTTCACAGAATCAAATAATTTGTTATTCTCATCGTTATGTTTTCTCTCGCTTTGAATCATCACCAACAAATCCCTCTTACAATATTTGTTATTCTGGGTTTATTACAAGTTTTGAGATATTGGGTTTTGATTATATTTGTTGAAATTGATCAAAAGTTCTAAAACTATTGGCTTGTATTATTGTTGGGTAGTTACTTTTGGGTTGTGTTGATCACGTTGGAATGATTTTGTAAGGAATAAGAGGTAGTGTAGCACCAATATGGATTTGAGTGATAAATAGTTGCTTTTAGCAGTGATAAACGATACATAGCTGAAGATGATGATTTTGAGTTTCTTTGTCTGAGGGTTGTTTGGTGTATTTCGTAAATTTATTTGAGGAAGAAGATGGTTTAAAAGAAATATGGAAAATTTAAGGTTAGGGGTTTCAATTTTCTTTATAATACAAAATCTTAAAAAATTGTATTGGAAAAGAATTTTACATGATTTATTTGAATTCTTCAAATTCTTTTTTTTTTGGTACAATGAATTCTTCAAATTCAATTCATGTTGTTATAATTCTCTTAAAAGATGTTTTTTCAAAAAATATAAAACATTTCTCCTTTTTTTTCTCTATATTTCTCCCCTTCTCTTCTCCAAACTCTCAAACAAAGTCTTAATAAAAGATGATGGTGTAAAATACTTGTACGAGCTACCATTCTATTATTCTCATCACTTAGCTAATAATAATAATAATAATAATAAATTTAGGCTATATTACATCTCAACTTGTTACAATTAAATGTATAAATTAACCTAAATTTTACTAGTACTTTTTTATTACTCATTGTATGGAAGTGTTGTTTTGTTGATTGGTTTCTACCATATTGAAGATGGTTGTTGTTCCATAGTGTTCATAGAAAGAACATTGTGTGCCCAAATTGAATCCAAAATACGATTTTATGTGGTATGCACAATTTTTCAATCCCTACGTCCACCTTGACACTAGCCAGTCACCACCCAATAAGTAGTGGTTTGCTCGTGAATCACATTATCTCACCATACTTTAATTAATACCATACAAAGGTTTGATGTGACTCAATTAGGCCAAGGTCCAATCCTATTTACTCACATGTGCATGCATCTCATTTTTGGTTTTCACCTTTAATTTCTTCAATTAAAAAGCCACACACTATTTGTGACAACTCACAAGCAAGAGCAAGAGTAAGATCATAAATAATGTTCTTATTAAGACAGCTTTTCATTAATCAAACATGGTACCAAAATAAATAAATATACATATACTCAATTGTCCCCTACTAGAGAATATTCTGTTCACATTAACAACCCACCAGCTTTCACAGCTCCAGAGATAGGAGCAGACAAAAACAACAAAAATATATATATATAAACAGAGAAATCAATGATCAGACACTTTTCTTGTCAATCTAAGAAACCCATCACCCTTTTTCTCCAACAATTTTTGGAGACCTCAATGAGAATTTTGAGCTTCCTTATACACCAAATTACCTAAGTGGTAGCTCAAGTTACTAGCTTACACTAGTTTTTTTTTTTTTTTTTAATTCTTAAACATTTAAACGTGATTTTGGTTTTAAATTGCGATCTGCAACCGCGGCCACAATATTACTGATTTTGAGATGTGCACAACAATATCACAACCGCAAATTCAATCGCATTTTTCTGCAATTTAAAACCACGGCTTTAACATAAAAGATCACGGACAATTAGGGTTTCTACCCGGACCACCATAATAGAAGTAGGTGCCCCAATCACCAGCACTACCAGTTTTGACATTATAACAGTTATCTTTTTCAGTGTAAGTACCAAGATCTTTTGGAGCCCTTAACTTGTTGTCACCATCAACAACCTGAATATTTTTGAAATAACTAGCCTTGCCAAAACCTTCATCAGGAAAATGTCCACTTCCCATTTGTGTTGATGTGTGCTGTCCATCAGACTCAGAGTTCACAACTTCACCACCCCATTCAATCATTGAGGCACTCTCAGTTAGGTATGAGAATAAAGGAGCTGGCCAGTATCCTAGAACATGGTCATTTCCAAATTGCATCCACCAGTTTCCCTCTTTTGGGTCCTACACATTAGTTTTTTGTTCAAATTGACAACATTAGATGACATTCATACATATTAAATTCATGAAAAACATTATATCATGTTACTTTTTAGTAACTTTTAAATATTGATCACCCATGTGTACGAATTCAAATTTCCTGTCGTCATAGATTTCATGCATTTACGAAACAATAGCTTAAAATCATTGGATTAAGATCAGATGACTCCAGTATCAAATCGGCTTTTAAAGCTGATTTACTGTCTGATTTTGATCCAATACTTTTAAGCTGTTGACT
Organism: Medicago lupulina; assembly: GCA_958299785.1. Lineage (NCBI taxonomy): Eukaryota > Viridiplantae > Streptophyta > Magnoliopsida > Fabales > Fabaceae > Medicago > Medicago lupulina. Next base: position 67,989,449 of record OY283139.1, read on the forward strand.
GCGTGAATGCACAAAATTTTTGCTAGCAGATAACGTGAACTCATACACACATACAAAAGGAGACTGAACTATATGCCATACATACATTCATACATTACACACACATAAACATAAACATTCAGATATAATGAGATGTTTGTCAGAGATTCTCTGTATTTAAAATAAAATAATGTGCGTATACAAACAATCTTATTAATAAAATTGTAGTGTTAGTTAAGTGTGGGGCATATTTTCTTTCTTGAATGGCCAATAACAAAAGATAACATTATAAAAAGAGATGTACCTTCCAGACCAAGATGCTTATATCATATTGGGAAGAACCATAGTTAGAAAGTGGGGATATACTTGCTCCAAGGGCTATACCATTGTTAATTTGAATAAAGCCAGAACAAAGAAGATTATAACAACCAGTTGCTTGATATGCATCACTCTGTCACATTAATGGAACAAACAAATTCATGAAATGAATGAGAAACTATAGACAATATTAATTTAATGAAAGAACAAAGTGGAGTGATTGCATTGGGAACTCACTGTCCAATAAGTGAAGAGCCTAGTGTTATTGTCACCATACAAATCAGGGCTGACCTAATTGTTGCAAGAACAGAAAAGACAAACATGAAATTAGAAGATAAGTGATAAATAATATCATTCAAAAGATAATGAATTTTATTTGAAAATTATTTTTAAGACAGTAGTTTTGCTTCTGACAATCCGGTTTTCAAGGGAAATGGACTTCAATTGGGAGATAAGAAAAGTATGGTCGATAATTGTTTTGACCAGGGTTGAAATTCGGATACTTCTGATCGATTCAACCTAAACCGGAGACGATTAAACATTTGAGTGAAACAGAAGATGACAATAGAAAGAAATTTAAATAATACCTGCCAGCCTGCTTCAATGCTGTTGAGATCTTGACCAAAGGCACCAGCCAAAATCCAAATTTGAGACAGACTGAATTCATTAGGTTGCTGAATTTTTGGGTCCCAAACGTTTATGGTTGCCTTTGCTCCATAGAAATCACCTCCCTCCACATAAGCTATGGCATGCTATTTGCTCCAAGAAAATAAAATCAAAAGGAATAAGACAAATACAAAAAATCAGGAGATAAAAATATTACAACCAAAACCATTTCTATGCTATAGTAACATCCTATCATAATAAAGGTCCAGACCTCCGCGGCGTGAACAAGTCGCTTTAAAGTGTAAAGTAAGTAATATCAATAATCGATGAATAAATTGATTATTGATATTACATGCACTGCACACACATAACAAATCATAGATGTGCTGAAATATCAACCCTTCATTTTTTTTGTTGAGATTAGACATATATACTGTCTCTACACACTTTTCCCAACCCTTGATAAAAAAAAAAAAAAAAAAACTTTTCTTGGTTGTTTCTGCACTAATGAAGAAGTGTACACACACTCACATAGTAAACTATTAGTGGTGAATTGAACTTGCTGTAGGTGCATTATAAGTAACATGGTAGTGAAAGTACCTGATGACCACTCTGAGTCAAGATGTCAGGTAGAGGTTTTGCAGGTTTTGGTTGAGGAGTACTCTTTTGCTTCTTCTTTCCAAAATTTTGAACAGAGCTAGCCCTTAATATGTCATTTGTTCTGGTCCTTCTTATAGGAATTGTTCCTTCAGAACACATACCATTTTTCTGCCAAAGCTGAGTTATAGGCTTTGAATTTGAATTTGAATTTGAATTTGAAGAGACTTTGCTCTCTCCAAAAGTTTTCCCTTCTGGATGAAAATTTGGCCTCATCTGCATCACAAACCCATAATTGTTTGAATTTTGAAATTCATTCATATTAACTAGAAACCAAATGACACATAAAAGAAAGAAAAGGTACCATAAAACAAATGCTAGTTGAGCTGAACAAGTTGAAAATTTTGAATTTAGATGAAAAAGAAAAAGTAGTAATTCACCTGAATCTTGTGATCTTTGAGGTCAGGATGATCAAAAGCTGGTTGGTGTGAAACATGAACACAGTCAATAATATCTCCATCAGGACTCTGCTTTCACAAAACCATAAAAAAGTACACTTGCATAAATGAACTATGTTTATCAATGGTCCTCAAAATCTAAAAATTAAATCAATTATACACTTCTTAACAAAATTCACAAAAGAGTGCACCAATACAAAAATATACTAAAATTATGTTCAAATTTCAATGGCAAAAACAATAGCTGATTTTCCATTATTGTAGTGAAAAAGACTAAAAGAATCTCCCAACTCCCAAGAACTAAAGTTCCTTTCAAACCCAAAAAGTTTAATTTTTTACAAATCCCAATTAGAAATAAAACCGTTATGCAACCAATGAAAAAGTAGCAGAGTAAAAAGGAAACAAAAAGTTAAGGAAAAAAAAAAAAAAAACTTATCTCTACCTTGATGGACTTAACAGGTGGTCTGTTCAAATTCTTCAAGTGCTTCTTAACCTCAAGCTTCTGAACTGAACCACCACTATCGCCGCCGTTACCAGTGGTGGTGCTGATGGTGGCTCTGCCAGCACAAGTAAAAGGAACCAACAAAACCAACAAGCAGAAGCATAATCCAAAATTGGCCTCCATTAAAGCTTCTCCAAATGCAAAAGCATGCAACTTTATGAGAATTCTCAAGTGGGTATTGAAGACAAATTAATACAAAGACTAATGAAGCTAAAGGGTCACCAAAAAACCATAAAAAGTTTTACTATTTTTTTATATGTTATAGCATATACAATTAAATGGGTTGTTATACTAATAAAAGTAAGCATATAATTATCTTAAAAATAAAAATGTTGTCATTTTTTTGTATACCTTAGCCTTAACCTTAACCCAAATTTGAAGCTTATCCTATGCACCCCACCAACAAAACAAACAACAACAACAAGCACCTCCTTTTGTTATTGTTTTTTTTCACATAAAAATACAAACAAAACAAGTGTGGTTTGACACTTTGACAAGGTTGATAAAAAAAAAGGGGTCCCTTTGATCAAAAAAATTTCTTCCTTATTTGTAGTTTTGTTCTTTAGAAGACAACAAAATATATTGCCGACGATTGGAAAAAGGGTATTACTGGAAAAATATACATGAGGAGAGAGAAAGAATGAAAAGTTTGTGGAAATGCATGGTGGTGTTATCCATTCAACTTGTATATTGTATGTATTTGTAACAGAGTTGAGTTGAGGTTCCACTACTCACAGTGTTTAGAGAGAGAGAAAGAGAGTGTGTAGAGAGAGAAACCATGTTAGTTGTTTCTTCCCGCTACTACTATGGACATACATAATAATATATGAAATTACTTTGTTGTCCTTTGGAGTCACGAGATTACATTATTCCCATGATTCCTTTCTCACTCATTATCTTTGTTGTTTTCCTTCTTTGTACTAGTTATGGATGATGAAATCATGAAAATGTTTGGAAGTGGAGATGGGTAGTTCATGTTTGTTTTCAAGGTTAATAGGTTTTTACCTCCTGTAATATAGGTTATTTTTGGTTTTTTTTTCTGTGAAATTTTTTTGTCAGATTTCGTCCTTATAATTTTATTTTAGAATAGCCCCTAAACCAGCTGACTGTGCATTTTCGCTGACGTGACACGTTGACTCACCTTTTTCTGATGATGTGACACGCTGACTGTATAATTATTTTTATTTTTTATTTTTTTATGGGGTACACGTGACATTTGTGACTTTTTTTAAATAAAAAATTCTTAAACAATTTAAAAAAACAAAAAAAATAAAAAAATGAATTAAATTCTACAAAAATTAATAAAAATGAAAAAAATATCTGGAAAAATTAATAAAAATGAAAAAATTCTGGAAAAATTAATAAAAATTAAAAAATGAAAAAAATTCTGGAAAAACTAATAATAATTAAAAAAAAATCTGGAAACTTTTTAAAAAAATTAATATATATCGAAATTTTTGAAAACTTTAAAAAAAAAATCTGAATTAAATTAAAATTATAAAAAATTTGAAAATATTATCTAATTATTTTGATTTTGAAAATTAATTTCCAGAATTATTTTTTTATTCGAAAATATAATCTAGATGAATAACATGATACAAAGGATATTGATTGACACTGGTATATGTGTTATGGAATATTAAATTTTTGAATAAAATAAAATTCTAGAAATTAATTTTCAAAATCAAAATAATTAGATAATATTATATTTTCAAAATTTTTATAATTTTAATTTAATTCATATTTTTTTTATATAATTTTATCGAAAATTTCGATATATATTAATTTTTTTAAAAAAAATTCCATATTTTTATTAGTTTTTCCAGATTTTTCTTTTCATTTTTATTACTTTTTCCAAATTGTTTTCCTTTTTTAATCATTTTATTTAATTTTTCGAGAATTGTTTTCATTTTTTAAATTTTTTAATCATTTTTATTAATTTTCCATTATTTTTTATTTTTTTCATTATTTTTTATTTTTATTAATTTTTCTAAAATTTAATTCATTTTTTGTTTTTTTAAGAATTCTTTTATTTTTATTTAAACAAATGTCACATGTATCCCATAAAAAAAATAAAAAATAAAATTAATTATACAGTTAGTGCGCCATTTCATCATAAAAAGGTGAGTCAGTGTGTCACTCAGCGAAAATGCACAGTCAGCTGGCCTAAGGGAGTATTCTAAAAAAAAATTATTTTACAAGGACGGAATCTGACAAAAAAATTTCACAGGAGGGAAAACCAAAAGTGACATATATTACAGGGGATTGGAATTTTTAATAATAATATAATGATATTGCTCTTACTACTTCATAAGGTTCATTAGACTAATTAAATTGATCAATATGAAGTTTATTTTTAATTATTACTTATTTGATGTTGATATTTTTGTCTCATGTATACTTTATTTTACAAGATTGGTTTTTTTAGTGAGTTTTAGAATGTTTCTAATTATACACTCTAATAGTCAAAATAAGTTTTAAACGTACATACATTATACCCTTCAAAGAAAAAACATACATGCATTATACTTTATTATTTTATCGTGCAAATAGGTTGTAAGCAATATGATGATATTCAAATACAACTTTTTGTCTTTAAAAAGGGATCAAAAAGGAGATGCTTTAAAGTTTGGTTTAGGTGTAAAAATATTGAAAGTAAGAAAATATATAAGCGAGATAAGAAAGAGATCATGAAAGACTATGGACAAAGCAAGACCTAAAAGTTTTTATGGGTCGTTATACCAATTTTTACGCACTAAGGAGGGAGAAAAGTGTGTGTTACATATCCAAACAGAAAAATTTGGTTCAAAAAATGATATAAAAGATGGAAGCCCCTAATATGGTCTTTAATATTAGGGGTTCACCCATGGTCTCTTAAAATCATCTTCAATAGAAGGTTTTAACAAAAAAAATCATTTTTAAACTACAACAATTGATATTACTTTTGTGCCCTTCTTTTGACAACAAATCCACAAGTGCAGAACCATTTCTCTTCTCTCTTTGTCTTTTCTCTCTTTCATCAATTGATTAAATCTCTAATTATCCTTTTTTTTCCCATTAACATCACAAAACCCAAAATATGGGAAATTGATTCACAACAAATGCCTTAGAAACTAATGAATCAACAATACAATATGATTCATATTGTTGTCTTAATTTGAAGATGGGTATGCACATGTTGTTGTTGTTGATGGCTCCCTAGGTGAAAGGTTCGTGAACCTAGAATGTTGACATATGGCTGGGTGATGAAGGAATCATGTTTATGAATCCTGATATTGTTTCGATTTCTGTAACATTTCACAAAAACAAATAAACAAACATCAAACACTAAACTTTCACTGTTATTAATCAAACAAAAAATAGCAAAACACAATAAAATTAGAAGGGTATATAGCCAATTGAGAACATGGTCAATTCATGCATTGATCAAATAGAAAAAAATTCATTCTTCATCACTTTCGTGAGCCAACCGTCGAGTCGTACAACGCAACAAAGAGACCCCCAAATTCACATTTTCACCTTCCAAACCCAAATGTTAATCAACAGTGGAAACAAATGTTTGTAGGATCAAAGAAGGATGTAGCAAGTTTGCAATTAACACGGTGAAAGTGTCACAAGTTTCAAATTTCTTTGATATGAAGCAACTTCCGACTTAGACCTTCCAAAATTTCCAAGATTTCTTTGTTGATGTAAAAAAAAATGGAGAATTAGGGATTTAATCAATTGATGAAGATGAAGGTGAAGATGAGAAGGACTGACGATGAAGAAAGAGAAAGAGAGGAGAGAAATGGTTCTACACTTCTGGATTTTTTGTGTTAAATGGAAGGACACAAATGTAATATCAATTGCTGCATTTTGAATTTTTATTTTTTTCTGTATGGGACCATGAAACAATATTTTTTGTTGAAACCTTCTATTGAAGGTAATTTTAAGAGGACCATTAATGAACCCCTAATATTAAGGACCATATTAGGGGCCATTGATGGAAGAACTATTTCCACAACTTATTTAATGAATGATATGATCGGACTCTAACATGCTAGATAACATAAAGGAAGACCAGAATTATATCTTCTTTTGTTGGATTCGAGAACAAGAGGAAAATAATACTTGAAAATGATGGATAATGGAAAGTCGGGTCAAACATCATTCTTATTGAGATGTGGCAAAGTCTTGGAGATAGAGGTGTTGTGTGGCTCGCGAAATTTTTTAATGATATTATGTGTACTTGCTGAGAGTACAGTTGTAGATACATTGTCTGCGATAGTGCTAAGCAGAGGCTCTAGCTTTGAGATTTGTGAAAGTGATGGATTGGGAGTGATTTCTGGCCCTAAGCAGAAGCCATGCTTGTGTGCTTTTGTTTACGAAGGTTATTCTTCAGGTAACTTTCCTTTTTAAATCTTGTTTTTGTATGTTTTTAGGTTTTCGGTTTTTGTTTCTTCTGGCATTTAGAATGGTTTTAGTTGTTGAGGCAAAATCCCTAATTAATTTTAAAGATAATAAACTTTAATGATTAAGGATTTAATAGACTTTGATTAATTCCTTGGTATTTAACTTGTTCTCTTGAGTGTTTTACTAAGACAGGAACAAAGTTTAAATCATACCAAGATACAAGAAATCAAAGGACATTAAAACTCATGAACTAATTCTGAAGTTCAGAAAGTTAGTTCAGAATGTTGATCAGTGAGTTGGTCAGAACGTTCTAATGAAAGTTCAGAAGGTTGTTCATAAGGGAACCCATAAATCATTAAGAACATGAAGAACATGCAAGTACACGTGACATGAATAAAAAGTCCAGAAAAGTACATTTGCATGGATCAATCAAAGCAATAAATACATATACAAGGTTAATGTCAAGAAGAATACTTTATGTTCATTTAAGACTATGAACATTAAAGTACTAGGAATATTCCAAGATGGAATATAACCATTGATGATGCAATTACTGCACTTCAGTTCTGTTTTTACTATTAGGATTGATTACATCAAGTACAAGTCTTACAAATCATCCTAAGTAAAAACAAATGGAACATTCTGATGGTCAGAATGTTCAGCTCAGCTCATGCTTAACTTTATGAACAGTAAAGTGGTTGGAAAACGAAGCAAAGAAAGATCTTGTCCTGATCAATCAAAGAAGGACACGTATGAGATATGATACATCACTCCTTCATATCTCTTGGAAGCATGAGCCTGAAGATTGCAGATCCACTATCCTCTCTCCTACACGTAATCCAATGCAGATCTGGAGCAACTTTATTCAACTTTATCCATCTTTATTCAGCAACATTTTGATGTACATGGAAAAGTTAATACTAATGGATATTGCCTAGAAAATCATATGAAACGCATATGGACAAACCCAAAAACTCATCAAACATTCATCATTGATGAACTCAGATGAAAAACATCATGAATATCAACATTTTGATGAAGAACACATCAACATTCTGATGTTCATCCTGGGAACGCAACAACATTTTGATGGTCAGAATGTTCACCCTGATTTTCAAGTAAAAGTTTGTGGGGCCCATGACACGTGGCATAACACCATTGGACACCCTACAACGGCTATATGAGCCTAAAAACTCTATAAATAGATATCAAAGGCTCAACATTACTTGCACCATTGTAAAGCATTCTTAAAACATCTGAAAAGTGGTTGAAGCTCTTGCAATTTGAATTGATCATCACTGAAGGCTCTTTCTACCTTCTTTATAGTGTAAATCATTTCTCTCTGTTATCTCTTTTAAAGATAACTTCTTCCTTCTCCTCTTCTGTTTGATTCACAAACATTCAACCTCCATATAAATTGTAATCAAAGTCTCATCTAGCTTTAGGGGTACTAAAGTTTTAGTTTGAGCAAAGGTGTAAAAGTCTAAGTAGGTAACTTAGCAAGAAGGTGCAAGCCTGCTGAGGCTTAGAGAATACAGTTCTTGAAACTGTTCAGGTGAACAAAGTTGTAAAAGTGCAGGATTGAGAGGTTATCTCAAGCATAGTGGAAACTCTCACAAAATTGTGAGGAGTGGACTAACCCACATTGGGGGAACCACTATAAACCTTTGTGTGTTCTCTCTCTTTTCTCTATACTCTTTAATTACAGTATACACTACACACACAAACACTTTTATTTTGTTAAACAGTTTTTGCATAAGAACTTCAAATCATTCTGAAGTCACTACACTAACTTAAATATTCCAAGCAAACCACTTGATAATTAATTTTAAGTTGCAAGATAATTTTTAAAGGGTCACAATTCAAACCCCCCCTTCCTTGTGACTATTTTATCTACTTCATTAGTAAGGGAGTGTGATGAACATGCGTTCTCAAACTTGTGACGAGAAAACTAAACTATGGAGCTTATCTATAAAAAAACACACACAATGGGCCAATGGGGTTGTCAATTGGTAGCTCGCTTGTTTCAGATAGTGATAGTGACTCTGACAACATTAGCGATGATTCTTGAGACGACAATGACTGTATTTTGGCATCTCCTTTCCCGATATGAAGTTGGAAGAGGATTGATTATCCAATGTCTTCTGATGTCGAGGCTTTCATCAAGGATGTTGTTCTCAAGTATTTAGTTTATCAATCTAAAGAGAGGATTTTAACATTTAGGGATAAGGTGGACATTTCTTCTACTGGTAAGGAAGACGACGTGACCAGAAGGGGGGGCTTATAGACTGGGATATCCGAATAAGACCAAAATTAGACATAGAAATAATACTGCCACGTGGACGCATAGGTGCCCTTTATCCTTAACCTGAATAAAAGGTATAAAGATCCCTTAATCCACTCCCATAATCCTCGTCTAACCAAATGACCCGCAAAGCAGGACGCGAGGATAAAGAAGGATAAAGGGACACACCCCCTTATTTAGGAATCAACCTGTTAAAGATCATAAGAGAGTTCCCCATGTTATTACCACTAAAAGGGCTAGTAGTTAACATTATAAACAGAGGCATGTGGATCATTCCCAACCTATCACTTTCACAAATCACAAAATCTAGAGCCTTTGTTTCGCACCATCGTAGACAAGGTATCTATTATTGTACTTTCATCGAGCATATTATGAGACCAGAGAAAATATTGAACGAGATGAAAAAAAACACTTCAATTCCATAATCGATTTTTCTAGAACAGGACTACACCAAAGGTCAACTCTAAGCTCTTATGTTTTCACTTTAGTTTTCGAAGTACAAACAAAAAACATGCAAGAGCCAACATCGAGATGCATATTTCTAGCAAATGATATAGTCATATTTGAAGATTCTACGAAGGATTTAAAGGGAAGGTAAGAGAATTGGAGACAAACTGAAGTGTAAGACTTTTGTCCATGTAGAAGTAAGACAAAGTATATGGAATGAAATTATAGCAAAAGGTTTCTACCTTAGAGGTGATCATGTCATACCACAAGTTACACAAATGAAATATCTTGGTCCACAATATAAAACGATGGAGAAATAGAAGATGTAAACCATTAAATTCAAGTTGGTTGTTGAAATGGAAGAAGGCCTAATGTGGTTTTTGTGGTACAAAATCACAACTAAAGAAGCTAAAGAAAAAATTCTAATGTACAATTTTAAGATTGGTGATGTTGTATGAAACAAAGCGTAAAGAATCAACATGATAATGGCTTAAACGTAGTGAAAATGAGAATGTTGCATCAAATGTGTGGTAAGGCGAAAACAATACATAATTGAAATGTCAACATTTGGGAGAGTGTTGGGTAGTTGTTATCGTAGAAAAGATGATGAAAACTCACTTAGGTGGTTTGTGCACGTAGATAGAAGACCTAAAAATTATGGAGTAAGGAGAATATGTTAGAAGGAAAGTAGTCAAATCACTACAGATAGAAGAACAAAGAAAAAAACTATACAAGAAATTATTAAGAAATATTTAAAAATTAATGAGTTTTGATAGAGACATATAGAACATTATCACACCATTTTATCTATATAATTGATCCCGCTTTGTGAGATAAAACTTGGTTGTTATTGTTTTACGTAAAATTACATAATTACCTTGATGAAAAAAGTAAACATAATATTGTAAAATTATATATTGATATTAATATTAATATAAAATTAAATTTTTCGTTTAAATTAAAATGTGAATGTCATTATGGTAAATTTGTATTGCAACTATGTTGCTACCCCAATCACCACTAATCATTTGTGTATTTTTAATACTTATAATTAATGTATTTTTAATTTTGGAAGTACTATTCTTTCAAAAAAGAAAAACTTTGAAAGTATTATAATTTGAAAAACCTATCCAAACCCTCATAACCCTCCAAACTCCTCCAATATAATTTTTTAGTTTTCAGATTAAATTGAATTTTGTATTATGAAGAAAACTAAACCCCCAAAGTCATCCGCTCTCATGTCTCTCCACTCTTTTCACTTCTTCCTTTCTTTTTTTACAAACTCTCAAATAAAGTCTAAGGAAAAAAAAACGCTATAGACATATATCCAACATGTGAAACTTAACTATTCATTCTTGACACTCAACCCAAATCCTTAGAGATTTTTTTTTTCCAAGGATTAAATTTGACTTAATTGCACTTTTGGACTCCTATCTTTCCAAAAGTTGCGGTTATGGACCCCTAACTAATTTAAATACAAAACAGCCCCCTATGTTTTGATTCTTTAGCAGTTTTGGACCCCTAAGACAAAAAAAAAAAAAATTGACACGTGACACCTCACTTAGGGTGCCACATCAGCGTTGACCGAGGGTCCAAAACTGCCAAAGAATCAAAACATAGGGTGTTGTTTTGTATTTAAATTAGTTAGGGGTGCATAACCGCAACTTTTGAAAAGATAGGGGTCCAAAAGTGCAATTAAGCCATTAAATTTCTTCAAAAATGGTTTTTGACCTATCAGAATGGTCATGTTTACAATGATTTTTTAAGGAGTTTTGACATTTGGAAACCCGCAATCAACCACAACATCATACGTCAGGGGTCGTCCAATCTCGATATTCATATTCAAGTTTAATATTTTCAATTATATATAAAATAAAAAAAATCAAATCACCTCGTTCACCAAAACAAAAAATCAAATAACCTCTCAGAAAAAGAGAAAAAAAAAAGTCAAATCAAGTTTTTTTTTTTAAGGACGGAAAGCATTTAGTGTTGGTTGTCATCAAGCTACCAGGTACAGACAGGGCATTTTATTTTTCCTGTGTGTGATTCCTCCAGTTTATTTCTTGTCTCGTTGTCTCACAACACACTTCATAATAATTTCATAAATCATAATGTACAAAATACAAATTACAATTGGTGCCTATTTCATGTAGTTGATAGGATGACAAAGTGACATCATATATAGCTCCTGGTTCAAAATATACATCTAAGCTAGTTTCATGATAATAATTATATACTTCCTCTAGTTATTATTTTAATTTTTTTTTGAGGGAATAGTTATTATTTTAAATAAAAAAACTATTTTTTAATTCATTAAATAATCGAAGGTGAATTAAAAAACACTTTTTTACATATAAAAGTGACGAGAAAGTGGCTGAGCTTTATACACAGGTTTATAATCTAAGTATAGATATTAAAATGTTGGAAGAGGTCTTTTGTCATGTGAAATAAAAATGAGGAGAAAGTGTGAAACTTCCTTTTGGTGGTGTACGTTGCTATTGTGAAAATGGTGAGACTTGTTTGACTTTTGCATTGACGTTGACTAAGAAAATGCATAGTTTTGATGCAATTGGAGAAGGAACATGGTTTTTGAATTGTAAGGGCTAGGTCACTTCTCGAATTCTCTAATTCAATTTCAACCTTATCTAACAAACTAATCATTTTCTAAGAAAAACGAGATCTAATAATAATTTTCTTACCACTTCTCGTATTTTCTATTTCAATTTCCACCTTATCTAAAACAAGGTTTTGGTGCATGGTAGACTACAATAATAGTATATTTTAGTAGCCCACGTTAGACAAATTGCCTACAAATTTTAATTAGTTGAATGATTAATATGAAATAACAACATCGAATATAATTGAAAGATTCCTTTTGAAATAATTGGTGGTTCTTTAATAATTGGCTCAATCACTTTACTTTCATGTTTTAATTATAAATTATGAGAGGGGCCAAAACAAAACAAAAAAGGTTTATGATTATATATGGATTGCATGCAAAAGTGGGAGAAGATGTGATGGAAAGTGAGCTAGCTGATTGAATATGACAATTTTCACATGTTTACTGCGTAATTGAAAATTGAAATAGTTGTGAACATGTGTGATGATGTGATCTTGTTACCATGAGGGAGGTTTAGGTTTACAAACTATATACGTAAAAAGAAGTAATGGTATTTAAATAATTAAAAGTTTTTTCTTTTTGAAAGGTTGAACAATTAAAAGTTATCAACCAAAAATTGATAACTTTTGAGATAAAAATAATATATATTGAGAGAAAATAAAAGTAGTAAACGTAGGAGTTGTTATAAAAGTTGTTTATTTTTATTGTTTAAATATCTTTACCCATGTAAGAAAAAGTAACTTATTAAAAGTTAGCGAGTATCTAATGATTTTTTTCGAGCTCAGATATTTTAAATGTGAAAAAATGGGGTTAGGCATGACAATGGGTGGGGTGGGGACGGGTTTAATATTCCTCGTCCTCATACTTGATTCTCATATACTTACCCGTTACCCTACTCATATCCAACGAGGATGAGAAAGTGAACCTCATCCCATCCCCAACGGGTTCAGGTATCCCCGCCCCATCCCCGTCCCCGCATTCAATATTTTTTTTTAATAAAAATAGAAACGTTGTAATGCATTATCCATCAATATGTTCACTTTAACATTTGTTAGACTGATTGATTTAGTTGTTCCTTTAAATATCAATTATAGTTTTTATAACACGACAATTATCAAACATATAACATCGCGTATCAACATAAAAGTAATTTTTTTGCATTTGAGACGAGTTTGGGTATGGGTTTGGGGTGGTACCTATATACCTGTTACCCGTTCTATACCCGTATTTTGAAATCGGGGAAAACCCAAACCCAGTCAAAACGGGGAAAACCCGTCAAATTGGGTTTGGTTCGGATGGGTAACCACGGGTATGAGTTTTGTTGTCATACCTAAATGCGGTGTTTAGAGTTCGTACTCCGATTCCTCCATATAATATTCAATATCTCTAGCAACTAAGATAAGCTCATGAGATTAACAACTATTTATTAGTATAATTATTCCATATGATGTTTTTTTTGATAAAAATCATATAAAATTTGAACAATGTAATATTGTTTTTTAAGGGAGCTATTTTCTTTTGAGATTATCAAGTTAATTCTTACCACCGAATTTTTTTTTGAGAGAAGTTCTTACCACCGAATTAAAATCTCATGGACAAAAAACTAATAATAACACACGTTTAAATCTTTGATGGAAACAATTATTTTTTCTACCAACAATTAAATAGAAATCCATATTTTATACTATTTGAAACTAATTTGGGTATCTTTCTCGTTAAAAATTTATAAGACTTACCCTCTTTTTCCTTCACCAAAATTTTTCTAGAACTGTTTGATCCATTATCTCTATCATTATCAATACTCTTTCTGTTGAATCACAGAGTTAATAAAGTGTGAAGAAAATAGTCCTCAATGATTTCGGTGTTTAATTGAATTGACTTTTTTAACCAATTTTGGAGGCTACCTCTATCATTTAGATTTTAGCAGGAAGGTCTTACACCGTCAATTAACTACACCTACTTGTGTTTAAACATTACAGCTGGAATGAGAGAAAAATCATAATCATCTTAAGAAAGTTTTTTTTTTTTTTTAAGTTAAACTAGTTCTCGAAATTGGTACAAGAGAAATCGAACATGACATTTTAATATCAACGCATTCTAAAGTTTCAAACAAACATCATCAGATCAATCCAATTGTGTTAGCAAATATGAAGCACGAACACTAGTTGAATTAAGTGTGTCCCGACACCAACACGACACCTGTAATTACAATAAATTATATGATTTTTTCAAATTATTAGTTGTGTCGACGTATCAGTGTCTGTGTCGCCTCTAATATTCATGTCCGTATCCATGCTTCATAAGTTAGCAATCATCACAAAAGAGTTATAAAAAAAACATCAAATCATAATCAATTAATTAAACCTACTTATGGACTAAACTTAGAATCCATAAAAAATATAAGTTAAGATTTTCAGTTCGACTATTTTTTTTTTCATTTGCAAAGAAAACTGTGCAATTAATTGGATATTTGAGATGTGCCTAAATTTGTTATCCAAATTCTAACATTTTTAGTCTTCTAAAGGCAAAATATGCATATTTGAAGTGAAGAGAATTAAAGAATATTGAGGGTCCGCCAGCATGTCATCCACTTTTTCCACAAATTACAAATGGAGTAGTGCAATATTTTGACAGCATGTAATAGTCGTTTCTTCATGAAGCAACGCTTATCAAGCATATTTTTCGACATCCGATATAAAACGATACTTGCATATTATTAAAATATCAATATATGAATTAAAATTGTGGGACCTGTTAGGACACTGAGGAAAGTCAGAGAGATCATCCACATCGAGGGCTCGAGGCTAGAACACCGCACAAGCAAAAGAGACATCACACTTTTACTCAAAACTTTAAGACAATGAGTTTATGGGTCCTCTTACTTGTGAGGTGTTCAACATTTACTATTTTTATCCGATGTGGGACATATAACTCACACTTGTACACAAGATTGATTTTTTAGAGTTGCATCATTGAAACAAAATATAAATTGATTGCTTTAAGATGACGTGGCTTTAATTGTGCTCACAAATTCCTTTAAATGAGTTCATTATTAGAGGTGCTCTAATCGCATGAGTTTTACCCATATGACGAATTCAACCTTTCCGAAATCAAGAGAATATCTGCTTTGTGAATAAGTAACCATTGTAGACGGCTGAATTGAGCACAAAACTTGTCTCATATGGATCATATTCTTTAGTGAACTTTTCTTGTGAATCATTTAAAGTTTTTAATCAAATACTTATGGATTAATTATAGATTATGACTCACGACTGATTCATTAATAAAACAAAATTTTCTCAAAAAGAAATTATGTCTATTTCTCTAACCAATACTATCACTTTCAAATCTACGACTTCCTTGGCCAAAACTTGTTTGGAAATACAAACAAAAGTAAAGCTAAAAGTTGAATCTGTAGGTCAAATATCAGTTGCATCATATCGAAGAAACTAGCATATTGGAGGACAGCCAAAATCAACACATTCTAATATAAATAATTATTAAAGATATATAAATTATAAAATCTCATAGTCCATCATGATGAATCCATAAGAGAACTAATTGGAGTTGGCCTGATGAAAGTGTGTTTGGTCTAAATATACAATGTAAAAAGAATGTGTATTTATGACAATATTCATTCTTTGGTCAAAATATATGATGTAAAGTAATTCTTATGCAGTACAATTTTTTGCTTTATCACTGAATATATATTCCAACTTATTGTACAAGGATAACGAATGAGTTTTTTGAGCCAATATCTATGATTTATATTTTAGCACTAGAGTAGTTAATTTTCTACTTCATTTTAGAAAATGTGAAAAGTTGAAATCGTTTATATTATTCTTACATTTATAGGCATAACTTTTCACGTCATGCATGTGAATTGATTTTCTTTTTCTTTTTAAGATTGAGAACCAGCTATATTTATTTTTATTTAATTTTTTTTTTTTTATCTATGATGAATTGTGAGTAATTTGTCTAACAACTGTAAAAATTAGACACATACAAAATTTATAAGTAGAGTAAAAATAGTTTGCAAGTACAAATTATAAATTTATTCATGTGACTCGTAATAAATTACCCATAATAATTTTAGGACAGTCTAGACTTTACTCCTTTTTTTTAATAAATTAGAATCAATTTTTTCTTTGACGGGAGACTTTTTTGCACCGTTGTTTTTTTTTGTGTGACTTTTTTTGGACCATTGCTAAACATAAGTGTGTGTATATGAAATTATTGACTTTAGATATGAATAATATTGTATATACCAAAGTAATCACATGTTACAATAATTTGTTTTTTCACTGTCCATTAATGACAGGACAATTAAAATTGAAACATTGAGAAAAGTATACTATGATATCACAAATCTATACCACGATTCGATGATATCACAGTTATCTATCGTTGGAGACATAATAGTCATTTTGAGGTGCAAGAAAAGAATAAAAGAACAATTTTCGCAAAATAGACTTAGTTCGCTTCCCAACTTGAGCCCAAGTTCGTAGGGGAAAAAATTGAGCCCATGTTCTGATAAATTAGACTTAGTTAATTGATTTTTTCAAGAAATAATTATTTTTAAATCAAAGAAACAATTCTTTTAAAATATCTCATAAATATATCAAAATACCTACTTCTCAAATTATATGCTAAACCATGGCAATTTTACTAAGATAGAGGTAGTTTTAAACCGCACAAATGTAAAATGTAAAATATTCAACCTCAATTCCATATTCTTTAGTATCACTATAATCAACCTCAAACCTCCACAACATCGTCTTTCTCATCTCCATCACAGATCAAAGTGATTAGAAAGAAGATTAAGTTAGGAAGATGAAGAATTTGACTAATTTTAACTTTGGTTAACATAATATTGACATTGACTAACATAGTAGATGAAAATGACTAATCTGACACAACTTAATCAAGTTAAAAGACCAATATACACATTTATTTTAGGGAACCAATATAAACACAAAATATAAGATAAGGGATTAAAAAAAAATTTACACCATTAAATTATTAGGCTGGCCCTGAATCTATCTATCTTGTTCCTATGAATTCCACCACTACAACAATGTTTATTATTTTAGTAATAACCTACACGAACAAGATCACTTCTATTTTTTACATTAATGGTGAAATAACGGATATGACTAGTTATTATCAAATACCACACATACTTGATTAATCAAAGAGTATCTTGGACCAATAATACTTGGATGAGAAAACATGATCAATGATTTTAAGTTTAAATTTAACCAGCCAGAATCCCCACAGATAAAAAACCTTGTAAATTCAACATTGTTAAAAACAAGTTGAGTGAGAATTTTACCACTTTATAATCCTACCCGGATCAAAAGGTTACCATTTGCAAATGTACATAAAAGGTGTGTCACAAAAATAATGTATATTTTTTGCCTAACTTTTGACAATATACTAGCATATGGGAATTCGAGCTAGCCAAAATGTGACCTTAGCTGTCTTTGATAGTTATATGACCTTAGGAGTTAGTAGGTTGAAAAACTTGAAGCCAGCCACCACCTCTTTTTGACTTACACAAGTCGCATATGAATGCTTGGCTGCTTAACCTATCGATTATATTGATTCAATGCTAACCCAGATTCTTTATCACTTAAGTATGGATATATAATTAAAAAAGTCTAAAGTCAAACAAAAAGTTTATTTTAAGAAAAAAGTCTTTTTTTTTTGTCGTTAAACTACATTGATTTTACAATGGATTTTCCAAAATATTTAGAATTTTTTCCTACATTGATTTTTTGTAGATAGCAAACACTATATTTTCCTACCTTCAGGACAGACATTGCTATCATTCTTAAAATATCTCACAACATTAAAGTTTCAAAAGTGAGAGAATTCTAAAATTAACGACAAGACTGGAATAAGATGAATAGATGAAAAATGTTGAAAATGTTTGGATCACACAAAATATGATCAATGATAGTGATGAGGATATTGCAAGCATGAAAGCAAGGGTAAGAGAGTGATAGTTTTATAATCTTAAGGAGCCAAATGAAATAAGTTTTAATAAATAGTTAGATCCTTGTAGAGATATGATTTTAGGGTAAGATATCTTATGTTTCCCTACACTCAAGTTTCAATGTATTTGATCTTTTTTTGTGCACCTTGTGCATATAATTGAACACATGTTTAATGATAAATTTTCACGGTGGCTATGGTGTGATATTTTTATGTGTATTTTTTGTGTGTGCATATTCTCCCTTTACATTACCATACTTAGGTGTTGTTGTTGTGTGTGGGATCTTGTGAGATTGAGTGATTGAGCATGAGATAGTTGTTTTTTTATTCATAATTTTTTTGCCACTAATTGCTTCATGTATATTTGTTTTTATATCAATGTTAATTAAGACTTAACACTAGTAATTGATTTGTGTACTTTTTAAGAATAATACAAAGAAAACTAATTAATAATGGCATATATGTAAATATTGGAAAAAATAATGGGCAAAAACACTCTAATTCTTATCCCTTCTATGTTGTAAGTTTGTGTCTCTTAAAATAGAATTATCATGATTAAGCTCCTTTTCACAATGAATATTTTCTTCAAATGTATTCTGCTCAACCATTTGATTTGAACAGTTGGAAATTGAGATATCAGTCTCACTACTCGAGAAGAGGGTGAAGCTTATACGTTAATTTCCAACCATTCAAATAGTTGGGTATGATACATTTAAAGAAAGTATCCAATGGAGAAAAGGAGCATAATCATGACAATTCTATTTCAAGGTATGGATGTTCTTCCCCATCTTCCCGTCTTAAACTAATTAACTTGGCTGCCGTAATTGATTCCGAAACACCAACCAAGGACATTGTCAATAGATATCATGTAAAGGAAGAATTCATGCCAACATTAAGAAAAATATTGACAGTCATGGAGATATTGCAAAGGAATGCACGAAAATAAATATGGAATATCATTCGACGTTGATATGTCAAATCATATCAGAGTTGAAAATTAACAATTTGATCAAAATTAAAGAAGGTGTCTTGGAAATAAAGATTTGTGTTGTTGATGTAAATAAGGAATAAAAACGTGGAATTTGATTGACTTTACAAGAGGATAACTAGGGTACTTGATGCAAAGAAAACACTTAAGAAATTTGGTCACACTAATATAGAAAAGAGACAATGATACGAGGTCCATTGAAGATGCTAAGAATAAATTTGGGATATTACATATTAGATATAGAGACTTCTTGCCAAAAGGAGTTGGCAATAGAGAATAACTAGTTCGCTGACCCGTGCTATCGCACGGGACAAAAAAAGAACGATATAATTAGCAATCGTAGAATAGCAGGTGAAGCCAAAAATACATGAGAACTATAGTAGGAGAAAGTTTTAAATAAAAAGGAAGAACAATTAAAGAAATGTAAAGCAGAAGGACATAATTACTATAGTAACAAAGTGACATAAAAGGTGCTATCTACCAAAGATTTCAGAAGACTTCTTTGTAAACGACATTTGAGGTTGAATCAATATCATCGCCGTCTTCTGAGAGCAATAATATCTTTAACCCCTTCCTGGAAGTTACTCTAGACATGGCAACATATAACAGACCATGGGAAAACACTAGTTGTTGTAGATAAATTCCAACATGATTTACGGACTGACCCTGGCTTTTGCTAATGGTCATGGCAAATGAAAGGGATACTGGAAACAGTCTTCGTTGAAAATTGATGGGGATTTTCTTATCAGATGGAGTTAATGATAGTCGAGGAATGAAAACCTTTTGTCCGACATTTGTTCCTGATAAGACCTTTGCCTCTAATACATATGTCCCCATTTTCGTAATTATTAAACGTGTTCCATTGCATAACCCCATATTCTGATCGATATTCCTCAATAACATAACGGGTGCACCCACTTTCAACCTCAGCTTGTGGGCGGGGAGTCCAGAAGTTGTGATTGTGTTTAGGAATTCTTGAGTATGAATGTCATCAGGACCACCTGCATTAGGGTTATCATTGCAAGGAGTATCACAACTGAAATATGTCTTTTCCTCACCAGGGATAAGATCTAATACATAGTCGTTGATTACATCAACTATAGAATTTTTAGGAGCCACTATGGCCCTATCTTTGAAAAAGGATGGATCATTAAGACTATCTAAAAGATTTGGATATGTATGTCTAACAATGGCTGCAATTGGATCACCGCAACTTTCAATGAGTAGATCAGGGGGTATGGTAAGCGATATATCGACATCATTACTATCCCCAATGCTTCCATCACCAATTGCAAGAATCCATTATGAAAAAGCCCTAACCTCCTCTACATTTGACATGGAACTGTTGGAAAGTAGTCTCATATTGGTAGTCAGTGTAAGGACTTCACAAAAATCCCAAAGATAGGAGGAATTAATATTGGCATGCACAATGTCTTGTCTTGTTCCTTCGGAATAACAGAAAAAATCTGCCGAAAATCTCCACCTAACATAAGCACTTTACCACCAAAAGGGATATCAAGACGACCATTGTTATGAGATCGAAGAACATCCCTAAATGCTCGATCAAGAGACTCAAAACAATGTTTATGCAACATTGGTGCCTCATCCCAGATGATTAACTTTGCCCTTGCTATTAATCCTGCTAAGTCATTATCTGGGGTTATATTGCATGAAGAACCTTCATGAATTATCAACGGAATGTGAAACCTAGAATGTGCAGTCCTACCTCTAGGAATAAGCAACGCCGCTGTACTACTAGATGCAACATGTAACGCCCTACTTCTATTAAAGCGATAAATCATGTGAATATAATAAATATTCAAGAAATAGACGCCACTTCTTCAAATAATTCTCAACTGACATGCATAAAAATTTCAACAATAAAACATCACAGCGGAAATATAGCATACACCTCAAGTAGCCATGTCATCAACCATAAATACATCTGTAACGCCCTAGTTGTTATTTTACTATTTTTGGTTGATTTTGATATGTTTTATGTATTTTATATGCTTTAAAATAATTATGTGATGTTGTTATTTGATTTATATTGTATTATATGATAATTAGTTATGATTTTGTGTTATTTAATAAAATAGGAGAAATATAAATATTTATTTGGTTATAAGGATTTAGTTAGAAATTATTAGAGTTAAGGAGGGGGTTAATGAGAATTAATAGAAATTTAGTGAGGGAGTTAAAAGAAAAGAAGGAGTTATGTTTTGTGGGAAAAAGGAAATAGGAAGGCAGACAAACTATTGTACGTATCAGTAAGAAAACATAAGCTTTTTGGGAGAAAAGAGGGAAGAACCAGGAACAAGGGAGATTGCTAGGGAGAGTTAAGTTCTGTAGCTTTTGTTCATCTAATCAGGTAAGGGTGGGTTTACATTTCAACTGTAATATACATGTGCATGATTTCATGAAAATTGGATTGAAAATTGTTATACTGTTTTAGGTTTTTCAAGAATATGATGAATTGCCTAATGAGATGAATTGTGTTGTTAATTGAGCCTTCTGAGTTTGTTTATGCTGTTATGTTGTATATAAGACCTGAAAACATTTCTGTAAATCAATTTGGGTGGTTGGAGGATTAAAATTGGGTTTTTGGATGAAAAAGAGTTTAAGAAATAGTAGTTGGAAATCTGCCCAGATGAACGCTCGCTCAAGCGAGCAAGCCGTTCGCTCAAGCGAGCGACACTTCCCCTGCCCAGGATTGAAATTTCGCGCCGTTCGCTTAAGCGAACTCCAAGCGAGCTAGGACCTGACTTTCGTCATTTGCGTCGCTTAAGCGAAGTCCCCGTCGCTTAAGCGAGATACACCAAACCTTGCCCAGATTTTAGAAAATTGGTCGTTCGCTTAAGCGAACCGTAAGCGAGTGAACCCAGACTTACGTGAATTTGTTCGCTCAAGCGAGAAGCTGCTCGCTTAAGCGAGCTGGGTCCTGTGCGACCATTTTGTGTAATTTTTCTAAGTGCTCCTAACCCAAACCTAAGCTTCCTAACATGTTTGTTGGATTTATTTAGAATTGTTTAGATGGTAAAATTTATATATGAAGATGAATAGGATGAAATTATGTAAGTTCTATGAAACTAATTATTCATGCTAAGTGTGAGTTTGTCTTTGATGTTGCTGAGTGGTATTGTCCAGTTGGGGAGGGTATCCTAAGTTGTTGTTGTCTGGTTGTATGCTGATATACACTATTAGATGTTGTTGGGTTGTATGCTGATATACACCATTGAGTCCATTCATACTCATATGCATTTGTTGGGAGCTTATTGCCCTGGAATGTTTATCATTCACCCGTTGGGGGCTTATTGCCCTGGAACGCTTTATCGTTCACCTGTTGAGGGCTTATGCCCTGGGATGCTTTAACCATCCAACTGTTGAGGGCTCATGCCCTGGAATGCTTGTCATTCAACGCGCGTAAAATGGTACCACATGCATGTTGCATTTTGTAGTTGATGTTGTTGCATAGTCGAATTCGTTGCATAGTCGGTGTCGGAGTTGTAGTTGGTGAGATGTCACCACGAGAGTTGTTGTGAATGATATGATAAATGAAATGTTATTGTTGATGAATGATGATGCCATATATGTATGGGCATTGATATATTTGTTGATGTGTTTCAATTCAAGTTGATGATTCATTATATATATATTATTTTTGATTTGTGAACCCACCCCTTCTGTTGGAATTGCCGCCTTGTGGGCAAGTGCAGGTAATGAAGTCTAATAGGTTGATGGCTCAAGTGTCTAGGGCTCTGATACGTAACGGGATGGGGGATCGTTATAATGTTTTCTTTCATTCCTTTATGTATCAACTTGGAACATGTTGTTGAAGTTTTGTTGTTGTTGGAGATTAAACTATTATTGAATAATATTTTATCATGTTGAGGCCTTTGAGCCAAGAATATTAATGTAGTTGTTGGTTATGATTTTAAATAAAGATTTTCCGCTGCAGATTTTCTATAAAACGAAGTTGTTGTTATTGAAATGGTTTATATTCTATTTAAATAAATTACGAAAAGTAGATGTAATACTCCGTTGATGTTGAACTCTGATTATATTAGCATTACTACGTTGTTTTGGGAAACGGGGTGTTACAAACAGGTAGGCGGTCCACCACAGACCCTGGGGGTTAGTTTCACATCAAACATAATCAATATATGTAGACATGAATAATCAATCATCATGGTATTTCATAGTTCATAATAAACACCAACATATGCACATCTTCACATAATCACCAAATTGTCACCAACAAATTTCCAACAAGTATATGATTCATCGATCACAAATATTCACCAAGCACACGACAACACCAAGCACATAATTCACACAAGTATATAAACAATTATGACTCATCCTAGACATGCAATGTGCCTAGACCGACATCTAGACACGTGTGGTACCATATCACCTCCGAGGTCGTCACCCCATGATGCAACAAAAACATCATAATCACCCTGAATAATTGAATACATAGTATTCGCCACCAACATTGATATGAAATCCGACATCAATTGTGTGTGGACCTAAGACTCAACAACAACAATGCATATATTCATACGACTTCAACAATCCACACCAACATATTTCAATACATGCTTACACCAACAATTCAACACCAGTAACATGTAAGAAAATTCACCAACAACATATATGCACATAAACATATATAATCACCAACAACATCACCATAATAATTCAACAACTTCATATAATCTCATCATTCAAGTAAAGGAGAAAATACAACACATTATGATAGACATCATATTCGACACCTATCAATCATTCAAATATCACCACATAGTCATATCAAACTATCCACAAAATATTTGCCAAGGTAATCGGGCTTAAAGATTAAATTCAACCAAGTTCGTCTCATATTTCGCAACTTTAAAACAACTAAGACAATTAAACCAAAGACTAAGCAAACAACTCAATTGCCTCAACTATGTATACACATTAATCACATATGAGTGTAGGTGTGCATACATGTGCGTTTTACCGACCAAATACGACAAAATCATCAAAGTCACAAAGTTCGTCTCATTTTATCATTTTGCAAAACCAAAACATTTTTCAAAAGAAAATCAAGTTTGATTCAACAAGACATAGGTTAAATACTCTTAAACACCTTAATAGAACTCCAAATACTTAAGTTTTGAAGTTTGGAAACAAACCATAAGTTTTGGGTTGACTTGAAAATAATTATGATAAGTTTTCGTTAAAGTTTCTCCAAGACCCACTTGGAGTGTTTTTATCATAACTCAAAATCCACAAAACATTTTCAAGTCAAACCAAAGCCTTTGGAAATCTAACTCAATTATCTAAAACTTTCACGTTTACACCAAAAGCCAATTCAAAACAGAAATGTGCGAAAAAGATGCAAAAATGCGAAATAGGGGGTGCTTTTTCTGTGCAACTCGTCGTGGTGAGTAGTTCTACTCGTGAGGCGAGTTCTCACAGGCGAAATTCGCCCCCAGGTCGCCTCCAACTCTCCGTGGCGAGTTGTGACAGTGCCCAACAGTTATGCTCTCAGGAAAAACCCCATTTTTACCCCAAAATCCCAATTTTTGATTCCCCAATGCCCAAAATGGTTCCCAAAGTTTATCCAAACAGTTATAGGCATAAAAAGACACTCAAATACATATGAAACATGAATAAAAAACATCATTCCAACGTAAATCACAAATTCACCCATTTTTCATAAAACTTTCAAGAACAATTCAAATTTCATCACAATCTTCATAACCATGAATACACATAGTATGAATTCACCACAACAACATCTCATAACAACAACAACTACACCACCAAATGATCATGAATTCGTCAAAGAATCAACAACAACAACTTCATACATCACCAATTTTTAACAAAACACAAGGTTTTAATGAATATACAACTTGAGCATGCAATTTCATCATCAACAACATAATTATCAACAAATTAACATACCTAAACAATTCATCAATTCAAGAGCATGGATTTTCAACAAATAATTCACAATTAATCACTTGTCATGAATAAGCACTTATGGGTTAAGGAGAAAAAGAGATTAAGCAAAAGATTATGTATGAAAACTATCTCCCTTACCTTAATTCTCCACAATCTAAGCTTATGCCTCAATTAAGCTCCAACCCTTGAGATTCTACCTTCCTCTTCTCTTGCTTCCCAAAGTCTTCTCTCTTTCTTTACCTCTCTCAAAAGTTGTGTGAAATGAACAAATGATACTAGGTGACCTAATTTCCTCAAAGACTAAGGTTTAAATAGGCTCACCTCTATTGGGCTTAACTTGTTATGTCTTAATGGGCTCAATTCACTTATTCACTATCCCACAATTAATTAGTCGCCTACGGTTAAAGTTATCGAAACTTAACGGTCTAACTAATTCTATACTAGTAACTTAGTAAAAATAATATCTCACACTAACACTAAAAATAACCTTCACTATGAAATTACTAAATCACCCTTGCTCACCAAATTACTAAAATACCCTTCTAGCACGAAAACCCAAGAAAATACACCCAAGGATAAATAATCATGCACAAGCACATATAAACACATATTAAACAATTGAAAATAAAACTAGCAAAAAATCAGGCTGTTACACAACAGCTATGACAATCTCGCCCTTAGATCGTAATCTAGTAGCCAATGATCTCTAGATATACGTTTTTCCAGTACCTCCGTACCCATATAAGAAAAAAAAAACCTGGAAAATTCCCATCCACTCTCTCCATTATGGTATCATAAATTCTTCGTTGCTCATTGGTCATTGTTGACATCAATCTTCGATGTTCCTTAGCCAAAACATCGACATTATAATTGAGTTCACTGTGTATCAATCTATTATTTATATTAGGAACCAATGCCCTGTTAGGAGAAGGCATCTCAGGGTAATCGTCCAAGCTGCTTCCATGGCTCTGCAAAGCTATCTCAATTTCAGCTAAAGTGTAGGTCTTCAATTGATATTTAGATAACAGCAGATTTGTATATTGGATATAAAATATAGTCAGGCAAACCCATATATTGGAAGTAAACATCGACAACAAATAAATGTAGGAAGTCCATACCTTCAAATTGGAGAATCCATCTTTGTCAATATAAAATATCATCACTTGAACATTCCCATGTGCTTTTCCAAACAATATCTGGCTTAGATATTTGCTTTGAAACCAGCAAAGTTACAAAACAAATGACGCAAAAAAACTCATATGCCCCAATGATTTGCCTCGAAAATCCCATCAATGAATTCTTTGTCATCATCTAGCAAACCACTGGCATAACATGCTTCCTTGAATGACTTCTTCACTTCACCATTGACAATTTTAATGTCCTCAAAACATGTAGGACCCTTCATGAAATTCAGCAAAGTTCTCAAATAAAATAAATCCCCACATCCAGGTGGTACAAAATTAATTCAATATGGAATAGGCCCTTTGTCTCGATGACCACCTTTGCTTATTTTCTTTCCAGACAAACTTTCTTGGGAAT
The DNA here is from genome assembly GCA_958299785.1 of Medicago lupulina. Lineage (NCBI taxonomy): Eukaryota > Viridiplantae > Streptophyta > Magnoliopsida > Fabales > Fabaceae > Medicago > Medicago lupulina. The sequence continues at coordinate 68,016,161 of OY283139.1, forward strand.
TGATTGTATGTAAGGTTTCTTGCCTCAGGATATTATCTATTAGCATCCATCCATGCTAAAAATTTGGTGCACTGTGTAACAGGGTTGTTAATAACATCCTCTAAATCATCATCGTCGCATATATTACACTTTTTCATTATCCAAATGAATACTCAAGCGCTCGATAGATGGCTCTCTATAGTTTATATCAAATAAAAATATTCGCCACGCTGCCTTACAAGCAGACAAATATCGACAATCATAATACAACTTTATCTCATCGACACAACCTGATTGATTTCTTTGATCCCCACCACTATAAAAATTAATAGTGACACAGTCATGACCCTTGTTCACATATTTGAAAAGATACTCAATAGATCTGGTCCGGTTGCATCACTCAACATTTATATGAGCATTATACCTTAACAATAGATATTTGTTATATGGAACGACATTTCTATTGTCCACAAAAGACTTACCTTTTTCAATGTATACACCGTTGTCTCTTCTTTTATAAACCGGATACCCTTCATCGTCAATAATCGTAGCATCAACAAATTTTTTGGGAAAGTGTTTTGTGCACTTTCCATTCATCATGCAAGGGGATTGTAGATTTTGAGGGCCACATGGACCGTGAATCATAAAAGACGACACAATATCAAATAACCTGGGCTCTTTTGATTTATCTGGGATTTCAACTGATATTATTTTATCAATCTCTCCAGCATTATTGTATCGGTGCCCTGGTTGCAGCAAGACCAATATATGTGCATATGGAAGGCCCCGCTTTTGAAAATCAATGGTGTAGATTACTGCAAGCACAATAGAACACTGTGTAAAATACGATTAATTTAATTTAATTAATAGGAAGTGGTCCTTTACTAACAAATCATAAATTTATAAAACATTAGGTCATTAAAATATACTTGATTCTACTTTTCCAAATACATCACCCTTCTTTATCTCCTTTACGAAATCATTCAGATTAATCTTGAACAACCGAGTAACCAAATCTGGTCGATCCTCAGGTTTCAGCCGAAATTTTTTCAAAAAATCCACCAACTCAGGCCATTTGTGATTGCAGGTGACAGTTATAAACAAATTTGGATATCTTGCCCAACCACAGATTGCCATAGCATCTTGATAATTTTGTATCATGTATCTTGCTCCACCGACAAAAGTTGACGACAAGACTATTCGCTTCCCTGATGCAGTTGGATATGTATCCCCTCTCAAAACAGCCTCAGACAACCCTTTGTACATTGAAGCTCAAAGTTCTTTTTGGTGAAATCTTATATACTGCAGTCGTGACGACTCAATAGTGCTAAAACAATCCACCAGAAATTGTTGAAGCAACCTCCTTGAAAACAATATCGTTAATTGTTCAATTGATTGTTGTTGAATCTTGTAGGTTACCCACTCCTTCTGAGAAATGTATTCTCTTTTTGTACTATTAGGATCATGTTCCTCATTGAATGTGATATCTATTCGAAATCCATCCTCTCCGCGGGGAAAAAGTAGTGGATACTAATGGTAAATAAGCTGGCTCGAACACGGATATCATTTGCAGCAATCTAGATTGTGTCTCAACAATTACGTCTTTGTCAAAGTCTGCATCATCAAAATCACCAATGATCAATGTAGCGGCTTCTGAAGCAGTTGGGAGATTATATCGTCGACATTCACGACCCCGCTTGCCTAGAATTCGCAGTCGCAATTTCAGAGGGGTAGGGTTGAGCATAATTGTGTCTCGAATAGTGCGATATGTCTGAACGTATGGATTATAATCATCTAGTGTATTTCTTAAAATGTTAACAATGCTTGATTTCACCTCCAAATTCTCAGCATCCATATTGCATTACAAAGTATATATACATGAAATCATTAGTTTAAATTAGATATATGTCATACGATTAGTGAGTAAAAAATTATATATATGTATCCGTAGTTAGATGGACATAAACCTATCACTACAAAGTACTAACCTCACTGCAGCCATTCTGTTTTATATCTCATTGTCTGTATCATATATATATATATATATATATATATATATATATATATATATATATATAGTTGGAAAAATTTAGGTTGATTTCCTGTCAAAGGCAGTAAACTTCCAATCTGATGATAATTTTCACCATTCATGACAAACATTGGAGGTGCGTTTCCATTGTTCATTGCATTGTTAACCCTTCCTCCCATAGATGTGAATGCAAACATGCTATTGAAAGATCTTCTGTTCTCTAAAAAGAATTTACCAGCTTTATCATGTTTGTGATAGAAATCATATAAGGGTTGAGGAAGTTGCCGATAAAGAGCTATGACAACCCTCCCATTTAAGCATCACATGGAGAACTTTGGATCCCTCGACCTGCTACTCTCTATCGTTCGATCCTCATACCACATCATTGCGCCACATTTCTCACAAATACATGTCGGCTTGCCAATATCAAGATAATGACCAGCATCGTTTCCTACAAAAGTAAAATACATACATGTCCGTTTAATGAATGTATTTACGTTTCAGAAACAATACAAACAGAAAGTACAAAATCAAAACTGATATGTCTGTGTCATATAACTCAATGTCATCCTCATTTTCCACATCTATTTAATTCGTCACAGAGAAGGCAAATAATCAAGTCATTAGGCCACAAAGAATTACGAAATTAACATTGTACTATGCACATAGAACAAGCTAAATTGGATTGTAAACTAAAATAAGTTGAATTATATGTAGGTAAAGGACACATAATGAAAACAATGCATTGTTAATCTAATCAACATATAAGTACTTGAATTGGATGGTATATCTGAATCTTCCAAATTATCATGGCATATCTGATCATCGACTACTTCAGTGATATCTATATTATCAACAACGCCTGTAAGAAACGACAAACATTATTAACATCATTTACAAATTATAATGACTTTCTCCAAGATTAGTGCTTAAAAAATGTATATTTTATAGTGACTTTCTATGGAATGACTTAAAAAGAGTACACAAACCACAGTAAAAGATCTAGTAAATATATAGACAACAAAATTAGCTATTTGCGGAATAAATATAAAGTGGATAAAAATTGATTACAATGTCAAATGGAATGAGACCTGAATTCAAATGCTGCTTAAGGCTCTCGTCGATAACATGAATGGACATATTGTTGTCATTTCGTACATTGTAAACCAGGATAAAATTGGTTGATATCAAAACGACATAAAAAAATCTACATCATCATATCATCTGTGTAAAGTGTGTTTCAGAGTTCAAATCGAATAATCTACTATTTAATAAACATACCCAGTCACTTGGTACGTCAGATTCTTCCACATTCATACTGTAGTGAAGGAAATTTTATCCCATGTTCCATCTTGCATATACGTCTTATATAAGGATACAATTATTAACTAAAAATTTCTGAGAGGTTGCAGCCAAACATGAAACATTACATTCTTCAAACACAAAATTGAAATTGATAAGAACTACGTTCATATGCCATGGCATAACATCTGGGTTTGGTAAATGTTTAGTAATGATATTACTATGAAGTGTGTATTTTCCAGGCACCAGTTGTCTGGTCTTATTATCTGTCTGCTTCGTTGATCCGCATCGTTGGTATCCACATTAAGAGAAATATACATACGCCAAATGTCTAGTAAGATTTAAGTTAAACCAACCTAAGCGATATTTCACAAAAACGCAGCATTATTGAAGTGCCTAGTAAAAATATGTACCATTTTCTGTGATTGCAGTTGATGGGGTTATCTGTGGCGGAGGACGGTAACATGACTGACTTCCATCGTATGGCTGATTCAGAATTTCAGAGGAAACCACATGTTTTTGCAGATTACATCTTTGCGAGGATGATGATACAATGGCTAAAAATGCAGGAGAAAAGCGTTTAGCCAAACTCAATATAAATAAATTGATAACAAAAATAACCAAACTTTAGGACGATATACTCACGGTTGATAATGTTAGAAAATGGAGTTATGGTAACTGACTGTGAAGAATAACATTCACCATATTGGTTATGCGGAGTCGGTGTGGTTTTCCTTTTTTTCGACACTCTTTTCATCGTGAAAGGTTCAGGTCAACTGAGGATTTGGATGAATATATTCATCAAAAATTTAAAGGATACATGTCTATTATGTAGAGGACATTATCTCTTTTTAACCATAAGAGCAAGAGATACACACTATAATGTCTTTGATTAAAAGGATAGGTACATTATATACTACTATGGATTGCAATGCATGCATAAGAAATAAAATTATTGAATAGTACATGAAGACAGATGTTTGCAAGAGCATTGGATAGATAATTAGGCAGATGTATATGACATTACTCAATAACCAATGTAATATGTTATGGTTAACTCTATATTCTCCCAAAAATTCATCATCAGACCATATTCCACACGTAAGATGTAGAACAATTGATTTTTCCTTAACCCATTCATATTATATGGGCGGCCATTAACCCCGAGCATCTTCATTCTAGAGAAGTATAACTTTCATGGGATAATGTGCATACTATGCATGTCTCTTTTACTACCAATGGTTATCTTCATGACCAAATTTTACAGATAAAGTTCAGAGGATCCTATATAGTTATACACATACATTATATGTATGAAACCTGTGTCAAATTATATTCCTTCTCCATTGAAGAAATGTATGTGTTGCACGTGAATGTTGGTTATAGATTCCCCATACAACATTATAACATATGTTAAAAGGTTTCTTTTCTTTTTGTATGCATGACACAATGGCACCACAAATATTGTTAAAATTTCTCTTCTTCATTGAAGGAACATAAGATAGTATGATGTATCATATAAATTAAGTGTAATTGTTATTGTCTCTGCAGTAGCAAATTTCTTGTAAGTCATGTAATATTTGCGGCAAAGACTATGTAGTAGCTAATTTAGGACAGAATATCATCCAGGTCTGTACATGATTTATATGATATGCATATGAAGTCCAACACGACTAATATAATCGAAGATAAAATTTATATTGTGCAAAGGAACCTTAATAACCATAGGTCTATATTGATACTAATTGACAGAGAAATAGAAATTATATTGGAAAAAGGTACTTTACTAACCATATATAAATATTCATACGATAATACACGTAGTGACATTGAAACAGAGTTCCATACACAAACATATAATAAGGTTCACATTAGTAAGAAGCCATCATAAGGACTTCTTTTTTCAAATTACATTAAAATACAAACACCAAACCTTCATATAACATAACAATAATTAGTACTCGAACATTTCGTCACAACTACAACATTATAAAGCTAATAGTCTTATTAGTAGATAAGTAAAAGTAGAAAGACAACAACAACAACAACAACATATGTAAACCACTATGAAACATTACACAGATAACTTTATGCATGTGCTTCTACAAAATTCATCGAACCATAGATTGACACAGCACACAAAAATGTGATTGACAAATCTGTGTACATAAAATCAGCCATTTGTAAATGATCGTAACCGACCACAACGTGACACACATTTTTATTAGTCCTCATCATTCCTTCTTCTTTCCTATCCCAAATGGTACAAGCCATAACCCTTTGAAGGTACCTAACACAAGGTTGTGAATTTAACAGCTGAATCACATGTTCATCTATTCCTAGTCTATCCATAACATTAACATCAGGGTACCTGCAAGTAGAGATAGTTCTAGAGATTAGAGAATTATACCTATTCCTTTGCTTTTGATCCTTGAATTGGATCCAATGATTGCGAGCTGTTGATTGCTTCTTGCTTGCACCATTTCCGGATCTTTAAATCTCCTTACCTTTCCTCTTTGATGCCATTCGACCTTAGTTGACTTGGTGTGGGTTTGGGTGAAGGTTAGGGTTTGGCAAGGTTTTGTGTGGGAAAGGTTGGTTTAGTGATAGGGTTGGGGTTTAAGTGAGGTTTATGAGTTTGAATGATGGAGATTGGTAAAGAATTTGTGGTTGGAAATTGTTGAATTTGGTGGAGTTATGAAGGTTGCGAGGTTGGGGTTTAATGGAGTTTTTGGAGAAATTTATAGGGGTTTGAAGGTTGGGGTTATGGAGGTTTAGAGAGGGAAGTTGAAGGTGAGAGAGGTTGTGTTGTTTGAATGAGGGAAAAGAAGGGGGAAAAAAAAATTAGTTTTAGGAGGGGAGGAGACAGGCACGACCGTACCAAGCTTCTAGTTTTTGTGTGTTTTGGGCAAGTGATCAGGCACGACCCGTGCCAAGGCTTCTGGTCACAAGGCTCAATTTTTTCATTTTCTTTTCTCCTCATCTTGGACAATTACCTACAAAACAAATTAAAATAACACAAAACAAACAAAATAAAAGCAATTAAACTCATGGGTTGCCTCCCACGAAGCGCTCTTATAAAGTCATTAGCTTGACGATTGAGAGGTTTCTCTACCCTATACTCAATCTTTCACGAAGGGACAATGGCATCAAACTGACACTATCTCCCAAATCACACATGACTTTTGCTATAGTCTCAGATCCTATGACACATGGTATGGAAAAATCTCTGGATCCTTAAGTTTAGATGGCAATTTGTCTTGAATGATTTCAATAAGTTTCCTAAACTACTCATCTAACTTGGACTCATCAAACCCTTGTGGTAAAGAAATGTTTGACTTATATGGTGGTGGTGTGTTAAGCTTTTCACTATCTACTACAACTTTCTCACCTTGTGGTTTTTCACTCTCTACAACAACCTCAATTGTGTTAGTTTCCACAACGAGTTCCTCTAATTGCTTACCATCCCTAAGTGTAATAGCATTTATCGGGCCTTCGGGGTTGGTTTCAGTTTGACTCAGAAAGACTCCAGAGGGTTGTGAGGAAGAGGTTACTTGTTGGGCTACTTGGGAGATTTGAGTCTCTAGCATTTGTTGTGAGTACAAAATAGAATCTAATTTTGATGAAAGCTTGACAAGAGAATCGGTTAAAAATCCAGTTTGATTCTTAAGCTCTTGGAGCTGCTCGGGTTGATTTATAAAAAAAAATTCTAACAAAAGTTCCAAACAGGATTTTTGAGTGACTCTTTGGTTGGTTGCATAACTAGGTTGTGTTGTTTGTTGTCCAAAAAGGTTTTGAGGGTTTTGAAAAAAAAAATTGATTGTTTCTAAACCCTTGGTTATATTGAGCATAGTTTACCTGCTCATGACTTCTAACAACACACCTAGTTGACATTCAACACCAATATAACCAAATATTCCATAAACATTACAAGGTGGTAAAACAGGTGAAGAAGTTCATTGATGATTGTTTTGAGTCATGCCTGTAATCAAAACAGTTAAAGGTAAAAAAGATAAAAAGGAAAAGAAATATATATATATATATATATATATATAGAGAGAGAGAGAGAGAGAGAGAGAGAGAGAGAGAGATATTTATGTGTTATTTATTTATTGTATATTTTTTTGAGTTGAATGTAGAAAAATAAAAAAAAATGAAAAAGGAAAATAAAAAGAAATATTATATTATTTTTATTATATATATATATATATATATATATATATATATATATATCTTTCTAACCACTATTAAAAAAAAGTTAATCAAATTGCAATAATTTCCCGGTAGCGGTGCCAAAAACTTGATGAGAAAAACCGCAAGTCCACGGTTCTACCGATGTAGTAATAAAAGATATCGTTTCGACAAGGAGTTATGAATTTAATTAACTTTCAACAATGATTAGAAAAGAGTTTTGAATTATAAAGTATGGATTGTTAATTAAAAGAAAGAAATGAAAATAAAAGCGTCTTAGGATTATTGGTCCATCTTAATGACAAGTCCTTCACAAACAAACCCTAAATCGGTAATTTTATATTGGTCCCACTTTCTAAAGACAAGTTTCTCTTTAGCCTATCACATCTGCTTTCGGTCTCAGTGAGTGTGTCCCTCTAGCAATCACGCCTATTCTCATGGTTGATTGCTATTAGGATCCTTGAAGAACGAAACTTTATCTGTCTCAAGGTTTGCTAGACTATTCTCATATTTCGCAACCCTTGTCTAATTTCACTCGTTCCAATATCAAAACTTCTTCTTTCGATCATTCGCTTTGATATTTGTGATGATGAATTAACAAATACTAACTCCTCCGCATTCGCTTCACAAGTTTGGTATTTGTTAATTCATTATAAGATCGGTGAAATTAGATTAGAAAGTGAGGTTATATAAAATTATGGTTTATGGTTTGGTTTGATTAGAATTATGTCATTAAGACTTATCCAACAATCCTAAGACAAGAAGAGTCTACTCACTAACGTTCATTGTAGACATAGAGAAGAAGAAGAAGAACATAAAATAAAGGTTGATCTTTTATTAAAGAAAACAATTGTCACTTATTATTTCCAAGAACTAAAGATGGTTTTACAAACTAGATGGCTGCTCTATTTATAGTCTAACATTGACTTGAGCCCCAAGAATAAATCACTAAAGTGTTGTACAAGAAACCATGGGCTCTAGGTCTGAAATACTAAAATAGACAGCTTGTCGGAGAAGCAAAAACAGCAAAAGGACCAAAGGGGGCCTCTTGTCATATTATTGTACAAGATCTTCAAATTATTTGCACATGATATTTTTGTATGAGATATTCATATTTTTGACATGAATCCTTGCAACATATATTTTTGTATGAGATCTTCATATTTGAGGCACGGATCAGCTCCAATTATCCTTTATTTTGCTCCAAGACTTAATCTTTCAAATATTTGTTCCTGAAATATAATAACTTGCAATTGAAGTAAAATAGTTCTAAAAAGGATATAATATTAAATAAAACGAAATCAAATATAAATAAAACACTCAAATATTATATTAAAAACACTAATTATTGACTCATCAGTGAAAAGTCCTCAAGTTAACCAAATCCTATTTAACAGCAGCATCAACTTCAGGCCCATCATTACCTTGTACTACAATGAAAACAACAACATCAAACACAATATACTTTTCATTTTCCAATATCAAGAATCAAGTGCATCAAACAACCATGAGTTTAAGATATATATATATATATATATATATATATATATATATATATATATATATATATATATATATATATATATATATATTGGACCGTCATAATATTCCTAAAGGCTAAAGAGCCCTCCATAAGGGCTCAAACGCCCTCCAGAAGGACTTGGGCGCCCTCCATAAAGGCTCCAAGGCCTAGGCGCCCCCCCTCTAGGGCGTCGTCTCACTCAGCTTCTAGAACTATCTAGAAACCGCCTAAATACCACAAATACCCCTATTACTTGATGGTTAAGTAACCGAAACCCAAGCCCATAGCACGCTATAAATACCTCTCTTGGGAGCATTCTCAATTCATTCAATCAACACTCTAAACCCTAATAGCGATACAAACCCTAGTATCCTTACTCGTACTTTTTCTGCAAGTACAGTTGGCGCCGTCTGTGGGAAGAGGTAAAACTAGCCTCCGACCACGTTTTTCAGATCACATCGTTTCCACTATCTCATCTCCATGATGACCGAATCCTCCTATCATGACGCCGTCAAGGCGATGAAGCTTCAAGATCCGATAAACCGCCGCCATACCTAGAGGAGATAAATCCATTACCTTCATACCAGCAACGCCACAAAGAACGGTTTTACCTCTCACCTCTCTCTTTGTTTGCTATACTCTAAATTACTTCGCTTCGCTTCTTACTTATTCAATATGGTATACGATTTATTTTGTGGCGTGATATGATAAATTCGAATCGCTGCACCTACGACAAAACCTCAAACCCGTGTTTAAGGTGTTTTTAGGTTGATAAATTAACTTTTATTAATTTGGCCATAGAATAACGATAATACATACTGTTACTCCAAAACATATGTGTCTGTTATATTCAAGCTACAAGGATAAGTAGTTTATTATTGCTTAGCCATTACGACAAATTCATGATGCCCACCAACCTAATTAAAATTCAGCTATTAAATACTAGTTTTTTGGAATATGGTGAATTCCTACTTTTTAATCAGCCATCGTGGATGTGTCATATTATCATTTAATCGTTTTCTTGAGGATTAATTTCATAAGGCTTGTAAAAAGGAATAAATTAGAGAAGCAAGTAAAAGCCTTCTTGCGATACGTGCCAAAGATTAGACTTTCATCAATATATATTTGATTCAGCTCCCACTTGTGTTTGTTAGTCTCTCTTCTTGCTTTAATTCTGAAGTTTATTTGGCATGAGTTTGTTTTAATTCAAAGGGAGATCACATGCTCTGTTTCTCTAAATTTTCTTAAACAAACTACATTTATGATATTATAGAGTACTGACAATTGATTTGAAAGTGGCTAACTTGACTTGTGTGTATGTATGTATATTTTTATCCGGAGAATTCTACAAAATAAGGCCGGACGAAGACTTCAACGAAAATGACGAAGGTTGGACAAGTAGTTGCCTTGGCGAGTAGTACTCGCCCCATCAATTTCAGATAAGAATATCATTTTCATGCTCAACAACTGCTTAATCAAATAGTATATTTTGAGAAAATATACTATTTTATTTGAAGAAGATTTATTTACCAATATATTTGAAGAAAATATATTGTTTGATTTGAAGAAAATTAATTTATTGTTGTATATATTTTGAGAAAATATACTTTTAGATTTGAAGAAAATAAATTTATTGTCGTATATATTTTGAGAAGATATTTTGTTGATTTAAAGAAAATAAAGAATGATGAGTAAAAACAAGAGATAAGACCAATCTAATAAGAGAGTGACTACTCTAGGTACCCCATAACAAAAGTAAAGATAGTATTGTTAAAATGTCACATGTGAGGGATTCTGGCAAGGAAAGCCTTGGTATTTAAGAGGTCCAACTGACCCACCTCTCTTTCCTGGGAACCTCTTCCATGTACCATTTATTTTGCGAACTGAACCAACTGTTTAGTAAAAAACATAAGTAATTGAATAAACATCATTAGACCCACGTAGAAGAATTAAATTGAGCAGAAGACTTAGTCCTAACTTCATAAGAGGAAATAAAGAAATAAAAGAATTCAAGTTCGTAGGAGAAAGAGAAGGAGTATAGAATAAAGGAGCGAAGTGGGCGATTTAATAAGAGAAGGAATAGAAATGTGGGCGAGTTGATAAGAGAAGAAGTAGAAATGTAGGCGAGATAATAAGAGAAGACAAAAGAGTAGTTAATTTCCATTGAAATGATCAAATACGATACTCCTTTCTTGATGATACTGCTTACTTTGGAAATGTAGAAGAATTGTTATATCTCAGATAAATCAAGCTTGGGAGGTGTACAAACCCACCAATGGTGAGATTAAAAGGAAGAACTCATCACGCAAACGTGCCATAATGAAGTATAGAAGCAATGGTCTCGCCATTGAAATTTTGAAGATGAAACATATAGTTATCTTAACCTTTCTCGACCTTTGAGATTTGTTTTGCAGATTCTACAAAAGTGTTAGGCAAAGATCGAGACCGCCTAAACGGGGTTAACCCTACCAAGGGCTCTAACTCGGCGTAAACGCCTAAAAGAGCTAACCTTGAAGTCAAAGGCTCTAGCTTGGCGTCACTAAGTAAGCGTAACAGTTAACCTTCTAATAAGGCTCTAATAAAACACGAGCGCCCAAACAGGGTTAACCTTATCGAAGGCTCTAACTCGGCGGAACGTCCAAACAGGGTCAACCTTAAATATTGAAAGGCTTTGACTCGGCGTCGTTAAATAAAATATGTGCATATACTAACCTTATTTTAAGGCTCTAAAAAGCACAACGCCCAAACAGGGTTAACCTTATCGAAGGCTCTAACTCGGCGAGAACGCCTAAACAGGGCAGACCTCACTAAAGGCTCTAACTTGGCGTCGTAAAATCGAACGCCTAAACTGGGTTAACCTTACTAGAGGCTCTAGCTCGGCGTCGTTAAATAAAACAAGGTCAACCTTCTTAAAGGCTCTAACTCGACGGCTTGAAGACATTAGACCGCCTAAACTGGGTCAACCTTCTTAAAGGCTCTGATTCGGCGGCTTGAAGACATTAGACCGCCTAAACTGGGTCAAACTTCTTAAAGGCTCTGACTCAACGGCTTGAAGACAATAGATCTCCTAAAACGGGGTTAACCTTCTTCGAGGCTCTAACTCGGCGAAATACGAAGGCAAACAGAATCGAAGATAGAGATTAAACAAAGTGCGCCACATCAAAATAAACACGGTTGAGATTCCTAAATATGCAAGACTTTCAACGTTTGAAGGATCAGCAAGGTTGAAATTCCTAAGACATCTGAAGATCCCCCAAAGAGGGCACCTTAGTTAAACAAATTATGAAGACTTCCCAAAAGCAGACGACTACCTATTTTTGATCAAGCTTTGAAACAAAAATAAACAAGGAACCAAAATACTAAAATATTTCTCCCATATAAGAGACATCGCCCATAGAAGAGAAAACAACTCGATGAAACTGATAAAAGTATGAGCTCGCCCCATCAACGATTTAATTATTATAGTTAAATGTAATCACTTCGCCTTGTTCCAAGACTCGTGCTTGGGGGGCTGTGGACCATCATCCCTGGGCAAACAAACTTACGCCCCCTGTGGGCTCTGAAGACAGAATAAAGTGCCCTAAAACATACCAGCCAAAGAATTGAACAAAGCGGTGATTCAAGCAATCACGAAATTTCAAAACAAATAGTAGGATATCAACCACTTCGCCTTGATTCCAAGCCTCGTGCTTGGGGGGCTGTGGACCGTCATAATATTCCTAAAGGCTAAAGAGCCCTCCATAAGGGCTCAAACGCCCTCCAAAAGGACTTGGGCGCCCTCCATAAAGGCTCCAAGGCCTAGGCGCGCCCCCTCTAGGGCGCCGCCTCACTCAGCTTCTAGAACTATCTAGAAACCGCCTAAATACCACAAATACCCCTATTACTTGGAGGTTAAGTAACCGAAACCCAAGCCCATAGCAGGCTATAACTACCTCTCTTGAGAGCATTCTCAATTCATTCAATCAACACTCTAAACCCTAATAGCGATACAAACCCTAGTATCCTTACTCGTTCTTTTTCTGCAAGTACATATATATATATATATATATATATATATATATATATATCAATACCTTTGACAGAAACCAATTGACTTGCATATGAACGTTCCTTTGAAAACATGTTGAAGTTTTCCAACTTAGCCATTAGGGAATCCCTTGAAGCTAGTAAAGTTGAGACTTGGGAAATGAAAAGTAAAAAATGTGATGGTGTATTTGGTTCATCTTTCCTCTGCCAACTTATATAGAAGAAAGTTATTCACATGGTCATGACCCCACATTTCAATTCTCCAGAATGGTGGCTTCTGAATGGAAGAAGTCAACATTGCAACTTGAGGGTAATAGAGTAATTTACTACAAAATTTTCATAACCTAGGGTTTTTTCGCCAGACTTCTTGCAGTTGTAAATGTGTGATTTTGCAAAGGATTAAATTAGGGCTAAAGTGTAGATTTGTATTTCATTAATAATATTATGATGAGTCTAATAGAATATCTCAAAAAGTCAAATCTGCCACATTTAAAATTGAACCCTTAGAAACATAAGTTAGCAAAGACACTTGTTTCAATTTTTTTTTAAAAGGACACTTGTTTCAACTATTAAATTTTTCAATATTACAAAAATTTATGGTAGGTGCGACGACAACTGCAAGAACACTACATAGACTCTATTAAGATCCGAATATTGACATTTGGTCTCATAGTTCCCTTAAAATATTTTTGCTACTACAACCATTATCATCATTAAATAATCTTTTATTTTCTCAGCTACGCTAAGCTATGTTGATCTTAACCAACCAAGATTAATTGGAAACACATGCCATAATAGAACATGACTCAACACACAATTGCATTAAACAAACTTATATTTGTAACTTTCTCTCCAAAGACTGTTCTCATTCATTAAATCTAAGGTGGACATAACCTCACACACAAGCAAAAAGATTTATATATCTAACAACCATTCCCACTTTTCCTTTTCATTCCCTCCTTATGTAACAACTTCATTCATTGTTTCTTTCCATGAAACATTTAAAACAAATAGCTCCAAACATATATAGAATGATATTGAAAAGCAATCAACATGAAAAAACAAAAAATTGCAATCAATAAGGCATAAACATGAAAAACAATAACAAATTGCAAACAACAATCTAATAATGCAGCAACAATCTAAGTTTAACCCCAAAAGAAATGAGATGAACACAAAAGCATATTTAACACCAACGCAATACAAAACCAGTGAGAATGAAAATATTGGACACCCAAATCAGAAGCTTTGATATTGTGTTCAAACCTTAAGGATTAGGTAAAGAGTGGGAAAAAGAAAGCACAAGAACAAAACAACACAAAATTGAAAGTAGTAACAATATCTTCTCTGGCCATTGTATTTTATTTTATTTGGATCTTTCTATTGTTAATAAAGGAAGGATAATAGTGGGCTCAAGTTTCAGAACAACAATGATTTCGGAGATGAAAATCATGGGCTTTAAGGTGTGGAAATTCAAAGCGAGATGAAACTCTTAAACACGACATTGTATTGCAGCTTCTAACCATGTGTGTTGAAGATGTGACTATCTTCCTCGTTGTGTCTAATAGTTGAGGAGAAATGTTTTGAAAAGGAGAGAACATGAGAGTTCCACAAATGACAAAATCAATAGAAGGCGTCATTGTCTTTGAAGTGACCAAAGGTTTCATCGTTAAATTTATTTTGAAGGATGAAGGCGTCATTATCAACGATATGTTTCATAGAGTCCGAGAGGAGTGAATAGCAAAGTGGGGCTTACCGCTCCGAGAGAATGGTTGTATTAAAATCGAGTTTGATTGGGAGAAAAAAGAGAACCTGAGACAACAACTCATTAGGTATTGATATCATTTGAGTCCCGGTAGAGGGACTAACTAAACTTGATTGATTGTAGAGGCATATGCATTTACATAATTTGCTATGATCAACATTAGTGTATGAACCTTTGCATCTTCTAGGATGCTGCTGCTTTAAATTGATTTCCATTTGTTGAACTGAGGTCAATTCATTTGTTCATGTTTCAGTTTCCTAACAATTCCTTATGATGTGGTCTTTTGTTGTTAATATTTTTCTTTCGATGTGAGGTTGATCAACTACTATATATATATATATATATATATATATATATATATATATATAATAATGTGATTGCTTTCCCAAGTTCTTTTTTGTGTGAAATATAATCTATGTCTCCAATTCTTGCAGGTAGGTTGTATTATGTGATATGGTACGCAAGGACGTCTCTAAGTTTAGGCATGCTGCATTGTGCGACGCCCATACGAAAAATGTCAAACTGATACAGGTGTTTTAAAATGAAACTTTTGTTTCTCTGACGCTCCTTGGACACATCTACATCGGTTATAAAAATGTTTAGAAGCAATGATGATGAATGAGAGGTTAAAAACATTAAATTAATTACATAATTTTTAACTTTTCGTGTAGCATATGAATAAATGAAGGTGAAAAATTATTATATCTTGTTTTAAATTATTCTTTTAATGAATTAAATTGTTCAATTTAAATGTACACATACATTTTGGTTCGCAATTTATATGTTTAATAAATAATATTCAAATGAAAGAACTAACATGTTGAACAAGCCAATTGAAATAAATAAAGTAGGACATATGATGCATCTCCCTCCCATGTATATTTGGCCATGCTGTCCACATACAATGAAAGGACTAACATGTCAAACATGCCACCAAGATATGGCTCTTGCGGTTGTGGTGGTGCATCCTCATGTCCTAGCTTGTGTTCTGGCTCATGTATAAGCTCAGGCTCAAGGACATTCTTAGGCCGTGGCATGTAATAGGGTTTTCTTCTCTCAGTTATGCACTTCATCTGGTGCTCCTACCAAGTAGAGGCAATCATGGACATCATGTTGCCCATATCAAGAATGTTGACAAAATCATACATAAATTAGCAATTCAGCTTCTCTGAACATATTTTAGTTTTAATTAGAAGCCAAAAACAATAAAGAAAACGCTTCGTATTCTAAAATTCAAACCAAACTATAATTCAAGGAAAAAACACAAATGAACTAACAAAGATTTGAGAAAATGTGTACTAACCTCTTGTGTAGTAGTTGGAAACGTTTGAAATGTTATGGATTCATGTTGTGGGGAGTTTTGAGAGTTTTTAGGTTGAAAAACTAAAAATGGAGATGTGGGGGGGAAAAACAAGAAATTGGGTATATTTCCGTGGTTCAAATTCTATAGAATCCACATGTTTTCTTGTTTGAGATTGTAGAATTCAAACGGGGTAAAATTGAAATCGAGATATTGGCTTTATTTGCTTTGTTTCGTAATTTATGATATAGATGAATTATATGAGATTTTCTTTTCCCCCCCTCCATTTCTCTCGTGAGCCCTCCAAAATCTCCACTTTTTCCTTGTTCACAATTCTATAATCCAAAACTTTTTTTGGTGGCATTTTTGGGAAAGAATCTGAATTTGTTTTGAACACAGACAAGAAATAATTTGTCAATAAATCACATTCTACCTTAACAACAACAATGACGACATAATGCAACCACAACAACTTCTGTAACACCCCGTTTTCACATCAACGTAATATTAATATAAAATCAGAGTAAACCAACATATAGAGCATTACACTGCTTTTCAAAAATTTCATAAATAGATTAAAAATACTATTTATTCAACAACGTCAACAACGTAATATTGCAGCGGAAAAATCTTTTAAAACATTATAACCACAACATATAAATCTGGCACAAAGGCCCCAACATAAGTAATATTTCAACATTTATTTTCAACAAAACTCCAACAACATGCTTCAAAAATTGATACATAAAGGAATGAAAGAAAAACATCGCAACGATTCCCCATCCCGTTACGTATCAGAGCCATAAGACACATGAGCCACCACTTCTACTATTCTGGATCACCTGCAAGTTACCCATACGAAGGGCAACATTTTCAAGCAGAAGGGGTGAGATTCACAAACAATAATAATAGAATTATAATTCATCAATTGAATCTAACACGCTAAATATCAACAAATACTTCAATATTTTTATATATACTTCATGGATAACAACATATTCAAATTCATCCAACAACAACAACACAACAACAGCTCAACCGACGACAACGACTATGCAATGACACAACGACGAATAACAACAATGCAACAATGCATATGCATGTGGTACCATTTAACGCGTTTGAATGACAAGGCATTCCAGGGCATGAGCCCTCAACATTTTGAATGGTTAAAGCATTCACAGGGCATGAGCCCTCAACAATTGAACGACAAGGCATTCCAGGGCATAAGCCCTCAACAGTTGAATGATAAACATTCCAGGGCATGAGCCCTCAACAAGGTATGAGTATGAAATGGACCCAACTGTGTATATCTGCATACAACTCAACAACGGCAACGACAACTACCAATATGCATAATCAACTATGACTTACTCCCCAACTTAGTCAAATATGACACAATAATTTCACACGGCAAAATTCATCAACATAACACATATTCTCATGAATCAATGCAATTCATCTGACAAGAAGTTTTTATAGGGTTTAGTGCATTTGTAGAGGTTATACAAATTAAGATAAACATTTTAGAATGCTCAGACGGATCCCCTAATGCACAAAACAAAGGTCCAAAAGTGGCTGCAATAGCCTTGCTCGCTTGAGCGAAGGCCTGCTCGCTTAAGCGAGATCATCACATAATGGTTGGTTCTTGCTCGCTCAGGGTTCGCTCGTGGCTCGCTTCAAGCGACCTAAATGACGAAAGTCAGGGAATGCTCGCTTACGAGCTCGCTTGTGGCTCGCTTAAGCGACCTGACGCTAAGAAATTATGGGCAGCTAGCTTGAATGCTCGCTTAAGCGACGGGTAGCTCGCTTAAGCGACCATTCATCTGGGCAGTGAAAAATGCTCTCGGATTTTCTAACCCTATCTCATTCAAAACCCAATTTTTAACCCCTGATTACCCAAAACGTGTTCTAACAAATATTTACAGGTTCAACATACAACAATGCACAACAAAGAACACAAAACAACAACATCAAACAGCAATTCAACTCATTTTTAACAATTTTCACATTCTCCAAAACCTAACTCTCATTCCCTTTATTCCAACTAACATCATGTTAAATCAAAATCAGAATTACACACTATTATTATTGAGAAATAGTCTCACCCTTACCTGAATTTGGATGATTCAAAGGTTCTACAGGAATCATATTCTCCTCTTGTCTCTTCTCCCTTGTTCTTGGTTTTTCTCCCTTTCTCCCAAAACTCTTGTTTTTCTTTTACGTGAAATGTTTCTGACTTTCCTTTTCCAATTCTCCCTATTATTTCTTTAACTCCTCTTAACTCCTAATAACTCCCTTTAATTCCTCTAATTAAAAAGTAACCCCTCCCAAACTCCAATAATTTCCATTAATTCTCATAAACCCCCAAAATTTCAAATACATATTAATCCTTACTTATTTCTATTAAATAATAAAAACAACTATATAATAAAATAACAACACACCACATAATCACATAAATCATTTAAAATCATATAAAAGACTTAAAATCAACCAAAAATAATTAAATAATAACTAGAGCGTTACAACTCTCCCCAACTTAAAGAATTTTGTCCTCGAAATATTACCTCAAGCAAACAACTTCGGATAAGACTCTTGCATCTTACTCTCCAGCTCCCAAGTCAAACTTTCACCAGTTACTCCACCCCAGACAACCTTCACTAGAGGTATCTCCTTGCCTCTCAACTTCTTCACCTTACGATCTTCGATTCTCAACGGTAAAGTCTCCACCGTAAGGTTGTCTCTAACTTGCACATCATCTCTTGGAATAACATGCGAAGGATCCGCTACATACTTCCGAAGTTGCGACACATGAAACACATCATGCAAATTCGAAAGATGTGGTTGCAAACCCACTCGATATGCCATTGTTCCAACCCTCTCAGATATCTGGTATGGACCAATAAACTTCGGAGTTAACTTCTTAGACTTCAACGCACGACCTACACCGGTCATAGGAGTGACTCTCAGGAACACATGGTCTCCCTCTTGGAACTCAACCTCAACTTTGAACCCAAGGCCTCTTGCAGACTCTTCCAAAACCTTGAAGTGAACCTCGGATCTCTGTCCGACACAATGCTCGATGGAACCCCATGCAATTTCACAATATCCCGGATATAAATCTCTGCCAACTGAGCTACAGGAAAGGTGATATTAATCGGAATGAAATGTGCCGACTTCGTCAATCTATCAACAACAACCCATATGGCATCATGCCCTCTCGGAGTATTCGGTAAACTAGTCACAAAATCCATGGAGATGCTATCCCATTTCCATTCAAGCACATCTAACGGTGTCAACAACCTTGCAGGCTTCTGATGTTCAACTTTAGATTTCTGACAAATCAAACAAGCATAAACAAATTGTGCAACATCACGCTTCAACCCGGACCACCAAAACAATTTCTTCAAGTCATGATACATCTTTGTAGCTCCCGGATGAATACTTAAGCTACTTTTGTGACTTTCTTCTAAAATCAACTTTTTCAACTCATCATCATCAGGAATACAAATTCTCCCTCTGAATCTCAACACACCTTGATCATCAACCTTGAAGTCACCATCTGCTGTTTGATTACAAGCAACCATTAAATCCACAAACTTGACATCAATTTTCTGCACTTCCTTGATACGGTTCAAGAAATCACTATTGATCTTCAACATACCCAACTGCACACTCTGAGGTGACAACCCACAAACTAGGCTCAAGTCCCTAAATTGCTCAAGCAACTCAAATTCCTTTACCATCATGGCGGACATGTGCAACGTCTTCCTGCTTAAAGCATCTGCAACCACATTAGTTTTACCGGGGTGGTAATTCAGATTAAAATCATAATCTTTCAACAACTCAAGCCACCTTCTCAGCCTCATATTCAATTCTTTTTGATCAAATAAATATTTCAAACTCTTATGATCGCTAAACACCTCAAATTTAAAGCCGTACAAATAATGTCTCCAAATCTTCAACACAAAGACCACAACCGCCAACTCTAAATCATGCGTAGGATAATTCCGTTCATGAATTCTCAATTGTCTCGAAGCATAAGCCACTACCTTGCCATCTTGCATAAGCACACCACCTAAGCCCAACTTGGACGCATCACACTAAACAACAAAAGGTTCATGCGACTTCGGTAAAATCAAAATTGGAGCTGTCGTCAACCGCTGCTTCAACTCATCGAAACTATTCTCACACTGAGTATCCCACACAAAAGCTTTACCTTTACAGGTCAACTGAGTCAATGGAAGTGCCAACTTCGAAAATCCTTCAATAAATCTGCGGTAGTAACCAGCCAAACCCAGAAAACTTCTAATCTCTATGACTGACTTCGGGGTCTCCCATTGTGATACAACATCAACTTTCGATGGATCTACAACAATACCATTACCAGAAATAATATGGCCAAGAAAACTTACTTCACTTAACCAGAACTCACATTTGGACAACTTGGCATACAACTTCTTTTCTTTCAAGACCTGTAACGCAATCTTTAAATGCTCTGCATGCTCTTCTTCATTCTTAGAATAAATTAAGATATCATCAATAAACACAACTACAAATTTATCCAGATAAGCATGAAAAATTCTGTTCATATACTCCATAAACACACCAGGCGCATTAGTAACACCGAAAGGCATCACTTTATATTCATAGTGTCCATATCGTGTCCTAAAGGCCGTCTTCTGCATATCTTCATCCTTCACCTTAATTTGATGGTAACCTGACCTCAAATCAATTTTACTAAACACACGTGCACCCACTAACTGATCCATCAAGTCATCAATTCTCGGAAGTGGATACCTATTCTTTATCGTCACTTTATTCAACTGACGGTAATCTATACACAACCTCATGCTACCATCCTTCTTCTTGACCAACAATACCGGCGCTCCCCAAGGTGAAACACTCGGTCTTACAAACTTCTTATCAAGCAAATCTTCCAACTGTTTCTTCAACTCTGCTAATTCAGAAGCTGACATACGGTAATGAGCCATCGACACAGGCTTCGTACCCAGAACAAGATCTATTGAAAATTCAACCTCCCTCTCTGGCGGCACATCCAGAATCTCGTCAGGAAAAACTTCTGGAAATTCATTTACAATCGGCAATCTATCAATCACAGCTTGATTCTCCACCGACAAATATGCCATCAAGGAAAACATTAAGATCCCATCGCATTCTAACTGCTTCAACTGCTTAGTAGACAAAAATTCGGCTCCGCTTTCTTCTTCGGCAGAGGAGAAATATACCGTCTTTCTAAAACAATTTATATGGACATGGTTGTACTCCAACCAGTTCATACCAAGGATTACATCCATATCCGTCAACGACAAACATACAAGATCAACTTCAAAGTCTCTACCAAACATAGACAAAGGACAACTCAAACAAACAAGAGAAGTAGTTACTGAACCCTTAGCTGGAGTTTCAACAACCATTTCTCCATTCATATCAGACATAATCAGACCCAACTTACGTGCACAATCAATAGCAATGAAACAATGTGTAGCACCAGTATCAATAATAGGAATTAAAGGAATACTATTAAAGAAACAAGTACCTCTGATAAGTCGGTCCTCATTACTAGTTTGCGTACCAGTCAATGCAAACACCTTGCCACTAGCCTGAGTCTTCTTAGGCTTCTTACATTGCGAACTAAGATGACCCTCCTCATCACAATTGAAACAAACAATGTCACCACGCTTGCACTCAGCTATCGTGTGACCCTTCTTTCCACATCGGAAACACTTCTTCTCATCATGATCACAAACATTACTTTTGTGGCCCTTTTCACCACATTTGAAGCAAACAATCTCCGCAGGAGCATCTCTCCTCTTAGGCCTCCTCTCATCATTCAGCCTTTGTTTACCCTTGTCAGCTGGGGCACTATACGGCTTCGAACGACTCTGTTGTCCCTTACCTCTACGCTCACTCATCACCTTATAGTGAGCTTTCATATCCTCTTCATAAATCCTACAGCTGCTTACCAACTCAGAAAAATTCCTTATCTTCTGATAGCCAATGGCCCACTTAATTTCAGCACGCAGACCATTCTCAAACTTGATACACTTCGAAAACTCAGCAGTATCAGGAGTGTAATGTGGATAGAACTTAGCTAGCTCCACGAATTTCGCAGCATACTCAGTTACAGACATGTCTCCCTGCTTCAACTCCAAGATTTCAATCTCTTTCTTACCTCAGACATCCTCCGGAAAATACCTGTCCAGAAACTCTCTCCTGAACACAGCCCAGGTCACCTTAGTACCATCCTGCTCTAAGATAGGTAAAAGACTCACCCACCAGTCATCTGCCTCTTCAGCCAACATGTGCGTACCAAAACGCATCTTCTGTACCTCACTGCACTACATAACCCTGAAGATCCTCTCCACCTCTTTGAGCCACTACTAAGCTCCATCTGGATCATACCTTCCTTTGAATGTTGGGGGATGATTCCTCAGAAAAGTTTCCAACATCCTAACTCCTTCGTTACCAGCACCAACATTTGGCTGTTGTCCTACAACTTGAGCAACAGCTTCGAGTGCAGCAGCAATAGCAGCATCATTTCTTCCAGCCATCCCGAAATTCTACATCGCAAGCAACAATCAGAACAACAAAACAGTGTAAGGTTATTACACGACACTATGTGGCTCGACACGACTCTACTACTTGGCCGGACGGACCAACCTGCTCTGATACCAATTGTAACACCCTGTTTTCCCATCAACGTAATATTAATATAAAATCAGAGTAAATCAACATACGGAGCATTACACTGCTTTTCAAAAATTTCATAAATAGATTAAAAATACTATTTATTCAACAACGTCAACAACGTAATATTGCAGCGGAAAAATCTTTTAAAACATTATAACCACAACATATAAATCTGGCACAAAGGCCCCAACATAAGTAATATTTCAACATTTATTTTCAACAAAACTCCAACAACATGCTTCAAAAATTGATACATAAAGGAATGAAAGAAAAACATCGCAACGATTCCCCATCCCGTTACGTATAAGAGCCCTAAGACACATGAGCCACCACTTCTACTATTCTGGATCACCTGCAAGTTACCCATACGAAGGGCAACATTTTCAAGCAGAAGGGGTGAGATTCACAAACAATAATAATAGAATTATAATTCATCAATTGAATCTAACACCCTAAATATCAATAAATACTTCAATATTTTTATATATACTTCATGGATAACAACATATTCAAATTCATCCAACAACAACAACACAACAACAGCTCAACCGACGACAACGACTATGCAATGACACAACGACGAATAACAACAATGCAACAATGCATATGCATGTGGTACCATTTAACGCGTTTGAATGACAAGGCATTCCAGGGCATGAGCCCTCAACATTTTGAATGGTTAAAGCATTCACAGGGCATGAGCCCACAATAATTGAACAACAAGGCGTTCCAAGGCATAAGCCCTCAACAGTTGAATGATAAACATTCCAAGGCATGAGCCTTCAACAAGGTATGAGTATGAAATGGACTCAACTCTGTATATTTGCATACAACTCAACAACGGCAACGACAACTACTAATATGCATAATCAACTATGACTTACTCCCCAACTTAGTCAAATATGACACAATAATTTCACACGGCAAAATTCATCAACATAACACATATTCTCATGAATCAATGCAATTCATCTGACAAGAAGTTTTTATAGGGTTTAGTGCATTTGTAGAGGTTATACAAATTAAGATAAACATTTTAGAATGCTCAGACGGATCCCCTAATGCACAAAACAAAGGTCCAAAAGTGGCTGGCAATAGCCTTGCTCGCTTGAGCGAAGGCCTGCTCCCTTCAGCGAGATCATCACAGAATGGTTGGTTCTTGCTCGCTCAGGGTTCGCTCGTGGCTCGCTTCAAGCGACCTAAATGACGAAAGTCAGGGAATGCTCGCTTACGAGCTCGCTTGTGGCTCGCTCAAGCGACCTGACGCTAAGAAATTCTGGGTAGCTAGCTTGAATGCTCGCTTAAGTGACGGGTAGCTCGCTTAAGCAACCATTCATCTGGGCAGTGAAAAATGCTCTCGGATTTTCTAACCCTATCTCATTCAAAACCCAATTTTTAACCCCTGATTACCCAAAACGTGTTCTAACAAATGTTTATAGGTTCAACATACAACAATGCACAACAAAGAACACAAAACAACAACATCAAACAACAATTCAACTCATTTTAACAATTTTCACATTCTCCCAAACCTAACTCTCATTCCCTCTATTCCAACTAACATCATGTTAAATCAAAATTAGAATTACACACTATTATTATTGAGAGATAGTCTCACCCTTACCTGAATTTGGATGATTCAAAGGTTCTACAGGAATCAGATTCTCCTATTGGTTCTTCTCCCTTGTTCTTGGTTTTTCTCCCTTTCTCCCAAAACTCTTGTTTTTCTTTTATGTGAAATGTTTCTGACTTCCCTTTTCCAATTCTCCCTATTATTTCCTTAAGTCGTCCTAACTCCTAATAACTCCCTTTAATTCCTCTAATTAAAAAGTAACTCCTCCCAAACTCCAATAATTTCCATTAATTCTCATAAACCCCCAAAATTTCAAATAAATATTAATCCTTACTTATTTCTATTAAATAATAAAAACAACTATATAATAAAATAACAACACACCACATAATCACATAAATCATTTAAAATCATATAAAAGACTTAAAATCAACCAAAAATAATTAAATAATAACTAGAGCGTTACAACTTCAACAACATAATTGTTCATAAATTCAACAACATAATACACCAAACATAATTGAAACAAGATAAGATCGGATGCGCCAAATTATTTCTTCTTCGGGTTCATCGATGCACACCTTGATTTCTTCTTATGTCCTAGGCCGGGTCAAAATTTCTCGAATAACGTGATTTGATATCATCAAGCAAACCTCTAACTCAATCGTTCCCTTCAAACTATATTGACCTAATATAGAAATATGGTTCTCACGTCGTCATCGTTCTTGAGTTTCGTCAAGGTGAACCGAACACCCTCATTTGATTCCATCAACGAATGTCGATACTCTACATTGTCCATCCTGCTTGTGTCATTGTGGTTGAGATGATCATTAGTTTGGTGCAGTTGATATATTTCAAGTCACAAAGTATAACATCAACATGAATCTAGGTTGGTGTAAACAACATCTAGGTTGGTGTTCATTTATTTTTTACTCAATATGGGTATCAATATATTGACATGTTTCTAGTTATATAAATCGAACCCCTAAAATACGGGTTCAATTTATATTATCCGAACCAAGTATACACAAGCTTTTGCAGATCCTTGAACTTGTGTCCACATTTTTAAAACATAATATGACAAATTAGAACACAATATAACACATAAAATGTTAGCACATAATATTATCGTGAAAAAAATCATAATTCAAATAAAATCTACACTGAGTTAATATTAAGAAAATGATAGCCGCAAGACCAACTATTTACCCAGTTCAACTAAACTAAAAAAAGAGGAATAAATGTCTAATACTTAAACTCACTCAAAGGAAAGTCTTATGTAAGCATTTCATCCTCGTTTTCAACTGGACTAGGTGATGAAAAGGTCGCCAAAGGAAGGATGATCGCTATAGCGGATGATCCCACATGGACATTCAAAGTCGACATAAAAAGGCTGACTATTTTAGTTTTAATAAAATATAACACTGTCAAGTTTTAGAAAAATCACAATGTCAAATAATTTTGTTAAATTCGTAGTGAATCTAAATACGCATAACAAAAGTGTTGAAAATTGGCTCAAAATTATTAATGTTGAAGTTTCTGCAAAATCATGACGCAATTTGAGAAATTGTGACATGATTTGGTTCAACAATTTGGAGAAATTATGTCACAATTTTGGATTATGATCAGTAGAGTATGTATGAGCTCCAAATCTTGTCGCGATCCAGGAAATTGTGGCGCGATTTGTCTTGGTCTGAACACCATATAAAGGCTCATTCTTCAATTTTTTTAGTTGCTTCCAGAGAGAGAATCTTCGATAAACAAATATTGGTGTATTGTTTTTACTCTTCCTTCTTTTCTTGTTTGCTTTGGTTATACTTTTGGTGTTGTTTCAGACTTAGATTTCAAAATGTTTTTTTTGTTGTTGCTTGAAACTACTTTTTTTGTTTGAATCAGCAAAATTTTATTAAAAACCAGATCTCTGCAGAAGACGAACATATACCATGTTACAGAAAGTACAAACTAAAGGCGCCGTATGAAAAGCGAAACACCCGAAAACAAACTCCAACAAAGACACCCCTGCGTTCAACACCCATAAGGACATCACCTACCAAATAAACATCACCTCCTAAAACTGACTTTTAAACTTACCAACCACTGAAAAAACGACATCCATAACACTCGTCGCCACTATTCACCCCAAAAGAACACCCTTGTAAAAGTGAACCCATTCCTCATCACCAACACCGAGCCATAGGGTTGGAAATGAGTCCAGTCGAGCCGAACTCGTCTGAGCTCAACTCGACTCGATAATAATCGGCTCAGCTCGAAACTCAATTCGAGTTTGATACGAACCTTTTTTTTAACTTGAGTTCGACTCATTTAATTTTCACGAATAACTCGGTTCGACTCGTTAAGTTCAACTTGTTTGCTCGAATTACATAATTCAAAACTTTTTTGAAAAAAACAAAAAATAAAATAAAATCATTGACCTTGTCGGTCTTAAGACCACCAAAGAAAAATGGTAGTAACACTTAATCATTAATACTATTGTAGCGTAGTTAGTAGGGATGGGAATAGGCCAGGCCAGGCCAGACTTTGATAGGCCTGATCCTGGCCTATGAAATTTTTTTCAAGCCTGAGCCTGGCCTATGGCCTTTCATAGGCCTATTTTTTTGGCCTGGTCTGACCTATTTAAAAGCCTGGTCTGACCTGCAAGCCTATTTACAGGCCTACTTCATATTAATTTATTAAAAATTCAATTTTGTCTACTTTTAAATAGGCCTAATTGGCCTTAAAGTCTATTTCATCGTAAGGCCTTAAAAGCCTATCAATATCTTGAATATTGAGTTAAATTTTCAAGCACTATTCACAATTGCTAGGATGGCTTCTATCTGCTTGCATTAAATGCTGACATGACGGTTTCTACTCGAAGACACTGTTCATCTTTTAAAAACAATATATTTCGTACTGTTTCTTGTGTCTTTCGCATTGCCTTAGTTTCTTTTGTCCTGCTGCATTAATTAGATGAGTATGTATTAAAATTTGTTTTATAATGGTTGAAAGATTTTATCAGCTTTTTGCCTATCATTTTGTCATTTGTTAACTCAACATTGTATTTTTACATTTTCAAGGTACTTTAAAACGAAAGGGATCAGTATAGCACTATAATAATATAGAGCTATCCATTTTATTTAATTTATTTTCATACAAATGTATTATTATAATACAATAAATGTCCTAAAGAAGCATCCAAAACAATAAAAATTGAAGATTATGTTCTGCTGAAATTTTTTATAGGAGATGTCCCACCCAAAAATCCTATATGAACCTAAGAAAAGTCTACACCTGTAAGATTAATGTCACAATATTTATTCTCACCTGCAAGTACCTATTTTTCCAAAATTTCTTATTACATTGCAAAAATCATTTTGTCTATAAATACCCACCATTTCACACACGAAAATATGCTTCAACCCATCTTCTTCCCAAATTATCAGTTTTACTCTTCACTCCATAACCTTCCATTTCTGCAAATTTCTACAAGTTCTGCAAAACACAAGTTGAAACCATAAATAATCAGTTGTATTATTGAGAATAAACTAAAACAAAAAATCACTTCTTTTATAAGTTAAATTTCTTTAGCAATCTCATTCAAATCCAATCCACAGGAAGAATAGACAACTTTGATTATCTTTACAAGTAAAGAACACAATGAAGATGATGACCCCCACATCAATATCATCAACAAGTTGATATTGCACTTAACTTTCTGAATGGAACTAAGGTATAATTGAATGTAAGTGAACAAACATTTATTTCTGCTAAATGGCTTATATCATCGTGTGAAGAAGTTGCAGGAATATTTATATTCGGTCAAGAAGAACCAACAACTATGATTATTATGATTATTTCTTCAAGTACAGAATGTGAAAAAGAAGATCTTTCAAAGCTAGGTAGAGAATGATATGGAAATGCATGTTTATTCAAAGAAAAGATCGCACTAATTCAAAACTCAATTTAACTATATTATAATTCATGTTCATATTTGTCAAAGCATGTTCAAATTAACTGAAATAGTATCCGCTAATTCAAACTAGTATGCATGGTTGGAAGTTGGACTATAAGCAATGTTTGGGAAATTATAAACTCTAGAATCAAAATGTTTAGTTCAATTTGTAGAATGGTGAGAAATATGAACATGAGAAACAAGTGATTAAAGAGAAACAACAAATATTAAGGAATAGGATAGATTGTCACTACTGCCAACTATACAATTTAACCTCTTCATTCTTTTATTTTCACAAGCACAAAGTATACATAAATTTTTTGTTATACATCATTTTATGGTATTCATTAAATCATACACAAAGCTGGATTTTTTCCACTAAATCATAATATGCTTAAACTGATATACAAACTCAAGAAATTAAATTTAAAGCTACATTTTTTTTCTACTTTTTAGCCTCTTCATTCTTTTTAGCCTCTAAAAACAACAATTGCTATTCACTTTTTAGCCTCTTTATCATCAAATATTCAAAGGTATTCATTAAACTTTTGTTATACATTATTTTATGGTATTTATTAAACTTTTGTTATCCTCTTCGTTTATTAGGAAAACCCCTATGCATTCTTTAAACCATATTCATTCACACCACTACCTTTTTTCTTTCTTAGATTATTTTACAACATGAAGGAGTTGGTTATGCTTACTAGATATAAACTCTTTATTATAGTGTTGTTCAGAAGATACAAAAGTTGTCCAAAATACATTATTCTTACTACTATGCTAATTAGCCTTTTGTCCCATCACACATATTAGAACTGCTTAGGCTATAACTACTAAAAACTAAACAGTGTAAATTGATTAGAGAAGAAAAAATCAATTAGCATGTTAATAGAACATCTTATTAAATATCTAATTAAATATATAAAAATAGTAGAAGCAACTTAATTAAAATTGAGGGAAAAGAACTTACAGTAGGTCGATCTAAGTAGAGGAAGTGGTTGTCTCTCATCATGCCCCACTCGATGAGTGGTCCGGAAATGTGCATATTAAACAAAAAAAACAAGAGCAATCAGTTGAACGCAAGAGATACTAAAAAAATGAAACAATATATAGCAGTTTGTTCCTTTAGGTTTATTGTAGTCTATTCTTATACATTATTGTACTTTGCTAAAAAAAAAATGCATAATGTATCCTAATTTAACAGAAAAATTTGCAACTTAAATTTAATTAGATTCTCTTCATGTAAGCATTTCTTTTAAGAGGCTAAACTACAGCAAAGTAACTTAATTCAAATTATACAAAAACCAATTCTTTGTATGACAAAAAGGATCTAAAATGCTTAGAATTGGGGAGTAGATGGGAAAAATCATTAGTTTGGCTTGAAAAAATCCCAATGGAAATTAGAGACAAAAATAATGATATTAATTAGTCTCGAGCTTTGGAGTTTCCAACACAATCAATGGTGGATTGAGGAGTACTAGCAACACTCTCTTTTGGACACTCTCTCTAATACTCACTCTCTCATTGGTTAAATCAATGTGGGTCATACACTTTAGAAATGAAACTTACATAAAGTGGTAGGACATGCATTGATTTTATCCAATAAAAGAGTGAGTGTTAGAGAGAGTGTCCAAAAGAGAGTGTTGCTAGCATTCCTCTGGTGGATTTACGGCCTAAAGAAAAGATGAGGAAAAAAAGTGTTAACTCCTATACATATGAGTGGCTATTTCAGAGAAGAGAAAATACTGAATAGACATTAGCAAACTCATCAAATTAATTATCATTAATTATTTTCTAAATGGAAAGTTATTCGTTTATTTTAGAGTACACAAAGAAATTTGTTTGTTTTTTTCATTTGTTCATTTTAAGTTGGTACTAAACTCAGGATATAACACTGTATCCTTGCTTTATTTGACTATGAAATAATAATGACAGTGTTCAAATATATGACCAAGGTGATTATTTTCGTATTTAAATTGTAGAAATGAATTTTGACATATATTGGAAATAATCGCTTGTGATGTTTAAACTTAAGCTAAGCATCATGAAAAAAAAATTAAAAAAAAAGAGAATATTTTACAAGAGTTGTAAAATGTGAATTATGAGAGCTATATAAGAGGGTTACCTCTTTACTTGAAGTGTCATATAATGTACACTTTTTTTTTATCCTTTTTGTCTCTGCACAACAATTGCGTCAAAAACAGAGTATCAAACTCTCCCTTTATAGTCATGTATGTCTAATACAAGATGCACTTCCATGCATAAAACATAAGCTTAAAGATCAAATAGTGTTAGTATTATGATTATGTATTGTAATGATTTTCTTAATCAATTGTTTCAATTCCACACTTTATCTTCTAAAATGTGACATGGTTGGTTTGCTGTTGTGCTTGTGAACATAGATTAAATAAAACAAAACCACAATAGTACATCAACTTTACACAAAAATTGCAAAGTTTGAAAAGGGTAATTTCTCACACAAACACTTAATAAAATAGAGAGAAATTTTTTTAAAAAATTACCAGAGAAAACGTGTTCCAATAAAAATGGATGACTAATTTATTACGTAGTCAAGACAAAAACATTTTCCCACAAAAAATGGTTGATTAATTTAAAACATTACAGGCATAAAAATAGTCACCTCTCAAACAACCAATCATGAAAATCGAACGAAAATATCAATTTTTTGTGATAAAATAAAATAAAATTCGAAATCTGATCCAACTAGTCCATAGGTCAAAAAGTTATAAAATTCGAAGAATAAACAATCTATGAACACGTCTAACATGATCGAAAGAGAGACTTTAGGATAAGAGAGTGAGACTGAGAAGGGATTATTGACTTGGGAAATGAAATGACCAATGAGAGGGCGTTGAAGAGTCCAAGTTTGTTGTAGAGAGAAATCTATGATTTGACTTGGACGTAAAACACTGCGAATTAAAACCCTATTTTTCTGCCATGAAGATTATACGTTCTCAATTTAGGATATTGAGAAATGAAGTGTTCGAAGGTGTATCTGAAGTTGAAACTTGAACATTGAATCGTTCATTTTGTAGAGACAGTAAAGGATATGGTGTTTGATTTATGAAATATGTTGCTGGGGAACTCTGACCTGTTTTTTCAATCTACTCATTTTGTGATCCTAATTGAATAGAAAGATGATAAGAAATGACTCAACGAGGCTGCAATTTGATTTGGAATTGGGCTTGGCCCAATATCAATATGTTCAAAAATTGCATCTTTGTTGGATTTAATAAAATAATTTCAAAACTAAGGTGTTTATTATTTAATTTTCAAAATACTTACGATCTTAAATATATCTTCAAAAAAAATTAAAAATGTTCAAATACAATATAATAAAAATATTCAATGCTTCTTAAAAAAAAAAGTTGATGCTAATTGTTTGTTTTTTATTAAACTTCAATTTTTTTATTTTTCTAGAGAGCTTCAATTTGTTTTTGAATTTCATTTTTAAGCTTACTCTATTCGGTTCAATGTACAATTGAGATTTAGTCGTATTGTTTATATATACACACATCCCATATCACTTCTGTGTTATTGTTTGTTGTCAATAATTTTGTTGGGCTTGGGGTACATGAAAACTGGTCACAAAGGTGGTAGTTTAATAATTTTGACACACAAAATTAAAGGCTAGATTTTATAGAAGAGGTATTTAGTGGCCGTGTTGGTGATGGTGTCATGTCTAAAGGTGGTCTCCATTTGTCGAAAACATGCCGCACAAAAAAGACCCATTCTGAAGGTAGTTTCTTTCAAAATTTGGTTTTGATAGGAAAAATTCTAAAACTAAAATGTCCAAAAATTTATATATTTTTCAATAAGGGAAATGTCATTGTTTGCCCTCGGGGCTAATGTAAGTATATTAAAATCGAAATTATGTATTGAAAATTGTGTCAATTTATTTCATAAAAAGTTAAAATTACTATTTTTAAATAAATATTTGATATTTGTGGAATCCTTAACATGTGCCATGTGAGTATGACCTTTTAAACAAGAAAATTGATATTTGTACAACCTTTTGACAACTTTCTCTCTCATACTCACATTATATTTTTATTCTCTCTCTTCCTTTCTCTCTCTCCATTGTTTTTGACCAGTGAAAAGAGAGAAAAAGAGGTTGTCACATAAGTTGTTTAAAATGAGTCGTTCAAATATCACAACTCTTTAAACAATTTAATTACAACATGATGATATTTTCTATAATATCCCCAAAAGAATTGTGAATAATTATTTTACTGAAGGTCGATTTCACGTTATCTTTGCTGATGAAGACATGAATTGGAAGTATGATTGCATATTTTAACTTTGGTTATAGATAATCTTGAGGTATATAGGTTGTGATTGATATGCATTTGTCAAAGATAGAAAATCCATGATATGTAACAAACTTATCTTCGCAATTGACATACATGCGCAATACATCAATATCAAAGTGTTGTTACCGTTCACCGTCACAATCTCTGATGATTCGATGATGATATTTGTTAAGCTCCTTCTATTTTTTTAACTATCTTGTTGAGTAACTTGATGCATTTTGATCTCAGTATGTGTGGTTCAAATGTTTGTCCAACATTGTGTTTTTTTTATTTATTTCATATTTTTATGAACAACTACCTCATGACAATCATAACGTTTGTAGCAAACAATCAAAACTAATTTTACCCGTGCATCGCACGGGATACATACTAGTTTCAATACAAGGCCTCAAAGCCTATTTAAAAAGTCTATTATTTGAGTTTTTTTTCTTGATTTTTATTCTAATATAAATTAAATTTTAAGATAAATAAAAATTAAATTTTTATAATATGCATAAATAGGTCTGACCTATTTACTTAAATAGACTTTTTTAAAAGCCTAAGCCTGACCTCTTTCATAAACAGGCCAGGCTTAAACAAGCCAGACCGTAGGCCCCTGTAGGCCAGCCTGACCTATTCCCAACCCTAATAGTTAGTATACCCTTCTGTTTTATAACTAATGATCCTTTTTAATGTTGTTAAACTCCCCGATATGGGACTATATTTAGTTTGGTTCAAAGCCCGTACAAGTATGGTTCAAAGCGTAGTTAGGATTAGCCAATACTTCTCTTTTTATTCTCTCTTTTATTATCATTATTGCTAATTGTTAATTAAATTAGTATTATTTCCACTTCAAACAAGTAGATAAATATAAGAGGAAGTTTGTACTCTATTAATATTTACTGAACTAATATATATATATATATATATATATATATATATATATATATATATATATATATATATATATATATATATATATATATATATATATATATATGTGTGTGTGATGAACCAATCGAGTCGAACTATATATAACTCAAGTTTAGCTCATTTATTTTACGAACATAATTTTCAGCTCAAGTTCAGCTTATTTGGTTCATGAATCAAGATCGACGAGTTAATTGTCGAATTGAGTTCTGAACTATTGTCGAGTTGGTTTGATTCATTGCCAGCCCTACCGAGCCACATCCGAGGAACTCCTTTTCTAAAGATCATTCCGCTTCCATCCCCGCGCAACCTCTGGTCCATCGAAAGAACACCAAAAAAGCTACTTTGAAACTACTTTGTTCTCGATTACTTCTTCATATGCTCCACAGTCCACAAATTTAAGTTTATTAGTGCAATTTTAAATTCGAATTAAAATAAATTGTTATATTGTGAATATTAAATTAAAACACTTTCAAACTAGCATTTTAGAAAGAAAGGAAAAAAAAACAACTTTGGGTACCGACGAGATAAGCATTTTCCTAAAATATAATTTGGCACATGAAGATCTGAATTTTCGAAGAGGGTCCTCTATACTGGCCATCCTACCCTATAAGTTACAAAAATTTGACAAAAACAACCTAAGAAAAACACTTAATAATATAGGAGGGAGTAATGATGATTAACATGATCAATTTTGTTTAAACAAATGACAAAAGAAAAAGATGATTAGCAAAGGTTGGTTGGAAAGCCACGCTGTGTTAGGCTTTTTCCTATGCTTGAATGTCCCACCATCACACCTCACAACCCCTTTTTCTCATGTGAAATGGACCATAGTCTAAAAAATGTAACACCTCCATCAACCGTCCCACAATTGAAAAATGTTGCATTTCCTGCCAGTTCAGTCACATTGTCGCAGTCATACATTTCAGACATCAAAATCATAATATTGACGTTTCAATTTTGTAAATACAATGTAAAATATTATGTTAAACGGTAAACGACTAGATTGAATCGTCTGAATTACTTAGAGATAAATTTTTTATTTCATCGAATTTAAAATGATATATAGAATAGTATAGTACATGTTTATATTTGTGATATAGTGATTACACTTCATGAGCTGAAAAAAAAAAATCAGATTTAAAAACAGTTTTTTTGTGAATAATTAATTAATTTTTTTTAGGGGTGTAAATAATACTTTCTTCTTTCCCGTTCCTCTCCTCCTCTCTTTTGTGAGTTGTCGACCGAAACCCTAATTTTTTCTCCTTCATACACCAAAGAAGGGTGGTTTAGACAAATCACTCATCTAAATCGTTTTTCTCCTCCCCTTATATTTAAATAAGTGATTTTCACATCGAATTAGGTTTTTCTATTATGATTTTGTCGTCTTAGTGTGACACTGAATTGTTTGTCGTCTTTGTGGGATGTTGTTTGTCTTTTCCCTCTTGTTTAGGTGTTTGTTCGATTCAGATTGTCAGACCAGCTTCGATCTAGTGCAGATCCAACCAATGACTTTGGCGTCACCAACATTGTAGATTCGGAGGCATGACTATTCCAGAGATTTTAATATAGTCATGTTTGTAGACTTATGTACTTTGCCGTTTTATGCTATTAACATGGATGCTGTGAGTTTGTTCACAGATTCGTCCTTTTTGTTTTTAACGAATCTGTATTGCATCGATGTACTCAATCAATTTGAAGGAATGAATGTCGTAGCTAATTAGGATGGTGGAGACTTGCACAAATTTGGGAAATGTGGACCCCTAACAGTGTTCAGCCATTCCAGGTGGAACCCCTTGTGTGGCTGAACTTTCATAGTCTGCTTTTACTCTTCTATTCTATTTTCAATTATGTTTATGAGAGTCTTCCTTCAACTCACTCACATTTTGAATTTGGAAATAATGTCCTTTGAGTATGCATGCTTGAAATAGAAATTATAGTCTTCTTTACCGATGCACTCCAAAAATGAATTCTTACAAAGGTCATAGATGTTTGGTTGTTGGATAATGATGAGATATTTTGCATGTTGTGTTTTATTCACTATTACTAGTTGTTTGATCGTCATCCGACAACTAAGATCGGTTGATTGTAGGACTTGATAATTATAGAAAATATAAGTCTATGATTTTAGTCCTTTTAAATAAAATTAAGATATATAATCAATCATGCACGAATTTTAACAATAAAATCTACCTTTGAGATTAATAAACAATAATGAAAATGTAACACGTAATACAAATTGTTTATTCTTTTTTACTTCATATCTTAATCTTAAACGGGTTAAGATCTTCTCTATTTATAATTTTTTTTTCATTTGTTGCAATTTGGAGAGAGATAGAAAAAAAAAGTGGTGGGTCCTATCACTAAGTGGATCCCACCATCATTATTTTTGTTGTGTCTATCTATCTTCAAATTACAACACATAGAAAAAGTTATAAATGGAGAGGATTTTTACCCATCTTAAACACTAGAAGATTAAACTTATAGAGACAAGTTAACGATATCACTGACATTTTAATGAGTATAGCCACATTTTTATCTTGTTTCTATCTTTTTATTGAGGAACATGGATTTTTTTTTACAAGATGAACCTGCTTTTATTCAACAAATTTTTATCCATGAAATGATATTATTTTTCTCCTTTAAACAAAAAAGAAAAACACAAGCTGTGTATTATCAAATGTGTCACCCTACCATACCAAATAATGCACCTGACTATATCACAAAATAATCACTTAAAATAAAAATTAAAAATACCAAAAAATAAAGATTCAAAGATTATCAGCTGGACGGTGATTCATTCTTCTTATATCCTAAGCAACAATGACCCTACTTATGTGATCATGTAACAGGCTGCACACACATGAATTTAATATTCTCATTTTTTTATACTTTTTAACTTAAATATGTTTTTAGTGTGATAAAATTGTGATTTTTTAAGTTTAGTTCTGCATAAATTTTATTTAATTTTAGTCTCTACTTTTATTAATTTTTACAAAAAAAGTGAATTTTACTAAGGACTAAAATTTTAAAAAATTATATAAGGACAAAAAAAAACTTTGAAAATTTGTGAATTTTATATTGAATAAAATCAGATTCAACTGTACTTTCAATTTTGTGGTGCCAAGTCATCATCTGTCGTGGAAGGAGCAAAGTAAAAAGGTACATGTAACATGAGACTGAAGAAGAAAGGTGGTAATGTAATTAGAACTTTAGCTTTAAAAAGTTATCATACCACCCTGCCATTTTCTCTTCTCCTTTTCTTTTGGACATTCCTTTCAGTTTTCTGATATTTTGCAAAAAACACCTCCATTCCATCACATACACACCACCCTTTTCAGAGATATTCCTTCATCTTGGTCTAGTTCCTCAAGCTAAAATTCTGTTTTTCATGATCAGCAGAATATAGCATCATGGTTAGTTTCTGAATTATGAGTTTGAGTTTTATTTCTGTTATTTTTCTATTTTGTTTTTTGTTTTGGATCATATAATATATGTTAAGTTTTTGTTGTCTTTGTGTTGATTGTTCAGGGAACACCTGTGAACATCATTGTTGGATCACAGG
The DNA here is from genome assembly GCA_958299785.1 of Medicago lupulina. Lineage (NCBI taxonomy): Eukaryota > Viridiplantae > Streptophyta > Magnoliopsida > Fabales > Fabaceae > Medicago > Medicago lupulina. The sequence continues at coordinate 68,053,322 of OY283139.1, forward strand.
TTTGGGTTGAGGATCCTGAGATTGCATGGATTGATGGTGAGGTCACAAAAATCAATGGCACAAATGCTACCATCATTACCACAGATGGCAAAACTGTAAGATTTTCACCTAATCATCAAACTGGATTACTAAAAGCAGTGTCCTTAGGATTACGAACACTGGACATGATACTGACAATGACACGTAGAAACTAGTAATAATTTAAGAAAATGAAAGTGACTGAATGTTACCACATACATCAGTATCGTGTCTGTGTCAAATACTTACATGTATAGCTTAGGAAACTAGTTTAGAATAATTCGATATCATAGATGTTAAATAAAAGGTTTTCACAGATGGCTGCAGAATTTTGCTCTTTGATTAAAATAGAGTTCCTACTTTGGATCCAAATTATAGAAATGGAATAACTTGGAAGTAAGAATTGTAGGGAATTCCATCAAATTTTCATTTGATTTTTAGTTCTTTCAATTCAATAGATTTTCTGCAAGACTGCAAGCAAAGAGTTATGGAAAATTAAAGTTATGATAGTATGCTTATGTGATTAAGCATATAAAACCAAAACATTACCAGATGCCAAGTTATACTTAAAAGGATTGAGTAGAACTAGTAAAATCAATCTGAAATCCTATGACAGAATCTCCAACGAAAATTTCCAGCTTCATCGCCGGTTTGAGTAAGCCACAGCACATCCTTTTCCAGAAAATATAGATGGAAATTATCCTTAAACACATTTTACTAAAAAAAAAAAACCAAAAGCATTACTTGATAGTCAAGTTAAGTTTTTCGAAGTTTACTTGTTCAAGCACCTTAATTTGCTTGAATTTTACACACCTTAGCCATACCTAGCAAGAATCCTGGCCCAAAGTCAACGTTCCACCTCCAAAATATGTATCACTATACTCATGACTTTGATGCTTGAAGTGCAAGAATAAAGAAGCATATATACTAAATATTAGCATTATCCTTAATTTCAGGTTGTGGCAGAAATTTCAAGTATTTACCCTAAAGATACAGAGGCACCGCCTGCAGGGGTTGATGACATGACCAAGCTTGCATACCTCCATGAGCCCGGAGTCCTTTATAACCTTTTGTGTCGTTTTTCACTCAACGAAATATATGTAAGTCACAACCAGATAATCAACTTCTCAATATATATCTCTTGGTTAAATATGTTTTTAGTCCCTGTAATGCTTTCGAATTAACACACACTTTTCAGTCCTTACAAATTACAAAACCGTATACGTATTAATTAAAGGAGTAACATCTGACCAGTATTAATGAAATAAGCAGACGTATACGGGGAATATCTTGATTGCGGTGAATCCTTTTCGTAGACTACCACACTTGTATGACAGCCATATGATGGAGCAGTACAAAGGAGCAGCATTTGGAGAGCTTAGTCCTCATCTTTTTGCTGTAGCAGACACCTGTTACAGGTATAGATCAATGTAGAAATAGATTTTGTTGTTTGTCACAGGTAACTTAGAAATCAATTTATTACTAGAGTAAACTAAAAAGTTTAATATATCAGGGCAATGATGAATGAAAATGAAAGTCAATCCATTTTGGTAAGTGGAGAAAGTGGAGCTGGTAAAACCGAGACGACTAAAATGCTTATGAGATATCTAGCTTTCATGGGAGGTAGATCGAATACTGAAGGAAGGACGGTAGAACAGCAGGTTTTGGAGGTGAGCTTGAATTAAACTACTTAAAAGTTACAATTTTTTTCTTGGTTAACTCAAATAAAATAAGGTATATATAGTTATTACATTGTAAATTCTTCAGTCCAATCCAGTGTTGGAAGCATTTGGAAATGCCAAAACTGTCAAAAACAACAATTCAAGGTAAATATTGTCTAATATCTTCTAAGGCCATATTTTCCCATCATAATTTCCATCTCAATTTTTCTTACAAAATTATTGGATTTTTCGGCAGTCGTTTTGGTAAGTTCGTTGAAATCCAATTTGATAAGAATGGGAAGATTTCTGGAGCTGCAATCCGTACATACCTCCTAGAAAGATCTCGAGTGTGTCAAGTTTCTGACCCAGAGAGAAACTATCATTGCTTTTACATGCTTTGTGCAGCTCCACAAGAGGTAACCTTTTATAACTATCATGAAAAAATTAGTAAGATATATGACTAAGGGTTAAACAGATACCAAACCCTGGTGAAGAAGAAAATATTAACTGTTAAAATTTGCTTGATAGGATGTTAAGAAGTACAAGTTAGGGGATCCAAGGAAATTTCGCTATCTTAATCAATCAAGCTGTTATGAAGTGTCAAATGTTGATGATGCAAAAGAATACTTGGAGACAAGAAATGCAATGGATATTGTAGGCATCAACCAGGATGAGCAGGTATGTGTTAGGCCAAAGTGCATCACAGTTTTATGAAGCTTTGATTTGTGTTTATGAAGACATGATCAAACAAAATTCACTCGACAGGATGCTATCTTCCGTGTTGTAGCTGCAATCCTTCACCTCGGAAACATTGACTTCGTCAAAGGGAGCGAATTTGATTCATCCAAATTGAAAGACGACAAATCACTCTACCACCTTCGAACAGTTGCCGAGTTATTCATGTACAAGCTTTGATCCGACTGTTGAATTCATATAATTCTTCCACCTTCATTGTATCTAAACATGTTTCTGTTCAGGTGCGATGAGAAATCACTAGAAGACTCACTTTGCCAGCGCGTCATTGTAACCCCTGATGGCAACATTACAAAACCTCTAGACCCCGATGCAGCTTCTTTGAGCCGAGATGCTTTGGCAAAGACTGTATACTCCAGATTGTTTGATTGGTAATAACCATATATTTGAACTTCGTTAACCATGTTATAAAGGATGAACATTGCGTACGATATCTGAATCAAAATTTTGTATCAGAATAATATTTTTCTTAAGTTTTGATACAAGTAGTGACATATTCTGTATGCATTCTTCTAATATGGCAGGATTGTGGATAAGATTAACAGTTCAATTGGTCAAGACTCTAATGCAGTTAGCCTAATAGGAGTCCTTGACATTTATGGATTTGAAAGTTTCAAAATCAACAGGTAAGTATGAGAATTATATCTGTCAGAAAACAATTTATACATCTCTATATTATAATATTATTTGTTCTCTATTTACAGTTTTGAGCAACTATGCATCAACCTAACAAATGAGAAGTTGCAACAACATTTTAATCAGGCAAGGTTATAACTTCTAAATACCGTTTGCGCATCCTTATTGTTGTAAATGAATAATAATATAGAAATGGAACTGTTTCAATTTCTGTTTCAATTTCAACAGCATGTATTCAAGATGGAGCAAGAAGAGTACACAAAAGAGGAAATTGATTGGAGCTATGTAGAATTTGTTGATAATCAGGATGTTCTTGATCTTATTGAGAAGGTAATTACTAATCAGAGAGTTATTATGTATCAATATAGGTTGTGCAACACAAGTTCTGAAACTATTTATTTCTCCTAAATGCAGAAACCTGGTGGAATTATTGCTCTTCTTGATGAAGCATGGTATGTCATTTCTCTGAAAAATCTTTGAATACATTAAAATTTCAAAATACATAAACATATTTGCTCATAATATGCCTATAAGAGATGTAAGAAAACACCAAAATTAAAAGATGAAAATTTAATTATATTCTTGTTTTTTCAGTATGTTCCCCAAGTCAACTCATGAGACTTTTGCACAAAAGATGTACCAAACATACAAAGGACACAAGCGGTTCACCAAGCCAAAACTTTCTCGAACAGACTTCATAGTTAATCACTACGCCGGAGATGTAAGTGTCCTAAATTATAAATGATTTTGTGAAAAACTAAAGATGATAACTTGTTGTCACAAATCCTTTTGATGTACACAGGTCACATACCAAGCAGATTATTTTCTTGATAAGAACAAAGATTATGTTGTAGCAGAACATCAAGCTCTTTTGTGTGCTTCAAATTGCACATTTGTTGCTAATCTTTTTCCTCCTTTACCTGAGGAAACATCAAAGCAATCAAAATTCTCTTCCATTGGCTCACAGTTTAAGGTAAGAATATTTCTGCATGTTTCCGGAAATTCGCGATCCATGAATTACTTCTGAATTAAATTTTAATATCCAGCAACAACTGCAATCTCTCATGGAGACACTAAGCACAACAGAACCACATTACATAAGATGTGTGAAACCAAATACAGTTTTGCAGCCAGGAATATTTGAGAACTTCAATGTCCTAAACCAGTTAAGATGTGGGGTGAGTTTCTTGTTTTTCTTATTGTCTATTAAATGTATGACTGTTTCGTGAATTCGAGAAGATATCGCCGAATGACATTTATGTCATTACTCTTGTAGGGAGTACTCGAGGCAATTAGGATAAGTTGTGCTGGATATCCAACTAAAAGAACATTTGAAGAGTTCCTTGATCGATTTGGAATGCTAGCCCCTGACGTCCTTGACGGGTATATATTATTGTAGTACTCCCTCTGAACTTAAATACAAGCAAAAAAAGTACAAGTATCTTTTCCACATTTCGACCAATTACATGTACTTTTCTTATATTTAAGTCTAGAGTAGTACACAAGGAAATGAATGTTTTCCTTTAAAAAGAAAATGGAGTAAGAATCATGAGCTAAAGATGTAACACTAGCATTTTTATGTTACTCTTCTTGAAGTTAAACTTGAAAATAACAATAGGCATAATTTATGGTGTAGCTTATGTAATTGATAATCAATTCAGACTAAGATAAATATCATAGATCTATATCTTATTGTTCTACTTTTTAATAATATGTATTGGGAAGGCGTTGGAAGGGAGTTTCCGTTGGGTGCCAACCTAGTTGGGATGTTTCGGACGCTCCCCGATACCTAACCTTTCTCTTGGCTTATCCAAAAAAATTGTTCTACAAGATATATTTTGAGCTTTGCAAAACAAAATGATAATTAATGCTTTCGTGTGTGCAGATCCGATGAGAAAAAGGCATCTATTGCAATCTGTGATAAGATGGGATTAAAAGGCTATCAAGTAAGCATATGCATGGAAAAAGTGTTATAAAGAAGCAAAAGGAATAATTATAAAAAATAAAGAAAATCATGATTTATGTAATAAGCTCTAATGCATTTCCACTAATGTTTAAATCAGATGGGAAAAACAAAGGTGTTTCTCAGAGCTGGTCAGATGGCCGAATTAGACGCACGAAGAGCCGAAGTCTTAGCAAAAGCAGCTAGACTCATACAGAGACAAATCCGAACACATTTAGCACGAAAAGAGTTCATTACCATGAAAAAGGCCACAATTCATATGCAGAAGATTTGGAGAGGTGTCACTTTTGTACACAAGAAAGTAACTTGTATTCTTAGTACTTGTTCTCCCTTTGCTTAACTGACTTATGTTACTTTTCTTCATGCTTCTAATATCAGCAAAGCTTGCTCGGGAACTCTATGACGATATGAGGAAAGAAGCAGCTTCTATCCGGATACAGAAACATGTGCGTGCACATAGAGCAAGAGTGTATTATGCATCATTGCAAGCATCAGCTATTGTTATTCAATCAGGGTTGAGAGCATTAGCTGCACGAAACGAATATAGGTACCGAAGAAGAACAAAGGCTTCAACCAAAATTCAGGTAAAGGCAACATTAGAAGGAATAGATAACACGAACATAGCTCATGACATAGATATAAAAATGCTCATCTAAATTATCATCAATAAAAATTTGAAGAAGCTTGGGACACAAGCAAAAACAATATCAATTACAATACTTTAATTTTTCATTGATAATCCTCATTATTCAAATTTATTTTTTCTTACAGACACAATGGAGAAAAGTTCAAGCTCTTTGTAGCTACAAACAGAAGAAGAAATCAACTGTTATACTTCAATGTTTGTGGAGAGCTAAAGTTGCACGAAAAGAGCTCAGAAAGCTTAAAATGGTGAGTTTCTGTTCGAACGATGTGTTCTTAACAGTTTTGCTTCTTCGTATCATTTTCTATAATTAACGCCAATTCTTGTAGAATATCTATAGTAACAATTTGAAGTTATTGTGCAGGCTGCAAGGGAAACTGGAGCACTTAAGGAAGCAAAAGACAAATTGGAGAAACGTGTTGAGGAGCTTACATGGAGACTAGATGTTGAAAAGCACATGAGGGTATGTAGACTCTCAAATAGCTCACTATCATAAACACTGCATGGATTCCACAAAAAAAATTATTTTGATTAATGTTAAAAGGTTTAAGGGCTGGTTTACTATAAGAAAATATATTATTTTTTTTCATTTTTACTTGCAAAATTGTCACATTTTATGTTTTAAAAATCAAATCAAACGGTTAAAGTGTGAACTAGCACTGTCTATGGTTTGGCTATTAGAGTTGTTCGACCGTGGTTTCATCCCTATTTGAGCGGTTGAAAATAGAAATATGACCCTTACTTTCTTTCAAAATAATTTTTCTTGAACATTTTAATTTAGAGTTTAACTATTGAGTACATATTATTCAAGATAGTAGGTGAGAAAAGAAACCTTGATTATTCATGCAACATTTTATCCAACCACATCTAACCTGGAAAACATAAAATGCAGGTTGACCTTGAAGAAGCTAAGGGGCTAGAGATTTCAAAATTACAAAATGCATTACAAGAAATGCAAGGTCAGTTAGATGAAGCTCATGCTGCAATTGTACATGAAAAAGAAGCAGCAAAAATAGCAATTGAACAAGCACCACCAGTAATAAAAGAGGTACCTGTTGTGGATAATACCAAACTGGAGATTCTGTCACATAAAAATGAGGAACTGGAGGTAAATCTGAAACTTTCGTCTCATTGATATTTAGAATATTTTACTTTCACTATTAAAATCGCGAGACGGTAAAAATAGATTAGGCAACAGTTCCAGTATATTTCTTTGTTTGTATTTTGTCGATGAGGTGTCACGTCAATAATAATATTTTTACTTTGTAACCTCGAGGAACTGAGTTCGATTCCAATATGGTATTGACACGTTAGAATAAAAAATACCAATTTCTGAAAACTTGATCGTGTATAAATAATTTTCACTTGACACATGCTATGATGCCAAGAAATTGTATTGAAATTCTTAAAATACAGAGTGAAGTAGAAGAGCTAAAAAACAAGATCAAAGAATTTGAAGAAAGGTACATGGAAATTGAAAAGGAGAATCAAGCAAGGCTGAAAGAGGCAGAAGAAGCACAGATTAAAGCAACACAACTTCAGGAGACTATTGAAAGGTTGTTAAGAATATAATTAACCACAAATATATATATATATATATATATATATATATATATATATATATATACACACACACACACACACACACCATCATAAACTGGCATTGACTATCTATTCTTTATTATTACAGATTGGAATCAAGTTTGTCAAACCTTGAGTCTGAGAATCAGGTTCTTTGCCAACAGGCTTTGGTAGAATCAAAAAATGAAGATCTCTCTGAAGAGATCAAAATGTAAGATCCAATATCTCATTTTCATCATTTATTTCTATATTTTCTGTTAGAGTGATGTTTAGGTTGCATTTGAATGCTACACAGAACCGAAACTTCAGATTGAAGGCGTGTACAGTGTCCAACACGTGTTGGCTTTGGACACTTGTTGGTGTCCAAAACGACACTGACACACGTGGTTAAAATTAATCACTTACATTTTATTAACTTATTGTTTGTGTCTAAGCATCAGTGTCGTGTCCAGTCTCCGTGTCTTCGTAGTTTGAATGTACCTATTCCAAAAAAAACTTATACATATATCATATATGTGATCAAATTCCATGCTTCTTCCAGCCTCAAGGATCAGATAGCAAATCTAGAATCAGAGAATGAATGTCTAAGAAGCCAGGCAGCAACTGTTGTAGAACAGAAAGTTCATCCGGAAAAAATAGAAACGGATCAGGAGGTTTCTGTTGTACAACAGATTCAACCAAGAGCTATTGCAGATAATGTGACGGCACAAATCAAGGTAACACTATTTTGAGATTTCCCTTGGAATCATTTCATTATGTGACAATTATCTTTTATGATGCTGCAGGGCTTGGACAATGGAAATAAAACAGAAGAAGAAATGCATGCGAAAAAAGTATTTCGATCTTACTACAATTATTCTTTTTAAGAAATTTTGTGTAAGTGATTCATAACAGTGTGTTGATTTGAATGAATTTAATTATGTGTCAGGAATCAAGAGTAGCTGTTTCCTTTCTTACAAAGCAAAGATCACTCACTGAAAGGCAGCAGGTATGTCTTAAAGACAAGGGCTCTCTGGTAAAAAATAGTGGATGGGGGATAAGTTAGAAAATTATATATAAGTTATGAACTCAAACGTTACTTGATATAGCAACTCAAAATACTCAATAAGCTTGTGAGAAAAATTGTTTCCAAACAGCTCTACTTTGGTGATACGAGCTTATACGCTATAAACTATCCACTATAAGGCAGAAGTTTGGCCTTGCCAAACCCCTGTAATGGAGATAAAGTTTTGATATACAGATTTTGATGTTTCTTGTAAACAGGAAAGTCACGATGCATTGCTCAAGTGTCTTATGGAAGATAAGCGTTTTGAGAAAAACAGACCAGCCGTTTCTTGTATTGTTTATAAATCACTTCTTCATTGGAGATCCTTTGAAGCAGAGAAGACACATATATTCGATAAAATTACTCACACCATCCGAACATCTATAGAGGTATAATATTCCAAGAACTTTGATACACTCTCAGTTTCTAATTCTAACTCAACCCTACGAAATCATGGCGTAAATTGAATGATTTAGACAGTAACCAACTCATATTACTGAGTGAAATTAAAATAATTACAATTTTATGTTTCTGGCAGAGCCAAGAAGGAATCAATGATCTAGCATATTGGCTTTCAACAGCATCAACACTTCTGTTTTATCTACATTGCACACTCAAGGTCAGCAACAACACAACTAAGGCATTGTCACGTAACCGAAACTCACCGGCCACATTATTTGGAAAAATGGCACAAGTAAGCTTCAAAACCAGCAAAAACTTCAGTGCATGAAATTAATGTTAATACCATCATAATGGCGCTTATTTATGCAAAATTCAGGGTTTACGTTCATCTTCAATGGGCATAGGGATATCAAGTGGATATAGTGGAATGGTTGAGAAGCCAAATGAACAATCTAAAGTGGAAGCCAAGTATCCTGCTATTCTATTTAAACAACACTTAACTGCATATGTGGAAAAGATATATGGAATGATCCGTGATAGTTTAAAGAAAGAGATTAGTCCATTCTTAAATCTTTGTATTCAGGTAAACATGTTTATGAAAAACTTCCAATGTGCAACATGGAATTGCATATTGGCTGATTAGGGAATTGTTTGAAGAACTTAATTAAGCAGTTTATCTAAAACTTTTGATAAATCTATTGGCACCATGGACAGGCACCAAGATCCATAAGAAGCAGATCAATAAGAGGGACATCCAGAAACATCCATTCAAATATAGTTGCAAAACAACAAGCATTGCATATGCACTGGAAAGGAATTGTCAACAAGTTAGATCATGTCTTGAGTATATTGTCCGACAACTATGTAATCATGAATCACTCGCCTAATTGCTTTCGTTGGATTATGCTTAACAGATGAGAGATTTCTCAATATTCAACATCTTGCAATTTCAGGTCCCTCCCATGATAACAAGGAAGATATTTAGTCAGGTTTTCTCATACATGAATGTTCAACTCTTTAACAGGTGAACAAATTTTCAACTCAATTTCACTTAACATGTTGGACTAGAAATTTTATAGAGAAATTCTCATGAAGTTACGGTAACTACGGTTTTGTAGTTTGTTGCTTCGTCGTGAGTGTTGCTCCTTTAGTAATGGAGAATATGTGAAATCAGGCTTGCATGAGTTGGAACTATGGTGTCTCAAAACGACAGATCAGGTAACTTCAGATATTTGCCATAACCTATGAGTTATGATTTATCAGTAAGACAAAAGATGTAAAAGCTCAAAACTCATTTTCAATTTTTTTTCCTTTTTGCTTACTTTGCAGTTTGCTGGGACATCTTGGGATGAACTTAAACACATACGCCAAAGTGTTGGATTTCTGGTATACTTTCTTCGATAAGGATTAACGATTAAAAATAATGATGCACACTTTCATTCTTCTTTCCTCAATATTCAAATTGCTTTGTCAATACAGGTTTTGCATCAAAAGACACAAAAATCATTGGAGGAGATCACAAATGAACTATGCCCGGTAATGTAACTAACTCATGTATCGATGATAAAAGTGTATATTGAGTATCTATGAAGTATTGACAAAGAAACATGCACAACACTGACGTAAACATCATTAAAAATTTGAGAAAATTGAAGTGATTACTTGTCGGTGTCGGATACACATTTGAAGTGATAGGACTACTTAGAATTTTATCTGAATCACAATGTTCGGGAAAGGAGGAACAATTCTAACCATTGTAACCTATTATTTCTTGTTTAATTGTTCCTTCAATTAGGTGTTAAGTATTCCACAAATATATCGCATTGGAACTATGTTCTGGGATGACAAGTATGGAACACAAGGATTATCTCCAGATGTAAGTCCTTATCTCCTCAATCATATTTACCTTCGCTGCATTATCATGAATCAAGATTCATGTATAAAATATATACACACTAGAGATTTATATATATTGTTTTTAGTTTTGAATTGAATCGAGATACAACTCGCATGTGCGGTAAGAATTAAGATAGTGATAACTATGCAACTAACCCTAAATTCGACAGAGAATACCTCAATTTCAACATACATTACATAGGAATAAATATAACTGATATACACTACTGATATACATTACATTTTACAGGTCATTAGCAGAATGAGAGTACTTATGACAGAAGACTCAACAAACATACTCAATAACTCATTCCTTCTAGAGGTGGAATCTAGGTAATTATTATTAACATAGTCCTAGATCAATTTTGATTTTCTAACTTTAAATTCAAGTTCTAAAGTCACTAAACAAATTTTTCTAACTCAAGCTATTTTTCCTTACACAAAATTCAGTATTCCATTCTTAATGGAGGAGTTGTTCCGGTCCATGAGCGATATTCGAATATCAGATATGGATGTGGATCCACCAACCATCCTTAGACAAAGATCTGATTTCCAATTCTTATTGCAGCACATTGATAGTGATTCTCAGTAAGCTAGTGAAAGTTTGGTGCTATTGTTCAAATATAGTTTTAGTTTATGATTTTTTATTGATTCAATTTGGGTTTGGTGAGGTGAAAGTAATTCAATTGTGAGGTGAAGAATTTGTGATTAGTTATATCATTTTATTCTAATTTTTTAATTTGTTTTTGTGAAGATTCAATTTATTTTGAAATTCTTGTAAGGCTTCTAGTTAAAGGCCACAGTGAATTTTGACAATGTTGTATAATGTTATAAAGAAATGAAATGAAGGAATGTTTTGGTTTTAGTTCAATTTGCTAATTTAACAATATTATTTATTGTAATTTTGATTCATAAAACTGACTTTTATGCACTATGTTTTGGGTATTGGGCTTAATGCAATGTTATACCATTCTATTGAGTTTGATATCCATGTGAGAATTTTGTTATTTGGTAACGTTCTTTGAGAAGTGTTTTCACCTATTAATGAATCTTACCAAAAATAGATTAAGAAGTATTAGATGGTAGCTTCTTTTTTTAGGAAGTATTAGATGGTAGTTTTTTTTTTTGGGTACAAATGGTAGCTTATTTTTTAATTGTTCATTCAATAACTTATATTGCGCGAAAAGTCATTGTGTAATTTATTTTAAAACGTCAAAATCATTGTTGGAGAATTTATCGCTAAAAAAACTGTTTAAGAATTGAAACTAAAAGTAGTTTATAAACACTTTTTACCAAGACATCTTTTAATAATTCATCAAAGGGTAATATTGTACACATCATGTAGTTAGAGTTAGTTAATATTAGTTTTTTTTTTTGGACAAATTTAGTTAATATTAGTTGATTAGTTAGTATTAGTTTGAGTTAATTACTCTATTGGTAAGTGTAGTTGAGTTTTATCAATAAGATTAATGTGTATACAAATCACTATCAATAAAAAAATTGCATAAGTAAAATTTGCATAAATTTCAATAAAATAGAAATTCATAATTTGTGTATATAAAACAAAATTTATATAAATCATGGCTACAATCGATCGAAGTGAAACACATATTAACAATTCAGTCTCTCAAACAATCATGATCAATCTATTTTTTATTTTTATATACATTCAACACCAATATTACATGTTGTCCAAGAAATAATCTGAAATTTTAAAAAAATCGTAAAATAAACCTTTTTTTTTTTTGACAAATCGTAAAATAAACCTTGTTATCAAACAAAATCATTTGGGTAATGTCAAAAATGAAATCGCATTTAAGTGTCATATGATTGTAAAAAGAGTAACGGAAAACAAAACAATATATGCACATGAATAAAATTAAAAAATAAAATAAAATCAACAACTACACAGAGATATAAAGAAAGAAAAAAATTGATGTTGTTGACTAATGATAAAATATGAAGATGAATTTTCTACAAAACAAAACTACAAGATAAAAGTTGTTTGATCAATGATTTTTTTTGTAGTTGTTAGCTTTGAGTAATAGGCAGTTGTGACAACTAAATATAGAGAAAAAAAAAAAGTTTTTTTTCAAGTGGATTAGTCCAAAATAACCTTAAAAATTGTGAAGAAAAAGTTTTGGTAAGTAAAATTGATGTTTTTGATAAAGGATATGACCAATATAGCCCTGAAATTGTGAAGGAAAATAAAAATGGTAGTATCTTTGAGATAGATAAAAGAGAATTGAGGTTGAAGGAAGTTATTATCCGTTTGAAGAAACAATGAGAGGGTGCTGCGTATTGCCGTTCAGTTTTCCACAAATTGGTGTTTCTCATTCTCAACAACATTCATTTCAATTTCACATTCACAACCCAAAACCAACTCTCTCTATCCATAATCATCCATTCTCTTCAACTTCACTTCATGCCCATCAAGAAGAAGAAAGCTTTCAAGTTCTAACTTCTGTTAAAACTGATTACAATGATATCATGATTGTTGATACCCCTAAATCTACAATGCTTCTTCTTGATTCATCTCGTAAGTCCGACAACAACCCACTTTGTTTTTTCTGTTTCTATGTCTTAATTCTTCATTAAAGTTTCAAACTTCAATTTTGTTGTTGCAGATAATGTTCATAGCATTCTTTATAAGGACAAAAACTGGACTAATTCCTACTGGGTATGTATGTATGTATGTATGTATTTGCGTTTGGGTTATCATATTTTTTGAGAATGAAGATATTCACATACAACTCTAACTTTTATCATTCCTAAATGTTGATACTTGTAAGTTATGTAGCTGCATGTTATTTCTGTGTTGACATTTACACGATTGATGAATTTCTGAACTTTTTGCATTAAACAGGATGAATTTGCCAGCTTACCAGCTATTGTTCCAAAAGGTCCCATTGCTATCTTAGGTTTGGTAATTTCTTAATCTTAAGATGGTGTATATTGTCTTGGTGAATTTGTATGAAATTCCTTAAATATCAATTATACTGTTTTTTAAATATTCAGGGTGGCGGAACTGCTGCTCATCTGATGCTTGAATTGTGGCCTTCACTGCAACTTGAAGGCTGGGAGATTGATGACATTGTAAGTTGTAACATATGCTTCTTTTCAGAGATACGATTTGATGTGTCAGTTTCCTTTTTAAATTTGATCTCTACTATGGTGATGTAGAGCCAATAACATTTTGAATTCAAAAAAACCGCAATTTCTGCAAAAATGTCAATATCAAAATTGAGACTTCATAGCTAGTTATAACATTTGAGTAAAAATTGTAACGAATATCGAGGCCTAACTAATCCATACAAAACCGGCTTATACGGGAAGCAGTGCCCCCTCTTTATAAACTCTTCTCAAGATTCCTATCTATCCGATGTGGGACTAAATCCCACCCGAGAGTTGGCCGCTAACAAAAATAAAATAACAAACATGACATTTCTTCTTGAATGATCAAGTATTTTTATGTGTTCTTGTGCTATAAATTCAAATTGTCCACTAGTGCTTTGGAATTTGAGTATTGATTATAGAAGGCCCTTTGGTTGTTAGTCGAGCTATAGCTGACATGGTAAAATTAAAGGATTTTAAGGTCTACATTCTCCATTCTCCAAGGCAGTCTTAATACCATGTTCATGTTCAACAACTCTACAATGTTTCCCTTCAGATGTGTTTGGTTTATGGTTTCCCCTTCGTATCTAATAATATTTTTTTATAAGAAGATGCTAGGTGCCTCTTTTCTTCTGTTTTAAGCAATATGAACTTATGATCAATGCTTTCAATATTTTACTATCATATTTGCACATTGATTAGATCCATAATGTGGATGTTCTCACCCAAATTTTATTTTCTTGGAAAACCAAATATTTAGTTGATTGATAAAGCAAGAGATTATTTTGGCTTATCTGATCTGGAGAAGAAAAACAAAGATGGTGGCATTCTAAATGTTCATATTGGGGATGTCTTCATTGCATCAGAGGATTTGCACAGAAGATATGCCGGTGAGTCATTTTCATTGTATATTATCTTGTTTATCTTATTTCGTATTAATTTTCATTATATCCCTAACTAAACAAACTCCTTTCTTGTAACCAAAAAAAATAAAATAAAACAAACTCCTTTCTTGTTTGCATTCGTTTGTGAAGCAATTAATGTGCTACAAACCCAAGAAAAATGAATTGAAAACTGCAATAATATATCAATAGAAAAGAATTGTTTCATTGAAAATGAATAGAAAATGGAAAATATAACTTTTTTTTGTTTGTGAATCTTTCTTTCACACAAAGCTATCCAATTCCAGAATTAGCCCCTCTATTCTGATTTCCCCCCATGGGTCTGTTTGGATTGACTTATTCGAGCTTATCTACTGACATAAGCACTTGCAATATTGTTTGGGAGAGCTTATGAAAACAACTTACTCCTATAGCTTACATGGTAAAATTAAAGAACTTTAAGGTCCACATTCTCCAAGGCAGGAGTACGACATGTTCATAAGCTGTTTACAGAATTTTCATAAGTTCTCCAAGATATCTTATGAAGACAGCTTATAGCTTATATGAAACAATTTGACTTTATTTTATCTTTTGTTATAGAAATAGCTTATACATAAGCATTTATATGATAAATGATTAATTAAGTTGTTTATCCAAACAGAGCTTGTGTATTTAACCAATGCCCTTACGAAACTAGCTAACCAATCTAACTAACTATTGGACCATTGTTATTCTTACTCCGCCACATCTTAACATAATGGAACAGTGAAGCACAATTCAACTGGTAACATTAATGCATCATTGAATGGTTGAGTGGACCACGTGAATGCATCCTTATTTCATGCAGTAGGAATAAACCATTCAGAGACATCCCTTTTCTCTTAAAGCATTTATTGTGGATATTATTCTGATAGTCTTCGCTAACTTATACATGTGATCAATTTCCAGGAATTGTGGTTGACTTGTTCTCTGACGGAAAAGTTTTGCCTCAGCTGCAAGAGGTATGTTTCAGATTTGCAAGTTCTTGGTCATTATGAAATTTTTCGTTGGAAAAATGACAACTTTTGGTCATTGTCATTATCATAATAGCCGTGTCAAATTTAACTCAACATCAATATAATAATAATAATAATAATAATAATAATAATAATAATAATAATAATAATAATAATAATAATAATAATATAAATATAAATTGGTATTGGCTCTTTATATGCTTTTACTTGATCTTCCTAGTAACTCAGTTATAAGCCAATTTTCTTTTAGAGATACTTGATTGTACAGTTTAGTTCGTTCATTATGGTATAGGAAAATCAGAGTTTGTGGAACTCAGATACTCATGTGAATTTTTGACAGGGACTTATAAAAGATCCGGTATATTATGTCAATTGCAGGGTCGTTATGTCCATCTATCACTTCACATGACATGATCATGTGGAAAGCTCACATGAGAGGATCCAAATAGGTTAATGTGAATCCATGTCTGGCTCATATGTTTTTTGCAGTACCAGGGAATAAAATATGGAGCCAGACTCTAGATAGTCATCAGAAAACATGATTGATATTATGGAAAAATAGAAAAGTGAAGATGGATGACAAACAAAAACAGGATAATTCCACTACTACAGCGGAAGTTACAGAAATCACATAAGTTTTTCTGCCTCTGGTGAAAGAACAAAGATTAGGAATGATGTTAAAAAAAAGTGATATATCGTTTTCTTGTGATTTACAATGTACCTTATCTTGATAACTGCAATAAAAAGCTCCCCCCCCCCCCCCCCATCCTATGAGCTTTTATTAGTTTGCAATCTATACTTCTGTATAACAATTTAGTAATGCACAAACAGTTATTTTGGTGTTTGCCTCTTGTTCCATAACAATAATGCAGAAACAGTTATTTTGGTGTTTGCCTCGTATTCGAAAATCAAGGTGTATTTGCCTATCACTTTCTGTAATTATGTTTCAACGTGTTTCTTCTAAAACATTTATGAGCTTAAGCAAAAAATATGAATTGGACCAATGGTTATAGAATCATAAAACAGAAATTAGTCTTGTAAATGTTCCAAAACAGAAGTTTGAGTCTAGCAACTTCTGCTTGTAATCTGCATAACTGATTAACTTGTTTTTTTTTCTTGAGAAATCAAAGTTATGAAAGTGATTAAAAAGTTAACTTTTATTATTGCATGCATCGTTGCATTATGTTTCATAGTTCTTTATTTGTCTGACAGGTTAGTACTTGGTTGGAATTACATGATAGATTGATGGCCAATGGTCGTTTTATGGTGAACTGCGGTGGGATCGATGGGATGGATGGAAGTACTGATCCAAAAAAATTATCAAATGACGAGGCATGGTTATTAAATGCTGCAATCAAAGCATTATCCAAAGCATTTCCTGGACAAGTAAGCGTCTATTTCTAGTTCTTCATTATTTCTTGCATTTCACTATTATAGTACTTCCTAAGAAGATGAGCTCAACAAAATTTGTAATCTTTATATGGGATATAAAAAACCAGAAAGTAAACAGATACAAGTCCTTATTCTAAGGCATAGCGTTTTTGAAAAGAAACTTGTAATCTTTATGAGATATAAGGGTAAGCATATAAGAGCACTCATGCAGGTTTGTAAATACAAAAAGTTTTATTATTGGACCATTTTGATTTTTCCAATTTAAATTGATTAGACATTGCATAGAAAAGTTTGTCATGTTTTTAAGTGAATCACTAACTGAGTTCTTGAAATTGTACGAGTCAAAAAATTCAATCCCTGAAATTAACGAAATTCCAAAATAATATATGAAACTAAAAAGAGGGCTGTCAAATATCGGCCATGGCAGCGCCATGGCGGATATTGGTGGTGGTTTTTTATCTGTCTGGCATGCCCAATTTCAGCCGATATGGCGGGATTTTCTGCCATAATCCGATATGATGACGCTACAAAGCGGCCAGTATGGCAGGATTTTGGCTCTCCGCCATAGACAAAACTGACTAAAAACCTCACTCCCATTAGTCCTTTGTAGTCAGTTTATTTAGACTGGAAAACCGTCCCGAAAAGACTAATGCAATCAATGGTTTTCAGTTTCAGTACCATTTTGAAATGTTAATTTCAGGGACCAAATTGTCCGACCCTTAAGATTTTAGGGACTAAATTGATAACTAAATCAATACCTGTTGTATTAATGCCAACTTCACATCCTATCCTATATTATGTGACTTTTTTAATGTCATGTTTGACGAAGCTCAATCTGTTTTCATTTCTCAGCTAAGTTGGAAGAGAATGCCAAAGGAAACGGGTGAGAATTTTATGGCACTTACAGGACCTTTACCTGATCTGAAACATTGGTCTGCTAATGTCCCATCTCCTTTAAGCACAGGAGTGATGGATTGGAGACCTTGTGAAATAGTTTCTAGAATTTGATTTTTACCACTTCATAGTAAATGTAAAAATATGATTTGTAGGGAAAGAAGTGAAATTATTGAGAATATTTCAAACTAGTATTCTTTTGACATTTTCTTGGGGATAATTGTGCATATCTATGACACCGACAATTAACACCTCATACAAATAAAACCTAATAAAATAGACATACATCGAATTAATTGTGAAATAAACGTTATTTCAAAGTAATACCTCAGGGTCATGTTGCATTATAACCACACAAACCATAGGTTATAAAATCCAGGGTCAATTAAAACATCCAAAGGAAATTGTTCCATTGCATCAACATCTAATCTAATGGCTTGTAAGTCCTAGCCATAAGATGTTGATGCACTATTTGAGTCCTAGACAACATCTAACAACACAAACTACGAGGAAAATTGCTTTTCTACATTCATAACTTCACAATAACACAAATAAAATATTTAAATGCCTTCAGTGGTAGTTAACAACCGTTGGGCTAACCGGCAGTAATTAACTGCCGTTGGTGCCAGCAGTAGTTAACTACCGCCGGAAAGCTTTGATATGTTTACAATTCACACACGAGCATCGGTGTTTCAGCCACCAACTAACATTTTTTAATTAATAATAATTAAAGTTCTCTCCTCTCTTTCATCTCCTCCCAACAACCTCTTCTTCTTCCCTTTGCAATTTGCTCAGATTATTGGTTTGCCTTGTTCCTCTCTTCCAATAGTTCTCTCTTTTAAACTCTACTGAAGGCATGCTTTTCACGGAAAATAGTAATTTTGGGTTTCTTTAAAAATAGTAATTTTGATCACTAATAATTAGATATGAGAGTGGTGCTAAATTCTTAAGAAATTGGAGTTTGATAAAGAATTGGTTTTCATACCCCCCCTTTTCTCTCTAAACAAGAGTGCTCCTGTATATTTTTTCTGGATGAGCATGTTTTGGTTTGAGATGCACATAAATACATAATTGAGATGCGCTAATTTGTTTCTTCATTTACAATTCTTTTGTTTTTAAGAGCTCAAATCCACCCTCTATTGTTTTTTGTCGTGTTTAGCATGATTGTATATTTTTTGGTCTGCATCTTTCCTGCCATCTTCCTTTCTTTCAAATAAATGTTTGAAGTTAGGATGGATCATAAAATACAAAGGAATTTCTCAGCTTGTTAACTGCTGCCGGGTCCTCAATGGTAGTTAACTACCGCTGGGGCCATTTAAGTATTTTACTTGTGTCATTGTAAAGTTTTTTATGCCAGAAAAGCAATTTTCAACTACGAGTCCCTAGGTATGTTTTCACCCCTAGTTATTTCTAATGACTAGGTTTGGTCACGACGAACACCTCGTGTATGGACCGTGAGTCCTAGCCCTCTGAGACCTCCACACAAATCACATAGCTCCAAGACTGGGGGAATCACCCTTCATGACTTCTATTGTCTCATCTCATCGTTTGTAACATATCAACCAGCGGCGGTTTCACCGCCCGACGACCCCGGGCGGTCGTTCGGGCTTGATCGTTAATTTTTGCACATTAGACTTAAACCCAAATGCCCATTAACACACTTACAAAAAGAAAAATTTGGGCAAAATCTGAAAATTCTCACACGCAAATAGGTCTCGGAAAAGATATTTACCTCCTAATTTTATTTAGCGCACTATTGACGGGTTCATTTCTCTTATTTTAACGGGTTAATTGTTCAAATTGATTCAGTAATATACATTATGTCTGAAAAATGACCCTGTAAAATACAAAACATATATTCTAGCATTGTAACTTGAATTTCTTCTTATTTTTAACCACCCTATAATATATGCATACCTACAAATTGAATTTTTTCACTATTTTTTTCATACATGTTTAGCACGTTAAAATATAGCTTTACACAAAAATTAAATTTCTTCGACCATGGATAAATTAATTCTGAATTTTTATTCCCTCATAATTATGAATTTCTTAAACAATTTATGATTAATTTGTATCTCGTTTAAAAACTACAAAATTTTATTGTGAAGGTTTTTATCATGTTCTAATCATGCCCACAAAATTAGGGAACTAAATTTGACTTGTGAGTATACGCTTACACGGAACAAAAATTCAATTTTGCACGTTTTGGTTGAAAAATCAAAATAAATTTAAACGACTTCGAAATGCTATGAAACTTTATAGATCCTTTTTATGTATTTTTATAGATGTCTCTGCAAATAATGAGCTCAAAATTCGATATATAGGTCAATATTTCTGTTGTTTTGTTTTTTGAGTTTTTGACACTTTAAAAATTCATAATTAATTTGTCGTATGTTGAAAATTTATAAATTTTTTTGTGTAAATCCATATTTTAACGTTCTTAACTCACCTCTAAGAAATCATGAAAAAATTCAATCTATCGGTTGCTTTTTTGGACTTCGCGTATATTACAGGGTTATAAATAATAAAAATCTCGAATTACATGTTATTTAATTACAGGGTCAATTTTCAGACTTCACGTATATTACATTGTCAATTTCAATTAATAACCCTATTTTAAATTGTACTTTTGTTGACAAAATGAGAAACCTCTTTTATTTCGATTTATGACTGTTTATATATTATGTCACATGTGAATTTACGATAAATTTTTTACTTAGGTTCCATAAATTTCCTGGCACCGCCACTGATATCAACGTCTATGTCATGATGCAAATGTTACAATGTGTCAATGCTCACAGTTATGCACAAATACATGTTCAATCATCCTTCCATTAACTAATCACAATATCTACTTATACTGTTTCACAGTCACATCTACCTTAGTTTCCCACATCATGGGACTAATTGCAATCAACATCTCAACAATTATAACACATCATTATCGTTATCAACAACATCATTAGAACATTAATGGCTGTACATTTAGCAAAGATCAACGGGACAATGTAGAACATGAATGTTCAAATGGAAGGCTATACATTTATCAAAGATCATTGAAACACCTGGTAGCTCAAAACGACCGCTTGTATAAAACAACATCGTTATCTTACAATTTTGTGCCAATTCATCAAATTATGTTATCAATGTGAGAATTTTGTTGGTTAGTAGTCTTTTTTTGAACTTGAGGTCTTTCTTGAGTCTTCTAAATTACTAAAATTCAACTCGCCTAATTTTTGTTATACAAGCGATCGTTTTGAGCTACCGTGTGTTGTAAAAAAATAGATTGAGAAGTTTAAGATGATATACTATTTTCTTGTTCATCATTCAATAACTTACATTTAGCAAAGAGATACTGTGAAATACAATTATATATTAATGAATTTTATAATAGGAAAAGAAACAACCTTCTCACCTTTGTTAAAAGGGACAGTGTATTGATCTTTCAAAAGAAAAAAAATATAACCAATTATTGTCAAAGTTTGTTAATTTTTTACACTTACAAATTAGTTTGCTCAAGTGCATGTAAGTCGTTTTGTGGACATATTGATCTTATTGTTAAACCTTCTTCTTTGACAACCATATGATATGTGTGAAAATGAAAATGTTGCACCAATTGTAAACAAGAAGTTTGAGATTACGGATTTCAATTTCAATGTCTCCAAAAGCTAAGTCAAGAAGCGGCTTTTTATACCTTTTTGGATTTATATTCACTTTAGACTTTAGATACACGTTCAACATGAGGTAGTCACACGTTCAACTTATTCAAACTTATCACCCAGGCACATTAATTTGGTACATGGAGTTGTACTTTAGCATTATTTTATTAATGTAACTTATGACTTGATTGAATTGCAATTAGCAACTATAGTTTTCTACAACTGAGGAGGAAAACAGTTGAGCTAGAACAAATTAACCTTTACAAATTAATAAAATTTTAAAATGATATTTAAAATTGAAAATAATCAATCACAATAGTCATTTTAAGGACCAAATTCAGCTTACAATTTTAAAATAAATAATGTTTTTTTAATATAGTAAATTATGAAATTATTATTGATTAAAGTGACAATATTATAATAACATTTTTACAACCATCACCAACATAATTTGAATTTTGTCCATTGAAGTTACAAACTATTAGCAATGAACTGAATTCATAGCTGACACAATAGACAACATTAAATTGGTGATTTACTCAATGGTGTTTCTACATAATCATCTTTATCTTATTTTAGTCAATATGTAGTGAAGAGTATCTTGTTTGACCATTAAGTCACTATGATATCAGCCAAGACTCTAATTAATTTCCATTCATATAATGCATGAAAGATTCAAATTAAGATAATGTTCATTCCAACTAGTATGAGCTAGTTATTATGCTGTCCATGGAATCAAGAACATGTACCCTACCCCTACTGAAGTACTGCATTTAGATCTTACGCCACACCATGCATATGTGAGATTCCCATATATCCTTTTAATCCAAAAATATTAATGTTACGACGTGTTCGTAAAGGTAACGGCACAAACCCTAGCAAGCAAGATGCATGTGTATACTATATAGTATAATATGCACATATATATCTAATGGTTTAGAGTATCAAATTGGTACGTACATAGTGATATAATGAGAGAATCGCAATTATAATGAAGATACAAAGCAAAGCTATAATAATGTGTGATTTATTGATATTCATTACATTCATCTACGTGATTGACCAGCTAAGTAGTTAGCACAAATGATGTGAGTCATTACATTTCTCATGTGAAATATTGGTAGGTTGCGTAGGAATCCATTTGGTGAAATTTGTGTGTGTAAGATAGTCATATTGAATTGAAACAACGCCATTCAGATCCCGGTTTTGTACCTATTTTGTATGAGAATTTATATAACCGAGACATAGAATTGTGTATTTTTTGTTGGATTGTCACGTGTATAAGCCATGGACTTTATAGAATTTTGCTTTCCCTTTTATACCCTCCTTCAATCTGCCCTTTATTTGGAGAGAATTGCTTCTCCTATCTGTTTTTTCTCATCTCCACCGAAAAATACGTCTGCGTGAGTTAACTCACGCTGAGAATACACATGTGTGAGTTAGCTCACGCTCGGCTATTTTGACGCAAATGAACAAAAATATATGGGAGAGGAACAACACTCTTATTTGGACCCACATTTTGGGCTTACTCATTTGATCCATTTTTTTTTCGTGAAAAATTACACGCACAATATAAATGAAGAAAGTTTGTCTTGTAAGTACAACTCAAATGATAAAATGTTGCAAATGTATTTGATATACTAAATCTAGAGTTTGAACTCGTAATACCCATTTCTTCGCACTAAACGTGTGCGAATTTTACAACTAGGCTCTTTGAAACAGAAATAATACTACTAATTTGGTTTAAGAGATGACAAGCCGAAGTTAAACTTATTTATAAGTAAAATGAACACATTAAATACACTTTTTGCCTAGCCAAAAATGGTGATTTCATTTTTTCTTCTTCATACTATAGGTACAAGGTTTCCACCATTGTTTAACATGTTGGACACACAATATTAGTTTTCTTCTCTGAACCAAATTTTCTTCATACGTAAGAGTCAAATATTAAATTCATGACCATTTGTTTAAGGGGTCTAAATCCCTTAGTAACCCCTTAGACAAATCTATTGTTGATGGTAATTTCATATTTGATATAATAACAATAATCAAAATTTTATCTCATTAAGTGAAGTCGACAAACTATGGTAGTTATAAAAACATAATTAGCACTTCATAAGTTATAGTTATCATCCATAAAAGGATAAAAATAAAAAATAGTAAGACTTAGCTCAGTTAACAAATATTAATATTGTTAAGTTGAATATTTATGTTTGGATTCGCACTCGAGACTTTAAAATTATATATGTGAATTTTAAGTGGTGATTGTTACTTCATCTACCAACAAAAAAAATTATCCAAAATAGTTATAGGTGATTAATTGTACGTCACCATACACAAATAGTTTGATGCTTTCCATTTTGCATAATTAATTTAAGATATACATACCAACCATTATGCGGTGTATGGTTAAAATTATATTTACATAGTCCTTGGATTCTGTCTACAAATATGACAAAAGCTAATAGTACATCTTTGGATCAGATGAATTACAAGACAATGTGGTCAAGGACAAGTTGATTTTATCCCTGTATCATGTACTACCAAACAAATGTGGTCTCATGTAAAAACCATGGTTGCCATCTCTTTCCATGGAACATATGAGAGGAAAAATTTGTCTTATTTTGAAAACATAAGGAAAAATCCAACAATATTACAAACTAGCCAGAAAACAAGCAAAATGACAATTAGAGATAAAAAGAACAATAATCAGGACAAAATTACACAAACTAGAAATTTAAAGAAAAAACATAAAACTTGTGGGGTTTAAAGGGTAATTTTTGTATCGCTTTGCTTAATTAATTCATTGATTTTTAATTACCACCTAGGATCCGGAATCATGGTGCATCATCCATAGGCAGCCATCATCGTAGGAATTGAAGTTGTTAATCAAATTTAGTAATTAATGAACTAATATTGCGTACGCTCTTAGGTATAGTGAATACTAATTACTAGTTTATTCAATACACTGAATTTGATGCAAATTCGTCACTTTTATGAGCATGATTCAAGGCTAACCGTAGGATTTTCATGTTTTGATTAGTGGACTTCAGCTTCCCTAACACTTACCTTGCTCATGATAAATAAATATTTATTGGTTGAAATTATATTTGCTTAGACTTTACGTAATTATCCTTCAACCGAACTATGAATTATCAGAAATCACTCTTCTATAAGTTGGAAGGTTAAAACAAAAGAAAAATAAGATAAACTCTCTTTATCGAATCTAATCCAAATATAATTTTAGAATCGTGAATCATGATAATATTGTCAAGAGTGAAGATATTGTATGGTGCTTTACAATCTTCTTGTAGCACAATTTAGTTTTAAACACAAAATAGATTTTGACATTTTGGTACAGGAGAAAAGTTAATCATTATGTTACGAGTTCATGATTAATTTGACTCCCATACAAAAATGTCATAGACTAATTTGAGTTTTATTTTTACCCTAAACTAATTCGATCATAAAAAAATTGTAAATTACCAAATTAAATTTAAATAAGTGATAATAATTTATAGATCCATAGTTATTTTTTAACAAGGGAAACTATATCTATCAATAGTTGTAATAAGAATGATATTATAATAGCTATAAGTGCATGTATTGAGAATATGGAATGAACAGAAAATGCCTCCATCATTCTTTTTTGACTTTGACCAGTCCACAAGGGTTTGATTGAAGACAGATACATTTTCATCTTATAATTAAATGGAAAATACAATAAACTAAAACAATAAAACAAAATCCACTTTTTGTTCTATTACAATTTACAGGTAAAATGAGAGAAAAAAACAAAGTAAGTTACTGTATCTATAAACTAGTAATTGACAGTTAAGCAGATTTTCTTCATTGTAATGAGGCGAAAATTTGGAGTAAGGTCTCCCATTCAACGGACATTTACCAATGGCCCAATTTAAAAAATTATTACAAACATAATTTATGTCCATTTATTATATAAATCCAATGAGTTTAACTTTCATGTATCAATAAATAAATCACAATCAAACTAAATTATACTATGTGAGACCTTAGACTAATTATGATTGAATGACAATATAATTTTTTTTTAAAGGTTTGTGTATTTCCATTGAATCCAAATATAATTGAATAATGTGACAACACAACATTAAATTTCTTTTCCTTAAAAAAAACATTAAATTTCTTTAAAATATTTTCACACTAATTGTGCATATAAATCAAAGTTTTTTTTTTTTTTTTTATATTATGAAAATAAACGGTCAATTTAAAGATTATAACAATAAAAAGGGGTGAAGAGCAAGCTCTACAGACATCTATAACTCCTAATTAGTCTATCTTTGTGATATCATCATTATGATCATAACACAGCTATTTAGCAACTCATAGTACTTACTCAATATTTTATTCTTGTTGATCTTCTTCTTCAATATTCATACTGTAACAGAAATATATACACATAAAATAAAATATAAATTTTCATATATTTCTGTGCCCATTCCTGGTTGTCAGTCCTTGTATGGGAAGCTAGCATTTGCACTGATCCACAAATATCTCTTTCTCTCTCTCTCTCTCTCTCTCTCTCTCTCTCTCTCTATCTATCTATCTCTTTCTTAAAACCCACGTCCGTGCCCTTCAAGCTAAGAAACAGTGTAACCTAAGCCTGTTTCCTTCTTTGTCTTCTTTCCTTTGTCCTCTAATTAGGATCCTTGTTTTTTGCTTATCACATAAGGTTTGTATTCTTTCTTCACTTTCTTATCAAACCTTTCATATACTTTCTTTCATTTGTGTTCTCCCTTTTATTTGTTGCGTCATTTCATAACCTTTGTTCATCTTTTTTTTTCTTGCTTAGTTATGACTATATATATGGAGTCTTGCATAAATTAAATTGTATATAAAGTTTAACTTTCACACCTCTTGTTTTAGTTAGTCTTGAAACACACACATATAGATAATCAAGCAACAAGGGTTTTCTTTGTTTTTTCATTTGGCTCTTCATTTAGTTTCATTAAACTAAATTTCAATTTTCAAATTAAAACAAAAACTAGAGCATGTTTTGGAATATATAGCTGCATACAAAAACAATATCAAGATTTTTTTTTATAATTATTTTAATTTGTGTCTTATTTTTCTTTATATTCTTTCTGATGTTTAGTTTTCTTGAATGATCCCTTCCATGCAAGTAGCAAAAGGGTGGAAATGAAACATTTCAACCGAGCATTAATGATTTTTGTTCAATTTATTTCAAACAAATCCATGAATATCAGGCATACATATTCCTGTTTTTCTGCTGTTTACAAGGGTTTATGTTCTAAATGTGTACATAGTGATGATTTAGAGAAGGAAGCATGAATAAAACTACTTGTTCTTGTAAGTTGTTCCGAGCTAGCCAAAGTCAAATATGTTAACCAGTTCAAAAAAACATGCATGGAATAAAAGGTCTATTAGATTTTCTCAAACCTAACTGGTCAGAAAAAGTTATCTACCTTTTTAAGATCTTCCTAGGGTTAGCTCTCAGATTCATGTTCCACGTGTCATCTGAAATATCTCCTGAATATTATTCCTTAATTTCATTTGTTTTCTTTAACTAGCCCTAATTTCAGTTGTCAAACATTATATGGTTTTCTAAGTTAGTCTCAATTTTTTAAACACAAAGTACAATTTTGACAATGAATATGGAAACCGTGTATATAAATTATAATCTCGAGATTATCAATCTTTGGCCACCATTTTTGAATTTCTAAATCATGGACTAATGTTAGTTCTGTTCATACCTGCTAATTTTCATTCATGAGAATAAAACTGTTTCATCTATCTTGCTAGTACAAGCTACATCCCTGAATAATTAATTAATATATACATTTGATTACACATGTAACAATCAAATAGTTTATGATTTTAATACAAATATAGAACCTTCTTATTCTTTGCTTTATCAGGTAATAGAATAAGGAATCTGAATCCAGAATGATGCAAGGAAGTGGAGAATTAACAGTTCCTCCAGGGTTTAGGTTTCACCCTACTGATGAGGAGCTTCTTTACTATTACCTGAGGAAGAAAGTTTCTTATGAAGCCATTGATCTTGATGTTATCAGAGAAGTTGATCTCAACAGACTTGAGCCTTGGGATCTCAAAGGTACACACACTACACATAACCACTTAGTATCATAAAAACTTGGCATATATATAGTAATAAAATCAAAAGACTAGTAGGTGGTATGCAAATATATACTTTATATAATATGCTTAGATTCAAATAAAGTCATGCATAATTTCTTTGTTTCATACTATATATAGGATTTTATGATCATAAGAAAAATAAGAGTTTATTATATATGAACTAATACTATGGCATCTAATCATATCTGACTTATGCGCCAACCTTATTATATTGCTTCTCACAATATTTCAATAAAGATATACATGATGAAATATGATCGGATGCAAAACTATTTTACACCTTATGCTATGAAACACTTATACTGACACCGGATATGGCATTGATACGTCAATATCCACAATGATTTGAAAAATTTATGTAATTGAATACCACATGTGTTGGTTTTGTCTCAGTGTCGGACACCAGACACACTTTCAATCTGAAGTGTTTGTGCTACCTATTGAGTTTTCTAAGATGAACTAATTAAACATCTTTGTTAATCTCTTAATTTTGTGTTAAATTGAATAGTTTTGTGTGTTTACTTGTTGCAGATAAGTGTAGGATTGGATCAGGGCCACAGAATGAGTGGTATTTCTTCAGTCACAAGGACAAGAAATACCCAACAGGAACAAGAACAAATAGAGCAACTACAGCTGGGTTTTGGAAAGCAACAGGAAGAGACAAAGCCATATATCACACCAATTCCAAAAGGATTGGAATGAGGAAAACCTTAGTCTTTTACACTGGCCGTGCTCCTCATGGCCACAAAACTGATTGGATCATGCATGAGTACCGTCTTGACGATGATGATAATGCAGAAGTTCAGGTCAGAAATAAAAACCACACTTGTAGTGCATGCCGCATTTTCTCATTTTTTTTTATATAGTTTTCATATGTATCAAATATATGTAATCTATCAAATGGTACTAGCCAAGTAATTAATTAAGAACCTCGTTATTTTATTTTTCAGGAAGATGGATGGGTAGTATGCAGGGTATTCAAAAAGAAAAACACAAACAGAAGCTACCAACAAGAAATTGAAGAAGACGATCATCATATGATTAACCACATGAGATCAACAAATGGTCCAAACCATTTTCTAGAACCAAAACATCATCACATGCAACAACTAGGACTATATGATTACAACAATAACACCACCACAACCTTTGATGGTACAATTCATCTACCACAATTGTTCAGTCCAGAATCAGCCATAGCAGCACCACCAACTTCCTTCCATAACTCATCAATGGACATCCTTGAATGCTCTCAAAATTTGTTGAGGCTTACAACAACAAATACTAGCTCTGGACTTAATCTCATGCAGCAACAACAAGGAGAAAGGTTGATCAGTGGTAGTGATTGGTCATTCTTGGATAAACTACTTGCATCACACAATGGAATGGATCTTAATCTAAGGAACAAGTTATGTAACACTCCGAATAATCACCAGGCTGCACCTTCTGCTGCTGTTGGAACTTCTTCAGCTCAGAAATTTCCATTTCATTACCTTGGTTGTGAGTCTCATGATATTATGAAATTTTCAAAGTAATTAATTAAGGTTATGATGACCTTAATTATTTACTACAATATGTGTTATACATAAGTGAGGATGAGAGAAATTTGGTTTCTAGTATAAGTTTTTTTTTTTGTTCTGTTAGATACTACTATTTGAAATTCCACGCATTAATTAATTTAGTTAATTATTTCTTTTGAGCATGAATTGTATATATTATATGCATCTCTTATTCAAACTGCTTGACAAACCATTGTTCTTATTATTGAAATGAACTCAATAAGAACCACATATATGGCAAAACCTTAAGACAATTGCTCTTTAGCGCCTCAATTTCGCTCCCAATCGGGTTGTAATTCTATTTCGGCTATTTTTATATGTTAAAAGCCGGTCAAGTAGCCGACAATGTATTTTAAGCAAAGTGAGCAATTTTTAGGTGTTTAAAAGTAATTGTAATACCTTAATATATTTCACCACCTTTGAATGATAAATTTGATTGGTCCATTGGACTTATTAAACATTAGGCCCAATTACCGAATAGGTAGTAATTAGTACTGAAAAAATTTAGAGAGGTGTAAAAGTAAATGAGTGAGTAATTGAGAGACATAACACTAAATGTAAGTAGTTAAGTGAAATGTGTAGAATTCTCTTAAAGTGTGTAGAAAACTCTCTAGATGTATATAGAACTCCCTTTAGTTCTTACGAAAAGGGGGAGAGGTTACCATATATAATCTAAGCATGTAAGCAATAAACCAAAGCATTCTCACAATTATATGAAATCTCTTTCAAATATTATCTCCTTCTCAATTCCCCTTGAAAGCTCTCTATAAGTCTATAACCTTATCATTTTCCTATCATTTGAGTATAACACCAACATCAACAACATATGCAATAAGTAGAATTTTTAAGGTCTACGACACAAACATTTTTTTATTAAATAATATTGGGCATATATCATATTATCAATATCATGATGGTTTTTTCTAGATTACCTTTCGCTAATTAGAGGGTAAATACTGTAACACCCCGTTTTCCCAACGTAAAAATTTCGTAAATTAAATCAGAGTTTTCACATAAACGGAGTATCACTTTCTTAAAACATCTCAAAGGAAATGAATAACAATTCATTCATCATAAAAATAGTTATTAAACTTCTCAAAACATTGCAGCGGAATCTTAAAAGTCTTGGCACGCAGGCCTCTTCATAACATTTCAAAAGTTCATCTAAAATTAGTCTTTATAAAATTATAATTGACATGCAAGGAACAGAAAAGCATTTGACAAGATTCCCCATCCCGTTACATATCAGAGCACCTAAGACACAGTGAGGAATGTCTCACACGACTGCACCTAATCTTGGTTACCTGCACTTGCCCACAAGGCGGCAATTCCAACAGAAGGGGTGAGATTCACAAACAATATAATAAACAGATAATTCAACAATTAAGTTTAACAACAATTAACATATAAGCACGTCTCAAATATTTATCTCATAACATCTTAAGCAACATCAAGAATATCATCACTAAACATCTTAAACATCATCAAAGAATCATCATCACAAAACATCTTAATCATCATCAAAGAACATCATCACAAAACATCTTAAACATCATCACAAAACATCTTAATCATCGTCAAAGAACATCATCACAAAACATCTTAATCATCATCAAAGAATCATCATCACAAAACATCTTAATCATCATCAAAGAACATCATCACAAAACATCTTAAACATCATCACAAAACATCTTAAACAACTCGACTCGACAGTGCAACTCGACTATGCAACTCTAACATCTTAAACATCTTAGACATCTTATATGCATGTGGTATCAATCCAGGGCATAAGCCCCCGTCGCTTTGAGCATAAATATACTCCTAGGGCATAAGCCCTCGTCGCTAGTGAGCAAAAGCTCCAGGGCATAAGCCCTCGTCGCTGGTGAGTAAAAACTCCAGGGCATAAGCCCTCATCTCTGAATGAGTATGCATGAGACTCAATCACTTACGTCTTAGACATCACGACACTTCTCATATGACTCCAAAAAATTGGACAACATCTCACATCATAGACCGACTCATGCAGCTTTAATTAAATAATAACAGCAACATGGCAGCAAACCATCAATCATATAACAACATCAAAAATTCATCATTTAGGCATCACATATATTACAATATAGTTCACATAATGCACATATGATTCATAATCATTATCAACAACATCAAATCATCACATTAACTTTATAAGTATAGCACATTATGCACTCATCATTCATAATTCATAAGCAATAACATTCTTCAAAAGTAATCAAGTATGATTAAATAAGACATAAGCCAAATACTCATAAAACACCTCAACTAAATCCCTAATACCTAAGTTTGAAGTTTGGAAACCAACCCTAAGTCTTTGGACTAACTTGGGATTAGTTATGCTAAGTTTTCTTAAAGTTTTCTCAAGACCTACTTGGAATATTTTCATCATAACTCAAAATCTACAAATAATTTTCTAGTCAATCCAGAGCCATTAGAAAGCTAACTCAATTACCTACAACTTTCGTGTTTACACCAAGACCCATTTCGGAACAGAAATGTATGAAAAAGACACAAGAACGTGAAACAGAGAATGCTGTTTTTTCCAAGACCTACTTGGAGTGTTTTTATCATAACTCAAGATTCACGAAACATTTTTGAGTCACTCTGAAGCCATTAAAAAGATAACTCAATTATCTACAACTTTCGTGAAGACATCAAAAGCTAAATATGAACAGAAAAGTCCCAGTTTTTATTTTAGTTTTTCAGTTACTGAAAATCGAAAAGAGAACGAGCCTGTTGACCCCTATGTAGTATTTTAATCATATCTAGAGTTCTAAAAGCTTAAATTGAGTCACTCCAAAGGCTAGTTAAAGCTAACATCTATATCTACAACTTTCATGAAGACACCTAAACCCAGTTCGGAAATTAAACTTGTCCAACTGAGACAACAAGTAACGTGTTTTGCACAGCGACAGCAAAATCGCAGTTCAGTTGCGGTTTCGCCTTGGGGAAACCTTTTCTACTCCGTTTTCGATCCAATACCCTCAAAACATGACCTTAAACATCAGCCTATGATTATCCTATTATTAGAACATTAATTATTCATTAACCTACTAGATTATCCACTCTTTTTAAGACTAGAAACTCAATTCGAAACCTAAACTAGTTTTCATTAATTCTCACCTTTCAACTTCATCTTTTAATTCATTCACCTTAACCTAGTTCTTAATTCTCTCAAAAACTCATCCATCTCTTGTTAATCATAATTGAATTGAATTACAGTTTAATATAATGAAAGCTAGGCTCACCCTTACCTTAATTTAGTCTCCTGAATCAAGCTGCGTTCTTCTTAGGTTTTTCTTCTCTCCTTCGCGCCTCCTCTCTTTTTCTCTAGGTTTCTCCAAAAGTTATATCACGTACTAAATAATTCTAACCCTAATTCTCTTATTTATATTCTCTTACTCATCTTATCTTATTTCTACTCCTTCCCTCAAATTCTCTAAAATTATGTAACAACCCATATTTAATTAAATATATTATATTATAAATGAAATAAGATAATACTAAAAATATATAAAAGCACACATCATCAAAATATATATTATATTATATCATCATATCTTATTATTT
This sequence comes from Medicago lupulina, assembly GCA_958299785.1. Classification (NCBI taxonomy): domain Eukaryota; kingdom Viridiplantae; phylum Streptophyta; class Magnoliopsida; order Fabales; family Fabaceae; genus Medicago; species Medicago lupulina. The sequence goes on from OY283139.1 coordinate 68,086,206, forward strand.
CTAAAACAAATATATTTTCAAACCAAATAACGAATATATTTCTATAACAAATATATCTCTACATAACAAACATATTTCTATAACAAATATATCTCTACATAACAAACATATTTCTATAACAAATAACACAATATATTTTTTTACACAAAATAACATATATATTTCTACACCAAGTAACACATATATTTTTATAACAAATAACATAGTATTTCTACACCAAATAACACATATATTATAATATAATATGCTACTAAAACACCAACATATAACACAAAAATAACACACATCACCATAAATCAAATAAATTATTTAAAAAGACTCTAAACTCAATCAAATAATTAAATAAATATAATAGTTCAAAACGGGCGTTACAAATACCCTCTGCTGATGTGGACCAATTAAAACGAACATTATGAACTACATTAAATAAAGTCAAATATATAATTACATTTTACATATTTTGAATATATTTTTGTTATTTACATACTCACCCCACATTCAATTAATGTGTCTTTATGTTTTAAAAGAAGAAATCTAATGAAATATTTTTTTTATCTCATTTCAATTGTTTAAACATAATTTTTTTCTTTATTTTTTTTGTTTCATCTCTTCTTTTTTCTAAAAAAAATATAAAATTGACACCATTTTTTTTAGAATATTTTCAACACTATTTCTTAGTATTTTTTTCAATTGTGGTTCTTCTCTCACAAATTCCCAAAATCCATTATTTTTCTACCCTAGAAAGATTTTTAAAAAAATAGTATAAAAATTATTTCCTTTTACAACAATTAGATTATATATTCCCTTATACCCATAAAATTAGTATAAACGTTAGTTTTTTGACATGATGACTAAACATTATTTTTTTCTAAGATATAAATATATTAGTCTAAAAATTATTTTCTTTGATAAGAATAAAAAAGACATTGGTCTAAACGTTATGCAATTAATGAATTTAAAACACCTTTTTGTTAAAAAAATATATTTTAAAACACCTAAATTTCTAAAATCATAGAACTCGACTTTTGTTATATGATTTTTTTTACCGTATACAAGTTTCCATATGTTAAACTTACGCAAATTATGAAGTTTAAAATAGTAAAAATGTATCGAAACTTGTGTAGTTTATACTTAATATACAAATTTTGTTATACTTTTAGTTGCTTTTGTTAATTTATATTTTCAATAAAAAGTAACAGAGTATTTACATTTTTTTATATACATATGTCGCTCCCTTGTTAATTTTATTTTACCCCAATTTTTATTGTCTAAAATTTATTTTCTCTTTAGCATAAAAATATCACCAAATTATCTTTGGATTCAAATTATTAAATAATGTTTAATTAGTCATCACTTCTTATCTTTTAGCATAATAATTTAATTTAAATTTTAACCATGAAATAATTAATTCAAAAAGTTTAAGAGTAAATAGTCAATTACCCCCTGAAATTGTAAGTTTCGTCAATTACACCCCTGAAATTAATAAAACTTCAATTACCCTCCTGAAATTGCACAACGTTAATCAATTTACCCCCTCCGTCAAATTCTTCTGTTAGTCAACATGATGTTTTGCAAATACCTCCGTGAAGTCTTACACTTATGTGCAAAATACCCCCTAAACTTGAAAATTTATATATTTTTTTCTTATCCTTGACTCAAAAGATATTAAAGGCAAACAATTAACAATTAACCTAGTCAGTTTCATTGTTAAATGTCAAAATGAAATATGGAACTAGAAAAAAAACATATGGAACATCTTATTAGGCCATTTTCATTGCAATGAGAACACCTTTGGAATCCACACTCACCCACCAACCTCACAATTATCATCTTCTTCATAAATCACCTTCATAATAGATTTTACAATTTCCATAACATGTTTCACAAGGAACAAACTTTATATCACCATAAGCCTCACATCCACCATCACCTCCTTCAATGTCATCAATCCTTTCACAACAATCAAGCAATTTCTCAAGCTTCTTGTCATCATGAAATTTCTGAATTTCCTCAACTCCACCAATGTATTTATTTTTTAAAAACACTTTTGAGAATCCTCCTTTACCATAGTATCCTTCACCAAGTAAATCTTTAAGTTATTCCTTGAATCCTAAATGCATTAAGCTATTCCTTGAATCCTAAATTCATTTCTCAAGCTTCCTTGTTTGCCTTTAATATCTTTTGAGTCAAGTATAAGAAAAAAATATATAAATTTTTAAGTTTGGGGGGCATTTTGCACATAAGTGCAAAACATCAGGACGGTATTTGCAAAACGTCATGTTGACTAACAAAAGAATTTGACGGAGGAGGTAAATTGATTAACTTTGTGCAATTTCAGGGGGGTAATTGAAGTTTTGTTAATTTCAAGGGGGTAATTGACAAAACTTACAATTTCAGGGGGGTAATTGCCTATTTACTCTAAGTTTAATTTTAATTTCTTTTTGAAATATAATTTTTATAGCATCACTCTACCCGCATAATGATCTTTACGCTTTAAATTTATATCACTTCACAATAAACCTTGATTGAGGATACTTTAAGAATAGTGTTCTTATAGTTAATGAAGTATCACGATTAAGTCGTACTTAATGTTCAATTAAATGAACTAATTATTCTAGAGACTTTATTAGTTTGAAGCAAAACAAAATCATTAAAGAAATGTCTTATATATATATATATATATATATATATATGTTGGAACAAAATGTGTTTAACAATAAACCTTAAAGAGTTTTGATGATAACAAGATATTGACAATTGGAATTGCTAATATTTGTTCAAGTGTACATGACCATAGACAAATATTTTATATCTTACAAAGGTTCTGAATGAACAAAAGAGAGCAAAGAAATCAACAAGAATGAAGCTTAAAGCTCCTGAAGACAAGTGCTCCTGAAGATTAGCGCTCCTGAAGACTGGGTGCTCCTGAAGTGATGACGTTATCAGAAGTTGTCTCATCAGAAGCTGTTTCATCAGAAGCTACATTTCACCAGAAGCTCAAATTCATCTTAACTTGCAGAATTTGAAGCCTCAAGAGTTGTTCCTTGAATCGATATTCATTTTATATTGGCAGAAGACTAATGGAATTATGCAACGGTCATTTCAAAAGGATTTGAAGTCATTTGGTTGCAAAGATATAAAGAGCGTTGACAAATGTATTTTGTACGAACTGTACAACCACTACTCTGTTTTGTGTCTCTACTACAAGACAAGGATAACAACTCTGAAATTCAACAACGCCTACAACAATGTTCCCTCTCAACTGGAATGGATTTGAAATTGATCCTTCATAGGACAATACCTTAATCAGGCAAGAAATCATTGGTGAAAGATCAAGCTTCAATAACGACTCTTTTTGGATGTGCTAGCACTTACAACGTTCATTTCACACCTCTATATAAAGGAGTGAATACTTGAAGAACAATAAGACTCTACAACAATTTGAAAACGCCAAAACTCTGTCAAAATTGTTCAACATCCAAAGTTCACTTAGAATTTCTGTATTTAAGTTCATATCTTAGAAATTCTAAAGTCTTAGAGTCTGTATCTGATTTGTATTGTGAACACCACTGATTGTATATCAAGTGTTCAACCTCAAACATTTTCGTTGTAATTTTGTTTGATAGAAGTCTCTTGCTTTAGTGCTTGAGCATAGAAGTCTCTTGATTGTGTTCTTGAGCATAGGAAGCCTCTTGTTTGTGTGCTTGGCCAATTGTAATCAGATATTACTTTTAGTGAACTCTCCTTGGAAGTGCAAGGGGGACAAGACTACTTCCGGTTTGTGGAAGGAACCTCTATAAATTGCTTGTGTCTTTCTTCTTCCCTTTCTCTCTGTTTTATTCCGCTGCATACACTCCTGATCACCTAGTTCAGAAGCTGTTCATCTAACTTCTGATCACAGTGTTCTGAGTTTTAAGAGAAAATGAAGAAAAGTCTAACACAATTCAACCCCCCCCCCCTCTTGTGTTTTTCTCCCCTTTAATTGGTATCTAGAGCCTTGGTTCTGTTGATAACACCTAACAGTGTAACAGTCCAAGATCTGAGAAAAATAAGTCTGCTGAATCATCTGTTTCTAGTTCTGGTGGTAATTACAATGTTGTATCTTATGATTACAATGATAAGAAAGCTGACTCTGGAAAAGTTCGAAAGTTCAATGGAGATCCTGAAGAGTTCTCTTGGTGGAAAACCAACTTCTACAGTTATATCATGGGCTTAGATGAAGAGTTATGGGATATTCTGGAAGATGGAGTTGGTGACTTGGTTCTTGATGAAGAAGGAGCTGCTGTTGATAGAAAGATACATACTCCTGCTCAGAAAAAGATGTACAAGAAACATCACAAGATCAGAGGTTCTCTTGTTTCTGCTATAACACGTGTAGAGTACATGAAGATGTGTGATAAATCTACTACAAAGGCTATGTTTGCATCTTTATGTGCTAACTATGAAGGAAGCAAGAAAGTTATGTTGGAAAAAAATGTGTTTAACAATAAATCCTAAAGAGTTTTGATGATAACAAGGTATTAAAATTGACAATTGGTATTGCTAACATTTGTTCAAGTGTACAGGACCATAGACCAAGTGTTATATCTTACAAAGGTTTTGGAAGAACAAATAAAGAGCAAAAGAAACATTATTTGAAGCTTAAGGCGCTCCTGAAGATTTGCGCTCCTGAAGTAAGGCGCTCTTGAAGACTTGCGCTCCTGAAGAGTATGACGTCATCAGAAGCTCAAGGTCCTCAGAAGCTGCAGTATTTCACCAGAAGCAAATTGATTCAAGATTTTTTGAATTAAGTGTTGTATTTTGGAGCGAAAGTCTTGTAGAAGTAGTAGAAGATCACATGGAGGTCACACGTTCTCGTTTGGAAGCATTTGGTTGCTAAAATACAAAGAGCGTTGACAAATGTACTATGTACGAACTGTACAACCACCTTCTCCACTACTCTGTTCTTTGTCTCAGCTACCAGACAAGAGTAACAGCTCTCATGTACAACCAAGTCTGCATCCTTGTTCCCTCTCAATTGGAATGGATTGGAAATTGATCCTTCATAGGACAATAACTTAATCAGGCAAAGAATCAGTGGTGAAAGATCAAGCTTCAACAACAACTCTTTTTGGATGAATTGGCACTTACAACGTTCATTTCACACCTCTATATAAAGGAGTGAATACTTGAAGAACAACAAGACTCTACAACAATTTAAAAGCGCCAAAACTCTGTCAAATTGTTCAGCATCCAAAAGTTCACTTAGAATTTCAGTTTTCAAGTTCATATCTTTGAAATTCAAAAGTCTTAAGAGTCTGTATCTGAATTACATTGTGAACACCACTGATTGTTTATCAAGTGTTCAACCTCAAACATTTTCCTTGTAATTTTGTTTGATAGAAGTCTCTTGCTTGTGTGCTTGAGCATTAGAAGTCTCTTGATTGTGTTCTTGAGCATTTGAAGTCTCTTGCTTGTGTGCTTGAGCATTTGTAATCAGATATTACATTTAGTGAACTCTCCTTGGAAGTGCAAAGGGGACAGGACTACTTCCGGTTTGTGGAAGCTAAGGATTTAAACACTTTAAGTGTCGAAGATCTTGTTAGTTCTCTCAAAGTTCATGAGTTAAGTCTTAATGAACATGAGTCTACTAAGAAGAGTACATATATAGCTCTTCCATCAGAAGGCAAGTCATCTAAAGCTGTTAAAGTAGTTGAATCTGAAGAAGAAGAATCACCTGATGGAGATTCTGATGAGGAGACTGCTGAGATGATGGCTTTGCTTTCCAACAGACTTCAGTATCTAGCCAAGAAGAACAAGAAGTTTCTGACCAAAAGAGGTAGTTTCAGAAGCTCCAAGAAAGAATATCAGAAGGGTTACTTCAACTGCAAGAAGCCTGGACATTTTATTGCTGATTGCCCTGATCTTCAGAAGGAGAAATCAAAGGACAAGTCAAAGAAGTCAACTTTCAAGTCTAACAAGTTTAAGAAGCAGATCAAGCAGAGTTTGATTGCCACATGGGATGATTTAGAAAGTGAATCTGAATCTGACAAGGAGGAAGCTGATGAAGGTGCAAAGATAGCTATTGGGTTAGTAGCTACAGCAACTTCAGAAGCTGAATCAGAATCAGACACAGAAGAGGAAAACGAGGTATATTCTAAAATTCCCAAAGAAGAACTGATTGAGTCTCTTAAAGAACTCCTTACACATTTTGAAGTAAGAACCAATGAGTTGAAAGATTTAAAAGAAAAATATGTTAGTTTGTTGAAACAACAAGAATCAACTATATTGGATCTGAAGGCTTCTGAAGAAGGACTTGGAAGCTTTGACTTCATTTGTAAAACTTATGAAGACAAGCTCAGGTTCTTATGTCAGAAGCTTCAAGAAAAGTGTAATGGAAAACCTTTAAGCAACCATGAAATTGCTCTTGAAGATTTTATTATGACTAGTATTGACAGAAGCAGAGTTGCTTTAATGATTTATAACATTTATAAGAACAATGGTAGAGGGATTGGTTTTTCAGAAGTAAAAACAAAGGAAACCAATCTCAGAGCATGTTGTGAGTGCATCAAGGAAGGTTTGAAAACAGTTTTTGGACCAGAAGGTGTAAGTGGTGAAACTGTGGTTCAGTCAGAACCTGAAGCTTCTCACTCTAAGGTTGAGATTACATCAAAACCAAAGAACCTCAAGTATAAGGTAATGACCAATTCTGACTTAAAGACCTCAAAGACCAAGATTCTAAAGAGATCAGAACCTGTTCCTTAGAGTCTGTTGAAATTAGAATCTGGTGTTCAGAAGTCTAGAGTTCGGAAGGACAAAACAATTTCTGCTTCTGAAGTATCAAAACCAAAAGGTGTTAAACCTAAGAAAATGATTGATCAGAAGCAACCTAAAATACATCCCAAAGTATAAGGAGTGAAGAGTAAAACCTTCAGTACTAACCTCAAAGGACCCATAAAACAATGGGTACCTAAATCTGAAATTGTCAATACTGCAGATATGCCTAAGAGCAAAACCAAAGCAAAAATCATGGTACCTAGACAACGGTTGCTCAAGAAACATGACAGGAGAGAAGTCAATGTTCCTCAAGCTAACAATGAAAGAAGGAGGAAATGTGAAGTTTGGATGCAACCAGTCTGGCAAGATCATTGGTACAGGAACTATTGGTAATTCCTCTACCTCAATTAATAATGTGTGTTTGGTAGATGGTCTTGAACATAACCTATTGAGCATCAGTCAATTCTGTGACAATGATTATGATGTATTATTTGAAAAAGCCAACTGCACAATAATCAACAAGGAAAACAAATCCATAGTGTTCAAAGGATAGAGAGTGGAAAATGTCTACAAAATCAATTTCTCTGAACTGGTTGATCAGAAGGTAATTTGTTTTCTGTCAATGAATGATAAGAAGTGGATGTGGCATAGAAGGTTGGGACATGCTAACTGGAGGTTAATATCTAAGCTTAGTAAGTTACAACTTGTCAAAGGCCTTCTTGACATTGATTGTCATTCAGATGCACTCTGTGGTGCATGCCAGAACGGAAAAATTGTTAAAACATCTTTCAAAGCTAAAGATATTGTTTCCACCTCCAGACCTTTAGAATTACTCCATATTGATTTATCTGGACCAGTTAGTGTTGCATCTTTATATGGAAGTAAATATGGACTAGTCATTGTTGATGATTACAGCAGATGGACTTGGGTGAAATTCCTGAGAAGTAAAGATCATGCATATGATGTATTCAGTAACTTCTGCACACAAATTCAAACTGAAAAAGAAACCAATATTTTGAAAATCAGAAGTGATCATGGTGGTGAATTTGAAAATGAGCCATTTGAAGCTTTTTGTGAAAAACATGGAATCATCCATGAATTCTCTTCTCCTAGAACTCCACAACAAAATGGGGTTGTAGAGAGAAAGAATAGAACCTTACAAGAAATGGCCAGAACCATGATTCATGAAAACAATTTGGGAAAACATTTTTGGGCAGAAGCAGTGAATACAACATGTTATGTCCAGAATAGGATCTACATCAAACCTATCTTGGAGAAAACAACATATGAACTCTTTAAAGGAAGAAAACTCAATATCTCTTACTTTCATCAATTTGGATGTACATGTTACATTCTGAATAACAAGCTCTACCTAAAGAAATTTGATGTCAAGGCCCAAAGAGGAATCTTTTTAGATTACTCTGAAAGGTCAAAGGCATAAAGAGTGTATAATTCAGAGACACTCTGTGTTGAAGAATCTATGCACGTTAAATTTGATGACAAAGAGCTTGAAGATAAAACTTCAAAGCAAGATGAAAGTTTTGCAGAGATACAGGTTCCTGAAGACACTTCAGAACCTGATCAGTTAGTCGAATCTGAAGACAGTCCAGAAGCTGAACCCACATTAGAAGCTCAAGACGAAGTTGCTTTTGATGAAGCACAAGATGGCTCACAGCATTTAGATCCCTCCAAAAACACTTTCAAATACAAGTATTCACATCCTGAGGATCAAATCATTGGAAACAAAGAAAGTACTAGAAGAACAAGATCATACTTCAGACAAGAAGATTCAATGATAGGACTGATATCAATGATTGAACCTACAAAAGTTGATGAAGCACTTTCAGATGATGGTTGGAACAAAATGGGTATTCAGAAACAAGTTGAATGAACAAGGTGAAGTAACCAGAAACAAAGCTAGACTTGTTGCACAAGGATACAGTCAACAAGAAGGCGTTGATTATACTGAAACATTTGCTCCAGTTGCAAGATTGGAAGCAATCAGGTTACTTCTATCCTATGCAGTTAATCATGGCATAATATTATATCAAATGGATGTCAAGAGTGCATTTCTTAATGGTGTCATAGAAGAAGAAGTGTATGTCAAACAACCTCCTGGTTTTGAGGATCTTAAGTATCTTGATCATGTTTATAAACTGAAGAAATCACTATATGGCTTGAAATAAGCTCCCAGATCTTGGTATGATAGACTAAGTAATTTCTTAATCAAAAATGATTTTAAAAGAGGTCAGGTTGACACTACACTCTTCAGAAGGACTCTTGAGAAAGATATTTTTGTTGTGCAAATATATGTTGATGATATAATATTTGGTTCTACTAATGCATCTCTTTGCAAGGAATTTTCTAAGTTAATGCAGGATGAATTTGAAATGAGCATGATGGGAGAGCTGAAGTTCTTTCTTGGCATTCAAATCAATCAATGCAAAGACGGAGTATATGTTCATCAAACAAAATACACAAAGGAGCTTCTGAAGAATTTCAAGCTTGAAGATTGTAAGGTGATGAACACTCCAATGCATCCTACATGCACCTTAAGCAAAGAAGATGAAGGATCAAAGGTAGATCAGAAGCTGTACAGAGGTATGATTGGTTCTCTGTTATACCTCACTACATCTAGGCCAGATATTTTATTCAGTGTATGCTTGTGTGCAAGGTTTCAGTCAGATCCTAGAGAATCTCATTTAACTGTAGTTAAAAGAATCTTTAGGTATCTGAAAGGAACAACTAATCTTGGACTCCTCTATAGGAAATCCTTAGATTACAAGCTAATTTGATTATGTGATGTTGACTATGCTGGTGATAGGATTGAAAGAATGTCAACCAGTGGCAATTGTCAATTTCTGGGAGATAATCTGATATCTTGGGCTAGCAAAAGACAAGCAACTATTGTTATGTCTACAACAGAAGCAGAATACATTTCAACTGCAAGTTGTTGTACACAACTACTCTGGATGAAACATCGGTTGGAAGATTATCTAATTAATGCTAACAGTATTCCTATCTTTTGTGATAATACTACTACTATTTGTTTGTCAAAGAATCAAATTCTACATTCAAGAGCTAAGCACATTGAAATCAAACACCACTTTATTAGAGATTATGTTTAAAAAGGAATTTTGGATATACAATTCATTGATACTGAACATCAGTGGGCTGATATATTCACTAAGCCTTTATCTATTGAAAGATTTGATTTTATAAAGAAAAATTTGAACATGCATTTTGTGTCTGATTGAAATTGCTTGCTCCTGAATAAGAAGTTTAGGTTCTGAAGTCAGTTCAGAAGCCATGGTCCATCAGAAGCTCTTGAGTGAGGTTCTGAGGAAAATTTGCTTCTGAAGTCAACGTCAGAATCATAACTTCATAAGGGAATCTTTGTGCTTCTGAATAGTAGAAGTTAGTGGAATTTTGGAGTTGCTTCTGGTGACACTTGTCCCACTAACTTAGACAACGCATCTGAAGTCTGATAACGTGGCTTAAGTGTATTGGTGTATAACCCAAAGGGCAATGATGATGTTTATGATTTGAATGTACTATCTCGCACCCCCAACTGTCATTAATGTTGTGCTTGTTTGTCCCCTGTGTACTCAAATGTTTTTGCTCAAATCACTTAGGCAAAACACACACTACTCACTTCACTACCTACACTTTCTCTTTTCAACCGATAATCGATTAGTAAACGCAATCTGATCTCTCTCAACTTAGAACCCTAAATCTTCATCATCTTCATCAAAATCATCATGGCATCTTCAAGTTCTACTTCTTTATCTCAACAACAAGAACAACCTGAAAGGGCCGCGTATGTAATCACTGGGTCAACAATGAAACTTCAAGAACATCAGTTAAAGATTCAAGTGGAAAATCCTGTTGATTTCAAATCATTGTTGTATCATGGATGTGACATCAAGGAGTATTATGCTACTCAAGGGCTGCTGAAATACTTTAATATGCTGAATGGTCCAACATATAAGACCCTGGTAAGACATTTTTGGGTCAGAGCTTCTGTTTATGACAGAGAGGCTTCTGAAGAAGAAGAAAGAAATTTGATTATACTTTATCCAGAGTTGGAAGGTAAACTAGAGAAGAAATGGGTTTGGAACCATGTACAGGTACTGAAATCAGATCTAGTGTGATGGGAGTTCCTATTCAAATCACTGAAGAGATTATAGCTTTCGTCCTGGGAGTTGAAGCTACAGGCAAGTACTCTGGAATTGATATTCCCAATCCCAAGAAAAGCCCCTGGAATAACATAGTCAACAACACTCTTTTTCTATCATCAAAAGCTGGAAAGTACGCTGATCTGAGCATGGAGAAGAAGATGCTCCTGGAGATTCAATATAAGAATCTTCTACCAAAGGGAGGTGGTAGTAATCAACCCTCATTGGCACACAAAGTTTTCATTCACCACATCATCCATGGTGAAAAAGTAAACCTACCAAAGTACATTTTCAAGTATATGGTTAAAGAACTTTGGAAAAGCCAGAATGAAGACAGAGTTTGGGTCCCTTATGGAAGATTGTTGTCTGAAATCTTTTATCAAGGAGGTATAATTGAAGCTCTCAGTCAAACACGGTTCTATATTGATAAAATTCTGGAAACAGTTGTTGACAAGGTGATCAATGGAAAAACCTTGAAGAACATGCAGCTAGTCAAGGAGTTCACACTACTTAAATAAGACATCAGTGAGTCAACTATAGTTTCAGATTTAATGGCCAACTTCCCTCCCATATGTAAGAAGGATACACTGGCAGTGCAAATGGCACTTCTGAGTGACCACTTTACTCAAACTGGTGAAATCATAGGTCTTGATGAGGTTCCTGAAGAGATGCCTAGAAGCAAACTGCTTGTGGAAAAAGGCAGAAAGGCAAAAAGAAAGGAGATGACTCGGGAGGAGTACTTAGAAGCAGAGAATCCTTCTAAGAGACCAAAGAAGGAGAAAGCTTCTAAGAAGCTTAAGTCTGGTGTTTCTAAGGTACCAACTATTCAAGAAGAAGCTCAGGATCTGAACCCTGAAGTTATCATTCCTAAGAAGACCAGAAGTGGCAAAGTTGCTGCTTCTGCATCTACAATAGCTCCTGAACAGACTCTTCTGAAGAAGAAGAAGAAGAAGAAGAAGAAGAGAGCACCTAAGCCAAGAAAGCTGAAAGAATCAGTTTATGTAACTGATGAAGTTGAAGGTGAAGAAGCTGCTACTGAACTGGTTACCAGGGAGGTAAAAAGGAAAAAGGTTGAAGATGTTGAAGCACTTCAAAAGGTCTTGGAACTTGCAAAGGAAATTGAAGTTCCTGTATCCATTCTGTCTAAGGATGCTGTAGCTGAAGCAGCTAAGGAAGCAATCAAGAATACTGAAGAACTTCAAAACTTTGTGACCTCAGAAGCTGAGAGTTTGTTGATGGCTTCTGGTGATGGAAAAGAAGTTCAGAAGGAGACTGTAGATAGTTCATAAGTTGTATCAGGTAATATCTCTACACACTCTGAACCTGTAATTAACATTGAATCTGACTCCAACCCCTCTTCTTCAAACCTCTCATCATCATCTTCTGATAGTGATGATATTCCCATAGGAATACTTCTCAAATCAACCACAAAAAGGCCTTTCACCAAAATCCAAACTCCATAAAAAGCCTTCAAAGCCTATTTCTCCCTATAAACCAATGGATCCACCTATTCATGTTAGATTAGGTGAGTTGCTTGAATTCAAAATCAAGAAACTACCCCCTAACCATCCATTGCAACCACAAATCATTCAACCACTCAACATGATCGTTCCTAATGATTATGTTGAAACATCCACAACAAACTATACTGAAGACACCTCAGTGCTAGACAATCTAGATAGTCACCTTAAAGGTGAACTGCCAGGTGTGAGGCAAACCCTATAAAAAGCCTCTAAAGTGGCTCTTATGGAAGTTACTTCAGAAAGCCCCCAACATCATGAACCTGAACCACAAATAACCTCAAATATCACTAAACATATTATCCCTGAACATATTGTTCCTGAACAAGCTGCTTCTGAGCACATTCAAACACCCCCTCATCCTGCTTCTGAATTGAATGCTACTGAATTTGATGGTATGATCACTTCAGAAGATTCTGATGAAGAGATTGAGCAATCCTCATCTATGGAGATTGAGCAACCTGCTTCTGATCAACCATCAACCAGCAACATTCAATTCATTCCTACAAATAGCCAACCAACAACTTCTCTACAAATTGAACCCTTAGTTGTTCCTAAACCTAGAAAGCTACCTTCACAACCCACCAGATTCTTAGATTCAGTGTTATTACAAGGTGTGTGTGAAGATATTGCTAACCAAATGATCAAGCTCATTGACAGTAGAAATGACTTGAGTCATAGGGTAAGTTATGAAAAGCAATGGAGGAGGCTCAAAGAAAGAGTAGAGAAACTTGAACCATTCCTTGTCCTCAAGGAATCTACTTGCAGTATTGACAATCGACAGTAAAATAACAATTACCTAATCAAGCAGTAGTATCCAAAAGTTCATCTCCTTACTAGCTAAAAGTGAGCTAGTTTGACTTGAATGCAACCACCAATTCACAACTCCACGCAACAATATGATAAGGGTTCACACTCAATCACATGCAAGACTACATATTACCATACGCTTGAAAAGTTTCTAAATGTCAATCAAAATCAATGTCATTACACACTTTGAGGTCTTTCAGGGTTATAACAAGGCTTAGGTGAAGGTGGGATAATATTTGGATAAGTAGGCTACACAAAATTTGAGTTAGGCACTCCTACGGAAATTAAAGCACAAATTCAATCCATCTTTCACCTATGGAAAAACAATTGTAAAGGTACTAGAGAACATGCACTCCTACGGAAATTAAAGCACAAATTCAATCCATCTTTCACCTATGGAAAAACAATTGTAAAGGTACTAGAGAACATTTGTAACTTATTGGGACAATCGAGTTAAAAGTTACTCGGAGTTTTCATTGTTTGTCCCTTTTTCATTCATTTCTTTCTTTCTTTGATACACCACGATAATATTCTTTGTTAGTGATCTTTGTGTGTATTTTTCATGATAATGTTCTTTGTTCTCTAGTACCCCCAGCCCCAAACTTAGTTGGTTGCAAATTCCAATAGCAACCCAATACTTATTATTTAGCAACATCCTACAATGCCTAACTCAGAAATACAATTTGGGATAAATCCTAAAAGTCTTTAAGTTTGTAATGTAGTTTGTCACCGAACAAAAAGCTCTAAACCTACCGGCTCAATTTGGCTAAGAAAAGGATAAATATCAATAAAAATCAAGGTAGGCTTCAAAAGGCTCACAGGACCAAGCACTTTTGCCTCAGTGTGTATATGACAAAGACAATCAACAGCAAAGAAACTATGCAAGTTCTAGAAATGTAGATGCATGGAACACTCTATATAAGTAAATTGAAAAAAATAAAATTTGGCCATGAACCTTACAATGTTAGATTTCTGGGAGTTGTGACTACCTATCTTGCACTGCCGTACACTTCGCCTTTGATATACAAGTCACTCCTCCTTATGAACCTTTGGAATACCACTTGAACAAATATTTGTTACTAAACTGGAAAAAGTCAACAAACAAGCAAATTCATCAATAATAAACAAGTTCAAGAACAATTACATAAACAGGGGGTACAACCGAGTTAAACCAAAATGAAAATTAAAGACAAATTGTTTGACTCAACAATAGAAATAAAATACTGGAAATAAAGACATAATAAAAAGGATGGGTTGCCTCCCACCAAGCGCTTTCTTTTACGTCATTGAGCCTGACGCTTCAACCACTGTTAGGGTGGCAAATATGATAGAAAGAATATATCATCCTTCTTCTTCCTCTTGTTTGGTAGGAACTCCATGAATTTGGCACAAAGAATCAGATACTCCCATGCACCCATTGTTAGACCTTTAGAATTTGAACTCTCCCACCTTATAGAAGGACATGCATCTTTCTGCACACAAGTGTTTTCCTTAACCCCCGTTGGTTCAGACTTCGGAAAAATATCAACACTTCTCACTTTGGGTTTTTCTTCCACCACAACCTTGTGACACTCAATCTCCATCTGAACCAATTTCCTCTGAGACTCATGTGCTTTCTCAACAAGATCACCACACTGAAGATCAAACTTTTCAAATGAAACTTGATTTGACACCAAGAAATCATCTAAAATATTTTGAAGTTGAGTATTGTAATCTATGTTGATCACCTCGTTCTTCCCTTCAAAATTACTACCTGGTTGATTCGCCTCATCACGACCACATCTCTCATTTAATCTCGAGATTTTACTGTCCACACATTTTATCTCCAAAGATAGCATATATTTTTCATATTGCAGCGTGCAAATCTCTTTTGTGTCATGGAGGTACAACCTGTCTATCATAGCTGCAAAACTTGGATAAACTTTTTAGTAGAACCGGACGATGAGAAGAAAACGAAGAGCATAAATCATTTTTTTTTTATAAATATATATGTACAAAAATATAAATGACAGAAATCCTAAATTATAACAAAATTGCCTTATTGAAATAAATCAACAATCCCCGGCAACGGCGCCAAAAACTTGATAGACGTTTGGCAAGTGCACCAAATACTATCGAAGTAGTAAAATATCGATCCCACGAGGATTGTTTTTAATCGCAATAAGTTAATTTCGTTATGCAATAGGATGTTTAAGGGTTATTATAGTTTTGCCACTAGGCGGTAGATTTGTTTGTTTTAATAACAAAAATAACAAAACGATAAAGTTTGTTTAGAAAATATGGAGAGAGATGAGATCGGACCGTCGAATCCTCTATGTTTCCCCTAATTGGTTACTGTACTCTATTCCTATTAATGGTTCTCTAAGTCCTACGATAGTTAACAAAATAGCCCTAATCAATCCCTTGAGTTAGGGCCCTCTTCTTAAACTACAGCCCCTAATTCCTTAGGTGGTCTAATAATTCTCGAAGGTTTAAGCACGTTAACCTAATATCACTAATAAACGATTATCCATTCCTAGACTAACCATGTTTATTAGAACAATTCAATTAAGTCTAAGTTGAAAGCTAGGGTTAGTAGTCATTCGTTCTCACGAAAACATATTTATATTTGATCAGGATATAAAAAGCATTAAGAACAATTGAATTGAATAAAGACTTAAATAATCATTAATATGGAATAGAGTTTCATCACAGCAACATAAGATCAACTAGGGTTACACAGAATCATCTCGGATCCAATCTCTAAGAGATTTAGCTACTCATAACAATGTTTACAAATAGCATAATCAATTGAATCAATAAAACATACATGTAACTGGTAAAAGGATGAAGAAATCGTCCTCCTTGCAGTCGCCTTGATGTCCAAATCGCACTTTGCTCTCCAAGATTCGTAACCCTTGTTTTCGGAAAAGATTTCAGCTTAAATAGGCCCAGAAATTCGCCCAAAACGTGTCACGTTTTAAGTAAAACGTGTCACGTTTTTTCCTTCAGTAGCAAGTAACCAAATTAGGGTTTCACAAAACGTGTCACGTTTTTGCCAACGTGACACGTTCTCCTTTCTTCCAAAAACATGCGTTCTGTCTTGTGAAAACGTGTCACGTTTTTCAGCCAACGTGACACGTTTTTGTGACTTAACCTTTTCTTTAGTTTTCTTGCTTTTCTTGCTTTTCTTGATGCTTAAGTTGCCTTGTGAACTCAAAAACGTGATGAAAATGACACTAAAAATATCGAATAATTGACTGTCATCAAATGTCATGACAGCACTTCAGACTACTTGTGTTGAAGCTCAAGAACAAGCAAAGCAGAAGCTACAAGATTGGCTCAATGGTATAGATGATAGTCTTAAGGAGGTCAAGATCCTTGGAACTTGCGCAAGGAATTCTTTAAGTATAAGGGGAAGAGAAGCCACTGACTTTCTTCCTCAGTAGATACACCTTAAGGACTTGGATCTTTCGTTTCTCACCAAGATCAACCTCAAGAAAGCTGCACCTGATCTGGCTCTAGTTCAGAGAAACATGGTTTTAGAAAAGAAGAATGAGAAGCTGGAAAAAAGTGCTATTAGAGCAGAAGTTACTTTTGTTAGAATACAAGGCTGAAACGGATGTTAAGCTAGAAGAAGCTAGGATCAGAGAGGAAAATCTGATCAAGAGCAATGAGATGTTCAAGGCTGAGATGCAGAGAAAGCAAGAGGAGACTAATGAGTTATTGAAGAAGATTCTAGAGAATACTATCAAACCAACCAACCTTTAGTTGCACACATTATTTTTGCTTAAATTATTATACTCTTGTGTTTCTGTTGTTTTAATACTCTTTTGCTTCTGAACTGCATTTCTGCTTCTGAATACTATTACTGCTTCTGAACATCCTTGCTTAACTCTGATACTTTGGTTTTTATCATTGTTTTTATGCTTTAATCTTATCATGCTCTGTTTATGGTTCTCACTTTACATTGATTATTTGCTCTGAACCTTTTTATGCACTATCCTTATGTTTTTCTCATACTCTCTTTGTTTATTTTCTTTTTGTTAATGACAAAACGGGGGGGGGGGGGGGGGTATATTATGATAGTATTTAAAGGCTCTGAGCCCCATTAATAATATTTGAAATTTTGAAAAACTTCTCTCATTCTTAACTGAATTAAAAAGGGGTAATATAAGCTCTGAACATACGAAGGAGTATCAAAATTCAAATTAAGTTAATTGAACCATAGTTCTCATCTATCTTTTTTTTTTTAATTTTATTATTGTGCGTTAAATGAATTTAATTAACAAGATAGAACTCAGGGGGAGCTTACAAACCTCACCTTAAAGTACTATTAGACTCAGGGGGAGCTTACAAACCTCATACCCTATAAGTCAACTTGTTAATTAGATTAACAACAATTGATCAAGTTTTAAATACTATTGTTTGTCATCATCAAAAAGGGGGAGATTGTTGGAACAAAATGTGTTTAACAATAAACCTTAAAGAGTTTTGATGATAATAAGGTATTAAAAATTTGACAATTGGAATTGCTAATATTTGTTCAAGTGTACAGAACCATAGACAAATATTTTATATCTTACAAAAGTTTTGAATGAACAAAAGAGAGCAAAGAAATCAACAAGAATGAAGCTTAAAGCTCCTGAAGACAAGTGCTCCTGAAGACTAGCGCTCCTGAAGACTGGGTGCTCCTGAAGTGATGACGTCATCAGAAGCTACATATTACCAGAAGCTCAAATTCATCTTAACTTGCAGAATTTGAAGCCTCAAGAGTTGTTCCTTGAAGGTATATTATGATAGTATTTAAAGGCTCTGAGCCCCATTAATAATATTTGAAATTTTGAAAAACTTCTCTCATTCTTAACTGAATTAAAAAGGGGTAATATAAGCTCTGAACATACGAAGGAGTATCAAAATTCAAATTAAGTTAATTGAACCATAGTTCTCATCTATCTTTTTTTTTTTAATTTTATTATTGTGCGTTAAATGAATTTAATTAACAAGATAGAACTCAGGGGGAGCTTACAAACCTCACCTTAAAGTACTATTAGACTCAGGGGGAGCTTACAAACCTCATACCCTATAAGTCAACTTGTTAATTAGACTAACAACAATTGATCAAGTTTTAAATACTATTGTTTGTCATCATCAAAAAGGGGGAGATTGTTGGAACAAAATGTGTTTAACAATAAACCTTAAAGAGTTTTGATGATAATAAGGTATTAAAAATTTGACAATTGGAATTGCTAATATTTGTTCAAGTGTACAGAACCATAGACAAATATTTTATATCTTACAAAAGTTTTGAATGAACAAAAGAGAGCAAAGAAATCAACAAGAATGAAGCTTAAAGCTCCTGAAGACAAGTGCTCCTGAAGACTAGCGCTCCTGAAGACTGGGTGCTCCTGAAGTGATGACGTCATCAGAAGCTACATATTACCAGAAGCTCAAATTCATCTTAACTTGCAGAATTTGAAGCCTCAAGAGTTGTTCCTTGAAGGTATATTATGATAGTATTTAAAGGCTCTGAGCCCCATTAATAATATTTGAAATTTTGAAAAACTTCTCTCATTCTTAACTGAATTAAAAAGGGGTAATATAAGCTCTGAACATACGAAGGAGTATCAAAATTCAAATTAAGTTAATTGAACCATAGTTCTCATCTATCTTTTTTTTTTAATTTTATTATTGTGCGTTAAATGAATTTAATTAACAAGATAGAACTCAGGGGGAGCTTACAAACCTCACCTTAAAGTACTATTAGACTCAGGGGGAGCTTACAAACCTCATACCCTATAAGTCAACTTGTTAATTAGATTAACAACAATTGATCAAGTTTTAAATACTATTGTTTGTCATCATCAAAAAGGGGGAGATTGTTGGAACAAAATGTGTTTAACAATAAACCTTAAAGAGTTTTGATGATAATAAGGTATTAAAAATTTGACAATTGGAATTGCTAATATTTGTTCAAGTGTACAGAACCATAGACAAATATTTTATATCTTACAAAAGTTTTGAATGAACAAAAGAGAGCAAAGAAATCAACAAGAATGAAGCTTAAAGCTCCTGAAGACAAGTGCTCCTGAAGACTAGCGCTCCTGAAGACTGGGTGCTCCTGAAGTGATGACGTCATCAGAAGCTACATATTACCAGAAGCTCAAATTCATCTTAACTTGCAGAATTTGAAGCCTCAAGAGTTGTTCCTTGAATCGATATTCATTTCATATTGGCAGAAGACTAGTGGAATTATGCAACGGTCATTTCAAAAAGATTTGAAGTCATTTGGTTGCAAAGATACAAAGAGCGTTGACAAATGTACTTTGTACGAACTGTACAACCACTACTCTGTTTTGTGTCTCTACTACAAGACAAGGATAACAGCTCTGAAATACAACAACGCCTGCAACAATGATCCCTCTCAACTGGAATGGATTTAAAATTGATCCTTCATAGGACAATACCTTAATCAGGCAAGAAATCATTGGTGAAAGATCAAGCTTCAATAACGACTCTTTTTGGATGTGATGGCACTTACAATGTTCATTTCACACCTCTATATAAAGGAGTGAATACTTGAAGAACAATAAGACTCTACAACAATTTGAAAACGCCAAAACTCTGTCAAAATTGTTCAGCATCCAAAGTTCACTTAGAATTTCTGTATTCAAGTTCATATCTTAGAAATTCTAAAGTCTTAGAGTCTGTATCTGATTTGTATTGTGAACACCACTGATTGTATATCAAGTGTTCAACCTCAAACATTTTCTTTGTAATTTTGTTTGATAGAAGTCTCTTGCTTTAGTGCTTGAGCATAGAAGTCTCTTGATTGTGTTCTTGAGCATAGGATGTCTCTTGCTTGTGTGCTTGAGCAATTGTAATCAGATATTACTTTTAGTGAACTCTCCTTGGAAGTGCAAGGGGGACAAGGCTACCTCCGATTTGTGGAAGGAACCTGTATAAATTGCTTGTGTCTTTCTTCTTCCCTTTCTCTTTGTTTTATTCCACTGCATACGCTCCTGATCACCTAGTTCAGAAGCTGTTCATCTAGCTTCTGATCACAGTGTTCTGAGTTTTAAGAGAAAACGAAGAAAAGTCTAACACAATTCAACCCCCCTTCTTGTGTTTTTCTCCCCTTCAATATATATATATATATATATCGAGATCGTGATAAAAATCCAAACAATGATAGAGGTTACTCGAACACTACAAAGATTATATCTTTTCATTAGTCGAACGATGGTTTTTTATTCGTCGATAAAGGTTCGACCTTTCTACCAAATTGGGTATAACTACAGTGTGACTTAACTTTTTATTAAATAAATGAATTATATTGAGTCGTTCTTCTGGATCAAACGAACTATAATGAGCCATAATTTTTTATCAGTTAAATTGTGATTTAATTTTTTGACAAAGGTTCAACCTTTCTTTTGCATCAAGTAACCCAAAATGAAACTCAACTTGTGATCAATTAAAATAGAGCAAATTAAAATCTCATATTCCAAAAGAAGTTTAAATTACACTCGTTTTCCATTTGAGTTAAAATACAAACTCTCATCCTCTTGTTTTCTAATATGTTTTGCATAAGAGATGAGAGGGGGTGTATATTTTAACATAAGAGGGAACTAGAGTGTAATTCTGAAGGTGAGAAAAAACACAACGGGGGGGGGGGGGGGGGTGAATTGTGTTTTCAAAATCTTCTCCTTCTTACGAAATAAAAACTGTTCCCAGGATCAGAGTCGGATAGAGTTCAGAGTCTGACTTGAGTTTAGTGTCGTAATGCAGCAGATAAAGAGTAAGAGTGTAGAGAAATAAAGAACACAAGCAATTATACAGGTTCCTTCCACAAACCGGAAGTAGTTCTGTCCCCCTTGCACTTCCAAGGAGAGTTTCACTAAAATATAATGCCAAATTACAAGTTGCTCAAACACACAGAAAGAGACTTCTCAATGCTCAAGGACAACTCCAAGAGACTTCCTATGCTCAATCACAAAAGAAAGAGACTTCTTTGCTCAAGGACAACTCCAAGAGACTTCTCTAAACAATTACAAAGAATTGAAAAGGGTTTTGAATACTTGATATACAGTCAGAGGTATTCACAAAACAATACGAACAGAACAGACTCTATTTTTCAAGACACTTAAGAATTCTAAGATATGAACTTTTGTAAGAATTCTCTAAGTTGTTGATGTGTATAAACTTTAACAGCGTTTTGGCTCAGATAAAATATTGGTCTTGATATATTTCTTCAAGTCTTCTTCCCTGTATATAGAGGATTTGAGAGACGTTGAGAACTAGTCGGTACATCAACTTGTCTTGTCTGAAGCTATGATTCTTCACCATTGATCCTTTACCTGATTTGATAATTGTCCTATGAAGGAGCAATTTCAAATCTATTCCAAGAAGAGAAGGAACAATGTCTGCGAACGTTACTGTTATCCTTGTCTTGATATGGGGACAAAGATGTAGAGATGGTGGTTGCAGGGGCAGCGCAGAGTCAGTGGTTGTACATTTCGTACATTGTACTTTGTCAACGCTCTAAAGCCTCTGGTGAAGTAGCTTCTGATGAACTTGCTTCTGATAATCTTGCTTCTGATGACGTGGATTCAGGAGCTGTTCACTTCAGACGCGCTAAGCTTCTGATGACGTCATCTTCAGGAGCACTTTCATTCAGACGCTTCTAAGCTTCAATATAGTTTCCTTTGCTCTTTGATTTGTCCAACCAGAACCTCTATGAATAAGACTTTGATTATGGTCCCGTACACTTGAACAAATGTTTTAGCATATTCAATTGATAATTTTTAATACCTTGTTATCATCAAAACTTAAAAGGTGATTTTGCGAAACGCCCTTTGTTCCAACAAATTCAAGCATCTTTAAAAAACGAGGAGTGTAATTTACTTATTAAAATATGGTCAGATCATTTTATAACATAGGTTAAACCTTTTTTACGAATCAGATGAACTATAGAGCCTTCACTTGCGATTACTCGAAGCGTGGTTAGGTTATTTTCTGACAAAGGTTTGAGCTTTCTTCTGAATCAAATTAATTATTGTGTGACTTAATTTGTTTTTTATGGAACTATTGTTAGTTATTTTTTGTCAATGGTTTGACCTTACTTGTATATGTTATGAACTATAATGAGCCTTAACCCATGATTAGTCGAAATGTGGCTTGTTCCTTTTTTTGACAATGATTTGAAATTTATTCTTGAATGTATAAGCTACAATGATACTTAAATAGAGATCAGTCAAACTGTGGTTATCACATTGACTGAAAAAAGTTTGACTTCTCCTAAATTGGATGATATATTTTAAAAAATTTTAAAGAATATATTTTATATTTATTGTAATGAAATAAATTTTTATTTTTTTATTTTTATCATATCCAATTATTGTTCAAATATATTTATTTCATTTTATAAATACACATGTCTTTCCTATCATGATATATGTAATTTTCTCTTACTACTAAATAATTGCTAGTATCTTTCAAAAAATTGCTAATATCTTATTTTCTTTCCTTTATCTTCCTTTCTTCGATAAAAAAGTAAAGAAATTAGAGACTAAGTTGTCTCTCTTTATATTTCTAAAAAAATAAAAGTGAATTATATATTTTTCATAGACTAAATTAGGTTTTATAATTTTTCTCAAGAACTAAAACGAGTCTTCGTTTTTTTTTTTAACTTGTCAAAAAAATATTTGTTTAGATTAATAACATTTAGTCATTTTTTTTGAGAGAACATTTAGTCATCTTATAAATAAAATAATTTTTAGACTAATATTGATAGATACAAGCATATGATAATATATAATAATCTAATTAAGAAAAAAAATCGTCCGAAAAAATAACGTCTTGAAACTTTTTTTTTCGGATCCAAGCTTAAAAAAAATATGGTTCAAAATAAATTTTAGAAAAATAAAAATTTGAAACAAAAAATAGTAAAGCAAAAAAAGAACAAAATTTGTGTAAACAATTGAAATATGAAAATAAAATATCTCATTAATTTTTTTTATAAGAAAGATAAAAACAAATTAATTGAATATGGGGTAAAGATGCAAATAACAAATTTTATGTAACAAATCTTTCCATATTTGATTTAGTTAATAAAGTACAAATTGTTGAACTTGATTGGTTGATATCATGAGGGGTAAATACCCTCAAATCATGAGAGGGTAACATAGGCCTCACCATATCATGATATATTAATAGTATTACTATTCTTGATAGAAGACGTTGATATATTAATAGTATTAATATTGTCTTGTGGTGCAGTTTATTGTCCGATTGCCTTCTATTCCCTTTTATTCAAAGGTAAATAATTGTATATATATTTAGTTATTGAGAAAAATAAAATGTAAATTATTATATATAGTAAGAGAATGAATTATATATTTTTTTGGTAGTCAGTAAGAGAATGAATTTAATTTCATCGAAGGTTACATAAGAATTATACAGCCAAGAAATGCAATTTACCGTGTAATTAACTTTCATATATCTAATATGTCTTTGTCAAAACAAAAATCAAAAGATTCTTAGGAAATAGGAAGTCATTATTATAAGCAAAAATTTATATCTTAAATTCATTTAATTAATAATGTTTATTGTCATTATAAATCACATGCAACATTTAATGAATGAATTTAAAATATTAATTTTTGCTTATAATTGTGTCCGGAGGCTGTACTTTTGAAATTAATGAGATGACCAAAAAATTAGTATGCATGAGCCACTATATGTGTATTAAATATTAAAAGTATAAGTTGATTATGCTTCTAAGATAACTTTTTCTTTTGTGATAAGCAAGTTAATCGGACACATGCGTCTGAACTACAAATTTATAGTTAGAAAACATTATTATTAGTAACAAAAAAAAAACATTATTATTAGAACATTTCAACCAAAAGTTACCGTTAATTGTTTAATTCATATTCTTGCGTCTTTTAGAAATTTAAAGTTGTATTTTATTACATATCTTATTTGCATTTGTTCTTTAATAAGTAAGAGCATTTTAGTTCAACAAGTGTCACATGGGTGACAATATAGCATCAACTTTCCACATAGCAAATGAAATTCTAAGCTTTTTCTTTTAATGTAGTCAACTAGTATGTTACTTTCTCCCACAAATTAGCAAGTTCATACTCAATAGTCAACATAGCGTGTGGGAATCTAAGCCTTAAAAGATGATAGGATAGGGCTCCAAACAAATGGATGTCAAATTCCATCTTTTCAAGCAATAGAAAGAAATGTCCAATGCCATACACATTCCTTCCCATCGATTTCAAAGGGCATTGTGCTCCAATAAGAAAGATAAGTGATAACTAAATTTGATAATATATAGAAGTTAGTTGCTTTTACTATTGCATTTGTCGAGTTATTGTTGTAGTGTTGAGTTGTTGTTGTATTTGTCGAGTCGTTGTTGTGCATAGTTATGCTTTGAAGTTATGAGAAGCTTGTTGTTGTTGAATTTATGATATTGTTGTCATTGATTATTTCTTATGAATTATTGCTTATAATTATATAATGTGAAATCTCACCCCTTTTGTTTGAATGTTGCCTCTACGTGGGTAACATGCAGATAACCAGGACTAGCTGCTGATGTGAGTAGATTCCGCCATGTCGTCTTAGGGTTGCTCTGATACGTAACGGGATGAGAATATTTATGTTCTATGTTTTCCTTGTTGTGTATCTTTCATTAAATATTGTTGGATCACTATTATGTGAATTTTAATAAGTTGTTGATGTTGGGGCCTTTTAGTGCCTAAGATTGTTTAAATGATTGAAATATTTTCCGCTGCGACTTTGTTGAATTTTACGAAGGCAAATGGTTTAATAAATAGTATTTTAATTCTATTTATATTTGTTGGAGTTTTTGTAAAGAGAATGTGACACTCTGTTTTAAGTTGAAAACTCTGATTTATTTATATTATGAATATGTTGGGAAAACGGGGTGTTACATCATTTTTGCAGATATGGGGAAAATCTTCCATCAGATTGGAAGTTACTGCTGATTCTTACAGGTCTGTATCAAGCTTCTACACATTTTGTGGCTTGATAATCTGCATAGAAGCCAAGGTGCTTCCGTTAATAACTTTCCCAGTGACAATTCCCAGCATGTCATCTGTAAAGTCTTGAGTGTCACTTAGAGTTTTCAGAAGCCCTCCCTGATTCAGAATCTCTGAAATCAGTCTCCCATATGGTACCCATCTTATATCCTTCTGCTGACTGTCTCTTAGAGCCTTTAACAGTTGGTTGAAGATGTATTTGGGTACGTTGGCTTTGATCTTCTAAATGAAAAAGTGAAAGAACATTCTGTGTTTCAAAGAGGGTTGGTCAGAACCTCCTCCCTTAGGTAGCAGGTTGTCATTCTGAATCTTCAGAATTACTCTTTTCTTTTTTGACATAGTGCCAGAAGTTCCTTTCATTTTCTCCCCAAACATTGTTTCAGCAACAGTCTTGTTCCATGTACTCTTCTTGTTACCATCCAGTCCATCTTCAAATTCTCCTTCAGCTTTCCTTCTGATCACACATTCAATCATACTTTGATTGATGAAAACAGGGACTCCCATGATGCTTGATCTAATTTCTGTTTCCACAAATGGTTCTAAGCCCAATTCTTCTCTAGTCTTGCCTCCCAGAGAGAGATCAATCAACACCTTTTCATGTTCTTCAAGCATTGCAGCATGCTTGTCATAGATTGATGCTCTTACCCAGAAATGCTTGACTAAACCTACGTAGGTTGGACCAACAAGCATATTGAAATAGGGTAGAAGGCCTTGTGCTTTGTAGTACCCTTTGATATCACAGTCATGCCTTGCCAATGATTCAAAATCTGCTGGTCTTTCAGTTTGAACAACCAAATCCCATTGCTCGAGCTTCATTGTTCTTCCTTTAATCTCATACGCAGAACTTTCCTGTTGAATAGGAGCTTCTTGCTAAACAGAAGCTTCTTGTTGAATAGTTGCTTCTTACGTAATGTCTTGCAATTGTGATTCTGGAACAGAACTTGAGGAAGCCATTGATGATGATGATGGAAATTTAGGGTTCTTAAGTTTTGAGATAGAGAGAGAACGTTTACTTCACAGAGAAAAGTTTGAAAGGAGAAAGAGTAGGTAGTGAAGTGAGTAGTGTGTGATTTGTCTAAATGTTTTGAGTAAAACGTTTGCAATACATAAAGGACAAACAAACACAACATTAATGACAATTGGGGGCGCGAGGATAGTACATTCAAAGCATAAACATCATCATTGCCCTTTGAGTTACACACCAATACAACTGTGCTACATTAGTTAACTTCAGATGCGCTTTCTTAGTTAGTGGGACAGGTGTCGCCAGAAGCAACTCCCACAATTCCACTAACTTCTATTATTTAGAAGCACAAAATCCAGCTTCTGACGTTGAAGTTCTGATGACATCCTTAGAAGCACATTTTCCTCAGAACCTCAGTTACGAGCTTCTGATGGACCATAGCTTCTGAGCTGACTTTGGAACCTAAACTTCTTGTTCAGGAGCAAGCAATTTCAATCAGACACAAAATGCATGTTCAAATTTTTCTTTATAAAATCAAACCTTTCAATAGTTAAAGGTTTCGTGAATATATCAGCCCACTGATGTTCAGTATCAATGAATTGTATATCCAAAATTCCTTTTTGAACATAATCTCTTATAAAATGGTGTTTGATTTCAATGTGATTGGCTCTTGAATGTAGAATTGAATTCTTTGACAAACAAATAACAGCAGTATTATCACAAAAGAAAGGAATACTGTTACCATTGATCTGATAGTCTTCCTACTGATGTTTCATCCAGAGTAGTTGTGTGCAACAACTTGCAGCTGAAATGTATTCTGCTTCTGCTGTAGACATAGCAATAGATGCTTGACTTTTGCTAGCCCAGGATATCAGATTCTCTCCTAGAAATTAACAATTGCCACTAGTTGATTTTCTTTCAATCCTATCACCAGCATAATCAGCATCACATAATCCAATTAGCTTGTAATCTAAGGATTTCCTATAAAGGAGTCCAAGATTAGTTGTTCCTTTCAGATATCTGAAGATTCTCTTAACAGCTGTTAAGTGAGATTCCCTAGGATTTTACTGGAATCTTGCACACAAGCATACACTAAATAAAATATCTGGCCTAGATGCAGTGAGGTATAACAGAGAACCAATCATACCTCTATACAGCTTCTGATCTACCTTTGATCCATTATCTTCTTTGCTTAAGGTGCATGTAGGATGCATTGGAGTGTTCATCACTTTACAATCTTCTAGCTTGAACTTCTTAAGAAGCTCCTTTATGTACTTTGTCTGATGAACATACACTCCATCTTTGCATTGATTGATTTGAATGCCAAGGAAAAACTTCAGTTCTCCCATCATGCTCATTTCAAATTCATCCTGCATTAACTTAGAGAATTCCTTGCAAAGAGATGCATTAGTAGAACCAAATATTATATCATCAACATATATCTATACAACAAGAATATCTTTCTCAAGAGTCCTTCTGAAGAGTGTTGTGCCAACCTGACCTCTTTTAAAATCATTTTTAATCAAGAAATTACTTAGTCTATAGTGATTTCTTAAGTTTATAAACATGTTCAGGATGTTTAAGATCCTCAAAACCATGAGGTTGTTTGACATACACTTCTTCTTCTATGACTCCATTCAGAAATGTACTCTTGACATCCACTTGATATAATATTCTGCCATGATTAACTGCATAGGATAGAAGTAACCTGATTGCTTCCAATCTTGCAACTGGAGCAAATGTTTCAGTGTAATCAATTCCTTCTTGTTGATTGTAACCTTGTTCAACAAGTCTAGCTTTGTTTCTGGTTACTTCACCTTGTTCATTCAGCTTCTTTCTGAATACCCATTTTGTTCCAATAATGTTCTTCTGAAGTATGATCTTGTTCTCCTGGGACTTTCTTTGTTTCCAATGATTTGATCCTCAGGATGTGAAGACTTGTACTTGAAAGTGCTTTTGGATTGATCTGCTTGTTGAGAGCCATCTTGAGCTTCATCAGAAGCTACTTCATCTTGAGCTTCTAAGGTGGGTTCAGCTTCTGGACTTACTTCAGAATCACTAGTCTGATCAGGTTCTAGAGTATCTTCAGTAACATGTATATCTGCAATACTTTCATTTTGCTCTAGAGTTTCACTTCCGGGCTCTTTGTCATCAACTTTACCGTGCATAGATTCTTCAACACAGAGTGTTTCTAAATTATACACTCTGTATGCCTTTGACCTTTCAGAGTATCCTAAGAAAATTCCTCTTTGGGCCTTGGCATCAAATTTCTTTATGTAGAGCTTGTTATTTAGAATGTAACATGTACATCCAAATTGATGAAAGTAAGATATATTGAGACTTCTTCCTTTAAAGAGTTCATATGCAGTTTTCTCCAAGATAGGTCTGATATAGATCCTATTCTGCACATAACATGTTGTATTCACTGCTTCTGCCCAGAAATGTTTAGCTAAATTGTTTTAATGGATCATAGTTCTGGCCATTTCATGTAAAGTTCTATTCTTTTTCTCTACAACCCCATTTTGTTGTGGAGTTCTAGGAGAAGAGAATTCATGAACAATTCCATGTTTTTCACAAAAAGTTTCAAATGGCTCATTTTCAAACTCACCACCATGATCACTTCTGATTTTCAAAATCTTTGTTTCTTTTTCAGACTGTATTTGAGTTTAGAAATTACTAAATACATCATATGCATGATCTTTACTTCTCAGGAATTTTACCCAAGTCCATCTGCTGTAATCATCAACAATGACTAGTCCATATTTGCTTCCATATAAGGATGCAGTGTTAACTGGTCCTAATAGATCAATATGAAGCAGTTTTAAAGGTCTGGAGATGGAAACAATGTCTTTAGCTTTAAAAGATGATTTCACAATTTTTCCCTTCTAGCATGCACCACAGAGTGCATCTGAATGATAGTCAATATCAGGTAGGCCTTTGACAAGTTGTAACTTACTAAGCTTAGAGATTAACCTCCAGTTAGCATGTCCCAACCTTCTGTACCATACCCACTTCTTATCATTCATTGACAGAAGACAAATTACCTTCTGGTCAACCAGTTCAGAGAAATTGATTTTATAGACATTTTCTACTCTATTTCCTTTGAACACTATGGACTTGTTATCTTTGTTGATTACTGTGCAGTTGGCCTTTTCAAACAATACATCATAACCATTGTCACAAAACTGACTGATACTCAATAGGTTATGTTCAAGACCATCTACCAATCACACATTATTAATTGAGGTAGAGGAGTTACCAATAGTGTTGGAACAAAATGTGTTTAACAATAAACCCTAAAGAGTTTTGATGATAACAAAGTATTAAAAATTGACAATTGGTATTGCTAACATTTGTTCAAGTGTACAGGACCATAAACAAAGTGATATATCTCATCAAGGTTCTGAACGAACAAATAAAAAGCAAAGGAAGTATCTATTTTAAAGCTTAAAAGCGCTCCTGAAGACTAGCGCTCCTGAAGACAAGCGCTCCTGAAGACAAGCGCTCCTGAAGACTAGCGCTCCTGAAGACTAGCGCTCCTGAAGACAAGCGCTCCTGAAGACAAGAACTCCTGAAGAGTATGACGTCATCAGAAGCTGAAGATCCTCAGAAGCTGATTCTTCGAAACAACAGTATTTCACCAAATATCTTATTATTCAAGTGTTGTATTTTGGAGCGAAAATTATAGAGCATTGGCAGAAGATTAGTGGATTAAAGCAACGGTCGTTTCAAAAGGATTTGAAGTCATTTTGTTGCAAATAGACAAGAAGCGTTGACATTGTACTTTGTACGAACTGTACAACCACCTTCTCCACTACTCTGTTCTTTGTCTCTGCTAACAGACAAGAATAACAGCTCTTATGTACAACCAAGCCTGCATCCTTGTTCCCTCTCAACTGGAATGGATTTGAAATTGATTCTTTATAGGACAATAACTAAATCAGGCAAAGAATCACTGGTGAAAGATCAAGCTTCAGTAACGACTCTTTTTGAATGTGTTGGCAGTTACAACGTTCACTTCACACCTCTATATAAAGGAGTGAAGACTTGAAGAACAAGAGGGGACTCTACAATATTTCAAAAGCGCCAAAACTCTGTCAAATTGTCTAAGCATTCAAAGTTCACTTAGAATTTCAGTTTTCAAGTTCATATCTTTGAAATTCTTAAGTCTAAAGAGTCTGTATCTGATTTGTATTGTGAACACCACTGATTGTATATCAAGTGTTCAATCTCAAACATTTTTCTGTGTAATTTTGTTTGATAGAAGTCTCTTGCTTGTGTGCTTGAGCATTAGAAGTCTCTTGATTGTGTTCTTGAGCATTTGAAGTCTCTTGCTTGTGTGCTTGAGCATTTGTAATCAGATATTACATTTAGTGAACTCTCCTTGGAAGTGCAAGGGGGACAGGACTACTTCCGAATTGTGGAAGGAACCTGTATAAATCTTTTGTGTCCTGCTTCTTCTCTTTTCTCTCTGTTTTTCATTCCGCTGCATACGCTCCTGAACAGTATCTT
Organism: Medicago lupulina; assembly: GCA_958299785.1. Taxonomy (NCBI): domain Eukaryota; kingdom Viridiplantae; phylum Streptophyta; class Magnoliopsida; order Fabales; family Fabaceae; genus Medicago; species Medicago lupulina. Next base: position 68,116,993 of record OY283139.1, read on the forward strand.
CAGAAGCTGTCTAACTAGCTTCTGATCATTCTGGTTCTGAGTTTTGAAAAGAGAAAACGATTATTTTAAAACACAATTCAACCCCCCCTTCTTGTGTTTTTCTCCCCTTCAATTGGTATCTAGAGCTTTGGTTCTGTTGTCAAACACCTAACAGTGTAACAGTCCAAGATCTGAGAAAAACATGTCTGCTGATTCATCTGTTTCTGGTTCTGCTGGCTCTAGTGGTAATCATCATGCTGTTGCATATGATTATAGTGAAAAGAAAACTGACTCAGGGAAGGTTCCAAAGTTTAATGGAGATCCTGAAGAGTTTTCTTGGTGGAAAACCAACTTCTACAGTTATATCATGGGCTTAGATGAAGAACTATGGGATATTCTGGAAGATGGTGTTGGTGACTTAATTCTTGATGAAGAAGGAGCTGCTGTTGATAGAAAAATACATACTCCTGCTCAGAAGAAGATGTACAAGAAACATCACAAGATCAGAGGCTCTCTAGTTTCTGCTATACCACGAGCAGAGTACATGAAGATGAGTGATAAGTCAACTGCTAAAGCTATGTTTGCATCTTTATGTGCTAACTATGAAGGAAGCAAGAAAGTTAGAGAAGCCAAAGCACTGATGCTTGTTCATCAGTATGAACTGTTCAAGATGAAGGATGATGAAAGTATTGAGGAGATGTACTCAAGATTTCAAACCCTAGTCTCTGGACTCCAAATACTGAAGAAAAGCTATGTTGCTTCTGATCACGTGAGTAAGATTCTCAGAAGCCTTCCTGCCAGATGGAGACCAAAGGTGACTGCCATTGAGGAAGCTAAAGATTTAAACACTTTAAGTGTTGAAGATCTTGTTAGTTCTCTCAAAGTTCATGAGTTAAGTCTAAATGAACATGAGTCTACTAAAAAGAGTAAATCAATAGCTCTTCCATCAAAAGGCAAGTCATCTAAAGCTCTTAAAGTGGTTGAGTCTGATGAAGAAGATTCACCAACTGGAGATTCTGATGAAGAGGTTACTGAGATGATGGCTATGCTCTCAAACAGACTTCAGTATCTAGCCAAAAAGAACAAGAAGTTTGTGTCCAGGAGAGGTAGCTTCAGAAGCTCAAAGAAGGAAGATCAAAAGGGATGCTTCAACTGCAAGAAGCCTGGTCATTTCATTGCTGATTGCCCTGATCTTCAGAAGGAAAAAGTAAAGGAAAAGTCAAAGAAACCAACATTCAAGTCAAGCAAGTTCAAGAAACAGCTAAAGCAGAGTTTGATGGCTACATGGGATAACTTGGATAGTGAATCTGAATCTGACAAAGAAGAGTCTGATGAAGGTGCAAAGATAGCTGTTGGGTTAGTAGCTACAGCAACTTCAGAAGCTGAAACTGAATCAGATTCAGAAGATGAAAACGAGGTATATTCCAAAATCCCTAGAGAAGAACTGATAGAGTCACTTAAAGAACTCCTCACTCATTTTGAATTGAGAACCAATGAGTTGAAAGCTTTGAAAGAAAAATATGTTGCTTTGATGAAGCAACAAGAATCAACTCTATTGGATCTAAAAGCTTCTGAGGAAGGACTCAGAGGTATTGACTTCATATGCAAGACATATGAAGACAAACTTAAGTTCTTGTGTCAGAAGCTGCAAGAAAAATGTGATGGAAAATCTTTAAGTAACCATGAGATTGCTCTTGAAGATTTCATTATGTCTGGTATTGACAGAAGCATAATTGCTTCTATGATTTATAGCATTTACAAAAACAATGGTAAAGGGATTGGATTTTCAGAAGCTAAGTCTAGTGAAACCAATCTCAAAGCATATTGTGAATGCATAAAGGAAGGATTGAAAACCTTCTTTGTTCCTGAAGGTGCAAAAATGGGAACTGTTGCTCAATCAGAACCTGAAGCTTCCAGTTCTAAGGCTAAGATTACATCAAAGCCAAAGAATTTCAAGCCTAAGGATATGATAAATTCTGAATCTAAGACCACAAAGATTAAGATTCTGAAGAGATCAGAACCTGTTCCTCAGAGTCTGATAAAATCAGAATCTGATGTCCTAAAGTCTAAAGTTCAGAAGGGCAAAGCAGTTGGTGCTCCTGAGGTATCAAAACCAAAAGTTGAAAAACCTAAGGTAATGATTAATCAGAAGCTACCCAAGAAAGATCTAAAGGATCAGGAAATGGTGAGTAAATTCTCCAGCTCTAACCCCAAAGGACCCATAAAACAATGGGTACCTAAATCTGAAATTGTCAATACTGCAGATTTGTCTAAAAGCAAGAACAAAACAAAAATCATGGTACCTGGACAGCGGTTGCTCAAGGCACATGACAGGAGAGAATTCAATGTTCCTATCCCTCACAATGAAAGAAGGAGGAAATGTAAAGTTTGGAGGCAACCAGTCTGGGAAGATTATTGGTACGGGGACTATTGGTAACTCCTCTACCTCTATTAATAATGTATGGTTGGTAGATGGGCTTGAACATAACCTATTGAGCATCAGTCAATTCTGTGACAATGGTTATGATGTTTTATTTGAAAAAGCCAACTGTACAGTAATCAACAAGAATGACAAGTCCATTGTGTTCAAAGGAAAGAGAGTGGAAAATGTCTACAAAATCAATTTCTCTCAACTGGCTGATCAGAAGGTAATTTGCCTTCTATCAATGAATGATAAGAAATGGATATGGCATAAAAGGCTGGGACATGCTAACTGGAGATTAATCTCTAAGCTTAGCAAGTTACAGCTTGTCAAAGGTCTTCCTGACATTGATTATCATTCAGATGCACTCTGCGGTGCATGCCAGAAAGGAAAAATTGTTAAAACATCTTTCAAAGCAAAAGACAATGTTTCCACCTCAAGACCCTTAGAACTGCTTCATATTGACCTATTTGGACCAGTTAGCACTGCATCCTTATATGGAAGCAAGTATGGATTAGTTATTGTTGATGATTATAGCAGATGGACTTGGGTAAAATTTCTGAAAAGCAAAGATCATGCATACGATGTATTCAGTAACTTCTGCACCCTTATTCAATCTGAAAAAGAAGCCAAAATTTTGAAAATCAGAAGTGATCATGGTGGTGAATTTGAAAATGAGCCATTTGAAGCTTTTTGTGAAAAATATGGAATCCTCCATGAATTCTCTTCTCCTAGAACTCCACAACAGAATGGAGTTGTAGAAAGAAAGAATAGAACATTACAAGAAATGGCCAGAACCATGATTCATGAAAACAATTTGGCAAAACATTTTTGGGCAGAAGCTGTGAATACAGCGTGTTATGTCCAGAATAGGATCTATATTAGACCTATCTTGGAGAAAACAGCATATGAATTGTTTAAAGGAAGAAAACCCAATATCTCTTACTTTCATCAATTTGGATGTACATGTTACATTCTGAATAACAAGCTCTACCTAAAGAAATTTGATGCCAAGGCCCAAAGAGGAATCTTTTTAGGTTACTCTGAAAGGTCAAAGGCATACAGAGTGTATAATTCAGAGACACTCTGTGTTGAAGAATCTATGCACGTTAAATTTGATGACAAAGAGCTTGAAGATAAAACTTCAAAGCAAGATGAAGGTTTTGCAGAGATACAGGTTCCTGAAGACATTCCAGAACCTAGTCAATCAACTGAATCTGAAGATAGTCTAGAAGCAGTACCCACGTCAGTTGCTCCTGATGATGTTGCTCCTGATGTTGTTGCTCCTGATGAAGTTGCTCCTGAGGAAGTAGCTTCTGATGAAGCGCAAAATGGCTCACAGCAAGCAGATTCATCCAACTATACTTTCAAATACAAGTCTTCTCATCCTCAAGATCAAATCATTGGAAGTAAAGAAAGTCCCAGAAGAACTGTAACACCCCGTTTTCCCAACATAAAAATTTCTTTAAAAAGAATAGCATACATCAGAGTAAACACGTAAACAGGGCATCACATATCTTAAAACATCTCATGTTAATGATTAAATAAACATTAAATCTTCATAAAATATCGCAGCGGAATCATCATATAAAATAAACATCTCAAAGGTCTTTGGCACGCAGGCCTCATCAACATCTTATTATCAAAGTCTTCAAGTTAAACATAAGCATGTAAAATAACATAATACGCAAGGAATAGAGAAGATATAAGCAAGGTTTCCCCATCCCGTTACGTATCAGAGCACCTAGACTCAACTGCAGAAATCCTCACACGTCTGCACCTAATCTTGGTTACCTGCACTTGCCCACGAGGCGGCAATTCCAGCAGAAGGGGTGAGATTCACAAATAATTATATTAGACATGTAATTAAATAATCACAATTCAACAACCAACATAATACAACTTATCATAGATAAACATCTAGCATTTAGAACATCAACATAAACAACACATCATTTTGCATCATCATAATCAACATCATAAACATCTTAGTAAACATCTCAGACGACACGACTCGACATCATCACTTGACTATGCAACCCTACGTCTTATATGCATGTGGTACCAATCCAGGGCATGAGCCCTCGTCGCTATGAGCATAAATATACTCCAAGGCATAAGCCTTCGTCGCTGGTGAGCAAAGCTCCAGGGCATAAGCCCTCGTCGCTGGTGAGTAAAAACTCCAGGGCATAAGCCCCCATCATAGAATGAGTATGCATGAGACTCGACACTTTTAACTTAAACAAGTTAACCTCTTAAACGTCGCAAAACATCTTAATCATCAATGACTGACACATGCAACAACTATACATACATAGACAGCAACATGGCAGCAAGTACTTCATAAAGTATAACATTAATATGGCAAACATCGCATGTAATTCAAGCATTCATCACTTATTCAATTCATATATCACACATAAGCTTCATAAAATCATCATAAACAGTCTCAATCATCATGTATCATCATTACAGATTTTATTAAACATCATTAAAAGTCCCAGAAGCTACCCAAAGATCATCTCTCATGGTTCTATGCGAAATAGTTCGCAAACAACACAAGGTTCTGGGTTCTGACTTAACTCGCTATGGCGAGTGGGAAAGCTCGCCTCGCGAGTAACTTAGGCCTTGCTCGCTATGGCGAGTTGGAGTGCTCGCCTCGCGAGCTCTAGGGTAATGCTCGCTATGGCGAGCTGGGTTGCTCGCCTCGCGAGTAAACTAGGTCTACTCGCCACGGCGAGTTGCATAGCTCGCCTCAGGCGAGCGACGAACAGTCTGCTACGGCTTCTACGAAATTTCACCCAAAAAGTCCCAAATTCATCATCTTAAACGTCTAAACTCTCAGAATCATCATCATTAAGGTTAATCTACGTTCTGTACTCAATCTAAACATCAATTCTACAGCTTTATGGCCTACTTCATGATTATTCTCACTTTTTAACCTAATTTCAATTCTCTCAAAACAGCCCTATGATTGTTAATCTTGATTAGATGAATTACAGAATAATATAATCAAATGCTAGGCTCACCCTTACCTGATCAAAGCAGAAAATCGCAGCCCTAATGCTCTTCTCCCTTCACGTCCGTTTTCTCTCTTTTCCAAAACTCTGACAACGCGTACTGACTCTCTTGACCTAATTTCCCTTTATATACTCCCAACAAATCTTATCTTATTTACTCTTTCTCCCACATAACTCTCTAAAATCCAAAACTAACCCACAACTAAATATTTTATTTTATTTTCAAATCTTATTTTATTTAACAATAAAATAAGTCACCACGTCGCATAAAATCATATTAAATCTTCATTTAACATCACATAATATATATAAAAATATATAGCAATTTCTCAAATAAATCAAATAATTAAATGATCAAAATGGACGTTACAACTCTCCCCAACTTAAAAGATTTTCGTCCTCGAAAATTACCTCAAGCAAACAACTCAGGGTACGACTCTAGCATCTTACTCTCTAACTCCCACGTCAAGCTTTCGCCAGTCGCTCCCGACCAAACGACTCTAACGAGAGGTATCTCCTTGCCCCTCAGCGTCTTCGTCTTTCTGTCATCAATCCTCACTGGTAAGGTCTCAACCGTAAGGTTGTCCCTAACTTGCACATCATCACTCTGGATCACGTGAGACGGATCCGGTACATACTTCCTCAGTTGCGACACATGGAACACGTCGTGCAAATTCGATAAATGTGGTGGCAATCCAATACGATAGGCCACCGCCCCAATCCTCTCTGATATCTGATATGGACCAATAAACTTCGGGGTTAACTTCTTTGACTTCAAAGCACGACCAACACCGGTCATAGGAGTCACTCTCAGGAACACATGATCTCCCTCTTGGAACTCAAGGTCCTTCCTACGCTTGTCATGGTAACTCTTTTGTCGACTCTGCGACGCTTTCATCTTCTCTTGGATCATTCTTACTTTCTCAGTAGTCTGTTGAACAATTTCCGGTCCTAACATCACATTCTCGCCTGACTCAAACCAACACAACGGAGTTCTACATCTCCGCCCATACAAAGCCTCAAAGGGTGCCATCCCAATACTCGAATGATAACTGTTGTTGTACGTGAACTCTATCAATGGAAGATGACTATCCCAAGTCCCTCCTTGCTCAAGTACACACACCCTTAACAAATCTTCCAACGACTGAATCGTCCTTTCCGACTGACCATCTGTCTGCGGATGATAAGCCGAACTCAACCTCAACTGAGAACCTAACGCCTCTTGCAAACTCTTCCAAAATCTAGATGTAAACCTCGGGTCTCTATCTGATACGATGCTCGAAGGAACACCATGCAACTTCACAATCTCCTTAACATAGATCTCGGCCAACTGAGCAACAGGAAAAGTAATATTAATCGGTAGAAAATGAGCCGACTTCGTTAATCTATCAACAATCACCCAAATAGCGTCATTCCCTTTAGGAGTATTCAGCAAGCTCGTCACAAAATCCATGGATATACTATCCCATTTCCACTCTGGCACGTCTAAAGGCACCATCATTCCAGCAGGTTTCTGATGCTCAACCTTCGACTTCTGACAAACCAAACAAGAATAGACAAACTGAGCCACGTCCCGTTTCAATCCAGACCACCAAAACATCTTCTTTAAATCATGGTACATCTTCGTAGCTCCCGGATGAATACTCAAGCTACTTCTATGACTCTCTTCAAGGATCATCTTCTTCATTTCCTCATTATCAGGAATGCAAATTCGACCTCGGAATCTTAACACTCCTTGATCATCCACTTTAAAGTCACTATCCTCCGTCTGATTACTAGCAACCAACAAGTCCACAAACTTAACATCTTCTTTCTGCGCCTCTTTGATACTTTTCAAGAACTCATTATCAATCTTCAACATTCCTAGCTTTACACTCTGAGGCGTTCTTTCACAAACTAAACTCAAATCTCTGAACTGTTCAAGCAACTCGAATTCCTTCACCATCATAGCAGACATATGCAAAGTCTTCCTACTCAAAGCATCCGCAACCACATTAGCTTTGCCCGGATGATAATTCAAACCAAAGTCATAATCTTTCAACAATTCAAGCCACCTTCGCTGCCTCATATTCAATTCCTTCTGGTCAAACAAGTACTTCAAACTCTTGTGATCACTAAACACCTCAAACTTCGAACCATACAAGTAATGTCTCCATATTTTCAATACAAAGACCACAGCTGCCAACTCTAAGTCATGCGTCGGATAATTCTTCTCATGAATCCTCAATTGCCTTGAAGCATAAGCTACCACTTTGCCATCTTGCATAAGTACACCACCTAAACCCAACTTGGACGCATCACAGTATACCACAAAAGGTTCATCAGGCTTCGGCAAAATCAAGACTGGAGCCGTCGTCAAGCGCTTCTTCAACTCATTAAAACTGTTCTCACAATGAACATCCCACACAAAAGATTTACCTTTACACGTCAACTGCGTTAATGGAAGTGCCAACTTAGAAAATCCTTCTATAAATCTTCGATAATAACCAGCTAGACCCAAAAAGCTTCTAACCTCAGTAACCGACTTAGGAGTCTCCCATTGCGATACCGCTTCAACTTTAGACGGATCAACCGCAATGCCATCGCCAGAAATAACATGACCAAGAAAACTTACCTCCTTCAACCAGAACTCACACTTAGACAACTTAGCAAAAAGCTTCTTCTCTTTCAACACTTGCAAGACGATCTTCAAATGCTCAGCATGCTCTTCTTCAGTCTTAGAATAAACCAGAATATCATCAATGAACACCACAACAAAACGATCCAAATAAGCATGGAAGATTCTATTCATATACTCCATAAATACGCCAGGTGCGTTAGTAACACCGAAAGGCATCACCGTATACTCATAATGTCCATAGCGCGTTCTAAACGCTGTCTTCTGCATATCCTCATCTTTCACTTTAATCTGGTGATAACCCGATCTCAAATCTATCTTGCTGAATACACAAGCACCCACCAACTGATCCATCAAGTCGTCAATTCTCGGAAGTGGATACCTATTCTTTATCGTTACTTTATTCAACTGACGATAGTCGATGCACAACCTCATACTTCCATCCTTCTTCTTGACTAACAACACTGGAGCTCCCCACGGTGAAACACTTGGTCTCACGAACTTCTTATCAAGCAAATCCTCTAACTGCTTCTTTAGCTCCACCAACTCAGAAGCTGACATACGATAAGGCGTCATAGACACAGGCTTCGTTCCAGGAACAAGATCAATCGTAAATTCAACTTCTCTTTCTGGAGGTACATCAGGAATCTCATCTGGGAAAACTTCAGGAAAGTCGCATACCACTTGTAACTTATCAATCACCGCCTGATTCTCAATAGATAAGGACGCCATCAAAGAAAACATCATAATTCCATCGCGTTCCAACTGCTTCAACTGTTTAGTGGATAGGAACTCTGCGCCACTCTCTTCCTCGGGAGAAGAAAAATGCACCGTCTTGCTAAAACAATTAATCAGAACATGATTGTACTCTAACCAATTCATCCCCAAGATCACATCCATCCCAACCAACGGTAGACACACTAAATCAATCTCAAAATCACGACCAAACATAGACACAGGACATCTTAAACACACAAGGGAAGTAGTCACCGAACCCTTAGCTGGAGTTTCGACAACCATCTCCCCATTCATATCAGATACAACAAGGTTCAACTTAGCAGCACAATCAAGAGCAACAAAACAATGTGTGGCACCAGTATCAATAATAGCAACCAATGGTATATTATCAAAATAACAAGTACCTCTGATCAAGCGATCCTCGCTCTCCGTCTGCGTACCCGACAAAGCAAAAACTCTCCCAGTAGTCTGAGTCTTCTTAGGTTGTGTGCACTGGGACCCAATGTGACCTTCCTCATTGCAATTAAAGCATACAATATCACCACGTTTGCAATCAGCAGTAGTGTGACCCTTCTTGCCACAACGAAAACACCTCTTCACCTCCCCAGGACAAGCATTACTCTTATGGCCCTTCACGCCACAAGTATAGCAAACCACCTCAGCAGGAGCATCTTTCTTCACAGGTCTCCTCTCATCATTAACTCGCTGTTTGCCCTTATCTGCAGGAGCACTGTAGGGCTTAGGACGGCTTTGCTGCCCCTTTCCTTTCCTCTCATTAACCACCTTGTAATGAGCCTTCGTGTCCTCCTTGTAAATCCTGCAGCTGCTCACTAACTCAGAAAAGTTTCTAATCTTCTGATACCCTATAGCCCTCTTGATATCAGCTCGCAATCCATTCTCAAACTTAATACACTTAGAAAATTCGGCGGTCTCAGCAGAGTAGTGTGGATAAAACTTGGCCAGCTCCACAAATTTTGCAGCATACTCAGTCACAGACATGTGTCCTTGCTTTAGCTCCAGGAAATCAATCTCTTTCTTGCCCCGCACATCCTCAGGAAAATATCTGTTGAGGAATTCTCTCTTAAAGACTGCCCAGGTCACCTCAGCACCGTCCTGCTCCAGGGTAGGTAGGAGACTAATCCACCAATCGTCCGCCTCCTCAGCCAGCATGTGCGTACCGAAACGCACCTTATGCACCTCCGTGCACTGCATCACCCTAAACACCCTCTCTATCTCCTTGAGCCACGTCTGGGCTCCATCCGGATCATATCTCCCCTTGAAGGTAGGAGGATGGTTTCTCAAGAAGGTCTCTAGCATACGGACCTCCGCACCAGCACCAGCATTTGCGTTAGGCTGCTGTCCCACAGCTTGAGCAACAGCTTCCAAGGCAGCAGCAATCGCAGCGTCATTTCTTCCAGCCATCTTAATCCTTAACAAAACAAACATAAGTTAGAATAATACCATAATACTATTCTAACTCTAAGACAACGTCACTCGACTCTCTACTTGGGCGGACGGACCGACCTGCTCTGATACCAATTGTAACACCCCGTTTTCCCAACATAAAAATTTCTTTAAAAAGAATAGCATACATCAGAGTAAACACGTAAACAGGGCATCACATATCTTAAAACATCTCATGTTAATGATTAAATAAACATTAAATCTTCATAAAATATCGTAGCGGAATCATCATATAAAATAAACATCTCAAAGGTCTTTGGCACGCAGGCCTCATCAACATCTTATTATCAAAGTCTTCAAGTTAAACATAAGCATGTAAAATAACATAATACGCAAGGAATAGAGAAGATATAAGCAAGGTTTCCCCATCCCGTTACGTATCAGAGCACCTAGACTCAACTGCAGAAATCCTCACACGTCTGCACCTAATCTTGGTTACCTGCACTTGCCCACGAGGCGGCAATTCCAGCAGAAGGGGTGAGATTCACAAATAATTATATTAGACATGTAATTAAATAATCACAATTCAACAACCAACATAATACAACTTATCATAGATAAACATCTAGCATTTAGAACATCAACATAAACAACACATCATTTTGCATCATCATAATCAACATCATAAACATCTTAGTAAACATCTCAGACGACACGACTCGACATCATCACTTGACTATGCAACCCTACGTCTTATATGCATGTGGTACCAATCCAGGGCATGAGCCCTCGTCGCTATGAGCATAAATATACTCCAAGGCATAAGCCTTCGTCGCTGGTGAGCAAAGCTCCAGGGCATAAGCCCTCGTCGCTGGTGAGTAAAAACTCCAGGGCATAAGCCCCCATCATAGAATGAGTATGCATGAGACTCGACACTTTTAACTTAAACAAGTTAACCTCTTAAACGTCGCAAAACATCTTAATCATCAATGACTGACACATGCAGCAACTATACATACATAGACAGCAACATGGCAGCAAGTACTTCATAAAGTATAACATTAATATGGCAAACATCGCATGTAATTCAAGCATTCATCACTTATTCAATTCATATATCACACATAAGCTTCATAAAATCATCATAAACAGTCTCAATCATCATGTATCATCATTACAGATTTTATTAAACATCATTAAAAGTCCCAGAAGCTACCCAAAGATCATCTCTCATGGTTCTATGCGAAATAGTTCGCAAACAGCACAAGGTTCTGGGTTCTGACTTAACTCGCTATGGCGAGTGGGAAAGCTCGCCTCGCGAGTAACTTAGGCCTTGCTCGCTATGGCGAGTTGGAGTGCTCGCCTCGCGAGCTCTAGGGTAATGCTCGCTATGGCGAGCTGGGTTGCTCGCCTCGCGAGTAAACTAGGTCTACTCGCCACGGCGAGTTGCATAGCTCGCCTCAGGCGAGCGACGAACAGTCTGCTACGGCTTCTACGAAATTTCACCCAAAAAGTCCCAAATTCATCATCTTAAACGTCTAAACTCTCAGAATCATCATCATTAAGGTTAATCTACGTTCTGTACTCAATCTAAACATCAATTCTACAGCTTTATGGCCTACTTCATGATTATTCTCACTTTTTAACCTAATTTCAATTCTCTCAAAACAGCCCTATGATTGTTAATCTTGATTAGATGAATTACAGAATAATATAATCAAATGCTAGGCTCACCCTTACCTGATCAAAGCAGAAAATCGCAGCCCTAATGCTCTTCTCCCTTCACGTCCGTTTTCTCTCTTTTCCAAAACTCTGACAACGCGTACTGACTCTCTTGACCTAATTTCCCTTTATATACTCCCAACAAATCTTATCTTATTTACTCTTTCTCCCACATAACTCTCTAAAATCCAAAACTAACCCACAACTAAATATTTTATTTTATTTTCAAATCTTATTTTATTTAACAATAAAATAAGTCACCACGTCGCATAAAATCATATTAAATCTTCATTTAACATCACATAATATATATAAAAATATATAGCAATTTCTCAAATAAATCAAATAATTAAATGATCAAAATGGACGTTACAACTCTCCCCAACTTAAAAGATTTTCGTCCTCGAAAATTACCTCAAGCAAACAACTCAGGGTACGACTCTAGCATCTTACTCTCTAACTCCCACGTCAAGCTTTCGCCAGTCGCTCCCGACCAAACGACTCTAACGAGAGGTATCTCCTTGCCCCTCAGCGTCTTCGTCTTTCTGTCATCAATCCTCACTGGTAAGGTCTCAACCGTAAGGTTGTCCCTCAGGGGTACAGTCAACAAGAAGGCATTGATTACACCGAAACATTTGCTCCAGTTGCAAGATTAGAAGCAATCAGGTTACTTTTATCTTATGCAATTAATCATGGAATAGTATTATATCAAATGGATGTCAAGAGTGCATTTCTTAATGGTGTCATAGAAGAAGAAGTGTATGTCAAACAACCTCCTGGTTTTGAGGATCTGAAGCATCCTGACCATGTTTACAAACTTAAGAAATCACTATATGGCTTGAAACAAGCTCCCAGAGCTTGGTATGACAGACTAAGTAATTTCTTGATTAAAAACGATTTCAAACGAGGTCAGGTTGACACAACACTCTTCAGAAGGACTCTTGAGAAAGACATTCTTGTTGTGCAGATATATGTTGATGATATAATATTTGGTTCTACTAATTCATCTCTTTGCAAGGAGTTTTCTAAGTTAATGCAGGATGAATTTGAAATGAGCATGATGGGAGAGCTGAAGTTCTTCCTGGGCATTCAAATTAATCAAAACAAAGATGGAGTATATGTTCATCAGACGAAATATACAAAAGAGCTTCTGAAGAAGTTCAAGCTTGAAGATTGCAAACTGATGAACACTCCAATGCATCCTACATGCACCTTAAGCAAAGAAGATGAAGGATCAAAAGTGGACCAGAAGCTATACAGAGGTATGATTGGTTCTCTGTTATACCTCACTGCATCTAGGCCAGATATTTTATTCAGTGTATGCTTATGTGCAAGGTTTCAGTCAGATCCTAGAGAATCTCATTTAACTGCAGTTAAGAGAATCTTCAGGTATCTGAAAGGAACAACTAATCTGGGACTCCTTTATAGAAAATCCCCAGATTATAAGCTAATTGGATTCTGTGATGCTGATTATGCTGGTGACAGGATTGAAAGAAAGTCAACCAGTGGCAATTGTCAATTTCTGGGTGATAATCTGATATCCTGGGCTAGCAAGAGACAAGCAACTATTGCTATGTCTACAGCAGAAGCAGAATACATTTTAGCTGCAAGTTGTTGCACACAACTACTCTGGATGAAACATCAGCTGAAAGATTATCAGATACATGCTAACAGTATTCCTATCTTTTGTGATAATACTGCTGCTATTTGCTTGTCAAAGAATCCAATTTTGCATTCAAGAGCCAAGCATATTGAGATCAAACACCATTTTATCAGAGATTATGTTCAAAAAGGAATTTTAGATATACAATTCATTGATACTGAAAATCAATGGGCTGATATATTTACTAAGCCTCTAACTGTTGAAAGATTTGATTTTATTAAGAAAAATTTGAACATGCACTACGTGTCTGATTAAAATTGCTTGCTCCTGAATAAGAAGTTCAGGTTCTGAAGTCACTTCAGAAGCCATTGTCCTTCAGAAGCTCCTGAGTGAGGTTCTGAAGAAAATGTGCTCCTGATGAGTCATCAGAATCTCAACCTTCAGAAGAGAATCTTTGTGCTCTTGAATAGCAGAAGTTAGTGGAAGTTCTGGAGTTGCTCCTGGCGACATCTGTTCCACTAACTTATACAGCTCATCTGAAATCTGACAGCGTGGCATAAATGTATTGGCGTATAACTCAAAGGGCAATGATGTTAATTTTACTTTTTGTAGTACTATCTCGCGCCCCCAACTGTCATTAATGCTATGTTTGTTTGTCCCTTGTTATTCAAACGTTTTTCGCTAAAAAGCACTTAATCAAAAACACACACTACTCACTTCACTTCCTACACTTTCTGTTTTTGATTTCGTATCTGCTAAGAAAAGTTCTCTCTCTCAAAACCCTAAGAACCCAAATCTCAAACTTCTTCAAACATCAATGGCTTCATCAAGTTCTGTTCAAGAATCCAACGCTCAACTCGCAGTTCAGCAAGCTGAAGGTCAGCAAGAAAGGGCTGCTTACGAGATCAAAGGAGTCACCATGAGCCTAAAAGAATGGCAACTTAAGATTCAAACAGAGAATCCGGTGGATTTTGAATCTCTTGCGTATCATGGCTGTGACATCAAGAGGTTTTATGAAGTTCAAGGGCTGATGAACTATTTCAGTATGCTCAACGGTCCTACCTACAAGACGTTAGTAAGACACTTCTGGGTAAGAGCATCAGTCTATGATAAAGCTGCATCAAAACTGGAGGAAGAAGAAAAAGTTTTGATTGATCCCTCTCTTGAAGGGAAAACCAGAGAAGAAATGGGTCTGGAACCATTCAGAGAAGTTCAGATCAGGTCAAGCCTGATGGGTATCCCAGTCTACATTTCTGAAGCTATAATTGCTTTTGTCATTGGAGCAGAAGCATCTGGAAAGTACTCCGGTGTAGATATACCAAACTCTCAGTCAAGCTCCTGGAGTGATTTGGTGAATAAAACTCTCTTCAATTCTACAACAGCCGGTAAATACTGTGACTTGAACATGATCAACAAGATGCTCCTGAAGATTCTCAATGAGAACATGCTACCTAAAGGAGGTGGTGGAGATCAACCCTCTTTGGCTCACAAAGTTTTTCTCCATCACATTATCAAGGGTGAGAAGGTGAATCTACCCAAATACATCTTCAGGCATATGATAAAAGAGCTCAGGGAAAGCCAGAACAAGTGCAGAGTCTGGGTTCCCTATGGAAGACTGATTTCAGAAATCTTCCATCAAGGAGGCATCATTAAAGCTCTGAATGAAGTAAACTACTTCACTGATGAACAGCTGGAAACTGAGACCGGAAAGGTGATAAATGCATTTACCTTGAAGCATATGAAGCTAATTCCTGAAGTGACCAAGCTGAAGACAGACATCTGTGAATCAAGGGTCATATCTAATCTGATGGAGGACTTCCCTCCCATCTGCAAGAAAGACACCCTGGCTGTTCAAATGGCTCTCATTGCTGATCACTATGAGACCCATGGAAAGCTGATTAGTCTGGATGAAGTTCCAGAGGAAATGTATGGACAAGAACTTCCTGTAGCTAAAGGAAGAAAATCTAAAAGAAAGGTACTTACTCAAGAAGAGTACTTAGAAGGTGAAAATCCTTCCAAGAAGGCGAAGAAGGAAAAGGCTCCTGAAAAGTCTATATCTGGTGCTCCTGGAGGATCATCAATTCAGGAAGAGGTTCAGGATCTGAACCCAGGAGCTATTATTCCTCAGAAGACCAGAAGTGGCAAGCAAATGGTTTCAGCATCTACAACAACAACGAAAGTGAAACAGACTCCTCAAAAGAAGAAAAGGACTCAGAGACTAAGGAAACTGAAGGAATCTGTGTACACTGCTGAAGAAAGTGCAGCTGTAGAGGCTACCGAACTGGTTACCAGGGAGGTAAGAAAGAAGAAGAAGGCTGAATCTGAAGCTGTTCAGAAGGCCTTGGAGCTGGCTAAGGAAATAGAAGTACCTACTGAGGTCTTGCTTAAGAAAGATGCTGCTGAGGTTGCTGAGCAAGCTCTGATGAGCTCATTAGAACTGCAAGCTGAAGTTGCTACTGAAGCTGCAAGTATTCTAGCTACTCCTGGATCAGATGTTATATCAGGTACATCCTCCTCACAACCCTTAATACATATAGAATCTGACTCCTCTTCCTCATCACCTTCTCAATCCAAAACCTCATCATCCTCATCTTCTGATATGGATGATATTCCTATAAGCATCCTCAGAAAAGGCCTATCACCATCCTCCAAACTCCACAAAAATTCTTCCAAACCTATTTCTCCTTTCAAACCATCTGAACCATCTATCCAAGCTAGGGTCAGTAGTTTGCTAGAGTTACAATGCAGCAAACTACCCCCTAATCATCCACTTCAACCACCAACCATTAAACCTGTCAACATGATTTTACCTGACAAGCCAGAAGATGACTCTGTTATAAATAATCTCAGCAGTCATCTATCCGGTGAACTTCCTAACATTAACCTAACACTACAAAAAGACTCTGAAGTAACAACTTCACAAGTTGCTTCAGAAAGCCCCCATCAACAAGCACCTGAACCACTTGTGTCCCCATCTGTTTCTGAACAGTATGTTCCTGAACAATATGTTCCTGAACAATCTGTTCCTGAACAAGCTGTTCCTGAACAATTTGTTCCTGAACAAGCTGTTCCTGAACCAACCATTTCTGACCATACTCCTGAAATTCTTTACACTGAAAATGCTATGGAGATTGATGATTCTGTCATTGATCCTGATGCACAAACTACTCAATCTTCTCCTATGGAGGTTGACCAATCTGCTTCTGATCAGGCACAGTCACAATCTGAAAGCAATACTCAATCATCAACCTTAAATAACCTACAAATTCAATCCTGTGCTCCTCCCAAGCCTAGAAAACAACCTTCACCACCCACCAGATTCTTAGATTCTAATGTATTAAAGGGCGTGTGTGAGGACATAGCTGACAAAATGATCAAGCTCATTTCATCTAGAAGTGACTTGAGTCACAGAGAAAGCTATGAGAAACAATGGAGTAGGCTCAAGGAGAGAGTTGAGTATGTCATGCAAGCACTGTCCTCAACGTGTGTAGAAGCTCAAGAGCAAGCTAAGCAGAAGCTTCAAGACTGGCTGAACGGCATCAATGAAGATCTTGAAGAGGTTAAAATAACAGGAACTTGGGCTAGAACGTCTTTAAGTATCAGAGGAAGAGAACCAACTGATTTTCTGCCTCAGTACATTCATCCCAAGGACCTGGACCTATCCTTCCTTACAAAGGTCAATCTAAAAGCATCAGCTCCTGATCTAGCTTTAGCTCAAGAGAACAAGATCTTAAAGGAAAAGAATAAGAAGCTGGAAAAAGATCTCTTTGAGCATAGGCTACTGTTTCTAGAACATAAAGCTGAAACTGATGCTAAGCTGGAAGAAGCCAGGATCAGAGAAGAAAATATGGCCAGAAGCCTAGTTGAGATGAAGCAGAAGCAAGAGGAAACCAATGACCTCCTGAAGAAGATTCTTGAAAACACCCTCAAACAAACCAACCCTTAGTTGCACATCCTTTATGTTTGTGGTGTTTTTTAGTTTGTTCTTTTATTAACTTTGTATGCTTCTGAATTCAAACACTTCTATATATTTCCTTGCTCCTGATCTTATTAATTGCTTCTGATTTATTTTTTTTAACGCATTTCACTTGTGATATTGATTATGCTCTGAATCTTTTTACTATGTATTTCTCTATCTTTTGTTGATTTCTTTTTGTTGATGACAAAAGGGGGAGTAAGTGTGATAGTATTTAAAGGTCCTGAGCCCCATTAAGTTTTTTTTGAAATTTAATTCTCTCAATACTTTTTGTTAGGGTGAGTAACTTTATTTCAAAATAACTTAACTGAACCATTATCTCTCTCTATCACTTCTATTCTCTTTGATTATTTTACTAAGCGTTAAATGAATTTAATTAACAAAGATAGAACTCAGGGGGAGCTTACAAACCTCACCTTAAAGTACTATTAGACTCAGGGGGAGCTTACAAACCTCATACCCTATAAGTCAACTTGTTAATTAGATTAACAACAATTGATCAAATTTTTAAATACTATGGTTTGTCATCATCAAAAAGGGGGAGATTGTTGGAACAAAATGTGTTTAACAATAAACCCTAAAGAGTTTTGATGATAACAAAGTATTAAAAATTGACAATTGGTATTGCTAACATTTGTTCAAGTGTACAGGACCATAAACAAAGTGATATATCTCATCAAGGTTCTGAACGAACAAATAAAAAGCAAAGGAAGTATCTATTTTAAAGCTTAAAAGCGCTCCTGAAGACTAGCGCTCCTGAAGACAAGTGCTCCTGAAGACAAGCGCTCCTGAAGACTAGCGCTCCTGAAGAGTAGCGCTCCTGAAGACAAGCGCTCCTGAAGACAAGAACTCCTGAAGAGTATGACGTCATCAGAAGCTGAAGATCCTCAGAAGCTGATTCTTCGAAACAACAGTATTTCACCAAATATCTTATTATTCAAGTGTTGTATTTTGGAGCGAAAATTATAGAGCATTGGCAGAAGATTAGTGGATTAAAGCAACGGTCGTTTCAAAAGGATTTGAAGTCATTTTGTTGCAAATAGACAAGAAGCGTTGACATTGTACTTTGTACGAACTGTACAACCACCTTCTCCACTACTCTGTTCTTTGTCTCTGCTAACAGACAAGAATAACAGCTCTTATGTACAAACAAGCCTGCATCCTTGTTCCCTCTCAACTGGAATGGATTTGAAATTGATTCTTTATAGGACAATAACTAAATCAGGCAAAGAATCACTGGTGAAAGATCAAGCTTCAGTAACGACTCTTTTTGAATGTGTTGGCACTTACAACGTTCACTTCACACCTCTATATAAAGGAGTGAAGACTTGAAGAACAAGAGGGGACTCTACAATATTTCAAAAGCGCCAAAACTCTGTCAAATTGTCTAAGCATTCAAAGTTCACTTAGAATTTCAGTTTTCAAGTTCATATCTTTGAAATTCTTAAGTCTAAAGAGTCTGTATCTGATTTGTATTGTGAACACCACTGATTGTATATCAAGTGTTCAATCTCAAACATTTTTCTGTGTAATTTTGTTTGATAGAAGTCTCTTGCTTGTGTGCTTGAGCATTAGAAGTCTCTTGATTGTGTTCTTGAGCATTTGAAGTCTCTTGCTTGTGTGCTTG
Organism: Medicago lupulina; assembly: GCA_958299785.1. Classification (NCBI taxonomy): domain Eukaryota; kingdom Viridiplantae; phylum Streptophyta; class Magnoliopsida; order Fabales; family Fabaceae; genus Medicago; species Medicago lupulina. The sequence continues at coordinate 68,136,101 of OY283139.1, forward strand.
AGCATTTGTAATCAGATATTACATTTAGTGAACTCTCCTTGGAAGTGCAAGGGGGACAGGACTACTTCCGAATTGTGGAAGGAACCTGTATAAATCTTTTGTGTCCTGCTTCTTCTCTTTTCTCTCTGTTTTTCATTCCGCTGCATACGCTCCTGAACAGTATCTTCAGAAGCTGTCTAACTAGCTTCTGATCATTCTGGTTCTGAGTTTTGAAAGAGAAAACGATTATTTTAAAACACAATTCAACCCCCCCTTCTTGTGTTTTTCTCCCCTTCAAATAGTTCCTGTACAAATGATCTTGCCAGAATGGTTGCCTCCAAACTTCACATTTCCTCATTCTTTCATTGTGAGGGAGAGGAACATTGACTACTCTCCTGTCATGTGCCTTGAGCAACCGCTGTCCAGATACCATGATTTTTGCTTTGACTTTTCTCTTAGGCATATCTGCAGTATTGTAAATTTCAGATTTAGGTACCCATTGTGTTACGGGCCCTTTGAGGTTAGTACTGGAAGTTTTACTCTTCACTTCTTGTACTTTGAGATGTGATTTAGGTTGCTTCTGATCAATCAATACCTTAGGTTTAACACCTTTTGGTTTTGATCCCCTAGAAGCAGAAATTGTTATGTTCTTCTGAGCTTTAGACTTTAAGACTTCAGATTCTAGTTTCAACAGACTCTAAGGAACAAATTCTGATCTCTTCAGAATCCTAATCTTTGATGTCTTAGAGCTAGAGTTAGTCATAACCTTAGACTTGAGGTTCTTTGGCTTTGAAGCAATCTTAGCCTTAGAGCCAGAAGCTTCAGGTTCTGACTGAACAACAGTTTCACCTTTCACACCTTCAGGTACAAAGAAGGTTTTCAATCCTTCCTTAATACACTCACAACATGCTTTAAGATTGGTTTCATTAGTTTTCACTTCTGAAAAACCAATCCCTCTGCCATTGTTCTTGTAAATGTTGTAAATCATAGAAGCAACTCTGCTTCTGTCAATACCAGTCATAATAAAATCTTCAGGAGCAATTTCATGGTTGCTTAAAGGTTTTCCATTACACTTTTCTTGTAGCTTCTAACATAGGAACCTGAGCTTGTCTTCATAAGTTTTACAAATGAAGTCAAAACCCCTAAGTCCTTCTTCAGAGGCTTTAAGATCCAATAGAGTTGATTCTTGTTGTTTCATTAAATCAACATATTTATCTTTTAAATCTTTCAACTCATTGGTTCTTAATTCAAAATGTGTAAGGAATTCTTTAAGTGACTCAATAAGTTCTTCTCTGGGAATTTTAGAATATACCTCATTTTCCTCTTCTGAGTCTGATTCTCGTTCAGCTTCAAAAGTTTTTCTAGCTATTAACCCAACAACTATCTTTGCCCCTTCATCAGCTTCTTCCTTATTAGATTCAGATTCACTATCTAAATCATCCCAGGTGGCCATCAAACTCTGCTTGATCTGCTTCTTGAACTTGTTTGATTTGAAAGTTGACTTCTTTGTCTTGTCCTTTGACTTCTCCTTCTGAAGATCAGGGCAATCAACATTGAAATGTCCAGGCTTCTTGCAGTTGAAGCAACCCTTCTGATCTTCTTTCTTTGAGCTTCTGAAACTACTCCTTCTGGTTAGAAACTTCTTGTTCTTCTTGGCCATATACTGCAGTTTGTTGAAGAGCATAGCCATCATCTCAGCAGTCTCTTCATCAGAATCTCCAACAAGTGATTCCTCTTCTTCAGACTCAATGACTTTAAGAACTTTTGATGACTTTCCTTTGGATGTTAAAGCTATAGATTTACTCTTCTTAGTAGACTCATGTTCATTAAGGCTTAACTCATGAACCTTGAAAGAACTAACAAGATCTTCAACACTTAAAGTGTTTAAATCTTTAGCTTCTTCAATAACAGTCACCTTTGGTCTCCATCAAGCAGGCAGACTTCTAAGTATCTTGCTGACATGATCAGAAGCAACATAGCTTTTCTTCAATATTTGAAGTCCAGAGACTAGGGCTTGAAATCTTAAGTACATCTCCTCAATACTTTCATCATCCTTCATCTTGAACAATTCATACTGATAAACAAGCATCAGTGCTTTAGCTTCTCTAACTTTCTTGCTACCTTCATAGTTTGCACAAAGAGAAGCAAACATAGCCTTTGGAGTAGATTTATCACTCATCTTCATGTACTTTGCACGAGGTATAACATTGATAAGAGAACCTCTGATCTTGTGATGTTTCTTGTACATCTTCTTTTGAGCAGGAGTATGTTTCTTTCTATCTACAGCAGCTCCTTCTTCATCAAGATCCAAGTCACCAACTCTATCTTCCAGAATATCCCATAATTCTTCATCTAAGCCCATGATATAACTGTAGAAGTTGGTTTTCCACCAGGAGAACTCTTCAGGATCTCCATTGAACTTTGGAACTTTACTTGAGTCAGCTTTCTTATCATTGTAATCATAAGGTACAACATTATGATTACTACCAGAGCCAGCATAGCTAGAAACAGATGATTCAGTAGACATGTTTTTCTCAAATCATGGACTGTTACACTGTTAAGTGTTATCAACAGAACCAAGGCTCTAGATACCAATTGAAGGTGAGAAAAACACAAGAAGGGGGGTTGAATTGTGTTAGATTTTTCTTCGTTTTCTCCTAAACAAGAGCACTTAGGCCAGAAGCAGTTTATGAACAGCTTCTGGAGTTGGTGATCAGAAGCAGGTGCAGCGGATAAAAACAGAGAGAGAGAGAGAAGGAAGAAAGACACAAAGCAATTATACAGGTTCGTTCCACAAACCAGAAGTAGTCATGTCCCCCTTGCACTTCCAAGGAGAGTTCACTAAAAATGTAATATCTGATTACAATTGCTCAAGCCCACAAGCAAGAGACTTCCTATGCTCAAGAACACAATCAAGAGACTTCTATGCTCAAGCACTAAAGCAAGAGACTTTCTAATCAAACAGAATTACAAGAAAAATGTTTGACATTTGAACACTTGATATACAACCAGAGGTGCTCACAATACAAATTAGATACAAACTCTTTCAGACTTAAGAATTTCTAAGATATGAACTTGAAAACAAAAATTCTAAGTGAACTTTGGATGTTGAACAATTTTGACAGAGTTTTGGCGCTTTCAAAAAGTTGTAGAGTCTTGTTGTTCTTCAAGTATTCACTCCTTTATATAGAGGTGTGAAATGAACGTTGTAAGTGCCAGCACATCCAAAAAGAGTCGTTTGAAGCTTTGATCTTTCACCAATAATCCATTGCCTGATTTAGTTATTGTCCTATGAAGGATCAATTTAAAATTCATTCTATGTGTGTAGAGACATTGTAGCAGGCACAAAGTTGTATAACTTGTCTTGTAGCAGAGACAAAGACTGTGTAGTGGAGAAGATGGTTGTACAGTTCGTACAAAGAGTACTATGTCAACGCTCTTTGAAATTAAGCCATCAAATGCCTTCAGAACCTTTCAAAATGACCGTTGCTCCACACTTCTAGTCTTCTACCACTCTTAGATGAATTTCGATCCATAAAACAGCTCTTGAAGCTTTAAGTCTTGCATCTTCTGATGAACTTCAGCTTCTGGTGATTTGCAGCTTCTGATGACACGTCATCACTCCAGGACCACTCTGTCTTCAGGAGCACTTGACTTCAAAAGCATTTTTCTTCGGATGCTTCCTAGCTTCATTTTGTTGATATCTTTGCTCTCTTTTGTCCATTCAGAACCTTGTATTGATCTATAAATTTTGTCTATGGTCCTGTACACTTGAAAAAATATTAGCATATCCAATTGACAATTTTTAATACCTTGTTATCATCAAAACTCTTTAAGGTTTATTGTTAAACACATTTTGTTCCAACAGTTTTGAATGACAACAAGTTGCATCATTGGGTAGAAGTTTATACAACTCCATCCAAGGATGCTTAATACAAAGAAGAGGTAATGTTAGCTAAAGAGCAACTCAAATTGAAAGTCTTTGCAACACTTTACGTAAAGGAAGTGAGAAGCTACGCAAAATAATCGAAGAAAACCACGTTGTGCGAGAACGTACTGAAGAACATTATCAATAAATTAAGGAGGTAATATTTTTTTTTTGAATGGAAAAATATATTATATATATAACGGGATTAAATCACAAGTATTACACCAAAAACATAAAATAAAAACACTAAAAAACCTTAAAGAAAAACCACCAGCATTCCTCAAAGAACCAACACTGCCAACAGTGATCAAATAGGCACCCAATAGAGATTTTGCTTCAAACGTTCAGCTTCGACCACCACTCAAGTTTCGGTCTATCGGAGGAGACATCACAACAACCTAAAGGACCTGAGTCACAAACTTGCTTCCGACCTCGAATCAAAAGCGATCGGCCCACAAGACTCCCGACACAAGTCAAAAAGACACCCCTCAACTCACGAACCACCGGAATAGACACCTTAACCTGTTCAAAAACTCGACCCACCAATAACCCGGTGCCAAAATCCAAAGACAGAGAAAGGCGGAACAATAGCGCAAAGCGAACAAGCTCGAACACAAACAAATTAAAATGAGCCACCAAATCAACCTGCATCAACCACGACCTGAAGAGACTGGCGCACACCCCAACCCTCAGCCAGACAACCACAAACCACCACTGTAACGCCCATTTTTGATTATTTAATTATTTGATTTATTTGAGAAGTTGTTATATATTTATTAATATATTATGCGATGTTGAATGAAGATTTAATATGATTTTATGCGACGTGGTGACTTATTTTATTGTTTAATAAAATAAGATTTGAAAATAAAATAAAATATTTAGTTGTGGGTTAGTTTTGGATTTTAGAGAGTTATGTGGGAGAAAGAGTAAATAAGATAAGATTTGTTGGGAGTATATAAAGGGAAAATTAGGTCAAGAGAGTCAGTACGCGTTGTCAGAGTTTTGGAAAAGAGAGAAAACGGACGTGAAGGGAGAAGAGCATTAGGGCTGCGATTTTCTGCTTTGATCAGGTAAGGGTGAGCCTAGCATTTGATTATATTATTCTGTAATTCATCTAATCAAGATTAACAATCATAGGGCTGTTTTGAGAGAATTGAAATTAGGTTAAAAAGTGAGAATAATCATGAAGTAGGCCATAAAGCTGTAGAATTGATGTTTAGATTGAGTACAGAACGTAGATTAACCTTAATGATGATGATTCTGAGAGTTTAGACGTTTAAGATGATGAATTTGGGACTTTTTGGGTGAAATTTCATAGAAGTAGCAGACTGTTCGTCGCTCGCCTGAGGCGAGCTATGCAACTCGCCGTGGCGAGTAGACCTAGTTTACTCGCGAGGCGAGCAACCCAGCTCGCCATAGCGAGCATTACCCTAGAGCTCGCGAGGCGAGCACTCCAACTCGCCATAGCGAGCAAGGCCTAAGTTACTCGCGAGGCGAGCTTTCCCACTCGCCATAGCGAGTTAAGTCAGAACCCAGAACCTTGTGCTGTTTGCGAACTATTTCGCATAGAACCATGAGAGATGATCTTTGGGTAGCTTCTGGGACTTTTAATGATGTTTAATAAAATCTGTAATGATGATACATGATGATTGAGACTGTTTATGATGATTTTATGAAGCTTATGTGTGATATATGAATTGAATAAGTGATGAATGCTTGAATTACATGCGATGTTTGCCATATTAATGTTATACTTTATGAAGTACTTGCTGCCATGTTGCTATCTATGTATGTATAGTTGCTGCATGTGTCAGTCATTGATGATTAAGATGTTTTGCGACGTTTAAGAGGTTAACTTGTTTAAGTTAAAAGTGTCGAGTCTCATGCATACTCATTCTATGATGGGGGCTTATGCCCTGGAGTTTTTACTCACCAGCGACGAGGGCTTATGCCCTGGAGCTTTGCTCACCAGCGACGAAGGCTTATGCCTTGGAGTATATTTATGTTCATAGCGACGAGGGCTCATGCCCTGGATTGGTACCACATGCATATAAGACGTAGGGTTGCATAGTCAAGTGATGATGTCGAGTCGTGTCGTCTGAGATGTTTACTAAGATGTTTATGATGTTGATTATGATGATGCAAAATGATGTGTTGTTTATGTTGATGTTCTAAATGCTAGATGTTTATCTATGATAAGTTGTATTATGTTGGTTGTTGAATTGTGATTATTTAATTACATGTCTAATATAATTATTTGTGAATCTCACCCCTTCTGCTGGAATTGCCGCCTCGTGGGCAAGTGCAGGTAACCAAGATTAGGTGCAGACGTGTGAGGATTTCTGCAGTTGAGTCTAGGTGCTCTGATACGTAACGGGATGGGGAAACCTTGCTTATATCTTCTCTATTCCTTGCGTATTATGTTATTTTACATGCTTATGTTTAACTTGAAGACTTTGATAATAAGATGTTGATGAGGCCTGTGTGCCAAAGACCTTTGAGATGTTTATTTTATATGATGATTCCGCTGCGATATTTTATGAAGATTTAATGTTTATTTAATCATTAACATGAGATGTTTTAAGATATGTGATGCCCTGTTTACGTGTTTACTCTGATGTATGCTATTCTTTTTAAAGAAATTTTTATGTTGGGAAAACGGGGTGTTACAATTGGTATCAGAGCAGGTCGGTCCGTCCGGCCAAGTAGAGAGTCGAGTGACGTTGTCTTAGAGTTAGAATAGTATTATGGTATTATTCTAACTTATGTTTGTTTTGTTAAGGATTAAGATGGCTGGAAGAAATGACGCTGCGATTGCTGCTGCCTTGGAAGCTGTTGCTCAAGCTGTGGGACAACAGCCTAACGCAAATGCTGGTGCTGGTGCGGAGGTCCGTATGCTAGAGACCTTCTTGAGAAACCATCCTCCTACCTTCAAGGGGAGATATGATCCGGAGGGAGCCCAGACGTGGCTCAAGGAGATAGAGAGGGTGTTCAGGGTGATGCGGTGCACGGAGGTGCAGAAGGTGCGTTTCGGTACGCACATGCTGGCTGAGGAGGCGGACGATTGGTGGATTAGTCTCCTACCTACCCTGGAGCAGGACGGTGCTGAGGTGACCTGGGCAGTCTTTAAGAGAGAATTCCTCAACAGATATTTTCCTGAGGATGTGCGGGGCAAGAAAGAGATTGAGTTCCTGGAGCTAAAGCAAGGGAATATGTCTGTGACTGAGTATGCTGCAAAATTTGTGGAGCTGGCCAAGTTTTATCCACACTACTCTGCTGAGACCGCCGAATTTTCTAAGTGTATTAAGTTTGAGAACGGATTGCGAGCTAATATCAAGAGGGCTATAGGGTATCAGAAGATTAGAAACTTTTCTGAGTTAGTGAGCAGCTGCAAGATTTACGAGGAGGACACGAAGGCTCATTACAAGGTGGTTAATGAGAGGAAAGGAAAGGGGCAGCAAAGCCGTCCTAAGCCCTACAGTGCTCCTGCAGATAAGGGCAAACAGCGAGTTAATGATGAGAGGAGACCTGTGAAGAAAGATGCTCCTGCTGAGGTGGTTTGCTATACTTGTGGCGTGAAGGGCCATAAGAGTAATGCTTGTCCTGGGGAGGTGAAGAGGTGTTTTCGTTGTGGCAAGAAGGGTCACACTACTGCTGATTGCAAACGTGGTGATATTGTATGCTTTAATTGCAATGAGGAAGGTCACATTGGGTCCCAGTGCACACAACCTAAGAAGACTCAGACTACTGGGAGAGTTTTTGCTTTGTCGGGTACGCAGACGGAGAGCGAGGATCGCTTGATCAGAGGTACTTGTTATTTTGATAATATACCATTAGTTGCTATTATTGATACTGGTGCCACACATTGTTTTGTTGCTCTTGATTGTGCTGCTAAGTTGAACCTTGTTGTATCTGATATGAATGGGGAGATGGTTATCGAAACTCCAGCTAAGGGTTCGGTGACTACTTCCCTTGTGTGTTTAAGATGTCCTGTGTCTATGTTTGGTCATGATTTTGAGATTTATTTAGTGTGTCTACCGTTGGTTGGGATGGATGTGATCTTGGGGATGAATTGGTTAGAGTACAATCATGTTCTGATTAATTGTTTTAGCAAGACGGTGCATTTTTCTTCTCCCGAGGAAGAGAGTGGCGCAGAGTTCCTATCCACTAAACAGTTGAAGCAGTTGGAACGCGATGGAATTATGATGTTTTCTTTGATGGCGTCCTTATCTATTGAGAATCAGGCGGTGATTGATAAGTTACAAGTGGTATGCGACTTTCCTGAAGTTTTCCCAGATGAGATTCCTGATGTACCTCCAGAAAGAGAAGTTGAATTTACGATTGATCTTGTTCCTGGAACGAAGCCTGTGTCTATGACGCCTTATCGTATGTCAGCTTCTGAGTTGGCGGAGCTAAAGAAGCAGTTAGAGGATTTGCTTGATAAGAAGTTCGTGAGACCAAGTGTTTCACCGTGGGGAGCTCCAGTGTTGTTAGTCAAGAAGAAGGATGGAAGTATGAGGTTGTGCATCGACTATCGTCAGTTGAATAAAGTAACGATAAAGAATAGGTATCCACTTCCGAGAATTGACGACTTGATGGATCAGTTGGTGGGTGCTTGTGTATTCAGCAAGATAGATTTGAGATCGGGTTATCACCAGATTAAAGTGAAAGATGAGGATATGCAGAAGACAGCGTTTAGAACGCGCTATGGACATTATGAGTATACGGTGATGCCTTTCGGTGTTACTAACGCACCTGGCGTATTTATGGAGTATATGAATAGAATCTTCCATGCTTATTTGGATCGTTTTGTTGTGGTGTTCATTGATGATATTCTGGTTTATTCTAAGACTGAAGAAGAGCATGCTGAGCATTTGAAGATCGTCTTGCAAGTGTTGAAAGAGAAGAAGCTTTTTGCTAAGTTGTCTAAGTGTGAGTTCTGGTTGAAGGAGGTAAGTTTTCTTGGTCATGTTATTTCTGGCGATGGCATTGCGGTTGATCCGTCTAAAGTTGAAGCGGTATCGCAATGGGAGACTCCTAAGTCGATTACAGAGGTTAGAAGCTTTTTGGGGTTAGCAGGTTATTACCGAAGATTTATAGAAGGATTTTCTAAGTTGGCACTTCCATTAACGCAGTTGACGTGTAAAGGTAAATCTTTTGTGTGGGATGTTCATTGTGAGAACAGTTTTAATGAGTTGAAGAAGCGCTTGACGACGGCTCCAGTCTTGATTTTGCCGAAGCCTGATGAACCTTTTGTGGTATACTGTGATGCGTCCAAGTTGGGTTTAGGTGGTGTACTTATGCAAGATGGCAAAGTGGTAGCTTATGCTTCAAGGCAATTGAGGATTCATGAGAAGAATTATCCGACGCATGACTTAGAGTTGGCAGCTGTGGTCTTTGTATTGAAAATATGGAGACATTACTTGTATGGTTCGAGGTTTGAGGTGTTTAGTGATCACAAGAGTTTGAAGTACTTGTTTGACCAGAAGGAATTGAATATGAGGCAGCGAAGGTGGCTTGAATTGTTGAAAGATTATGACTTTGGTTTGAATTATCATCTGGGCAAAGCTAATGTGGTTGCGGATGCTTTGAGTAGGAAGACTTTGCATATGTCTGCTATGATGGTGAAGGAATTCGAGTTGCTTGAACAGTTCAGAGATTTGAGTTTAGTTTGTGAAAGAACGCCTCAGAGTGTAAAGCTAGGAATGTTGAAGATTGATAATGAGTTCTTGAAAAGTATCAAAGAGGCGCAGAAAGAAGATGTTAAGTTTGTGGACTTGTTGGTTGCTAGTAATCAGACGGAGGATAGTGACTTTAAAGTGGATGATCAAGGAGTGTTAAGATTCCGAGGTCGAATTTGCATTCCTGATAATGAGGAAATGAAGAAGATGATCCTTGAAGAGAGTCATAGAAGTAGCTTGAGTATTCATCCGGGAGCTACGAAGATGTACCATGATTTAAAGAAGATGTTTTGGTGGTCTGGATTGAAACGGGACGTGGCTCAGTTTGTCTATTCTTGTTTGATTTGTCAGAAGTCGAAGGTTGAGCATCAGAAACCTGCTGGAATGATGGTGCCTTTAGACGTGCCAGAGTGGAAATGGGATAGTATATCCATGGATTTTGTGACGAGCTTGCCGAATACTCCTAAAGGGAATGACGCTATTTGGGTGATTGTTGATAGATTAACGAAGTCGGCTCATTTTCTACCGATTAATATTACTTTTCCTGTTGCTCAGTTGGCCGAGATCTATGTTAAGGAGATTGTGAAGTTTCATGGTGTTCCTTCGAGCATCGTATCAGATAGAGACCCGAGGTTTACATCTAGATTTTGGAAGAGTTTGCAAGAGGCGTTAGGTTCTCAGTTGAGGTTGAGTTCGGCTTATCATCCGCAGACAGATGGTCAGTCGGAAAGGACGATTCAGTCGTTGGAAGATTTGTTAAGGGTGTGTGTACTTGAGCAAGGAGGGACTTGGGATAGTCATCTTCCATTGATAGAGTTCACGTACAACAACAGTTATCATTCGAGTATTGGGATGGCACCCTTTGAGGCTTTGTATGGGCGGAGATGTAGAACTCCGTTGTGTTGGTTTGAGTCAGGCGAGAATGTGATGTTAGGGCCGGAAATTGTTCAACAGACTACTGAGAAAGTAAGAATGATCCAAGAGAAGATGAAAGCGTCGTAGAGTCGACAAAAGAGTTACCATGACAAGCGTAAGAAGGACCTTGAGTTCCAAGAGGGAGATCATGTGTTCCTGAGAGTGACTCCTATGACCGGTGTTGGTCGTGCTTTGAAGTCAAAGAAGTTAACCCCGAAGTTTATTGGTCCATATCAGATATCAGAGAGGATTGGGGCGGTGGCCTATCGTATTGGATTGCCACCACATTTATCGAATTTGCACGACGTGTTCCATGTGTCGCAACTGAGGAAGTATGTACCGGATCCGTCTCACGTGATCCAGAGTGATGATGTGCAAGTTAGGGACAACCTTACGGTTGAGACCTTACCAGTGAGGATTGATGACAGAAAGACGAAGACGCTGAGGGGCAAGGAGATACCTCTCGTTAGAGTCGTTTGGTCGGGAGCGACTGGCGAAAGCTTGACGTGGGAGTTAGAGAGTAAGATGCTAGAGTCGTACCCTGAGTTTTTTGCTTGAGGTAATTTTCGAGGACGAAAATCTTTTAAGTTGGGGAGAGTTGTAACGCCCATTTTTGATTATTTAATTATTTGATTTATTTGAGAAGTTGTTATATATTTATTAATATATTATGCGATGTTGAATGAAGATTTAATATGATTTTATGCGACGTGGTGACTTATTTTATTGTTTAATAAAATAAGATTTGAAAATAAAATAAAATATTTAGTTGTGGGTTAGTTTTGGATTTTAGAGAGTTATGTGGGAGAAAGAGTAAATAAGATAAGATTTGTTGGGAGTATATAAAGGGAAAATTAGGTCAAGAGAGTCAGTACGCGTTGTCAGAGTTTTGGAAAAGAGAGAAAACGGACGTGAAGGGAGAAGAGCATTAGGGCTGCGATTTTCTGCTTTGATCAGGTAAGGGTGAGCCTAGCATTTGATTATATTATTCTGTAATTCATCTAATCAAGATTAACAATCATAGGGCTGTTTTGAGAGAATTGAAATTAGGTTAAAAAGTGAGAATAATCATGAAGTAGGCCATAAAGCTGTAGAATTGATGTTTAGATTGAGTACAGAACGTAGATTAACCTTAATGATGATGATTCTGAGAGTTTAGACGTTTAAGATGATGAATTTGGGACTTTTTGGGTGAAATTTCGTAGAAGTAGCAGACTGTTCGTCGCTCGCCTGAGGCGAGCTATGCAACTCGCCGTGGCGAGTAGACCTAGTTTACTCGCGAGGCGAGCAACCCAGCTCGCCATAGCGAGCATTACCCTAGAGCTCGCGAGGCGAGCACTCCAACTCGCCATAGCGAGCAAGGCCTAAGTTACTCGCGAGGCGAGCTTTCCCACTCGCCATAGCGAGTTAAGTCAGAACCCAGAACCTTGTGCTGTTTGCGAACTATTTCGCATAGAACCATGAGAGATGATCTTTGGGTAGCTTCTGGGACTTTTAATGATGTTTAATAAAATCTGTAATGATGATACATGATGATTGAGACTGTTTATGATGATTTTATGAAGCTTATGTGTGATATATGAATTGAATAAGTGATGAATGCTTGAATTACATGCGATGTTTGCCATATTAATGTTATACTTTATGAAGTACTTGCTGCCATGTTGCTATCTATGTATGTATAGTTGCTGCATGTGTCAGTCATTGATGATTAAGATGTTTTGCGACGTTTAAGAGGTTAACTTGTTTAAGTTAAAAGTGTCGAGTCTCATGCATACTCATTCTATGATGGGGGCTTATGCCCTGGAGTTTTTACTCACCAGCGACGAGGGCTTATGCCCTGGAGCTTTGCTCACCAGCGACGAAGGCTTATGCCTTGGAGTATATTTATGTTCATAGCGACGAGGGCTCATGCCCTGGATTGGTACCACATGCATATAAGACGTAGGGTTGCATAGTCAAGTGATGATGTCGAGTCGTGTCGTCTGAGATGTTTACTAAGATGTTTATGATGTTGATTATGATGATGCAAAATGATGTGTTGTTTATGTTGATGTTCTAAATGCTAGATGTTTATCTATGATAAGTTGTATTATGTTGGTTGTTGAATTGTGATTATTTAATTACATGTCTAATATAATTATTTGTGAATCTCACCCCTTCTGCTGGAATTGCCGCCTCGTGGAATTGTGATTATTTAATTATATTTATGCTCATAGCGACGAGTGTAACACCCCGTTTTCCCAAAGGTAAAATTTCGTAAATTAAATCAGAGTTTTCACATAAACGGAGTATCACTTTCTTAAAACATCTCAAAGGAATTGAATAACAATTCATTCATCATAAAAATAGTTATTAAACTTCTCAAAACATTACAGCGGAATCTTAAAAGTCTTGGCACGCAGGCCTCTTCATAACATTTCAAAAGTTCATCTAAAATTAGTCTTTATAAAATTATAATTAACATGCAAGGAATAGAAAAGCATTTGACAAGATTCCCCATCCCGTTACATATCAGAGCACCTAAGACACAGTGAGGAATGCCTCACACGACTGCACCTAATCTTGGTTACCTGCACTTGCCCACAAGGCGGCAATTCCAGCAGAAGGGGTGAGATTCACAAACAATATAATAAACAGATAATTCAACAATTAAGTTTAACAACAATTAACATATAAGCACGTCTCAAATATTTATCTCATAACTTCTTAAGCAACATCAAGAATATCATCACTAAACATCTTAAACACCATCAAAGAATATCATCACAAAACATCTTAAACATCATCAAATACACTTAACAACTCATAGATATCATCATGTAATCATCATCACTAATAAATTTAAAACAACTCAATGTAATCATCATCTCACTATAATAATCGACATCGTAAACAACATTATAACATTATAATTAGTATCATATACAACATCATAACAACATAACAATATCATAATCAATATCTTAAACAACATAGCAACATAACAATATCATAATCAATATAGCAACATCTTAGTCAACGTCATATAATTCACATCATAAACATCGTATAATCTTCATAGGTACTTTTTTAACAACTCATGGATAATAATTCATCAACAACGACTTTGACTCGACAAATGCGACAATGCAACTTAGACACTTATATGCATGTGGTACCAATCGTCATCATAAGTATTAATATACTCTAATCGTGCGGAGGACAAAGCTCCTAATAATCGTGCGGAGGACAAAGCTCCTAATAATCGTGCGGAGGACAAAGCTCCTAATAATCGTGCGGAGGACAAAGCTCCTATCATGGTGAGGACAAAGCTCAATAAATGCTAATGCATGGACTCTATCAACAAGACACCTTAATCAACTTATCACTTATACTTCCAATAATTTGGAGTTCATCATCAACTTATTCATACTCATGCAACTTAGTTAAATAACAATTGCAGCATAATCAAATCACATCAAGCTTAATAACAATTCATTTCAACAACATCTTGATCATTCAATAATATTTCGAGTAATGCATTTAATCATTAAATCACATTACAAACAACTTAGCAGTTCATAACAGCAACAGAAACAACACAAGCAATTCACAATCATTATCAACAACATCAAATCATCACATTAACTCTATAAGTATAGCACATTATGCACTCATCATTCATAATTCATAAGCAATAACATTCTTCAAAAGTAACCAAGTATGATTAAATAAGATATAAGCCAAATAATCATAAAACACCTCAACTAAATCCCTAATACCTAAGTTTGAAGTTTGGAAACCAACTCTAAGTCTTTGGACTAACTTGGGATTAGTTATGCTAAGTTTTCTTAAAGTTTTCTCAAGACCTACTTGGACTATTTTCATCATAACTCAAAATCTACAAATAATTTTCTAGTCACTCTAGAGCCATTAGAAAGCTAACTCAATTACCTACAACTTTCGTGTTTACACCAAGACCCAGTTCGGAACATAAATGTATGAAAAAGACACAAGAACGTGAAACAGAAAATGCTGTTTTTTCCAAGACCTATTTGGAGTGTTTTTATCATAACTCAAGATTCACAAAACATTTTTGAGTCACTCTGAATCCATTTAAAAGCTAACTCAATTATCTACAACTTTCGTGAAGACATCAAAAGCTAATTATGAACAGAAAAGTCCCAGTTTTTATTGTAGTTTTTCGGTTACAGAAAATCGAAAAGAGAACGAGTATGTTGACCCCTCTGTAGTATTTTAATCATATCTAGAGTTATAAAAGCTTAAATTGAGTCACTCCAAAGGCTAGTGAAAGCTAACATCTATATCTACAACTTTCATGAAGACACCTAAACCCAGTTCGGAACTTAAACTTGTCAAACTGAGACAACAAGTAACGTGTTTTGCACAGCGACAGCAAAATCGCAGTTCAGTTGCGGTTTCACCTTGGGGAAACCTTTTCTACTCCGTTTTTGATCCAATACCCTCAAAACATGACCTTAAACATCAGCCTATGATTATCCTATCACTAGAACATTAATTATTCATTAACCTACTAGATTATCCACTCTTTTTAAGACTAGAAACTCAATTCGAAACCTAAACTAGTTTTCCTTAATTCTCACCTTTCAACTTCATCTTTTAATTCATTCACCTTAACCTAGTTCTTAATTCTCTCAAAAACTCATCCATCTCTTGTTAATCATAATTGAATTGAATTACAGTTTAATATAATGAAAGCTAGGCTCACCCTTACCATAATTTGGTCTCCTGAATCAAGCTGCGTTCTTCTTAGGTTTTTCTTCTCTCTTTCGCGCCTCCTCTCTTTTTCTCTAGGTTTCTCCAAAAGTTATATAACATACTAAATAATTCTAACCCTAATTCTCTTATTTATATTCTCTTACTCATCTTATCTTATTTCTATTTTCAAGACTTATTATATTAAATAATAAAATAACAGTACTTAATAAAATAACGACACACCACATAATCATTTAAATCATATAAATACTAAAATAAGCTACTTAATAAATCACATAATCATATAAATATATTCTAAACCTTTTAAAACAATCAAATAAATCAAATAATTCAAAGAGGGCGTTACAACGAGGGCTCATGCCCTGGATTGGTACCACATGCATATAAGACGTAGGGTTGCATAGTCAAGTGATGATGTCGAGTCGTGTCGTCTGAGATGTTTACTAAGATGTTTATGATGTTGATTATGATGATGCTAAATGATGTGTTGTTTATGTTGATGTTCTAAATGCTAGATGTTTATCTATGATAAGTTGTATTATGTTGGTTGTTGAATTGTGATTATTTAATTACATGTCTAATATAATTATTTGTGAATCTCACCCCTTCTGCTGGAATTGCCGCCTCGTGGGCAAGTGCAGGTAACCAAGATTAGGTGCAGACGTATGAGGATTTCTGCAGTTGAGTCTAGGTGCTCTGATACGTAACGGGATGGGGAAACCTTGCTTATATCTTCTCTATTCCTTGCGTATTATGTTATTTTACATGCTTATGTTTAACTTGAAGACTTTGATAATAAGATGTTGATGAGGCCTGCGTGCCAAAGACCTTTGAGATGTTTATTTTATATGATGATTCCGCTGCGATATTTTATGAAGATTTAATGTTTATTTAATCATTAACATGAGATGTTTTAAGATATGTGATGCCCTGTTTACGTGTTTACTCTGATGTATGCTATTCTTTTTAAAGAAATTTTTATGTTGGGAAAACGGGGTGTTATAACCACGATCCTTACGACGACGAACGATCCGGAAGTTGCGAAGAAGGAGGATTAATCGTGAAGGACATGCACCCACCGGCAAATGAGCAGTCAAGAAGGCTTAAGGTGCAACAAACGACAACTCCGTCAACACGAAGCATCTGCACACCTAGCTCTTTCGAGCAATAACAGCCAAGCAACCAAATCCTAATCCAAGAGCAGGAGGCCTCTAGCGGCAAGGCTCCGAAGGAACAAACCAACAACACCGACAAAACATTGCCCCGTCAACACATAAAAATTGACCTAGATAAGACGCAAAACAAGCCACATCACTTGTCTCCTAACCTCTGATTAAACAAGAACAATACAAACAATATGAATAGAAAACGAACAACAACACACAATACAAAACAACCAGAACAG
The DNA here is from genome assembly GCA_958299785.1 of Medicago lupulina. Taxonomy (NCBI): domain Eukaryota; kingdom Viridiplantae; phylum Streptophyta; class Magnoliopsida; order Fabales; family Fabaceae; genus Medicago; species Medicago lupulina. The sequence continues at coordinate 68,152,755 of OY283139.1, forward strand.
AAACACCAAAGCATCCCCAAAACCACTAGCATGAGGGTGACGAATCGGAAGCCAACAAAAAGGCCTAGAACGGAGAGGATGACCGGAACCAAGAAGGAAGGCACAATGAGAACCACCACCGACCCCGCAAAGAACCACACCAACTCACCACCCAAAAGAACCACCGACCAGGAAACTGAAACAACCCATGCCACCAGAGAAAACAGGAACGACGCCTCTGTCAGAACAACCCAACCCACAAACACCACCAAGGATCCAAGCAGCAAGAGATGGCCACACACCAAGCAGCAAGAGAGGGCCACACACCAAGACCACGAAAGGATATGATAATAGAGTCACCAGACCTCACGGAAGCGATGCCGGAAAAATGGGTCAGCGATGGGAAAGGAGGAGAACAGCCCGACGGAGAACCAAGGATGGTGCGGAGGTAGGGGAGGTAATATTATGAGACTAAAACTAGATTAATATTATTCTTGCAATGCACATTGGTTTGTCTTTCTGGGGGCACGTCAGGAATTTCAATAGGAAAAACTTCTGGAAAATCGCATACCACTTGTAGCTTATCAATCACTGCTTGATTCTCAGTAGATAAAGACACCATCAAAGAAAACATCAAAATTCCATCGTGTTCTAATTGCTTCAGCTGCTTAGTAGACAAAAACTCCGCTCTACTTTCTTCTTCAACATAAGAGAAATACACCGACTTGCTAAAACAATTGATATGTACACGATTGTACTCTAACCAGTTCATACCAAGAATTACATCCATTCCGCTCAAAGGTAAACAAACCAAATCAATTTCAAAATCACGATCAAACATAGACAAAGGACATCTTAAACACACGAGAGAAGTAGTCACCGAACCCTTAGCTGGAGTTTCGACAACCATCTCTCCACTCATATTCGACATAGCAAGACCCAACTTAGAAGCACAATCAATAGCAATAAAACAATGCGTAGCACCAGTATCAATAATAGCAACTAAAGGCGTATTATCAAAATAACAAGTACCTCTGATCAAACGATCCTCATTCTCTGTCTGAGTACCACTCAAAGCAAAAACTCTCCCAGTAGCCTGAGCCTTCTTAGGCTTCTTGCATTGCGAACCAATATGACCTTCTTCATTGCAATTAAAACACACGACATCACCATGTTTGCACTCTGCAGTAGTATGCCCTTTCTTACCGCAACGGAAACACCGTTTCACCTCTCCAGGACAAGCATTACTCTTATGACCTTTCTCACCACAAGTATAGCAGACAACCTCAACGGGAGCATCTTTCTTCTTAGGTCTCCTTTCCTCATTAACTCTTTGTTTGCCCTTATCAGTAGGGGTACTGTAAGGCTTAGGACGACTCTGCTGACCTTTACCTTTCCTCTCATTCACAACCTTGTAATGAGCCTTAGTATCCTCCTCATAAATTCTTCAACTGCTCACCAGCTCAGAAAAGTTACGGATCTTCTGGTAACTAATTGCCTTCTTGATATCGGCACGTAAGCCATTCTCGAACTTGATACACTTGGAGAACTCAGCAGTCTCAGCAGTATAATGTGGATAAAATTTAGCCAGCTCCACAAACTTAGCAGCATACTCAGTCACCGACATGTTCCCTTGTTTCAGCTCAAGGAACTCAATCTCCTTCTTCCCGCGAACATCTTCCGGAAAGTATCTGTCTAGGAACTCCCTCTTAAACACAGCCGAAGTAACTTCAGCACCGTCTTGCTCTAGAATAGGTAGAAGACCAATCCACCAATCATCAGCTTCCTCAGCTAGCATGTGCGTACCAAAACGCACCTTTTGCACCTCTGTGCACTACATGACCCGGAACACCCTCTCAATCTCTTTGAGCCACGTCTGAGCTCCATCAGGGTCATATCTCCCTTTCAAAGTAGGCGGATGATTCCTCAGAAAAGTTTCCAACATCCTCACTTCGGCATTAGCACCAGCATTAGCATTAGGTTGTTGCCCCACAGTTTGAGCCACAGCCTCTAATGCAGCAGCAATCGCAGCGTCGTTTCTTCCAGCCATCTTAGTTCTCTACATTGCACACAACAATTAGTATGACACATAACAATATATCAACTGATACTCGACACAACAAGACTCAACTACTTGGCCGGACGGACCAACCTGCTCTGATACCAATTGTAACACCCTGTTTTCCCAACATAAAAATTTCATAAATAAATCAGAGTAATCACATAACGGAATGTCACATTTCTCAAAAATCTCAAATATGAATAAATAACAACTTATTCCTTCATGAAATAGTCATCGTAATAATTCAAAACTTTGCCGCGGAAAAACATAAAAGTCTTGGCACGTAGACCTCATCATAGAAATCTCATAAATCAAAGTCAACATAATTGTCATAAAACTTCATAAATAATACGTAAGGAATAGAAATCAATAACAAAGATCCCCATCCCGTTACATATCAGAGCACCTAAGACACAACCGAGGGAAGTCCTCACACGACTGCACCTATTCTTGATTACCTGCAAGTTACCCATACGAAGAGCGACATTTTCAAGCAGAAGGGGTGAGATTCACAAAACAATAATATTAAACATATAATTCAAAAATTATATTTAACAACATAACATCATCATCATTTCATAACAATAATCACAAAGCATCATAATCAACATCATAGTCAACATCACAACAACTTCATAATTCGACTCAACAACATGACAATGCAACTCTAACTCCACTATGCAACTCTATCGTCTTAATCATGCATGTCGTACCAATCCAGGGCATAAGTCCTCGTCGCTTTGAGCATAAATATACTCCTAGGGCATAAGCCCTCGTCGCTATTGAGCAAAAGCTCCAGGGCATAAGCCCTCATCTCTGTTGAGTAAAAACTCCAGGGCATAAGCCCTCATCTTTAAATGAGTATGCATGAGACTCAATCTCTTACGTCTTAGACATCATGAACATCTTAAGGAATCCAATAACTTGGAACAACATCATAGACCGACACATGCAGCTTAATCTCAATTATAACAGCAACATGGCAGCAATAAACAGTCATAAAAACAGCACAATATCAAATGAATCATCACTTAAACATCACATATATTTTCACATAATTCATAAGTCATTATCAGCAACATTAAATCATCATAAAGCATCTTTACAGATCGTCATTTATAATATAGTTAGCTTCCAATACTACCCAAGGGTCAACTCTCAAAGTCTCGTGCAAAATAGAACTCAAAACAAGAAGATAAGGGAGTCTGAAAACTGTTCAAAAGCTAAACATCTAGTTCAGAAGCAAAACTCAGATCAGAAAAAAAAAAACATCTAGTTCAGAAGCAAAAACGTGTTCAAAAGCAAAAACGTGTTCAGAAGCTAAAACGTGTTCAGAAGCAAAAATGTGTTCAGAAGCTAAAACGTGTTCAGAAGCTAAAACGTGTTCAGAAGCTAAAACGTGTTCAGAAGCAAAAACGTGTTCAGAAGCTAAACTGTTCAGAAGCAAAACGTGTTGAGAAGCAAAAACGTGTTCAAAAGCTTAAACGTGTTCAGAAGCAAAAACGTGTTCAGAAGCTTACACGTGTTCAGAAGCTAAACTGTGTTCAAAAGCTAAACGTGTTTAGAAGCTAAACTGTGTACGGGGTTACAAACTTTTTCACCTAAAATCCCATTTTGCACCAATCTTAACCCCAAATTCGACTGAAACGTTTGCACTAAGGCTATTCTATCATCTGTAACCAGTCCCTACGTCAATTCTACAGTTTCCTCCTCATCTAATCATCAATTCATCCCTTTTTAACCTAGTTCATAAATTCTCTAAAAACTATTTCTACTCTTGTTAATTACCATTAGATGAATTACAGATTAATAATATTGTAAGGTTATTCTATGATTTGTAAACACTTTCTACACTAATTCTACGGTTTTCTCATCCTTTAATCATCAATTCATCACTTTAACCTAATTCTCAAATCCTCAAAAACTATCCCTACACTTGTTAGATATAATCATATGAATTGCAGATTAATAATATTGTATGCTAGGCTCACCCTTACCTTAGAAATTGCAGAAATCGCAGCTTTCCTTGGTTCTCCTCTCTTTCTCTGGTTTTTCTCCCTTTTTCCAAAACGTACGTAAAACAACTCTTAACCTAATATTCTCTATTTATAGCCCCTTAATAATTCTAATTACTCTTACACTCCAAAACTACTCTTTTCCTCTTAATCTTAAAACAACCCAACGTCTCAATATTTATTTTATTTTCAAATCTTATTTTATTTTCAAATCTTATTTTATTAAACAATAAAATAAGTCACAACTCCTCATTAAAATCTCTAAAATCACATACATCGCGTAAATCATATAAATATATAATTTTCTCTATTAAAATAATTAAATAATCAAAGTGGGCGTTACAACACATATACCTAACTCTTTGCTTAAAAGCTTCAGAGTAGTGAACAATTACAACTTAAAGCACAGTCCTAAACATGCACCAAATGATACACGAAAGGCTCACAATATAAGACTCAAAACCCTAGATGATCTAATCTTCAAAACACGTTATGAATTGTTGATGTCCTAGGTCTTGCAGCCTTGTACATATACTGAAGCAAGTCGGGTTGGATGAGCATTGGGCTTCAGTTCAAACCGGTGATCCAATAAGCAGTCAACAAGACCGGATAAGGGAACTTCCTAAAAAGTCGGCAAATTTGTAGGAACATCCTAATCACCTTTGAAGACTTTCCTAAGTCGTTGCACATTCTTAGGAAATCAAATATGTTCTGATCTTCTCATAACTAAACGCTGGTTGACCAGCTAAAATGCTGGCGTGGATTCCTTAAATAGAGAGAACGCGTGCGGAAACATAGACGAGGCACCGAACATACATACCAAGCCTGGATGTTGGAACATTGTGTTCCACATCAGATTGAACATTTGTTTTAGACAAAAGTGAAGCCAACAAACAAATATCCAACATCTTACGTTTTTCAACAATTTTTTACATGCATGTTAAGAACGTTATTAAAAGTTCCTCCGAAAAAATTTGATTTCTACGTCCACATTTTTGTTACTTATATCTTAAACTTTTATCGTTTTAAAAAATTCATATTTAATTTATTTCATATTAAAAATTTCTAGATTTTAGTAAATGAACCTTTCATAGTGTTTTAAACTTGTATAAAAACAATCGTTAAAAAATTTAAGAGTTTAAGGATAATTAAACAAAACTTGTTTTAGCAGGGACTAAAATTATAAGTAAATTTTTTTTGTAGGGATTAAAAAAGCTATTAAAATTAAGTAAGGACTAAACTTAGAAGATCACAATTTTATGGGGACCAAAAACATATTTAACCCTAAGCAAAATGGTTAGATGAAATAAGGTTTGGGGTTTTTGTTTGTGTTCAAAATAAGTGAATATGTAATTATCCAAAATTCCTTTATTTATAGTTAGCATTTGCATTAGAATATGCTCCTAAAAGATAACATAATAACTATTAGAAGCATTTTTTTCCTCAAAAAGAAAAATTAATTGAATGATACACTACTAAAAGATTAGATAGTAACTAATCGAAGTTTCTTTTCTTAAAAAAAAAAACAATTGAAGCCTTTTAATCTTAAAATAAAAGCACATATGTAAACTTTTTTGAAAGTATTATACGTAGTTTGTTGAGATATTTTTGCTACATAAAATATTAGAAATTCAATAAAATATTGAGTGGATAAGATCAAAAGTTTGTTGAGATATTTATGTCAAATAAAATATATATATTTTTTTGAGGAATAAAATATTAGTTTTAAAAACTAGAAAAATAATAAAAATATTGAGAATGAATGTGAAAGTGACATCTGACAAAAAAAAAACTTTACATTACAATTGTTTTTTTAATTGGAGTATATTACAATTCTTTATAGGACTCATAATTATGAGAGAGAAAAATATATAAAAGTGAAATGAAAATTATATTGCTTATGAAAGAATTGTTACATCAAGTTGTACATTTTAATGAGTAATTTATGCCCTTTAAATTAAATGATATGGACGGTAAGGTTTTGACATGAACGGATCTTAACTCTTATATTTTTTTTATAGAGCATCCTGACTCTTATATTAATTATATTAATATATGAGAAACCCACAAACTTCAATCTTGACAAAGTAATGAGAAAAAACTGAATCGTCGTATTATATCGGATATGTACCCATTCTTCAGGGTGAAAATGTATTCCTTCTTCATCTTGATGTTTCCCTTTAAAATCTTGACGGTACAGTTCAGTATTTAACATTTTAGCTTCATTATTAAGGGACACCATTGGATCTCAAACCTTCGTACCTTGGACCCTAACATTTTATATGTCATATGATATATCAGGTTTACTTAGTATGCAACATCAGCTAACTATATAACCTCATTGTAACATCATTTTACTCATTTAGTAATACACATTTTACAATTCATAATACGGTATCATAGCTTGGTTAGTATCAAATATTTTTCCTAAATTTCTTGTCTTTTTTATGTCTCGTATATGGTATGATTGTTGTGGTCATAATCGTTTTTTAGGGGAGCTAGGCACTGCAAAGTCAGTAAACCATCCTTTTATGCTAAAACTTGTTAGATTTTATCGGCACAAATTGTTATACTAGACAAATAGATAAATAACATAACATAGTATAAATAACATGGCGCCTTCAACCATGCGACGTGAAACCAAATCGCCCATGGTACATCATTTGGTTGCAACTGAAAATAGCAAGTTATAATTGATATTTTGATTTAAATTAATGACTAATGTGGATTTTTTTTTTTAATTACTAGTAATAGGCCCGTGCATTCGCACGGGTCGCGAGCCATTACGGTAATTATCGTCGCAATTAACATATATAAGTGAATAATACAATTAATTTGGTCAAAGATAATTTGAACAGAAAAAACTTTTAGTTAAGAAACTATACATAGTCAACTTTCAAAAGTTAGAACAACTTGTTAATATTGAAACGTTAACAAAAGTGTAGTCTCTTAAACAAAGTTTCACATCACCCTTATTACGACAATAGTTTAAAATATAACGATAAATATATAATATAGGTGAAAATATATTACAAACTATAAGTTCTCAAAAACTTCTTTGAAAACGACGTTGGTGGTAGACTTCAATGCTTGATTTTCTTTATTATGAATTACTATCTTTAGACCTTTTTTGCTCTTTACCCTTGATATTGCCACATACAGTTGACCATGACTAAACACATTTCAAGGAAGATATAATCCAACATAATCCAGTGATTGTCCTTGAGATTTGTTGATCGTCATAGCATAACAAACAGTAATTGGGAATTGCCTTCTAGATAGCTTGAATGGCCATGGGGACTGTGTAGGAGATATCTCCATTCTTGGTATATAAACAATTGCTCCGATGTTCTTACCTGAAATAACCTTTGCTTCAATAACATGGTTTGCTAGTCTTGTTACTATGAGTCTTGTTCCATTACACAAACCGTCTGATTGGTCAATATTTCTGAGTAGCATTATAGGTGTACCGATTTTGAGTTTTATTTTATGGTTGGGCAGCCCTGAAGTTGTGAGAGTATTTAAAAATTCAGGGGTTAACACGTCAAAAGCTTCATTGCCATCAACTTCAGATCTATCAACAGAATCCGCACTTAAATACTCTTTTTCATCACCTATAAAACATTAAAAAAAAACTACAATTAAAGATAAGATTATAACAGGAAATTCATTCTGAAAACATGTTGAAACATTGTATTACCTGGAATCAAGCCCAAAATATATTCGTTGATAGCATTAACAATCTCGAGTGTTCCAGCCAAAATAGCTCTCGATTGTAAAAATTCTGGATTTTTGTAATTTTTGACTAAGTTTGGATATGTGCTTTGAACAATCGCCTGAACAGGATCATCAAAATTAGTGATCAATAAATCTGATGGAATGTCAATATCTGCATACCCATCATTAGGTTCTGACAACTTCCCATCTCCGACATTTAATATCCATTTGGAAAATTTCTCCAAATCTGAATCATTGGATGTTTGGGTATTTTGTTGCAGTCGCATGTTCTTTGTAAGCTTCAACACTTGACAATGATCCCATATATATGATGAATTGATGGTTGCATGAACTATATCAGAGCGGCCTCCTCTTGGTACAACTGGTAGAATCTGTCTAAAATCACCACCAAATACAATAACTTTCCCTCCAAAAATTTGAGATGAAAAACGGGTGCCAGACATTATGTCTTTGAGTGTTCTATCTAACGCTTCAAAACAAATCCTGTGAGCCATTGGAGCTTCGTCCCAAATGATTAACTTGGCCAGTTTAATAAGCTCTGCACGTTCACTTCCTTTATCTATATCACATGATGATGACTCAAGAGCGGGTATTGGAATCTTGAATTTTGAATGTGTTGTTCGACCTCCCGGCAGTAATAGTGATGCGATTCCAGACGTAGCAACTGTCAAAACAATTTGTTTTTTGGAACGTATGTAAGAAGCCAGGGTCCTCCACATATACGTTTTCCCTGTGCCACCATGACCGTAAAGGAAAAACACACCTCCTTTTTGGTTGATCACTGCTTCCATTATTTTTTTGAAGACACCTCGTTGTTCATCTTGTGAATATATCAAAGACATAATAAGTATATTAGTAATAAACAATTTTTTTCCGAAGAAGCTGTTAATAATACACAATAGGCATGACTCATTTATATATATAAAAATATATATCTAACATAATGAGCATAGTAAAATATACATACCTGTGAGATTTCGATATAAGCCATTGAATTCCTGAAGTTGCTCATTATGATTATAAGCACGCTCTTCGTAAATGAATCTATTCCCTAATTGCTCAGCAACATATCCATTTGGATATGGCATACCAGGATAGTCCTTCAAAGACTTGCGATTCTTTTGCAAGTGTCTCTCAATTTCAATTAGTGTCAAATTGAAAATTTCTTCATCAGTCAACCTCAAATCTGGTAAAAAAAAAATTAAAGTTACAATGAGTGGTAAGTTGAATTTTTTCAATATATATGAATTACCATTTAAATTTGTACCTCTATTATTTGCAAGTCTTTGTTGAGCATACAGAATGCCATCAGCTAATAAACGCCATGTGTTGTACCATACATGGTGTGGTCTATTCATGCTGCTTGACAACAATAATGTGACAAATAGCTTCCTCAAAAAGTGACCAGATCCCCAAGGATTTGCCTCTTTAATAGCTGATATATATTCCTTATCATCTCCAACAAATCCCATAGCAAAGCATGCATCACGAAAGCTATCATATAAGATGTTCTTCACAATCTTTATATTATTATAACTTAATGGTCCTTTGACATGGGTCAACATTATCCTCAAGTAGTACAATTCACCGGTGCATGGAGGAACCCACATTAGCCTACCAATTGTGTATCCTTTTTCTCGAGGTTTCCACTCTCTTTTTTTCTTCACATATACAAACTTTGAAACAAATCTACGGTAAGTTAACTCTCGAGCTTCAGGATACTTCTTATTTGCTTCAAACCATGCTGTGAACATTGATTCTGCTACACTCGGTTTCAAAAGGACATCGTTAATTTTCTCATAATCTTTATAGTATATAGAATTATCACCTTCACAGTGAAAGAACAACCTTTCTACAGCCGGTTTCCTCCCGTGTATTGGGAATGAATAAATTCTCCAGCATGCTTCGCTTGGGGAAACATATCTACAATCAATGTAATGTTTTATCTCATCAATATCTCCTTGTTGATTGCCATTTCCATCTTCAGTTGGTACAATAGCAGCAGCAATTCTGTCATAGCCTTTATTGATGTACTTGAATAAGTACTTAATTGAAGTACTTTGATTGCACCATTCCATGTTAATGTGTGCTTGGTACTTTAGAAGTAACTTAGGATTATACGAAACAACATAGCGATTGTCCATATGAATTCCATTTTTGGTAATTGTGTTCCCATTATTCCTTCTTCTATATACTGGAAAACCATCTTGATCAACAATGGTTTCAGCTTCAAAAAATTTTGGAAAATATTTTGTGCATTTACCGTCTTTCGTACACGGTGCGGCTCCGTTTGCTTTTCCGCATGGCCCATGAATCATGTGTGATTTAACTAAATTGTACAATTCTGGGTCATCATCTTGATGAGGTATTTCTGCAGATATAATTTGATCAATATCACTTGGAGTTGGGTATTTGCTCGATGGATGCAGGAAAATAAGAATGTGGGCATGAGGCAATCCTCTTTTTTGAAATTCAATCGTATACATGTCTGGAACAAATAAATATGTAGAAAAATTGTGTATATTAGTTAATGGAAACTGGCGTAATATCAAGTTCAATTTATATATGAGAATACAAAATATATAAAGTTTATATACTTACATGCAAGCACCTTCCCGAAAACACCTTTCTTAGTCAAATCATCAAGCAGAGAATTAAATTTCATTTTGAATACTCTGGATATAATATCTGGCCGATCATGTGCCTTCAAATTCATTGGATTAAGCAATCGTTGAATTTCAGGCCAGTTTGGATTGCACGTGAAGGTAATAAAAAGATCAGGGAACCCAACATGACTGCAAATTGCCATTCCGTCAAAGTATAACTGATCCATATATCTACGACTACCAACATATGATGAAGGTAACACAACCCTCTTTCCTATGTTTGCACCTTGATTTTGACCATCATTGTTGTATTGGCTCAAACTATTATATTTCCCGACCCTCAATTTCGACTGATTCTTCCTTAGCCATGTAAGCCTTTCAGATTCCATCATGGTAAACCCGTCCACCAAAAAATGTTGGAAAAGTCTTCTTGATCTCAAAATTGTATGTGCCTCGTTTGTTCTGCTTTGAATTATGAATGCAAACCACTCCCTTATGGTAAGTCTACGCTTTTTCTTGACTCGTTTAACAGGTTGCACATCACTTTCCATTTCCGTAACTTCAGATTCTTTCATATTTTGTGTTTTTGAGACTTGATCTCGATGCTTCACATTTGGTCTGTAACCATCTTCACCATAAGGAAATAATAATGGATATTGATAACCTAAATAGCTTGTATGGAATTCACTGATTCTTTGAAGTTGACCCGACTGTGTCTGCATGATGATGTCTCTTTTTTCAGCATAATCAACATCTCCCACTATTAGAGTAGCAACCTCAGACACTGTGGGTTGATTATATATTCTACCATCTGTGCTACGCTCAGAAATTAAACGTAGTTTTAAATTGGGGACATTTCCTTGACTCAAAGTTTCCCTTGCCATTCGAAATGATTGTGCATGGACATTGTTTTCATAGAGCATTTCTGACAGTTTTCGAACAATTTCGGCATCAACTCCACTTTTTGACCTACAACAAAGTTTTTAGTAAATAGTCTGACTAAAAGTGAGTTGAAGGTAAAGTGATTTGTGTTTGGATAAATTCATGAAAAAGTGAGTTAAACTTTAAATTTGAATGTAAAAATGAATTATAGAATCAAAAGCTACAAATCTTAGCTTCAAGTAGAATCAATTGTAGAGGCAAAATCATTTTTGCTCAAAAGCAACCCACAATGTCGAAATCAATTTTAGACTTCTAGAATCAATTTCGTCGGCCATAGATTATTTGATTTCTTTAAATTTGACTACAGTAGCTTAGATAGCGCTGGGAATTTTGTGGTATTCCTCGTATACCATATTAGATTTGCAATAGCATTTATATTTTTATACCTTTGGTTTTTTGAATTTTGAAATAATTGTTCTAGTAATTCCAAGAATCAATTATAAACCTGAATCTGTTACTGTGCATTTTCATGCTTTTAGATTTCTTGTATTTCATTGTTCTTTTCTTTTCTAAATCCTTGATAAAAATTTCATTATCCATCAAATAAGGTTAAATTAATTTTTTTGCGGTTGTATATCCCATTTATATTTGAATTAACTTAACATGCATATAAAGAATGATAATGCCAACACATCGTGATATAAATTTGAAAATTTAAACATTATAAGATAAATGGTATTGTAATAAACAAAATTAGAATCAAATAGATAGTCCATAAGAAACGCAACCGTACAAAAGTGAATGTAAAGAGGGTACCTGGTTCCTTGAATTCTATTTTGAATTTCATTTTCTGTATCATAGATATAAAGTTGTGCAAATCGTGGATTTTGTCCTGGCATCGGCAACAAACTACCAATTTTGTGGCATGGCTGACCATGAATTCTGATATTTGGTGGTCCTCTTCCATAACTGAATTGCTTGTCGTAACTTGCACCAGGTGATGTGAATGCAAACATCATGTTGTACGTTCTTATGTGTTGTTGAAACTTTTTGGAATCAGATGAGTCATTGTTGAATAGCAATTCTTGTAGTAATTTAGGAGGTGTTTTTAACAAAGGCAATTGCACCTTTCCCTTTCCACAACACATTGAAAATTTTGGATTAGCTGCATGTTTAGATTTTCTCAACCTTTCTTGATACCACATATTTGCTCCACAATATTGACATTCAAAAGTAGGATCACCAATATCATAATACCCTGATAATAATTCAGAAAACTATTATACTGACTGATTTTAAAAAGTAAAATACCATTCTTTAAAACAATAGTGAAAAATCTTGTACCTGAACACTCATTTTCCACTTGTGCCACATATGTATGATTAAAATATTGTTCTTCGTCTGAACTTGAATCACTGCCTGAACTTGAACCTAAAACATATAATGTTTCGCTTAAATAAAACAATCAAATGGAATCTATTAATAAATTGTAATAATCAATGTAAAATTCATACCTTCAAAATCATCGTATATATAGTCATCTCCACTGTCGTCATCCAAAAGTGGATTTTCATGAGATGTTGTTGGTTGAAATGTGTTTGATGAACATGGGGCTTTATCAGATGATGTTCTGTCAAATCTTCTACACAAATTGATACCCAAATTACCAATATGATTAAACTGTCGATTTTTGGCTCCAAGATTCTGACTTGTACTTGCTTCAGTACTAAACCCGTAATTGCTTTGTGGATGTTTGGCTCCAAGATTCTGACCTTTACTTGCTTCAGTATTGAACCTATTATTGCTTTGTGAATGTATGACAAAACTTTTAGAACCTTTGTTGTGGTTTTGACAAACACTTTGACTTCCTTGACTTATAATGTTTGGAGAAATCTCAGATAGTGGTGTTCTGTCTATTGGTAAATTTAGTGGCGTATTATGATTCAACATGACAGAATTATCAGTTTTCACCCTTTTTGATTTTCTACTTTGGAGTACATTTTTTCTATGAAGCCTTGCTTTTGCTGCCATCCTTTTTCTCAGCATATTTTCAAACAATTCTTGTTCTTTAGACTGTTGTTGATCCATTTCATGAGATATATCTACGGCCGTCAACAGAAGAAATGAGAAACTACAAAGTACCGAACCTAACCAAGAGGTACCAAGTAAATGGTGTAAAGAAACTACAACTAATTAACACAATGATCCAAAAGGAAAGACATGTTAATTAATATACATCAGAATTAAAAAGAAGCTGACGTTGGCTATTTTACTAACCCTTCAAAAAAAGAAGAAAGCTATTTTACTAATATTTCAGCTTGATTTCAATAAACATAAATTTCTAAAAATATAATTTCAATTGATGACCGACTTTCTTGAACTTCAAATATATAAAAAAATGTGAATTCTTTTTTATGATCCAAGGTAACCAATTGCCCAAAAAAAAATTAATTTGATTCCCTAGCTCTTTTGCAGAGACATCTCTAGTTGAAGTCGTGTCCTAATGTCGAACACCGATTTGAAACACCAAGACTTGTGTTACCTCATCATAATTTCAGAGTAAAATTCATGTTAATTAAACTTCACTAAATCTAAAATTTAGTTTTTAAAATGCGAGCAGTAGAAGAACTTCCATACTTCACTAAATCCAAATTTTTCCTCTACTCCATCAACATCTCTAACAATAGTAACAAACTCCATACTCTATTAGCATCCAGATTCAATATAAGAAGAATAATGTTAAGAATAAACAACGACATACTTGAATCTCAGTGAACATCAACATAAAGCAACAAAAATCGATTAAAACAAAGTTATGATATAAAATGAATCAAACATGTACCTCAAAAAATCACACGATCAAGGAGAGTTTAGACTATTAGATTGGTGTTTTGAACCTTAGTTCATAGCTTGGACTATTAGTTAAGAATAATAATAATAATGTCTAGTCGGTGAGAAAAATTGAGAGTATCAATATGGATGATGGATATAGATTGTTGAGATAATTTAGGAATATTCTAAACAAACTTATAAACTGACTTTTGTTAAGAAAATCTAAAATTTAGGCTAAAAAAAAAAATTTGGTATACAGCCCACAATATCCATCACGTGTGTTGAAAACAAACTCCAATTTTTCTCTATTGTTGTACCAATTTGGTAATGCTCCTCATTTCTAATGTTGCAAGTAGCAGCATAAATATATCATTTTCTTTGACTAAATAAAAAAAAAAATAATTTCTTTGTGGCGAACAGAAATTTTGTTGGATAATAACAAAGATATTTTGTTTTAATTTATTTATCTTTATTTATTAATTTTGTTAAGTCTTAACCTATTTTTTTCTGTCCACTAATCCCTTATTAGGTTTGCAACAACTCTATCCTAAAATTTTGCCTCTAAATTTGCATGATATATGTTTTTCATTTCTCTCTCTAATAACCGTGAATATTTTTTAAAGCAAAAATTTAATAGATATCTTAATCCTTATCATTATCCTTATTATTTATTAATTTTATTACGTCTGCAACAACTTAAAATAATTTTTCCCCTCCATTGATCCCTTATTAGGTTTGCAACAACTCTATTCTAAAATTTTGACTCTAAATTTGCATCATATATGTTGTCTGCAGCAATTAAACTAATTTAATAGATTTTTTTTTACCATAATTTTCATGCAAACTCGGCTACTCTAAATAATTAGGAACCATGAACTTCATTAATTTTTGATTTTTAACTATCAAAGTAATAAATAAAATTGGCCCGTGCAACAATATAATTTTGTATTATTTTTATCTTTTTTCTTTATAATTTTTTTTTATTATCATTTGATTGTAATATTGTATCTATAATAATCTAATTTGCATTTATTGATCGACCCATATGATCTTACGGGTTAAAGATTATTTATTGGTCTATATTATAGTCGCGAAAACTCATGCGTCGCACGGGTCAAAAGTCTAGTATAATATAAAATGGTCAGATGTTTATTCTGTTAGAAAAAAAAAATGTTCACTTGGTTTTATCTTAATAATGGTAGAGTATATAATTTGAATCGGTCACATAAAGAAATAGCTAACAATCTTTCTCTAGATGATGTTGCATGCCTCTACGTAATTAGGTGGAATGATGGATAGTAAAAGATAAAATAGATTTTTATAACATGGTCCAGAAAAATAAAAACAGAAGATCAATTTCATGTTTTTTATGCTAATAATGCTTATCTTCAAATACTACCCATATTTGCATTCTAAACAGAATTCACGCCGCATACCAGTACTTAGTTGGAGACTTGGAGTTATCAATTAATTAGTTTATAATTTTTAAAAATGGTAAAACAATGCTACTCAAGCCATAGCATACACAATGCCCAGTCCACACTTAATGATAGAGGAAGTTTTTTTTTTTTACATCTTGACCAAACTAAAAAAACTTATAGTATATTTATAATAATAAGAGTAAATTACAACCCCCTCCCCTCAAAGATGCTTGAATTACACTCCCCTCCCCTCTTAAGTTGAAATATACACTTTACTCCCTCAATATTTTTTTTATGTTAAAAATTATGCTCCCCTCCCTTATAAGATGCTTGAATTACAAACCCCTCCCTTAATAATTAAATATGCACTACACTTTAATCTATTTGAACATAAATAAATATTCTTATAATATATATTAATTTTGAATCACCATTTAAGAAAAATTAATTCATTTCTTTATAGTTTAAATGTCAATGATAATTAAATTTAAATATATTGCTATTGATTTTATAAATTAGTGTATAAAATTAACTTTTAAATAATCATGCTTTAATGATTTTAGTAATTTTTCATATATTTTAATTTTGTTTTGGGTTGTTTCATATTTTATAATAGGGTTTAAAACTACATGTTAATAAATTTTGAATAAAAAATAGCAAAAAAATATGTATTCAATTTTTTATTATATTAAAATAGACCCACAATACTATTTTTTTAAGTGTGATAAATTATTATTTTTTGTTAGATTATTAGAAATAATAAAAAAGAATATTGAGGGAGTAAAGTGTAGATTTTAACATAAGAGGGGAGGGGGATGTAATTCAAGCTTCTCTTAGGGGAGGGGAGTGAAATTTATTCTAATATGTTTTGAATAAGAGGGGAGGGGAGTGTATATTTTAACTTAAGAGGGGAGAGGAGTGTAATTCATGCATCTTTGAGGGGAGGGGAGTGTAATTTACTCTAATAATAATAATAACAACAAAACAAAGAATAGAGAAAGAAGTAACTATTAAAAGCGAATAATATTTTATTTTAAAGAAGACTGACGAATTATTTCAGTCATTGGCATATTAAGAATAACAACACAAATCAATACTTAATAAATTGTGATATATGATATATATTGCTAATAATATTCTATCGAGTGTTTATTTTTATTTAGGTTGAGGAAATGGCAATAACGATCAGACTTTAAATAACTGAAGGACTAAATGTAAACCGAAAATTTAAGTTTTTTATTTTGGATAAGACACACGCATGAACAAAATGCGTAATAAACAAAAGACTAAATATCAAAACCCAAAAAATTTGATTAAATCCAAGAGCAAACTACTTAAGATTCTTAATCTACTTAAATTAGACATCAAATGAAATCGTCCTATCAAATCAGCACTCTTGAAAGTTAAATGAAAAGGATTGTGTTAATTTTGTGGTTCAATCTTGACATGTTTGATTGGCTTGGTTCCAGAATGTTGAGTTGATCCCAAAACTTCACATTCCAAATCATCAACTTTATCATGGTTGAAACCTCTCTTAGCTGGAGTGACTGAACTCGTTGCTTCAAAATCATTCTCACCACATGCAGACAAAGATGGCTGGAAAAATTAAATTAAAGAATCAACTACATAAACATATATCAAGGGAAAAAGTTAAATATGAAATCTTTTATCGAGAAACCATGTATAAGTTAAGTCAAATACACGACTTACCGTTGAAAGAATTAATTTATCCTCATTGTTATTTGGCTTCACAATTTCTGACTGAGAATGATTCTACAAAAGCGACAATATATAATAAATACGTTAAAAAACAAAAAGCATAAAAATTATATATCAAACTGTGAGCACATTTTACCTCATCAATGTCTAGCACATTCTCAACTTGTTTGATAAAAGCTTCGTCAACCGACGACATGTACACTGAAGCTTGTTCATAACCTGGTTGAACCTTAACCTTAAACACCATTTTTTTTCCCAACATGCAATTCAATTCATCCGGATAAACCGCGGGGTCATCTTCTCCTTCCTAAACAAAAAAATTAGCAATATGCAATTAAGTTTTTAGTTCTTTGTCCTTGTAAATATTTCAAAGAATGCATAGTAATACATACCTCAATCATTGACTGATACACATCAGCAGCAGACTTTTGAATAACAGCAGCACAATCAGCATCCCATAAAACAAACTTATATTTTGAATCAGCGCTCTTGACATAAATATCAATTTTATACCTATTATGATAAAAATATTGAGATACTTGTGGATTCCACAACATGTTATAAATTATAATTATAAAAGCCTATAAAAAAAATATACCTTGGAATTGCCAATTTCACCTCTTCCGAACATGAACACTTGTATGGTATTTTTGCATTGGTTGCCTTTTTAGTGCATGCAGTGCAACCATAATAAAACCAACCAAATTTAGAAACAGAAAACTTCAATGTAGTAGCAACAGTAACGCACACAGTATCCTGATTAAATAAGTATTACATATGTAAGTAAGGATAAAACAAAAGTAATAAATGGTCTTTCATAAAATATAAGCTTTGTTAATGTATACCTCTCGGAGGTCACAAATATCCTTCAAGGTCATATATGTAGCATTAGAAAGAAACTTTTGTTGAAGTGTATATTGTGAACCACTTGTCTGGTTTGACCTAGATTGGGTTGACACAGTTGACCTCTCATTCTGCTCAGAAGTAGGTAACCTATTACAGGATATTATCATCATCACTCACATTGCGACCATCATTCCAAATAAAATACAGAAAGAAAACAAAACACCATTCATACTTAGCCTTGAATTCTTTGATTTTTGGGATATTGTCATTGATCAACAACTTTGATCCACTCCATGCATTAGACACTATGATTATCATTATGAGTCAACCATTAATTCAATATAAAGTGTAATAATATTTGAAAGTATAACGATGGTTGTATTAAGTTAAGAAGAAACCTTGTTTATCCTTGATCATTGCATGTGTGAGAATAATTATAATTGCTCCACAATTTTTGTTTTTGTTGTAGTAATTTAAGAACTTGGTTGCATAGCTTTCCCAAAGACTACAGTGAATAACATTAGCCCTATTGAAGATAAAGTCATGTGTTATTTTTGGATACGATGGTATTAAAAAACAACTGTTGGAAAAAAAAATGTTGAATACAAAAGTATTTAAAACAAACTATGGGAAAAAAGGTATGAACCATACTTCAAATCTTTGAGGTTGATATCGACAACCGCTTTTTTTGCGCTAGAGATTGAAGGAATGCTAACTAATTCCTCCACAACACCAATGATATCTGCCACAAAAACATACATGAAATAACTTGAATTCGAATACATGTTAATTAAAATTGGAATTCATAAACTACTATTATAGATTTGAATGATAACCTTCAAGCCTCTCAGGTTTACAATTTCCTTCGAGTATTTCAGCAAAATCTTTGAAATAATATTGTTTTAGAGGTATTTGAGTAATCTCTCTTGGCCTGACAGTTGTAGCTCCAACGAACACAAATTTCTTCGGGTGATCACACAACTTCCAATTGACTTAAGAAAATGTGAGGAAACAATGTGGTGAGCAATCTGGGGAAGTTGGCAACCAATTTTAAGGATTTTGGTTAACTTAAGTTTTTACCTTTATCCATACCTTATCCTGAAAACATTTCGTTACTTTTTTTTCTACTTGCTCTTGGAAAAAATTTCAGCACCTTTTTTTTTGGTTTAGAAACAAATTTCAGGTCATGCTTATCGTAAAAGGCCATGCTTATCGTAAAATCTTTTTTTTTTGGTTTAGAAACAAATTTAGGTCATGATTATCGTAAAATTTGTTACATATCATTATTCTTTTTTAAAAAAAATATATATTTTACGAAATGACTGTTATGGACATAAAATTAAGCAGATTATGAGTTTTAATAAGGACGATTATGAGATTTTGCTGCACTTCAATTTTTATATATTGTAAGTAGATTTTTTGGTTTAGAAACAAATTTCAGGTCATGCTTATCGTAAAAGGCCATGCTTATCGTAAAATCCTTTTTTTTTGGTTTAGAAACAAATTTAGGTCATGATTATCGTAAAATTTGTTACATATCATTATTCTTTTTTAAAAAAAATATATATTTTACGAAATGACTGTTATGGACATAAAATTAAGCAGATTATGAGTTTTAATAAGGACGATTATGAGATTTTGCTGCACTTCAATTTTTATATATTGTAAGTAGATTTTTTGGTTTAGAAACAAATTTCAGGTCATGCTTATCGTAAAAGGCCATGCTTATCGTAAAATCCTTTTTTTTTGGTTTAGAAACAAATTTAGGTCATGATTATCGTAAAATTTGTTACATATCATTATTCTTTTTTAAAAAAAATATATATTTTACGAAATGACTGTTATGGACATAAAATTAAGCAGATTATGAGTTTTAATAAGGACGATTATGAGATTTTGCTGCACTTCAATTTTTATATATTGTAAGTAGATAGATACATAATAAGTAAGAAAGGGATGTGAATTCCTCCGAAACAATTAATATTATTTTCATCCTGTATTAGTATGTTATCTGGTATCATGTGAGACTATATTCTTCCAACAAAAATAAAAGGCTTAAATGTTCAATTAGTCCCTTAACTTGATTTTAAGTATGGGTTTGGTCCCATAAGTAATAAAAGGTCTGTTTAAGTCCCTTAACTTTATTTAAAGTATCGGTTTGGACCTTTCTGTTAATTTAATTCAAAGAAACGTTAAATTTTGGCCCTTAACTTATTTAATTAGTATTAGTTTGGTCCCTAAACTTAACGTTTTTTTGAATTAAATTAACAGAAAGGACCAAACCGATACTTCAAATAAAGTTAAGGGATCTAAACGGATCTTTTATTACTTATGAGACCAAACCGATATTAGAAATTAAGTTAAGGGACCAATTGAACATTTAAGTCAAAATAAAACTAACCTAAAAACAAGGAAAATAAAAACTTTTTTTTTTTCGGTTAGGTAGCCTAGTGGCTGAAGCTCACACATTATAAATATGGAGAAATGAGGTGTTAGAGTTCGAACTCCTACCCTGCATAAATTATGCAATGTTCTTATCGACTGAGCTAAGCTCACCGAGACAAGAAACAAATATCTACTAACAATATATAAAAGTTGAAGTACCGCAAAATTTCATCTACTAACAATATATAAAAGTTGAAGTACCGCAAAATTTCATAATTGTCCTCTTTAAAACTCATGATCTCTTTCATTTTATGTGCATAATCGTCATTTTGCAAAATTTAAGTTAATCCTTTTAATTTTTTTAAATTAATAATGGATAACGGTCATCACAGTTGTAACAAA
Source organism: Medicago lupulina (assembly GCA_958299785.1). Classification (NCBI taxonomy): domain Eukaryota; kingdom Viridiplantae; phylum Streptophyta; class Magnoliopsida; order Fabales; family Fabaceae; genus Medicago; species Medicago lupulina. The sequence continues at coordinate 68,173,642 of OY283139.1, forward strand.
TTTCTACAGATAACTATGAAATTAATTAATTTTATAAAAAAATTACGGATAATGTCATCAAAACTCTAACAAATTAATTAATTCCCTATATTTTGCAAATAAAAAAGTCAATTTGTTTCTACTTTCTTCTCCTTATTATCTGATTCTCTTTATTTCTTAAATAAATTGCACAAAAATTCCTCGGTCGGACTTTTAATATCACTAATTTAGTGGGCTTTATCGTCAATTCTCTATAAAATCATGAGAAAAAACTGTGTAGTATAGCATAAATATACCAAAACAATCTATGTTACTCTTTTATGCTATAAGTATAGGAAAATAGTTTATTCTGATATCTTTTATTCCCTTAATCTTACTAATTTGCATATAAAAAAATTTAATAGAAATGATACATTAATTTCTTCAAAAAAGAAAAGATACATTAATGTTAATAATTTTAAAATAATCATCAATTTCAAATTTCACACATATCAACTTTCTCATATCAGTATACATAAAATTTGATTTGGATATATAAGCACATAAATTTTACAATGAGTGATGTGTAAATGTTTAACGGTATTTTGGAGAAACAATATAGTGATGTTAATATTATGAAAATAGACACGAGTTTTCCAAATTTTATTATATCGACTATCACATATCGTTAAATAAAAAATTTCTTATACATATATAAGCTTATAAAATCCTTAATGAGTGCGGTGCAAATATTTATCGGTATTTTAAATATAAAATAAAAATTTATTTAATAGAAACACTACATTGATGATAATATTTTGAAAATAGTCACGAGTTTTTAAAATTTTATCATATCGATTTTCAGATATATGTACATAAAAATTTATTTATGCGTATATAAGCACATAAAATCTGCAACGAGTGCGGTACAAACATTGAACGGTGTTTTACATATAAAATAAAAGTTATTTAATAAATACATTATATTAATGTTTATATTTTTACAATATTTATGAGTTTTCACGATTTTATCATATCAACTTTCTCATATAATTAGATAAAAATTTGTTTCTGCAAATAAAACACATAAAATATGCAACGGGTGCGGTGCAAACATTGAACGGTGTTTTCCATATAAAATAAAAATTAATTTAATAGAAACACTGCATTGATAATGATATTTGGAAAAAATTGTCATGAGTTTTTAAAATTTTATCGTATCGATTTTCTCATATATTACATAAAAATTTATTTATATATATATAAGCACATAAAATCTGCAACGGATGCGGTGCAAACATTGAACGGTGTTTTGTATATAAAATAAAAACTTATTAAATAGAAACAATGTATTAATGTTTATATTTTGACAATATTAATGAGTTTCTGCATTTTTATCATATCAACTTTCTCATATATTACATAAAAAATTATTTCTGTAGATAAAACACATAAAATTTGCAACCTGTGCGATGCAAACATTGAACGGTGTTTTGTATATCAAATAAAAATTTATTTATTAGAAACAGTACATTGATGTTGATATTTTGAAAATAATTATGAGATTTAAAAAAATTAGTTTATTTACTTTCTCAAATATGTATATAAAAATTTGTTTTCGTGTACATAAGAAAATAAAATCCACAACATACGTGATTCAAATATTTAACATATTTTATAATATATAAGAATAAATAATTCAATAAAAACATTATATTAATGTTTTTTTTACAAAAAAAAAATATTAGGCTAAAATACATTTTTGGTCCCCCAAGTTTCACAAACTTGCGATTTTAGTCCCCCAAGTTTAAAAATAACACTTTTGGTTCCTTAAGTTTTACCCCATTTGCAAATTCATGGTCCCCCTTGATTTTGACTCAGTCAAAACTGACATGACGCTATTTTTTAATGTTTTTTTGTTGATGTAGATATTATTAAAAATAATTAAATCAAGCTATGATAATTGCAATTTATAATAAAAGAAAAAAGCATAAAACAATGAGAATTCTAAAGAAAAAAAACGTAGAGAACTCAAAATTCCATTTAATTGCAATTTATATTAAAAACTAAGTGCTTAAAGGTCACATGAGCTCTGATAATTCCATTTTCAAATCAGAACTCAAAATCAAACTTACGATTTAGGGCTTATTTCTCATTCTCGTCTCAATCAAAATCAAGGGGGACCATGAATTTGCAAAGGGGGTAAAACTTAAAGGATCAAAACTTCTATTTTTAAACTTGGAAGACCAAAATCACAAGTTTGTGAAACTTAGGGGATCAAAAATACATTTTTGCCAAAACATTATATTAATGTTGATAACTTTCATTTAATATTTTTAAATATTTGATGATATTAACAATGCAATTATTTTTTATATGATTACCATAATGTTGTGACCCGTGCTTTTGCACGGGTCTATCACTAGTAATCTAAAATAAAAAGAAACAAAATCTGACCTAGGAAATAGGGAAAATAAAAACCAAATGAATCTAAAAAGATTTATTTATTTACTATAAATCAAACTAAACAAACTGGAGTACCTATAAAAATCGGTAACCTTAATAATAAAACAAAAGCTTACCTAGACCGAAAATCCCAACCCAACTGACGATAGAAAGAGTATCGACCGTAACCATCATCGGAGCCGCCACGATTCCGATCACAGAGAAGACCGAGAAGGAAGCAGAGACAGGGATAGGGGATACGATAGAGACGAAAGAGAGGGTAGCAAAGGTAGGTCTAAATCGAAGTGCGATGAAGAGAGAACCACCATACTCCTCGTCGCATAAGAGGAAAGATAGAGAACAATTTCGTAACAAGACTGAATCTACAGCGCCCTCTCGTAGTGCCGGAGTGGCCTCAAGACCTGCCATTCCTGCTGCTGTAAATCCTCCAGCCAGTGGCACTGGTGCTCCTGGTGTCGCAACTGCAACCAATTTTGAAGCTGTCAGACGTGCTCAGGAGCTTGCTGCCAGGATGGGATTCCGCCGTGATCCACAATTTGCTCCTCTAATAAATATGTTTCCTGGCCAGATTGCTACACCAGACGTTACTATCCCTCAGAAACCAACCAAGGTTCCTGTTCTTCGTCTTGACGCACAGGGACGTGAAATAGATGAACACGGAAATGTTGTTAATGTAACTAAGCCAAGCAACCTTAGCACATTAAAGGTCAACATTAATAAACAGAAGAAAGATGCATTTGAATTACTAAAACCTGTATTGGATGTCGATCCTGAATCTAATCCTCATTTTGATGAGAGAATGGGTATCGACAAAACAAAGCTCCTGCGGTCTAAGAGGATGAATTTTCTGTTTGTGGAGGAAGGAAAATGGTCAAGAGATGCTGTATCAATAAAATTGAAGAGTAAGTTTGGAGAAGCTCAAGCAAAAGAGCAGAAGGCCAAACAAGCACAGCTAGCAAAGGCAAAGGCTGCTTCTGATATCAATCCGAACTTAATAGAAATTACAAAGAGAGTTGTAATGAAAGCAAAACTGAAGGACCCAATTCCAGATATTGAGTGGTGGGACGTGGCACTTCTGCATTCTGGAAATTATGGTGACATTGCCAACGGTACTATAGATGATGAAGGCAAACTGAAAATGGAAAAATTCAACTTTTATGTGGAACATCTTCGGCCTATTGAACCGCCTGCTGAGCCCTCCCCTCCACCACCTCAACCTCTCAAGCTAACTAAACAGGAGCAGAAAAAACTAAGGACCCAAAGGCGTATAGCTAAGGAGAAAGAGCGACAGCAGATGAATAGCCAGGGTGTCATAGAACTGCCAAAACCAAAGGTCAAGATGAGTAATTTACATAAGGTACTAGGGACTGAAGCAACTCAAGATCCCACCCGGCTTGAAAAGGAAGTGCGTAATGCAGCTGCTGAGCGTGAGCAGGCTCACATAGATAGGAATATTGCACGCAAGCTTACTCCTGCTGAGCTGCGTGAGAAGAAGAAAAGGAAGTTGTTTGATGACCCAAATACATTGGACACACCTGTCTCACTTTACAGGGTAAATGACCTCTCTCATCCCAAGGCCCGCTATAGAGTTGATGTTAATGCTCAAGAAAATCGTTTGACTGGATGTGCGGTGATTTGTGATGGTATTAGTGTTGTTGTGGTTGAAGGTGGAAGCAAGTCAATTAAGAGGTATGGGAAACTGCTTAGACGTATCGATTGGACTGATGTTTCAAAAGAGAAAGAAGATGATGAAGATGCCAATAAATGTGTTCTGGTGTGGCAAGGAAGTGTTGCCAAATCGAGCTTCAATAGGTTCAGTGTTCATGACTGCATCACTGAAGCAGCTGCTCGTGAAGTGTTTGTGGATGCTGGGGTTCCTCATTATTGGGACCAAGCTGTCAACTATACAGAGGACAATGCTGTTTGAATTGTCTTCTAATGTTTTTGGTTAACATTATTAGGATGCCTATCCAGTCTTTTGGTGATTTAACAGTTATGCAGTTGCTTCTAGTGGTGAATTAATATTGTTTTTATCTTATAGTAGTGTGTTATCCTGTGTCATGTCAGACTACTATTTTTAATCTCTCAAAAACTTTTTTTCTGTTTTTTTTTCTATCTATCAATGAAAATTATTTATCTCGTGTTTTTTCATATTATTCCGTGTTTTTTGTGCCACGGTGGTTAATTTCACATGTTTTTGCAGATGTCATACAGAAGATAGAAAAACAAAAGTATGTAGCAATTTGATTATTATCCTATAAAAGCATAGTTTTCTGTTAACCTTTCGATAGTATTGTACATAAAAAAAGCATATTGGTGATATTGGAGTGATTAGTTCAGCATAAGAATGTGTTAGTTTTGTGATATTAGCAAACGGTATAAAAAGACACAAAAGTGTATTTTCGGTAATCTTTGTAGCTTTTCTAATTGGTTTGTATGCTTTTATTATTTCTTAATGATGAAGGCAATTTTTATGCTTCAAATATGTAGATTCATTATTTTTTGATACTCATTGTCTATTAGATATGTGTGGTTTACTCATTTGAACTCAATTTGACGACTCTCTCTCTCTCTCTGTAGCTTATCTATTCTCTAGCAGCTCAAATCCTTAGATTCTAGATGGTCGTCTTTGATCAGATTTGCAATGATATAAGCTATTGATGTCACAGTGAAATTTCAGCATTCATAGTATTATACTAACTAGAATTTCCACATTCTAGATGGCTTGATACACATGGGATTTGTCTCAGGTATTGTTTTTAAAGCATGTTTCTATTGTCGCAATTATACTCATGTAATTGCCTAAACCTTAGATGGTTATTCTGACCGAAATAATATGGTGTGCCTGAAAACTCATCTTGACTGTGTACTTTGTTTAAACTTACTGCGGTGTTCTTCTAATTGCCTTCCTATTGCCTTTTTTCTAACTAGTTTTATGCTTTGCTCTATTTACTAAATATATTGAGTTCAGCATGGATAGTTAGAAGCTTTTAACTACAGTAGAGATTCTTAATTATCAATGTGTAATTTTGATTGATTTCATTAAACTGCTTAAAGCTAGCGATTCTTAATTAATTGTAGACATTGTCTGAATGAACCACTATGGTGCCCATGACATTTCTTCTAATGATTTTATCTTAGATTGATAGAATTGATGCTCTTCTCATATCACAATCATGAAGCGTGATAGTTTGCGTATTTTGACTTTGTTGTTAATTGGATTTGGCCATGAATTCGAAGTTTAATTTATTTTTTATTATCCTTTTTGATACATCAGGTTGTTAGGAACCCCTTTCATTTGCCCTTTCATTTGAAGTTTATATATATTCGAAGAAATTACTTTGCTGACGTAAATTGTATTTTTCTTTAATATAGGTTACCACAAAAGTAGTAGCTCTAAGGATTGATGGATATGGCGTTGATACCAGCAATACATCCAGAATATACTTTTTGCTGCTGCAACTATGCTTTCCGACTCATGCAGATTCTTATGTCTTTTTTTTTTTTTCTTCCATTGAGCGTTTGTGTTTAAAAAAGTTGAGTTGATTTTTTTTCCGTCACAAAAGAGTCTCTAAAATTGGTTTTTTATCTCAACTTGACAACTTCTAACACAAGTTTGTTCTTTTCTCATACTCCAGCCACCCACTTTTGTGACTTTGGAGCTCTTAGAACTTGGCCTCAACCTTTTTCGTCTCACTGGAGCATTTTATTCTCGTGGTATGTTTCCTTCATTATTTTTAGAGTCACTTCCACTATACCCTTCTTCTATGTTTTTAACTAAATTCAAGCTACATCTGCATATTATTTTCGAGTTCCTTCCATTATACCTTGCATTTATGTTTTTAACCAATGGAGACTATATGTGGTTATCTGTGTTTAATTTTTCTCTGCTGGATTTGAATTAAATTAAATTAGAGTGGTGAAATTTGCAGAAATAAGTTTCAAGACATAATAAGTTTGTTGTTTTTTTTGGTTGTTGTTGTTGAATCATGTTGATTTTTTGCTCTCACATTCTCTTTGCTCACCCTTGTGCACTACTTTTAATTTATTTTTATGAAAAATAATTTATGTTTTGAGATCAGAAAGATGAAAGCACCATGTTTTTTCTTTTTCTTTTTGAGATCAGAAATAATTTATGCCTTTCCTTTCATTACTTCCATCTTTTGTTTTAATGGGATGGTAACATGCTCATGTAATTGGATATTGTCTGTGTTTGGTCCTTGGTAGTTGTCACTTATATCTTAATTTTTTCTTAATGTTCAATGTTTATGATACCCACCATGTACTTCATGTTCAAGCCTAAGGGACTTAACATTATTGATCTGGTTGTTCTATCTGGTAAACTCCTAGTGCTTATCTATTACATGTTCATTGTTTTCAAAACATACTTGCTTTATGCTATTGGGCCTGATAGACATAGGCAATAACTTAAATTATGGTCAAATATAGCTGATGTAGTCTCAATATTGGTTGCGTTGCAGTTGTGATTGACCACTTGTTCATCGTATGGATCATCCCAATTTCTCACTATTTTTTTCATTTGAGTATTGGATTCTTACACAGTTGCATCAATGGCATAAACAATTTCTTGTAATGTTATAGGTAGCCACACTATTGGAGATTCGCGGTACACTAGCTTTAAACAACGACTCTACACCAAACTGGGAATGGCAAGTCAGATTTCTCTTTCGACCAAAACTATGCAGCTCAATTATGTACTCAGTGCCGCATGGGTCTATTAAGTTCAGACAAAAAAGTTGCTCTTTTTCCAGTTTTGAAGTTCTGTGGCAGACACAACTTGATGTTGTTCTTTGCCGCACTCAACTCCACTGCCTCCGTAAAAGCCAAAATCTCAACTTGATGTGGTGAAAGGATAAATTTCGTAGCCAACCATAACTGTCCAAATAAGATAAAAAAAGTTAACGGTTCTGCTTATTGATGGTGCTTTGCAAGACAGTGAACACGATCGTTTGATTTTGGGTTTATGAAATTGTATAATAGTATATAAATCTGTTTCATTGATATAAGAATTACAATTTTTGCACTTTTATTAAATCTTAATCATTTTGCATTTAGATTAGCTTGAGTGTTTATGAAACCAAGTGGTATCTCAACAACTACCTTCTGATGATAAATGTAGTGTTTTGATTGAATTGTCCATCATCTATGCATGTAGTTTTTTTCTTGTGAACTTTCCAAGCGGTTAATACTATTACTCATTCTTTCTTTGAAATGACAGAAGAAAATTTCTTTTTTTAACGATGAATATTTTCTATTGACACAAGTAAATGATCAAATTACCCCAACGGTAGTTAACTGCCTCTGGAATATGCGTCGGCAGTTAACTGTCGCTGGGCTCCTCCAGAGCCAGTTAACTGCCTCTAGCTTTGTTGCTTTTTATTATGATTTTACGTGTTTCGATCAAAAAATCAAAATAAATCTAAACTTATTCAGAATTCTGTGAAACTTTAGACCCTCTCTATATATATTTTTTAGAACTGTCTACAAAAAACCAGATCAAAATTCAATTTCTAGGTCGACGTTTTGATGTTTTCGTGTCTTAAATTTTAGGCGCGTTAAAAATTCATATTTAATCCGTCCCTTGTCGAAAAATTCAAATTTTTTGTGGAAAATGTTATTTTTTTTGTTCTAAACATGAGTGCAAAAAAGCGTGAAAAAGTTCAACCTCTAGGACACTTTTTCGGACTCGCACTTGAAAAAAAATTTGATTTTGCATGGTTCGGTCAAATATTCGAAATAAATCGAGACTTAGTCGAAAGGCTACGAAACTTTATAGACACCTCTATAAAAATACATATAGATGATGTGCAAAGTTTCGTAACATTCTGAATAAGTGTCGATTTTTTTTATTTTTTCAATTGCAAATTTGCGCGTTTCGGTCGAAAAAATAAAAAAAATGGAGACTTATTCGGAATGTTACGAAACTTTTCACATCATCTACATGAATTTTTATAGAGGTGTCTGTAAAGTTTCGTAGAATTCTGAATAAGTTTCTATTTATTTTGACTTTTCGACCCTGCGTAAAATCATAATAAAAAGCAGGAAAGCCAGAGGCTGTTAACTGCCTCTGGAGGAGCCTGTAACACCCCGTTTTCCCAAAACAACGTAATATTATATAAAACATCAGAGTTCAACATACAACGGAGTATTACATCTACTTTTCAAAATTCAGTTTAAATAGATTATAAAAACTATTTAATTCAACACCTCATTTTATAAAAATCTGCAGCGGAATATTCATTTAATAATCAATTCAACAACTATGTCATCATCCTTGGCACAAAGGCCTCATCAAACTACAATTTATTTCATAATAATAAAATCTCCAACAACATGTTCTTCAGATAAAATGATACATAAAGGAATGAAAGAATTAAACATCAAAAATCCCCGTCCCGTTACGTATCAGAGCCTACGACACGAGAGCCAACTCCTATCTATCCTTCGCTACCTGCACTTGCCCACGAGGCGGCAATTCCAGCAGAAGGGGTGAGTTCACAAATCAAAAGTAATATACAAATATATGAATCAAACGTCAAGATTAACAAATCATAAATCCAACTCATCACATATACAATATAGCACATCATAGCATCATCATAAGCATCATCATAACAACATCATATCAAGCATCAACGTCTCAAAACATCGTCTCATAACATGTCAACAATCTGACTCAACTAAATGCAACTCTAACATCTTGACATCATGCATGTGGTACCATATTTTTATAGCATTAATATGCTTCACCGTCGCTTTGAGCAAATGCTCCACCGTCGCGTTGAGCATAAAGCTCCACCGTCGCTTTGAGCATAAAGCTCCACCGTCTCATAATTATGCAAATGCATGGACTCGTCATTTAACAACTTGACTTCAACTTCTCAAAACATCATTCATAATGCAGGACTGACACATGCAGGTATAATAGTTACATGGCAGAACATCATCTCATTAATCATATACATCGCAACACGTAACATCATCACAATCACATAACATCATATTTAAACATCACTTAACCTCATCCAAAGCAACTCAAGTTTAGCAAAATATAATATTTTCATGTAAACATACATTAATCCATCGTATCAACAACAATAGCAACATATACATTAATCAATTACATTCATATCAAAGTCCAAACATCCTTCAACAAGCAAATCAAGTTTGATCAATAAGACATAAGCCAAATACTCATAAAACACCTCAACTAAATCCCTAATACTTAAGTTTGAAGTTTGGGAACTAACCATAGGTTTTGGACTAACTTGGAATAAGTTATACTAAGTTTTCTTAAAGTTTTCCTCAAGACCCACTTGGAGTATTTTCATCATAACTCAAAATCTACAAATCATTTTCAAGCCCAACCAACGCCATTAGAAAGCTAACTTAATTACCTAAAACTTTCATGTTTACACCAAAAGCTAGTTCAAAGCAGAAATGGGTGAAAAATAGTGAAATATGAAGGATCTGGTTCACAAAAATCGTGTCACGATTTTGGAAATCGCGACGCGTTTTTACGTCCAGAACCACTTAGCATTCTGCCATCAAAATCGCGTTATGGTTGCCAAAATCGCGGCACGGTTTGACAGTATCAGGTCAAAAAAACAGCTTTTTCAGAAATGCGATTTCAGCATGGTTTTACCCCAAAAATCCCAACTTTGATCCCTTTATCACCCAAAATGAATTGTTACATTGTTTATGGGTTCATTATACAACAAAACATCAGAAACATCTCATGGAAACATCATCAACAACATAAAACAACATCATAGAGCAATTTATCATGTTCTTAAACCTAATTCCAAAAACCACCATTTTCAATCCATTTTCATGAGATCATATACATATATATTAACAATTGAAAGGTAAACCCACCCTTACCTGATTAAATGAATAAGGCAAGCTACAACAATCAATCTTCTAGGCTAATCCCCTTGTTCTTGGTTCTTCTCCCTTCTACCCAAAAAGCTTATGTTTTCTTTTCTGTACGTACCAAGTTTTTGTCTGCCTCTTTCTATTCCTTACCAACCAAAACATAACCCCCTTTTCTTTCCATTTACTCCCTCACTAACTTTCTATTAATTCTCCTTAACCCCTCCTTAACTCCATTAACTCTAAATAATTCCCTTTTAATTAAATAAATAATATATATCTCCTATTTTATCAAATAACACAAATAATTATATAATAATAACAACGCATCAAATATTCACATAAATCACATAAATTATATGAAATACATAAAACATACTAAAATCGACCAAAAATAAATAAATAGCAACTAGGGCGTTACAACTCTCCCCAACTTAGAGAATTTTCGTCCTCGAAAATGTACCTCTGATCGGACGATCCTCACTCACGTCTGAGTACCAGCCAAAGCAAACACTCTACCAGTAGTCTTAGTCTTCTTGGGTTGCTTACACTGCGAACCAATGTGTCCTTGCTCATTGCAGTTGAAACACACAACATCATCAAACTTGCAGTCACTAGTGATATGCCCTTTTTGACCACAACGGTAGCACCTCTTCACCTCAACAGTACATGCATTGCTCTTATGGCCTTTCTCGCCACAAGTGTAACAAGTAATCTCAGCAGGAGCAGCCTTCTTCTGGGGCCTCCTCTCATCATTCACTTCCTTCTTACTCTTATCGGTCGGAGCACTATAAGGCTTTCCACGATCTTGTTGCTTACCTTTCCTCTCCTTCATAACCTTATAATGAGCTTTGGTATCCTCCTCATAAATCCTGCAGCTACTCACCAATTCAGAGAAGTTACGGATCTTTTGATAACCGATGGCCCGCTTAATCTCAGCACGCAGACCATTCTCAAACTTGATGCACTTGGAGAACTCGGCAGTCTCAGCAGTATAGTGCGGATAAAACTTTGCCAACTCGACAAACTTAGCAGCATATTCTGTGATAGACATGTCTCCCTGCTTCAGCTCAAGGAATTCTATCTCTTTCTTACCTCGGACATCCTCCGGAAAATACCTCCTCAAGAACTCTCTTCTGAACACAGCCCATGTAATCTCAGCTCCTTCAGCCTGGAGAATGGGTTGAGTGCTTACCCACCAGTCGTCAGCTTCCTCGGCCAACATGTGCGTGCCAAAGCGCACCATCTGAACATCACTGCACTGCATTACTCGGAAGATCCTCTCGACCTCCTTCAGCCATAACTGAGCTCCGTCAGGGTCGTACCTTCCTTTGAAGGTTGGTGGATGATTCCTCAAGAATGTCTCCAACATCCTCACTCCCTCATTAGCACCACCAGCATTATTTTGTTGACCCACAGCTTGAGCCATCGCTTGCAAAGCAGCAGCAAGAGCAACATCATTCCTTCCAGCCATCTCAAAGTTCTTCATCGCAAACAACAATCAGATCAACAAAACAGAACAGCAAAACAGAACAACAAAAGACAGTGTAAAACTGTCACACAACACTACTAGGCTCGACACGACTCTACTAATGGTCTGACAGACCGACCTGCTCTGATACCAATTGTAACACCCCGTTTTCCCAAAACAACGTAATATTATATAAAACATCAGAGTTCAACATACAACGGAGTATTACATCTACTTTTCAAAATTCAGTTTAAATAGATTATAAAAACTATTTAATTCAACACCTCATTTTATAAAAATCTGCAGCGGAATATTCATTTAATAATCAATTCAACAACTATGTCATCATCCTTGGCACAAAGGCCTCATCAAACTACAATTTATTTCATAATAATAAAATCTCCAACAACATGTTCTTCAGATAAAATGATACATAAAGGAATGAAAGAATTAAACATCAAAAATCCCCGTCCCGTTACGTATCAGAGCCTACGACACGAGAGCCAACTCCTATCTATCCTTCGCTACCTGCACTTGCCCACGAGGCGGCAATTCCAGCAGAAGGGGTGAGTTCACAAATCAAAAGTAATATACAAATATATGAATCAAACGTCAAGATTAACAAATCATAAATCCAACTCATCACATATACAATATAGCACATCATAGCATCATCATAAGCATCATCATAACAACATCATATCAAGCATCAACGTCTCAAAACATCGTCTCATAACATGTCAACAATCTGACTCAACTAAATGCAACTCTAACATCTTGACATCATGCATGTGGTACCATATTTTTATAGCATTAATATGCTTCACCGTCGCTTTGAGCAAATGCTCCACCGTCGCGTTGAGCATAAAGCTCCACCGTCGCTTTGAGCATAAAGCTCCACCGTCTCATAATTATGCAAATGCATGGACTCGTCATTTAACAACTTGACTTCAACTTCTCAAAACATCATTCATAATGCAGGACTGACACATGCAGGTATAATAGTTACATGGCAGAACATCATCTCATTAATCATATACATCGCAACACGTAACATCATCACAATCACATAACATCATATTTAAACATCACTTAACCTCATCCAAAGCAACTCAAGTTTAGCAAAATATAATATTTTCATGTAAACATACATTAATCCATCGTATCAACAACAATAGCAACATATACATTAATCAATTACATTCATATCAAAGTCCAAACATCCTTCAACAAGCAAATCAAGTTTGATCAATAAGACATAAGCCAAATACTCATAAAACACCTCAACTAAATCCCTAATACTTAAGTTTGAAGTTTGGGAACTAACCATAGGTTTTGGACTAACTTGGAATAAGTTATACTAAGTTTTCTTAAAGTTTTCCTCAAGACCCACTTGGAGTATTTTCATCATAACTCAAAATCTACAAATCATTTTTAAGCCCAACCAACGCCATTAGAAAGCTAACTTAATTACCTAAAACTTTCATGTTTACACCAAAAGCTAGTTCAAAGCAGAAATGGGTGAAAAATAGTGAAATATGAAGGATCTGGTTCACAAAAATCGTGTCACGATTTTGGAAATCGCGACGCGTTTTTACGTCCAGAACCACTTAGCATTCTGCCATCAAAATCGCGTTATGGTTGCCAAAATCGCGGCACGGTTTGACAGTATCAGGTCAAAAAAACAGCTTTTTCAGAAATGCGATTTCAGCATGGTTTTACCCCAAAAATCCCAACTTTGATCCCTTTATCACCCAAAATGAATTGTTACATTGTTTATGGGTTCATTATACAACAAAACATCAGAAACATCTCATGGAAACATCATCAACAACATAAAACAACATCATAGAGCAATTTATCATGTTCTTAAACCTAATTCCAAAAACCACCATTTTCAATCCATTTTCATGAGATCATATACATATATATTAACAATTGAAAGGTAAATCCACCCTTACCTGATTAAATGAATAAGGCAAGCTACAACAATCAATCTTCTAGGCTAATCCCCTTGTTCTTGGTTCTTCTCCCTTCTACCCAAAAAGCTTATGTTTTCTTTTCTGTACGTACCAAGTTTTTGTCTGCCTCTTTCTATTCCTTACCAACCAAAACATAACCCCCTTTTCTTTCCATTTACTCCCTCACTAACTTTCTATTAATTCTCCTTAACCCCTCCTTAACTCCATTAACTCTAAATAATTCCCTTTTAATTAAATAAATAATATATATCTTCTATTTTATCAAATAACACAAATAATTATATAATAATAACAACGCATCAAATATTCACATAAATCACATAAATTATATGAAATACATAAAACATACTAAAATCGACCAAAAATAAATAAATAGCAACTAGGGCGTTACGAGCCCAGCGGCAGTTAACAGCCGTTGGAGGAGCCAACGGCAGTTAACTGTCGACGCATATGCCAGAGGCAGTTAACTACCGCTGAGGGTAATTTGGTCATTTACTTGTGCCAATAGGAAACATTCATTGTCAAAAAAAGCAATTTTCATGACAGAAATCGCTATAAGTTATGAAAGTTGAATTATGGCTGATGATAGACCAGTTAAAGACCTGAGCCCAACCGCTTAGGCCTAATAACAAATCAAGCCTAAATACTGCACTTGACAGTTTACTTGCAACACACATCTTCCCCGCGAAGGGGTGCACGAAGCAACTGAGACCTGTTCAAACGGACAATAACGTCTTTTTCCCCATGTTCCCGCGAATATCTCACCGGCAGTTACACTTCTTCCGATATCGTAACTGTCGGACACACATGTGCCTTTACAACGGCTCTGCATTCACCCACATCTATAAATAGGAGGCTCATCGCAGCCTCCAAGGTAGAATCTCTTTCACTCTCAAACCCCCATTATGAACCTGTACTGAATTTCTTTGAATGACAGAAATCACTATAAGTTATGAAAGTTGAATTATGGCTGATGATAGTGTTGATTCATTTCTGAAGTTGGAAATTGTGTATAGCGTCTGGTTCCAAATGCAAACTAAATTAGTTGGGTCATAAAGTAGGCAACACCAAATTGAATCCAGAACAAACTGGTATCTAAATTTTAATTCGTATGTATGAAGCCATCCAAATTTGACCATAAATGGAAGTGAAAATGGAGATTTTGAAGGTGAGAATAACACAAGAAGGGGGGGGGGGGGGAAGGTTGAATTGTGTTGGCTTTTTCTTCGTTTTCTCCTAAACAAGAGCACTTAGGCCAGAAGCAGTTTATGAACAACTTCTGGAGTTGGTAATCAGAAGCTGGTGCAGCGGATAAAAACAGAGAGAGAGAAGGAAGAAAGACACAAAGCAATTATGCAGGTTCCTTCCACAAACCGGAAGTAGTCTTGTCCCCCTTGCACTTCCAAGGAGAGTTCACTAAAAATGTAATATTTGATTACAATTGCTCAAGCCCACAAGCAAGAGGCTTCCTATGCTCAAGAACACAATCAAGAGACTTCTATGCTCAAGCACTAAAGCAAGAGACTTCCTAATCAAACATAATTACAAGAAAAATGTTTGACACTTGAACACTTGATATACAATCAGAGGTGCTCACAATACAAATCAGATACAGACTCTTTAAGACTTAAGAATTTCTAAGATATGAACTTGAAAACATAAATTCTAAGTGAACTTTAGATGCTGAACAATTTTGATAGGGTTTTGGCGCTTTCAAAAAGTTGTATAGTCTTGTTGTTCTTCAAGTATTCACTCCTTTATATAGAGGTGTGAAATGAACGTTGTAAGTGCCAGCACATCCAAAAAGAGTCGTTTGAAGCTTTGATCTTTCACCAATAATCCATTGCCTGATTTAGTTATTGTCCTATGAAGGATCAATGTCAAATTCATTCCATGTGTGTAGAGACATTGTAGCAGGCACAAAGCTGTATAACTTGTCTTGTAACAGAGACAAAGACTGTGTAGTGGAGAAGGTGGTTGTACAGTTCGTACAAAGAGTACTATGTGAACACTCTTTGAAATTAAGCCATCAAATGCCTTCAGAACCTTTCAAAATGACCTTTGCTCCACACTTCTAGTCATTTGGCACTCTTAGATGAATTTTGATCCATAAAACAGCTCTTGAAGCTTTAAGTCTTGCATCTTCTGATGAACTTCAACTTCTGGTGATTTACAGCTTCTGATGAACTAGCTTCTGATGACACATCATCACTCCAGGAGCACTCTGTCTTCAGGAGCACTTGACTTCAGAAGCAGTTTTCTTCAGATGCTTCCTACCTTCATTTTGTTGATATCTTTGCTCTCTTTTGTCCATTCAGAACCTTGTATTGATCTATAAATTTTGTCTATGGTCCTGTACACTTGAACAATTATTAGCATATCCAATTGACAATTATTAATGCCTTATTATCATCAAAACTCTTTAAGGTTTATTGTTAAACACGATTTTTTTTCCAACAATCTCCCCCTTTTTGATGATGACAAACAATAGTATTTAAAATATGATCAATTGTTGTTAATCCAATTAACAAGTTGACTTATAGGGTATGAGGTTTGTAAGCTCCCCCTGAGTTTAATAGCACTTTAAGGTGAGGTTTGTAAGCTCCCCCTGAGTTCTATTCTTGTTAATTAAATTCATTTGAAAACGTAATAACTTCTCAGAAATAACATAGTAAAGATTAAGAGAAGGTTCTATTAATTTTAGAATAAATTAACTACTACTATACTCCCCCTTGTTAATTTCAAGAGATGAGAAGCAAAGTTTCAAAATAAAATTAATGGGGCTTAGAGCCTTTAAATACTATCTACTATACTCCCCCTTTTGTCATTAACAAAAAGCATTAACAAAAAGAAGAGATGAGAAAAACAAAGTAAGATAAGTATTTAGAGCACACAAGTTATAATATGATCAGAGCATAAAATAAGTAATAACTAGTATTCAGAAGCAGTTGAGAAATCAGAGCAAATAAGGTGTATAAATCAATTAAGATAAGTTCATAAGCAAGTTAAATGATCAGAAGCACGTTAATAACATCAGAAGGAAAGCAAATTACTTATACAGCTAATTCCAAAAGAAATATGAAACAAAAAACAATTTAAAACAAGCTAATGGTGTGCAATCTAAGGTAATTGGGCTTGTTTTTGCATCATCATTTCCATCATTTGTTTCATCATCTTCCGAGTCTCTTCCATCGGAGCTTTTTGTGCTTCTGCTTGTTGCTTCATCTCAAGCTTAAATTTTTCATTGCTTCTGACCAACCTTTCTTCTCTGATTCTGGCCTCTTCTAGCTGAGCTTCAAATGTTGTCTTGTAGTCCAGGAGCATCAACTTTTGCTCCAGAAGCTCTTTCCTGAAGATCTGGTTCTCTTTCTCCAGAAGAGAATTCCTTTTAATGAGATCCATCTCAGATGATGCTTCATTGAGATTCAACTTTGTCAGCCAGTCTAAGTTCAAATCCCTTGGATGTATGCTAGAAGGTATTGTAAGTTTGGCTTCAAGGCAAAGAGGTGTCTTTACCCAAGTTCTGAGAACTTTAACTGTAACGCCCTATTTTATATTTTACTAATTTTGATTGATTTTAATATGATTGGTGTATTTTATATGAAAATGTTGATTTATGTGAATATTGGTGTGTTGTTATTTGATATATATTTATTATATAATTATTTGTAGAATTTTATGAAAATAGGAGAAATAATGTTTATTTAGATTAAAGGGATTTATTTGATATAATTAGAATTAAGGTAGTGGGGGTTACACTTTAATTAGGAAGTTAAGAGGGAGTTAAGAGAAAGAAATATTTTGGTTGGTAAGGAATAGAGTAAACCAGTAAGGAAAGAAAAGGGAAGGCACGTATCAGAGAAAACAAAAACAAGAACTTAGCTTTTTGAGAGAAACCAAGGGGAAGAACTAGGAAGGGAGAAGCTGCCATTTTTGCTGTAGAATTTGCTCATTTGAGGTAAGGGTGAGTTTATGATTCAAATGCTATATATACATATGTGATTTCATGAGAATAGGTTGGAATTGGTGATAGTTGTTCTAGGTTTTATGAAATGTGAAAATGCCATGATTGGTGAATTATTGTGTTGTTGATGATGTTATGTGAATTGTTTCTGTTGTTTAATTGTATCATGAACCCATAAACCTTATTCTAAATCATTTTGGGTGATTGGGGGATCAAAATTGGGTTTTTGGATGATTTAGGGCTTAGAAAATCGTAGTTTGAAATTCTGCCCAGATGAATTTTCGCTCAAGCGAGCCAGCCGTCGCTCAAGCGAGCGATACCCCTTCCGTGCCCAGTTCAGAATTTTGCCCGTTCGCTCAAGCGAACGCCAAGCGAGCCCCAAGCGATGAACACCCAGACTTTCGTCATTTGACTCGCTCAAGCGAACCGTGCTTCGCTTAAGCGAGATTGGTCCTGAACGACCATTTTGTGTAATTTTTCAAAGTGTTCCAAACCCCAACCTAAGCTTCCTAAGTTGTTTATTGGATTTATTAAGAATTATTGGGGTGATAAAACTATAAAATAAAGATGTTTATGATGGATTTATGCATGATTATATGAAATGAAATATACTTTGTTATTTTTGAAGTTGTTATTGAGGTGGTGAGTGGTTGTGTCTAGTTGGGGAGGGTGTCCTAGTTGTTGTTGGTGTTGGTTGCATGTTGATATGCACCATTAGATGTTGTAGGGTTGTATGCAGATATACACCACAGAGTCTTCATAACTCATCCTCATTGGTGGGGGCTCATGCCCTGGAATGTTTATACATTCAATTGGTGAGGGCTCATGCCCTGGAATGCTAGTCATTCATCTGGTGAGGGATTATGCCCTGGGATGCTTTAACCATCCAAATTGGTGGGGGCTTATGCCCCGGAATGCTTAGCATTCAACGCGCGTAGTTGGTACCACATTTGCATAATGCATTAGTAGTTGATGGAGTTTTGCATTAGTTGTTGTAGGTGTGAGTTGTTAGTGGTGAGTTGTTGTTGGTGAGGTGTCGCCACAAGTGTTGTTGTTGTTAACCGAAGGTGAATCTAAATTATATTGATGATGTTGTTGCTTATATTGGTGATGTTGCTGCCTATGTTGATGATGGTTGTTGTTATTGTTGTTGTTTTCCAATGCAATTTGTTGATTCGTATATATATATAACTTTTGTTTTGTGAACTCACCCCTTCTGCTGGAATTGCCGCCTTGTGGGCAAGTGCAGGTAATGAAGGCTAGTAGATATTGGCTCTTGTGTCCTAGGCTCTGATACGTAACGGGATGGGGATTTTGATGTTTAATTCTTTCATTCCTTATGTATCATTTTATTTGAAGGACATGTTGTTGGAGGTTTTATTATTATGAAATAAATTGTAGTATGATGAGGCCTTTGTGCCAAGGATGTTGAATTTTGTTGTTGGTTAATTATCAAATGAATATTCCGCTGCAGACATTTTATAAAGATGATATGGTTGAGAATATTTAAATAGTTTTATTTTTCTATTTAAATAATTTTTGAGATATGCATGTAATGCTCCGTTGTATGACGTTTAACTCTGATGTTTATATATTATTTTATCATTTTGGGAAACGGGGTGTTACAATTGGTATCAGAGCAGGTCGGTCTGTCAGACCATTAGTAGAGTCGTGTCGAGCCATGTAGTGTAGTGTGACAGGTTTAAACTGTCTTTGTGGTGCTAATTCTTGTTGTTATGTAGAATTATCGAGATGGCCGGAAGAAATGATGCTGCTCTTGCTGCTGCTTTGCAAGCAATGGCTCAAGTTGTTGGACAACAGCAAGGTGCTGGTGGGGCTGGTGAAGGTGTAAGGATGCTTGAAACCTTCTTGAGGAATCATCCACCAACCTTCAAGGGAAGATACGACCCCGATGGAGCGCAGACTTGGCTGAAGGAGGTCGAGAGGATCTTCCGGGTGATGCAGTGTACGGATGCTCAGATGGTGCGGTTTGGCACTCATATGTTGGCTGAAGAGGCTGACGACTGGTGGGTAAGCACTCAACCTATTTTGCAGAATGAAGGTGCTGTGATTACATGGGCTGTTTTTAGAAGAGAATTCCTGAGGAGGTATTTTCCGGAGGATGTCCGTGGTAGAAAAGAAATAGAATTCCTTGAGCTGAAGCAAGGAGACATGTCCATTACGGAGTATGCTGCTAAGTTCGTGGAGCTTGCCAAGTTCTATCCACACTATGCTGCGGAGACTGCTGAGTTCTCCAAGTGTATCAAGTTTGAAAATGGTCTACGAGCTGATATCAAGCGGGCCATAGGTTATCAGAAGATCAGAGACTTCTCTGAGTTGGTGAGCAGCTGCCGTATTTATGAAGAGGATACGAAGGCCCATTATAAAGTGATGAATGACCGCAAGGGAAAGGGGCAGCAGAGTCGCCCAAAGCCTTATAGTGCCCCAGCTGATAAGGGCAAGCAGAGAATGCATGATGAGAGGAGACCCGCACGTAGAGATGCTCCTGCTGAGCTGGTTTGTTATAAGTGTGGTGTTAAAGGCCACAAGAGTAATGCCTGCAACCGTGATGAAAAGAAGTGCTTCCGATGTGGTAAGAAAGGCCACACTATTGCTGAATGCAAGCGTGGAGATATTGTTTGTTACAATTGTGATGAAGAAGGTCATCTTAGCACCCAGTGTACTAAGCCTAAGAAGACGCAGGCCAGTGGGAGAGTGTTTGCCTTGACTGGTACCCAGACTGATCATGAGGATCGACTTATCAGAGGTACTTGTTTCTTTAATAGTACTCCCTTAATTGCTATTATAGATACTGGTGCAACGCATTGTTTCATTGCTATTGAATGTGCTAAAAGATTGGGTCTGTATATGTCTGATATGAATGGGAATATGGTTGTTGAAACTCCAGCTAAGGGTTCAGTGACTACTTCCCTTGTTTGTTTAAGTTGTCCGTTGTCTGTATTTGGTAGAGATTTTGAGGTGGACCTTGTTTGTTTGCCGTTAGTGGGAATGGATGTAATATTGGGGATGAATTGGTTAGAGTACAATCATGTTCTGATTAATTGTTTTACCAAGACGGTGCGGTTTTCTTCTGCTGAAGAAGAGAGTGGAGCAGAAGTTTTATCCACTAAGCAGATGAAGCGGTTAGAACAAGACGGCGTGTTGATGTTTTCCTTGTTGGCGTACTTGTCGGTGGAGAACCAAGCTGTAATTGATGGGCTGCCTGTTGTGAAGGAATTTCCTGAAGTTTTCCCTGATGAGATTCCAGATGTGCCACCAGAGAGGGAGGTTGAATTTTCGATAGACCTTGTGCCGGGTACGAAGCCTGTGTCGATGGCTCCTTACCGTATGTCAGCTTCGGAGTTAGCTGAGATAAAGAAACAATTAGAAGACTTGCTTGACAAGAAGTTTGTGAGACCGAGTGTTTCACCGTGGGGAGCGCCGGTGTTGTTAGTCAAGAAGAAGGATGGTAGCATGCGATTGTGTATTGATTACCGTCAGTTGAACAAAGTGACGATTAAGAACAGGTATCCACTACCGAGGATTGATGACTTGATGGATCAACTAGTGGGTGCCCGCGTTTTTAGTAAGATTGACTTGAGGTCAGGTTACCATCAGATAAAGGTGAAGGATGAGGATATGCAAAAGACGGCGTTTAGGACACGTTATGGTCATTATGAATATAAGGTGATGCCTTTCGGTGTTACTAATGCGCCTGGTGTGTTTATGGAATATATGAACCGAATTTTTCATGAGTATCTGGATCAATTTGTTGTGGTTTTCATTGATGATATATTGATTTATTCTAAGACTGAAGCTGAGCATGCAGAACATTTGAAGATTGTATTGCAAGTGCTGAAGGAAAAGAAGTTGTATGCCAAGTTATCCAAGTGCGAATTCTGGTTGAATGAAGTAAGTTTTCTTGGCCACATTATTTCTGGTAATGGTATTGCTGTAGATCCTTCGAAGGTTGATGCTGTGTCGCAGTGGGAGACACCAAAGTCAGTTACTGAGGTAAGAAGTTTTCTTGGATTGGTTGGTTATTACCGCAGATTTATTGAAGGATTTTCGAAGTTGGCACTTCCTTTGACGCAGTTGACTTGTAAAGGTAAAGCATTTGTGTGGGATGCTCAATGTGAGAGTAGTTTCAATGAGTTGAAGCAAAGATTGACGACTGCTCCTATTTTGATTTTGCCGAAGCCAGAAGAACCTTTTGTTGTTTATTGTGATGCATCTAAGCTGGGATTAGGCGGTGTTTTGATGCAAGATGGCAAGGTGGTCGCGTATGCTTCTAGGCAGCTGAGGGTCCATGAGAAGAATTATCCTACACATGATTTAGAGTTGGCAGCCGTGGTGTTTGTGTTGAAAATTTGGAGGCATTATTTGTATGGTTCCAGATTTGAAGTGTTTAGTGATCATAAGAGTTTAAAGTACCTGTTTGATCAGAAGGAGTTGAACATGAGGCAGAGAAGGTGGCTTGAGTTACTTAAGGATTATGATTTTGGCTTGAATTACCATCCTGGTAAAGCTAATGTTGTTGCTGATGCGTTGAGTAGAAAGACGTTGCATATGTCGGCTATGATGGTGAAAGAGTTCGAGTTGCTTGAACAGTTTAGAGACTTGAGTCTGGTGTGTGAAAGGTCACCTCAGAGTGTGAAGTTGGGCATGTTAAGGATCAATAGTGATTTCTTGAATAGCATTAAGGAGGCACAGAAGATTGATGTTAAGTTTGTTGACTTGATGACTGCTAGTGATCAGAATTCGAATAGCGACTTCAAGGTTGATGACCAAGGTGTGTTGAGATTCAGAGGAAGGATTTGCATTCCTGATGATGATAGTTTGAAGAAGTTGATTTTAGAAGAAAGTCATAAGAGTAGTTTGAGCATTCATCCTGGAGCTACTAAAATGTATCATGACTTGAAGAAATTGTTTTGGTGGTCCGGTTTGAAGAGAGATGTTGCCCAATTTGTTTATGCGTGTTTGACTTGCCAGAAGTCCAAGGTTGAACATCAGAAGCCTGCAGGGCTGTTGACACCGTTAGATGTGCCTGAATGGAAGTGGGATAGCATTTCGATGGACTTTGTAACAAGTTTGCCGAATACTCCAAGAGGGCATGATGCCATTTGGGTTGTTGTTGATAGATTGACTAAGTCGGCGCACTTTATTCCGATTAATATGACTTATCCGGTAGCTCAGTTGGCGGAGATTTATATCCGTGATATTGTGAAGTTGCATGGTGTTCCATCTAGCATTGTGTCGGATAGAGATCTGAGGTTTACTTCAAGGTTTTGGAAGAGCTTGCAAGATGCATTGGGTTCGAAATTGAGGCTGAGTTCGGCTTATCATCCGCAGACAGATGGTCAGTCGGAGGGAACTATCCAATCCTTGGAGGATTTGTTGAGGGTGTGTGTACTCGAGCAAGGTGGGGCTTGGGACAGCCACTTACCGTTGATAGAGTTCACTTATAACAATAGTTACCATTCGAGTATTGGTATGGCACCGTTCGAAGCTTTGTATGGTCGAAGGTGTAGAACTCCTCTATGTTGGTTTGAGTCGGGTGAAAGTGTTGTATTAGGACCTGAGTTAGTGCAGCAGACTACAGAAAAGGTCAAGATGATAAGGGAAAAGATGAAAGCATCGCAAGATCGTCAGAAAAGTTACCATGACAAAAGAAGAAAAGCCCTTGAGTTTCAGGAAAGTGAGCATGTGTTTTCGAGGGTTACTCCGATGACGGGTGTAGGACGTGCATTGAAGTCGAAGAAGTTGACTCCAAAGTTCATTGGTCCTTATCAGATTTCCGAGAGAGTTGGAACCGTGGCATATCGGATTGGATTGCCACCGCATCTATCGAACTTGCATGATGTGTTTCATGTGTCGCAGTTGAGGAAATATGTAGCGGACCCTTCGCATGTTATTCCTAGAGATGATGTGCAAGTTAGGGATAATCTTACTGTTGAGACTTTACCTTTGAGGATTGATGATCGCAAGGTGAAGCAGCTGAGAGGCAAGGAGATACCTCTAGTAAGAGTTGTTTGGGGCGGTGTAACCGGTGAGAGTTTGACTTGGGAATTGGAGAGCAAGATGCAAGAATCTTATCCTGAGTTGTTTGTTGCTTGAGGTAATATTTCGAGGACGAAATTATCTAAGTTGGGGAGAGTTGTAACGCCCTATTTTATATTTTACTAATTTTGATTGATTTTAATATGATTGGTGTATTTTATATGAAAATGTTGATTTATGTGAATATTGGTGTGTTGTTATTTGATATATATTTATTATATAATTATTTGTAGAATTTTATGAAAATAGGAGAAATAATGTTTATTTAGATTAAAGGGATTTATTTGATATAATTAGAATTAAGGTAGTGGGGGTTACACTTTAATTAGGAAGTTAAGAGGGAGTTAAGAGAAAGAAATATTTTGGTTGGTAAGGAATAGAGTAAACCAGTAAGGAAAGAAAAGGGAAGGCACGTATCAGAGAAAACAAAAACAAGAACTTAGCTTTTTGAGAGAAACCAAGGGGAAGAACTAGGAAGGGAGAAGCTGCCATTTCTGCTGTAGAATTTGGTCATTTGAGGTAAGGGTGAGTTTATGATTCAAATGCTATATATACATATGTGATTTCATGAGAATAGGTTGGAATTGGTGATAGTTGTTCTAGGTTTTATGAAATGTGAAAATGCCATGATTGGTGAATTATTGTGTTGTTGATGATGTTATGTGAATTGTTTCTGTTGTTTAATTGTATCATGAACCCATAAACCTTATTCTAAATCATTTTGGGTGATTGGGGGATCAAAATTGGGTTTTTGGATGATTTAGGGCTTAGAAAATCGTAGTTTGAAATTCTGCCCAGATGAATTTTCGCTCAAGCGAGCGATACCCCTTCCGTGCCCAGTTCAGAATTTTGCCCGTTCGCTCAAGCGAACGCCAAGCGAGCCCCAAGCGATGAACACCCAGACTTTCGTCATTTGACTCGCTCAAGCGAACCGTGCTTCGCTTAAGCGAGATTGGTCCTGAACGACCATTTTGTGTAATTTTTCAAAGTGTTCCAAACCCCAACCTAAGCTTCCTAAGTTGTTTATTGGATTTATTAAGAATTATTGGGGTGATAAAACTATAAAATAAAGATGTTTATGATGGATTTATGCATGATTATATGAAATGAAATATACTTTGTTATTTTTGAAGTTGTTATTGAGGTGGTGAGTGGTTGTGTCTAGTTGGGGAGGGTGTCCTAGTTGTTGTTGGTGTTGGTTGCATGTTGATATGCACCATTAGATGTTGTAGGGTTGTATGCAGATATACACCACAGAGTCTTCATAACTCATCCTCATTGGTGGGGGCTCATGCCCTGGAATGCTAGTCATTCATCTGGTGAGGGCTTATGCCCTGGGATGCTTTAACCATCCAAATTGGTGGGGGCTTATGCCCCGGAATGCTTAGCATTCAACGCGCGTAGTTGGTACCACATTTGCATAATGCATTAGTAGTTGATGGAGTTTTGCATTAGTTGTTGTAGGTGTGAGTTGTTAGTGGTGAGTTGTTGTTGGTGAGGTGTCGCCACAAGTGTTGTTGTTGTTGTTAACCGAAGGTGAATCTAAATTATATTGATGATGTTGTTGCTTATATTGGTGATGTTGCTGCCTATGTTGATGATGGTTGTTGTTATTGTTGTTGTTTTCCAATGCAATTTGTTGATTCATATATATATATAACTTTTGTTTTGTGAACTCACCCCTTCTGCTGGAATTGCCGCCTTGTGGGCAAGTGCAGGTAATGAAGGCTAGTAGATATTGGCTCTTGTGTCCTAGGCTCTGATACGTAACGGGATGGGGATTTTGATGTTTAATTCTTTCATTCCTTATGTATCATTTTATTTGAAGGACATGTTGTTGGAGGTTTTATTATTATGAAATAAATTGTAGTATGATGAGGCCTTTGTGCCAAGGATGTTGAATTTTGTTGTTGGTTAATTATCAAATGAATATTCCGCTGCAGACATTTTATAAAGATGATATGGTTGAGAATATTTAAATAGTTTTATTTTTCTATTTAAATAATTTTTGAGATATGCATGTAATGCTCCGTTGTATGACGTTTAACTCTGATGTTTATATATTATTTTATCATTTTGGGAAACGGGGTGTTACAATTGGTATCAGAGCAGGTCGGTCTGTCAGACCATTAGTAGAGTCGTGTCGAGCCATGTAGTGTAGTGTGACAGGTTTAAACTGTCTTTGTGGTGCTAATTCTTGTTGTTATGTAGAATTATCGAGATGGCCGGAAGAAATGATGCTGCTCTTGCTGCTGCTTTGCAAGCAATGGCTCAAGTTGTTGGACAACAGCAAGGTGCTGGTGGGGCTGGTGAAGGTGTAAGGATGCTTGAAACCTTCTTGAGGAATCATCCACCAACCTTCAAGGGAAGATACGACCCCGATGGAGCGCAGACTTGGCTAAAGGAGGTCGAGAGGATCTTCCGGGTGATGCAGTGTACGGATGCTCAGATGGTGCGGTTTGGCACTCATATGTTGGCTGAAGAGGCTGACGACTGGTGGGTAAGCACTCAACCTATTTTGCAGAATGAAGGTGCTGTGATTACATGGGCTGTTTTTAGAAGAGAATTCCTGAGGAGGTATTTTCCGGAGGATGTCCGTGGTAGAAAAGAAATAGAATTCCTTGAGCTGAAGCAAGGAGACATGTCCATTACGGAGTATGCTGCTAAGTTCGTGGAGCTTGCCAAGTTCTATCCACACTATGCTGCGGAGACTGCTGAGTTCTCCAAGTGTATCAAGTTTGAAAATGGTCTACGAGCTGATATCAAGCGGGCCATAGGTTATCAGAAGATCAGAGACTTCTCTGAGTTGGTGAGCAGCTGCCGTATTTATGAAGAGGATACGAAGGCCCATTATAAAGTGATGAATGACCGCAAGGGAAAGGGGCAGCAGAGTCGCCCAAAGCCTTATAGTGCCCCAGCTGATAAGGGCAAGCAGAGAATGCATGATGAGAGGAGACCCGCACGTAGAGATGCTCCTGCTGAGCTGGTTTGTTATAAGTGTGGTGTTAAAGGCCACAAGAGTAATGCCTGCAACCGTGATGAAAAGAAGTGCTTCCGATGTGGTAAGAAAGGCCACACTATTGCTGAATGCAAGCGTGGAGATATTGTTTGTTACAATTGTGATGAAGAAGGTCATCTTAGCACCCAGTGTACTAAGCCTAAGAAGACGCAGGCCAGTGGGAGAGTGTTTGCCTTGACTGGTACCCAGACTGATCATGAGGATCGACTTATCAGAGGTACTTGTTTCTTTAATAGTACTCCCTTAATTGCTATTATAGATACTGGTGCAACGCATTGTTTCATTGCTATTGAATGTGCTAAAAGATTGGGTCTGTATATGTCTGATATGAATGGGAATATGGTTGTTGAAACTCCAGCTAAGGGTTCAGTGACTACTTCCCTTGTTTGTTTAAGTTGTCCGTTGTCTGTATTTGGTAGAGATTTTGAGGTGGACCTTGTTTGTTTGCCGTTAGTGGGAATGGATGTAATATTGGGGATGAATTGGTTAGAGTACAATCATGTTCTGATTAATTGTTTTACCAAGACGGTGCGGTTTTCTTCTGCTGAAGAAGAGAGTGGAGCAGAATTTTTATCCACTAAGCAGATGAAGCGGTTAGAACAAGACGGCGTGTTGATGTTTTCCTTGTTGGCGTACTTGTCGGTGGAGAACCAAGCTGTAATTGATGGGCTGCCTGTTGTGAAGGAATTTCCTGAAGTTTTCCCTGATGAGATTCCAGATGTGCCACCAGAGAGGGAGGTTGAATTTTCGATAGACCTTGTGCCGGGTACAAAGCCTGTGTCGATGGCTCCTTACCGTATGTCAGCTTCGGAGTTAGCTGAGTTAAAGAAACAATTAGAAGACTTGCTTGACAAGAAGTTTGTGAGACCGAGTGTTTCACCGTGGGGAGCGCCGGTGTTGTTAGTCAAGAAGAAGGATGGTAGCATGCGATTGTGTATTGATTACCGTCAGTTGAACAAAGTGACGATTAAGAACAGGTATCCACTACCGAGGATTGATGACTTGATGGATCAACTAGTGGGTGCCCGCGTTTTTAGTAAGATTGACTTGAGGTCAGGTTACCATCAGATAAAGGTGAAGGATGAGGATATGCAAAAGACGGCGTTTAGGACGCGTTATGGTCATTATGAATATAAGGTGATGCCTTTCGGTGTTACTAATGCGCCTGGTGTGTTTATGGAATATATGAACCGAATTTTTCATGAGTATCTGGATCAATTTGTTGTGGTTTTCATTGATGATATATTGATTTATTCTAAGACTGAAGCTGAGCATGCAGAACATTTGAAGATTGTATTGCAAGTGCTGAAGGAAAAGAAGTTGTATGCCAAGTTATCCAAGTGCGAATTCTGGTTGAATGAAGTAAGTTTTCTTGGCCACATTATTTCTGGTAATGGTATTGCTGTAGATCCTTCGAAGGTTGATGCTGTGTCGCAGTGGGAGACACCAAAGTCAGTTACTGAGGTAAGAAGTTTTCTTGGATTGGTTGGTTATTACCGCAGATTTATTGAAGGATTTTCGAAGTTGGCACTTCCTTTGACGCAGTTGACTTGTAAAGGTAAAGCATTTGTGTGGGATGCTCAATGTGAGAGTAGTTTCAATGAGTTGAAGCAAAGATTGACGACTGCTCCTATTTTGATTTTGCCGAAGCCAGAAGAACCTTTTGTTGTTTATTGTGATGCATCTAAGCTGGGATTAGGCGGTGTTTTGATGCAAGATGGCAAGGTGGTCGCGTATGCTTCTAGGCAGCTGAGGGTCCATGAGAAGAATTATCCTACACATGATTTAGAGTTGGCAGCCGTGGTGTTTGTGTTGAAAATTTGGAGGCATTATTTGTATGGTTCCAGATTTGAAGTGTTTAGTGATCATAAGAGTTTAAAGTACCTGTTTGATCAGAAGGAGTTGAACATGAGGCAGAGAAGGTGGCTTGAGTTACTTAAGGATTATGATTTTGGCTTGAATTACCATCCTGGTAAAGCTAATGTTGTTGCTGATGCGTTGAGTAGAAAGACGTTGCATATGTCGGCTATGATGGTGAAAGAGTTCGAGTTGCTTGAACAGTTTAGAGACTTGAGTCTGGTGTGTGAAAGGTCACCTCAGAGTGTGAAGTTGGGCATGTTAAGGATCAATAGTGATTTCTTGAATAGCATTAAGGAGGCACAGAAGATTGATGTTAAGTTTGTTGACTTGATGACTGCTAGTGATCAGAATTCGAATAGCGACTTCAAGGTTGATGACCAAGGTGTGTTGAGATTCAGAGGAAGGATTTGCATTCCTGATGATGATAGTTTGAAGAAGTTGATTTTAGAAGAAAGTCATAAGAGTAGTTTGAGCATTCATCCTGGAGCTACTAAAATGTATCATGACTTGAAGAAATTGTTTTGGTGGTCCGGTTTGAAGAGAGATGTTGCCCAATTTGTTTATGCGTGTTTGACTTGCCAGAAGTCCAAGGTTGAACATCAGAAGCCTGCAGGGCTGTTGACACCGTTAGATGTGCCTGAATGGAAGTGGGATAGCATTTCGATGGACTTTGTAACAAGTTTGCCGAATACTCCAAGAGGGCATGATGCCATTTGGGTTGTTGTTGATAGATTGACTAAGTCGGCGCACTTTATTCCGATTAATATGACTTATCCGGTAGCTCAGTTGGCGGAGATTTATATCCGTGATATTGTGAAGTTGCATGGTGTTCCATCTAGCATTGTGTCGGATAGAGATCTGAGGTTTACTTCAAGGTTTTGGAAGAGCTTGCAAGATGCATTGGGTTCGAAATTGAGGCTGAGTTCGGCTTATCATCCGCAGACAGATGGTCAGTCGGAGGGAACTATCCAATCCTTGGAGGATTTGTTGAGGGTGTGTGTACTCGAGCAAGGTGGGGCTTGGGACAGCCACTTACCGTTGATAGAGTTCACTTATAACAATAGTTACCATTCGAGTATTGGTATGGCACCGTTCGAAGCTTTGTATGGTCGAAGGTGTAGAACTCCTCTATGTTGGTTTGAGTCGGGTGAAAGTGTTGTATTAGGACCTGAGTTAGTGCAGCAGACTACAGAAAAGGTCAAGATGATAAGGGAAAAGATGAAAGCATCGCAAGATCGTCAGAAAAGTTACCATGACAAAAGAAGAAAAGCCCTTGAGTTTCAGGAAAGTGAGCATGTGTTTTCGAGGGTTACTCCGATGACGGGTGTAGGACGTGCATTGAAGTCGAAGAAGTTGACTCCAAAGTTCATTGGTCCTTATCAGATTTCCGAGAGAGTTGGAACCGTGGCATATCGGATTGGATTGCCACCGCATCTATCGAACTTGCATGATGTGTTTCATGTGTCGCAGTTGAGGAAATATGTAGCGGACCCTTCGCATGTTATTCCTAGAGATGATGTGCAAGTTAGGGATAATCTTACTGTTGAGACTTTACCTTTGAGGATTGATGATCGCAAGGTGAAGCAGCTGAGAGGCAAGGAGATACCTCTAGTAAGAGTTGTTTGGGGCGGTGTAACCGGTGAGAGTTTGACTTGGGAATTGGAGAGCAAGATGCAAGAATCTTATCCTGAGTTGTTTGTTGCTTGAGGTAATATTTCGAGGACGAAATTATCTAAGTTGGGGAGAGTTGTAACGCCCTATTTTATATTTTACTAATTTTGATTGATTTTAATATGATTGGTGTATTTTATATGAAAATGTTGATTTATGTGAATATTGGTGTGTTGTTATTTGATATATATTTATTATATAATTATTTGTAGAATTTTATGAAAATAGGAGAAATAATGTTTATTTAGATTAAAGGGATTTATTTGATATAATTAGAATTAAGGTAGTGGGGGTTACACTTTAATTAGGAAGTTAAGAGGGAGTTAAGAGAAAGAAATATTTTGGTTGGTAAGGAATAGAGTAAACCAGTAAGGAAAGAAAAGGGAAGGCACGTATCAGAGAAAACAAAAACAAGAACTTAGCTTTTTGAGAGAAACCAAGGGGAAGAACTAGGAAGGGAGAAGCTGCCATTTCTGCTGTAGAATTTGGTCATTTGAGGTAAGGGTGAGTTTATGATTCAAATGCTATATATACATATGTGATTTCATGAGAATAGGTTGGAATTGGTGATAGTTGTTCTAGGTTTTATGAAATGTGAAAATGCCATGATTGGTGAATTATTGTGTTGTTGATGATGTTATGTGAATTGTTTCTGTTGTTTAATTGTATCATGAACCCATAAACCTTATTCTAAATCATTTTGGGTGATTGGGGGATCAAAATTGGGTTTTTGGATGATTTAGGGCTTAGAAAATCGTAGTTTGAAATTCTGCCCAGATGAATTTTCGCTCAAGCGAGCGATACCCCTTCCGTGCCCAGTTCAGAATTTTGCCCGTTCGCTCAAGCGAACGCCAAGCGAGCCCCAAGCGATGAACACCCAGACTTTCGTCATTTGACTCGCTCAAGCGAACCGTGCTTCGCTTAAGCGAGATTGGTCCTGAACGACCATTTTGTGTAATTTTTCAAAGTGTTCCAAACCCCAACCTAAGCTTCCTAAGTTGTTTATTGGATTTATTAAGAATTATTGGGGTGATAAAACTATAAAATAAAGATGTTTATGATGGATTTATGCATGATTATATGAAATGAAATATACTTTGTTATTTTTGAAGTTGTTATTGAGGTGGTGAGTGGTTGTGTCTAGTTGGGGAGGGTGTCCTAGTTGTTGTTGGTGTTGGTTGCATGTTGATATGCACCATTAGATGTTGTAGGGTTGTATGCAGATATACACCACAGAGTCTTCATAACTCATCCTCATTGGTGGGGGCTCATGCCCTGGAATGTTTATACATTCAATTGGTGAGGGCTCATGCCCTGGAATGCTAGTCATTCATCTGGTGAGGGCTTATGCCCTGGGATGCTTTAACCATCCAAATTGGTGGGGGCTTATGCCCCGGAATGCTTAGCATTCAACGCGCGTAGTTGGTACCACATTTGCATAATGCATTAGTAGTTGATGGAGTTTTGCATTAGTTGTTGTAGGTGTGAGTTGTTAGTGGTGAGTTGTTGTTGGTGAGGTGTCGCCACAAGTGTTGTTGTTGTTGTTAACCGAAGGTGAATCTAAATTATATTGATGATGTTGTTGCTTATATTGGTGATGTTGCTGCCTATGTTGATGATGGTTGTTGTTATTGTTGTTGTTTTCCAATGCAATTTGTTGATTCATATATATATATATATAACTTTTGTTTTGTGAACTCACCCCTTCTGCTGGAATTGCCGCCTTGTGGGCAAGTGCAGGTAATGAAGGCTAGTAGATATTGGCTCTTGTGTCCTAGGCTCTGATACGTAACGGGATGGGGATTTTGATGTTTAATTCTTTCATTCCTTATGTATCATTTTATTTGAAGGACATGTTGTTGGAGGTTTTATTATTATGAAATAAATTGTAGTATGATGAGGCCTTTGTGCCAAGGATGTTGAATTTTGTTGTTGGTTAATTATCAAATGAATATTCCGCTGCAGACATTTTATAAAGATGATATGGTTGAGAATATTTAAATAGTTTTATTTTTCTATTTAAATAATTTTTGAGATATGCATGTAATGCTCCGTTGTATGACGTTTAACTCTGATGTTTATATATTATTTTATCATTTTGGGAAACGGGGTGTTACAATTGGTATCAGAGCAGGTCGGTCTGTCAGACCATTAGTAGAGTCGTGTCGAGCCATGTAGTGTAGTGTGACAGGTTTAAACTGTCTTTGTGGTGCTAATTCTTGTTGTTATGTAGAATTATCGAGATGGCCGGAAGAAATGATGCTGCTCTTGCTGCTGCTTTGCAAGCAATGGCTCAAGTTGTTGGACAACAGCAAGGTGCTGGTGGGGCTGGTGAAGGTGTAAGGATGCTTGAAACCTTCTTGAGGAATCATCCACCAACCTTCAAGGGAAGATACGACCCCGATGGAGCGCAGACTTGGCTGAAGGAGGTCGAGAGGATCTTCCGGGTGATGCAGTGTACGGATGCTCAGATGGTGCGGTTTGGCACTCATATGTTGGCTGAAGAGGCTGACGACTGGTGGGTAAGCACTCAACCTATTTTGCAGAATGAAGGTGCTGTGATTACATGGGCTGTTTTTAGAAGAGAATTCCTGAGGAGGTATTTTCCGGAGGATGTCCGTGGTAGAAAAGAAATAGAATTCCTTGAGCTGAAGCAAGGAGACATGTCCATTACGGAGTATGCTGCTAAGTTCGTGGAGCTTGCCAAGTTCTATCCACACTATGCTGCGGAGACTGCTGAGTTCTCCAAGTGTATCAAGTTTGAAAATGGTCTACGAGCTGATATCAAGCGGGCCATAGGTTATCAGAAGATCAGAGACTTCTCTGAGTTGGTGAGCAGCTGCCGTATTTATGAAGAGGATACGAAGGCCCATTATAAAGTGATGAATGACCGCAAGGGAAAGGGGCAGCAGAGTCGCCCAAAGCCTTATAGTGCCCCAACTGATAAGGGCAAGCAGAGAATGCATGATGAGAGGAGACCCGCACGTAGAGATGCTCCTGCTGAGCTGGTTTGTTATAAGTGTGGTGTTAAAGGCCACAAGAGTAATGCCTGCAACCGTGATGAAAAGAAGTGCTTCCGATGTGGTAAGAAAGGCCACACTATTGCTGAATGCAAGCGTGGAGATATTGTTTGTTACAATTGTGATGAAGAAGGTCATCTTAGCACCCAGTGTACTAAGCCTAAGAAGACGCAGGCCAGTGGGAGAGTGTTTGCCTTGACTGGTACCCAGACTGATCATGAGGATCGACTTATCAGAGGTACTTGTTTCTTTAATAGTACTCCCTTAATTGCTATTATAGATACTGGTGCAACGCATTGTTTCATTGCTATTGAATGTGCTAAAAGATTGGGTCTGTATATGTCTGATATGAATGGGAATATGGTTGTTGAAACTCCAGCTAAGGGTTCAGTGACTACTTCCCTTGTTTGTTTAAGTTGTCCGTTGTCTGTATTTGGTAGAGATTTTGAGGTGGACCTTGTTTGTTTGCCGTTAGTGGGAATGGATGTAATATTGGGGATGAATTGGTTAGAGTACAATCATGTTCTGATTAATTGTTTTACCAAGACGGTGCTGTTTTCTTCTGCTGAAGAAGAGAGTGGAGCAGAATTTTTATCCACTAAGCAGATGAAGCGGTTAGAACAAGACGGCGTGTTGATGTTTTCCTTGTTGGCGTACTTGTCGGTGGAGAACCAAGCTGTAATTGATGGGCTGCCTGTTGTGAAGGAATTTCCTGAAGTTTTCCCTGATGAGATTCCAGATGTGCCACCAGAGAGGGAGGTTGAATTTTCGATAGACCTTGTGCCGGGTACGAAGCCTGTGTCGATGGCTCCTTACCGTATGTCAGCTTCGGAGTTAGCTGAGTTAAAGAAACAATTAGAAGACTTGCTTGACAAAAAGTTTGTGAGACCGAGTGTTTCACCGTGGGGAGCGCCGGTGTTGTTAGTCAAGAAGAAGGATGGTAGCATGCGATTGTGTATTGATTACCGTCAGTTGAACAAAGTGACGATTAAGAACAGGTATCCACTACCGAGGATTGATGACTTGATGGATCAACTAGTGGGTGCCCGCGTTTTTAGCAAGATTGACTTGAGGTCAGGTTACCATCAGATAAAGGTGAAGGATGAGGATATGCAAAAGACGGCGTTTAGGACGCGTTATGGTCATTATGAATATAAGGTGATGCCTTTCGGTGTTACTAATGCGCCTGGTGTGTTTATGGAATATATGAACCAAATTTTTCATGAGTATCTGGATCAATTTGTTGTGGTTTTCATTGATGATATATTGATTTATTCTAAGACTGAAGCTGAGCATGCAGAACATTTGAAGATTGTATTGCAAGTGCTGAAGGAAAAGAAGTTGTATGCCAAGTTATCCAAGTGCGAATTCTGGTTGAATGAAGTAAGTTTTCTTGGCCACATTATTTCTGGTAATGGTATTGCTGTAGATCCTTCGAAGGTTGATGCTGTGTCGCAGTGGGAGACACCAAAGTCAGTTACTGAGGTAAGAAGTTTTCTTGGATTGGTTGGTTATTACCGCAGATTTATTGAAGGATTTTCGAAGTTGGCACTTCCTTTGACGCAGTTGACTTGTAAAGGTAAAGCATTTGTGTGGGATGCTCAATGTGAGAGTAGTTTCAATGAGTTGAAGCAAAGATTGACGACTGCTCCTATTTTGATTTTGCCGAAGCCAGAAGAACCTCTTGTTGTTTATTGTGATGCATCTAAGCTGGGATTAGGCGGTGTTTTGATGCAAGATGGCAAGGTGGTCGCGTATGCTTCTAGGCAGCTGAGGGTCCATGAGAAGAATTATCCTACACATGATTTAGAGTTGGCAGCCGTGGTGTTTGTGTTGAAAATTTGGAGGCATTATTTGTATGGTTCCAGATTTGAAGTGTTTAGTGATCATAAGAGTTTAAAGTACCTGTTTGATCAGAAGGAGTTGAACATGAGGCAGAGAAGGTGGCTTGAGTTACTTAAGGATTATGATTTTGGCTTGAATTACCATCCTGGTAAAGCTAATGTTGTTGCTGATGCGTTGAGTAGAAAGACGTTGCATATGTCGGCTATGATGGTGAAAGAGTTCGAGTTGCTTGAACAGTTTAGAGACTTGAGTCTGGTGTGTGAAAGGTCACCTCAGAGTGTGAAGTTGGGCATGTTAAGGATCAATAGTGATTTCTTGAATAGCATTAAGGAGGCACAGAAGATTGATGTTAAGTTTGTTGACTTGATGACTGCTAGTGATCAGAATTCGAATAGCGACTTCAAGGTTGATGACCAAGGTGTGTTGAGATTCAGAGGAAGGATTTGCATTCCTGATGATGATAGTTTGAAGAAGTTGATTTTAGAAGAAAGTCATAAGAGTAGTTTGAGCATTCATCCTGGAGCTACTAAAATGTATCATGACTTGAAGAAATTGTTTTGGTGGTCCGGTTTGAAGAGAGATGTTGCCCAATTTGTTTATGCGTGTTTGACTTGCCAGAAGTCCAAGGTTGAACATCAGAAGCCTGCAGGGCTGTTGACACCGTTAGATGTGCCTGAATGGAAGTGGGATAGCATTTCGATGGACTTTGTAACAAGTTTGCCGAATACTCCAAGAGGGCATGATGCCATTTGGGTTGTTGTTGATAGATTGACTAAGTCGGCGCACTTTATTCCGATTAATATGACTTATCCGGTAGCTCAGTTGGCGGAGATTTATATCCGTGATATTGTGAAGTTGCATGGTGTTCCATCTAGCATTGTGTTGGATAGAGATCCGAGGTTTACTTCAAGGTTTTGGAAGAGCTTGCAAGATGCATTGGGTTCGAAATTGAGGCTGAGTTCGGCTTATCATCCGCAGACAGATGGTCAGTCGGAGAGAACTATCCAATCCTTGGAGGATTTGTTGAGGGTGTGTGTACTCGAGCAAGGTGGGGCTTGGGACAGCCACTTACCGTTGATAGAGTTCACTTATAACAATAGTTACCATTCGAGTATTGGTATGGCACCGTTCGAAGCTTTGTATGGTCGAAGGTGTAGAACTCCTCTATGTTGGTTTGAGTCGGGTGAAAGTGTTGTATTAGGACCTGAGTTAGTGCAGCAGACTACAGAAAAGGTCAAGATGATAAGGGAAAAGATGAAAGCATCGCAAGATCGTCAGAAAAGTTACCATGACAAAAGAAGAAAAGCCCTTGAGTTTCAGGAAAGTGAGCATGTGTTTTTGAGGGTTACTCCGATGACGGGTGTAGGACGTGCATTGAAGTCGAAGAAGTTGACTCCAAAGTTCATTGGTCCTTATCAGATTTCCGAGAGAGTTGGAACCGTGGCATATCGGATTGGATTGCCACCGCATCTATCGAACTTGCATGATGTGTTTCATGTGTCGCAGTTGAGGAAATATGTAGCGGACCCTTCACATGTTATTCCTAGAGATGATGTGCAAGTTAGGGATAATCTTACTGTTGAGACTTTACCTTTGAGGATTGATGATCGCAAGGTGAAGCAGCTGAGAGGCAAGGAGATACCTCTAGTAAGAGTTGTTTGGGGCGGTGTAACCGGTGAGAGTTTGACTTGGGAATTGGAGAGCAAGATGCAAGAATCTTATCCTGAGTTGTTTGTTGCTTGAGGTAATATTTCGAGGACGAAATTATCTAAGTTGGGGAGAGTTGTAACGCCCTATTTTATATTTTACTAATTTTGATTGATTTTAATATGATTGGTGTATTTTATATGAAAATGATGATTTATGTGAATATTGGTGTGTTGTTATTTGATATATATTTATTATATAATTATTTGTAGAATTTTATGAAAATAGGAGAAATAATGTTTATTTAGATTAAAGGGATTTATTTGATATAATTAGAATTAAGGTAGTGGGGGTTACACTTTAATTAGGAAGTTAAGAGGGAGTTAAGAGAAAGAAATATTTTGGTTGGTAAGGAATAGAGTAAACCAGTAAGGAAAGAAAAGGGAAGGCACGTATCAGAGAAAACAAAAACAAGAACTTAGCTTTTTGAGAGAAACCAAGGGGAAGAACTAGGAAGGGAGAAGCTGCCATTTCTGCTGTAGAATTTGGTCATTTGAGGTAAGGGTGAGTTTATGATTCAAATGCTATATATACATATGTGATTTCATGAGAATAGGTTGGAATTGGTGATAGTTGTTCTAGGTTTTATGAAATGTGAAAATGCCATGATTGGTGAATTATTGTGTTGTTGATGATGTTATGTGAATTGTTTCTGTTGTTTAATTGTATCATGAACCCATAAACCTTATTCTAAATCATTTTGGGTGATTGGGGGATCAAAATTGGGTTTTTGGATGATTTAGGGCTTAGAAAATCGTAGTTTGAAATTCTGCCCAGATGAATTTTCGCTCAAGCGAGCGATACCCCTTCCGTGCCCAGTTCAGAATTTTGCCCGTTCGCTCAAGCGAACGCCAAGCGAGCCCCAAGCGATGAACACCCAGACTTTCGTCATTTGACTCGCTCAAGCGAACCGTGCTTCGCTTAAGCGAGATTGGTCCTGAACGACCATTTTGTGTAATTTTTCAAAGTGTTCCAAACCCCAACCTAAGCTTCCTAAGTTGTTTATTGGATTTATTAAGAATTATTGGGGTGATAAAACTATAAAATAAAGATGTTTATGATGGATTTATGCATGATTATATGAAATGAAATATACTTTGTTATTTTTGAAGTTGTTATTGAGGTGGTGAGTGGTTGTGTCTAGTTGGGGAGGGTGTCCTAGTTGTTGTTGGTGTTGGTTGCATGTTGATATGCACCATTAGATGTTGTAGGGTTGTATGCAGATATACACCACAGAGTCTTCATAACTCATCCTCATTGGTGGGGGCTCATGCCCTGGAATGTTTATACATTCAATTGGTGAGGGCTCATGCCCTGGAATGCTAGTCATTCATCTGGTGAGGGCTTATGCCCTGGGATGCTTTAACCATCCAAATTGGTGGGGGCTTATGCCCCGGAATGCTTAGCATTCAACGCGCGTAGTTGGTACCACATTTGCATAATGCATTAGTAGTTGATGGAGTTTTGCATTAGTTGTTGTAGGTGTGAGTTGTTAGTGGTGAGTTGTTGTTGGTGAGGTGTCGCCACAAGTGTTGTTGTTGTTGTTAACCGAAGGTGAATCTAAATTATATTGATGATGTTGTTGCTTATATTGGTGATGTTGCTGCCTATGTTGATGATGGTTGTTGTTATTGTTGTTGTTTTCCAATGCAATTTGTTGATTCATATATATATATATATAACTTTTGTTTTGTGAACTCACCCCTTCTGCTGGAATTGCCGCCTTGTGGGCAAGTGCAGGTAATGAAGGCTAGTAGATATTGGCTCTTGTGTCCTAGGCTCTGATACGTAACGGGATGGGGATTTTGATGTTTAATTCTTTCATTCCTTATGTATCATTTTATTTGAAGGACATGTTGTTGGAGGTTTTATTATTATGAAATAAATTGTAGTATGATGAGGCCTTTGTGCCAAGGATGTTGAATTTTGTTGTTGGTTAATTATCAAATGAATATTCCGCTGCAGACATTTTATAAAGATGATATGGTTGAGAATATTTAAATAGTTTTATTTTTCTATTTAAATAATTTTTGAGATATGCATGTAATGCTCCGTTGTATGACGTTTAACTCTGATGTTTATATATTATTTTATCATTTTGGGAAACGGGGTGTTACATTAACCTTGTGAATATCTGACATTACTCCATTCAGCCAGTCTTTCAGCTCTTTTTGTACATCTTCTTGTGCATCATAGCAGGATCTTTGAACTTCTGAGAAGACATACTCCACTATGTCTTTCAGTCTTATCCACATGTTCCCATAACTTTCTTCGTGAACAAGTTCATTTCTAGATTGGATAAGCTTCTTTAACTCAACGAAAATCTTTGTACATACAGATGCTAAGACAGGGATATGAAGAAAAACTAAGGGTGGCTTAGGAATATCTGAGTAGAATGGTGCTACAGGCTCAATTTGAAGATTGGAAGATGAGGGTTGGTATTATGTGATGGTTTCTGATTCATTGACAACGTTGGTTGTTGATTGGTCATTTGTAGTTTGATCACACTCATTATGATCAGAAGCACTAAGTTCAGTGACAGATTGTTCAGGAACTGCTAGTTCAGGAACAAGTACTTCTTGGTCAGAAATAGATTCAGGGATGGTTATGTGGTTAATCTCTAGGTTTGGTTGTTGTTGATGGGGGCTGTCTGTCATGACTGCATCAGAAGCCATGTCAGAGGCTGTTTGTGAATTAGATACATATCCAAGTAATTCACCTGAATAGTGGCTTTCTAGGTTGGGAAGTATTGATTGTTCATCTAGGTTTGTGTTGACAGATGATTGAATTGGAGAATTGGGGGAAGGTATTGATTCATCTATAATTGCAAGTTATGTTTGTTGGAACAAAATATGTTTAACAATAAACCCTAAAGAGTTTTGATGATAACAAGGTATTAAAAATTGACAATTGGTATTGCTAACATTTGTTCAAGTGTACAGGACCATAAACAAAGTGTTATATCTTAACAAGGTTCTAAAAGAACAAATAAAGAGCAAAGGAAATATTTGTTTGAAGCTTAAAGCGCTCCTGAAGAAAAGCGCTCCTGAAGACTTGCGCCCCTGAAGAGTATGACGTCATCAGAAGCTGAAGGTCCTCAGAAACTGATTCTTCAGAAGCAACATAATTTCACCAGAAGCTATTTGATTCAAGAATTTATGATTTAAGTGTTGAATTTTGGAGCGAAAGTCATATAGAATTGACAGAAGACTAGTGGAATAATGCAACGGTCATTTCAAAAGGATTTAAAGTCATTTGGCTGCAAAGAAACAAGAAGCGTTGACATTGTACTCTGTACGAATTGTACAACCACTTTCTCCACTACTCTGTTCTTTGTCTCAGCTACCAGACAAGAATAACAACTCTCATGTACAACCAAGCCTGCATCCTTGTTCCCTCTCAACCGGAATGGATTTGAAATTGATCCTTTATAGGACAATAACTTAATCAGGCAAAGAATCATTGGTGAAAGATCAAGCTTCAACAACGACTCTTTTTGGATGTGTTGGCACTTACAACGTTCATTTCACACCTCTATATAAAGGAGTGAAGACTTGAAGAACAACAAGACTCTACAACTTTTTGAAAGCGCCAAAACTCTGTCAAATTGTTTAAGCATCCAAAGTTCACTTAGAATTTCAGTTTTCAAGTTCATATCTTTGAAATTCTTTAGTCTTAAGAGTCTGTATCTGATTTGTATTGTGAACACCACTGATTGTATATCAAGTGTTCAACCTCAAACATTTTCTGTGTAATTTTGTTTGATAGAAGTCTCTTGCTTGTGTGCTTGAGCATTAGAAGTCTCTTGATTGTGTTCTTGAGCATTTGAAGTCCCTTGCTTGTGTGCTTGAGCATTTGTAATCAGATATTACTTTAGTGAACTCTCCTTGGAAGTGCAAGGGGGACAGGACTACTTCCGGTTTGTGGAAGGAACCTGTATAAATTGCTTGTGTCCTGCTTCTTCTCTTTTCTTTCTGATTATCATTCCGCTGCATACGCTCCTGAACATCATCTTCAGAAGCTGTCTTATTTGCTTCTGATCTTTAGTGTTCTGAGTTTTGAAGAGAAAACGAAGTTTAGTCTAACACAATTCAACCCCCCCTCCTTGTGTTTTTCTCCCCTTCAATTGGTATCAGAGCCTGGTTTTGTTGTCAACACCTAACAGTGTAATAGTCCAAGATCTGAGAAAAACATGTCTGCTGAATCATCTGTTTCTGGTTCTGCTGGCTCTAGTGGTAATCATCATGTTGTATCCTATGATTATAGTGAAAAGAAAACTGACTCAGGGAAGGTTCCAAAGTTTAATGGAGATCCTGAAGAGTTTTCTTGGTGGAAAACCAACTTCTACAGTTATATCATGGGCTTAGATGAAGAACTATGGGATATTCTGGAAGATGGAGTTTGTAACACCCCAATTTCCCGTCTTAAAAATTTCATTAAATAAATCACATAAATCAGAGTGCTTCTCAAAGGAGTGTCACATTTCTTCTTTAAAAACAACTTAGATAATAATTTATCAAACATGATACATAAAGGAATAGACTATACAAAAGACCCCATCCCGTTACGTATCAGAGCAACCCTACTTCACACAGACTCCTCGCATCAACGCAACTAAGACTGGGTACCTGCACTTGCCCACAAGGCGGCAATTCCAGCAGAAGGGGTGAGATTCACAACAATAATATTAATATATAAATCAAACGTCAAGATTAACAATTATAAATCCAACTCATCACATATACATTATAGCACATCATCACATCGTTATAAGCATCATCTTAACAACATCACATCAAGCATCAACATCTCAAAACATCATCTCATATATGTCACAAATGACTCGACTAATGCAACACCTAACGTCTCAACATCATGCATGTGGTACCATATGATTATAGCATTAATATGCTTCACCGTCGCTTTGAGCAAATGCTCCACCGTCTCATATATATGCAAATGCATGGACTCGTCGTTTAACAACATAATACACCGTCTCAAGACCATCATTCATAATACAAAACTGACACATGCAGGTATATTAGTTACATGGCAGAACATCATCTCATTAATCATATGCATCGCAACACGTATCTTCATCATAATCACATATCATCATATTTAACCATCACTTATATTCAACCATATATCATTTATCAACAGCTCAAGTAAATCATCAGCAATCATCTTTACAGAATACATTAAAGGGTATAAAACCTCACTAGCACTACCCAAAGGGCTCCTCTCAAAGTCCCATGCGAAACAGATCGCAAAACAACAAACGGTTCAGGAGGGCACTAACTCGCCACGGCGAGTACATCTGCTCGCCACAGGCGAGTACTCACATCAGCTCACTCGCCAAAGGCGAGTTGGGGGCGAGCCGGAGGCGAGAAATCTTGGGTGCTTCGGCCTTTTTGACATTTTCACCAAAAATCCTCATTTTTAAGCTCTCTAAATCCAATTTGACCAAACCAACTTCACAGGTCATCTCTATAAATATAAGGGCACTCAAAACCATCTAAAGTTTGGCAAAAATCCTAAGTTAAGGGTCAAGCTCGCCACGGCGAGCTACACTGCTCGCCTCGCGAGCAACCAAGGGTTACTCGCCACAGGCGAGCGATCTCAGAATCACTACGGGTTCAGCCCTATTCACACCAATTCATCCCAAAACTCTCATGTTAAGCCTCTAATTCATCAGCAATATCATCCTAGGGGATAATCTAGGTTCTGTATGCAGTTCTACAGCCTTATAACTCAATCTATCATCAATTCATCACAAATTCACCAAAACCCTAGTTCATAAACCTATCTCAATTCCTCTCAAACTCTATGCCAATCAATAACAGATGATTTACAATCAATATTAATGGAGTTAGGCTCACCCTTACCTGGGAAAATTGCAGAATTTGCAGCCTAGTTTTTCCTCTTCCTTCAACCGTTCCTCTTCTCTAGTTCCAAAGTCAGATAACGCGTTTCTAAAACTTTCCTCTCTTAACCTACTTCTCTTATATACTCCCTCCCAACTTAATTAATTCTCCCTTAACCCACACAACTCTTCTTAATTATAAATATAACCCCATCTCTTAAAATTCTATAATTTTCCACCAAATCTATTTATTTACCAAATAAATATCCATATAAACATCACTTATATTATTTTATTAAACAATAAAATAATAACACGTCACACGTCACAAATACGTCACAAATACGTCACAAAATCATCAAAATCCATATAATATATAAACATATACCATATCATCTAATAAAATAATTAAATAATTAAAGAGGGCGTTACAACTCTCCCCCTCTTAAAGGATTTTCGTCCTCGAAAATTTACCTCCCTCAAACAACTCTGGATAGGATTCCAGCATCTTACTTTCTAGCTCCCAAGTCAAGCTTTCACCCGTCGCTCCGTCCCAAACAACTCTCACAAGAGGTATCTCCTTGCCTCTCAACGTCTTTGTCTTTCGATCATCAATCCTCACGGGTAAGGTCTCAACCGTAAGGTTGTCCCTAACTTGCACATCATCGCTTTGGATCACATGAGACGGATCCGGAACATACTTCCTCAGCTGAGATACATGAAAAACATCATGTAAATTCGACAAGTGCGGTGGTAATCCAACACGATACGCCACCGGCCCAATCCTCTCTGAAATCTGATACGGACCAATAAACCTCGGAGTCAACTTCTTCGATTTCAAAGCACGTCCAACACCCGTCATAGGAGTCACTCTCAGGAACACATG
Organism: Medicago lupulina; assembly: GCA_958299785.1. Taxonomy (NCBI): domain Eukaryota; kingdom Viridiplantae; phylum Streptophyta; class Magnoliopsida; order Fabales; family Fabaceae; genus Medicago; species Medicago lupulina. The sequence continues at coordinate 68,217,313 of OY283139.1, forward strand.
ATCCCCCTCTTGGAACTCAAGGTCCTTTCTACGCTTATCATGATAACTCTTTTGTCGACTCTGCGATGCTTTCATCTTTTCTTGGATCATTCTCACCTTCTCAGTAGTCTGTTGAACGATCTCTGGTCCTAAGACCACTCTTTCACCCGACTCAAACCAGCACAACGGAGTCCTGCATCTCCAACCATACAAAACCTCAAACGGTGCCATTCCAATACTTGAATGGTAACTGTTGTTGTACGTGAACTCTATCAATGGAAGATGACTATCCCAAGCTCCTCCCTGCTCAAGTACACAAACCCTCAACAAGTCCTCCAACGACTGAATCGTCCTCTCCGACTGACCATCTGTTTGCGGATGATAAGCCGAACTCAACCTCAACTGAGATCCTAACGCCTCTTGTAAACTCTTCCAAAATCTAGAAGTAAATCTTGGATCTCTATCAGATACGATGCTCGAAGGAACACCATGCAGCTTAACTATCTCTCTAACATAAATCTCCGCCAACTGAGCCACAGGAAAAGTAATGTTGATCGGTAGAAAGTGAGCAGACTTCGTCAATCTATCAACAATTACCCAAATAGCATCGTTCCCTCTAGGAGTATTGGGCAAACTCGTCACAAAATCCATGGATATACTATCCCATTTCCATTCTGGCACATCTAAAGGTACCATCATACCAGTCGGCTTCTGATGCTCAATCTTCGACTTTTGACAAACCAAGCAAGAATACACAAATTGTGCCACATCGCGTTTCAAACCAGACCACCAAAACAGCCTCTTTAAGTCATGATACATCTTCGTAGCTCCCGGGTGAATACTCAAGCTACTTCTATGACTCTCTTCAAGAATCATCTTCTTAATCTCTTCATTGTCAGGAATGCAAATCCTACCTCGGAATCTCAACACTCCTTGATCATCGACCTTAAAGTCACCATCCACAGTCTCATTATTAGCAATCAACAAGTCTACAAACTTGACATCTTCTTTTTGTGCTTCTTTGATATGCTTCAGGAAATCATTATCAATTCTCAACATTCCCAGTTTTATGCTCTGAGGTGTTCTTACACACACCAAACTCAAGTCTCTAAACTGTTCTAACAACTCAAATTCTTTCACCATCAACGCGGACATATGCACAGTTTTCCTACTCAGGGCGTCTGCAACCACGTTTGCTTTACCAGGATGGTAATTCAAACCAAAATCATAATCTTTAAGTAACTCAAGCCACCTCCTCTGCCTCATATTCAACTCCTTCTGATCAAATAAATATCTCAAACTCTTATGATCACTGAATACTTCAAACCTTGAACCATATAAGTAATGTCTCCATATTTTCAATACGAAGACCACTGCTGCCAACTCTAAGTCATGCGTCGGATAATTTTTCTCGTGAATTCTCAATTGTCTTGAAGCATATGCCACTACCTTACCTTCTTGCATAAGCACACCTCCTAAACCCAACTTGGACGCATCACAATACACCACAAAAGGTTCATCGGGCTTTGGCAAAATCAAAACTGGAGCCGTCGTCAGGCGCTTCTTCAATTCATTGAAACTATTCTCACAATGCACATCCCACACAAAAGACTTACCCTTACACGTCAACTGCGTTAACGGAAGAGCCAATTTAGAAAATCCTTCTATAAACCTCCTGTAATAACCAGCTAGTCCCAAAAAGCTTCTAATCTCCGTAACCGACTTAGGAGTCTCCCATTGCGATACCGCTTCAACTTTTGACGGGTCAACCGCGATACCATCACCAGAAATAACATGGCCAAGAAAACTTACTTCGTTTAGCCAGAAATCGCACTTAGACAGTTTAGCATACAGCTTCTTTTCTTTCAGCACTTGCAATACAATCTTCAAATGCTCTGCATGCTCAGCTTCAGTCTTAGAATAGATCAGAATATCATCAATAAAAACCACAACAAATTGATCCAAGTACTCATGAAAAATTCTGTTCATATATTCCATAAACACACCAGGCGCATTAGTAACACCGAAAGGCATAACCTTGTACTCGTAGTGACTATAACGGGTCCTGAAAGCCGTCTTCTGCATATCTTCGTCTTTCACCTTAATCTGATGGTAACCTGACTTCAAGTCAATCTTGCTAAATACCTTTGCACCCACTAACTGATCCATCAAGTCATCAATTCTCGGAAGTGGATACCTATTCTTGATCGTCACTTTGTTCAGTTGTCTGTAATCAATGCACAGTCTCATACTGCCGTCTTTCTTCTTCACTAGTAACACTGGAGCTCCCCATGGTGAAACACTAGGTCTCACGAACTTCTTCTCAAGCAAGTCTTCCAACTGTTTCTTCAACTCTGTTAACTCAGAAGCAGACATACGACAAGGTGCCATCGACACCGGCTTCGTTCCAGGAACAAGGTCAATAGAGAACTCAACTTCTCTCTCCGGAGGCACATCTGGAATCTCATCAGGGAAAACTTCAGGAAATTCCTTCACAACAGGCAGCCCATCAATTACAGCTTGGTTCTCTAAAGATAACGAAGCCATCAGCGAAAACATCAACATCCCATCACGTTCTTGTTGCTTCAGCTGCTTAGTAGATAGAAACTCTGCGCCCCACTCTTCTTCGACAGAAGAAAAATGCACCGTCTTTCTAAAACAGTTGATAAGAACTCGGTTGTACTCTAGCCAGTTCATACCCAGAATCACATCCATACCACTTAAAGGTAGGCACACTAAATCCATCACAAAGTCACGGCCAAACATAGATAAAGGACAATTTACACATACGAGAGAAGTAGTCACCGAACCCTTAGCTGGAGTCTCGACAACCATCTCTCCATTCATATCAGAAACATCAAGACCCAAAGCAGAAACACAATCTAAAGCAACAAAACTGTGCGTAGCACCAGTATCAATAATAGCAACTAAAGGAGTATTATTAATATAGCAAGTACCTCTGATCAAACGATCATCATTCTCAGTTTGAGTGCCATTCAATGCAAACACTCTCCCGGTAGTCTTAGTCTTCTTGGGTTGCTTGCACTGCGAACCAATGTGTCCTTGCTCATTGCAGTTGAAACACACAACATCATCAAACTTGCAGTCACTAGTGATATGCCCTTTTTGACCACAACGGTAGCACCTCTTCACCTCAACAGTACATGCATTGCTCTTATGGCCTTTCTCGCCACAAGTGTAACAAGTAATCTCAGCAGGAGCAGTCTTCTTCTGGGGCCTCCTCTCATCATTCACTCTTTGCTTCCCTTTATCTCTAGGGGCATCATAAGGTTTAGGACGACTCTGCTGGCCCTTAGCTTTCCTATCATTCACTACCTTGTAGTGAGCCTTAGTATCCTCTTCATATATCCGACAGCTACTCACCAACTCAGAAAAGTCGCGGATCTTCTGATAACCGATAGCCCTCTTGATATCAGCGCGCAACCCGTTCTCAAACTTGATGCATTTTGAAAACTCAGCAGTCTCGGGTGCATAATGCGGATAGAACTTAGCCAACTCCACAAACTTGGCCGCATACTCGGTCACCGACATGTTCCCTTGCTTAAGCTCCAGGAATTCTATCTCTTTCTTCCCACGAACATCCTCTGGGAAGTATCTGTTAAGGAACTCCCTCGTGAAAACAGCCCACGTCACCACAGCTCCATCTTGCTCCAAAATAGGTAGGAGACTAACCCACCAATCATCAGCCTCCTCCGCGAGCATATGCGTGCCAAAACGCACCTTCTGCACATCATCACACTGCATGACTCTGAAGATCCTCTCTACTTCCTTGAGCCATGTTTGAGCCCCATCTGGATCATAACGCCCCTGGAAGGTAGGCGGGTGATTCCTCAGAAACGTCTCTAACATCCTCGTCCCGTCATTTCCACCAGCATTGTTCTGATTACCCACAGCGTTAGCCATTGCTTCCAAAGCAGCAGCAAGAGCAGCATCGTTTCTACCAGCCATCTTAGTTCTCCGGAAACAAACATAAGTCAGAATAATACAATAATACCATTCTAACTCTAAGACAACGTCACTCGACTCTATACTTGGCCGGACGGACCGACCTGCTCTGATACCAATTGTAACACCCCAATTTCCCGTCTTAAAAATTTCATTAAATAAATCACATAAATCAGAGTGCTTCTCAAAGGAGTGTCACATTTCTTCTTTAAAAACAACTTAGATAATAATTTATCAAACATGATACATAAAGGAATAGACTCTACAAAAGACCCCATCCCGTTACGTATCAGAGCAACCCTACTTCACACAGACTCCTCGCATCAACGCAACTAAGACTGGGTACCTGCACTTGCCCACAAGGCGGCAATTCCAGCAGAAGGGGTAAGATTCACAACAATAATATTAATATATAAATCAAACGTCAAGATTATCAATCATAAATTCAACTCATCACATATACATTATAGCACATCATAACATCATCATAGGTATCATCATAACAACATCACATCAAGCATCAACGTCTCAAAACATCATCTCATATATGTCACAATTGACTCGACTAAATGCAACACCTAATGTCTCAACATCATGCATGTGGTACCATATGATTATAGCATTAATATGCTTCACTGTCGCTTTAAGCAAATGCTCCACCGTCTCATATATATATGCAAATGCATGGACTCGTCGTTTAACAACTTAATACACCGTCTCAAGACCATCATTCATAATACAAAACTGACACATGCAGGTATAATATTTACATGGCAGGACATCATCTCATTAATCATATGCATCGCAACACGTATCTTCATCATAATCACATATCATCATATTTAACCATCACTTATATTCAACCATATATCATTTATCAACAGCTCAAGTAAATCATCAGCAATCATCTTTACAGAATACATTAAAGGGTATAAAACCTCACTAGCACTACCCAAAGGGCTCCTCTCAAAGTCCCATGCGAAATAGATTGCAAAACAACAAACGGTTCAGGAGGGCACTAACTCGCCACGGCGAGTACATCTGCTCGCCACAGGCGAGTACTCACATCAGCTCACTCGCCAAAGGCGAGTTGGGGGCGAGCTGGAGGCGAGAAATCCTGGGTGCTTCGGTCTTTTTGACATTTTCACCAAAAATCCTCATTTTTAAGCTCTCTAAATCCAATTTGACCAAACCAACTTCACAGGTCATCTCTATAAATATAAGGGCACTCAAAACCATCTAAAGTTTGGCAAAAATCCTAAGTTAAGGGTCAAGCTCGCCACGGCAAGCTACACTGCTCGCCTCGCGAGCAACCAAGGGTTACTCGCCACGGCGAGTGATCACTCGCCACAGGCGAGCGATCTCAGAATCACTACGGGTTCAGCCCTATTCACACCAATTCATCCCAAAACTCTCATGTTAAGCCTCTAATTCATCAGCAATATCATCCTAGGGGATAATCTAGGTTCTGTATGCAGTTCTACAGCCTTATAACTCAATCTATCATCAATTCATCACAAATTCACCAAAACCCTAGTTCATAAACCTATCTGAATTCCTCTCAAACTCTATGCCAATCAATAACAGATGATTTACAATCAATATTAATGGAGTTAGGCTCACCCTTACCTGGGAAAATTGCAGAATTTGCAGCCTAGTTTTTCCTCTTCCTTCAACCGTTCCTCTTCTCTAGTTCCAAAGTCAGATAACGCGTTTCTAAAACTTTCCTCTCTTAACCTACTTCTCTTATATACTCCCTCCCAACTTAATTAATTCTCCCTTAACCCACACAACTCTTCTTAATTATAAATATAACCCCATCTCTTAAAATTCTATAATTTTCCACCAAATCTATTTATTTACCAAATAAATATCCATATAAACATCACTTATATTATTTTATTAAACAATAAAATAATAACACGTCACACGTCACAAATACGTCACAAAATCATCAAAATCCATATAATATATAAACATATACCATATCATCTAATAAAATAATTAAATAATTAAAGAGGGCGTTACAGAGTTGGTGACTCAGTCCTTGATGAAGAAGGAGCTGCTGTTGATAGAAAGATTAGTACTCCTGCTCAGAAAAAGATGTACAAGAAACATCATAAGATCAGAGGCTCTCTGGTTTCTTCTATACCACGAGCAAAGTACATGAAGATGAGTGATAAATCAACTGCTAAAGCTATGTTTGCATCTTTATGTGCTAACTATGAAGGAAGCAAGAAAGTCAGAGAAGCCAAAACACTGATGCTTGTTCATCAGTATGAGCTGTTCAAGATGAAGGATGATGAAAGTATTGAGGAGATGTACTCAAGATTTCAAACCTTAGTCTCTGGACTTCAAATACTGAAGAAAAGCTATTTTGCTTCTGATCACGTGAGCAAGATACTCAGAAGCCTGCCTGCCAGATGGAGACCAAAGGTGACTGCCATTGAGGAAGCTAAAGATTTAAACACTTTAAGTGTTGAAGATCTTGTTAGTTCTCTCAAAGTTCATGAGTTAAGTCTTAATGAACATGAGTCTACTAAAAGGAGTAAATCAATAGCTCTTCCATCCAAAGGCAAGTCATCAAAAGCTCTTAAAGTGGCTGAGTCTGAAGAAGAAGATTCACCAACTGGAGATTCTGATGAAGAGGTTACTGAGATGATGGCTATGCTCTCAAACAGACTTCAATATCTAGCCAAAAAGAACAAGAAGTTTGTGTCCAGAAGAGGTAGTTTTAGAAGCTCAAAGAAGGAAGATCAGAAGGGATGTTTCAATTGCAAGAAGCCTGGTCATTTTTTTGCTGATTGCCCTGATCTTCAGAAGGAAAAGGCAAAGGAAAAGTCAAAGAAACCAACATTCAAGTCAAGCAAGTTCAAGAAACAGTTAAAGCAGAGTTTGATGGCCACATGGGATAACTTGGATAGTGAATCTGAGTCTGACATAGAAGAATCTGATGAAGGTGCAAAGGTAGCTGTTGGGTTAGTAGCTACAGCAACTTCAGAAGCTGAAACTGAATCAGATTCAGAAGATGAAAATGAGGTATATTCCAAAATCCCTAGAGAAGAACTGATAGAGTCACTTAAAGAACTCCTCAATCATTTTGAACTGAGAACCAATGAGTTGAAAGTTTTGAAAGAAAAATATGTTGCTTTGATGAAGCAACAAAAATCAACTTTATTGGATCTAAAAGCTGAAGGTGGGAAAAACACAAGAAGGGGGGGGGGGGGTTGAATTGTGTTTTCAAAAACGTTTCTTTCTTATGAAAAATAACAATGTTCTCAGGATACAGAGTCTGATAGAGTTCAGAGTCTGATCAGAGTTCAGAGTCTTAGCAGCGGAAAATAGAACAGGTGCAAGAAAGAAAGAAGACACAAGCAATTTATACAGGTTCCTTCCACAATCCGGAAGTAGTCCTGTCCCCCTTGCACTTCCAAGGAGAGTTCCACTAAAATGTAATATCAAATTATAAGTTGCTCAAACACACAAGTATGAGACTTCCTTTGCTCAATCACACAAGAAAGAGCCTTCAAATGCTCAAGCACACAAGCAAGAGACTTCCAAAACAATTTCAGAGAATTGAAAAGAGTTTTCAATACTTGATATACAATCAGAGGTATTCACAAAACAAAACGAAACAGAACAGACTCTGTTTTTCTCTAGAAACTTAGAAATTCTAAGATTGAACTTTTGAAAGAATTATCTAAGTTGTTGATGAGCAATTTTGCGACTTGGAGTATGAGAAATAGTCTTATTCGCGTATGTGCGTTGTAATTCTTGTGGCTCTTGTTCTTCAAGTCTTCAGCTCTATTTATAGAGGATTTGAGAGACGTTGGGAACTAGCCAGCTCATCATTTGTCTTGATCAAAGTCTTGAATAATCCACCATTGATCTTTTTCCTGATTTGATGTTTACCGTTGTGAAAACAAGTTCAAATCTATTCCAAAAATAAATGGAACAAAGACTGCCATTGTTGCTGTTATCCTTTTCTTGTATAGGAGACACAATGCAGAGAAGGTGGTTGCAGAGACTTAGTGGTTGTACAGTTCGTACATGTACTTTGTCAACGCTGCTTTGCTTTTGATGAAACTTGCTTCTGAGAATCTGCTTCTGATGACGTCATCTTCAGAGGCACTATTCTTCAGACACACTTAGCTTCTGACTCTTTCAGACGCGCTTTCTTCAGACGCACTTTCTTCAGATGCTCTTCAAGCTTTGATCTAGAATTCCTTTGCTCTTTAATTTATTCAATCAGAACCTCTTGTAAATAAAATCTTTGATAATGGTCCTGCACACTTGAATAAACTTTTAGCATATCCAATTGATAATTTTTAATACCTTGTTATCATCAAAACTTAAGTGGCGTAATTGTGAAACACCCTTTGTTCCAACAATCTCCCCCTTTTTGATGATGACAAACATAAGTATTTAAAAGATCAATTGTTGTTAACTTAATTAACAAGTTGACTTGAGGGGTTCTGAGGTTTGTAAGCTCTGACTCCCCCTGAGTCTGATATTCCTTAAGGTGAGGTTTGTAAGCTCCCCCTAAGTTCTATCCAGGTTAATTAAATTCATTTTATAACAAGTTTATTAAAACAATAACTTAAAAAATAACTCAGATGAGATAAAGATAAGATTCTCAAAATAAAACTTTGTTAGAATTTTATTTTACTTGGGCTCAGATTCTTGTTAAATACTCTCTATTACTCCCCCTTTTGTCAACAATCAAAAAGAATCAAGTATAAAAAAGAAGAAGTAAAAACAAGAAAATGAATATAAGATGCAACTGATAAAATTTTTATAAGCATATAAACAAAAGTACATCAGAGGCAAAAACAAAGACAAAATCAAGACACAAAGACAAAACAAGAAAGACTAGGTGTGCAACTAAGGGTTGGGCTGAGGTTGTTGCTGTTGAATCATAGCCATCAGACGCTGAATGTCTTCAGACTATTTCCTTACAGTTTCTTCAAGAGTCAACTGCCTCTGAAGGAGCTGATCTTCCCTTGCCTTAGCTTCCTTGGTTTCTTCTTGATGCTTCAGCACTTGCCGCTTCAGCATATGAAACACCTTGGAGTCCCTTGTAATGTAGTCTGACGCAGCATAGAAAGGAGAGTTTGCCAGATACAGTGTCTTGCTTGGCAGTTGCTTAGTTGATAACTTGTGTTCCCTCATGCGACGCTTCATAGCATGGGCTTGAATACGGCAGCACTTTGAAGAAACATTGTTTACCAAACTAAACAATCTGTTCTTAACTGAAGACCATCTGTCTTGATAGGCCAGAGGTAGAAATGGAGTCTCCCTGAGGTTCAGTAGAGTCTGCATTTCCTCATTGATTTATGTCAGCTGAGTATCAAGATAGTTAGGATCCAGTATGTCATTAGAGGGTTCATCAAAGATTTGGATGGGTGATGAAGTTGAAGAGGGTTGGTCAGAAGCACTAGGTTTGGTTGTTTGTGCTGGTTCAGAGGGTGAAACAGACACAATGAGTTATGACTCTATCACTTGGATAGACTCTTCAGCCACTGTCTCTATGACAGATTCTGGAATGGTCTTTTGTTGGGTCTGAGTTGGTGGGTTTTCAGTAGCATGTTGAAATTCAGGAAGTTCTCCTGAACAATGACTTTCAAGGTTAGATAATACTTGTTGGTCAGTTGTTTGGTTTAGTGGTGTTGAGGTGGTTTGTTGTTGGTTATTTGTTGGTGGTTGTTCAGTAGTTGTTGGTTCTTCAGTAGCTACTTGCTCTTCAGCAGCAGCTGTTGAATCAACAACTATTGGACTTTTTGGTTTTTGTGAGGATGATGGAATGGGCTTATCAGGAAGTATCATTTGAATAGGTTTGATTATAGGGGGCTGTAAAGGATGGTTAGCAGGAAATCTGTTGCATATACCAATCCTGTGTTCAGAGAGTTCCCCTATAGTCTTATAAACATCAAAGGGTGCTGGATTGATAGGTTTGGATTTATGTTGGAGTCTGGCTTTGAACTTCTGACTTAGAGGAATATCATCTGAGTCAGAGTCAGAGTCAGTTGAAAGAGGTGAAAAAGGTGTTGGGGGAACTGGAATCTTGACTATCTTGGCTTCAACCTTGGCTTTCTTCACAGACTCTTCTTTAGCCTTCTTGGAAGGATTTTCTCCTTCTAAATATTCCTCCTGAGTAAGTACCTTCCTTTTGGTTTTTCTGCCTCTCTCAACAGGCAGTTTTCCTCCTGGCATATCTTCAGGAACTTCATCCAGACTGATTCTTTCTCCAGTGGTAAGAAAATGATCAGTCAGAAGTGCCATATGTACAGCTAAAGTATCCTTCTTGCAAATAGGTGGGAAGTTGGCCAATAGATCAGACACTACAGTAGATTCACTCAAGTCTGACTTGAGAGGAGTGAATCTTTGTACTAAGTTCATACTCTTAAAGGTCTGACCATTGATCACCTTACCAACCACAGTATCCAGCATTTGATCTGTATAAAACCTTGTTTGACTGAGAGCTTCTATGATTCCTCCTTGATGAAAGATCTCTAACAGAACCCTTCCATAAGATACCCAGACTCTATCCTCGTTCTGGCTTTTCCAAAGCTCTTTGACCATATGCTTGAAAATGTACCTTGGCAGATTTAGCTTAATATCATTGTAGATGTGATGAAACACGACTTTGTGAGCTAGGGAGGGTTGATCACCACCACCTCCCTTAGGAAGAATATTCTCATACTGAATCTTTAGAAGAATCTTCTTCTCAATATCCAGGTCACTATACTTTCCTCCTTTCTTTTTGTTGAACATGGTGATGTTCACAGTATCTCTCCAAGTGCTGGTGTGAGGATTTGGAATCTCAATCCCAGAGTAGATTCCTTCAGCTTTTATGCCCAGAGCAGAAGCAATAATCTGTTCATTTATCTTCACGGGGACACCCATTACACATGATCTAATCTCAGTACCAGTGAAGGGTTCCAACAACATTTCTTTCCTTGATTTACCAGCAAGCTCTGGATACAGTAGAGCCAATTCCCTTTCTTCTTCTGCAGCGGCATTCCTATCAAAGATGCTTGCTCTAACCCAGAAATGCCTCACCAAGGCTTTGTAAGTAGGACCATTCAACATCTTGAAGTACGGTTTCCATCCTTGAGTAGCGTAGAAATTTTTGATGTCGCATCCATGAAACATCAGAGACTTGAAATCAACTGGATTTTCAACTTGGATAATCAATTGATGTTCTTGAAGTTTCATGGAAGATCCACTAAGTAGATAAGCAACCCTTTCTGGTTGCTGTTGAGAAACTTGTTGATTCGAAGTGCCGGATTCTTGAACTGATTTTGAAGAAGTAGCCATGTTGACGGTTGAGAGTGAAGGGTTTCTAATGTGAGAGAGTAAAAAAAAAAAAATCTGATTTTTAATAGTAACTGCTCAAAGTTTTGAAAGTGTAGGAAAAGTGAGTGAGTAGTGTGTGATCTGTATTTATAGTGATTTTCTGAAAAGCAACTTTTCAAATGCAGACGAGACAAACATACACAAACATTAAAGACAATCAGGGGCGCGAGAATATTTGTTTAAGAGAATAACCATCATTGCCCTTAAGCGTCGTTTCCCAATGCAGATAGACCATGTCAGAAGTCTACAAAAGTAACTTTAACCTTTTCCGCTTCTGATACTATCAGAGTCAAAAAGATTCCTTCCCAGAGTCTGAATAATATTCTCAGAGGCTGAGTCTCTTCAGAGTCTCCAGAGAGAGTCTGATTACGTCATCAGCTTCTGATAATTTTTTAGAGTCTAGTTTTCTTATTCAGAGTCAAGCATTACTCAGAGACAAAATGCATGTTCAAATTTTTCTTTATAAAATTGAATCGCTCAACAGTTAAGGGTTTTGTGAAGATATCAGCCCATTGATGTTCAGTATCAATGAATTGAATATCTAACACTCCCTTTTGAACATAGTCTCTAATAAAATGATGTTTAATTTCAATGTGCTTGGCTCTTGAATGAAGAATAGGATTCTTAGACAAACAAATAGCAGCTGTGTTATCACAGTAAATTGGAATACAATTTTCAGTTATTTGGTAGTCTTCTAACTGATGTTTCATCCAAAGCAGTTGTGTACAACAACTAGCAGCTGAGATGTATTCTGCTTCTGCTGTTGACAAAGCAATAGTTGCTTGTCTCTTACTGGCCCAGGATATCAGATTCTCACCAAGAAATTGACAATTTCCACTGGTTGATTTTCTTTCAATCCTATCACCAGCATAGTCAGCATCACAAAATCCAACTAGCTTATAATCTGAAGATTTCTTATACAGAAGCCCCAGATTAGTAGTTCCTTTCAGATATCTAAAGATTCTTTTAACAACAGTTAAATGTGATTCTTTAGGATCTGATTGAAACCTTGCACACAAGCATACACTGAATAAAATATCAGGTCTAGATGCAGTGAGATACAACAGAGAACCAATTATACCTTGATACAGCTTCTGGTCAACTTTGGATCCTTGATCTTCTTTGGTTAGAGTACAGGTATGATGCATTGGAGTGTTCATTTCCCTACAGTCTTCAAGTTTGAACTTCTTCAGAAGCTCCTTTGTATATTTGGACTGATGAACATACACTCCTTCTTTGCATTGGTTGATCTGAATTCCCAAAAAGAACTTCAGCTCTCCCATCATGCTCATTTCAAATTCCTCCTGCATCATCTTAGAAAATTCTTTGCACAGAGATCTATTAGTTGAACCAAATATAATATCATCAACATAAATTTGAACAATCAGAATGTCTTTCTCAAGTGTCTTCTTGAAAAGTGTTGTGTCAACCTGTCCTCTTTTAAAATTATTTTTAAGTAAGAAGTTGCTTAGTCTATCATACCAAGCTCTAGGACCTTGTTTCAGACCATACAAAGATTTCTTTAGCTTAAAAACGTGGTCAGGATGTTTTAAGTCCTCAAAACCAGGTGGTTGTTTCACAAACACTTCTTCAGAAATGACTTCATTGAGAAATGCACTTTTAACGTCCATTTGATACAAAGTTAAGTTGTGATTAACTGCGTAGGAAAGAAGTAACCTGATTGCTTCCAATCTTGCAACTGGAGCATATGTTATGCCTTCTTGTTGGCTGTATCCCTGAGCAACAAGTCTGGCTTTGTTTCTGATTACTTCTCCCTGTTCATCCAGCTTGTTCCTAAACACCCATTTAGTTCCAATAATGTTCTTGTGTTCAGGCTTAGGTACAAGATCCCATACATCATTCCTTCTGAATTGATTGAGTTCATCTTGCATTGCTAAGATCCATCCATCATCAGATAGTGCTTCATCAACTGTTGTAGGTTCAATCATGGACAGCAAACCCAGCGCAGACTCTTCAGGTCTGAAATGAGATCTAGTCCTTCTAGGACTATCTTTGTTGCCTATGATCTGATCCTCAGGATGAGAAGCCTTGTACTTGAATGAGTGCTTGGATTGGATAACTTGCTGAGTATCATCTTGAGCTTCTTCAGAAGCTTCAACATCTGGAATATCAGGAGCTGGTACTGCTTCTGATGTATCCTTCAACTCTGATGACTGATCAGGTTCTGAATAATCTTCAGACTCTTCTGAACCTGCAAAACTTTCAACCTGCTCTGGAATTTCACTTCCAGGCTCTTTGTCATCAAACTTGACATGCATAGACTCTTCAACATAGAGTGTTTCCAAGTTATACAGTCTGTATGCCTTAGACCGCTCAGAGTAACCTAGAAAGATTCCCTTTTGGGCCTTTGCATCAAATTTCTTCAGATAGACTTTATTGTTTAAGATGTAACATGTACATCCAAACTGATGAAAATAAGAGATGTTAGGTTTCCTGCCTTTAAAGAGCTCATATGTTGTTTTATTCAGAATGGGTCTGATATAGATCCTGTTCTGAATATAACAAGTTGTGTTTACTGCTTCTGCCCAAAAGTGCTTTGCCAGATTGTTTTCATGAATCATGGTTCTTGCCATTTCTTGTAGAGTCCTATTCTTTCTCTCTACAACCCCATTTTGCTGTGGAGTTCTAGGAGAAGAGAATTCATGGACAATTCCAAATTTTTCACAAAATATTTCAAATGGCTCATTTTCAAATTCTCTTCCATGATCACTTCTGACCTTTAAGATTTTCAGTTCCTTTTCAGATTGAACTTGAGTGCAGAACTTTGTAAACACATCAAATGAATCATCTTTAGATTTAAGAAACTTAACCCAACTCCACCTACTGTAATCATCAACGATCACTAATCCATATTTACTTCCATAAATGGATGCAGTACTTACTGGTCCAAATAAATCAATATGGAGTAGTTCTAAGGGTCTGGAGGTAGAAACAATGTCTTTAGATTTGAAAGAAGTTTTAACAATTTTTCCCTTCTGACATGCAACACATAGTGCATCTGAATGATAATCAATGTCTGGTAGGCCTTTGACAAGTTGTAACTTGCTAAGCTTAGAGATTAATCTCCAGTTAGCATGTCCTAACCTTCTGTGCCACAACCATTTCTTATCACTCACTAATAGAAGACAAACTACCTTCTGATCAGTCAGTTCTGAAAAATTTATCTTGTAAACATTGTTCTTTCTCTTTCCCTTAAAAACAATGGATTGATCATCTTTGTTGACCACTGTGCAGTTGTTCTTATTAAACAAAACGTCATAACCATTATCACAAAATTGACTTATGCTTAGTAGGTTATGCCTTAGTCCATCTACAAGCCACACATTATTGATTGAGACAGAGGAGTTACCTATGGTTCCAGTACCAATGATCTTGCCAGTTTGGTTTCCTCCAAATCCCACAGTTCCTCCCTCTTTCATGGTCAGGGTTAGGAACATAGACTTTTCTCCCGTCATATGTCGCGAGCAGCCACTGTCCAGATACCAGGACTTCTGCTTTGTGTTTCCTTTTAGACATATCGGCAGCATCAACAATTTCAGTTTTAGGTACCCATATTCTCATGGGTCCTTTTTGGTTTGTTCTAGAGGTTCTGAGTTTCATCTGTGTCTTCTGTCTGACATTGTCTTGTTCAGTCTTTTTCCAGACTCTAGGTTCAGAACCCTTGGTCTTAGAATGTGACTTACTAAAGACAACTCCATTCTTCTGAAATCTATGCTTTTTAGTTTCAGACTCTGTTTTCTTCAGAACCTGTTTATTTGGTTCTGATTTCTTTAGAATCTATAACGTTGGAGCTTTTGATTTAGAATCATTCATTATCTTATTCTTTTGATTCTTAGGTTTTGACTTCGTCAATTCCTTTGAATTTAAAGATTTAGATCCTGAATGAGAAGCTTTTTCAGACTCAGACACAAAATGAGTCTTCAGACCCTCTCTGATATCATCAGAACAAGGTTTTAGAATTACTTCACTAGAGTTTCCTCCTGTGAAACCAATTCCTCTTTTGTTGTTCTGATTTATACTATAAATCATTGATGCAACCTTGGTTCTATCAATTCCAGTGTTAATAAACTCTTGGAGAGCAGCATCCTGCTCAAATAAGGATTTATTATCACCTTTCTTGGCCATTGTTTTCAAATCATTATTTTCTTTTTGCAAAACATCCATTTCCAACTTAGTTGATTCATGAAGTTTCAGCAACTTAATGTATCGTTGTTTGACTCTCCTCAACTCAGTGGATTGGTTTTCAAAATGACCAAGAAGTTCTTTGAGAGAATCAATTAGTTCAGATCTGGTAAGTTTAGAATATACCTCAGTTTTAGTTTCAGAATCTGTACTTGACTCAGCATCAGATGAATCCTTTTCATTCTCATCAGTAGCTACCAAAGCCAGAGCTATTTTTGCTTCATCTTCAGCATTATCTTTGTCAGATTCAGATTCATCATCCAGATCTTCCCATGTTGCCATCAAGCTTTTCTTGAACTGTTTCTTGAAGTTGTTGGACTTGAAGATTGCTTTCTTTGATTTTTCTTTTGATTTCTCTTTCTGCAGATCTGGACATTCAGCAATGAAGTGTCCAACCTTCTTGCAGTTAAAGCAACCTTTCTGATCTTCTTTTCTTGAACTCTTGTTACTACTTCCTCTGTTCATAAACTTCTTGTTTTTCTTCGCGAGGTATTGTAGTCTGTTGATGAGCATAGCCATCTCTTGAACAATCTCAGGGTCTTCATCAGAATCTCCAGATGTAGATTCTTCTTCAGACTCTAATGCTTTCAGAGCCTTGCTTGACTTGCCTCTGGATTTTAGTGCAATAGACTTAGGCTTCTTGATAGGTTCATGCTCATTTAAACCTATCTCATGACATTTTAAAGAGCTTATAAGATCTTCAACACTCAAGGTGTTTAAATCTTTAGCTTCTTCAATGGCTGTCACTTTCGGTCTCCACTTTGCAGGCAAACTTCTAAGAATTTTATTCACATGATCAAACGCTACGTAACTTTTCTTCAGGATCTGAAGTCCAGAAACTAGAGTCTGAAACCTTGAGTACATGGTCTCAATGCTTTCATCCTCCTTCATTCTGAATAATTCATACTGATGAACAAGCATGGTAGCCTTGGCTTCTCTGACTTTCTTGTTACCCTCATAAAGTGAGCACAATGAGGTGAACATAGCCTTCGCTGTTGATTTGTCACTCATCTTTAAGTACTCTTTATGAGGCAAGGCAGCCACAAGAATGCCTCTGATCGTATGATGTTTCTTATAAAGCTTTTTCTGCTCAGCAGTGTGAGCTTTCCTATCAAGAGCAGCGCCTTCTTCATCCAGTTTCAGATCACCAACACCATCTTCAAGAACGTCCCATAATTCTTCATCCATTCCCATGATGTGACTATACATCTTGGTCTTCCACCAAGAGAACATTTCAGGGTCACCATTAAACATAGGAGGCTTGTTGTGATGTGCAGATCTTTCATTTCTGTTGTTGTTGCTATAATCATAATGAGTAGCAGCTCCAGAACCAGAACCGGAAGCTTCATCCCCAAACATGTTTTTCACCAATCGTTTATTGTAACACGGTTAAGTGCAAACTACAAAACCGGAGCTCTGATGCCAATTGAAGGTGGGAAAAACACAAGAAGGGGGGGGGGGGGTTGAATTGTGTTTTCAAAAACGTTTCTTTCTTACGAAAAATAACAATGTTCTCAGGATAAAGAGTCTGATAGAGTTCAGATCTGATTAGAGTTCAGAGTCTTAGCAGCGGAAAATAGAACAGGTGCAAGAAAGAAAGAAGACACAAGCAATTTATACAGGTTCCTTACACAATCCGGAAGTAGTCCTGTCCCCCTTGCACTTCCAAGGAGAGTTCCACTAAAATGTAATATCAAATTACAAGTTGCTCAAACACACAAGTATGAGACTTCCTTTGCTCAAGCACACAAGAAAGAGACTTCAAATGCTCAAGCACACAAGCAAGAGACTTCCAAAACAATTTCAGAGAATTGAAAAGAGTTTTGAATACTTGATATACAATCAGAGGTATTCACAAAACAAAACGAAACAGAACAGACTCTGTTTTTCTCTAGAAACTTAGAAATTCTAAGATAGAACTTTTGAAAGAATTATCTAAGTTGTTGATGAGCAATTTTGCGACTTGGAGTATGAGAAATAGTCTTATTCGCGTATGTGCGTTGTAATTCTTGTGGCTCTTGTTCTTCAAGTCTTCAGCTCTATTTATAGAGGATTTGAGAGACGTTGGGAACTAGCCAGCTCATCATTTGTCTTGATCAAAGTCTTGAATAATCCACCATTGATCTGTTTCCTGATTTGATGTTTACCGTTGTGAAAACAAGTTCAAATCTATTCCAAAAATAAATGGAACAAAGATTGCCATTGTTGCTGTTATCCTTGTCTTGTATAGGAGACACAATGCAGAGAAGGTGGTTGCAGAGACTTAGTGGTTGTACAGTTCGTACATGTACTTTGTCAACGCTGCTTTGCTTCTGATGAAACTTGCTTCTGAGAATCTGCTTCTGATGACGTCATCTTCAGAGGCACTATTCTTCAGACACACTTAGCTTCTGACTCTTTCAGACGCGCTTTCTTCAGACGCACTTTCTTCAGATGCTCTTCAAGCTTTGATCTAGAATTCCTTTGCTTTTTAATTTATTCATTCAGAACCTCTTGTAAATAAAATCTTTGATAATGGTCCTACACACTTGAATAAACTTTTAGCATATCCAATTGATAATTTTTAATACCTTGTTATCATCAAAACTTAAGTGGCGTAATTGTGAAACACCCTTTGTTCCAACAAAAGCTTCTGAAGAAGGACTCAGAGGTTTTGACTTCATATGCAAAACATATGAAGACAAACTTAAGTTCTTGTGTCAGAAGCTGCAAGAAAATTGTGATGGAAAGTCTTTAAGTAACCATGAGATTGCTCTTGAAGATTTCATTATTTATGGTATTGACAGAAGCAGGATTGCTTCTATGATTTATAGCATTTATAAAAACAATGGCAAAGGGATTGGTTTTTCAGAAGCTAAGTCTAATGAAACCAATCTCAAAGCATATTGTGAATGCATAAGAGAAGGATTGAAAACCTTCTTTGTTCCTGAAGGTGCCAAAATGGAAACTGCTGCTCAGTCAGAACCTGAAGCTTCCAGTTCTAAGGCTAAGATTACATCAAAGCCAAAGAACTTCAAGCCTATGGGTGTGATAAATTCTGAATCTAAGACCACAAAGATTAAGATTCTAAAGAGATCAGAACCTGTTCCTCAGAGTCTGATGAAATCAGAATCTGATGTCCTAAAGTCTAAGGTTCAGAAGGGCAGAGCAGTTGTTGCTTCTGAAGTATCAAAACCAAAAGTTGAAAAACCTAAGGTAATGATTAATCAGAAGCTACCCAAAAAGCATCTAAAGGATCAGGAATTAGTGAGTAAATTCTCCAGCTCTAACCCCAAAGGACCCATAAAACAATGGGTACCTAAATCTGAAATTGTCAATACTGCAGATTTGTCTAAAAGCAAGAACAAAGCAAAAGTCATGGTACCTGGACAGCGGTTGCTCAAGGCACATGACAGGAGAGAAGTCAATGTTCCTATCCCTCACAATGAAAGTAGGAGGAAATGTAAAGTTTGGAGGCAACCAGTCTGGGAAGATTATTGGTACGGGGACTATTAGTAATTCCTCTACCTCTATTAATAATGTGTGGTTGGTAGATGGGCTTGAACATAACCTATTGAGCATCAGTCAATTCTATGACAATGGTTATGATGTATTATTTGAAAAAGCCAACTGCACAGTAATCAAAAAGAATGATAAGTCCATAGTGTACAAGGGAAAGAGAGTGGAAAATGTCTACAAAATTAATTTCTCTGAACTGGCTGATCAGAAGGTAATCTGCCTTCTGTCATTGAATGACAAGAAATGGATGTGGCATAGAAGGCTGGGACATGCTAACTGGAGATTAATTTCTAAGCTTAGCAAGTTACAACTTGTCAAAGGCCTTCCTGACATTGATCATCATTCAAATGCACTATGTGGTGCATGCCAGGAAGGAAAAATTGTTAAATCATCTTTCAAAGCTAAAGATAGTGTTTCCACCTCAAGACCCTTAGAACTACTTCATATTGACCTATTTGGACCAGTTAGCACTGCATCCTTATATGGGAGTAAGTATGGATTAGTCATTGTTGATGATTACAACAGATGGACTTGGGTGAAATTGATGACATGTTGTCATTACGTAATTTTTATGTATATATTATCATATTTTGGAGTTCACAAGGTAACTTAAGCAGCAAGAAAAGCAAGAAAAAGCAAGAAAACTGAAGAGAAGGTTGAGTCACAAAAACGTGTCACGTTGGCTAAAAAACGTGACAAGTTTTCACAAGGCAGAACGCATGTTTTTGGAAGAAAGGAGAACGTGTCACGTTGGCCAAAACGTGACACGTTTTGTGAAACCCTAATTTTGTTTCTTGTTACATAAGGAAAAAAACGTGACACGTTTTACTTAAAACGTGACACGTTTTGGACGAATTTCTGTGCCTATTTAAGCTGAAGTCTTTTCCGAAAACAAGGGTTACAAATCTTGGAGAGCAAAGTGCGATTTTGACATCAAGGCGACTGCAAAGAGGACGATTTCTTCATCCTTTTACCAGTTACATGTATGTTTTATCGATTCAATTGATTATGCTATTTGTAAACATTGTTATGAGTAGCTAAATCTCTTAGAGATTGGATCCGAGATGATTCTGTGTAAACCCTAATTGATCTTATGTTGCTGTGATGAAACTCCATTCCGTATTAATGATTATTTAAGTCTTTATTCAATTCAATTGTTCTTAATGCTTATTATATCCTGATCAAATATAAATATGTTTTCGTGAGAATGAATGACTACTGACCCTAGGTTTCAACTTAGACTTAATTGAACTGCTCTAATAAACATGGTTAGTCTAGGAATGGATGATCGTTTATTAGTGATATTAGAATAACGTGCTTAAACCTTCGAGAATTATTAAACCACCTAAGGAATTAGGGGTTTTAGTTTAAGGAGAGGGTCCTAACTCAAATTAGGAGGAAAGTCCATCTGAACAGCTAGAGAGTCCTTCTTGCAGATAGGAGGAAAGTCAGCATTCAGCTATGAGACTACCATAGACTCACTCATATCAGTCTTTAGAGGCGTGAATTCCCTAATCAGTTGCATGTTCTTCAATGTCTTTCCATTGATCACTTTGCCCACTACAGTGTCTAGCATTTGAATTGTGTAGAACCTTGTTTGATTAAGAGCATTAATAATCCCACCTTGATGGAAGATTTCAGAAAGCAGTCTTCCATAAGGTACCCATACTCTGTCCTTGTTTTGACTCTTCCAGAGTTCTTTCTACATGTACTTGAAGATGTACTTTGGCAGATTTATCTTGTCACCTTTGATCAGATGGTGAATGAAAACCTTATGTGCCAATGAAGGTCGGTCACTGCCTCCACCCTTTGGAAGTAAGTTTTCATACTGAATCTTAAAAAGCATCTTCTTTTCCATATCCAGAACATCATACTTCTTAGGAGTTCTGGGGTTGTACAAAGTCATATTGACTATGTCATTCCAGAAGCTGTTCTTAGGATTGTTTATCTCTATGCCTGAGTATACACCAGAAGCTTCTACACCAATGACTAAAGCAATCACCTCCTGAGTGATTCTGATAGGAACTCCCATCACAGTAGACCTAATCTCAGTTCCATTAAACGGTTCTAGCATCATCTCTTCCCTCGATTTCCCAACAAGCTTTGGATAACATAGAACTAAATCTCTTTCTTCTGCATCAGCAGCTTGTCTGTCGAAAATGGTTGCTCTAACCCAGAAATGCCTTACCAACGCCTTATAAGTAGGACCATTCAGCATCCTGAAGTAATCCTTCCATTTCTGAGTGTTGTAAAACTTCTTGATGTTGCAGCTATGATGAATGAGAGAGGAGAAGTCAACTGGGTTTTCAACTTGTACTCTCAGTTGATATTCTTTGAGCTTCATCGTAGAAATAGCCAATAAATAAGCAGCCCTTTCCAATTGCCCTTGATGTTGTTGTAGTTGTTGCTGATCTTGATCTTGATTAAGAATTTTAGGAATAGAACTTGAAGAAGCCATGATTAAGTGAAGATAATGAAGATTTGTGTTCTAGGGTTTGAGAGATATTTCTTAACAGCTAAGTATGCAACGAAAAGGGTTGGTAGTGTTGTGAGTAGTGTGTGTTTTGTTCAAGTGATATGAGTAGAAACGTTTGAATACACAGGGGACAAAGAAATACAACAGTAATGACAGTTGGGGGCGCGAGATAGTATTTTCAAAGCATAGACGCATCATTTCCCTTTGAGTTATACACCAATACACTTTAGCCACGTCTTCAGAACTCAGATGTGTTGTCTAAGTTAGTAGGACATATGTCATCAGAAGCGACTCTTGAATACCACCAACTTATGCTCTTCAGAAGCACAAAGATTCCCTTCTGAAGTTATGATTCTGATGTTGACTTCAGAAGCACATTTTCCTCAGAACCTCAGTTAAGAGCTTATGATGGACCATAGCTTCTGAACTGACTTCAGAACCTAAACTTCTTGTTCAGGAGCAAGCAAATTTAATCAGACACAAAATGCATGTTCAAATTTTTCTTTATAAAATCAAATCTTTCAATTGTTAAAGGCTTAGTTAATATATCAACCCATTGATTTTCAATATCAATGAATTGTATATCTAAGATTCCTTTTTGAACATAGTCTCTGATAAAATGGTGTTTGATTTCAATGTGTTTAGCTCTTGAATGTAGAATTGGATTCTTTGACAAACAAATAGCAACAGTATTATCACAAAAGATGGGAATACTGTTAGCATTAATCTGATAATCTTCCAACTGATGTTTCATCCAGAGTAGTTGTGTACAACAACTTGCAGTTGAAATGTATTTTGCTTCTGTTGTAGACATAGCAATGGTTGCTTGTCGTTTGCTAGCCCAGGATATCAGATTATCACCCAGAAATTGACAATTGCCACTGGTTGATTTTCTTTCAATCCTATCACCAGCATAGTCAGCATCACATAATCCAATTAGCTTGTAATCTAAAAATTTCCTATAGAGAAGTCCAAGATTAGTTGTTCCTTTCAGATACCTGAAGATTCTTTTAACTGCAGTTAAATGAGATACCCTAGGATCTGACTGGAATCTTGCACACAAGCATACACTGAATAAAATATCTGGCCTAGATGCAATGAGGTATAATGTAACACCCCAATTTCCCGTCTTAAAATTTCATTAAATAAATCACATAAATCAGAGTGCTTCTCAAAGGAGTGTCACATTTCTTCTTTAAAAAAAACTTAGATAATAATTTATCAAATTACAAAAACATTCAGTTAAGCAGCGGAATTCGAATAGTCTCATCTCTTAAATGGTCTTGGCTTAAAAGCCATCAAACGTCTCAAAAACATTAATGTTTCAACATCACTGAAAGTCCACATTTAATTAAACATGATACATAAAGGAATAGACTCTACAAAAGACCCCATCCCGTTACGTATCAGAGCAACCCTACTTCACACAGACTCCTCGCATCAACGCATCTAAGACTGGGTACCTGCACTTCCCCACAAGGCGGCAATTCCAGCAGAAGGGGTGAGATTCACAACAATAATATTAATACATAAATCAAACGTCAAGATTAACAATTATAAACCCAAATCGTCACATATACAATATAGCACATCATAACATTATCATAACCATCATCATAACGACATCACATCAAGCATCAACGTCTCAAAACATCATCTCATATATGTCACAATTGACTCGACTAAATGCAACACCTAACGTCTCAACATCATGCATGTGGTACCATATGATTATAGCATTAATATGCTTCACCGTCGCTTTGAGAAAATGCTCCACCGTCGCTTTGAGCATAAAGCTCCACCGTCTCATATATATGCAAATGCATGGACTCGTCGTTTAACAACTTAATACACCGTCTCAAGACCATCATTCATAATACAAAACTGACACATGCAGGTATAATAGTTACATGGCAGAACATCATCTCATTAATCATATGCATCGCAACACGTATCTTCATCATAATCACATATCATCATATTTAACCATCACTTATATTCAACCATATATCATTTATCAACAGCTCAAGTAAATCATCAGCAATCATCTTTACAGAATACATTAAAGGGTATAAAACCTCACTAGCACTACCCAAAGGGCTCCTCTCAAAGTCCCATGCGAAACAGATCGCAAAACAACAAACGGTTCAGGAGGGCACTAACTCGCCACGACGAGTACATCTGCTCGCCACAGGCGAGTACTCACATCAGCTCACTCGCCAAAGGCGAGTTGGGGGCGAGCTGGAGGCGAGAAATCCTGGGTGCTTCGGCCTTTTTGACATTTTCACCAAAAATCCTCATTTTTAAGCTCTCTAAATCCAACTTGACCAAACCAACTTCACAGGTCATCTCTATAAATATAAGGGCACTCAAAACCATCTAAAGTTTGGCAAAAATCCTAAGTTTAAGGGTCAAGCTCGCCACGGCGAGCTATACTGCTCGCCTCGCGAGCAACCAAGGGTTACTCGCCACGGCGAGTGATCACTCGCCACAGGCGAGCGATCTCAGAATCACTACGGGTTCAGCCCTATTCACACCAATTCATCCCAAAACTCTCATGTTAAGCCTCTAATTCATCAGCAATATCATCCTAGGGGATAATCTAGGTTCTGTATGCAGTTCTACAGCCTTATAACTCAATCTATCATCAATTCATCACAAATTCACCAAAACCCTAGTTCATAAAACCTATCTCAATTCCTCTCAAACTCTATGCCAATCAATAACAGATGATTTACAATCAATATTAATGGAGTTAGGCTCACCCTTACCTGGGAAAATTGTGCAGAAGGTGCGTTTTGGCACGCATATGCTCGCGGAGGAGGCTGATGATTGGTGGGTTAGTCTCCTACCTATCTTGGAGCAAGATGGAGCTGTAGTGACGTGGGCTGTTTTCACGAGGGAATTCCTTAACAGATACTTCCCAGAGGATGTTCGTGGGAAGAAAGAGATAGAATTCCTGGAGCTTAAGCAAGGGAACATGTCGGTGACTGAATACGCGGCAAGGTTTGTGGAGCTGGCGAAGTTTTACCCGCATTATACTCCTGAGACGGCTGAGTTTTCAAAGTGTATAAAGTTCGAGAATGGCTTGCGTGCTGACATCAAGCGAGCCATTGGTTATCAGAAGATCCGCAACTTCTCTGAGTTGGTGAGTAGTTGCAGAATTTATGAGGAGGATACGAAGGCTCACTACAAGGTAGTGAATGATCGGAAAGCTAAGGGCCAGCAGAGTCGCCCTAAACCTTATGATGCCCCTAGAGATAAAGGGAAGCAAAGAGTGAATGATGAGAGGAGGCCCCAGAAGAAGACTGCTCCTGCTGAGATTACTTGTTACACTTGTGGCGAGAAAGGCCATAAGAGCAATGCATGTACTGTTGAGGTGAAGAGGTGCTACCGTTGTGGTCAAAAAGGGCATATCACTAGTGACTGCAAGTTTGATGATGTTGTGTGTTTCAACTGCAATGAGCAAGGACACATTGGTTCGCAGTGTAAGCAACCCAAGAAGACTAAGACTACCGGGAGAGTGTTTGCATTGACCGGCAATCAGACTGAGAATGATGATCGTTTGATCAGAGGTACTTGCTATATTAATAATACTCCTTTAGTTGCTATTATTGATACTGGTGCTACGCACAGTTTTGTTGCTTTAGATTGTGTTTCTGCTTTGGGTCTTGATGTTTCTGATATGAATGGAGAGATGGTTGTCGAGACTCCAGCTAAGGGTTCGGTGACTACTTCTCTCGTATGTGTAAATTGTCCTTTATCTATGTTTGGCCGTGACTTTGTGATGGATTTAGTGTGCCTACCTTTAAGTGGTATGGATGTGATTCTGGGTATGAACTGGCTAGAGTACAACCGAGTTCTTATCAACTGTTTTAGAAAGACGGTGCATTTTTCTTCTGTCGAAGAAGAGTGGGGCGCAGAGTTTCTATCTACTAAGCAGCTGAAGCAACTAGAACGTGATGGGATGTTGATGTTTTCGCTGATGGCTTCGTTATCTTTAGAGAACCAAGCTGTAATTGATGGGCTGCCTGTTGTGAAGGAATTTCCTGAAGTTTTCCCTGATGAGATTCCAGATGTGCCTCCGGAGAGAGAGGTTGAGTTCTCTATTGACCTTGTTCCTGGAACGAAGCCGGTGTCGATGGCACCTTATCGTATGTCTGCTTCTGAGTTAACAGAGTTGAAGAAACAGTTGGAAGACTTGCTTGAGAAGAAGTTCGTGAGACCTAGTGTTTCACCATGGGGAGCTCCAGTGTTACTAGTGAAGAAGAAAGACGGCAGTATGAGATTGTGCATTGATTACAGACAGCTGAACAAAGTGACGATCAAGAATAGGTATCCACTTCCGAGAATTGACGACTTGATGGATCAGTTAGTGGGTGCAAAGGTATTTAGCAAGATTGACTTGAGGTCAGGTTACCATCAGATTAAGGTGAAAGACGAAGATATGCAGAAGACGGCTTTCAGGACCCGTTATGGTCACTACGAGTACAAGGTTATGCCTTTCAGTGTTACTAATGCGCTTGGTGTGTTTATGGAATATATGAACAGAATTTTTCATGAGTACTTAGATCAATTTGTTGTGGTTTTTATTGATGATATTCTGATCTATTCTAAGACTGAAGCTGAGCATGCAGAGCATTTGAAGATTGTATTGCAAGTGTTGAAGGAAAAGAAGCTGTATGCTAAACTGTCTAAGTGCGATTTCTGGCTAAACGAAGTAAGTTTTCTTGGCCATGTTATTTCTGGTGATGGTATCGCGGTTGACCCGTTGAAAGTCGAAGCGGTATCGCAATGGGAGACTCCTAAGTCGGTTACGGAGATTAGAAGCTTTTTGGGACTAGCTGGTTATTACAGGAGGTTTATAGAAGGATTTTCTAAATTGGCTCTTCCGTTAACGCAGTTGACGTGTAAGGGTAAGTCTTTTGTGTGGGATGTGCATTGTGAGAATAGTTTCAATGAATTGAAGAAGCGCTTGACGACGGCTCCAGTTTTGATTTTGCCAAAGCTCGATGAACCTTTTGTGGTGTATTGTGATGCGTCCAAGTTGGGTTTAGGAGGTGTGCTTATGCAAGAGGGTAAGGTAGTGGCATATGCTTCAAGACAATTGAGAATTCACGAGAAGAATTATCCGACGCATGACTTAGAGTTGGCAGCAGTGGTCTTCGTATTGAAAATATGGAGACATTACTTGTATGGTTCAAGGTTTGAAGTATTCAGTGATCATAAGAGTTTGAGATATTTATTTGATCAGAAGGAGTTGAATATGAGGCAGAGGAGGTGGCTTGAGTTACTTAAGGATTATGATTTTGGTTTGAATTACCATCCTAGTAAGGCAAACGTGGTTGCAGATGCCCTGAGTAGGAAAACTGTGCATATGTCCGCGTTGATGGTGAAAGAATTTGAGTTGTTAGAACAGTTTAGAGATTTGAGCTTGGTGTGTGAAAGAACACCTCAGAGCATAAAACTGGGAATGTTGAGAATTGATAATGAATTCCTGAAGCATATCAAAGAAGCACAAAAAGAAGATGTCAAGTTTGTAGACTTGTTGATTGCTAATAATGAGACTGTGGATGGTGACTTTAAGGTCGATGATCAAGGAGTGTTGAGATTCCGAGGTAGGATTTGCATTCCTGACAATGAAGAGATTAAGAAGATGATTCTTGAAAGAGTCATAGAAGTAGCTTGAGTATTCACCCGGGAGCTACGAAGATGTATCATGACTTAAAGAGGCTGTTTTGGTGGTCTGGTTTGAAACGCGATGTGGCACAATTTGTGTATTCTTGCTTGGTTTGTCAAAAGTCGAAGATTGAGCATCAGAAGCCGACTGGTATGATGGTACCTTTAGATGTGCCAGAATGGAAATGGGATAGTATATCCATGGATTTTGTGACGAGTTTGCCCAATACTCCTAGAGGGAACGATGCTATTTGGGTAATTGTTGATAGATTGACGAAGTCTGCTCACTTTCTACCGATCAACATTACTTTTCCTGTGGCTCAGTTGGCGGAGATTTATGTTAGAGAGATAGTTAAGCTGCATGGTGTTCCTTCGAGCATCGTATCTGATAGAGATCCAAGATTTACTTCTCGATTTTGGAAGAGTTTACAAGAGGCGTTAGGATCTCAGTTGAGGTTGAGTTCGGCTTATCATCCGCAAACAGATGGTCAGTCGGAGAGGACGATTCAGTCGTTGGAGGACTTGTTGAGGGTTTGTGTACTTGAGCAGGGAGGAGCTTGGGATAGTCATCTTCCATTGATAGAGTTCACGTACAACAACAGTTACCATTCAAGTATTGGAATGGCACCGTTTGAGGCTTTGTATGGTCGGAGATGCAGGACTCCGTTGTGCTGGTTTGAGTCGGGTGAAAGAGTGGTCTTAGGACTAGAGATCGTTCAACAGACTACTGAGAAGGTGAGAATGATCCAAGAAAAGATGAAAGCGTCGCAGAGTCGACAAAAGAGTTATCATGATAAGCGTAGAAAGGACCTTGAGTTCCAAGAGGGGGATCATGTGTTCCTGAGAGTGACTCCTATGACGGGTGTTGGACGTGCTTTGAAATCGAAGAAGTTGACTCCGAGGTTTATTGGACCGTATCAGATTTCAGAGAGGATTGGGCCGGTGGCGTATCGTGTTGGATTACCACCGCACTTGTCGAATTTGCATGATGTTTTTCATGTATCTCAGCTGAGGAAGTATGTTCCGGATCTGTCTCATGTGATCCAAAGCGATGATGTGCAAGTTAGGGACAACCTTACGGTTGAGACCTTACCCGTGAGGATTGATGATCGAAAGACAAAGACGTTGAGAGGCAAGGAGATACCTCTTGTGAGAGTTGTTTGGGACGGAGCGACGGGTGAAAGCTTGACTTGGGAGCTAGAAAGTAAGATGCTGGAATCCTATCCAGAGTTGTTTGAGCGAGGTAAATTTTCGAGGACGAAAATCCTTTAAGAGGGGGAAAGTTGTAACGCCCTCTTTAATTATTTAATTATTTTATTAGATGATATGGTATATGTTTATATATTATATGGATTTTGATGATTTTGTGACGTATATGTGACGTATTTGTGACGTATCTGTGACGTGTGACGTGTTATTATTTTATTGTTTAATAAAATAATATAAGTGATGTTTATATGGATATTTATTTGGTAAATAAATAGAATTGGTGGAAAATATAGAATTTTAAGAGATGAGACTATTCGAATTCCGCTGCTTAACTGAATGTTTTTGTAATTTGATAAATTATTATCTAAGTTGTTTTTAAAGAAGAAATGTGACACTCCTTTGAGAAGCACTCTGATTTATGTGATTTATTTAATGAAATTTTAAGACAGGAAATTGGGGTGTTACATATAACAGAGAACCAATCATACCTCTGTACAGCTTCTGATCTACCTTTGTTCCTTCATCTACTTTGCTTAAGGTGCATGTAGGATGCATTGAAGTGTTCATCAATTTACAATCTTGAAGTTTGAACTTCTTCAGAAGCTCCTTTGTGTACTTTGTCTCATAAACATATACTCCATCTTTGCATTGATTGATTTGAATGCCAAGGAAGAAATTCAGCTCTCCCATCATGCTCATTTCAAATTCATCTTGCATTAACTTAGAAAATTCCTTGCAAAGAGATGCATTAGTAGAACCAAATATTATCTCTTCAACATATATTTGCACAACAAGAATATCTTTCTGTTATCGCGATTTTCGGGTGCCAAATCATTAATTAGATCTGAACCTTTCAATCATTGATATCTCTATTTTTTTTGGGGAAAGGTAAAATCGAGAGAAAACCTTAGAAATTCCGAGTTCGGGGCTGATTTCACTACGGGAAGGTGTTAGGCACCCGCGATGACTATAGTATCCTATAGGAACCGTTTTACTATGCTTTATGTATACGCTTTGCTTTTATTGCTATTTGTAAAAAAGATTGATTTTAAGAATGAGAGAAAGAAGATTGGATTTTATTTTATTGGACTTGGAGAGATTTTGAGTCTCTTGCCTACATACCCTTTTAAGGGATCAAAATTCCATGTAGTTCTCTTTCAAAATGTTTTTGTGGGTTTAATTTGTTTTTTTAGTTTGAAAAAGATTTTGAAGAAGGGAAAGAGGCCGTATAGGCATTAGAATTGAAAAGAAAAAGAATGCATTTGGTTGGTTCAATTGTTAATGAAAACGGTTAAAGTTGGAAATTAATTGCATTTTGATTTGATTAAGAAAATAAAGGAAAAATCCTTTGGAGTTTTGACTCCAAGGTTTATTTGGAAAATATTTGAAGTGATGGAAGTTATTTGTTTTTCCTAAAAAGATTAATTTTCTCTAAGTATCGCGCATCCTAAACATACACCTAACGGTAGACATACAACGTGTGTGCGTGTGTCGGTGCATGTGTCGGTGTACATCATTATAGTCCATAGTCCTTTACATCGGGTCCTATTTTACATTCTATAGCCTTGCATGAAATTAAAGAAAAGTAAACTACCTAAATATTACATAAGAATTAGTTGGACGTTCCATGGAAGGGTTAAAGGAAGAAATGGGAATGAGATGAGATGCTTAGCATGCATGAAACATAGAGTAAAGTGGTTAGTAAAACAAGATGAAATAGTAATGAAATACTAATCCTAAACAAAATGGTAAACTATCACAAAAATTGGCATAAAATCACACTAAACAAAATTGCAAAATACCACAAAATTGGCATCAAAGATCAAACTAAACATAATTGCAAAACATCACAAAATTGTAATCAAGAATCAAATTTAACAAGAAAATGGAAATATCACAAAATTGTAATCAAGAATCAAATTTAACAAAAAAATGGAAATATCACCAAAATTGTAATCAAGAATCAAATTTAACAAAAAAATGGAAATATCACCAAAATTGTAATCAAGAATCAAATTTAACAACAATGAGAAATATCACAAAATTCGAGTTTTAACAAGATTGAGAATAATGCACCAAAACAAAAGAAAATTAAACCTGCTAAAATTAAATGAATCTATCAAGAGGTAATCATCATAAAATCAAAGGCCAAGCCCTAAAATCATGTGATACGAATTTGAACTAAAAATTACACAAAGGAATTCACAAAAAAAGCACCAAAACATATAAAATAAAAAAGAAATCTACCCCTATCATTTTTATCAATCTTAACATGAAAAATCATCATCAAACAGTCAAAGATATACCAAGAACCCCATAGAAAAAATTACGAAAGCATTCAATAAGATTAAAGCATGCCAGGGGTTCAAACAGCAAGAAAGAAGGTGCAATTATCAACAAAAATTAAAAAAACGCAAGAAAGCTTAGGGCCCATAGTTTCCCAGTCCAAACCCACGGATCTGATGGATCCGGATCAAGCTAACGCTCCAGGAGCGTTGGATTGATCCAGATCTATCAGGATCTGAATCAAACGGCTGAGAGCGTGAGAAGAACGGGTCGGGTTTGGGTCAACCCGACCCAACCGCATGTATAAAAGGGCTTCACACCCGTTTTCCTTCATTCTTGTATAACATTTTCTCTTTCTTCTCTTCTTCTCTCCGCCGTTCTCTCTTCTTGCGAACCCTAACCCTAATTTGTGAATTCTACCCAGAAATTCAAGATTCATGGCTTATAACCTGTGTTTCTTTGTTCTAAACACGAATCTATCAATTGAATGTGCAAGCTTCGACTGGAACGATGCGAATCATGGATTCTGTTTCACGGATTCGAAAGGTTTTGGTTTCGTTTCTTTTTTTTCGTTCGATTCTGCTTTTAAACGTTTTTATGCGTTGATTCAGCGGTTTACAAAGCTTGTTACGCGTTGTAAGCTTCAGAATCTTGAAAGTTTTTCTGGAAATTTTAGGGTTTCTGTGATTTCGAACCAAAGCCCTTTGAATCCGTGATGATTTACATTGTTTTGAGATTCATTGTTGTGTTTGAACGTGTAAAGATGAGGTTCTTGTGTTTACCTGAGTTTCAATTGGAGATTCGAGCTAGAACCTTCAAGAACTTGGAACTTTCGATCCTGTTCTGTTGATTCTTGGTTCGGATTCAATAGCAAGCTGGTAATTTCTTCTTCCTCTTCTTGTCCGATTCAGAATCCTTGAATTCTTTCACTTTCCTCCTTCTTCTCAATCTTCTCCTTGTGATCGCACTGAGTTCGTCGCCTCTGGTGATGAATTCAGCGCTTGAATTGCAAGGAACAGAGCTCAATGATGAGGATTCAAGCTTGAATTTCTGAGAGCTCACATGAATTCCATGGTTTGAGCTTGAATTTGTTTTCTGGAAGTAGTTAGGGTTGCGAAATTGTTCTTGGATTTTCTGAGTTTGATACTGTTTTTGATCCAACTGCCAAGAGAGAGAAAAATGGAATCTGTTTGTGATGATGTGGATTGCACTGAATTGATCTGTTGGCACTTTGCACAGTGACTGGCCTTTTATAGGCTGCCAAGTGTGATTCTGACCAATGAGGTAGTGACATGTGGCCTTGACTTTGCTTGCGTGGCCTTGGACTTGAAATTGGACCAATCTGCAATTAATGAAACTAAAAGGACTGTTCTGCAATTTTAAAATTTTAAGGGACTAGTTTGCATTCTAGACTGGACTGTTTCTAAAAGAATTGGGACTAATTTGCAAAAATACATAATATTTGGACTGAATTGCAATTTCTAAAAAATGTTTGGACTAAAATGTAAAAAATAATAAAATTGGTTAAAAAATGTAATCTGAATGCAACGTAAAGCGAAACAGTTAAAATTGACACAACGGACTAAAATGAACAAACTACCAAAAATGAGGTATTTTAAAATACCTCTCTGCCCAAAATTCAAATAATGTGAAAAGACCAAAATGCCCCTGGGGCCAAAACGCCTCAGACTGATCCAAACTGACTCAGATGCAGACTAAGATGATTTTTGTACAAAACTTGATTAATGGTTTATGCAAACAAACAGAAAAGACTCAGGGACAAATTGTAGGGACTGAAAATGGGTTCCTTTGTAGGAAATGACCAAAATACCCTTTTGTATGATTTTATGCAAAAATTCAAAAGACTGAAGCAGTAATGTATGCAGTTGAAGCACAGTAGAAAACACGGTGGATTTGAAAGTATTAGAAAATAGCAGAGGAATTTGAGTGAGTATTTTTAGGTCCAAAATGAGGGTATAACAGCTGCCCCTATTTAAGTTTCTTCGTTTGGAGAGTCAAGAGACGGAGTCTTTGGCTTGACGCGACGAAGATACTTAAATATCGACATTTGCACTGATTTTGGGCGTAAAAATAAATTTGTAACTGTTGTGTATGCCATGCAACATTTTGATTATGAATGCAAGACAAACTGAGAATTGAATTTAACAGAATATGTCGTATCCATTGCGGGACTGGTTGACATTAACAGGACAGCAAAAACAGAGCATGTCGTATCCATTGCGGGACTGATTGACATTAACAGAATAGCAAAAAGGAGTATGTCGTATCCATTGCGGGACTGATTGACATTAACAAGGTAGCAGATAACAAGACTCACTGGGGAGACTCGAAAGCAAATTTGACAGGTACAAGCTGTTCTTGGATGCGAACTGGCCACTTGACCGGGAATATTGACAACAAAGGGCGCAAGCTGCTCTTGTATTTGAGCTGGTTACTTGGCTGAAAGCAAATATAGAAAGCACAAGCTGTTCTTGGACGCGAACTGGTTACTTGGCTGAAAGCAAATATAGAAAGCACAAGCTGTTCTTGGACGCGAACTGGTTACTTGGCTGACAGGAAACAAAATAGAAAGCACGAGCTGTTCTTGGATCTGAACTAGTCGCTCGGCGGATATCAAAAGGGTAGGTACAAGCTGTTCTTGGATGCGAACTTGCTGCTTGACCGATAATGGAAGTAAATTGACAGGTACAAGCTGTTCTTGGATGCGAACTTGCTGCTTGACCGATAACAAGAGTGAATTGGCAGGCACAAGCTGTTCTCGGACGTGAACTAGCCACTTGGCCGTTAACGGAAGTAAATTGTTATTTGAAAAAGAACTGAATTTGATTGACATAACTGCAGGAGCTTGAATTTGAAAGGAATGTTAGAAAAAGACTGTTGAACTTTGAAATTGACATGACAGTAGACATTTGTTGTTAGCAGAAGAAATTTGAAGTTGACACGATTGATTTTGATTGAGATTAACATAGGAATTGAGAATGCGAATATGTATGAATGACATGACAATTTTATCAAATGCATGAACACATAGGATGCATGATTATGCATGTATGAATTCTTTGAAATGCATGATGATTGGCAATTTGTAGGCACAATTTCGCAGCGACGGACAAAACATTGGAATATTGGGCACGTAATGGCTCGCGCTCGGACATATATTTGCAAAAGTTCCTGTTCTGGGGATGCCGTTGTTTGAAGATACATCGAGACCATCGCTGAAGGCATGAAGCTGTAAAATTGTAGAGAAAAACAGTCTGAATGGTATTGCTGCTTGTTGGAACAGTCACGTAAAATGCTTCGGACATCGCATCTGTGGCCAATGCTTTTTGCATACTTGTTTTTTATTATTTCTTTTCATTTTTTCTTTCATCATCCCATTCTTGCCTGGATCGCCCTTTCGGGTTTTCGACCCACCGGGGAATAGTTTTTTCACGTGCCCCTGTTTTTGCCTGAATTGCCTTTGAAGGTTGTCAATCCATTGGGGTGCTCATTTTTGCCTAAGCCGCCCTTTCGGGTTTTCGACTTAGCGAGCATATTCATTTTTCATGCTTTTCATTCTGTTTTTTCATTCTTGCCATTGACCACAGACCGTCACTGGGGGAAGGCTTGCTAGTAACTTGAATTAGAACTGATATCAACGTAGATTTGTTCATGCATGTTCATTTGAATGTACCTAGCTGTTCAGGCTTGTTTTCAAAATACTCAAAAAATTTCAATTTTCATAATGTTTATTCCAGACATGCATCATTATTAACATAGAAAAAGATCTTTTTGTACAAAGTTTTGAAAATAGAATAGAAAAAAGAGTGCCAAACAAAAACATAGGCTCAAATCGATGTATAAGGGTGGTAATCAGCCAAAGGCGTGATTCCACGGATTTACAAAGCTTGGAAAATGGTAATTTTATTGGTTGGTGGTACATTGAACACAGTAACTACTATGGTATCTAAAACTCTTGAATCCACAGGCGTTGGAACCTCAGATAAGGACAGCCAATCATCAGTTGCAAAGATCCCGGGGGGAATGGTAATTTGCCAGATATAGTCAATTGTCTTTTATTTCAATCTCATTTTTGCATGAACCGCCCTTTCGGGTTTTCGGCTCATCGAGACGCTCATTTTTGCCTGAGTTACATGTGATCTCAGCGAGCTTTTACATTTTTGTTTCTTGTCCCTTATTTTGCCTGGACCGCCCTTTCGGGTTTTCGATCCACCGGGAAGCGCATTTTTGCCTAGGCCGCCCTTTCGGGTTTTCGACCTTCCACGCTGTTCTTTTCATATCTAGACAAAGTATTTCTTGACTATATCGGCATTCACAGGATTCAGAAGTTCTACACCATCCATGTGTGTGAGAATCAAAGCACCGCCAGAGAAAGCCTTCTTGACAACATAAGGTCCTTCATAGTTAGGCGTCCATTTGCCCCTTGGATCGGGTTGCTGACCCATTCTTCTCTTCAATACGAGCTCACCCTCTTTGAATTCCCGAGGACGAACTTTCTTGTCAAAAGCATTTTTCATCCTTGTTTGATACATCTGACCATGAGCCAAAGCGTCCAGGCGTCTTTCCTCAATCAAATTCAACTGGTCGTACCGACTCTGGCACCATTCAGCCTCAGACAACTTTGCTTCCATAATCACACGGAGAGATGGGATCTCCACTTCCAATGGGAGGACTGCTTCCATGCCGTATACAAGAGAAAAAGGCGTTGCCCCGGTTGAACTACGGACTGTAGTGCGGTAGCCGTGTAAAGCATAGGGCAATATCTCATGCCAGTCTTTGTATGTTGTTACCATCTTCTGCACAATCTTCTTGATGTTCTTATTGGCTGCCTCAACTGCACCATTCATCTGAGGTCTGTAAGGAGAAGAATTGTGGTGTTCAATCTTGAATTTCTCGCATAAGGCTTGCACCATGTCATTGTTCAGGTTGGTACCGTTGTCAGTGATAATCCTGCTAGGAACACCATACCGACAGATGATATTGTTCTTGATGAACTTGACTACTACTTGCTTAGTCACGTTGGCATATGATGCAGCTTCGACCCATTTGGTGAAATAATCGATTGCTACCAGAATAAAACGATGACCATTTGAAGCTTTTGGTTCAAATCTTCTGATCACATCAATGCCCCACATAGAGAAAGGCCATGGAGAAGACATAACATTGAGAGCGTGCGGAGGCACATGGATCTTATCAGCATATATTTGGCATTTGTGGCACTTCCTGGCATATTGATAGCAATCGCGCTCCATGGTCATCCAGTAGTAACCAGCTCTCAACAGCTTTCTAGACATAGCATGCCCTGACGCATGGGTCCCAAAGGTGCCATCGTGCACATCGTGCATTAGCTGTTCTGCTTCACATTCATCAACACATCTTAACAACACCATATTGAAATTCCTTTTGTACAGGACATCCCCATCCAGCAGGAACTTGCTAGCCAGCCTGCGCAGCGTCTTCTTGTCTTTGTTGGAAGCATCCGGCGGGTACTCACGGCTTCGCAAAAATTGTTTGATATCATAATACCAGGGTTTGCTGTCGACTCCGCCTGAACCCGTTTGTACAATTGCATCACTGACAGTAAACACATGAGCGGGCCGGTCTAAGCGTTGTACTTTGATCATCGGTACATGATTCCAATGGTTCACTTGAAGCATGGAGGATAAGGTAGCAAGAGCATCGGCCATTTGGTTCTCCTCGCGGGGGATATAGTGCAACTTGACCTTTGTAAAATACGTCAACAGACGCTTTGCATAATCACGGTAAGGGATCAAATTGGCATGATGGGTCTCCCATTCTCCCTTTATCTGGTTGATGACTAGTGGAGAGTCTCCATAGATGTCCAGATGCTTGATTCTCATATCGATTGCTTCCTCAATTCCCAAGATGCACGCCTCGTACTCGGCCACATTCTTGGTGCACTCAAACACAATCCGGGCTGTGAAAGGGATGTGATGCCCCTGCAGAGCCACAATCACTGCGCCAATTCCTCGGCCATAAGCATTAACAGCACCATCAAAGACCAATCCCCACTTGCTATCAGGGTCTGGACCTTCACCGATCAGTGGTTCTTCACAGTCTCTTAACTTTAAAAACATAACCTCTTCGTCGGGGAAATCGAACTTCAAAGGTTGATAATCATCAAGCGGTTGGCAAGCGAGATGGTCAGCCAGGATACCCCCTCTAATGGCTTTCTGAGCTTTAAACACAATATCATATTCTGACAGTAACATTTGCCAACGTGCGATTTTTCCAGTGACAGCCGGTTTCTCAAAGATATACTTGATTGGATCCATCCGGGATATCAACCAAGTTGTATGATTTATCAAGTAGTGACGCAGGCGTTTGGCAGCCCAGGCTAGTGCACAACAGGTTTTCTCGAGCATTGTATATCGAGTCTCGCAATCGGTGAATTTCTTGCTCAAATAATAGATTGCATGCTCTTTCTTTCCGGTTTCATCTTGCTGACCGAGCACACATCCCATGGATTCATCCAACACTGACAGATACATAATCAATGGCCTTCCTTCCACGGGCGGGACAAGGATAGGAGGTTCTAGCAAATAACTCTTGATGTTGTCGAAAGCTTCTTGGCATTCATCATTCCATACCACAGGTTGATTCTTCCTGAGTAACTTGAAAATCGGCCCGCAGGTCGCAGTCATGTGAGATATAAATCTGGAAATGTAGTTCAAACGCCCGAGGAACCCTCTGACCTGCTTCTCGGTTTGCGGAGCCGACATCTCACGGATAGCTCGGACTTTGTCGGGATCTACTTCAATGCCCTTCTGGCTGACAATGAAGCCTAACAACTTCCCAGACCTGACACCAAACGTACATTTGTTTGGATTCAGCCGAAGCTTGTATTTCCTCAACCTTTCGAACATCTTAGCCAAATATTCGACGTGTTGCTCTTCATCGCTTGACTTGACAATCATGTCGTCCACGTACACTTCAACCTCCTTGTGAATCATGTCATGGAACAAAGTGGTCATCCCCCTTTGGTAGGTAGCACCAGCATTTATCAGACCGAACGACATTGCTTTACAACAGAAAGTTCCCCACGGAGTGATGAACGACGTCTTCTCTCTATCTTTGGGTGACATTTTGATTTGGTTATAGCCAGAAAAACCGTCCATGAAGGAGAACACCTTGCACTGGGCAGTATTGTCAACAAGCACATCGATGTGAGGCAGTGGGAAATTGTCCTTCAAGCTTGCTCTATTCAAATCTCTGTAGTCAACGCACATTCGAACCTTACCGTCCTTCTTTGGCACAGGCACAATATTAGCAACCCACTCGGGATACTCAACTGTCATGAGAAAACCCGCATCGATCTGTTTCTGCACTTCACCTTTGATCTTCAGAGCCATGTCCGGCCGAGTCCGTCTCAATTTTTGTCTGACAGGGGGACAATCTGGTTTTGTCGGTATTCGGTGTTCCACAATCTGGGGATCCAAACCCGGCATGTCTTCATACGACCATGCAAAAATGTCCGAGTATTCGCGGAGAAGCTGGAAGATCCTTTTCTTGACACCTTCCTCTAATGCAGCACCGACTTTGATCTCTCTTTTGTTATCCTCAGTACCCAAGTTGATTAGCTCGATCTCCTCCTGATGAGGCCGAATGGTTTTCTCTTCTTGTTCAAGCAGTCGGGCAATCTCGTCTGGTATATCATCACTATCCTCATCTTTGGCCTCAAACACCGGGGATTCAACAGTTTGGAGAAACATAGGGTCACTGTGTTCAACGGGTTCATTTTGGTTCGATCTGCGTGACATGATTGGATGATTTTTTAGAAAATTACTTTCATGCAGATCTTTGAAATTAATAAGAAAATACTGACGTTTTGGTTTTCTCTGGCATTACCATTATTTCCAAGGGAAAAGCATTAAAGAAAGAAAAAGAGTCGTGAAAGAAACGACGTTTTTTATTGATAATGGTGATGTCGGAACAAACATGCCCTTTACAAAAGCGTCACTTCCGCCTCGGGCAGGGCGGAAGGATTGTTATTTTGAAAACAAAGTCTAAACAGCAAGACATATTACTTAGAATCATGCACAAACACAGGGAGATTGATAACGTTCCAGTTCTTTGCCATGCCTCCTGGTATCACAAATGTGGGCCTAACCCCTCTTTCATCACCATCAAGAATTGCATTGGCAAACCCGGCACTACGGAACGTTCCAGTTGACACGCCTGACGTCGGAGAGAAACCGAGACCCTCTTTGCATTTGTTGTCCAGCAACTGTATCAATTGGCCCCAACCGGCGGCCTGGCCCTCCTGAACGGCCTTCTGCGCATCTTTCAACGAAGCCATCGCAGCACTAGCTCTCTTAGGCTCTGTACCCTCGATAGTCAAACCCTGGAATGCAGTTCCTTCAGCAGATTTAGCTTCGATGCAAGAGAAGGATGATAACTGACTGACCAGATAAGCTTCTTCCCCATGCACTGTCACAAGTTTACCATTCCTTACGAACTTTAGCTTCTGATGGAGGGTAGAAGTAACTGCTCCGGCTTCGTGTATCCACGGTCTCCCGAGAAGGCAACTGTAAGAGGCATCTATGTCCATAACCTGGAAAGTAATCATGAATGTTTCAGGACCAATAGTCATGGGGAGATCTACTTCTCCAA
Organism: Medicago lupulina; assembly: GCA_958299785.1. Lineage (NCBI taxonomy): Eukaryota > Viridiplantae > Streptophyta > Magnoliopsida > Fabales > Fabaceae > Medicago > Medicago lupulina. The sequence goes on from OY283139.1 coordinate 68,256,623, forward strand.
GCACAGTTTTACGGGAACCATCGAAAGCCTTGACTAGGAAAGTACTCCTTCTCAGAGGAACTCCTTGGCAACTTAACTGATCCAAAGTCGACTTAGGCATCACATTCAACGACGACCCAGTGTCTACCAACACGTTGGACAGCATATCTGTTTTGCAGTTCATGGAAATGTGCAGGGCCAAGTTGTGGTGCCTCCCTGCCTCTGGAAGTTCATCTTCACCAAACCAAAGGTTACTGCAAGCAGTGATGTTAGCCACTATTCCACCAAATTGATCCTCTGTGACCTCGTGGTCGACATAGGCTTGTTCCAACACCTTCAATAACATATTCCTGTGAGCCTCCGAACTGAGGAGTAGGGCCAAGATGGATATCTTCGAAGGAGTTTGTAGTAGCTGATCAACAATCTTATAATCGCTTTTCTTGATTATCTTCAAAATCTCATCCAGATTGGAATCTTCAATGGACTGGCCGGGACGGATGGTATTTTCAACAACAGGAGGGATTGTTAATGGAGTAGTCTTATCAGCAGGAACCGTAACTGGCACATCATCTTTCTTTTGGAACAAGAGAGGTCGGACCTTGCCGCTCCTCAAAGCCGTCACTTCAGCGATACTGCCTACCGTGCTTGAGGACACCAAAGGTACTTCTTTCCCGTTTTCCAACATAGTCGCACTGTATTTGTACGGGATGGCTTTCGTAGAAGTATATGGCACTGGACCAGGCAACCGTATGACCAACGGTTCAACGTCCTTCCTGACGGGCGTGCTCTTGACCGGAGTATCGTGGAAGATCGGCACTATCATGCAAACATCACTGGTAGTTAGGTAGTTGTCATTCATCAATCTTTGGATATCAGTCTGGACTACGCTGCAACCCATAGGGTTCTGAAGACATTCACAGCAAGCAGCGTGGTCGTGGCTGAACAAGGAAGCTTGGCACAGTTTGATATGCAATGGCACTAGGGGTGTAGCAACATTACGGACATTGAGACGAGGGATTTCTTCACATACTTCGATCATATTCACGGCGGCATGGTTGGGGAGTGGATTGTCGAGCACATGTGGGACATTGTTTTCAAAAGATAGCTTTCCCTGGTCGATCAACTTCTTCACAATGTATTTCAGAGCGTAGCAACCTTCTACATCATGACCTAGGGAGCCTTGGTGGAAATCACATCTGAGATCGGAGCGGAACCTGGGAGGCAATGGATTTGGCGGAGGCTTGCCAGGTCTAGTGGTGCAATACCCCTTATGTAACAGAGTTGGGAGTAGTTCAGCATACGCCATTGGTATCGGCGGGAAAGATGGTCTAGATTGAGGGCCTTGTTGTTGTTGTTGCGGTTGTTGAGCGAGTGGTTGTTGCTGCATTTGTTGGGCGATGGCATTAACAGGGACCTGAGGCTGGCCCGGTAGTGGAGGGTATTGATGGTAGAATGGCGGATAGAACGGATGCTGGGCATACTGTAGGTACGGGTACTGTTGAGGCAGTTGTGTAGCATTGACAGGAGCGGCAGTGGCAGACTAATTGGTTCCGGCAGACACCATCCCAACTTCTGATTCCTTTTTCTTATGGTGACCATTGCCGTATTTCTTCGGTGCATTCGAGGATTCACCTTTCTCAAACACGATAATCCCCTCTCGGACAGCTTCCTCCAAGCGGGTTCCCATAGTGACCATCTCAGAGAAGTTGCTTGGGGCAGCAATAATCATTCTCTCAACATAATCTTTCTTCAGGGTCTTCAAGAATGTTTGAGTCATTTCTTCCTCGTCCAAAGCGGGAGTGATACGGGCAGCTGCCCCTCTCCACCTTTGTGCGTATTCGCGGAAGCTTTCGTCCTTTTTCTGAGAAAGAGACCGGAGGAATTCCCTATTCGGCTTGAGCCTGGTGTTGAATCCATAGTGGCTCTTAAAAGCAGTAGCCAGATCATCAAAAGTACGTATATCATCCTTGCTCAAACCGGTATACCACTCCGTGGCATCTTCCATTAGACTGTCCCGAAAGCAATGGATCATAAGCGAATCATTGTCTGCATGGTTAGCCATCTTCCGGGACCTTGAACTTCTTGGGGACATCTACCCTCGGCACTAAACAAAGATCGTGGGTTCTGACGAGGTCACTGCTCCCACGGTTGGCCTTGATCTCGCGACGGAGTTCTCTGGCAAGTTCTTCCATTTTTTCTTCCATAGTTCCCAATACAGGAGTCTTTCCACGGTAATCATTAGCATTGGCGCCCTGAGGCGTAGAGTGCACAATCGGATCCGTGTAGACAGTTGACTGAGGCAGCGTAGTATGAAGAGATGTGGGATCTGGTGGGGGTATCTGACCTACATTAGCGGCACCTGAAGTCGCGGCCCCTGAAACACCGGCTGCAGTATTGGGAGAGTAATAAGATGGGAGCCCATAGGGGTATCCCCTTGGCATAGCAAGAGATGCGGCGGGAATCGCTTCGGTAGTTGCCTGGGCGGACACGACCGGTTGTTCTTGAGCGGCTATCAGCGCAGTCATGGCGTCGAGAGCTTTGGCTAACTCTTCTCTCACAGAAGCTAGTTCAGTACGGAGCTGTGCATTCTCTTCTTCCATAGCTACTTGATTCCTCCTTCTGTATTGTCTAGTCTGATGTACTCTGGTAGGTTGATCGGTCCTTCGAGCACGAGCCACTTTTCACACTGCGGCAGAAGAACCAGGAGGCAATGAGCACTTGGAAGTTTTTGTGTGACTGATGAATGATGCATGATATGTGCAAATGCAAATGCAAAAATGACTCTTTTTGTTACCAAAGGGTTTTTTAGACAAATTAGAATTCTTTGCAAACATTATTGGACTAACAAATTATTCAAGGCAAGTTGTTTTGATACATTGAGCCAAGGGAGTAGGCTTCTGAAACATATCCTGAACAAACAACATAACCAATAGCAATCCTATCATCCAGAACTAAGGAGTGACTGGGTAGTATTCGGAATCCGAGTCTGAAGCTGAACCACAATAATTGGCGAAGAAACCTCGATGACCTCTGACTCTCCTGGAGTCTCTCCTCAATAGATCATCCTTCTCCTCAAGCTCCTTCCTAACTCTGGCCAGTTCCTTCTTCAGCATTCGGTTCTCATGATCCTTCTGCTCGTCTCTGCCATCCAAAGTCATGATCAAGTTCTCAGCCTCACTGTAACGGGCTTTCCATGCTCGCTTCTCCTCACTCTCCATAGCTAGATGCTCCTGATACATCTCCTGAGTCGCGGGGAGCAACGGTAGTGGTCTAGACGGAGTAGATGCAGATATATGCCTCATAGCAGGGTAAGGCATGCCAATCTCTTCGGCTCGATCTATCACCCACTGCGTATAGGCCTCATGAGCAATACCGGATCTCACACCCAAGTGTCTCACATCCTTCCTACGAACCTTAGACCAAGCATCTATGAAAGCTTTCCTTTGCCCGGTGGGGACATTGGAATAGTAGAAGAACTCCTGAGATGTAGCAAGGTTAATGGGTTTTGCTCTCATAGGAAAACCAAACCGTCTCATGGCTAACTCGGGATTGTAGTTGATTCCTCCCCGGGTACCGAGAAGAGGTACATTGAGGAAATCCCCACAACCAGTGATAATCTCCTTGACTCGAGCTGCTGGAGTGATCCAAACCACCTCATCGGGAGTAAGAGCCATAATCCGCTGCGAATAAGACCAATTCTCCGTGTTGGCATGGAAAGAACTCGGGAGGTGAGAAATAAACCACCTATATAGAAGAGGTATGCAGCAAAGAATAAACCCACGGCCCTTGAGAGTCCGATCATGGATGGCATGGTATGTGTCAGCTAACAAAGTAGGAACTGGGTTCCTGGAATGGAAGATCTCAATAGCATTCATGTCTATGAAGTTGTCGAGATTCGGAAAGAGGACGAGCCCATAGATGAGTAGTGCAAGAATAGCCTCAAGAGTGTCCTGACAAGTAGATTCAAGATTAGCCTGCTCAAGTAAGTACTTTAAAGTGAAACCCTGGATGTGAGATTTGGTAACGAGATTCTTAGACACATCGGAAGTCTTGAGATAAAGATCCTTAGCAATGACCAGAGGAGTAGGAGAAGATCCTGGGCCTGTGAAAGGTGTCTTCTCGGCTATAGGTAGACCCAATAAACAAGAATAAGCCTCAAGCGTAGGAACCAACTGAAAATCCGGGAAAGTGAAGCAACGGAAAACTGGGTCATAGAATTGCACCAGAGTGTGCACCAGCTTCTCTTCTACATTAGTCCGGAGAATAGTAAGCAAACCACCGTATCGGAGATGAAACCCAGTCGGATTCTTGACCTTGAGTGCCAACTCCCTTAGGCTAGCCAAATCAACTTCTTTGAACTTGTAAGACTTAGTCCTCTTCATGCCTGGTTATATTTGCAAAGAATTTTAGTTTGTCTATACCCTTTGATAAATGCATGTAGAAAATTTATGCATGAATGCATGTATGCATGGTTTTAACAAGGAAAGCACGGTGGGCTAAGGTAACAAGTGGACACGGTGTCCGGTGAAACTAAGGCTTTGATAGTAGTAACCAAGGTTCTATAAAGTTCCCAAACCACAACCTCTCTTGCGTATATCATGGTAGTACAAAGCAACGCTTGTCCACGATTATCCGTAAGAAGGTTTAGTTTGGGTGTAGTATCGCGTGACGACTAAATTTCGAGACAACGCTCGGTTTAGCCACCGCACTACGTCCTAAGAAAGGCCAAGGATGGGTTTGGTAACTACGGTCCATAGCCTTCATCGGTCAATTGGAAGTAAAGTGCCTAAGCATGACAACACACGCCGACAACATCACCTCCAAAATGCCTCAGCTATGTGAGATTGATCGCGTAATCCCACGCACGAGGCAACCCCCGGAATGGATTGTCGATTATATCTCTTCCTAATCTTAGGTTCACTCAGCCCGGGTATAAGGCTTTTGATATTCTCACCCCACACGTACACAAGAAAATTTTACATGTAACAATAAAGCAAAGCATAAACATAAAGCATGTAAAACTAGGTGTAGCCCTAACTAGTCCCCAGTGAAGTCGCCATTTCTGTTATCGCGATTTTCGGGTGCCAAATCATTAATTAGATCTGAACCTTTCAATCATTGATATCTCTATTTTTTTTGGGGAAAGGTAAAATCGAGAGAAAACCTTAGAAATTCCGAGTTCGGGGCTGATTTCACTACGGGAAGGTGTTAGGCACCCGCGATGACTATAGTATCCTATAGGAACCGTTTTACTATGCTTTATGTATACGCTTTGCTTTTATTGCTATTTGTAAAAAAGATTGATTTTAAGAATGAGAGAAAGAAGATTGGATTTTATTTTATTGGACTTGGAGAGATTTTGAGTCTCTTGCCTACATACCCTTTTAAGGGATCAAAATTCCATGTAGTTCTCTTTCAAAATGTTTTTGTGGGTTTAATTTGTTTTTTTAGTTTGAAAAAGATTTTGAAGAAGGGAAAGAGGCCGTATAGGCATTAGAATTGAAAAGAAAAAGAATGCATTTGGTTGGTTCAATTGTTAATGAAAACGGTTAAAGTTGGAAATTAATTGCATTTTGATTTGATTAAGAAAATAAAGGAAAAATCCTTTGGAGTTTTGACTCCAAGGTTTATTTGGAAAATATTTGAAGTGATGGAAGTTATTTGTTTTTCCTAAAAAGATTAATTTTCTCTAAGTATCGCGCATCCTAAACATACACCTAACGGTAGACATACAACGTGTGTGCGTGTGTCGGTGCATGTGTCGGTGTACATCATTATAGTCCATAGTCCTTTACATCGGGTGTAACGCCCTAGTTGTTATTTCACTATTTTTGGTTGATTTAATATGTTTTATGTATTTTATATAATTTATGCTGATTTATGTGAATTATTGATGTTTACTATTTTATTATATTTTATTATATGAGAATTAGTAATGATTTTATTAATTAAGTGAAAATAGGAGAAATAATGGGTATTTAGATAAAAAGGATTTATTTGATATTATTGGAATTAAGTGGTAGGGGTTACACTTTAATTAGGAAGTTAAGAGGGAGTTAAGAGAAAAGAAAGGTTTTGGTTGGTAAGGATAGGAAGAGCCAGTAAGGAAAGAAAGAAACATTTTCACGTATCAGAGAAAAACAAAACCAGAACATAGCTTTTGAGAGAAACCAAGGGGAAGAACTAGGAAGGGAGAAGCTGCCATTTTTGCTGTAGGAATTTGCTTATTTGAGGTAAGGGTGGGTTTATGATTCAATTGTCAATATATATGTATATGATCTCATGAATTTGGATTGAAAATTGGTAGTTTTGAAACTAGGTTATGAACATGACGAATTGCTCATTTCTTGAATGAATTGTGTTGTTATGATATGTTCTGTTGCTTTGTTGTGCCTTAGACCCATAAACATTGTTTCTAAACCATTTTGGGTGATTGGGGAATCAAAATGGGATTTTTGGATGATATAGGGTTAGAAAATCGTAGGTTAGAATTCTGCCCAGATGAGCACTCGCTCAAGCGAAATACCCTTCGCTCAAGCGAGCAACTCTTTGCTAAGCCCAGTCTGAATTTTAGCCGCTCGCTTAAGCGAGCCACGAGCGAACCAGGAGCGAGTGAAATGCTAACCTTCGTCATTTGCGTCGCTTAAGCGAGATTCCCGTCGCTTAAGCGAGAGACGCCCAGGATAGTGTATTTAGCCTGTTCGCTTAAGCGAACCAGAAGCGAGCCAGAAGCGAGGAAAAACCAAACTTACGTGTTTTGACTCGCTCAAGCGAGAAGCTGCTCGCTCAAGCGAGCTGGGTCCTGTGCGACCCAAAATGTGATTTTTCTAAAGTGTTCCAAACCCAAACCTAAGCTTTCTAAGATGTTTATTGGATTTATTAAGAATTGTTTAGATGATAAAAACTATATTATGAAGATGATTAAGATGAAATTATGTATGCTTATGTGCAAATAATTATACTTGCTAAGTTGAGTTGCCTTTGTTGTTGTTGAGTGGTATGTCCAGTTGGGGAGGGTATCCTAAGTTGTTGTTGTTGTTGGTTGCATGCTGATATGCTCCATTAAGATGTTGGGTTGTATGCAGATATACACCATAGAGTCATTCATACTCATATGCATTTGTTGGGGGCTTATTGCCCTGGAATGTTTATCATTCACTGTTGGGGGCTTATTTCCCTGGAACGCTTTATCGTTCACCTGTTGGGGGCTTATTGCCCTGGGATGCTTTAACCATCCAAATTGTTGGGGGCTTATTGCCCTGGAATGCTTAGCATTCAACGCGCGTAGTTGGTACCACATTTGCATAATGCATTCGTTGTTGAAGTCTTGCATTAGTTGTCATAGGTGTGAGTTGACAGTTGTGAGTTGTTGTTGGTGAGGTGTCGCCACAAGTGTTGTTGATGTTAATCAAGATGAATCAAAATGATAATGTTGAGTTGATGATGTTGATTATGATGCTGCTGATTTGTTAATATTGTTGTTGTTTTCAATTCATTTTGATGATTCGTATACCTGTATATTACTTTTGATTGTGAACTCACCCCTTCTGCTGGAATTGCCGCCTTGTGGGCAAGTGCAGGTAGTGAAGGCTTGTAGGTTGATGGCTCTTGTGTCTAGGGCTCTGATGCGTAACGGGATGGGGATATTGCATGTTTAATTCTTCATTCCTTATGTATCACTTGTTGAACTATGTTGTTGATTTCATTATTGGAGAATATTGTTATGTTGAGGCCTTTGTGCCAAGGATTGATGTAGATGACTTGAGATATTTTTTACAATAAATATTCCGCTGCAGAATTTTAATATAATGGAATTTGCTGATGTTTTTAAATAGTTTTATATTCTATTTAAATAATTGTGAAAAGTAGATGTAATACTCCGTTGTTTGTTGAACTCTGATGATTGATGCATATTATTATGTCATATTGGGAAACGGGGTGTTACAATTGGTATCAGAGCAAGTCGGTCCGTCAGACCATTAGAAGAGTCGTGTCGAGCCATGTAGAGTAGTGTGACAGGTTTAAACTGTCTTTGTTGTTCTAATTCTTGTTGTTATGTAGAATTATCGAGATGGCCGGAAGAAATGATGCTGCTCTTGCTGCTGCTTTGCAAGCAATGGCTCAAGTTGTTGGACAACAGCAAGGTGCTGGTGGAGCTGGTGAAGGTGTAAGGATGCTTGAGACCTTCTTGAGGAATCATCCACCAACCTTTAAGGGAAGGTACGACCCCGATGGAGCACAGACCTGGCTGAAGGAGGTCGAGAGGATCTTCCGGGTAATGCAGTGCAATGATGTTCAGATGGTGCGGTTTGGCACGCACATGTTAGCAGAAGAGGCTGACGACTGGTGGGTGAGTGTGCAGCCGGTGTTAGAGAATAAGGGTGCTGTGATTACATGGGCCGTGTTTAGGCGGGAGTTCTTGAGGAGGTATTTTCCGGAGGATGTCCGAGGTAAGAAGGAGATAGAATTCCTTGAGCTGAAGCAAGGAGACATGTCCATTACGGAATATGCTGCTAAGTTCGTGGAGCTTGCAAAGTTTTATCCCCACTATGCTGCGGAGACTGCTGAGTTCTCCAAGTGTATCAAATTTGAGAATGGTCTGCGAGCTGATATCAAGCGGGCCATTGGTTATCAGAAGATCAGAGACTTCTCTGAGTTGGTGAGCAGCTGCCGTATTTATGAAGAGGACACTAAAGCTCACTACAAGTTAATGAATGACCGTAGAGGTAAGGGGCAGCAGAGTCGCCCAAAGCCGTATAGTGCCCCAGCTGATAAAGGTAAGCAAAGGATGCATGATGAGAGGAGGCCAGCACGTAGAGATGCTCCTGCTGAGGTGGTTTGTTATAAGTGTGGTGTTAAAGGCCACAAGAGTAATGCCTGCAACCGAGATGAGAAGAAATGTTTCCGTTGTGGTAAGAAGGGCCACACTGTCACTGAATGCAAGCGCGGAGATATTGTTTGCTTCAACTGTAATGAAGAAGGTCACATTGGTTCTCAGTGCACTCAGCCTAAGAAGGCGCAGACCAGTGGAAGAGTTTTTGCTTTGACCGGTACTCAGACCGATAATGAGGATCGACTTATCAGAGGTACTTGTTTCTTTAATAGTACTCCTTTAATTGCTATTATAGATACTGGTGCAACGCATTGTTTCATTGCTATTGATTGTGCTAAAAGATTGGGTTTGATTATGTCTGATATGAATGGGGAGATGGTAGTTGAAACTCCAGCTAAGGGTTCAGTAACTACTTCCCTTGTTTGTTTAAGTTGTCCGTTGTCTGTATTTGGTAGAGATTTTGAGGTGGACCTTGTCTGTTTGCCGTTAGTGGGAATGGATGTAATATTGGGGATGAATTGGTTAGAGTACAATCATGTCTTGATCAATTGTTTTACGAAGACGGTGCGGTTTTCTTCTGCTGAAGAGGAGAGTGGAACATAATTCTTATCCACTAAAGAGATGAAGCGGTTAGAGCAAGATGGTGTGTTGATGTTTTCTTTGTTGGCATTCTTGTCGGTGGAGAACCAAGCTGTGATTGATGGGCTGCCTGTTGTGAAGGAATTTCCTGAAGTTTTCCCTGATGAGATTCCAGATGTGCCACCGGAGAGAGAAGTGGAATTTTCGATAGACCTTGTGCCGGGTACGAAGCCTGTGTCGATGGCTCCTTACCGTATGTCAGCTTCTGAGTTGGCTGAGCTGAAAAAGCAATTAGAAGACTTGCTTGACAAGAAGTTTGTGAGACCGAGTGTTTCACCATGGGGAGCGCCGGTGTTGTTGGTAAAGAAGAAGGATGGTAGCATGCGGTTGTGTATTGATTACCGTCAGTTGAATAAGGTAACTATTAAGAACAGGTATCCACTACCGAGGATTGATGATTTGATGGATCAACTAGTGGGTGCCCGCGTTTTTAGCAAAATTGACTTGAGGTCAGGTTACCATCAGATAAAAGTGAAGGATGAGGATATGCAAAAGACGGCGTTTAGGACGCGTTATGGTCATTATGAATATAAGGTGATGCCTTTCGGTGTGACGAATGCACCTGGTGTGTTTATGGAATACATGAACAGAATTTTTCATGAGTATCTGGATCAGTTTGTTGTGGTTTTTATTGATGATATTTTAATCTATTCTAAGACTGAAGCTGAGCATGCAGAGCATTTGAAGATTGTGTTGCAAGTGCTGAAGGAGAAGAAATTGTATGCCAAGTTATCCAAGTGCGAGTTCTGGCTGAATGAAGTAAGTTTTCTTGGTCACATTATTTCTGGTAATGGTATTGCTGTAGATCCTTCGAAGGTTGATGCTGTGTCGCAGTGGGAGACACCAAAGTCAGTTACTGAGGTAAGAAGTTTTCTTGGGTTGGCTGGTTATTACCGCAGGTTTATTGAAGGATTCTCGAAGTTAGCACTTCCTCTGACGCAGTTGACTTGTAAGGGGAAAGCATTTGTGTGGGATGCTCAATGTGAGAGTAGTTTCAATGAGTTGAAGCGAAGATTGACGACTGCTCCTATTTTAATTTTGCCAAAGCCAGAAGAGCCTTTTGTTGTTTATTGTGATGCATCTAAGCTGGGATTAGGTGGTGTTTTGATGCAAGATGGCAAGGTGGAGCTTGGGACAGCCACTTACCGTTGATAGAGTTTACTTACAATAATAGTTACCATTCGAGTATTGGTATGGCACCGTTCGAAGCTTTGTATGGTCGGAGGTGTAGGACTCCTTTATGTTGGTTTGAGTCGGGTGAAAGTATTGTGTTAGGACCTGAGTTAGTGCAGCAGACTACGGAAAAGGTCAAGATGATAAGAGAAAAGATGAAGGCATCTCAAGATCGTCAGAAGAGTTACCATGACAAACGAAGAAAAGCCCTTGAGTTTCAGGAGGGTGATCATGTGTTTTTGAGGGTTACTCCGATGACGGGTGTAGGACGTGCATTGAAGTCGAGGAAGTTGACTCCAAAGTTCATTGGTCCTTATCAGATTTCCGAGAGAGTTGGAACCGTGGCATACAGGATTGGATTGCCACCACATCTATCGAACTTGCATGATGTGTTTCATGTCTCGCAGTTGAGAAAGTATGTAGCAGATCCTTCGCATGTTATTCCTAGGGATGATGTACAAGTTAGAGATAATCTTACTGTTGAGACTTTGCCTTTGAGGATTGATGATCGTAAGGTGAAGCAGCTGAGAGGCAAGGAGATACCTTTGGTGAGAGTTGTTTGGGGCGGTGTAACCGGTGAGAGTTTGACTTGGGAGTTGGAGAGCAAGATGCAAGAGTCCTATCCTGAGTTGTTTGTTGCTTAAGGTATTATTTCGAGGACGAAATTCTCTAAGTTGGGGAGAGTTGTAACGCCCTAGTTGTTATTTCACTATTTTTGGTTGATTTAATATGTTTTATGTATTTTATATAATTTATGCTGATTTATGTGAATTATTGATGTTTACTATTTTATTATATTTTATTATATGAGAATTAGTAATGATTTTATTAATTAAGTGAAAATAGGAGAAATAATGGGTATTTAGATAAAAAGGATTTATTTGATATTATTGGAATTAAGTGGTAGGGGTTACACTTTAATTAGGAAGTTAAGAGGGAGTTAAGAGAAAAGAAAGGTTTTGGTTGGTAAGGATAGGAAGAGCCAGTAAGGAAAGAAAGAAACATTTTCACGTATCAGAGAAAAACAAAACCAGAACATAGCTTTTAAGAGAAACCAAGGGGAAGAACTAGGAAGGGAGAAGCTGCCATTTTTGCTGTAGGAATTTGCTTATTTGAGGTAAGGGTGGGTTTATGATTCAATTGTCAATATATATGTATATGATCTCATGAATTTGGATTGAAAACTGGTAGTTTTGAAACTAGGTTATGAACATGACGAATTGCTCATTTCTTGAATGAATTGTGTTGTTATGATATGTTCTGTTGCTTTGTTGTGCCTTAGACCCATAAACATTGTTTCTAAACCATTTTGGGTGATTGGGGAATCAAAATGGGATTTTTGGATGATATAGGGTTAGAAAATCGTAGGTTAGAATTCTGCCCAGATGAGCACTCGCTCAAGCGAAATACCCTTCGCTCAAGCGAGCAACTCTTTGCTACGCCCAGTCTGAATTTTAGCCGCTCGCTTAAGCGAGCCACGAGCGAACCAGGAGCGAGTGAAATGCTAACATTCGTCATTTGCGTCGCTTAAGCGAGATTCCCGTCGCTTAAGCGAGAGACGCCCAGGATAGTGTATTTAGCCTGTTCGCTTAAGCGAACCAGAAGCGAGCCAGAAGCGAGGAAAAACCAAACTTACGTGTTTTGACTCGCTCAAGCGAGAAGCTGCTCGCTCAAGCGAGCTGGGTCCTGTGCGACCCAAAATGTGATTTTTCTAAAGTGTTCCAAACCCAAACCTAAGCTTTCTAAGATGTTTATTGGATTTATTAAGAATTGTTTAGATGATAAAAACTATATTATGAAGATGATTAAGATGAAATTATGTATGCTTATGTGCAAATAATTATACTTGCTAAGTTGAGTTGCCTTTGTTGTTGTTGAGTGGTATGTCCAGTTGGGGAGGGTATCCTAAGTTGTTGTTGTTGTTGGTTGCATGCTGATATGCTCCATTAAGATGTTGGGTTGTATGCAGATATACACCATAGAGTCATTCATACTCATATGCATTTGTTGGGGGCTTATTGCCCTGGAATGTTTATCATTCACTGTTGGGGGCTTATTGCCCTGGAACGCTTTATCGTTCACCTGTTGGGGGCTTATTGCCCTGGGATGCTTTAACCATCCAAATTGTTGGGGGCTTATTGCCCTGGAATGCTTAGCATTCAACGCGCGTAGTTGGTACCACATTTGCATAATGCATTCGTTGTTGAAGTCTTGCATTAGTTGTCATAGGTGTGAGTTGACAGTTGTGAGTTGTTGTTGGTGAGGTGTCGCCACAAGTGTTGTTGATGTTAATCAAGATGAATCAAAATGATAATGTTGAGTTGATGATGTTGATTATGATGCTGCTGATTTGTTAATATTGTTGTTGTTTTCAATTCATTTTGATGATTCGTATACCTGTATATTACTTTTGATTGTGAACTCACCCCTTCTGCTGGAATTGCCGCCTTGTGGGCAAGTGCAGGTAGTGAAGGCTTGTAGGTTGATGGCTCTTGTGTCTAGGGCTCTGATGCGTAACGGGATGGGGATATTGCATGTTTAATTCTTCATTCCTTATGTATCACTTGTTGAACTATGTTGTTGATTTCATTATTGGAGAATATTGTTATGTTGAGGCCTTTGTGCCAAGGATTGATGTAGATGACTTGAGATATTTTTTACAATAAATATTCCGCTGCAGAATTTTAATATAATGGAATTTGCTGATGTTTTTAAATAGTTTTATATTCTATTTAAATAATTGTGAAAAGTAGATGTAATACTCCGTTGTTTGTTGAACTCTGATGATTGATGCATATTATTATGTCATATTGGGAAACGGGGTGTTACATCGGGTCCTATTTTACATTCGATAGCCTTGCATGAAATTAAAGAAAAGTAAACTACCTAAATATTACATAAGAATTAGTTGGACGTTCCATGGAAGGGTTAAAAGAAGAAATGGGAATGAGATGAGATGCTTAGCATGCATGAAACATAGAGTAAAGTGGTTAGTAAAACAAGATGAAATAGTAATGAAATACTAATCCTAAACAAAATGGTAAACTATCACAAAAATTGGCATAAAATCACACTAAACAAAATTGCAAAATACCACAAAATTGGCATCAAAGATCAAACTAAACATAATTGCAAAACATCACAAAATTGTAATCAAGAATCAAATTTAACAAGAAAATGGAAATATCACAAAATTGTAATCAAGAATCAAATTTAACAAAAAAATGGAAATATCACCAAAATTGTAATCAAGAATCAAATTTAACAAAAAAATGGAAATATCACCAAAATTGTAATCAAGAATCAAATTTAACAACAACGAGAAATATCACAAAATTCGAGTTTTAACAAGATTGAGAATAATGCACCAAAACAAAAGAAAATTAAACCTGCTAAAATTAAATGAATCTATCAAGAGGTAATCATCATAAAATCAAAGGCCAAGCCCTAAAATCATGTGATACGAATTTGAACTAAAAATTACACAAAGGAATTCACAAAAAAAGCACCAAAACATATAAAATAAAAAAGAAATCTACCCCTATCATTTTTATCAATCTTAACATGAAAAATCATCATCAAACAGTCAAAGATATACCAAGAACCCCATAGAAAAAATTACGAAAGCATTCAATAAGATTAAAGCATGCCAGGGGTTCAAACAACAAGAAAGAAGGTGCAATTATCAACAAAAATTAAAAAAACGCAAGAAAGCTTAGGGCCCATAGTTTCCCAGTCCAAACCCACGGATCTGATGGATCCGGATCAAGCTAACGCTCCAGGAGCGTTGGATTGATCCAGATCTATCAGGATCTGAATCAAACGGCTGAGAGCGTGAGAAGAACGGGTCGGGTTTGGGTCAACCCGACCCAACCGCATGTATAAAAGGGCTTCACACCCGTTTTCCTTCATTCTTGTATAACATTTTCTCTTTCTTCTCTTCTTCTCTCCGCCGTTCTCTCTTCTTGCGAACCCTAACCCTAATTTGTGAATTCTACCCAGAAATTCAAGATTCATGGCTTATAACCTGTGTTTCTTTGTTCTAAACACGAATCTATCAATTGAATTTGCAAGCTTCGACTGGAACGATGCGAATCATGGATTCTGTTTCACGGATTCGAAAGGTTTTGGTTTCGTTTCTTTTTTTTGGTTCGATTCTGCTTTTAAACGTTTTTATGCGTTGATTCAGCGGTTTACAAAGCTTGTTACGCGTTGTAAGCTTCAGAATCTTGAAAGTTTTTCTGGAAATTTTAGGGTTTCTGTGATTTCGAACCAAAGCCCTTTGAATCCGTGATGATTTACATTGTTTTGAGATTCATTGTTGTGTTTGAACGTGTAAAGATGAGGTTCTTGTGTTTACCTGAGTTTCAATTGGAGATTCGAGCTAGAACCTTCAAGAACTTGGAACTTTCGATCCTGTTCTGTTGATTCTTGGTTCGGATTCAATAGCAAGCTGGTAATTTCTTCTTCCTCTTCTTGTCCGATTCAGAATCCTTGAATTCTTTCACTTTCCTCCTTCTTCTCAATCTTCTCCTTGTGATCGCACTGAGTTCGTCGCCTCTGGTGATGAATTCAGCGCTTGAATTGCAAGGAACAGAGCTCAATGATGAGGATTCAAGCTTGAATTTCTGAGAGCTCACATGAATTCCATGGTTTGAGCTTGAATTTGTTTTCTGGAAGTAGTTAGGGTTGCGAAATTGTTCTTGGATTTTCTGAGTTTGATACTGTTTTTGATCCAACTGCCAAGAGAGAGAAAAATGGAATCTGTTTGTGATGATGTGGATTGCACTGAATTGATCTGTTGGCACTTTGCACAGTGACTGGCCTTTTATAGGCTGCCAAGTGTGATTCTGACCAATGAGGTAGTGACATGTGGCCTTGACTTTGCTTGCGTGGCCTTGGACTTGAAATTGGACCAATCTGCAATTAATGAAACTAAAAGGACTGTTCTGCAATTTTAAAATTTTAAGGGACTAGTTTGCATTCTAGACTGGACTGTTTCTAAAAGAATTGGGACTAATTTGCAAAAATACATAATATTTGGACTGAATTGCAATTTCTAAAAAATGTTTGGACTAAAATGTAAAAAATAATAAAATTGGTTAAAAAATGTAATCTGAATGCAACGTAAAGCGAAACAGTTAAAATTGACACAACGGACTAAAATGAACAAACTACCAAAAATGAGGTATTTTAAAATACCTCTCTGCCCAAAATTCAAATAATGTGAAAAGACCAAAATGCCCCTGGGGCCAAAACGCCTCAGACTGATCCAAACTGACTCAGATGCAGACTAAGATGATTTTTGTACAAAACTTGATTAATGGTTTATGCAAACAAACAGAAAAGACTCAGGGACAAATTGTAGGGACTGAAAATGGGTTCCTTTGTAGGAAATGACCAAAATACCCTTTTGTATGATTTTATGCAAAAATTCAAAAGACTGAAGCAGTAATGTATGCAGTTGAAGCACAGTAGAAAACACGGTGGATTTGAAAGTATTAGAAAATAGCAGAGGAATTTGAGTGAGTATTTTTAGGTCCAAAATGAGGGTATAACACTTTCTCAAGAGTCCTTCTGAAGAGTGTAGTGTCAACCTGACCTCTTTTAAAATCATTTTTGATTAAGAAATTACTTAGTCTATCATACCAAGCTCTGGGAGCTTGTTTCAAGCCATATAGTGATTTCTTCAGTATATAAACATGATCAGGATTCTTAAGATCCTCAAAACCAGGAGGTTGTTTGACATACATTTTTTTCTTCTATGACACCATTAAGAAATGCACTCTTAACATCCATTTGATATAATATTATGCCATGATTAATTGCATAGGAAAGAAGTAACCTGATTGCTTCCAATCTTGCAACTAGAGCAAATGTTTCAGTCTAATCAATGTCTTCTTGTTGAGTGTAACCTTGTGCAACAAGTCTAGCTTTGTTTATGGTTACTTCACCTTGTTCATTCAACTTATTTCTGAATACCCATTTTGTTCCAATAATGTTCTTCTGAGAAGGTTTGGGTACCAGATCCCACACATCATTTCTTTGAAATTGATTCAGCTCTTCTTGCATTGCTAAGATCCATCCATTATCTGAAAGTACTTCATCAACTATTTTAGGTTCAATCATTGATATCAGTCCAATCATTGAATCTTCTTGTCTGAAGTTTGATCTTGTTCTTCTGGGACTTTCTTTGTTTCCAATGATTTGATCCTTAGGATGTGAAGACTTGTATTTGAAAGTGTTTCTGGAGGGATCTGTATGCTGTGAGCCATCTTGTGCTTCATCAGAAGCTACTTCATCTTGAGCTTCTGAGGTGGGTTCAGCTTCTGGACTTACTTCAGAATCACTAGTCTGATCAGGTTCTAGAGTATCTTCAGTAACCTGTATATCTGCAATACTTTCATTTTGCTCTGGAGTTTCACTTCCGGGCTCTTTGTAACACCCCGTTTCCCAAAATGACATAATAATATGCAACAATCATCAGAGTTCAGCAAATAACGGAGTATTACATCTACTTTTCAAAATTATTTAAATAGAATATAAAAAAAACTATTTTAAAACATCGACAAATCCCATCATATTTAATTTCTGCAGCGGAAAATCTTTAATTCAAAACATCAACATCAAATCTACTACAAGTAATTTCTTGGCACAAAGGCCTTAACATCAATAAGAATTATTCATTAACAGAATCCTCAACAACATGGTTCAACAAGTGATACATAAGGAATGAAGAATTAAACATGCAATATTCCCATCCCGTTACGCATCAGAGCCCTAGACACAAGAGCCATCAACCTACAAGCCTTCATTACCTGCACTTGCCCACAAGGCGGCAATTCCAGCAGAAGGGGTGAGTTCACAAAACAAAAGTAATATATAGATATATGAATCATCAAATTGCATTGGAAAACAACAACAATAATAACAACCATCATCAGCATAATTCAACAACTTCATCAATATTATCTCAGCAATTAGATTCATCTTCAATTAACAACAACAACAACACTTGTGGCGACACCTCACCAACAACAACTCACAACTGACAACTCACACCTATGACAACTAATGCAAGATCTCAACATCGAATGCATTATGCAAATGTGGTACCAACTACGCACGTTGAATGCTAAGCATTCCGGGGCATAAGCCCCCACCAATTTGGATGGTTAAAGCATCCCAGGGCATAAGCCCTCACCAGATGAATGACTAGCATTCCAGGGCATGAGCCCTCACCAATTGAATGTATAAACATTCCAGGGCATGAGCCCCCACCAATGAAAATGAGTTATGAAGACTCTGTGGTGTATATCTGCATACAACCCTACAACATCTAATGGCGCATATCAACATGCAACCAACACCAACATCAACTAGGACATCCTCCCCAACTAGACACAACCACTCACCACCTCAATAACGACTTCAAAATTAGCAAAGTATATTTCATTTCATATAATCATACATATATCCATCATAAACATCTTCGTTTTATAGTTTTATCACCCCAATAATTCTTAATAAATCCAATAAACAACTTAGGAAGCTTAGGTTTGGGTTTGGAACACTCCAGGAAAATCACATTTTGAGTCGCACAGGACTCAGCTCGCTTAAGCGAGCTACTGGTCGCTTAAGCGACCAAAAAGACGTAACTCAGGGGGTTGCTCGCTTGGAGCTCGCTTACGGTTCGCTTAAGCGAACGGGCAAAATGACGTTGCTCGCTTAAGCGACGGGCCGTTCGCTTAAGCGTGCACAATTGACGAAAGTTCAGAATAGTTCGCTCCTGGGTTCGCTCGTGACTCGCTTAAGCGAGCGGCCAAAATTTCAGACTGGGCGTGGCAAAGTGTCGCTCGCTTGAGCGACGGGTAGCTCGCTTGAGCGAGCGCTCATCTGGGCAGAAATAAAACCTACGATTTTCTAACCCCATTTTCATCCAAAAACCCAATTTTAATCCCCCAATCACCCAAAATGATTTAGAATAAGGTTTATGGGTTCAAGATACAATTAAACAACAGAAACAATTCACATAACATCATCATCAACACAATAATTCTCCAAAATTAGCATTCTTCACATTTCATAAAACCTAGAACAACTATCACCAATTCCAATCTATTTTAATGAAATCACATATGTATATATTAACAATTGAATCATAAACCCACCCTTACCTCAATTAAGCAAATTCTACAGCAAAAATGGCAGCTTCTCCCTTCCTAGTTCTTCCCCTTGGTTTCTCTCAAAAAGCTATGTTCTTCTTTTGTTTTTCTCTGATACGTGAAATGTTTCTTTTCTTTCCTTACTGACTAATTCTATCCTTACCAAAACATAACCTCTTATTTCTCTTTACTCCCCCCACTAAATTCTATTAAATTTCTCCTTAATCCCTCCTTAATTCTATTAACTCTAATTAATCCCTTTTTCAACCACATAATATTATTTCTCCTATTTTCATAAAATACTACAAATAATTATATAATAAAATATATATCAAATATCAACACCACAATTATTCACATAGATCAACATATATTATTTATAAATTCAAATAAAATATTCTAAGCACCTAAAAATAGTAAAATATAAACTAGGGCGTTACACTCTTTGTCATCAACTTTAACGTGCATAGATTCTTCAACACATAGTGTTTCTAAATTATACACTCTGTATGCCTTTGACCTTTCAGAGTATCCTAAGAAAATTCCTCTTTGGGCCTTGGCATCAAATTTCTTTAGGTAGAGCTTGTTATTTAGAATGTAACATGTACATCCAAATTGATGAAAGTAAGATATATTGGGACTTCTTCCTTTAAAGAGTTCATATGCAGTCTTCTCCAAGATAGGTCTGATATAGATCCTATTATGAATATAACATGTTGTATTCACTGTTTCTGCCCAGAAATGTTTAGCTAAATTGTTTTAATGAATCATGGTTCTGGCCATTTCTTGTAAAGTTCTATTTTTTCTCTCTACAACCCCATTTTGTTGTGGAGTTCTAGGAGAAGAGAATTCATGAACAATTCCATGTTTTTCACAAAAAAGTTTCAAATGGCTCATTTTCAAACTCACCACCATGATCACTTTTGATTTTCAAAATCTTTGTTTCTTTTTCAGACTGTATTTGAGTTTAGAAATTACTGAATACATCATATGCATGATCTTTACTTCTCAGGAATTTTACCCAAGTCCATCTGCTGTAATTATCAACAATTACTAATCCATATTTGCTTCCATGTAAGGATGCAGTGCTAACTGGTCCAAATAAATCAGTATGGAGCAGTTCTAAGGGTCTGGAGGTGGAAACAATGTCTTTAATTTTAAAAGATGATTTCACAATCTTTCCCTTATGGCATGCACCACAGAGTGCATCTGAATGATAATCAATATCAGGAAGGCCTCTGACAAGTTGTAACTTACTAAGCTTAGAGATTAATCTCCAGTTAGCATGTCCCAACCTTCTGTACCATACCCACTTCTTATCATTCATTGACAGAAGACAAATTACCTTATGGTCAACCAGTTCAGAGAAATTGATTTTATAGACATTTTCTACTCTATTTCCTTTGAACACTATGGACTTGTTATCTTTGTTGATTACTGTGCAGTTGGCCTTTTCAAACAATACATCATAACCATTGTCACAAAATTGACTGATACTCAATAGGTTATGTTCAAGACCATCTACCAATCACACATTATTAATTGAGGTAGAGGAGTTACCAATAGTTCATGTACCAATGATCTTGCCAGAATGGTTGCCTCCAAACTTCACATCTCCTCATTCTTTCATTGTGAGGGAGAGGAACATTGACTACTCTCCTATCATGTTCCTTGAGCAACCGTTGTCCAGATACCATGATTTTTGCTTTGACTTTGCTCTTAGGCATATCTGCAGTATTGACAATTTCAGATTTAGGTACCCATTGTGTTGTGGGTCCTTTGAGGTTAGTACTGGAAGTTTTACTCTTCACTTCTTGTACTTTGAGATGTGATTTAGGTTGCTTCTGATCAATCAGTACCTTAGGTTTAACACCTTTTGGTTTTGATCCCCCAGAAGCAGAAATTGTTATGTTCTTTTGAGCTTTAGACTTCAAGACTTCAGATTCTAGTTTCAACAGACTCTGAGGAACAGATTCTGATCTCTTCAGAATCCTAATCTTTGATGTCTTAGAGCTAGAGTTAGTCATATCCTTAGACTTGAGGTTCTTTGGCTTTGAAGCAATCTTAGCCTTAGAGCCAAAAGCTTCAGGTTCTGATTGAACAACAGTTTCACCTTTCACACCTTCAGGTACAAAGAAGGTTTTCAATCCTTCCTTAATACACTCGCAACATGCTTTAAGATTGGTTTCATTAGTTTTCACTTCTGAAAAACCAATCCCTCTGCCATTGTTCTTGTAAATGTTGTAAATCATAGAAGCAACTCTGCTTCTGTCAATGCCAGACATGATAAAATCTTCAAGAGCAATTTCATGGTTGCTTAAAGGTTTTCCATTACACTCTTCTTGTAGCTTCTGACATAGGAACCTGAGCCTGTCTTCATAAGTTTTACAAATGAAGTCAAAACCCCTAAGTCCTTCTTCAAAGGCTTTAAGATCCAATAGAGTTGATTCTTGTTGTTTCATTAAATCAACATATTTATCTTTTAAATCTTTCAACTCATTAGTTCTTAATTCAAAATGTGTAAGGAGTTCTTTAAGTGACTCAATAAGTTCTTCTCTGGGAATTTTAGAATATACCTCATTTTCCTCTTCTGAGTCTGATTCTCGTTCAGCTTATGAAGTTGTTGTAGCTACTAACCCAACAACTATCTTTGCCCTTTCATCAGCTTCTTCCTTATTAGATTCAGATTCACTATCTAAATCATCCCAGATGGCCATCAAACTCTGCTTAATCTGCTTCTTGAACTTGTTTGATTTGAAAGTTGACTTCTTTGGCTTGTCCTTTGACTTCTCCTTTTGAAGATCAGGGCAATCAGCATTGAAATGTCCAGGCTTCTTGCAGTTGAAGCAACCCTTCAGATCTTCTTTCTTTGAGCTTCTGAAACTACTCCTTCTGGTTAGAAACTTCTTGTTTTTCTTGGCCATATACTGCAGTCTGTTGGAGAGCATAGCCATCATCTTAGTAGTCTCTTCATCAGAATCTCCAACAGTTGATTCCTCTTCTTCAGACTCAATGACTTTAAGAGCTTTTGATGACTTTCCTTTGGATGGTAAAGCTATAGATTTATTCTTCTTAGTAGACTCATGTTCATTAAGGCTTAACTCATGAACCTTGAGAGAACTAACAAGATCTTCAACACTTAAAGTGTTTAAATCTTTAGCTTCTTCAATAACAGTCACCTTTGGTCTCCATCTAGCAAGCAGACTTTTAAGTATCTTGCTGACATGATCAGAAGCAACATAGCTTTTCTTCAGTATTTGAAGTCCAGAGACTAGGGCTTGAAATCTTGAGTACATCTCCTCAATACTTTCATCATCCTTCGTCTTGAACAACTCATACTAATGAACAGGCATCAGTGCTTTAGCTTCTCTAACTTTCTTGCTACCTTCATAGTTTGCACAAAGAGAAGCAAACATAGCCTTTGCAGTAGATTTATCACTCATCTTCATGTACGCTGCACCAGGTATAACATCGATAAGAGAACCTCTGATCTTGTGATGTTTCTTGTACATCTTCTTCTGAGCAGGAGTATGTTTCTATCTATCTACAGCAGCTCCTTCTTCATCAAGATCCAAGCCACCAACTCCATCTTCCAGAATATCCCATAATTCTTCATCTAAGCCCATGATATAACTGTAGAAGTTGGTTTTCCACCAGGAGAACTCTTCAGGATCTCCATTGAACTTTGGAACTTTACTTGAGTCAGCTTTCTTATCATTGTAATAATAAGGTACAACATTATGATTACTACCAGGGCCAGCAGAGCTAGAAACAGATGATTCAGCAGACATGTTTTTCTCAAATCATGGACTGTTACACTGTTAAGTGTTATCAATAGAACCAAGGCTCTAGATACCAATTGAAGGTGAGAAAAACACAATAAGGGGGGTTGAATTATGTTAGCTTTTTCTTAGAGACATTGTAGCAGGCACAGAGTTGTATAACTTGTCTTGTAGCAGAGACAAAGACTGTGTAGTGGAGAAGGTGGTTGTACAGTTCGTACAAAGAGTACTATGTCAACGCTCTTTGAAATTAAGCCATCAAATGCCTTCAGAACCTTTCAAAATGACCGTTGCTCCACACTTCTAGTCTTCTACAACTCTTAGATGAATTTCGATCCATAAAACAGCTCTTGAAGCTTTAAGTCTTGCATCTTCTGATGAACTTCAGCTTCTGGTGATTTGCAGCTTCTGATGACACGTCATCACTCAAGGACCACTCTGTCTTCAGGAGCACTTGATGAGTCAATAAAGTAGTATATTTAATGGAGTATTTAATCTTATTTATTTGAATTTAATTTTATTATTATTTCCTTTTTAAGTCATTTAGATGAATTAGTGATTAGTTTACTTTATATAATATTCAGTCTTGTTTTATTTAGATCTAGGTTTATTTTATATATAATATTCAGTTTTATTTAGATATAAGATTATTTTATATAATATTATGTCTCGTTATATTTAGATTTAAGTTTACTTTATATTATTGTTATTTATTTTATAGAACTATTTTACTTTAGAATGCAATCTATTATATTTCAGGGACGAATATTGGATGGAAAGAGCCTTGGAGCAGAAGAAAGGGATTCGGAGCTGATTTAGAGCAAGAATACGAAGATTCGGAGTCAAAAATAAGTCTCCCCCAAGTTAGAACCTTGGCACGGCCCGTGCCAAATGTGGCACGGCCGTGCCACCTCTCAGGATTTCTTTAGCTGCTTTTGCTTCCTGTGCAAGCTACTCTGTTTTTAGTTTAGGCCCACAGTTTCTTGTGGGGCACTCTAGTATTATAGTTGCTTAGGCTCTAAGTCAATTGTAAGCTATAAATAGAGGAGCCTTCCATCACAAATATTCATCTTATTCTTGTAATACAATAGTGACAGTTGTTTTCTAATAATAATTTCTCTTTACTTTATTTACTTTATGTCTTCTCTCTCATTCCATTTGTCTATTATGATCATGAGTGAGTAGACTTCCCTTGTCTTGGGATTGTTGGATAGTCTAATGACGTAATCCAAAGCAAACCAAGCCCTTTTCTTTAAACCCTTAAGTAATCTAGTTTCTAATCTAATTTCACCGGTTAAACATGGATTAATCATTATCAATTACCATCAAGCGAAAGCTGAGGTTATGATAATTATTAATCCATTATCCCAAACGTCAAATCTACAAGCGAAAGCTGCGATGAGATGTTGAAACAAGTGAATATTAGACAGAGGTTGCAAAGGCAGTGAAATAGTCTTTGCAATCTTGGGACGAAGTAGTTTCACAGCCTTAATGCATCTCCTAGTAATTCATAAAGCGAAATAGGATTAATTGCTAGGAGTAAACTCTTACTGGACTGAGAGGAAAAGTAAGGGGCTAAAGGGAAACCGGTCATACGAAACTAGGTCTATCATAAGGTTTTAAGGTTAAAGCTTCAGGTTTGTGGAGGGTTTGTTATTGTGACGAACCAATAATCCCAAGGCTCTCTTCTTATATTATCTTCTCTTCAAACATTCAAAACCCTAAATTACTATTTTCTCTTCTAATCATAACTCTAAGTTGATTGAATTGACCAACTCCCTGTCGTAACGATACTCTCTTTATTAATACTCCGATTAGACCGTGCACTTGCGGTTTTGTCCCATCAAGTTTTTGGCGCCGCCGCTGGGGAGTTAACTAATTTAATTAACTTTTTCTTGTGATTAGAATTATTTTTTTTATTTTTCTTGTCTTTTTACTTGCTAATTTTTTATCTCTTTTTTTCTCTCTTCTTTTGTTACCGTTAACTTCTTGGGTTCTTTCCCTTTTATGCGAAGGTCTAAAAGTTTTGGTGCATTCGTACCTGAGATTGAAAGATTTCTGCACAAAAGGAGAAGAGAAGCACAAAATAATATTGCTATGGCTGAACGTACTCTCAAAGAGTATGCTACTCCTTCAACGGAAGAGCCACAAGCTATTATTCTGTACCCAACGGTTGAGGATGACAATTTCGAAATTAAGCCCGCACTTCTTAACTTGGTGCAACAAAATTAGTTTTCTGGTTCCCCTATTGAGGACCCAAACCTACATATCTCTACCTTTCTAAGACTTAGTGGCACCCTAAAAGAGAACCAAGAAGTCGTAAGACTTCATCTCTTTCCCTTCTCCTTAAGGGATAGAGCTAGCGCTTGGTTCCATTCTCTAGAGGTTGGTTCCATCACCTCATGGGATCAAATGAGGCGAGCATTCCTTGCCTGATTTTTCCCCCTTCTAAAACTGCCAAACTTAGGGACCAAATTACACGTTTCAACAAAAAGGATGGGGAGTCCCTCTATGATGCTTGGGAACGTTTCAAAGAAATGCTTTCAAAGAAATGCTCCGAATTTACCCCCACCATGGTTTGGAAAAGTAGCTCATAGTCCACACTTTATATAATGGCTTGTCTTATACCCACTAAAGAAGGACTCAGAGGTTTTGACTTCATATGCAAAACATATGAAGACAAACTTAAGTTCTTGTGTCAGAAGCTGCAAGAAAATTGTGATGGAAAGTCTTTAAGTAACCATGAGATTGCTCTTGAAGATTTCATTATTTCTGGTATTGACAGAAGCAGGATTGCTTCTATGATTTATAGCATTTATAAAAACAATGGCAAAGGGATTGGTTTTTCAGAAGCTAAGTCTAATGAAACCAATCTCAAAGCATATTGTGAATGCATAAAGGAAGGATTGAAAACCTTCTTTGTTCTTGAAGGTGCCAAAATGGAAACTGTTGTTCAGTCAGAACCTGAAGCTTCTAGTTCTAAGGCTAAGATTACATCAAAGCCAAAGAACTTCAAGCCTAAGGGTGTGATAAATTCTGAATCTAAGATCACAAAGATTAAGATTCTGAAGAGATCAGAACCTGTTCCTCAGAGTCTGATGAAATCAGAATCTGATGTCCTAAAGTCTAAGGTTCAGAAGGGCAAAGCAGTTGTTGCTTCTGAAGTATCAAAACCAAAAGTTGAAAAACCTAAGGTAATGATTAATCAGAAGCTACCCAAAAAGCATCTAAAGGATCAGGAATTGGTGAGTAAATTCTCCAGCTCTAACCCCAAAGGACCCATAAAACAATGGGTACCTAAATCTGAAATTGTCAATACTGCAGATTTGTCTAAAAGCAAGAACAAAGCAAAAGTCATGGTACCTGGACAACGGTTGCTCAAGGCACATGACAGGAGAGAAGTCAATGTTCCTATCCCTCACAGTGAAAGAAGGAGGAAATGTAAAGTTTGGAGGCAACCAATCTGGGAAGATTATTGGTACGGGGACTATTGGTAATTCCTCTACCTCTATTAATAATGTGTGGTTGGTAGATGGGCTTGAACATAACCTATTGAGCATCAGTCAATTCTGTGACAATGGTTATGATGTATTATTTGAAAAAGCAAACTGCACAGTAATCAACAAGAATGATAAGTCCATAGTGTTCAAGGGAAAGAGAGTGGAAAATGTCTACAAAATTAATTTCTCTGAACTGGCTGATCAGAAGGTAATCTGCCTTCTGTCAATGAATGATAAGAAATGGATGTGGCATAGAAGGCTGGGACATGCTAACTAGAGATTAATTTCTAAGCTTAGCAAGTTACAGCTTGTCAAAGGCCTTCCTGACATTGATTATCATTCAGATGCACTCTGTGGTGCATGCCAGAAAGGAAAAATTGTTAAATCATCTTTCAAAGCTAAAGACAATGTTTCCACCTCAAGACCCTTAGAACTACTTCATATTGACCTATTTGGACCAGTTAGCACTGCATCCTTATATGGGAGTACGTATGGATTAGTCATTGTTGATGATTACAACAGATGGACTTGGGTGAAATTCCTGAAAAGCAAAGATCATGCATACGATGTATTCAGTAACTTCTGCACCCTTATTCAATCTGAAAAAGAAGCCATAATTTTGAAAATTAGAAGTGATCGTGGTGGTGAATTTGAAAATGAGCCATTTGAAGCTTTTTGTGAAAAACATGGAATCTCCCATGAATTCTCTTCTCCTAGAACTCCACAACAAAATGGGGTTGTAGAAAGAAAGAATAGAACTTTACAAGAAATGGCCAGAACCATGATCCACGAAAACAATTTGGCAAAACATTTTTGGGCAAAAGCTGTGAATACAGCGTGTTATGTCCAGAATAGGATCTACATCAGACCTATCTTGGAGAAAACACCATATGAACTATTTAAAGGAAGAAAACCCAATATCTCTTACTTTCATCAGTTTAGATGTACATGTTAAATTCTGAACAACAAGCTCTACCTAAAGAAATTTGATGCCAAGGCCAAAGAGGAATCTTTTTAGGTTACTCTGAAAGGTCAAAGGCATACAAAGTGTATAATTCAGAGACACTCTGTGTTGAAGAATGTATGCACGTTAAATTTGATGACAAAGAGCTTGAAGATAAAACTTCAAAGCAAGATGAAGGTTCTGCAGAGATACAGGTTTCTGAAGAAATTCCAGAACCTGATCAGATAGTTGAATCTGAAGATAGGCCAGAAGCTGCACCCACATCAGAAGCTCAAGATGTAGTTGCTTCTAATGAAGCACAAAATGGCTCACAGCAAGCAGATTCATCCAACAACACTTTCAAATACAAGTCTTCTTATCCTGAGGATCAAATCATTGGAAGTAAAGAAAGTCCCAGAAGAACAAGATCACACTTCAGACAAGAAGAATCTATGATAGGACTAATATCAATGATTGAGCCTACAATAGTTGATGAAGCACTTTCAGATGATGGATGTAACGCCCATTTTTGATTATTTAGTTATTTGACTTATTTGAGAAATTGCTATATATTTTTATATATATTATGTGATGTTAAGTGAAGATTTAATATGATTTTATGCGACGTGGTGACTTATTTTATTGTTTAATAAAATAAGATTTGAAAATAAAATAAAATATTTAGTTGTGGGTTAGTTTTGGATTTTAGAGAGTTATGTGGGAGAAAGAGTAAATAAGATAAGATTTGTTGGGAGTATATAAAGGGAAATTAGGTCAAGAGAGAAGTCAGTATACGCGTTACTGAATTTTGGAGAAAGAGGAGCAACAACACGTGAAGTGAGAAGAGAGCATAGGGGCTGCGATTTTTCTGCTTTAACCAGGTAAGGGTGAGCCTAGCATTGATTATATTATTCTGTAATTCATCTAATCAGGATCAACAATCATAGGGCTGTTTTGAGAGAATTGAAATTAGGTTAAAAGTGGAGAAAAATCATGAATTAAGCCATAAAGCTGTAGAACATATGTGTAGGATGAGTACAGAACGTAGATTAACCATAATGATGATGTTTCTGAGAGTTTAGATGCTTAGAGTGATGATTTTGGGACCTTTTGTGTGATTTTTCGCAGAACCCGTAAGCAACCTGTTCGTCGCTCGCCTAGGCGAGCTATGCAACTCGCCGCGGCGAGAAGACCTAGATCGCTCGCGAGGCGAGCAACCCATCTCGCCATAGCGAGCATTACCCTAGAGCTCGCGAGGCGAGCACTCCAACTCGCCATAGCGAGCAGGACCTTAGTTACTCGCGAGGCGAGCATTCCCACTCGCCATAGCGAGTTATGTCAGAACCTGAACCTGATCTGTTTGCGATCTGTTTTCGCATAGGACCTTGAGAGATGACCTTTGGGTAGCTTTTGGGACTTTTACTGAAGTTTAATATGATCTGTGATGATGATACATGATGATTGAGATTGTTTATGATGATTTTATGAAGCTTATGTGTGATATATGAATTAATTAAGTTATGAATGTTTGATTTACTTGCGATGCTTGCACTATGGATGCTATCTGTATGATGTACTTGCTGCCATGTTGCTATTTACTTATGTATAGTTGCTGCATGTGTCAGTCCTTGATGATTAAGATGTTTAGCGACGTTTAAGATGTTAACTTGTTTAAGTTAAAAGGGTCGAGTCTCATGCATACTCATTCTATGATGGGGGCTTATGCCCTGGAGTTTTTACTCACCAGCGACGAGGGCTTATGCCCTGGAGCTTTGCTCACCAGCGACGAAGGCTTATGCCTTGGAGTATATTTATGCTCATAGCGACGAGGGCTCATGCCCTGGATTGGTACCACATGCATATAAGACGTAGGGTTGCATAGTCAAGTGATGATGTCGAGTCGTGTCGTCTAAGATGTTTATGATGTTGATTATGACGCTGCTAAATGATGTGTTGTTTATGTTTATGCTTTATATGCTAGATGTTTTACTTGAGATATATTGAATCATGTTTGGTTGTTGTATTGTGATTATTTAATTACATGTTTAATATAATTATTGTGAATCTCACCCCTTCTGCTGGAATTGCCGCCTCGTGGGCAAGTGCAGGTAACCAAGATTAGGTGCAGACGTGTGAGGATTTCTGCAGTCGAGTCTGCGTGCCAAAGACTTTTGAGATGCTTTTCCATGAGATTATTCCGTTGCGATAATGATTAATATTTTATGAAGATTTAATGTTTATTTATTCATTAACATGAGATGCTTTTAGAAATGTGATGCCCTGTTTATGTGCTTACTCTGATGCATGATTATCTTTTTAAAGAAATTTTTATGTTGGGAAAATGGGGTGTTACAATTGGTATCAGAGCAGGTCGGTCCGTCCGACCAAGTAGAGAGTCGAGTGACGTTGTCTTAGAGTTAGAATAGTATTATTGTATTATTCTAACTTATGTTTGTTTTGTTAAGGATTAAGATGGCTGGAAGAAATGACGTTGCGATTGCTGCTGCCTTGGAAGCTGTTGCTCAAGCTGTGGGACAGCAGCCTAACCCGAATGCTGGTGCTGGTGCGGAGGTCCGTATGCTGGAGACCTTCTTGAGAAACCATCCTCCTACCTTCAAGGGGAGATTTGATCCGGATGGAGCCCAGACGTGGCTCAAAGAGATAGAGAGGGTGTTCAGGGTGATGTAGTGCACGGAGGTGCAGAAGGTGCGTTTCAGTACGCACATGCTAGCTGAGGAGGCGGACGATTGGTGGATTAGTCTTCTACCTACCCTGGAGCAAGACGGTGCTGAGGTGACCTGGGCAGTGTTTAAGAGAGAGTTCCTCAACAGATATTTTCCTGAGGATGTTCGGGGCAAGAAAGAGATTGAGTTCCTAGAGCTAAAGCAAGGGAACATGTCTGTGACTGAATATGCTGCAAAATTTGTGGAGCTGGCCAAGTTTTATCCACACTACTCTGATGAGACCGCCGAATTTTCTAAGTGTATTAAGTTTGAGAACGGATTGCGAGCTGATATCCAGAGGGCTATAGGGTATCAGAAGATTAGAAACTTTTCTGAGTTAGTGAGCAGCTGCAGGATTTACGAGGAGGACACGAAGGCTCATTACAAGGTGGTTAATGAGAGGAAAGGAAAGGGGCAGCAAAGTCGTCCTAAGCCCTATAGTGCCCCTGCAGATAAGGGCAAACAGCGAGTTAATGATGAGAGGAGACCTGTGAAGAAAGATGCTCCTGCTGAGATAGTTTGCTATACTTGTGGCGTGAAAGGCCATAAGAGTAATGCTTGTCCTGGAGAGGTGAAGAGGTGTTTTCGTTGTGGCAAGAAGGGTCATACTACTGCTGATTGCAAGCGTGGAGATATTGTATGCTTTAATTGTAATGAGGAAGGTCACATTGGGTCCCAATGCACACAACCTAAGAAGACTCAGACTACTGGGAGAGTTTTTGCTTTGACTGGTACGCAGACGGAGAGCGAGGATCGCTTGATCAGAGGTACTTGTTATTTTGATAATATACCTTTAGTTGCTATCATTGATACTGGTGCCACACATTGTTTTGTTGCTCTTGATTGTGCTGCTAAGTTGAATCTTGTTGTATCTGATATGAATGGGGAGATGGTTGTCGAAACTCCAGCTAAGGGTTCAGTGACTACTTCCCTTGTGTGTTTAAGATGTCCTGTGTCTATGTTTGGTCGTGATTTTGAGATTGATTTAGTGTGTCTACCGTTGGTTGGGATGGATGTAATCTTGGGGATGAATTGGTTAGAGTACAATCATGTTCTGATTAATTGTTTTAGCAAGATGGTGCATTTTTCTTCTCCCAAGGAAGAGAGTGGCGCAGAGTTCCTATCTACTAAACAGTTGAAGCAGTTGGAACGCGATGGAATTATGATGTTTTCTTTGATGGCGTCTTTATCTATTGAGAATCAGGCAGTGATTGATAAGCTACAAGTAGTATGTGATTTTCCTGAAGTTTTCCCAGATGAGATTCCTGATGTGCCTCCGAAAAGAGAAGTTGAATTTTCGATTGATCTTGTTCCTGGAACGAAGCCTGTGTCTATGACGCCTTATCGTATGTCAGCTTCTGAGTTGGCTGAGCTAAAGAAACAGTTAGAGGATTTGCTTGATAAGAAGTTCGTGAGACCAAGTGTTTCACCGTGGGGAGCTCCAGTGTTGTTAGTCAAGAAGAAAGATGGAAGTATGAGGTTGTGCATCGACTATCGTCAGTTGAATAAAGTAACGATAAACAATAGGTATCCACTTCCGAGAATTGACGACTTGATGGATCAGTTGGTGGGTGCTTGTGTATTTAGCAAGATAGATTTGAGATCGGGTTACCATCAGATTAAAGTGAAAGATGAGGATATGCAGAAGACAGCGTTTAGAACGCGATATGGACATTATGAGTATACGGTGATGCCTTTCGGTGTTACTAACGCACCTGGCGTATTTATGGAGTATATGAATAGAATCTTCCATGCCTATTTGGATCGTTTTGTTGTGGTATTCATCGATGATATTCTGGTTTACTCTAAGACTGAAGAAGAACATGCTGAGCATTTGAAGATCGTCTTGCAAGTATTGAAAGAGAAGAAGCTTTTTGCTAAGTTGTCTAAGTGTGAGTTCTGGTTGAAAGAAGTAAGTTTTCTTGGTCATGTTATTTTTGGCGATGGCATTGCGGTTGATCCGTCTAAAGTTGAAGCGGTATCGCAATGGGAGACTCCTACGTCGGTTACAGAGATTAGAAGCTTTTTGGGGTTAGTAGGTTATTACCGAAGATTTATAGAAGGATTTTCTAAGTTGGCACTTCCATTAACGCAGTTGACGTGTAAAGGTAAATCTTTTGTGTGGGATGTGCATTGTGAGAACAATTTTAATGAGTTGAAGAAGCGTTTGACGACGGCTCCAGTCTTGATTTTGCCGAAGTCTGATGAACCTTTTGTGGTATATTGTGATGCGTCCAAGTTGGGTTTAGGTGGTGTACTTATGCAAGATGGTAAAGTGGTAGCTTATGCTTCAAGGCAATTGAGGATTCATGAGAAGAATTATCCGACGCATGACTTAGAGTTGGCGGCTGTGGTCTTTGTATTGAAAATATGGAGACATTACTTGTATGGTTCGATGTTTGAGGTGTTTAGTGATCACAAGAGTTTGAAGTACTTGTTTGACCAGAAGGAATTGAATATGAGGCAGCGAAGGTGGCTTGAATTGTTGAAAGATTATGACTTTGGTTTGAATTATCATCCGGGCAAAGCTAATGTAGTTGCAGATGCCTTAAGTAGGAAGACTTTGCATATGTCTGCCATGATGGTGAAGGAATTCGAGTTGTTGGAACAGTTTAGAGATTTGAGTTTAATCTGTGAGAGAACACCTCAGAGTGTAAAGCTTGGGATGTTGAAGATTGATAGTGATTTCTTGAAAAGTATCAAAGAGGCGCAGAAAGAAGATGTTAAGTCTGTGGACTTGTTGGTTGCTAGTAATCAGACGGAGGATAGTGACTTTAGAGTTGATGATCAAGGAGTGTTGAGATTTCGAGGTAGAATTTGCATACTTGATAATGAGGAAATGAAGAAAATGATTCTTGCAGAGAGTCATAGAAGTAGCTTGAGTATTCATCCGGGAGCTACGAAGATGTATCATGATTTAAAGGAGCTGTTTTGGTGGTCTGGTTTGAAACGTGACGTGGCACAGTTTGTTTACTCTTGTTTGATTTGTCAGAAATCGAAGGTTGAGCATCAGAAACCTGCTGGCATGATGGTGCCTTTAGATGTGCCAGAGTGGAAATGGGATAGTATATCCATGGATTTTGTGACGAGCTAGCCGAATACTCCTAAAGGGAATGACGCTATTTGGGTGATCGTTGATAGATTGACGAAGTCGGCTCATTTTCTACCGATTAATATTACTTTTCCTGTTGCTCAGTTGGCAGAGATCTATGTCAAGGAGATTGTGAAGTTGCATGGTGTTCCTTCGAGCATCGTATCAGATAGAGACCCGAGGTTTACTTCTAGATTTTGGAAGAGTTTGCAAGAGGCGTTAGGTTCTCAGTTGAGGTTGAGTTCGGCTTATCATCCGCAGACAGATGGTCAGTCGGAGAGGACGATTCAGTCGTTGGAAGATTTGTTGAGAGTGTGTGTACTTGAGCAAGGAGGAACTTGGGATAGTCATCTTCCATTGATAGAGTTCACGTACAACAACAGTTATCATTCGAGTATTGGGATGGCACCCTTTGAGGCTTTGTATGGGCGGAGATGCAGAACTCCGTTGTGTTGGTTTGAGTCAGGCGAGAATGTGATGTTAGGACCGGAAATTGTTCAGCAGACTACTGAGAAAGTAAGAATGATCCAAGAGAAGATGAAAGCGTCGCATAGTCGACAAAAGAGTTACCATGACAAGCGTAGGAAGGACCTTGAGTTCCAAGAGGGAGATCATGTGTTCCTGAGAGTGACTCCTATGACCGGTGTTGGTCGTGCATTGAAGTCAAAGAAGTTAACCCCGAAGTTTATTGGTCCATATCAGATATCAGAGAGGATTGGGGCGGTGGCCTATCGTATTGGATTGCCACCACATTTATCGAATTTGCACGACGTGTTCCATGTGTCGCAACTGAGGAAGTATGTTCCGGATCCGTCTCATGTGATCCAGAGTGATGATGTACAAGTTAGGGACAACCTTACGGTTGAGACCTTACCAGTGAGGATCGATGACAGAAAGACGAAGACGCTGAGGGGCAAGGAGATACCTCTCGTTAGAGTCGTTTGGTCGGGAGCGACTGGCGAAAGCTTGACGTGGGAATTGGAGAGTAAGATGCTAGAGTCGTACCCTGAGTTGTTTGCTTGAGGTAATTTTCGAGGACGAAAATCTTTTAAGTTGGGGAGAGTTGTAACGCCCATTTTTGATTATTTAGTTATTTGACTTATTTGAGAAATTGCTATATATTTTTATATATATTATGTGATGTTAAGTGAAGATTTAATATGATTTTATGCGACGTGGTGACTTATTTTATTGTTTAATAAAATAAGATTTGAAAATAAAATAAAATATTTAGTTGTGGGTTAGTTTGGGATTTTAGAGAGTTATGTGGGAGAAAGAGTAAATAAGATAAGATTTGTTGGGAGTATATAAAGGGAAATTAGGTCAAGAGAGAAGTCAGTATACGCGTTACTGAATTTTGGAGAAAGAGGAGCAACAACACGTGAAGTGAGAAGAGAGCATAGGGGCTGCGATTTTTCTGCTTTAACCAGGTAAGGGTGAGCCTAGCATTGATTATATTATTCTTTAATTCATCTAATCAGGATCAACAATCATAGGGCTGTTTTGAGAGAATTGAAATTAGGTTAAAAGTGGAGAAAAATCATGAATTAAGCCATAAAGTTGTAGAACAGATGTGTAGGATGAGTACAGAACGTAGATTAACCATAATGATGATGTTTCTGAGAGTTTAGATGCTTAGAGTGATGATTTTGGGACCTTTTGTGTGATTTTTCGCAGAACCCGTAAGCAACCTGTTCGTCGCTCGCCTAGGCGAGCTATGCAACTCGCCGCGGCGAGAAGACCTAGATCGCTCGCGAGGCGAGCAACCCATCTCGCCATAGCGAGCATTACCCTAGAGCTCGCGAGGCGAGCACTCCAACTCGCCATAGCGAGCAGGACCTTAGTTACTCGCGAGGCGAGCATTCCCACTCGCCATAGCGAGTTATGTCAGAACCTGAACCTGATCTGTTTGCGATCTGTTTTCGCATATGACCTTGAGAGATGACCTTTGGGTAGCTTTTGGGACTTTTACTGAAGTTTAATATGATCTGTGATGATGATACATGATGATTGAGATTGTTTATGATGATTTTATGAAGCTTATGTGTGATATATGAATTAATTAAGTTATGAATGTTTGATTTACTTGCGATGCTTGCACTATGGATGCTATCTGTATGATGTACTTGCTGCCATGTTGCTATTTACTTATGTATAGTTGCTGCATGTGTCAGTCCTTGATGATTAAGATGTTTAGCGACGTTTAAGATGTTAACTTGTTTAAGTTAAAAGTGTCGAGTCTCATGCATACTCATTCTATGATGGGGGCTTATGCCCTGGTGTTTTTACTCACCAGCGACGAGGGCTTATGCCCTGGAGCTTTGCTCACCAGCGACGAAGGCTTATGCCTTGGAGTATATTTATGCTCATAGCGACGAGGGCTCATGCCCTAGATTGGTACCACATGCATATAAGACGTAGGGTTGCATAGTCAAGTGATGATGTCGAGTCGTGTCGTCTAAGATGTTTATGATGTTGATTATGACGCTGCTAAATGATGTGTTGTTTATGTTGATGCTTTATATGCTAGATGTTTTACTTGAGATATATTGAATCATGTTTGGTTGTTGTATTGTGATTATTTAATTACATGTTTAATATAATTATTGTGAATCTCACCCCTTCTGCTGGAATTGCCGCCTCGTGGGCAAGTGCAGGTAACCAAGATTAGGTGCAGACGTGTGAGGATTTCTGCAGTCGAGTCTAGGTGCTCTGATACGTAACGGGATAGGGGATCTTCTTTATTTTCTCTGTTCCTTGCGTATTATGTTATTTTACATGCTTATGTCTATTTTGAAGAATTTGCTAATAAGATGTTGATGAGGCCTGCGTGCCAAAGACTTTTGAGATGCTTTTCCATGAGATTATTCCGCTGCGATAATGATTAATATTTTATGAAGATTTAATGTTTATTTATTCATTAACATGAGATGCTTTTAGAAATGTGATGCCCTGTTTATGTGCTTACTCTGATGCATGATTATCTTTTTAAAGAAATTTTTATGTTGGGAAAACGGGGTGTTCTAATGGATGGATCATAGCTATGCAAGAAGAGCTGAATCAATTTCAACGAAATGATGTGTGGGATCTGGTACCCAAACCTTTTCAGAAGAACATTATTGGAACAAAATGGGTATTCAGAAACAAGCTGAATGAGCAAGGTGAAGTAACCATAAACAAAGCCAGACTTGTTGCACAAGGGTACAGTCAACAAGAAGGCATTGATTACAATGAAACATTTGCTCCAGTTGCTAGATTGGAAGCAATCATGTTACTTTTATCTTATGCAATTAATCATGGAATTATATTACATCAAATGGATGTCAAGAGTGCATTCCTTAATGGTGTCATAGAAGAAGAAGTGTATGTTAAACAACCTCCTGGTTTTGAGGATCTGAAGCATCCTGACCATGTTTACAAACTAAAGAAATCACTATATGGCTTGAAACAAGCTCCCAGAGCTTGGTATGATAGACTAAGTAATTTCTTAATTAAAAATGATTTTAAACGAGGTCAAGTTGATACAACACTCTTCAGAAGGACCCTTGAGAAAGACATTCTTGTTGTGCAAATTTATGTTGATGATATAATATTTGGTTCTACTAATGCATCTCTTTGCAAGGAGTTTTCTAAGTTAATGCAGGATGAATTTGAAATGAGCATGATGGGAGAGCTGAATGTAACGCCCTAAGTTGTTATTTATTTATTTTAGTTGATTTGTGTGTGTTTTATGTGCTTTAAAATTATTTATGTTGATTTATGTGAATTATTGGTGTTTGCTATTTTAATATATTTTATTATAAAGAAGTAGTAATGATTTTTACTATTTAAGTGGAGTAGAAGAAATAATATTATTTTTGAATTATGGAGAATAATGGTTATTTAGAATTAGTAGAGTTAGGAGGGGGTTAATGAAAATTAAAAGGAATTTAGTGAGGAGTTAAGAGTAAAAGGGGAGGTTACACTTTGTGGGAAAAAGGAAATAGGAAAGTCAGTAAGGAAAGAAAATTGTACGTACAGTAAAGAACAGACAAGAGTTTTGGGAGAAAAGAGAAGAACCAAGAGGGAAGAGCTAGGAAGAGAGAACCTGATCATTTGCTGTAGAAATTTGCTAAATTAAGGTAAGGGTGGGTTTACTCTTCAATTGTCAATATATATGTATATGATTTCATGAATTTGGATTGAAAATTTGTAGTTTTGGAACTAGGTTTATGAATATGTTGAATTGCTCATTCTTGATGAATTGTGCTGTTAATGATGTTGTTATGATATGTTCTGATGTTTTGTTGTGCCTTAAACCCATAGACATTGTTTCTAAACCATTTTGGGTGATTGGGGGATTAAAAATGGGATTTTTGGATGAAAATGGAGTTAGAATCGTAGGTTATAATTCTGCCCAGATGAACACTCGCTTAAGCGAGATGCCCTTCGCTCAAGCGAGCAACTCTTTGCTACGCCCAGTCTGAAATTTTAGCCGCTCGCTTAAGCGAGCCACGAGCGAACCCCAAGCGAGCAAAATGCTAACCTTCGTCATTTGCGTCGCTTAAGCGAGATTCCCGTCGCTTAAGCGAGAGACGCCCAGGATAGTGTATTTAGCCTGTTCGCTTAAGCGAACCAGAAGCGAGCTTCAAGCGAGCTAAAACCCAACCTTCGTCATTTGACTCGCTCAAGCGAGATTCTGCTCGCTTAAGCGAGATTGGTCCTGAACGACCATTTTGTGTGATTTTTCAAAGTGTTCCAAACTCAAACCTAAGCTTTCTAGGATGTTTATTGGATTTATTAAGAATTGTTTAGATGATAAAAACTATGTTATGATGATGATTAAGATGAAATTATGTATGTTGATGTGCAAATAATGATACTTTGTTAAGTTGAGTTGCCTTGTTGATGTTGAGTGGTCTTGTCCAGTTGGGGAGGGTATCCTAAGTTGTTGTTGTTGTTGGTTGCATGCTGATATGCTCCATTAAGATGTTGGGTTGTATGCTGATATACACCATAGAGTCATTTCATACTCATTTGCATTTGTTGGGGGCTTATTGCCCTGGAATGTTTATCATTCACCTGTTGGGGGCTTATTGCCCTGGAACGCTTTATCGTTCACCTGTTGGGGGCTTATTGCCCTGGGATGCTTTAACCATCCAAATTGTTGGGGGCTTATTGCCCTGGAATGCTTAGCATTCAACGCGCGTAGTTGGTACCACATGCATAATGCATTAGATGTTTATGGAGTCTTGCATTAGTTGTAGGTGTGAGTTGTTCTTTTGGGATTGTTGTTGGTGAGATGTCGCCACAAGTGTTGTTGTTGTTGTTGATATGAATCAAAGATGAATTTAAATTATAAAGTTGAGATGATATTGATGATGTTGTT
Organism: Medicago lupulina; assembly: GCA_958299785.1. Taxonomy (NCBI): domain Eukaryota; kingdom Viridiplantae; phylum Streptophyta; class Magnoliopsida; order Fabales; family Fabaceae; genus Medicago; species Medicago lupulina. The sequence continues at coordinate 68,294,819 of OY283139.1, forward strand.
GCTGATAGTTGTTATGAATTGGTGTTGTTTTCAATTTACTTTGATGATTCATATATTTGTATATTACTTTTGATTTGTGAACTCACCCCTTCTGCTGGAATTGCCGCCTTGTGGGCAAGTGCAGGTAGCGAAGACTAGTGATGTTGGCTCTTGCGTCTAGGGCTCTGATACATAGTAGGGATGGGGAAACGTTATTTTTCTTGTATTCCTTTATGTATCATTTCTTTGAAGAAGATGTTGTTGAGATTTAATTGTCGAACAATTTTACTATGTTAATGGCCTTTGTGCCAAGATTATGATGTAGTTGTTGAATATGATTCCTAATTGAAGACTTTCCGCTGCAGAATTTTAATATGATGAAATTGTTGTTGGTTTTAAATAGTTTTTATATTCTATTTAATTAATTTTGAAAAAGTAGTGTAATGCTCCGTTGTTTGTTGAATAACTCTGATTATGATTATTATTTATATTATTATTACGTCATTTTGGGAACGGGGTGTTACAATTGGTATCAGAGCAGGTCGGTCTGTCAGATCATTAGTAGAGTCGTGTCGAGCCATGTAGTGTAGTGTGACAGCTTTAAACTGTCTTTGTTGTTCTAATTCTTGTTGTTATGTAGAATTATCGAGATGGCTGGAAGGAATGATGCTGCTCTTGCTGCTGCCTTGCAAGCAATGGCTCAAGTTGTTGGACAACAGCAAGGTGCTGGTGGGGCTGGTGAAGGTGTAAGGATGCTTGAAACTTTCTTGAGGAATCATCCACCAACCTTTAAGGGAAGGTACGACCCCGATGGAGCACAGACCTGGCTGAAGGAAGTCGAGAGGATCTTCCGGGTAATGCAGTGTACGGATGTTCAGATGGTGCGGTTTGGCACCCATATGTTAGCAGAGGAGGCTGATGACTGGTGGGTAAGCACTCAACCCATACTCCAAGCTGAAGGAGCTGAAATTACATGGGCTGTATTCCGAAGAGAGTTCCTGAGGAGGTATTTTCCGGAGGATGTCCGAGGTAAGAAGGAGATAGAATTCCTTGAGCTGAAGCAAGGAGACATGTCCATTACGGAGTATGCTGCTAAGTTCGTGGAGCTTGCCAAGTTCTATCCACATTATGCTGCGGAGACTGCTGAGTTCTCCAAATGTATTAAGTTTGAAAATGGTCTGCGAGCTGATATCAAGCGGGCCATTGGCTATCAGAAGATCAGAGACTTCTCTGAGTTGGTGAGCAGCTGCCGTATTTATGAAGAGGACACCAAAGCTCACTACAAGATAATGAATGACCGTAGAGGTAAGGGGCAGCAGAGTCGCCCAAAGCCGTATAGTGCCCCAGCTGATAAAGGTAAGCAAAGGATGCACGATGAGAGGAGGCCAGCACGTAGAGATGCTCCTGCTGAGGTGGTTTGTTATAAGTGTGGTGTTAAAGGCCACAAGAGTAATGCTTGCAACCGAGATGAGAATAAATGTTTCCGTTGTGGAAAGAAGGGCTATACTGTCACCGAATGCAAGCGCGGAGATATTGTTTGCTTCAACTGTAATGAAGAAGGTCACATTGGTTCTCAGTGCACTCAGCCTAAGAAGGCGCAGACCAGTGGTAGAGTTTTTGCCTTGACCGGTACTCAGACTGATCAGGAGGATCGACTTATCAGAGGTACTTGTTTCTTTAGTGGTGCTCCTTTAATTGCTATAATAGATACTGGTGCTACGCATTGTTTCATTGCTTTTGACTGTGCACAAAGATTGGGTTTGATTATGTCTGATATGAATGGGGAGATGGTTGTTGAAACTCCAGCTAAGGGTTCAGTAACTACTTCCTTTGTTTGTTTAAGTTGTCCGTTGTCTGTATTTGGTAGAGATTTTGAAGTTGACCTTGTCTGTTTGCCGTTAGGGGGAATGGATGTAATATTGGGAATGAATTGGTTAGAGTACAATCATGTCCTGATAAATTGTTTTACGAAGACGGTGCGGTTTTCTTCTGCCGAAGAAGAGAGTGGAACAGAATTTTTATCCACTAAAGAGATGAAGCGTTTAGAAAAGGATGGCGTGTTGATGTTTTCCTTGTTGGCGTACTTGTCGGTGGAGAACCAAGCTGTGATTGATGGGCTGCCTGTTGTGAAGGAATTTCCTGAAGTTTTCCCTGATGAGATTCCAGATGTGCCACCAGAGAGGGAGGTTGAATTTTCGATTGACCTTGTGCCGGGTACGAAGCCTGTGTCGATGGCTCCTTACCGTATGTCAGCTTCGGAGTTGGCTGAATTGAAGAAGCAATTAGAGGACTTGCTTGACAAGAAGTTTGTGAGACCGAGTGTTTCACCATGGGGAGCGCCGGTGTTGTTGGTAAAGAAGAAGGATGGTAGCATGCGATTATGTATTGATTACCGTCAGCTGAATAAGGTGACTATTAAGAACAGGTATCCACTACCGAGGATTGATGACTTGATGGATCAATTGGTGGGTGCCCGCGTTTTTAGCAAGATTGACTTGAGGTCAGGTTACCATCAGATAAAGGTGAAGGATGAGGATATGCAGAAGACGGCGTTTAGGACGCGTTATGGTCATTATGAGTATAAGGTGATGCCTTTCGGTGTTACCAATGCACCTGGTGTGTTTATCGAATATATGAACAGGATTTTCCATGAGTATCTGGATCAGTTTGTAGTAGTCTTTATTGATGATATATTGATTTATTCTAAGACTGAAGCTGAGCATGCAGAGCATTTGAAGATTGTATTGCAAGTGCTAAAGGAAAAGAAGTTGTATGCCAAGTTATCCAAGTGTGAGTTCTGGCTGAATGAAGTAAGTTTTCTTGGCCACATTATTTCTGGTAACGGTATTGCTGTAGATCCTTCGAAGGTTGATGCTGTGTCGCAGTGGGAGACACCAAAGTCAGTTACTGAGGTGAGAAGTTTTCTTGGTTTGGCTGGTTATTACCGCAGATTTATTGAAGGATTTTCGAAGTTGGCACTTCCTTTGACGCAGCTGACTTGTAAAGGTAAAGCATTTGTGTGGGATGCTCGTTGTGAGAGTAGTTTCAATGAGTTGAAGCAAAGATTGACGACTGCTCCTATTTTGATTTTGCCAAAGCCAGAAGAACCTTTTGTTGTGTATTGTGATGCATCTAAGCTGGGATTAGGTGGTGTTTTGATGCAAGATGGCAAGGTGGTCGCGTATGCTTCTAGACAGCTGAGAGTGCATGAGAAGAATTATCCTACACATGATCTAGAGTTGGCAGCCGTGGTATTTGTTTTGAAAATTTGGAGGCATTATTTGTATGGTTCCAGATTTGAAGTGTTTAGTGATCATAAGAGTTTAAAGTACCTGTTTGACCAGAAGGAGTTGAACATGAGGCAGAGAAGGTGGCTTGAGTTACTTAAGGACTACGATTTTGGCTTGAATTACCATCCTGGTAAAGCTAATGTTGTGGCTGATGCGTTGAGTAGAAAGACGTTGCATATGTCTGCTATGATGGTGAAAGAGTTCGAGTTACTTGAACAATTTAGAGACTTGAGTCTTGTTTGTGAAAGATCGCCTCAGAGTGTGAAGTTGGGCAGGTTGAAGATTAATAGTGACTTCCTGAATAATATCAAAGAGGCTCAGAAGCTTGATGTTAAGTTTGTGGATTTGATGGCTGCTAGTGATCAGAATGCGGATGGTGATTTCAAGGTTGATGACCAAGGTGTGTTGAGGTTTAGAGGAAGGATTTGTATTCCGGATGATGAGGATTTGAAGAAGTTGATCTTAGAAGAAAGTCACAAGAGTAATTTGAGTATTCATCCTGGAGCTACTAAAATGTATCACGACCTGAAGAAATTGTTTTGGTGGTCCGGTTTGAAAAGAGATGTTGCTCAATTTGTGTATGCATGTTTGACTTGTCAGAAGTCTAAAGTTGAACATCAGAAACCTGCAGGGTTGTTGGTTCCGTTAGATGTACCTGAATGGAAGTGGGATAGCATTTCGATGGATTTTGTAACGAGTTTGCCGAATACTCCAAGAGGGCATGATGCCATTTGGGTCGTGGTCGATAGATTGACTAAGTCGGCGCACTTTATTCCGATCAACATTACTTATCCGGTAGCTCAGTTGGCGGAGATTTACATTCGTGATATTGTGAAATTGCATGGTGTTCCATCTAGTATTGTGTCGGATAGAGATCCGAGGTTTACTTTGAGGTTTTGGAAGAGTTTGCAAGATGCCTTGGGTTCGAAGTTAAGATTGAGTTCGGCTTATCATCCGCAGACAGATGGTCAGTCGGAAAGGACTATCCAATCCTTGGAGGATTTGTTGAGGGTGTGTGTACTCGAGCAAGATGGAGCTTGGGACAGCCACTTACCGTTGATAGAGTTCACCTATAACAACAGTTACCATTCGAGTATTGGTATGGCACCGTTCGAAGCTTTGTATGGTCGAAGGTGTAGAACTCCTCTATGTTGGTTTGAGTCGGGTGAAAGCATTGTGTTAGGGCCTGAGTTAGTGCAGCAGACTACAGAAAAGGTCAAGATGATAAGAGAAAAGATGAAAGCATCACAGGATCGTCAGAAGAGTTACCATGACAAGAGGAGGAAAGCCCTTGAATTTCAGGAGGGTGATCATGTGTTCTTGAGGGTTACTCCGATGACAGGTGTAGGACGTGCATTGAAGTCGAAGAAGTTGACTCCCAAGTTCATTGGTCCTTATCAGATTTCAGAGAAGGTTGGAACCGTGGCATATCGGATTGGGTTGCCACCACATCTATCGAACTTGCATGATGTGTTTCATGTCTCGCAGTTGAGAAAGTATGTAGCAGATCCTTCGCATGTTATTCCTAGGGATGATGTGCAGGTTAGAGATAATCTTACTGTTGAGACTTCACCGTTGAGGATTGATGATCGCAAGGTGAAGCAGTTGAGAGGCAAGGAAATACCTCTGGTTAGAGTTGTTTGGGGCGGTGTAACCGGTGAGAGTTTGACTTGGGAATTGGAGAGCAAGATGCAAGAGTCCTATCCTGAGTTGTTTGTTGCTTAAGGTAATATTTCGAGGACGAAATTCTCTAAGTTGGGGAGAGTTGTAACGCCCTAAGTTGTTATTTATTTATTTTAGTTGATTTGTGTGTGTTTTATGTGCTTTAAAATTATTTATGTTGATTTATGTGAATTATTGGTGTTTGCTATTTTAATATATTTTATTATAAAGAAGTAGTAATGATTTTTACTATTTAAGTGGAGTAGAAGAAATAATATTATTTTTGAATTATGGAGAATAATGGTTATTTAGAATTAGTAGAGTTAGGAGGGGGTTAATGAAAATTAAAAGGAATTTAGTGAGGAGTTAAGAGTAAAAGGGGAGGTTACACTTTGTGGGAAAAAGGAAATAGGAAAGTCAGTAAGGAAAGAAAATTGTACGTACAGTAAAGAACAGACAAGAGTTTTGGGAGAAAAGAGAAGAACCAAGAGGGAAGAGCTAGGAAGAGAGAACCTGATCATTTGCTGTAGAAATTTGCTAAATTAAGGTAAGGGTGGGTTTACTCTTCAATTGTCAATATATATGTATATGATTTCATGAATTTGGATTGAAAATTTGTAGTTTTGGAACTAGGTTTATGAATATGTTGAATTGCTCATTCTTGATGAATTGTGCTGTTAATGATGTTGTTATGATATGTTCTGATGTTTTGTTGTGCCTTAAACCCATAGACATTGTTTCTAAACCATTTTGGGTGATTGGGGGATTAAAAATGGGATTTTTGGATGAAAATGGAGTTAGAATCGTAGGTTATAATTCTGCCCAGATGAACACTCGCTTAAGCGAGATGCCCTTCGCTCAAGCGAGCAACTCTTTGCTACGCCCAGTCTGAAATTTTAGCCGCTCGCTTAAGCGAGCCACGAGCGAACCCCAAGCGAGCAAAATGCTAACCTTCGTCATTTGCGTCGCTTAAGCGAGATTCCCGTCGCTTAAGCGAGAGACGCCCAGGATAGTGTATTTAGCCTGTTCGCTTAAGCGAACCAGAAGCGAGCTTCAAGCGAGCTAAAACCCAACCTTCGTCATTTGACTCGCTCAAGCGAGATTCTGCTCGCTTAAGCGAGATTGGTCCTGAACGACCATTTTGTGTGATTTTTCAAAGTGTTCCAAACTCAAACCTAAGCTTTCTAGGATGTTTATTGGATTTATTAAGAATTGTTTAGATGATAAAAACTATGTTATGATGATGATTAAGATGAAATTATGTATGTTGATGTGCAAATAATGATACTTTGTTAAGTTGAGTTGCCTTGTTGATGTTGAGTGGTCTTGTCCAGTTGGGGAGGGTATCCTAAGTTGTTGTTGTTGTTGGTTGCATGCTGATATGCTCCATTAAGATGTTGGGTTGTATGCTGATATACACCATAGAGTCATTTCATACTCATTTGCATTTGTTGGGGGCTTATTGCCCTGGAATGTTTATCATTCACCTGTTGGGGGCTTATTGCCCTGGAACGCTTTATCGTTCACCTGTTGGGGGCTTATTGCCCTGGGATGCTTTAACCATCCAAATTGTTGGGGGCTTATTGCCCTGGAATGCTTAGCATTCAACGCGCGTAGTTGGTACCACATGCATAATGCATTAGATGTTTATGGAGTCTTGCATTAGTTGTAGGTGTGAGTTGTTCTTTTGGGATTGTTGTTGGTGAGATGTCGCCACAAGTGTTGTTGTTGTTGTTGATATGAATCAAAGATGAATTTAAATTATAAAGTTGAGATGATATTGATGATGTTGTTGCTGATAGTTGTTATGAATTGGTGTTGTTTTCAATTTACTTTGATGATTCATATATTTGTATATTACTTTTGATTTGTGAACTCACCCCTTCTGCTGGAATTGCCGCCTTGTGGGCAAGTGCAGGTAGCGAAGACTAGTGATGTTGGCTCTTGCGTCTAGGGCTCTGATACATAGTAGGGATGGGGAAACGTTATTTTTCTTGTATTCCTTTATGTATCATTTCTTTGAAGAAGATGTTGTTGAGATTTAATTGTCGAACAATTTTACTATGTTAATGGCCTTTGTGCCAAGATTATGATGTAGTTGTTGAATATGATTCCTAATTGAAGACTTTCCGCTGCAGAATTTTAATATGATGAAATTGTTGTTGGTTTTAAATAGTTTTTATATTCTATTTAATTAATTTTGAAAAAGTAGTGTAATGCTCCGTTGTTTGTTGAATAACTCTGATTATGATTATTATTTATATTATTATTACGTCATTTTGGGAACGGGGTGTTACACTGAAGTTCTTCCTGGGCATTCAAATTAATCAAAGCAAAGATGGAGTATATGTTCATCAAACAAAATATACAAAGGAGCTTCTGAAGAAGTTCAAGCTTGAAGATTGTAAACGGATGAACACTTCAATGCATCCTACATGCACCTTAAGCAAAGAAGATGAAGGATCAAAAGTAGACCAGAAGCTATACAGAGGTTGACAGAACTCCATCTGTCTGGTGAACTACCAAATGTTGACAGAACTCCACAGAAAGCCTCTGAAGTAACACCTTTAGAAGTTGCTTCAGAAAGCCCACAACAACAACATGCACCTGAACCACAAATGCCCCCATCCGTTCTTGAACACACTGTTCCTGAACAAAATGTTCCTGAACACACTGTTCCTGGACAAACTACTTCTAACCATACTCCTGCACACATTCATTCTGAAGATGCTATGGAGATTGATGATATAATCATAGATCTTGATGCAGAAGCTGATCAAACTTCACCTATGGAGGTTGACCAGTCTGCTTCTGATCATTCACAATCTCAATCTTCTAGCAATTCTCAATATTTCACCACAAACAACCTCAAAATTGAACCAATTGCTGCTCCTAGACCTAGAAAACAACCTTCACCACCCACCAGATTCTTAGATTCTAATGTACTAAAAGGTGTGTGTGAAGACATAGCTGATAAAATGATCAAGCTCATTTCATCCAGAAATGACTTGAGTCACAGAGAGAGCTATGAAAAGCAGTGGAGAAGGCTCAAGGAGAGAGTTGAAAATGTGATAAATGCATTATCCTCCACCTGTGTTGAAGCTCAGGAGCAAGCAAAGCAGAAGCTGCAGGACTGGCTAAATGGTATTAATGAAGACCTTGAGGAAGTTAAGATTATGGGAACTTGGGCGAGATCATCATTGAGTATTACAGGAAGAGAACCAACCGATTTTCTCCCTCAATATATTCACCCAAAGGACCTGGATTTATCTTTTCTGACGAAGGTAAATCTGAAGGCAACAACTCCTGATCTGGCTCTAGTTCAGAGGAACAAAGTCTTAGAAGAAAAGAATCAGAAGCTTGAGAAAGACTTGTTTAAGCAAAGGCTACTTCTACTGGAACACAAAGTTGAAACAGATGCTAAGTTGGAAGAAGCCAGAATTAGAGAAGAGAATATGGCCAGAAGCTATGAGCAATTCAAAGCAGAAATGCAGAAGAAGCAAGAGGAAACAAATGAGCTGCTCAGGAAGATTCTTGAAAACACCAGCAAACAGACCAACCCTTAGTTGCACACCTATTGTTGTTGTTGTGTTTCTTTTATCTTGATTCTTGTTTATTTTGAATGCTTCTGATTACTACATTGCTTCTGAACTTGTATGCTTCTGAATTTATATGTTTCTGAACTTAATTGCTTTTGATCTAATATACTGCTTCTGAATGAATGTTTTTAACGCTTTTTTTTGTGTGATATGACTATGCTCTGAACCTTTTATTCACTATGTTTTTCTCTTTCTTTTGTTGATTTCTTTTTGTTAATGACAAAAGGGGGAGTAAGTGTGATAGTATTTAAAGGCTCTGAGCCCCATTAAGTTTTTTTTTGAAAATTAATGTCTCTCAATCCTTTTAATTAGGGGGAGTAATAATATTTCAAAATAACTTAACTGAACCATTATCTCTCTCTATCACTTCTATTCTTTTTGATAATATTATTGGACGTTAAATGAATTTAATTAACAAGATAGAACTCAGGGGGAGCTTACAAACCTCACCTTAAAGTGCTATTAGACTCAAGGGGAGCTTACAAACCTCATACCCTATAAGTCAACTTGTTAATTAGATTAACAACAATTGATCAACCTTTTAAATACTATTGTTTGTCATCATCAAAAAGGGGGAGATTGTTGGAACAAAATGTGTTTAACAATAAACCCTAAAGAGTTTTGATGATAACAAGGTATTAAAAATTGACAATTGGTATTGCTAACATTTGTTCAAGTGTACAGGACCATAAACAAAGTGTTATATCTTAACAAGGTTCTAAAAAGAACAAATAAAGATCAAAGGAAATATTTGTTTGAAGCTTAAAGCGCTCCTGAAGAAAAGCGCTCCTGAAGAGTATGACGTCATCAGAAGCTGATTCTTCAGAAGCAACAAAATTTCACCAGAAGCTATTTGATTCAAGATTTTACGATTTAAGTGTTGTATTTTGGAGCGAAAGTCATATAGAATTGGCTGAAGACTAGTGGAATAATGCAACGGTCATTTCAAAAGAATTTGAAGTCATTTGCCTGCAAAAAAACAAAAAGCGTTGACATTGTACTCTGTACCAACTGTACAACCACCTTCTCCACTACTCTATTCTTTGTCTCAGCTAACAGACAAGAATAACAGCTCTCATGTACAACCAAGCCTGCATCCTTGTTCCCTCTCAACCGGAATGGATTTGAAATTGATCCTTTATAGGACAATAACTTAATCAGGCAAAGAATTACTGGTGAAAGATCAACCTTCAACAACGACTCTTTTTGGATGTGTTGGCACTTTCAAGTTCATATCTTTGAAATTCTTAAGTCTTAAGAGTCTGTATCTGATTTGTATTGTGAACACCACTGATTGTATATCAAGTGTTCAACCTTAAACATTTTCTGTGTAATTTTGTTTGATAGAAGTCTCTTGCTTGTGTGCTTGAGCATTAGAAGTCTCTTGATTGTGTTCTTGAGCATTTGAAGTCTCTTGCTTGTGTGCTTGAACATTTGTAATCAGATATTACTTTAGTGAACTCTCCTTGGAAGTGCAAGGGGGACAGTGTAACGCCCACGTTCGTTTTATTATTTATTTAAATCGAGTTTAGGTGATTTTATTATATTTATATAATATATAAGTGTTTTGATATGTTTGGATATGTTTTGATGTGTTTTGTTATGCTTGGGATGATTTTGTGGTAAGATTTAATGCTAAGGATAAGGTTAAGAGACTTATTTTATTGTTAAATAAAATAAGATTTGAAAAGAAAATAAAATATTTAGTTGTGGGTTAGTTTTGGATTTTAGAGAGTTATGTGGGAGAAAGAGTAAATAAGATAAGATTTGTTGGCAGTATAAGTAAGGCAACTAGGGTTAGGAAGTCAGTAACGCTTTCAGACTTTGGAAACAGAAAGAAAACGCACGCGCACGTGAAGGAGAAGAGAAGAGTGAGACCTGCGATTTCTGCTTCAATCCAGGTAAGGGTGGGACTAATAACTCTGTAATATTGATTAGCGTAGTTCTGATAGCAATTAACAAGGATTAGGATTGATTTAAGAGAATGAGAAAACTAGGTCTAAACCTTAGAAATTGATGAATTAACGGTTGGAATAGGTTTAATCGATGTAGGAAGTGTTCCTAGACCTTAGAATATGTTTAGGATGAATTCTGGAATCAATAGAAGGCTTAGAACCATGTGAATCGTGGGAATTTTGAGAAAATAGCAGTTCTGGCCGTAGCGAAATTCATCGCTCGCCACGGCGAGCAGTGATCCTCGCCTCGCGAGTGATGAGCTTCATCGCTCGCCACGGCGAGTACTTATCCCCGCCTCGCGAGTTGCTTCTGGCAGCTCGCCATAGCGAGCACTTTTCTTCGCCTCGCGAGTTGCTTCTGGCAGCTCGCCACGGCGAGCTAACCCACTCGCCTCGCGAACACTACCAGATTGGGAGTTGTGAGTGTTAGTGTGCTCTGTTCCGTGTGTCTGATTTGGAGATGATCCCTGAGTGTTATTTAGGCCTAGTGGTGATGCTGAGAGTCCTGTTCAGAGCCTTTCTAAGTATAGATTGTTGGGTTATGGTAGTAGAGCATGAATTAAGTAATATACCTTATGTAAGACATGAATAAAGTTTATAATGCCATAAATTGTGATTAATATTATAATATCGTTCTAAATTTGAGGTATGAATATGCTGCTGTTGTTGTAAAACTAAGTGCATGATGCTTATGTGTATATATATATATATATATATATATATATATATATATATATATATATATATAAAAGAACAAGATGTTGTTTAGCTCCAAATTCTTGGGTGCATATTGATGAAGTGATTAAGATATGTTGTTGTTTATGTTTGATTCCATGCATAGCATACATTGAGCTTAGTCCTCACCATGATAGGAGCTTTGTCCTCCGCACGTTATTTAGGAGCTTTGTCCTCCGCACGTTTTAAAAGTATATTAATACTTATGATGAAGTTTGGTACCACATGCATATAAGGAGTCTAAGAGCATTGTCGCATGGTCATATTTATGATGTCATGTTGTTGATAAAGAATGAATATATGATTACGTGATAAAAGTTATCTATCTATGCTACTTGCTTAAAGATGATATGAAGTTGATTATGTGATTACGTGCTAATTGTTATGCAAGAATGCTACTGATGTGTTGATGTTAATTGTTATTCTAAATTATGTTGATTAATATTATTTTGTTATGAAATCTCACCCCTTCTGCTGGAATTGCCGCCTTGTGGGCAAGTGCAGGTGATCGTGCTTAGTGTTCAGGTGGTTCGTGAGTGGCCTTACCTCACTGTGTCGTCTAGGTCGCTCTGATACGTAACAGGATGGGGTTGTCTGATTATGCATGCTTCATTCCTTTACGCGAATATTATGTTATTTCTGTTTTATGCAACTAGCTCTTTGAGATATTTTTTTGGGGCCTGCGTGCCAAAGATTTTATGAATTATAAGTATTCTTTTCCGCTGCAATATTTTGAAGTATGTTGGTTAAATTGTTATTTAACTGTTTCGGATTAAGTTTATATGTAATATCCCGTTGTTGTGTTGCTTACTCTGATAAATGTTTTAAGAAATTTTTATGTTGGGAAAACGGGGTGTTACGATTGGTATCAGAGCAAGTCGGTCTGTCCGGCCAATTAGAGAGTCTTGTTGAGTCTTAGTAATATTTGTATTACTAAATCTTATGTTGCTGCCACTGTTTGTTGTAGAATATCAGGATGGCTGGAAGGAACGATACCGCGTTAGTTGCTGCTCTTCAAGCTGTTGCCCAAGCTGTGGGACAACAACCTAATGCAAATGCTGGCGTGAATGCTGAGACGAGGATGTTGGAGACTTTCATGAGGAATCATCCTCCAACGTTCAAGGGAAGGTATGACCCCGATGGAGCCCAGGCGTGGCTTAAGGAGATCGAGAGGATTTTCCGGGTGATGCAGTGCACCGAAGTTCAGCAAGTGCGCTTTGGTACAGATCAGCTGTCCGAGGAAGCCGATGATTGGTGGGTTAGCGTGTTACCTAGCCTTGAGCAAGATGGAGCTGTTGTGACTTGGGCTGTGTTCAGGAGAGAGTTCCTGAGGAGGTACTTTCCGGAAGATGTTCGCGGGAAGAAAGAGATCGAGTTCCTTGAGCTGAAGCAAGGAAATATGTCCGTGACCGAGTATGCTGCCAAGTTTGTGGAGTTGGCGAAGTTCTATCCGCACTATGTAACACCCCGTTTCCCAAAATGATATAATAATATCCAAACATCAGAGTTAATCAACAATCAACGGAGTATTACATGCATATCTCAAAAATTATTTATTTAAATAGAAACATAAAACTATTTAAATAATCCTCCAAAATACCATCTTTATAAAATAGTCTGCAGCGGAATAATCATTACAAAATCATCTTAAAAGTTCTTATACTTCAACATATCTGGCACAAAGGCCTCACCATAATAAAAATGTTCTCCAACATATATCAAATATTTATTCAACAAATCTCCAACATGAAGTGATACATAAAGGAATGAAATTATAAAACATAATATCCCATCCCGTTACGTATCAGAGCCTACGACACAATGAGCCAACTCCTATCTATCCATCGCTACCTGCACTTGCCCACAAGGCGGCAATTCCAGCAGAAGGGGTGAGTTCACAAAACAAAAGCAATATATATATATATATATATATATATATATATATATATATATATATATATATATATAATTCATAAAGTTGTATTGAAAAACAACAACAACAAGAACATTCATCCATTCATCATCACCATAATCATCAGTAATCTTCATTAACAATTCAACAATAATATTTAAATTCACCTTAGATAACAACACCGACAACAACACCACTTGTGGTGACACCTCACCAACAACAACTCACACCTTAAACTTCTAATGCAAGACTCCATAAACGACTAATGCATTATGCAAATGTGGTACCAACTACGCGCGTTGAGTGCTAAACACTCCGGGGCATAAGCCCCCACCAAAATGGATGGTTAAAGCATCCCAGGGCATAAGCCCTCACCAAGATGAATGACTAGCATTCCAGGGCATGAGCCCTCACCAGTTGAATGTATAAACATTCCGGGGCATGAGCCCCCACCAATGCAAATGAGTTATGAGACTCAAGGAGTATATCTACATACAACCATACGACAAAAATAGTGGTGCATTTTCACCATGCAACCAACAACAACACCAACTAGGACACCTCCCCAACTAGACTCAACCACTCCACAACACCATGAACAATTGCAAACTTAGCATAGTATAGTTCATTTCATTTCATATAAGATTCATTCAAATGTGCATCTTAAACATCTCCAATCTACAATTTTATCACTCCAAAAATTCTCTAAAAATCCAATAAACCATTTAGAAAGCTTAGGTTTGGGTTTAGAACACCTTAGAAAAATCACACTTTGGGTCGCACAGGACCCAACTCGCTTAAGCGAGCAGCATCTCGCTTGAGCGAATCAAATGACGAAAGTTTGGTTTTTCCTCGCTTCTGGCTCGCTTCTGGTTCGCTTAAGCGAACAGGTCATTTTCCAAATTCTAGGCAAAAACTGGCGTCTCTCGCTTAAGCGACGGGAATTTCGCTTAAGCGACGCAAATGACGAAGGTTAGCATTTCACTCGCTCCTGGTTCGCTCGTGGCTCGCTTAAGCGAGCGGCTAAAATACAGACTGGGCGTAGCAAAGAGTTGCTCGCTTGAGCGAAGGGTATCTCGCTTAAGCGAGTGCTCATCTGGGCAGAATTATAACCTACGATTTCTAACCCTTTTTCATCCAAAAATCCCATTTTTGATTCCCCAATTACCCAAAATAATTTAGAAACAATGTTTACAGGTTCATGGCACAACAAAACAACAGAAACAACTTACATAAGCATCATCATCATCATATAATTTATTAATCATGGCATTTTCATATCTTTAACCCTAATCCAACAAAACTACCATTTTTCAATTCAATTCATGAAAACATACATATATATATCAGCAATTGAATCATAAACCCACCCTTACCTCAAATAAGCAAATTCCTACAGCAAAAATGGCAGCTTCTCCCTTCCTAGTTCTTCCCCTTGGTTTCTCTCAAAAACTATGTTCTGGTTTTGTTTTTCTCTGATACGTGAAAATGTTTCTTTCTTTCCTTACTGGCTTTTCCTATCCTTACCAACCAAAACCTTTCTTTCTTTCCCTTAACTCCCTCTTAACTCTCCCAATTAAAATGTAACCCCCCTCCTTAATTCTAATAATATCAATTAAACCCTTTAATTCAAATATTACAAATATTATTTCTCCTATTTCCATAAAATACTACAAATAATTATAACAAATAATAACACACCAAATATCTCATATATCATTTATAAATTCAAGTAAAACACACCAAGCACACCAAAATCAATTAAAAATCACCACAAATCATAAAATAGAATTTAGAGTGTTACACACTATGCTGCTGAGACCGCGGAGTTTTCTAAATGCATCAAGTTCGAGAACGGTTTGAGGCCCGACATTAAGAGGGCGATTGGGTATCAGCAGATCAGAGTTTTTCCGGATTTGGTGAATAGCTGCCGGATTTATGAAGAGGATACGAAGGCTCACTACAAGGTAGTGAATGAGAGGAAAGCCAAGGGCCAGCAGAGTCGCCCTAAACCTTATAGTGCCCCTGCTGATAAAGGGAAACAGAGGATGGTCGTGGATAGGCAGGCCGCGAAGAAAGGTACTTCCGCTGAGATCGTATGCTTCAACTGTGGTGTGAAAGGCCACAAGAGCAATGCTTGCCCAGAAGAGATCAAGAAGTGTGTCCGGTGTGGCAAGAAGGGTCATCTAGTAGCTGATTGCAAGCGTAATGATATCGTGTGCTTCAATTGCAACGAAGAGGGTCATATTGGTTCCCAGTGCAAGCAGCCGAAGAGGGCGCCTACTACGGGTCGAGTTTTTTCCCTGACTGGTACTCAGACAGGCAGTGATGATCGTTTGATCAGAGGTACTTGCTATATTAATAATACTCCTTTAGTTGCTATTATTGATACTGGTGCTACACATTGCTTTATTGCTTTAGACTGTGTTTCTGCTTTGAGTCTTGCTATGTCTGATATGAATGGAGAGATGGTTGTCGAAACTCCAGCTAAGGGTTCGGTGACTACTTCTCTCGTATGCTTAAGTTGTCCTTTGTCTATGTTTGGTCGCGATTTTGAGATGGATTTAGTTTGTCTACCTTTAAGCGGTATGGATGTAATTCTGGGTATGAATTGGTTAGAGTACAACCACGTTCTTATCAATTGTTTTCGCAAGACGGTGCATTTCTCGTCTGCTGAAGAGGAAAGTGGTGCTGAGTTTTTATCTACTAAGCAGATGAAGCAACTAGAACGTGATGGTATGTTGATGTTCTCGTTGATGGCTTCTTTATCTTTAGAGAATCAAGCAGTGATCGATAAATTGCAAGTGGTATGCGACTTTCCTGAAGTTTTCCCAGATGAAATTCCTGATGTGCCTCCAGAGAGGGAAGTCGAGTTTTCTATTGATCTTATTCCTGAAACGAAGCCGGTGTCGATGGCACCTTATCGTATGTCTGCTTCCGAATTAGCTGAGTTGAAGAAACAGTTGGAAGATTTACTCGAGAAGAAATTTGTTAGACCAAGTGTTTCACCTTGGGGAGCGCCAGTGCTGCTAGTAAAGAAGAAGGATGGTAGTATGAGGCTATGTATTGATTATCGGCAGTTGAATAAGGTAACTATCAAGAATAGGTATCCACTTCCGAGGATTGATGATTTGATGGATCAGTTAGTGGGTGCACGTGTTTCCAGCAAGATTGACTTGAGGTCGGGTTATCATCAGATTAAAGTGAAGGATGAAGATATGCAGAAGACAGCTTTCAGAACGCGTTTTGGCCATTATGAGTACAAGGTTATGCCTTTTGGAGTTACTAATGCACCGGGAGTATTTATGGAGTATATGAATCGCATCTTCCATGCATTTCTGGATCGGTTCGTAGTTGTATTTATTGATGATATTCTGATTTACTCCAAGACTGAGGAAGAGCATGCTGAACATCTGAAGATTGTCTTGCAAGTGTTGAAAGAAAAGAAGCTTTACGCCAAATTGTCTAAGTGTGAGTTCTGGTTGAAAGAAGTGAGTTTCCTTGGTCATGTTATCTCTGGTGATGGTATTGCAGTAGATCCGTCTAAGATTGAAGCCGTATCGCAGTGGGAGACTCCGAAGTCAGTTACTTAGATTAGGAGCTTTTTGGGTTTAGCTGGTTATTATAGAAGGTTTATTGAAGGATTCTCCAAGTTGGCTCTTCCGTTGACCCAGTTGACTTGTAAAGGTAGAGCTTTTGTTTGGGATGTGCATTGTGAGAACAGTTTCAACGAGCTGAAGAAGCGTTTGACGACTGCTCCAGTTTTGATTTTGCCAAAGCCAGATGCGCCATTTGTAGTGTATTGTGATGCGTCCAAGTTGGGTTTAGGAGGTGTGCTTATGCAAGAAGGTAAAGTGGTGGCTTATGCTTCAAGACAGCTGAGGATTCATGAGAAGAACTACCCGACGCATGATTTGGAATTAGCAGCTGTGGTTTTTGTATTGAAGATGTGGAGACACTACTTATATGGTGCGAGATTCGAAGTGTTCAGTGATCACAAGAGCTTGAAGTATCTTTTCGATCAGAAGGAATTGAATATGAGGCAGAGAAGATGGCTAGAACTTTTGAAGGACTTCGACATTGGGTTGAATTATCATCCGGGTAAAGCGAATGTGGTAGCAGATGCCTTGAGTAGGAAGACTTTGCATATGTCTGCTATGATGGTTAAGGAGTTCGAATTACTTGAGCAATTTAGAGATTTGAGTTTGGTTTGTGAAAGGACGCCTCAGAGTGTGAAGCTAGGGATGTTGAAGATTAATAGTGACTTCTTGATGAATATAAGAGAGGCGCAGAAAGAAGATGTCAAGTTTATGGACTTAATGGTTGCTGGTAATCAGACTGAAGATAGTGATTTTCAAGTCGACGATCAGGGAGTGTTGAGATTCCGAGGTAGGATTTGCATTCCTGACAATGAAGAGATTAAGAAGATGATTCTTGAAGAGAGTCACCGAAGTAGCTTGAGTATCCACCCGGGAGCTACGAAGATGTATCATGATTTGAAGAAGTTGTTTTGGTGGTCTGGATTGAAACGTGATGTGGCACAGTTTGTGTATGCTTGTTTAGTTTGCCAGAAGTCGAAAATTGAGCATCAGAAACCGGCTGGCATGATGGTATCTTTAGATGTGCCAGAGTGGAAATGGGATAGTATATCCATGGATTTTGTGACTAGTTTGCCGAATACTCCAAGAGGGAATGACGCCATTTGGGTGATAGTTGACAAATTGACAAAGTCGGCTCATTTTCTACCGATTAATATTAGTTTTCCTGTTGCCCAGTTGGCAGAGATTTATATCAAGGAGATTGTGAGATTGCATGGTGTTCCTTCGAGCTTAGTATCAGATAGAGATCCAAGATTTACTTCTAGATTTTGGAAAAGTTTGCAAGAGGCCTTGGGTTCTAAGTTGAGATTGAGTTTGGCGTATCATCCGCAGACAGATGGTCAGTCGGAAAGGACAATTCAGTCGCTAGAGGATTTGTTGAGAGTTTGTGTTCTTGAGAAAGGAGGAACTTGGGATAGTCATCTTCCCTTAATCGAGTTCACATACAATAATAGTTATCATTCTAGTATTGGAATGGCACCTTTTGAGGCTTTGTACGGTCGGAGGTGCAGAACTCCGTTGTGTTGGTTTGAGTCAGGTGAAAGAGTGGTCTTAGGACCGGAGATCGTTCAACAAACTACTGAGAAAGTTAAGATGATTCAGGAGAAGATGAAAGCGTCGCAGAGTCGACAAAAGAGTTACCATGATAAGCGAAGGAAAGATCTTGAGTTTCAGGAAGGAGACCACGTGTTTTTAAGGGTCACGCCTATGACTGGTGTTGGACGTGCGTTGAAGTCAAAGAAGTTGACTCCGAGATTTATTAGCCCGTATCAAATATCAGAGAGGGTTGGAACGGTGGCGTACCGAGTTGGGTTACCACCGCATCTTTCGAATTTACATGATGTTTTCCATGTGTCGCAGCTTCGGAAGTATGTTCCGGATCCATCCCATGTGATCCAGAGCGATGATGTGCAAGTTCGAGACAACCTTACGGTGGAGGCTTTACCGGTAAGGATTGATGATCGGAAAGTGAAGACGTTGAGAGGCAAGGATATACCTCTCGTTAGAGTCGTTTGGTCGGGAGCGACTGGTGAAAGCTTGACTTGGGAGCTTGAGAGTAAGATGCTGGAGTCTTATCCAGAGTTATTTACTTGAGGTAATTTTCGAGAAAGAAAATCTTTTTAGTGGGGGAGAGTTGTAACGCCCACGTTCGTTTTATTATTTATTTAAATCGAGTTTAGGTGATTATATTATATTTATATAATATATAAGTGTTTTGATATGTTTGGATATGTTTTGATGTGTTTTGTTATGCTTGGGATGATTTTGTGGTAAGATTTAATGCTAAGGATAAGGTTAAGAGACTTATTTTATTGTTAAATAAAATAAGATTTGAAAAGAAAATAAAATATTTAGTTGTGGGTTAGTTTTGGATTTTAGAGAGTTATGTGGGAGAAAGAGTAAATAAGATAAGATTTGTTGGCAGTATAGATAAGGCAACTAGGGTTAGGAAGTCAGTAACGCTTTCAGACTTTGGAAACAGAAAGAAAACGCACACGCACGTGAAGGAGAAGAGAAGAGTGAGACCTGCGATTTCTGCTTCAATCCAGGTAAGGGTGGGACTAATAACTCTGTAATATTGATTAGCGTAGTTCTGATAGCAATTAACAAGGATTAGGATTGATTTAAGAGAATGAGAAAACTAGGTCTAAACCTTAGAAATTGATGAATTAACGGTTGGAATAGGTTTAATCGATGTAGGAAGTGTTCCTAGACCTTAGAATATGTTTAGGATGAATTCTGGAATCAATAGAAGGCTTAGAACCATGTGAATCATGGGAATTTTGAGAAAATAGCAGTTCTGGCCGCAGCGAAATTCATCGCTCGCCACGGCGAGCAGTGATCCTCGCCTCGCGAGTGATGAGCTTCATCGCTCGCCACGACGAGTACTTATCCCCGCCTCGCGAGTTGCTTCTGGCAGCTCGCCATAGCGAGCACTTTTCTTCGCCTCGCGAGTTGCTTCTGGCAGCTCGCCACGGCGAGCTAACCCACTCGCCTCGCGAACACTACCAGATTGGGAGTTGTGAGTGTTAGTGTGATCTGTTCCGTGTGTCTGATTTGGAGATGATCCCTGAGTGTTATTTAGGCCTAGTGGTGATGCTGAGAGTCCTGTTCAGAGCCTTTCTAAGTATAGATTGTTGGGTTATGGTAGTAGAGCATGAATTAAGTAATATACCTTATGTAAGACATGAATAAAGTTTATAATGCCATAGATTGTGATTAATATTATAATATCGTTCTAAATTTGAGGTATGAATATGCTGTTGTTGTTGTAAAACTAAGTGCATGATGCTTATGTATATATATATATATATATATATATATATATATATATACATAAAAGAACAAGATGTTGTTTAGCTCCAAATTCTTGGGTGCATATTGATGAAGTGATTAAGATATGTTGTTGTTTATGTTTGAGTCCATGCATAGCATACATTGAGCTTAGTCCTCACCATGATAGGAGCTTTGTCCTCCGCACGTTATTTAGGAGCTTTGTCCTCCGCACGTTTTAAAAGTATATTAATACTTATGATGAAGTTTGGTACCACATGCATATAAGGAGTCTAAGAGCATTGTCGCATGGTCATATTTATGATGTCATGTTGTTGATAAAGAATGAATATATGATTACGTGATAAGAGTTATCTATCTATGCTACTTGCTTAAAGATGATATGAAGTTGATTATGTGATTACGTGCTAATTGTTATGCAAGAATGCTACTGATGTGTTGATGTTAATTGTTATTCTAAATTATGTTGATTAATATTATTTTGTTATGAAATCTCACCCATTCTGCTGGAATTGCCGCCTTGTGGGCAAGTGCAGGTGATCGTGCTTAGTGTTCAGGTGGTTCGTGAGTGGCCTTACCTCACTGTGTCGTCTAGGTCGCTCTGATACGTAACGGGATGGGGTTGTCTGATTATGCATGCTTCATTCCTTTACGCGAATATTATGTTATTTCTGTTTTATGCAACTAGCTCTTTGAGATATTTTTTTGGGGCCTGCGTGCCAAAGATTTTATGAATTATAAGTATTCTTTTCCGCTGCAATATTTTGAAGTATGTTGGTTAAATTGTTATTTAACTGTTTCGGATTAAGTTTATATGTAATATCCCGTTGTTGTGTTGCTTACTCTGATAAATGTTTTAAGAAATTTTTATGTTGGGAAAACGGGGTGTTACAGACAGGACTACTTCCGGTTTGTGGAAGGAACCTATATAAATTGCTTGTGTCCTACTTCTTCTCCTTTCTCTCTGTTTATCATTCCGCTGCATACGCTCCTGAACGTCATCTTCAGAAGCTATCGTATTTGCTTCTGATCATTAGTGTTTTGAGTTTCAAAGAGAAAACGAAGTTTAGTCTAACACAATTCAACCCCCCCCCCCCCCCCCCCCCACCCCCACCCCCCCCCCCCCCCCTCCCCCTTCTTGTGTTTTTCTCCCCTTCAATCCCTACACTTGTTAGATATAATCATATGAATTGCAGATTAATAATATTGTATGCTAGGCTCACCCTTACCTTAGAAATTGCAGAAATCACAGCTCTCCTTGGTTCTCCTCTCTTTCTATGGTTTTTGTCCCTTTTTCCAAAACGTACGTAAAACAACCCTTAACCTAATATTCTCTATTTATAGCCCCTAAATAATTCTAATTACTCTTACACTCCAAAACTACTCTTTTCCTCTTAATCTTAAAACAGCCCAACGTCTCAATATTTATTTTATTTTCAAATCTTATTTTATTAAACAATAAAATAAGTCACAACTCCTCATTAAAATCTCTAAAATCACATACATCGCGTAAATCATATAAATATATAATTTTCTCTATTAAAATAATTAAATAATCAAAGTGGGCGTTACAACACATATACCTAACTCTTTGCTTAAAAGCTTCAGAGTAGTGAACAATTACAACTTAAAGCACAGTCCTAAACATGCATCAAATGATACACGAAAGGCTCTCAATATAAGACTCAAAATCCTAGATGATCTAATCTTCAAAACACGTTCTGAATTGTTGATGTCCTAGGTCTTGCAGCCTTGTACATATACTGAAGCAAGTCGGGTTGGATGAGCATTGGGCTTCAGTTCAAACCGATGATCCAATAAGCAGTCAACAAGACCGGATAAGGGAACTTCCTAAAAAGTCGGCAAATTTGTAGGAACATCCTGATCACCTTTGAAGACTTTCCTAAGTCGTTGCACATTCTTAGGAAATCAAATATGTTCTGATCTTCTCATAACTACATGTTGGTTGACCAGCTAAAATGCTGGCGTGGATTCCTTAAATAGAGAGAACGCGTGTGGAAAGATAGACAAGGCACCGAACATACATACCAAGCCTGGATGTTGGAACATTATGTTCCACATCAGATTGAACATTTGTTTTAGACAAAAGTGAAGCCAACAAACAAATATCCAACATCTTACGTTTTTCAACAATTTTTTACAGGCATGTTAAGAACGTTATTAAAAGTTCCTCCGAAAAAATTTGATTTCTACGTCCATATTTTTGTTACTTATATCTTAAACTTTTATCGTTTTAAAAAATTCATATTTAATTTATTTCATGTTAAAAATTTCTAGATTTTAGTAAATGAAACTTTCATAGTGTTTTAAACTTGTATAAAAAGAATCGTTAAAAAATTTAAGAGTTTAAGGATAATTAAACAAAACTTGTTTTAGTAGGGACTAAAATTATAAGTAAATTTTTTTTATAGGGATTAAAAAAGCTATTAAAATTAAGTAAGGACTAAACTTAGAAGATCACAATTTTATGGGGACCAAAAACATATTTAACCCTAAGCAAAATGGTTAGATGAAATAAGGTTTGGGGTTTTTGTTTGTGTTCAAAATAAGTGAATATGTAATTATCCAAAATTCCTTTATTTATAGTTAACATTTGCATTAGAATATGCTCCTAAAAGATAACATAATAACTATTAGAAGCATTTTTTTTTCCTCAAAAAGAAAAATTAATTGAATGATACAATACTAAAAGATTAGATAGTAACTAATCGAAGTTTCTTTTCTTAAAAAAAAACAATTGCAGCCTTTTAATCTTAAAATAAAAGCACATATGTAAACTTTTTTGAAAGTATTATACGTAGTTTGTTGAGATATTTTTGCTACATAAAATATTAGAAATTCAATAAAATATTGAGTGGATAAGACCAAAAGTTTGTTGAGATATTTATGTCAAATAATTTTATTTTTTTTTAGGAATAAAATATTAGTTTTAAAAACTAGAAAAATAATAAAAATATTGAGAATGAATGTGAAAGTGACACGTGGCATAAAAAAACTTTACATTACAATTGTTTTTTTAATTGGAGTATATTACAATTCTTTATAGGACTCATAATTATGAGAGAAAAAAAAATATAAAAGTGAAATGAAAATTATATTGCTTATGAAAGAATTGTTACATCAAGTTGTACATTTTAATGAGTAATTTATGCCCTTTAAATTAAATGATATGGACGGTAAGGTTTTGACATGAACGGATCTTAACTCTTATATTTTTTTTATAGAGCATCCTGACTCTTATATTAATTATATTAATATATGAGAAACCCACAAACTTCAGTCTCGACAAAGTAATGAGAAAAAACTGAATCGTCGTATTATATCGGATATGTACCCATTCTTCAGGGTGAAAATGTATTCCTTCTCCATCTTGATGTTTCTCTTTAAAATCTTGACGGTACAGTTCAGTGTTTAACATTTTAGCTTCATTATTAAGGGACACCAGTGGATCTCAAACCTTCGTACCTTGGACCCTAACATTTTATATGTCATATGATATATCAGGTTTACTTAGTATGCAACATCAGCTAACTATATAACCTCATTGTAACATCAATTTACTCATTTAGTAATACACATTTTACAATTCATAATACGGTATCATAGCTTGGTTAGTATCAAATATTTTTCCTAAATTCCTGTCTTTTTTATGTCTCGTATATGGTATGATTGTTGTGGTCATAATCGTTTTTTAGGGGAGCTAGGCACTGCAAAGTCAGTAAACCATCTTTTTATGCTAAAACTTGTTAGATTTTATCGGCACAAATTGTTATACTAGACAAATAGATAAATAACATAACATAGCATAGTATAAATAACATGGCGCCTTCAATCTTGCGACGTGAAACCAAATCGCCCATGGTACATCATTTGGTTGCAACTGAAAATAGCAAGTTATAATTGGTATTTTGATTTAAATTAATGACTGATGTGGATATATTTTTTTTAATTATACCTAATAAGTAAGAAAGGGATGTGAATTCCTCCGAAACAATTAATATTATTTTCATCTTGTATTAGTATGTTATCTGGTATCATGTGAGACTATTATTCTTCCAACAAAAATAAAAGGCTTAAATGCTCAATTGGTCCCTTAACTTGATTTCAAGTATGAGTTTGGTCCCATAAGTAATAAAAGGTCCGTTTAAGTCCCTTAAGTTTATTTAAAGTATCGGTTTGGACCTTTCTGTTAATTTAATTCAAAGAAACGTTAAATTTTGACCCTTAACTTATTTAATTAGTATTAGTTTGGTCCCTAAACTTAACGTTTTTTGAATTAAATTAACAGAAAGGACCAAACCGATACTTTAAATAAAGTTAAAGGATCTAAACGAATCTTTTATTACTTATGAGACCAAACCGATATTAGAAATCAAGTTAAGGGACCAATTGAGCATTTAAGTCAAAAGAAAACTAACCTAAAAACAAGGAAAATAAAAACAATTTTTTTTTTTGCGGTTAGGTAGTCTAGTGGGTGGAGATCACACATTATAAATGTGGAGAATTGGAGTGTTAGGGTTTGAACCTCTATCCTGCATAAATTATGCAATGTCCCTATCGACTGAGTAAGGTCACCGATACAAGAAACAAATCTAATCTAAAATAAAAAGAAACAAAATCTGACCTAGGAAATAGGGAAAATAAAAACCAAATGAATCTAAAAAGATTTATTTATTTACTATAAATCAAACTAAACAAACTGGAGTACCTATAAAAATCGCTAACCTTAATAATAAAACAAAAGCTTACCTAGACCGAAAATCCCAACCCAACTGACGATAGAAAGAGTATCGACCGTAACCATCATCGGAGCCGCCACGATTCCGATCACAGAGAAGACCGAGAAGGAAGCAGAGACAGGGATAGGGGATAAGATAGAGACGAAAGAGAGGGTAGCAAAGGTAGGTCTAAATCGAAGTGCGATGAAGAGAGAACCACCATACTCGTCGCATAAGAGGAAAGAAAAGAGAATTAGGGTTTCTTATTCACTGCTTGTTGCCGTGGGATCAAATGCTGTGGTGCCTGCTAGTGTGGCTGTGACATCTTTGGCCCCTCTTCCTTCCTTTCCTACCAAGGTATCTTCGATTACTACTACAAATGAAAATCAGGGCGTTCGTATTAACAAGTGTCATGAGGATTCTGGAAAATCTGGTACAGGGTCATCATCTACAACTGCTGGAAAACTTGGAAGCCTCTCTAGTAGTGATGCCTTAGCAAAGGCTAAGAAGGCTTTACAAATGCAGAAATCGTTGTCAGAGAAGCTGAAGAAAATTCCTCATTTAAATAAGAGTTCTACCTCAAATTCAGAAGAAGACACACAATTTCGTAACAAGACTGAATCTACAGCGCCCTCTCGTAGTGCCGGAGTGGCCTCAAGACCTGCCATTCCTGCTGCTGCTGCTGCTGTAAATCCTTCAGCCAGTGGCACTGGTGCTCCTGGTGTCGCAACTGCAACCAATTTTGAAGCTGTCAGACGTGCTCAGGAGCTTGCTGCCAGGATGGGATTCCGCCGTGATCCACAATTTGCTCCTCTAATAAATATGTTTCCTGGCCAGATTGCTACACCAGACGTTACTATCCCTCAGAAACCAACCAAGGTTCCTGTTCTTCGTCTTGACGCACAGGGACGTGAAATAGATGAACATGGAAATGTTGTTAATGTAACTAAGCCAAGCAACCTTAGCACATTAAAGGTCAACATTAATAAACAGAAGAAAGATGCATTTGAAATACTAAAACCTGTATTGGATGTTGATCCTGAATCTAATCCTCATTTTGATGAGAGAATGGGTATCGACAAAACAAAGCTCCTGCGGCCTAAGAGGATGAATTTTCTGTTTGTGGAGGAAGGAAAATGGTCAAGAGATGCTGAATCAATAAAATTGAAGAGTAAATTTGGAGAAGCTCAAGCAAAAGAGCAGAAGGCCAAACAAGCACAGCTAGCAAAGGCAAAGGCTGCTTCTGATATCAATCCGAACTTAATAGAAATTACAAAGAGAGTTGTAATGAAAGCAAAACTGAAGGACCCAATTCCAGATATTGAGTGGTGGGACATGGCACTTCTGCATTCTGGAAATTATGGTGACATTGCCAACGGTACTATAGATGATGAAGGCAAACTGAAAATGGAAAAATTCAACTTTTATGTGGAACATCCTCGGCCTATTGAACCGCCTGCTGAGCCCTCCCCTCCACCACCTCAACCTCTCAAGCTAACTAAACAGGAGCAGAAAAAACTAAGGACCCAAAGGCGTATAGCTAAGGAGAAAGAGCGACAGGAGATGATTAGACAGGGTGTCATAGAACCGCCAAAACCAAAGGTCAAGATGAGTAATTTACATAAGGTACTAAGGACTGAAGCAACTCAAGATCCCACCCGGCTTGAAAAGGAAGTGCGTAATGCAGCTGCTGAGCGTGAGCAGGCTCACATAGATAGGAATATTGCACGCAAGCTTACTCCTGCTGAGCTGCGTGAGAAGAAGAAAAGGAAGTTGTTTGATGACCCAAATACATTGGACACACCTGTCTCACTTTACAGGGTAAATGACCTCTCTCATCCCAAGGCCCGCTATAGAGTTGATGTTAATGCTCAAGAAAATCGTTTGACTGGATGTGCGGTGATTTGTGATGGTATTAGTGTTGTTGTGGTTGAAGGTGGAAGCAAGTCAATTAAGAGGTATGGGAAACTTATGCTTAGACGTATCGATTGGACTGATGTTTCAAAAGAGAAAGAAGATGATGAAGATGCCAATAAATGTGTTCTTGTGTGGCAAGGAAGTGTTGCCAAATCGAGCTTCAATAGGTTCAGTGTTCATGACTGCATCACTGAAGCAGCTGCTCGTGAAGTGTTTGTGGATGCTGGGGTTCCTCATTATTGGGACCAAGCTGTCAACTATACAGAGGACAATGCTGTTTGAATTGTCTTCTAATGTTTTTGGTTAACATTATTAGGATGCCTATCCAGTCTTTTGGTGATTTAACAGTTATGCAGTTGCTTCTAGTGGTGAATCAATATTGTTTTCATCTTATAATAGTGTGTTATCCCGTGTCATGTCAGACTTCTATTTTTAATCTCTAAAAAACATTTTTTTTCTGTTTTTTTTTTCTATCTATCAATGAAAATTATTTATCTCGTGTTTTTTCGTATTATTCCGTGTTTTTTGTGCCATGGTGGTTAATTTCACATGTTTTTGCAGATGTCATACAGAAGATAGAAAAACAAAATTATGTAGCAATTTGATTATTATCTTATAAAAGCATAGTTTTCGGTTAACCTCTCGATAGTATTGTACATAAAAAAAGCATATTGGTGATATTGGAGTGATTAGTTCAGCATAAGAATGTGTTAGTTTTCTGATATTAGCAAACGGTATCACAAGACACAAAAGTGTATTTTCGGTAATCTTTGAAGCTTTTCTAATTGGTTTGTGCTTCAAATATGTAGATTCATTATTTTTTGATACTCATTGTCTATTAGATGTGTGGTTTACTCATTTGAACTCAATTTGACGACTCTCTCTTTCTCTCTGTAGTTTATCTATTCTCTAGCAGCTCAAATCCTTAGATTCTAGATGGTCGTCTTTGATCAGATTTGCAATGATATAAGCTATTGATATCACAGTGAAATTTCAGCATTCATATTATTATACTGACTAGAATTTCCACATTCTAGATGGCTTGATACACATGGGATTTGTCTCAGGTATTGTTTTTAAAGCATGTTTCTATTGCCGCAATTATACTCATGTAATTGCCTAAACCTTAGATGGTTATTCTGACCGAAATAATATGGTGTGCCTGAAAACTCATCTTGACTGTGTACTTTGTTTAAACTTACCGTGGTGTTCTTCTAATTGCCTTCCTATTGCCTTTTTTCTAACTAGTTTTATTCTTTGCTCTATTTACTAAATATATTGAGTTCAACATGGATAGTTAGAAGCTTTTAACTACAGTAGAGATTCTTAATTATCAATGTGTAATTTTGATTGATTTCATTAAACTGCTTAAAGCTAGCGATTCTTAATTAATTGTAGACATTATCTGAATGAACCACTATGGTGCCCATGACATTTCTTCTAATGATTTTATCTTAGATTGATAGAATTGATGCTCTTCTCATATCACAATCATGAAGCGTGATAGTTTGCGTATTTTGACTTTGTTGTTAATTGGATTTGGCCATGAATTCGAAGTTTAATTTATTTTTTATTATCCTTTTTGATACATCAGGTTGTTAGGAACCCCTTTCATTTGCCCTTTCATTTGAAGTTTATATATATTCGAAGAAATTACTTTGCTGAAGTAAATTTTATTTTTCTTTAATATAGGTTACCACAAAAGTAGTAGCTCTAAGGATTGATGGATATGGCGTTGATACCAGCAATACATCCAGAATATACTTTTTGCTGCTGCAACTATGCTTTCCGACTCACGCAGATTCTTATGTCTTTTTTTGTTTTTCTTCCATTGAGCGTTTGTGTTTAAAAAAGTTGAGTTGATTTTTTTTCCGTCACAAAAGAGTCTCTAAAATTGGTTTTTTTATCTCAACTTGACAACTTCTAACACAAGTTTGTTCTTTTCTCATACTCCAGCCACCCACTTTTGTGACTTTGAAGCTCTTAGAACTTGGCCTCAACCTTTTTCGTCTCACTGGAGCATTTTATTCTCGTGGTATGTTTCCTTCATTATTTTTAGAGTCACTTCCACTATACCCTGCTTCTATGTTTTTAACTAAATTCAAGCTACATCTGCATATTATTTTCGAGTCCCTTCCATTATACCTTGCATTTATGTTTTTAACCAATGGAGACTATATGTGGTTATCTGTGTTTTATTTTGTCTCTGCTGGATTTGAATTAAATTAAATCAGAGTGGTGAAATTTGCAGAAATAAGTTTCAGGACATAATAAGTTTGTTGTGGTTGTTTTTGTTGTTGAATCATGTTGATACTTTGCTCTCACATTCTCTTCGCTCACCCTTGTGCACTACTTTTAATTTATTTTTATGAAAAATAATTTATGTTTTGAGATCAGAAAGATGAAAGCACCATGTTTTTTCTTTTTCTTTTTTCATTGAAGTAAGAGAACGTATCTTGCCTTTCCTTTCATTACTACCATCTTTTGTTTTAATGGGATGGTAACATGCTCATGTAATTGGATATTGTCTGTGTTTGGTCCTTGGTAGTTGTCGCTTATATCTTAATTTTTTTCTTAATGTTCAATGTTTATGATACCCACCATGTACTTCATGTTCAAGCCTAAGGGACTTAACATTATTGATCTGGTTGTTCTATCTGGTAAACTCCTAGTGCTTATCTATTACATGTTCATTGTTTTCAAAACATACTTGCTTTATGCTATTGGGCCTGATAGACATAAGCAATAACTTAAATTATGGTCAAATATAGCTGATGTAGTCTCAATATTGGTTGCGTTGCAGTTGTGATTGACCACTTGTATATCGTATGGATCATCCCAATTTCTCACTATTTTTTTTCATTTGAGTATTGGATTCTTACACAGTTGCATCAATGGCATAAACAATTTCTTGTAATGTTATAGGTAGCCACACTATTGGAGATTCGCAGTACACTAGCTTTAAACAACGACTCTACACCAAACTGGGAATGGCAAGTCAGATTTCTCTTTCGACCAAAACTATGCAGCTCAATTATGTACTCAGTGCCGCATGGGTCTATTAAGTTCAGACAAAAAAGTTGCTCTTTTTCCAGTTTTGAAGTTCTGTGGCAGACACAACTTGATGTTGTTCTTTGCCGCACTCAACTCCACTGCCTACGTAAAAGCCAAAATCTCAACTTGATGTGGTGAAAGGATAAATTTCGTAGCCAACCATAACTGTCCAAATAAGATAAAAAAAGTTAACGGTTCTGCTTATTGATGGTGCTTTGCAAGACAGTGAACACGATCGTTTGATTTTGGGTTTATGAAATTGTATAATAGTATATAAATCTGTTTCATTGATATAAGAATTACAATTTTTGCACTTTTATTAAATCTTAATCATTTTGCATTTAGATTAGCTTGAGTGTTTATGAAACCAAGTGGTATCTCAACAACTACCTTCTGATGATAAATGTAGTGTTTTGATTGAATTGTCCATCATCTATGCATGTAGTTTTTTTCTTGTGAACTTTCCAAGCGGTTAATACTATTACTCATTCTTTCTTTGAAATGACAGAAGAAAATTGCTTTTTTTAACTATGAATAGTTTCTATTGACACAAGTAAATGATCAAATTACCCCAGCGGTAGTTAACTGCCTCTGGAATATGCGTCGGCAGTTAACTGTCGCTGGGCTCCTCCAGAGCCAGTTAACTGCCTCTAGCTTTGTTGCTTTTTATTATGATTTTACGTGTTTCGATCAAAAAATCAAAATAAATCTAAACTTATTCAGAATTCTGTGAAACTTTAGACCCTCTCTATATATTTTTTTTATAACTGTCTACAAAAAACCAGATCAAAATTCAATTTCTAGGTCGACGTTTTGATGTTTTCGTGTCTTAAATTTTAGGCGCGTTAAAAATTCATATTTAATCCGTCCCTTGTCGAAAAATTCAAATTTTTTGTGGAAAATGTTATTTTTTTGTTCTAAACATGAGTGCAAAAAAGCGTGAAAAAGTTCAACCTCTAGGACACTTTTTCGGACTCGCACTTGAAAAAAAAAATTGATTTTGCATGATTCGGTCAAATATTCGAAATAAATCGAGACTTAGTCGAAAGGCTACGAAACTTTATAGACACCTCTATAAAAATACATATAGATGATGTGCAAGGTTTCGTAACATTCTGAATAAGTGTCGATTTTTTTTATTTTTTCAATTGCAAATTTGCGCGTTTCGGTCGAAAAAATAAAAAAAAATGGAGACTTATTCAGAATGTTACGAAACTTTTCACATTATCTACATGAATTTTTATAGAGGTGTCTGTAAAGTTTCGTAGAATTCTGAATAAGTTTCTATTTATTTTGACTTTTCGACCCTGCGTAAAATCATAATAAAAAGCAGGAAAGCCAGAGGCTATTAACTGCCTCTGGAGGAGCCCAGCGGCAGTTAACAGCCGTTGGAGGAGCCAACGGCAGTTAACTGTCGACGCATATGCCAGAGGCAGTTAACTACCGCTGAGGGTAATTTGGTCATTTACTTGTGCCAATAGGAAACATTCATTGTCAAAAAAAGCAATTTTCATGACAGAAATCGCTATAAGTTATGAAAGTTGAATTATGGCTGATGATAGACTAGTTAAAGACCTGAGCCCAACCGCTTAGGCCTAATAACAAATCAAGCCTAAATACTGCACTTGACAGTTTACTTGCAACACACATCTTCCCCGCGAAGGGGTGCACGAAGCAACTGAGACCTATTCAAACGGACAATAACGTCTTTTTCCCCATGTTCCCGCGAATATCTCACCGGCAGTTACACTTCTTCCGATTTCGTAACTGTCGGACACACATGTGCCTTTACAACGGCTCTGCATTCACCCACATCTATAAATAGGAGGCTCATCGCAGCCTCCAAGGTAGAATCTCTTTCACTCTCAAACCCCCATTATGAACCTGTACTGAATTTCTTTGAATGACAGAAATCACTATAAGTTATGAAAGTTGAATTATGGTTGATGATAGTGTTGATTCATTTCTGAAGTTGGAAATTGTGTATAGCGTCTGGTTCCAAATGCAAACTAAATTAGTTGGGTCATAAAGTAGGCGACACCAAATTGAATCCAGAACAAACTGGTATCTAAATTTTAATTCGTATGTATGAAGCCATCCAAATTTGACCATAAATGGAAGTGAAAATGGAGTTTTTGAAGGTGAGAATAACACAAGAGGGGGGGGGGAGGTTGAATTGTGTTGGCTTTTTCTTCGTTTTCTCCTAAACAAGAGCACTTAGGCCAGAAGCAGTTTATGAACAACTTCTGGAGTTGGTAATCAGAAGCTGGTGCAGCGGATAAAAACAGAGAGAGAGAAGGAAGAAAGACACAAAGCAATTATGCAGGTTCCTTCCGCAAACCGGAAGTAGTCTTGTCCCCCTTGCACTTCCAAGGAGAGTTCACTAAAAATGTAATATTTGATTACAATTGCTCAAGCCCACAAGCACGAGGCTTCCTATGCTCAAGAACACAATCAAGAGACTTCTATGCTCAAGCACTAAAGCAAGAGACTTCCTAATCAAACATAATTACAAGAAAAATGTTTGACACTTGAACACTTGATATACAATCAGAGGTGCTCACAATACAAATCAGATACAGACTCTTTAAGACTTAAGAATTTCTAAGATATGAACTTGAAAACATAAATTCTAAGTGAACTTTAGATGCTGAACAATTTTGATAGGGTTTTGGCGCTTTCAAAAAGTTGTATAGTCTTGTTGTTCTTCAAGTATTCACTCCTTTATATAGAGGTGTGAAATGAACGTTGTAAGTGCCAGCACATCCAAAAAGAGTCGTTTGAAGCTTTGATCTTTCACCAATAATCCATTGCCTGATTTAGTTATTGTCCTATGAAGGATCAATGTCAAATTCATTCCATGTGTGTAGAGACATTGTAGCAGGCACAAAGTTGTATAACTTGTCTTGTAACAGAGACAAAGACTGTGTAGTGGAGAAGGTGGTTGTACAGTTCGTACAAAGAGTACTATGTGAACACTCTTTGAAATTAAGCCATCAAATGCCTTCAGAACCTTTCAAAATGACCTTTGCTCCACACTTCTAGTCATTTGGCACTCTTAGATGAATTTTGATCCATAAAACAGCTCTTGAAGCTTTAAGTCTTGCATCTTCTGATGAACTTCAACTTCTGGTGATTTACAGCTTCTGATGAACTAGCTTCTGATGACACGTCATCACTCCAGGAGCACTCTGTCTTCAGGAGCACTTGACTTCAGAAGCAGTTTTCTTCAGATGCTTCCTACCTTCATTTTGTTGATATCTTTGCTCTCTTTTGTCCATTCAGAACCTTGTATTGATCTATAAATTTTGTCTATGGTCCTGTACACTTGAACAAATATTAGCATATCCAATTGACAATTATTAATACCTTATTATCATCAAAACTCTTTAAGGTTTATTGTTAAACACGATTTTTTTTCCAACAATCTCCCCCTTTTTGATGATGACAAACAATAGTATTTAAAATATGATCAATTGTTGTTAATCCAATTAACAAGTTGACTTATAGGGTATGAGGTTTGTAAGCTCCTCCTGAGTTTAATAGCACTTTAATGTGAGGTTTGTAAGCTCCCCCTGAGTTCTATTCTTGTTAATTAAATTCATTTGAAAACGTAATAACTTCTCAGAAATAACATAGTAAAGATTAAGAGAAGGTTCTATTAATTTTAGAATAAATTAACTACTACTATACTCCCCCTTGTTAATTTCAAGAGATGAGAAGCAAAGTTTCAAAATAAAATTAATGGGGCTTAGAGCCTTTAAATACTATCTACTATACTCCCCCTTTTGTCATTAACAAAAAGCATTAACAAAAAGAAGAGATGAGAAAAACAAAGTAAGATAAGTATTTAGAGCACACAAGTTATAATATGATCAGAGCATAAAATAAGTAATAACTAGTATTCAGAAGCAGTTGAGAAATCAGAGCAAATAAGGTGTATAAATCAATTAAGATAAGTTCATAAGCAAGTTAAATGATCAGAAGCACGTTAATAACATCAGAAGGAAAGCAAATTACTTATACAGCTAATTCCAAAAGAAATATGAAACAAAAAACAATTTAAAACAAGCTAATGGTGTGCAATCTAAGGTTGGGCTTGTTTTTGCATCATCATTTCCATCATTTGTTTCATCATCTTCTGAGTCTCTTCCATCGGAGCTTTTTGTGCTTCTTGTAACACCCCGTTCCCCAAAATGATATAATAATATCCAAACATCAGAGTTAATCAACAATCAACGGAGTATTACATGCATATTTCAAAAATAATTTATTTAAATAGAAACATAAAACTATTTAAATAATCCTCCAAAACATCATTCTTTATAAAATAGTCTGCAGCGGAATAATTATCATAAATTCATCTCAGAAATTCTTATACCTCAACATGTCTGGCACAAAGGCCTCACCATAACAGAAATGTTCTCCAACATATAACAAATAATTATTAAACAATTCTCCAAGTAAAAATGATACATAAAGGAATGAAATTATAAAACATAAATCCCATCCCGTTACGTATCAGAGCCTATGACACAATGAGCCGACTCCTATCTATCCATCGCTACCTGCACTTGCCCACAAGGCGGCAATTCCAGCAGAAGGGGTGAGTTCACAAAACAAAAGCAATATATATATATATATATAATTCATAAAGTTGTATTGAAAAACAACAACAACAAGAACATTCATCAACACCATAATTCTCAGTAATCTTCATCAACAGTTCAGCAAATAATAGTTAGATTCACCGTATAAAACACACCGACGACAACACCACTTGTGGTGACACCTCACCAACAACAACTCACACCTTAAACTTCTAATGCAAGACTCCATAAACGACTAATGCATTATGCAAATGTGGTACCATCTACGCGCGTTGAGTGCTAAACACTCCGGGGCATAAGCCCCCACCAAATTGGATGGTTAAAGCATCCCAGGGCATAAGCCCTCACCAAAGTGAATGACTAGCATTCCAGGGCATGAGCCCTCACCAGTTGAATGTATAAACATTCCGGGGCATGAGCCCCCACCAATGCAAATGAGTTATGAGACTCAAGGTGTATATCTACATACAACCCTACAACAGAAAAGTGGTGCATTTTCACCATGCAACCAACAACAACACCGACTAAGACACCTCCCCAACTAGACTCAACCACACCACAACACCATGAACAATTGCAACTTAGCATAGTATAGTTCATTTCATTCCATATAAGATTCATTCAAAAATGCATCATAAACACCTCCATTCTATATTATTATCACTCCAAAAATTCTCTAAAAATCCAATAAACCATTTAGAAAGCTTAGGTTTGGTTTTAGAACACCTTAGAAAAATCTCATTTTGGGTCGCACAGGACCCAGCTCGCTTAAGCGAGCAGCATCTCGCTTAAGCGAGTCAAAACACGTAAGTTTGGTTTTGCTTCGCTCCTGGCTCGCTCCTAGTTCGCTTAAGCGAACAGGCCAAATACACTATCCTGGGCGTATCTCGCTTAAGCGACGGAAATCTCGCTTAAGCGACACAAATGACGAAGGTTAGCATTTTGCTCGCTTGGGGTTCGCTCGTGGCTCGCTTAAGCGAGCGGCTAAAATTCAGACTGGGCGTGGCAAAATGTTGCTCGCTTGAGCGAAGGGTATCTCGCTTAAGCGAGTGCTCATCTGGGCAGAATTCCTACTTACGATTTCTAACCCTATTCCATCCAAAAATCCCATTTTTGATTCCCCAATTACCCAAAATGGTTTAGAAACATTGTTCACAGGTTCATGGCACAACAAAACAACAGAAACAACTTACATATGCATCATCATCATCATATAATTCATTATTCATGGCATTTTCATTTCTTTAACCCTAATCCAACAAAACTACCATTTTCAATTCAATTCATGAACACATACATACATATATCAACAATTGAATCATAAAACCCACCCTTACCTCAAATAAGCAAATTCCTACAGCAAAAATGGCAGCTTCTCCCTTCCTAGTTCTTCCCCTTGGGTTCTCTCAAAAACTATGTTCTGGTTTTGCTTTTCTCTGGTACGTGAAAATATTTCTTTCTTTCCTTACTGGCTTTCTCTTTCTCACCTTACCAAAACATAACCTCTTTTTCTCTTTACTCCCCCCACTTAATTCTATTAAATTTCTTCTTAATCCCTCCTTAATTCTATTAACTCTACTTAATCCCTTTTTATCAAATATTATTATTTTCTACTATTTTCATAAAATACTACAAATAAATATAACAAATAATATCACACCAAATATTTCATATATCGTTTATAAATTCAAATAAAATACACCAAGCACACCAAAATCAACTAAAAATCACCACAAACCACAAAATAAAATTTAGAGTGTTACACTTCTGCTTGTTGCTTCATCTCAAGCTTAAATTTTTCATTGCTTCTGACCAACCTTTCTTCTCTGATTCTGGCCTCTTCTAGCTGAGCTTCAAATGTTGTCTTGTAGTCCAGGAGCATCAACTTTTGCTCCAGAAGCTCTTTCTTGAAGATCTGGTTCTCTTTCTCCAGAAGAGAATTCCTTTGAATGAGATCCATCTCAGATGATGCTTCATTGAGATTCAACTTTGTCAGCCAGTCTAAGTTCAAATCCCTTGGATGTATGCTAGAAGGTATTGTATGTTTGGCTTCAAGGCAAAGAGGTGTCTTTACCCAAGTTCTGAGAACTTTAACCTTGTGAATATCTGACATTACTCCCTTCAGCCAGTCTTTCAGCTCTTTTTGTACATCTTCTTGTGCATCATAGCAGGATCTTTGAACTTCTGAGAAGACATACTCCACTATGTCTTTCAGTCTTATCCACATGTTCCCATAACTTTCTTCGTGAACAAGTTCATTTCTAGCTTGGATAAGCTTCTTTAACTCAACGAAAATCTTTGTACATACAGATGCTAAGACAGGGATATGAAGAAAAACTAAGGGTGGCTTAGGAATATCTGAGTAGAATGGGGCTACAGGCTCAATTTGAAGATTGGAAGATGAGGGTTGGTATTATGTGATGGTTTCTGATTCGTTGACAACGTTGGTTGTTGATTGGTCATTTGTAGTTTGATCAAACTCATTATGATCAGAAGCACTAAGTTCAGTGACAGATTGTTCAGGAACAACTAAAGTTGATTCAGGAACAAGTACTTCTTGGTCAGAAATAGATTCAGGGATGGTTATGTGGTTAATCTCTAGGTTTGGTTGTTGTTGATGGGGGCTGTCTGTGTAACGCCCTAGTTGATATTTTACTATTTTTGGTTGATTTAATATGTTTTATGTATTTTATATAATTTATGTGATTTATGTGAATAATTTGATGTGTTGTTATTTATCATATAATTATTTGTGTGATTTTTGTTATTTAAGTAATATAGGAAGAATTATTAATTATTTGGAATTAGTAAAGTTGAGGGGGGGTTAATGAAAATTAAAGGAATTTAGTGAGGAGTTAAGAGTAAAAGGAGAGGTTACACTTTGTGGGAAATAGGAAATAGAAAGTCAGCAAAAGGAAAGAAACATTTTGTACGTACAGTAAGAACAAAACAAGAGTTTTGGGAGAAAAGAGAAGAACCAAGAGGGAAGAGCTAGGAAGAGAGAACCTGTTCATTTGCTGTAGAAATTTGCTAAATTAAGGTAAGGGTGGGTTTACTCTTCAATTGTCAATATATATGTATATGATTTCATGAATTTGGATTGAAAATTTGTAGTTTTGGAACTAGGTTTATGAATATGTTGAATTGCTCATTCTTGATGAATTGTGCTGTTAATGATGTTGTTATGATATGTTCTGATGTTTTGTTGTGCCTTAAACCCATAGACATTGTTTCTAAACCATTTTGGGTGATTGGGGGATTAAAAATGGGATTTTTGGATGAAAATGGAGTTAGAATCGTAGGTTATAATTCTGCCCAGATGAACACTCGCTTAAGCGAGATGCCCTTCGCTCAAGCGAGCAACTCTTTGCTACGCCCAGTCTGAAATTTTAGCCGCTCGCTTAAGCGAGCCACGAGCGAACCCCAAGCGAGCAAAATGCTAACCTTCGTCATTTGCGTCGCTTAAGCGAGATTCCCGTCGCTTAAGCGAGAGACGCTCAGGACAGTGTATTTAGCCTGTTCGCTTAAGCGAACCAGAAGCGAGCTTCAAGCGAACTATAACCCAACCTTCGTCATTTGACTCGCTCAAGCGAGATTCTGCTCGCTTAAGCGAGATTGGTCCTGAACGACCATTTTGTGTGATTTTTCAAAGTGTTCCAAACTCAAACCTAAGCTTTCTAGGATGTTTATTGGATTTATTAAGAATTGTTTAGATGATAAAAGCTATGTTATGATGATGATTAAGATGAAATTATGTATGTTGATGTGCAAATAATGATACTTTGTGTAACGCCCTAGTCGCTATTTTGTTATTTTTAGTTGTTGGGCATGTTTTATTTGAATTTATAAATGATTATGTGAATATGTGGTGTGTTTATTTGTTTATAATAATTTATGTGAAATAATTGAGTTATATGATTTATTGATGTATTATCTAAATGCATGTTATTTGTTATTTAATTAATTAGTAGTGGGATATAATATTTGCTTTGTTTTAAGAAAATAGAAGAAATAGTAATATTTAGATTAAAGGGATTTAATTGATATTATTAGAATTAAGGTAGTGGGGGTTACACTTTAAAAATGAAAGTTATTGGGGGAGTTAAGAGTAAGAAAGGAGTTATGTTTTGGTTGGTAAGGAATAGAAAGAGGCAGACAAAAACTTTGTACGTATCAGAGAAAACAAGAAAAACAAGCTTTTGGGAGAAAACCAGGAAGAGGGCTAGGGAGAAGAACCAAGGGGAATAGCTTAGAAGATTGTTGCTGTAGCTTTTTATTCATCTAATCAGGTAAGGGTGGGTTTATGATTCAATTGCTATATATATATGTATGCTTTCATGAATTGAATTGAAAAATGGTGGTTTTGTTGGATTAGGGTTAAAGATATGAAAATGCCATGATTGATGAATTATATGATGATGATGATGTTTCTGTGATTTGTTTTTGAGTTGTTTTGGTTGTTGTGTTGCAAATAAAACTTGTAAACATTGTTGTAATTCAATTTGGGGTTTGGGTGATTGAAAATTGGGTTTTTTGGGTGAAAACTGGTCTGTTTCCGTAGGTCTATTCGCATTCCATCGTAGTACGATGCTGGGAAATCGTAGTACGATTTTTCCAGTAGCAAAAATGACTTTTTCTGCACATTCCATCGTAGTACGATGCCTTGAAATCGTAGTACGATTTTCAGTGAAACAGCATTCCCTGTTTCGCGTTCTTGTGTCTTTTTCACCCATTTCTGTTCCGAACTGGCTTTTTGTGTAAACATAAAAGTTTTAGATAATTGAGTTAGCTTTCTAATGGCTTTGGTTTGACTTGAAAATGTTTTATGGATTTTGAGTTATGATGAAAATACTCCAAGTGTGTCTTGAGGAAAACTTTAAGAAAACTTAGTATAACTTATTCCAAGTTAGTCTAAAACCTATG
This sequence comes from Medicago lupulina, assembly GCA_958299785.1. Taxonomy (NCBI): domain Eukaryota; kingdom Viridiplantae; phylum Streptophyta; class Magnoliopsida; order Fabales; family Fabaceae; genus Medicago; species Medicago lupulina. Next base: position 68,334,087 of record OY283139.1, read on the forward strand.
GTTAGTTCCCAAACTTCAAACTTAAGTATTAGAGGTTTAATTGAGGTGTTTTATGAGTATTTAGCTTATGTCTTATTGATCAAACTTGGTTTGCTTTTGAAGGATGTTTTGGACTTTGATATGAATGTAATTGAGTAATGTATATGTTGCTATTGTTGTTGATATGTGGGAATATATATGTTTATATATGTACAATTATATACGGTGTATTGTTGAGTTGCCATTGATGTTGTTGAGTGGTATTGTCCAGTTGGGGAGGGTATCTTAAGTTGTTGTTGTTGTTGGTTGCATGCTGATATGCACCATTAGATGTTGTAGGGTTGTATGCAGATATACACCATTGAGTCTTCATAACTCATTTGCATCGTTGGGGGCTTATGCCCTGGAATGTTTATACATTCAATTGGTGAGGGCTCATGCCCTGGAATGCTAGTCATTCATTTGGTGAGGGCTTATGCCCTGGGATGCTTTAACCATCCAAAATTGGTGGGGGCTTATGCCCTGGAATGCTTAGCATTCAACGCGCGTAGTTGGTACCACATTTGCATAATGCATTAGTAGTTGATGGAGTCTTGCATTTAGTTGTTGTAGGTGTGAGTTGTTTTGTAGAGATGTTGTTGGTGAGGTGTCGCCACAAGTGATGTTGTCGTTGATGTTGCTAACCGAAGATGAATCTAAATAATATTGATGATGTTGTTGCTAATATTGATGATGTTGTTGCTAATATTGATGATGTTGTTGCTTATATTGATGATGTTGCTGCCTATGCTGATGATGGTTGTTATTATTTGTTGTTGTTTTTCAACGCAATTTGATGATTCATATATTTATATATTACCTTTGTGTTGTGAACTCACCCCTTCTGCTGGAATTGCCGCCTCGTGGGCAAGTGCAGGTAGCAAAGGCTTATAGGTCGATGGCTCTTGTGTCTAGGGCTCTGATGCGTAACGGGATGGGAACATTGCATGTTAAATTCTTCATTCCTTATGTATCACTTGTTGAACTATGTTGTTGATTTCATTATTGGAGAATATTGTTATGTTGAGGCCTTTGTGCCAACGATTGATGTAGTTGATTTGAGATGTTTTTAAAATAAATATTCCGCTGCCGAATTTTAATATGATGGTATTTGTTGATGTTTTTAAATAGTTTTATATTCTATTTAAATAATTTTGAAAAGTAGATGTAATACTCCGTGTTGTTGAAAACTCTGATAATTATACATGTTTACGTTGTTTTGGGAAAACGGGGTGTTACAATTGGTATCAGAGCAGGTCGGTCCGTCCGGCCAATTAGTAGAGTCGTGTCGAGCCTAGTAGTGTTGTGTGACAGTTTTACACTGTCTTTTGTTGTTCTGATTTGTTGTTCTGTTTTGTTGTTCTGTTTTGTTGTTCTGAATTGTTGTTTCTTAGGTACATTTTCGAGGACGAAAATTCTCTAAGTTGGGGAGAGTTGTAACGCCCTAGTCGCTATTTTGTTATTTTTAGTTGTTGGGCATGTTTTATTTGAATTTATAAATGATTATGTGAATATGTGGTGTGTTTATTTGTTTATAATAATTTATGTGAAATAATTGAGTTATATGATTTATTGATGTATTATCTAAATGCATGTTATTTGTTATTTAATTAATTAGTAGTGGGATATAATATTTGCTTTGTTTTAAGAAAATAGAAGAAATAGTAATATTTAGATTAAAGGGATTTAATTGATATTATTAGAATTAAGGTAGTGGGGGTTACACTTTAAAAATGAAAGTTATTGGGGGAGTTAAGAGTAAGAAAGGAGTTATGTTTTGGTTGGTAAGGAATAGAAAGAGGCAGACAAAAACTTTGTACGTATCAGAGAAAACAAGAAAAACAAGCTTTTGGGAGAAAACCAGGAAGAGGGCTAGGGAGAAGAACCAAGGGGAATAGCTTAGAAGATTGTTGCTGTAGCTTTTTATTCATCTAATCAGGTAAGGGTGGGTTTATGATTCAATTGCTATATATATATGTATGCTTTCATGAATTGAATTGAAAAATGGTGGTTTTGTTGGATTAGGGTTAAAGATATGAAAATGCCATGATTGATGAATTATATGATGATGATGATGTTTCTGTGATTTGTTTTTGAGTTGTTTTGGTTGTTGTGTTGCAAATAAAACTTGTAAACATTGTTGTAATTCAATTTGGGGTTTGGGTGATTGAAAATTGGGTTTTTTGGGTGAAAACTGGTCTGTTTCCGTAGGTCTGTTCGCATTCCATCGTAGTACGATGCTGGGAAATCGTAGTACGATTTTTCCAGTAGCAAAAATGACTTTTTCTGCACATTCCATCGTAGCACGATGCCTTGAAATCGTAGTACGATTTTCAGTGAAACAGCATTCCCTGTTTCGCGTTCTTGTGTCTTTTTCACCCATTTCTGTTCCGAACTGGCTTTTTGTGTAAACATAAAAGTTTTAGATAATTGAGTTAGCTTTCTAATGGCTTTGGTTTGACTTGAAAATGTTTTATGGATTTTGAGTTATGATGAAAATACGCCAAGTGTGTCTTGAGGAAAACTTTAAGAAAACTTAGTATAACTTATTCCAAGTTAGTCTAAAACCTATGGTTAGTTCCCAAACTTCAAACTTAAGTATTAGAGGTTTAATTGAGGTGTTTTATGAGTATTTAGCTTATGTCTTATTGATCAAACTTGGTTTGCTTTTGAAGGATGTTTTGGACTTTGATATGAATGTAATTGAGTAATATATATGTTGCTATTGTTGTTGATATGTGGGAATATATATGTTTATATATGTACAATTATATACGGTGTATTGTTGAGTTGCCATTGATGTTGTTGAGTGGTATTGTCCAGTTGGGGAGGGTATCTTAAGTTGTTGTTGTTGTTGGTTGCATGCTGATATGCACCATTAGATGTTGTAGGGTTGTATGCAGATATACACCATTGAGTCTTCATAACTCATTTGCATCGTTGGGGGCTTATGCCCTGGAATGTTTATACATTCAATTGGTGAGGGCTCATGCCCTGGAATGCTAGTCATTCATTTGGTGAGGGCTTATGCCCTGGGATGCTTTAACCATCCAAAATTGGTGGGGGCTTATGCCCTGGAATGCTTAGCATTCAACGCGCGTAGTTGGTACCACATTTGCATAATGCATTAGTAGTTGATGGAGTCTTGCATTTAGTTGTTGTAGGTGTGAGTTGTTTTGTAGAGATGTTGTTGGTGAGGTGTCGCCACAAGTGATGTTGTCGTTGATGTTGCTAACCGAAGATGAATCTAAATAATATTGATGATGTTGTTGCTAATATTGATGATGTTGTTGCTAATATTGATGATGTTGTTGCTTATATTGATGATGTTGCTGCCTATGCTGATGATGGTTGTTATTATTTGTTGTTGTTTTTCAACGCAATTTGATGATTCATATATTTATATATTACCTTTGTGTTGTGAACTCACCCCTTCTGCTGGAATTGCCGCCTCGTGGGCAAGTGCAGGTAGCAAAGGCTTATAGGTCGATGGCTCTTGTGTCTAGGGCTCTGATGCGTAACGGGATGGGAATATTGCATGTTAAATTCTTCATTCCTTATGTATTACTTGTTGAACTATGTTGTTGATTTCATTATTGGAGAATATTGTTATGTTGAGGCCTTTGTGCCAACGATTGATGTAGTTGATTTGAGATGTTTTTAAAATAAATATTCCGCTGCCGAATTTTAATATGATGGTATTTGTTGATGTTTTTAAATAGTTTTATATTCTATTTAAATAATTTTGAAAAGTAGATGTAATACTCCGTGTTGTTGAAAACTCTGATAATTATACATGTTTACGTTGTTTTGGGAAAACAGGGTGTTACACTTTGTTAAGTTGAGTTGCCTTGTTGATGTTGAGTGGTCTTGTCCAGTTGGGGAGGGTATCCTAAGTTGTTGTTGTTGTTGGTTGCATGCTGATATGCTCCATTAAGATGTTGGGTTGTATGCTGATATACACCATAGAGTCATTTCATACTCATTTGCATTTGTTGGGGGCTTATTGCCCTGGAATGTTTATCATTCACCTGTTGGGGGCTTATTGCCCTGGAACGCTTTATCGTTCACCTGTTGGGGGCTTATTGCCCTGGGATGCTTTAACCATCCAAATTGTTGGGGGCTTATTGCCCTGGAATGCTTAGCATTCAACGCGCGTAGTTGGTACCACATGCATAATGCATTAGATGTTTATGGAGTCTTGCATTAGTTGTAGGTGTGAGTTGTTCTTTTGGGATTGTTGTTGGTGAGATGTCGCCACAAGTGTTGTTGTTGTTGTTGATATGAATCAAAGATGAATTTAAATTATAAAGTTGAGATGATATTGATGATGTTGTTGCTGATAGTTGTTATGAATTGGTGTTGTTTTCAATTTACTTTGATGATTCATATATTTGTATATTACTTTTGATTTGTGAACTCACCCCTTCTGCTGGAATTGCCGCCTTGTGGGCAAGTGCAGGTAGCGAAGACTAGTGATGTTGGCTCTTGCGTCTAGGGCTCTGATACATAGTAGGGATGGGGAAACGTTATTTTTCTTGTATTCCTTTATGTATCATTTCTTTGAAGAAGATGTTGATGAGATTTGATTGTCGAATAAATTTTATTATGTTAACGGCCTTTGTGCCAAGATTATGATGTAGTTGTTGAATATGATTTTTATATAAAGACTTTCCGCTGCAGAATTTTAATATGATGATATTATATGTTGGTTTTAAATAGTTTTTATATTCTATTTCAATAGTTTTTGAAAAAGTAATGTAATACTCCGTTGTTTGCTGAATAACTCTGATTACTATTTTATGATTATTATTATTATTACGTTATTTCGGGAACGGGGTGTTACAGTCTGTCATGACTTCATCAGAAGCCATGTCAGAGGCTGTTTGTGAATTAGATACATATCCAGGCAATTCACCTGAATAGTGGCTTTCTAGGTTGGGAAGTATTGATTGTTCATCTAGGTTTGTGTTGACAGATGATTGAATTGGAGAATTGGGGGAAGGTATTGATTCATCTATAATTGCAAGTTATGTCTGTTGGAACAAAATATGTTTAACAATAAACCCTAAAGAGTTTTGATGATAACAAGGTATTAAAAATTGACAATTGGTATTGCTAACATTTGTTCAAGTGTACAGGACCATAAACAAAGTGTTATATCTTAACAAGGTTCTAAACGAACAAATAAAGAGCAAAGGAAATATTTGTTTGAAGCTTAAAGCGCTCCTGAAGAAAAGCGCTCCTGAAGACTTGCGCCCCTGAAGAGTATGACGTCATCAGAAGCTGAAGGTCCTTAGAAGCTGATTCTTCAGAAGCAACATAATTTCACCAGAAGCTATTTGATTCAAGAATTTATGATTTAAGTGTTGAATTTTGGAGCCAAAGTCATATAGAATTGATAGAAGACTAGTGGAATAATGCAACGGTCATTTCAAAAGGATTTAAAGTCATTTGGCTGCAAAGAAACAAGAAGCGTTGACATTGTACTCTGTACGAATTGTACAACCACCTTCTCCACTACTCTGTTCTTTGTCTCAGCTACCAGACAAGAATAACAACTCTCATGTACAACCAAGCCTGCATCCTTGTTCCCTCTCAACCGGAATGGATTTGAAATTGATCCTTTATAGGACAATAACTTAATCAGGCAAAGAATCATTGGTGAAAGATCAAGCTTCAACAACGACTCTTTTTGGATGTGTTGGCACTTACAACGTTCATTTCACACCTCTATATAAAGGAGTGAAGACTTGAAGAACAACAAGACTCTACAACTTTTTGAAAGCGCCAAAACTCTGTCAAATTGTTTAAGCATCCAAAGTTCACTTAGAATTTCAGTTTTCAAGTTCATATCTTTGAAATTCTTTAGTCTTAAGAGTCTGTATCTGATTTGTATTGTGAACACCACTGATTGTATATCAAGTGTTCAACCTCAAACATTTTCTGTGTAATTTTGTTTGATAGAAGTCTCTTGCTTGTGTGCTTGAGCATTAGAAGTCTCTTGATTGTGTTCTTGAGCATTTGAAGTCCCTTGCTTGTGTGCTTGAGCATTTGTAATCAGATATTACTTTAGTGAACTCTCCTTGGAAGTGCAAGGGGGACAGGACTACTTCCGGTTTGTGGAAGGAACCTGTATAAATTGCTTGTGTCCTGCTTCTTCTCTTTTCTTTCTGATTATCATTCCGCTGCATACGCTCCTGAACATCATCTTCAGAAGCTGTCTTATTTGCTTCTGATCTTTAGTGTTCTGAGTTTTGAAGAGAAAACGAAGTTTAGTCTAACACAATTCAACCCCCCCTCCTTGTGTTTTTCTCCCCTTCAATTGGTATCAGAGCCTGGTTTTGTTGTCAACACCTAACAGTGTAATAGTCCAAGATCTGAGAAAAACATGTCTGCTGAATCATCTGTTTCTGGTTCTGCTGGCTCTGGTGGTAATCATCATGTTGTATCCTATGATTATAGTGAAAACAAAACTGACTCAGGGAAGGTTCCAAAGTTTAATGGAGATCCTGAAGAGTTTTCTTGGTGGAAAACCAACTTCTACAGTTATATCATGGGCTTAGATGAAGAACTATGGGATATTCTGGAAGATGGAGTTGGTGACTTAGTCCTTGATGAAGAAGGAGCTGCTGTTGATAGAAAGATTAGTACTCCTGCTCAGAAAAAGATGTACAAGAAACATCATAAGATCAGAGGCTCTCTGGTTTCTTCTATACCACGAGCAAAGTACATGAAGATGAGTGATAAATCAACTGCTAAAGCTATGTTTGCATCTTTATGTGCTAACTATGAAGGAAGCAAGAAAGTCAGAGAAGCCAAAGCACTGATGCTTGTTCATCAGTATGAGCTGTTCAAGATGAAGGATGATGAAAGTATTGAGGAGATGTACTCAAGATTTCAAACCTTAGTCTCTGGACTTCAAATACTGAAGAAAAGCTATTTTGCTTCTGATCACGTGAGCAAGATACTCAGAAGCCTGCCTGCCAGATGGAGACCAAAGGTGACTGCCATTGAGGAAGCTAAAGATTTAAACACTTTAAGTGTTGAAGATCTTGTTAGTTCTCTCAAAGTTCATGAGTTAAGTCTTAATGAACATGAGTCTACTAAAAGGAGTAAATCAATAGCTCTTCCATCCAAAGGCAAGTCATCAAAAGCTCTTAAAGTGGCTGAGTCTGAAGAAGAAGATTCACCAACTGGAGATTCTGATGAAGAGGTTACTGAGATGATGGCTATGCTCTCAAACATACTTCAATATCTAGCCAAAAAGAACAAGAAGTTTGTGTCCAGAAGAGGTAGTTTTAGAAGCTCAAAGAAGGAAGATCAGAAGGGATGTTTCAATTGCAAGAAGCCTGGTCATTTTTTTGCTGATTGCCCTGATCTTCAGAAGGAAAAGGCAAAGGAAAAGTCAAAGAAACCAACATTCAAGTCAAGCAAGTTCAAGAAACAGTTAAAGCAGAGTTTGATGGCCACATGGGATAACTTGGATAGTGAATCTGAGTCTGACAAAGAAGAATCTGATGAAGGTGCAAAGGTAGCTGTTGGGTTAGTAGCTACAGCAACTTCAGAAGCTGAAACTGAATCAGATTCAGAAGATGAAAATGAGGTATATTCCAAAATCCCTAGAGAAGAACTGATAGAGTCACTTAAAGAACTCCTCAATCATTTTGAACTGAGAACCAATGAATTGAAAGTTTTGAAAGAAAAATATGTTGCTTTGATGAAGCAACAAAAATCAACTTTATTGGATCTAAAAGCTGAAGGTGGGAAAAACACAAGAGGGGGGGGGGGGGGGGGGGGTTGAATTGTGTTTTCAAAAACGTTTCTTTCTTACGAAAAATAACAATGTTCTCAGGATACAGAGTTTGATAGAGTTCAGAGTCTGATCAGAGTTCAGAGTCTTAGCAGCGGAAAATAGAACAGGTGCAAGAAAGAAAGAAGACACAAGCAATTTATACAGGTTCCTTCCACAATCCGGAAGTAGTCCTGTCCCCCTTGCACTTCCAAGGAGAGTTCCACTAAAATGTAATATCAAATTACAAGTTGCTCAAACACACAAGTATGAGACTTCCTTTGCTCAATCACACAAGAAAGAGACTTCAAATGCTCAAGCACACAAGCAAGAGACTTCCAAAACAATTTCAGAGAATTGAAAAGAGTTTTCAATACTTGATATACAATCAGAGGTATTCACAAAACAAAACGAAACAGAACAGACTCTGTTTTTCTCTAGAAACTTAGAAATTCTAAGATAGAACTTTTGAAAGAATTATCTAAGTTGTTGATGAGCAATTTTGCGACTTGGAGTATGAGAAATAGTCTTATTCGCGTATGTGCGTTGTAATTCTTGTGGCTCTTGTTCTTCAAGTCTTCAGCTCTATTTATAGAGGATTTGAGAGACGTTGGGAACTAGCCAGCTCATCATTTGTCTTGATCAAAGTCTTGAATAATCCACCATTGATCTTTTTCCTGATTTGATGTTTACCGTTGTGAAAACAAGTTCAAATCTATTCCAAAAATAAATGGAACAAAGACTGCCATTGTTGCTGTTATCCTTGTCTTGTATAGGAGACACAATGCAGAGAAGGTGGTTGCAGAGACTTAGTGGTTGTACAGTTCGTACATGTACTTTGTCAACGCTGCTTTGCTTTTGATGAAACTTGCTTCTGATGAAACTTGCTTCTGAGAATCTGCTTCTGATGACGTCATCTTCAGAGGCACTATTCTTCAGACACACTTAGCTTCTGACTCTTTCAGATGCGCTTTCTTCAGACGCACTTTCTTCAGATGCTCTTCAAGCTTTGATCTAGAATTCCTTTGCTCTTTAATTTATTCAATCAGAACCTCTTGTAAATAAAATCTTTGATAATGGTCCTGCACACTTGAATAAACTTTTAGCATATCCAATTGATAATTTTTAATACCTTGTTATCATCAAAACTTAAGTGGCGTAATTATGAAACACCCTTTGTTCCAACAATCTCCCCCTTTTTGATGATGACAAACATAAGTATTTAAAAGATCAATTGTTGTTAACTTAATTAACAAGTTGACTTGAGGGGTTCTGAGGTTTGTAAGCTCTGACTCCCCCTGAGTCTGATATTCCTTAAGGTGAGGTTTGTAAGCTCCCCCTAAGTTCTATCCAGGTTAATTAAATTCATTTTATAACAAGTTTATTAAAACAATAACTTAAAAAATAACTCAGATGAGATAAAGATAAGATTCTCAAAATAAAACTTTGTTAGAATTTTATTTTACTTGGGCTCAGATTCTTGTTAAATACTCTCTATTACTCCCCCTTTTGTCAACAATCAAAAAGAATCAAGTATAAAAAAGAAGAAGTAAAAACAAGAAAATGAATATAAGATGCAACTGATAAATTTTTTATAAGCATATAAACAAAAGTACATCAGAGGCAAAAACAAAGACAAAATCAAGACACAAAGACAAAACAAGAAAGACTAGGTGTGCAACTAAGGGTTGGGCTGAGGTTGTTGCTGTTGAATCATAGCCATCAGACGTTGAATGTCTTCAGACTGTTTCCTTACAGTTTCTTCAAGAGTCAACTGCCTCTGAAGGAGCTGATCTTCCCTTGCCTTAGCTTCCTTGGTTTCTTCTTGATGCTTCAGCACTTGCCGCTTCAGCATATGAAACACCTTGGAGTCCCTTGTAATGTAGTCTGACGCAGCATAGAAAGGAGAGTTTGCCAGATACAGTGTCTTGCTTGGCAGTTGCTTAGTTGATAACTTGTGTTCCTTCATGCGACGCTTCATAGCATGGGCTTGAATACGGCAGCACTTTGAAGAAACATTGTTTACCAAACTAAACAATCTGTTCTTAACTGAAGACCATCTGTCTTGATAGGCCAGAGGTAGAAATGGAGTCTCCCTGAGGTTCAGTAGAGTCTGCATTTCCTCATTAATTTATGTCAGCTGAGTATCAAGATAGTCAGGATCCAGTATGTCATTAGAGGGTTCATCAAAGATTTGGATGGGTGATGAAGATGAAGAGGGTTGGTCAGAAGCACTAGGTTTGGTTGTTTGTGCTGGTTCAGAAGGTAAAACAGACACAATGAGTTATGACTCTATCACTTGGATAGACTCTTCAGCCACTGTCTCTGTGACAGATTCTGGAATGGTCTTTTGTTGGGTCTGAGTTGGTGGGTTTTCAGTAGCATGTTGAAATTCAGGAAGTTCTCCTGAACAATGACTTTCAAGGTTAGATAATACTTGTTGGTCAGTTGTTTGGTTTAGTGGTGTTGAGGTGGTTTGTTGTTGGTTATTTGTTGGTGGTTGTTCAGTAGCTGTTGGTTCTTTAGTAGCTACTTGCTCTTCAGCAGCAGCTGTTGAATCAACAACTATTGGACTTTTTGGTTTTTGTGAGGATGATGGAATGGGCTTATCAGGAAGTATCATTTGAATAGGTTTGATTATAGGGGGCCGGAAAGGATGGTTAGCAGGAAATCTGTTGCATATACCAATCCTGTGTTCAGAGAGTTCCCCTATAGTCTTATAAACATCAAAGGGTGCTGGATTGATAGGTTTGGATTTATGTTGGAGTCTGGCTTTGAACTTCTGACTTAGAGGAATATCATCTGAGTCAGAGTCAGAGTCAGTTGAAAGAGGTGAAAAAGGTGTTGGGGGAACTGGAATCTTGACTACCTTGGCTTCAACCTTGGCTTTCTTCACAGACTCTTCTTTAGCCTTCTTGGAAGGATTTTCTCCTTCTAAATATTCCTCCTGAGTAAGTACCTTCCTTTTGGTTTTTCTGCCTCTCTCAACAGGCAGTTTTCCTCCTGGCATATCTTCGGGAACTTCATCCAGACTGATTCTTTCTCCAGTGGTAAGAAAATGATCAGTCAGAAGTGCCATATGTACAGCTAAAGTATCCTTCTTGCAAATAGGTGGGAAGTTGGCCAATAGATCAGACACTACAGTAGATTCACTCAAGTCTGACTTGAGAGGAGTGAATCTTTGTACCAAGTTCATACTCTTCAAGGTCTGACCATTGATCACCTTACCAACCACAGTATCTAACATTTGATCTGTATAAAACCTTGTTTGACTGAGAGCTTCTATGATTCCTCCTTGATGAAAGATCTCTAACAGAACCCTTCCATAAGATACCCAGACTCTATCCTCGTTCTGGCTTTTCCAAAGCTCTTTGACCATATGCTTGAAAATGTACCTTGGCAGATTTAGCTTAATATCATTGTAGATGTGATGAAACACGACTTTGTGAGCTAGGGAGGGTTGATCACCACCACCTCCCTTAGGAAGAATATTCTCATACTGAATCTTTAGAAGAATCTTCTTCTTAATATCCAGGTCACTATACTTTCCTCCTTTCTTTTTGTTGAACATGGTGATGTTCACAGTATCTCTCCAAGTGCTGGTGTGAGGATTTGGAATCTCAATCCCAGAGTAGATTCCTTCAGCTTTTATGCCCAGAGCAGAAGCAATAATCTGTTCATTTATCTTCACGGGGACACCCATTACACATGATCTAATCTCAGTACCAGTGAAGGGTTCCAACAACATTTCTTTCCTTGATTTACCAGCAAGCTCTGGATACAGTAGAGCCAATTCCCTTTCTTCTTCTGCAGCGGCATTCCTATCAAAGATGCTTGCTCTAACCCAGAAATGCCTCACCAAGGCTTTGTAAGTAGGACCATTCAACATCTTGAAGTACGGTTTCCATCCTTGAGTAGCGTAGAAATTTTCGATGTCGCATCCATGAAACATCAGAGACTTGAAATCAACTGGATTTTCAACTTGGATAATCAATTGATGTTCTTGAAGTTTCATGGAAGATCCACTAAGTAGATAAGCAGCCCTTTCTGGTTGCTATTGAGAAGCTTGTTGATTCGAAGTGCCAGATTCTTGAACTGATTTTGAAGAAGTAGCCATGTTGACGGTTGAGAGTGAAGGGTTTCTAATGTGAGAGAGTAAAAAAAAAATCTGATTTTTAATAGTAACTGCTCAAAGTTTTGAAAGTGTAGGAAAAGTGAGTGAGTAGTGTGTGATCTGTATTTATAGTGATTTTCTGAAAAACAACTTTTCAAATTCAGACGAGACAAACAGACACAAACATTAAAGACAATCAGGGGCGCGAGAATATTTGTTTAAGAGAATAACCATCATTGCCCTTAAGCGTCGTTTCCCAATGCATATAGACCATGTCAGAAGTCTACAAAAGTAACTTTAACCTTTTCCGCTTCTGATACTATCAGAGTCAAAAAGATTCCTTCCCAGAGTCTGAATAATATTCTCAGAGGCTGAGTCTCTTCAGAGTCTCCAGAGAGAGTCTGATTACGTCATCAGCTTCTGATAATTTTTCAGAGTCTAGTTTTCTTATTCAGAGTCAAGCATTACTCAGAGACAAAATGCATGTTCAAATTTTTCTCTATAAAATTGAATCGCTCAACAGTTAAGGGTTTTGTGAAGATATCAGCCCATTGATGTTCAGTATCAATGAATTGAATATCTAACACTCCCTTTTGAACATAGTCTCTGATAAAATGATGTTTAATTTCAATGTGCTTGGCTCTTGAATGAAGAATAGGATTCTTAGACAAACAAATAGCAGCTGTGTTATCACAGTAAATTGGAATACAATTTTCAGTTATTTGGTAGTCTTCTAACTGATGTTTCATCCAAAGCAGTTGTGTACAACAACTAGCAGCTGAGATGTATTCTGCTTCTGCTGTTGACAAAGCAATAGTTGCTTGTCTCTTACTGGCCCAGGATATCAGATTCTCACCAAGAAATTGACAATTTCCACTGGTTGATTTTCTTTCAATCCTATCACCAGCATAGTCAGCATCACAGAATCCAACTAACTTATAATCTGAAGATTTCTTATACAGAAGCCCCATATTAGTAGTTCCTTTCAGATATCTAAAGATTCTTTTAACAGCAGTTAAATGTGATTCTTTAGGATCTGATTGAAACCTTGCACACAAGCATACACTGAATAAAATATCAGGTCTAGATGCAGTGAGATACAACAGAGAACCAATCATACCTTGATACAGCTTCTGGTCAACTTTGGATCCTTGATCTTCTTTGGTTAGAGTACAGGTAGGATGCATTGGAGTGTTTATTTCCTTACACTCTTCAAGTTTGAACTTCTTCAGAAGCTCCTTTGTATATTTGGACTGATGAACATACACTCCTTCTTTGCATTGGTTGATCTGAATTCCCAAAAAGAACTTCAGCTCTCCCATCATGCTCATTTCAAATTCCTCCTGCATCATCTTAGAAAATTCTTTGCACAGAGATCTATTAGTTGAACCAAATATAATATCATCAACATAAATTTGAACAATCAGAATGTCTTTCTCAAGTGTCTTCTTGAAAAGTGTAGTGTCAACCTGTCCTCTTTTAAAATTATTTTTAAGTAAGAAGTTGCTTAGTCTATCATACCAAGCTCTAGGACCTTGTTTCAGACCATACAAAGATTTCTTTAGCTTAAAAACGTGGTCAGGATGTTTTAAGTCCTCAAAACCAGGTGGTTGTTTCACAAACACTTCTTCAGAAATGACTCCATTGAGAAATGAACTTTTAACGTCCATTTGATACAAAGTTATGTTGTGATTAACTGCGTAGGAAAGAAGTAACCTGATTGCTTCCAATCTTGCAACTGGAGCATATGTTTCAGTATAATCAATGCCTTCTTGTTGGCTGTATCCCTGAGCAACAAGTCTGGCTTTGTTTCTGATTACTTCTCCCTGTTCATCCAGCTTGTTCCTAAACACCCATTTAGTTCCAATAATGTTCTTGTGTTCAGGCTTAGGTACAAGATCCCATACATCATTCCTTCTGAATTGATTGAGTTCATCTTGCATTGCTAAGATCCATCCATCATCAGATAGTGCTTCATCAACTGTTGTAGGTTCAATCATGGACAGCAAACCCAGCGCAGACTCTTCAGGTCTGAAATGAGATCTAGTCCTTCTGGGACTATCTTTGTTGCCTATGATCTGATCCTCAGGATGAGAAGCCTTGTACTTGAATGAGTGCTTGGATTGGATAACTTGCTGAGTATCATCTTGAGCTTCTTCAGAAGCTTCAACATCTGGAATATCAGAAGCTGGTACTGCTTCTGATGTATCCTTCAACTCTGATGACTGATCAGGTTCTGAATAATCTTCAGACTCTTCTGAACCTGCAAAACTTTCAACCTGCTCTGGAATTTCACTTCCAGGCTCTTTGTCATCAAACTTGACATGCATAGACTCTTCAACACAGAGTGTTTCCAAGTTATACAGTCTGTATGCCTTAGACCGCTCAGAGTAACCTAGAAAGATTCCCTTTTGGGCCTTTGCATCAAATTTCTTCAGATAGACTTTATTGTTTAAGATGTAACATGTACATCCAAACTGATGAAAATAAGAGATGTTAGGTTTCCTGCCTTTAAAGAGCTCATATGTTGTTTTATTCAGAATGGGTCTGATATAGATCCTGTTCTGAACATAACAAGTTGTGTTTACTGCTTCTGCCCAAAAGTGCTTTGCCAGATTGTTTTCATGAATCACGGTTCTTGCCATTTCTTGTAGAGTCCTATTCTTTCTCTCTACAACCCCATTTTGCTGTGGAGTTCTAGGAGAAGAGAATTCATGGACAATTCCAAATTTTTCACAAAATATTTCAAATGGCTCATTTTCAAATTCTCCTCCATGATCACTTCTGACCTTTAAGATTTTCAGTTCCTTTTCAGATTGAACTTGAGTGCAGAACTTTGTAAACACATCAAATGAATCATCTTTAGATTTAAGAAACTTAACCCAACTCCACCTACTGTAATCATCAACGATCACTAATCCATATTTACTTCCATAAATGGATGCAGTACTTACTGGTCCAAATAAATCAATATGGAGTAGTTCTAAGGGTCTGGAGGTAGAAACAATGTCTTTAGATTTGAAAGAAGTTTTAACAATTTTTCCCTTCTGACATGCACCACATAGTGCATCTGAATGATAATCAATGCCTGGTAGGCCTTTGACAAGTTGTAACTTGCTAAGCTTAGAGATTAATCTCCAGTTAGCATGTCCTAACCTTCTGTGCCACAACCATTTCTTATCACTCACTGATAGAAGACAAACTACCTTCTGATCAGTCAGTTCTGAAAAATTTATCTTGTAAACATTGTTCTTTCTCTTTCCCTTAAAAACAATGGATTGATCATCTTTGTTGACCACTGTGCAGTTGTTCTTATTAAACAAAACGTCATAACCATTATCACAAAATTGACTTATGCTTAGTAGGTTATGCCTTAGTCCATCTACAAGCCACACATTATTGATTGAGACAGAGGAGTTACCTATGGTTCCAGTACCAATGATCTTGCTAGTTTGGTTTCCTTCAAATCCCACAGTTCCTCCCTCTTTCATGGTCAGGGTTAGGAACATAGACTTTTCTCCCGTCATATGTCGCGAGCAGCCACTGTCCAGATACCAGGACTTCTGCTTTGTGTTTCCTTTTAGACATATCGGCAGCATCAACAATTTCAGTTTTAGGTACCCATATTCTCATGGGTCCTTTTTGTAACACCCTGTTTCCCAAAATGATATAATAATATCCAAACATCAGAGTTAATCAACAATCAACGGAGTATTACATGCATAATTCAAAAATAATTTATTTAAATAGAAACATAAAACTATTTAAATAATCCTCCAAAACAACATCTTTATTAAATAGTCTGCAGCGGAATAATTATCATAAATTCATCTCAAAATTTCTCATACATCAACATGTCTGGCACAAAGGCCTCACCAATAAAATATTCTCCAACATTATTCAAATAATTATCCAACAATTCTCCAAGTAAAAATGATACATAAAGGAATGAAATTATAAAACACTAAATCCCATCCCGTTACGTATCAGAGCCTACGACACAATGAGCCGACTCCTATCTATCCATCGCTACCTGCACTTGCCCACGAGGCGGCAATTCCAGCAGAAGGGGTGAGTTCACAAAACAAAAGCAATATATATATATATAATTCATCAAGTTGTATTGAAAACAACATAAACAAGAACATTTATCATCACCATAATCATCAACAGTCCTCAGTAACAATTCAACAAATAATATTTAGTTTCACCTTAATTAACAACACCGGCAACAACACCGCTTGTGGTGACACCTCACCAACAACAACTCACACCTTAACTTCTAATGCAAGACTCCATTAACGACCAATGCATTATGAAAATGTGGTACCAACTACGCGCGTTGAGTGCTAAACACTCCGGGGCATAAGCCCCCACCAAATGGATGGTTAAAGCATCCCAGGGCATAAGCCCTCACCAAAGTGAATGACTAGCATTCCAGGGCATAAGCCCTCACCAGTTGAATGTATAAACATTCCGGGGCATGAGCCCCCACCAATGCAAATGAGTTATGAGACTCAAGGTGTATATCTACATACAACCCTACAACAGAAAAGTGGTGCATTTTCACCATGCAACCAACGACAACACCAACTAGGACACCTCCCCAACTAGACTCAGTCACACCACAACACCATGAACAATTTCAACTTAGCATAGTATAGTTCATCTCATTTCATATAAGATTCATTCATAAATGTATCATAAACTTCTCCATTCCATATTATTATCACTCCAAAAATTCTCTAAAAATCCAATAAACCATTTAGACAGCTTAGGTTTGGGTTTAGAACACCTTAGAAAAATCACACTTTGGGTCGCACAGGACCCAGCTCGCTTAAGCGAGCAACATCTCGCTTGAGCGAGTCAAAACACGTAAGTTAGAGTTTTCCTCGCTTCTGGCTCGCTTCTGGTTCGCTTAAGCGAACAGGCTAAATACACTATCCTGGGCGTCTCTCGCTTAAGCGACGGGAATCTCGCTTAAGCGACGCAAATGACGAAGGTTGGGTTTTCATTCGCTCCTGGTTCGCTCGTGGCTCGCTTAAGCGAGCGGCTAAAATCCAAACTGGGCGTGGCAAATTGTTGCTCGCTTGAGCGAAGGGTACTTCGCTTGAGCGAGTGCTCATCTGGGCAGAATCCAACCTACGATTTTCTAACCCTATATCATCCAAAAATCCCATTTTTGATTCCCCAATCACCCTAAATGATTTTAGAATAAGGTTTATGGGTTCACTTCTCACCAAAGCATCAAAATAACTCAGATAAACAGAATCAACAACACCAATCATCAAAATTTAGCATTTTATCATATTCATGAAACCTAAACCAGAAACAACAATTTCAATGCAAAATCATGAAAACATACATATATACATTGGCAATTGAATCATAAACCCACCCTTACCTGATTAGATGAGTTAAACAAAGCTTACAGCAATCCTAGCAATCTCCCTTTGGTTCTTGGCTCTACTCTTCTCTCTTCCCAAAAGTCTGTTTCTTTGTTTTACTGATACGTGCCTTTTCTTTTCTTTCCTTACTGGTTTTTCTCTTTCTCACCTTACCAAAACATAACCTCTTTTTTCTCTTTACTCCCCCCACTAAATTCTATTAAATTTCTCCTTAATCCCTCCTTAAGTCTATTAACTCTAACTAATCCCTTTTCACCAAATATTATTATTTTCTACTATTTACATAAACACTACCAATAATTATAATAAATAATAACACACCAAGTATTTCATATATCATTTATAAATTCAAGTAAAATACACCAAGCACACCAAAATCAACTAAAAATCACCACAAATCATAAAACAGAATTTAGAGTGTTACAACTCTCCCCAACTTAGAAAATTTCGTCCTCGAAATATTACCTTAAGCAACAAAAAACTCAGGATAGGACTCTTGCATCTTGCTTTCCAATTCCCAAGTCAAACTCTCACCGGCTACACCGCCCCAAACAACTCTAACCAGAGGTATTTCCTTGCCTCTCAACTGCTTCACCTTGCGATCATCAATCCTCAAAGGTAAAGTCTCAACAGTAAGATTATCTCTAACTTGCACATCATCTCTAGGAATAACATGCGAAGGATCAGCTACATACTTCCTCAACTGCGACACATGAAACACATCATGCAAGTTTGATAGATGCGGTGGCAATCCAATCCGATATGCCACGGTTCCAATTCTCTCGGAAATCTGATAAGGACCAATGAACTTTGGAGTCAACTTCTTCGACTTCAACGCTCGTCCTACACCCGTCATCGGAGTAACCCTCAAAAACACATGTTCGCCCTCCTGGAACTCAAGGGCTTTTCTCCTTTTGTCATGATAACTCTTCTGACGATCTTGAGATGCTTTCATCTTTTCTCTTATCATCTTGACCTTTTCTGTAGTCTGCTGCACTAACTCAGGTCCTAACACAATACTTTCACCCGACTCAAACCAACATAGAGGAGTTCTACACCTTCGACCATACAAAGCTTCGAACGGTGCCATACCAATACTCGAATGGTAACTATTATTATAGGTGAACTCTATCAACGGCAAGTGGCTGTCCCAAGCTCCACCTTGCTCGAGTACACACACTCTCAACAAATCCTCCAAGGATTGGATAGTTCTCTCCGACTGACCATCTGTCTGCGGATGATAAGCCGAACTCAGCCTCAATTTCGAACCCAATGCATCTTGCAAGCTCTTCCAAAACCTTGAAGTAAACCTCGGATCTCTATCCGACACGATACTAGATGGGACACCATGCAACTTCACAATGTCACAGATATAAATCTCTGCCAACTGAGCTACCGGATAAGTAATATTGATCGGAATAAAGTGCGCCGACTTAGTCAACCTGTCGACCACGACCCAAATGGCATCATGCCCTCTTGGAGTATTCGGCAAACTCGTTACAAAGTCCATCGAAATGCTATCCCACTTCCACTCAGGCACATCTAACGGGGTCAACAGCCCTGCAGGCTTCTGGTGCTCCACCTTAGACTTCTGGCAAGTCAAACACGCATACACAAACTGAGCAACATCTCTTTTCAAACCGGACCACCAAAACAATTTCTTCAAATCATGGTACATTTTAGTAGCTCCAGGATGAATACTCAAACTACTCTTATGACTTTCTTCCAAGATCAACCTTTTTAAACCTTCATCATCAGGAATACAAATTCTTCCCCTAAACCTCAACACACCTTGGTCATCGACCTTGAAGTCACCATCTGCATTCTGATCACTAGCAGTCATCAAATCAACAAACTTAACATCAATCTTCTGGGCCTCCTTGATACTACTCAAGAAATCACTATTAATCTTTAACATGCCCAACTTCACACTCTGAAGCGACCTTTCACAAACAAGACTCAAGTCCCTAAATTGTTCGAGTAACTCGAACTCTTTCACCATCATAGCCGACATATGCAACGTCTTTCTACTCAATGCATCCGCAACCACATTGGCTTTTCCAGGATGGTAATTCAAGCCAAAATCGTAATCCTTAAGTAACTCAAGCCACCTTCTCTGCCTCATGTTCAACTCCTTCTGATCAAACAGGTACTTCAAACTTTTATGATCACTAAACACCTCGAATCTGGAACCATACAAATAATGCCTCCAAATTTTCAACACAAACACCACGGCTGCCAACTCTAGATCATGCGTGGGATAATTCTTCTCATGCACTCTCAGCTGCCTAGAAGCATACGCTACCACCTTGCCATCTTGCATCAAAACACCACCTAATCCCAGCTTAGATGCGTCACAATAAACAACAAAACGCTCTTCTGGCTTTGGCAAAATCAAAATAGGAGCAGTCGTCAATCTCTGCTTCAACTCATTGAAACTACTCTCACATTGAGCATCCCACACAAATGCTTTACCTTTACAAGTCAGCTTCGTCAAAGGAAGTGCCAACTTCGAAAATCCTTCAATAAACCTGCGGTAATAACCAGCCAATCCAAGAAAACTCCTCACCTCAGTAACTGACTTTGGTGTCTCCCACTGCGACACAGCATCAACCTTCGAAGGATCTACAGCAATACCATTACTAGAAATAATGTGGCCAAGAAAACTTACTTCATTCAACCAGAACTCGCACTTGGATAACTTGGCATACAATTTCTTCTCCTTCAGCACTTGCAATACAATCCTCAAATGCTCTGCATGCTCAGCTTCAGTCTTAGAATAAATCAATATATCATCAATAAAAACTACAACAAATTGATCCAGATACTCATGAAAAATTCTGTTCATGTATTCCATAAACACACCAGGTGCATTCGTCACACCGAAGGGCATCACCTTATATTCATAATGACCATACCGCGTCCTAAACGCCGTCTTTTGCATATCCTCATCCTTCACCTTTATCTGATGGTAACCCGACCTCAAATCAATTTTGCTGAACACACGGGCACCCACTAGTTGATCCATCAAGTCATCAATCCTCGGTAGTGGATACCTATTCTTAATCGTCACTTTATTCAGCTGACGGTAATCGATACACAACCGCATGCTACCATCCTTCTTCTTTACCAACAACACCGGCGCTCCCCATGGTGAAACACTCGGTCTCACAAACTTCTTGTCAAGCAAGTCTTCTAATTGTTTCTTTAACTCAGCTAACTCCGAAGCTGACATACGGTAAGGAGCCATCGACACAGGCTTCGTACCCGGCACCAGGTCTATCGAAAATTCCACCTCCCTCTCTGGTGGCACATCTGGAATCTCATCAGGGAAAACTTCAGGAAATTCCTTCACAACAGGCAGCCCATCAATTACAGCTTGGTTCTCCACCGACAAGTATGCCAACAAGGAAAACATCAACACACCATCTTGTTCTAATCGCTTCATCTCCTTAGTAGATAAGAATTCTGCTCCACTTTCTTCTTCAGCAGAAGAAAATCTCACCGTCTTGCTAAAACAACTACTACGAACATGGTTATACTCTAACCAGTTCTCTACGCAACAAACAACAAAACAGGGCAACAAAAGACAGTTTAAAGCTGTCACACAACATTACTAGGCTCGACACGACTCTACTAATTGGCCGGACGGACCGACCTGCTCTGATACCAATTGTAACACCCCGTTTCCCAAAATGATATAATAATATCCAAACATCAGAGTTAATCAACAATCAACGGAGTATTACATGCATAATTCAAAAATAATTTATTTAAATAGAAACATAAAACTATTTAAATAATCCTCCAAAACAACATCTTTATTAAATAGTCTGCAGCGGAATAATTATCATAAATTCATCTCAAAATTTCTCATACATCAACATGTCTGGCACAAAGGCCTCACCAATAAAATATTCTCCAACATTATTCAAATAATTATCCAACAATTCTCCAAGTAAAAATGATACATAAAGGAATGAAATTATAAAACATTAAATCCCATCCCGTTACGTATCAGAGCCTACGACACAATGAGCCGACTCCTATCTATCCATCGCTACCTGCACTTGCCCACGAGGCGGCAATTCCAGCAGAAGGGGTGAGTTCACAAAACAAAAGCAATATATATATATATATATATATAATTCATCAAGTTGTATTGAAAACAACATAAACAAGAACATTTATCATCACCATAATCATCAACAGTCCTCAGTAACAATTCAACAAATAATATTTAGTTTCACCTTAATTAACAACACCGGCAACAACACCGCTTGTGGTGACACCTCACCAACAACAACTCACACCTTAACTTCTAATGCAAGACTCCATTAACGACCAATGCATTATGCAAATGTGGTACCAACTAAGCGCGTTGAGTGCTAAACACTCCGGGGCATAAGCCCCCACCAAATGGATGGTTAAAGCATCCCAGGGCATAAGCCCTCACCAAAGTGAATGACTAGCATTCCAGGGCATAAGCCCTCACCAGTTGAATGTATAAACATTCCGGGGCATGAGCCCCCACCAATGCAAATGAGTTATGAGACTCAAGGTGTATATCTACATACAACCCTACAACAGAAAAGTGGTGCATTTTCACCATGCAACCAACGACAACACCAACTAGGACACCTCCCCAACTAGACTCAGTCACACCACAACACCATGAACAATTTCAACTTAGCATAGTATAGTTCATCTCATTTCATATAAGATTCATTCATAAATGTATCATAAACTTCTCCATTCCATATTATTATCACTCCAAAAATTCTCTAAAAATCCAATAAACCATTTAGAAAGCTTAGGTTTGGGTTTAGAACACCTTAGAAAAATCACACTTTGGGTCGCACAGGACCCAGCTCGCTTAAGCGAGCAACATCTCGCTTGAGCGAGTCAAAACACGTAAGTTAGAGTTTTCCTCGCTTCTGGCTCGCTTCTGGTTCGCTTAAGCGAACAGGCTAAATACACTATCCTGGGCGTCTCTCGCTTAAGCGACGGGAATCTCGCTTAAGCGACGCAAATGGCGAAGGTTGGGTTTTCATTCGCTCCTGGTTCGCTCGTGGCTCGCTTAAGCGAGCGGCTAAAATCCAAACTGGGCGTGGCAAGTTGTTGCTCGCTTGAGCGAAGGGTACTTCGCTTGAGCGAGTGCTCATCTGGGCAGAATCCAACCTACGATTTTCTAACCCTATATCATCCAAAAATCCCATTTTTGATTCCCCAATCACCCTAAATGATTTTAGAATAAGGTTTATGGGTTCACTTCTCACCAAAGCATCAAAATAACTCAGATAAACAGAATCAACAACACCAATCATCAAAATTTAGCATTTTATCATATTCATGAAACCTAAACCAGAAACAACAATTTCAATGCAAAATCATGAAAACATACATATATACATTGGCAATTGAATCATAAACCCACCCTTACCTGATTAGATGAGTTAAACAAAGCTTACAGCAATCCTAGCAATCTCCCTTTGGTTCTTGGCTCTACTCTTCTCTCTTCCCAAAAGTCTGTTTCTTTGTTTTACTGATACGTGCCTTTTCTTTTCTTTCCTTACTGGTTTTTCTCTTTCTCACCTTACCAAAACATAACCTCTTTTTTCTCTTTACTCCCCCCACTAAATTCTATTAAATTTCTCCTTAATCCCTCCTTAAGTCTATTAACTCTAACTAATCCCTTTTCACCAAATATTATTATTTTCTACTATTTACATAAACACTACCAATAATTATAATAAATAATAACACACCAAGTATTTCATATATCATTTATAAATTCAAGTAAAATACACCAAGCACACCAAAATCAACTAAAAATCACCACAAATCATAAAACAGAATTTAGAGTGTTACAACTCTCCCCAACTTAGAAAATTTCGTCCTCGAAATATTACCTTAAGCAACAAAAAACTCAGGATAGGACTCTTGCATCTTGCTTTCCAATTCCCAAGTCAAACTCTCACCGGCTACACCGCCCCAAACAACTCTAACCAGAGGTATTTCCTTGCCTCTCAACTGCTTCACCTTGCGATCATCAATCCTCAAAGGTAAAGTCTCAACAGTAAGATTATCTCTAACTTGCACATCATCTCTAGGAATAACATGCGAAGGATCAGCTACATACTTCCTCAACTGCGACACATGAAACACATCATGCAAGTTTGATAGATGCGGTGGCAATCCAATCCGATATGCCACGGTTCCAATTCTCTCGGAAATCTGATAAGGACCAATGAACTTTGGAGTCAACTTCTTCGACTTCAACGCTCGTCCTACACCCGTCATCGGAGTAACCCTCAAAAACACATGTTCGCCCTCCTGGAACTCAAGGGCTTTTCTCCTTTTGTCATGATAACTCTTCTGACGATCTTGAGATGCTTTCATCTTTTCTCTTATCATCTTGACCTTTTCTGTAGTCTGCTGCACTAACTCAGGTCCTAACACAATACTTTCACCCGACTCAAACCAACATAGAGGAGTTCTACACCTTCGACCATACAAAGCTTCGAACGGTGCCATACCAATACTCGAATGGTAACTATTATTATAGGTGAACTCTATCAACGGCAAGTGGCTGTCCCAAGCTCCACCTTGCTCGAGTACACACACTCTCAACAAATCCTCCAAGGATTGGATAGTTCTCTCCGACTGACCATCTGTCTGCGGATGATAAGCCGAACTCAGCCTCAATTTCGAACCCAATGCATCTTGCAAGCTCTTCCAAAACCTTGAAGTAAACCTCGGATCTCTATCCGACACGATACTAGATGGGACACCATGCAACTTCACAATGTCACAGATATAAATCTCTGCCAACTGAGCTACCGGATAAGTAATATTGATCGGAATAAAGTGCGCCGACTTAGTCAACCTGTCGACCACGACCCAAATGGCATCATGCCCTCTTGGAGTATTCGGCAAACTCGTTACAAAGTCCATCGAAATGCTATCCCACTTCCACTCAGGCACATCTAACGGGGTCAACAGCCCTGCAGGCTTCTGGTGCTCCACCTTAGACTTCTGGCAAGTCAAACACGCATACACAAACTGAGCAACATCTCTTTTCAAACCGGACCACCAAAACAATTTCTTCAAATCATGGTACATTTTAGTAGCTCCAGGATGAATACTCAAACTACTCTTATGACTTTCTTCCAAGATCAACCTTTTTAAACCTTCATCATCAGGAATACAAATTCTTCCCCTAAACCTCAACACACCTTGGTCATCGACCTTGAAGTCACCATCTGCATTCTGATCACTAGCAGTCATCAAATCAACAAACTTAACATCAATCTTCTGGGCCTCCTTGATACTACTCAAGAAATCACTATTAATCTTTAACATGCCCAACTTCACACTCTGAAGCGACCTTTCACAAACAAGACTCAAGTCCCTAAATTGTTCGAGTAACTCGAACTCTTTCACCATCATAGCCGACATATGCAACGTCTTTCTACTCAATGCATCCGCAACCACATTGGCTTTTCCAGGATGGTAATTCAAGCCAAAATCGTAATCCTTAAGTAACTCAAGCCACCTTCTCTGCCTCATGTTCAACTCCTTCTGATCAAACAGGTACTTCAAACTTTTATGATCACTAAACACCTCGAATCTGGAACCATACAAATAATGCCTCCAAATTTTCAACACAAACACCACGGCTGCCAACTCTAGATCATGCGTGGGATAATTCTTCTCATGCACTCTCAGCTGCCTAGAAGCATACGCTACCACCTTGCCATCTTGCATCAAAACACCACCTAATCCCAGCTTAGATGCGTCACAATAAACAACAAAACGCTCTTCTGGCTTTGGCAAAATCAAAATAGGAGCAGTCGTCAATCTCTGCTTCAACTCATTGAAACT
This sequence comes from Medicago lupulina, assembly GCA_958299785.1. NCBI lineage: Eukaryota > Viridiplantae > Streptophyta > Magnoliopsida > Fabales > Fabaceae > Medicago > Medicago lupulina. The sequence goes on from OY283139.1 coordinate 68,359,306, forward strand.
ACTCTCACATTGAGCATCCCACACAAATGCTTTACCTTTACAAGTCAGCTTCGTCAAAGGAAGTGCCAACTTCGAAAATCCTTCAATAAACCTGCGGTAATAACCAGCCAATCCAAGAAAACTCCTCACCTCAGTAACTGACTTTGGTGTCTCCCACTGCGACACAGCATCAACCTTCGAAGGATCTACAGCAATACCATTACTAGAAATAATGTGGCCAAGAAAACTTACTTCATTCAACCAGAACTCGCACTTGGATAACTTGGCATACAATTTCTTCTCCTTCAGCACTTGCAATACAATCCTCAAATGCTCTGCATGCTCAGCTTCAGTCTTAGAATAAATCAATATATCATCAATAAAAACTACAACAAATTGATCCAGATACTCATGAAAAATTCTGTTCATGTATTCCATAAACACACCAGGTGCATTCGTCACACCGAAGGGCATCACCTTATATTCATAATGACCATACCGCGTCCTAAACGCCGTCTTTTGCATATCCTCATCCTTCACCTTTATCTGATGGTAACCCGACCTCAAATCAATTTTGCTGAACACACGGGCACCCACTAGTTGATCCATCAAGTCATCAATCCTCGGTAGTGGATACCTATTCTTAATCGTCACTTTATTCAGCTGACGGTAATCGATACACAACCGCATGCTACCATCCTTCTTCTTTACCAACAACACCGGCGCTCCCCATGGTGAAACACTCGGTCTCACAAACTTCTTGTCAAGCAAGTCTTCTAATTGTTTCTTTAACTCAGCTAACTCCGAAGCTGACATACGGTAAGGAGCCATCGACACAGGCTTCGTACCCGGCACCAGGTCTATCAAAAATTCCACCTCCCTCTCTGGTGGCACATCTGGAATCTCATCAGGGAAAACTTCAGGAAATTCCTTCACAACAGGCAGCCCATCAATTACAGCTTGGTTCTCCACCGACAAGTATGCCAACAAGGAAAACATCAACACACCATCTTGTTCTAATCGCTTCATCTCCTTAGTAGATAAGAATTCTGCTCCACTTTCTTCTTCAGCAGAAGAAAATCTCACCGTCTTGCTAAAACAACTACTACGAACATGGTTATACTCTAACCAGTTCTCTACGCAACAAACAACAAAACAGGGCAACAAAAGACAGTTTAAAGCTGTCACACAACATTACTAGGCTCGACACGACTCTACTAATTGGTCGGACGGACCGACCTGCTCTGATACCAATTGTAACACCCCGTTTCCCAAAATGATATAATAATATCCAAACATCAGAGTTAATCAACAATCAACGGAGTATTACATGCATAATTCAAAAATAATTTATTTAAATAGAAACATAAAACTATTTAAATAATCCTCCAAAACAACATCTTTATTAAATAGTCTGCAGCGGAATAATTATCATAAATTCATCTCAAAATTTCTCATACATCAACATGTCTGGCACAAAGGCCTCACCAATAAAATATTCTCCAACATTATTCAAATAATTATCCAACAATTCTCCAAGTAAAAATGATACATAAAGGAATGAAATTATAAAACATTAAATCCCATCCCGTTACGTATCAGAGCCTACGACACAATGAGCCGACTCCTATCTATCCATCGCTACCTGCACTTGCCCACGAGGCGGCAATTCCAGCAGAAGGGGTGAGTTCACAAAACAAAAGCAATATATATATATATATATATATATATAATTCATCAAGTTGTATTGAAAACAACATAAACAAGAACATTTATCATCACCATAATCATCAACAGTCCTCAGTAACAATTCAACAAATAATATTTAGTTTCACCTTAATTAACAACACCGGCAACAACACCGCTTGTGGTGACACCTCACCAACAACAACTCACACCTTAACTTCTAATGCAAGACTCCATTAACGACCAATGCATTATGCAAATGTGGTACCAACTACGCGCGTTGAGTGCTAAACACTCCGGGGCATAAGCCCCCACCAAATGGATGGTTAAAGCATCCCAGGGCATAAGCCCTCACCAAAGTGAATGACTAGCATTCCAGGGCATAAGCCCTCACCAGTTGAATGTATAAACATTCCGGGGCATGAGCCCCCACCAATGCAAATGAGTTATGAGACTCAAGGTGTATATCTACATACAACCCTACAACAGAAAAGTGGTGCATTTTCACCATGCAACCAACGACAACACCAACTAGGACACCTCCCCAACTAGACTCAGTCACACCACAACACCATGAACAATTTCAACTTAGCATAGTATAGTTCATCTCATTTCATATAAGATTCATTCATAAATGTATCATAAACTTCACCATTCCATATTATTATCACTCCAAAAATTCTCTAAAAATCCAATAAACCATTTAGAAAGCTTAGGTTTGGGTTTAGAACACCTTAGAAAAATCACACTTTGGGTCGCACAGGACCCAGCTCGCTTAAGCGAGCAACATCTCGCTTGAGCGAGTCAAAACACGTAAGTTAGAGTTTTCCTCGCTTCTGGCTCGCTTCTGGTTCGCTTAAGCGAACAGGCTAAATACACTATCCTGGGCGTCTATCGCTTAAGCGACGGGAATCTCGCTTAAGCGACGCAAATGACGAAGGTTGGGTTTTCATTCGCTCCTGGTTCGCTCGTGGCTCGCTTAAGCGAGCGGCTAAAATCCAAACTGGGCGTGGCAAATTGTTGCTCGCTTGAGCGAAGGGTACTTCGCTTGAGCGAGTGCTCATCTGGGCAGAATCCAACCTACGATTTTCTAACCCTATATCATCCAAAAATCCCATTTTTGATTCCCCAATCACCCTAAATGATTTTAGAATAAGGTTTATGGGTTCACTTCTCACCAAAGCATCAAAATAACTCAGATAAACAGAATCAACAACACCAATCATCAAAATTTAGCATTTTATCATATTCATGAAACCTAAACCAGAAACAACAATTTCAATGCAAAATCATGAAAACATACATATATACATTGGCAATTGAATCATAAACCCACCCTTACCTGATTAGATGAGTTAAACAAAGCTTACAGCAATCCTAGCAATCTCCCTTTGGTTCTTGGCTCTACTCTTCTCTCTTCCCAAAAGTCTGTTTCTTTGTTTTACTGATACGTGCCTTTTCTTTTCTTTCCTTACTGGTTTTTCTCTTTCTCACCTTACCAAAACATAACCTCTTTTTTCTCTTTACTCCCCCCACTAAATTCTATTAAATTTCTCCTTAATCCCTCCTTAAGTCTATTAACTCTAACTAATCCCTTTTCACCAAATATTATTATTTTCTACTATTTACATAAACACTACCAATAATTATAATAAATAATAACACACCAAGTATTTCATATATCATTTATAAATTCAAGTAAAATACACCAAGCACACCAAAATCAACTAAAAATCACCACAAATCATAAAACAGAATTTAGAGTGTTACACTTTTTGGTTTGTTCTAGAGGTTCTGAGTTTCATCTGTGTCTTCTGTCTGACATTGTCTTGTTCAGTCTTTTTCCAGACTCTAGGTTCAGAACCCTTGGTCTTAGAATGTGACTTACTAAAGACAGCTCCATTCTTCTGAAATCTATGCTTTTTAGTTTCAGACTCTGTTTTCTTCAGAACCTGTTTATTTGGTTCTGATTTCTTTAGAATCTGTAACGTTGGAGCTTTTGATTTAGAATCATTCATTATCTTATTCTTTTGATTCTTAGGTTTTGACTTCGTCAATTCCTTTGAATTTAAAGATTTAGATCCTGAATGAGAAGCTTTTTCAGACTCAGACACAAAATGAGTCTTCAGACCCTCTCTGATATCATCAGAACAAGGTTTTAGAATTACTTCACTAGAGTTTCCTCCTGTGAAACCAATTCCTCTTTTGTTGTTCTGATTTATACTATAAATCATTGATGCAACCTTGGTTCTATCAATTCCAGTGTTAATAAACTCTTGAAGAGCAGCATCCTGCTCAGATAAGGATTTATTATCACCTTTCTTGGCCATTGTTTTCAAATCATTATTTTCTTTTTGCAAAACATCCATTTCCAACTTAGTTGATTCATGAAGTTTCAGCAACTTAATGTATCGTTGCTTGACTCTCCTCAACTCAGTGGATTGGTTTTCAAAATGACCAAGAAGTTCTTTGAGAGAATCAATTAGTTCAGATCTGGTAAGTTTAGAATATACCTCTGTTTCAGTTTCAGAATCTGTACTTGACTCAGCATCAGATGAATCCTTTTCATTCTCATCAGTAGCTACCAAAGCCAGAGCTATTTTTGCTTCATCTTCAGCATCATCTTTGCCAGATTCAGATTCATCATCCAGATCTTCCCATGTTGCCATCAAGCTTTTCTTGAACTGTTTCTTGAACTTGTTGGACTTGAAGATTGCTTTCTTTGATTTTTCTTTTGATTTCTCTTTCTGCAGGTCTGGACATTCAGCAATGAAGTGTCCAACCTTCTTGCAGTTAAAGCAACCTTTCTGATCTTCTTTTCTTGAACTCTTGTGACTACTTCCTCTGTTCATAAACTTCTTGTTTTTCTTCGCGAGGTATTGTAGTCTGTTGGTGAGCATAGCCATCTCTTGAACAATCTCAGGGTCTTCATCAGAATCTCCAGATGTAGATTCTTCTTCAGACTCTAATGCTTTCAGAGCCTTGCTTGACTTGCCTCTGGATTTTAGTGCAATAGACTTAGGCTTCTTGATAGGTTCATGCTCATTTAAACCTATCTCATGACATTTTAAAGAGCTTATAAGATCTTCAACACTCAAGGTGTTTAAATCTTTAGCTTCTTCAATGGCTGTCACTTTCGGTCTCCACTTTGCAGGCAAACTTCTAAGAATTTTATTCACATGATCAGACGCTACGTAACTTTTCTTCAGGATCTGAAGTCCAGAAACCAGAGTCTGAAACCTTGAGTACATGGTCTCAATGCTTTCATCCTCCTTCATTCTGAATAATTCATACTGATGAACAAGCATGGTAGCCTTGGCTTCTCTAACTTTCTTGTTACCCTCATAAAGTGAGCACAATGAGGTGAACATAGCCTTCGCTGTTGATTTGTCACTCATCTTTAAGTACTCTTTATGAGGCAAGGCAGCCACAAGAATGCCTCTGATCGTATGATGTTTCTTATAAAGCTTTTTCTGCTCAGCAGTGTGAGCTTTCCTATCAAGAGCAGCGCCTTCTTCATCCAGTTTCAGATCACCAACACCATCTTCAAGAACGTCCCATAATTCTTCATCCATTCCCATGATGTGACTATACATCTTGGTCTTCCACCAAGAGAACATTTTAGGGTCACCATTAAACATAGGAGGCTTGTTGTGATGTGCAGATCTTTCATTTCTGTTGTTGTTGCTATAATCATAATGAGTAGCAGCTCCAGAACCAGAACCGGAAGCTTCATCCCCAAACATGTTTTTCACCAATCGTTTACTGTAACACGGTTAAGTGCAAACTACAAAACCGGAGCTCTGATGCCAATTGAAGGTGGGAAAAACACAAGAAGGGGGGGGGGAGGGGTTGAATTGTGTTTTCAAAAACGTTTCTTTCTTACGAAAAATAACAATGTTCTCAGGATACAGAGTCTGATAGAGTTCAGATCTGATCAGAGTTCAGAGTCTTAGCTGCGGAAAATAGAACAGGTGCAAGAAAGAAAGAAGACACAAGCAATTTATACAGGTTCCTTCCACAATCCGGAAGTAGTCCTGTCCCCCTTGCACTTCCAAGGAGAGTTCCACTAAAATGTAATATCAAATTACAAGTTGCTCAAACACACAAGTATGAGACTTCCTTTGCTCAAGCACACAAGAAAGAGACTTCAAATGCTCAAGCACACAAGCAAGAGACTTCCAAAACAATTTCAGAGAATTGAAAAGAGTTTTGAATACTTGATATACAATCAGAGGTATTCACAAAACAAAACAAAACAGAACAGACTCTGTTTTTCTCTAGAAACTTAGAAATTCTAAGATAGAACTTTTGAAAGAATTATCTAAGTTGTTGATGAGCAATTTTGCGACTTGGAGTATGAGAAATAGTCTTATTCGCGTATGTGCGTTGTAATTCTTGTGGCTCTTGTTCTTCAAGTCTTCAGCTCTATTTATAGAGGATTTGAGAGACGTTGGGAACTAGCCATCTCATCATTTGTCTTGATCAAAGTCTTGAATAATCCACCATTGATCTTTTTCCTGATTTGATGTTTACCGTTGTGAAAACAAGTTCAAATCTATTCCAAAAATAAATGGAACAAAGACTGCCATTGTTGCTGTTATCCTTGTCTTGTATAGGAGACACAATGCAGAGAAGGTGGTTGCAGAGACTTAGTGGTTGTACAGTTCGTACATGTACTTTGTCAACGCTGCTTTGCTTCTGATGAAACTTGCTTCTGAGAATCTGCTTCTGATGACGTCATCTTCAGAGGCACTATTCTTCAGACACACTTAGCTTCTGACTCTTTCAGACGCGCTTTCTTCAGACGCACTTTCTTCAGATGCTCTTCAAGCTTTGATCTAGAATTCCTTTGCTTTTTAATTTATTCATTCAGAACCTCTTGTAAATAAAATCTTTGATAATGGTCCTGCACACTTGAATAAACTTTTAGCATATCCAACTGATAATTTTTAATACCTTGTTATCATCAAAACTTAAGTGGCGTAATTGTGAAACACCCTTTGTTCCAACAAAAGCTTCTGAAGAAGGACTCAGAGGTTTTGACTTCATATGCAAAACATATGAAGACAAACTTAAGTTCTTGTGTCAGAAGCTGCAAGAAAATTGTGATGGAAAGTCTTTAAGTAACCATGAGATTGCTCTTGAAGATTTCATTATTTATGGTATTGACAGAAGCAGGATTGCTTCTATGATTTATAGCATTTATAAAAACAATGGCAAAAGGATTGGTTTTTCAGAAGCTAAGTCTAATGAAACCAATCTCAAAGCATATTATGAATGCATAAGAGAAGGATTGAAAACCTTCTTTGTTCCTGAAGGTGCCAAAATGGAAACTGCTGCTCAGTCAGAACCTGAAGCTTCCAGTTCTAAGGCTAAGATTACATCAAAGCCAAAGAACTTCAAGCCTAAGGGTGTGATAAATTCTGAATCTAAGACCACAAAGATTAAGATTCTGAAGAGATCAGAACCTGTTCCTCAGATTCTGATGAAATCAGAATCTGATGTCCTAAAGTCTAAGGTTCAGAAGGGCAAAGCAGTTGTTGCTTCTGAAGTATCAAAACCAAAAGTTGAAAAACCAAAGGTAATGATTAATCAGAAGCTACCCAAAAAGCATCTAAAGGATCAGGAATTGGTGAGTAAATTCTCCAGCTCTAATCCCAAAGGACCCATAAAACAATGGGTACCTAAATCTGAAACTGTCAATACTGCAGATTTGTCTAAAAGCAAGAACAAAGCAAAAGTCATGGTACCTGGACAGCGGTTGCTCAAGGCACATGACAGGAGAGAAGTCAATGTTCCTATCCCTCACAATGAAAGAAGGAGGAAATGTAAAGTTTGGAGGCAACCAGTCTGGGAAGATTATTGGTATGGGGACTATTGGTAATTCCTCTACCTCTATTAATAATGTGTGGTTGGTAGATGGGCTTGAACATAACCTATTGAGCATCAGTCAATTCTATGACAATGGTTATGATGTATTATTTGAAAAAGCCAACTGCACAGTAATCAAAAAGAATGATAAGTCCACAGTGTACAAGGGAAAGAGAGTGGAAAATGTCTACAAAATTAATTACTCTGAACTGGCTGATCAGAAGGTAATCTGCCTTCTACCATTGAATGATAAGAAATGGATGTGGCATAGAAGGCTGAGACATGCTAACTGGAGATTAATTTCTAAGCTTAGCAAGTTACAACTTGTCAAAGGCCTTCCTGACATTGATCATCATTCAAATGCACTCTGTGGTGCATGCCAGGAAGGAAAAATTGTTAAATCATCTTTCAAAGCTAAAGATAGTGTTTCCACCTCAAGACCCTTAGAACTACTTCATATTGACCTATTTGGACCAGTTAGCACTGCATCCTTATATGGGAGTAAGTATGGATTAGTCATTGTTGATGATTACAGCAGATGGACTTGGGTGAAATTGATGACATGCTGTCATTACGTAATTTTTATGTATATATTATCATATTTTGGAGTTCACAAGGCAACTTAAGCAGCAAGAAAAGCAAGAAAAAGCAAGAAAACTGAAGAGAAGGTTGAGTCACAAAAACGTGTCACGTTGGCTAAAAAACGTGACACGTTTTCACAAGGCAAAACGCATGTTTTTGGAAGAAAGGAGAACGTGTCACGTTGGCCAAAACGTGACACGTTTTGTGAAACCCTAATTTCGTTTCTTGTTACATAAGGAAAAAAACGTGACACGTTTTACTTAAAACGTGACACGTTTTGGACGAATTTCTGTGCCTATTTAAGCTGAAGTCTTTTCCGAAAACAAGGGTTACGAATCTTGGAGAGCAAAGTGCGATTTTGACATCAAGGCGACTGCAAAGAGGACGATTTCTTCATCCTTTTACCAGTTACATGTATGTTTTATCGATTCAATTGATTATGCTATTTGTAAACATTGTTATGAGTAGATAAATCTCTTAGAGATTGGATCCGAGATGATTCTGTGTAAACCCTAATTGATCTTATGTTGCTGTGATGAAACTCCATTCCGTATTAATGATTATTTAAGTCTTTATTCAATTCAATTGTTCTTAATGCTTATTATATCCTGATCAAATATAAATATGTTTTCGTGAGAATAAATGACTACTGACCCTAGCTTTCAACTTAGACTTAATTGAACTGTTCTAATAAACATGGTTAGTCTAGGAATGGATGATCGTTTATTAGTGATATTAGAATAACGTGCTTAAACCTTCGAGAATTATTAAACCACCTAAGGAATTAGGGGTTTTAGTTTAAGGAGAGGGTCCTAACTCAAATTAGGAGGAAAGTCCATCTGAACAGCTAGAGAGTCCTTCTTGCAGATAGGAGGAAAGTCAGCATTCAGCTATGAGACTACCATAGACTCACTCATATCAGTCTTCAGAGGCATGAATTCCCTAATCAGTTGCATGTTCTTCAATGTCTTTCCATTGATCACTTTGCCCACTACAGTGTCTAGCATTTGAATTGTGTAGAACCTTGTTTGATTAAGAGCATTAATAATCCCACCTTGATGGAAGATTTCAGAAAGCAGTCTTCCATAAGGTACCCATACTCTGTCCTTGTTTTGACACTTCCAGAATTCTTTCTCCATGTACTTGAAGATGTACTTTGGCAGATTTATCTTGTCACCTTTGATCAGATGGTGAATGAAAACCTTATGTGCCAATGAAGGTCGGTCACTGCCTCCACCCTTTGGAAGTAAGTTTTCATACTGAATCTTAAAAAGCATCTTCTTTTCCATATCCAGAACATCATACTTCTTAGGAGTTGTGGGGTTGTACAAAGTCATATTGACTATGTCATTCCAGAAGCTGTTCTTAGGATTGTTTATCTCTATGCCTGAGTATACACCAGAAGCTTCTACACCAATGGCTAAAGCAATCACCTCCTGAGTGATTCTGATAGGAACTCCCATCACAGTAGACCTAATCTCAGTTCCATTAAACGGTTCTAGCATCATCTCTTCCCTCGATTTCCCAACAAGCTCTGGATAACATAGAACTAAATCTCTTTCTTCTGCATCAGCAGCTTGTCTGTCGAAAATGGTTGCTCTAACCCAGAAATGCCTTACCAACGCCTTATAAGTAGGACCATTCAGCATCCTGAAGTAATCCTTCCATTTCTGAGTGTTGTAAAACTTCTTGATGTTGCAGCTATGATGAATGAGAGAGGAGAAGTCAACTGGGTTTTCAACTTGTACTCTCAGTTGATATTCTTTGAGCTTCATCGTAGAAATAGCCAATAAATAAGCAGCCCTTTCCAGTTGCCCTTGATGTTGTTGTAGTTGTTGCTGATCTTGATCTTGATTAAGAATTTCAGGAATAGAACTTGAAGAAGCCATGATTAAGTGAAGATGATGAAGATTTGTGTTCTAGGGTTTGAGAGATATTTCTTAACAGCTAAGTATGCAACGAAAAGGGTTGGTAGTGTTGTGAGTAGTGTGTGTTTTGTTCAAGTGATATGAGTAGAAACGTTTGAATACACAGGGGACAAAGAAATACAACAGTAATGACAGTTGGGGGCGCGAGATAGTATTTTCAAAGCATAGACGCATCATTTCCCTTTGAGTTATACACCAATACACTTTAGCCACGTCTTCAGAACTCAGATGTGTTGTCTAAGTTAGTAGGACAGATGTCATCAGAAGCGACTCTTGAATACCACCAACTTATGCTCTTCAGAAGCACAAAGATTCCCTTATGAAGTTATGATTCTGATGTTGACTTCAGAAGCACATTTTCCTCAGAACCTCAGTTAAGAGCTTATGATGGACCATAGCTTCTGAACTGACTTCAGAACCTAAACTTCTTGTTTAGGAGCAAGCAAATTTAATCAGACACAAAATGCATGTTCAAATTTTTCTTTATAAAATCAAATCTTTCAATTGTTAAAGGCTTAGTTAATATATCAACCCATTGATTTTCAATATCAATGAATTGTATATCTAAGATTCCTTTTTGAACATAGTCTCTGATAAAATGGTGTTTGATTTCAATGTGTTTAGCTCTTGAATGTAGAATTGGATTCTTTGACAAACAAATAGCAACAGTATTATCACAAAAGATGGGAATACTGTTAGCATTAATCTGATAATCTTCCAACTGATGTTTCATCCAGAGTAGTTGTGTACAACAACTTGCAGTTGAAATGTATTTTGCTTCTGTTGTAGACATAGCAATGGTTGCTTGTCTTTTGCTAGCCCAGGATATCAGATTATCACCCAGAAATTGACAATTGCCACTGGTTGATTTTCTTTCAATCCTATCACCAGCATAGTCAGCATCACATAATCCAATTAGCTTGTAATCTAAAGATTTCCTATAGAGAAGTCCAAGATTAGTTGTTCCTTTCAGATACCTGAAGATTCTTTTAACTGCAGTTAAATGAGATTCCCTAGGATCTGACTGGAATCTTGCACACAAGCATACACTGAATAAAATATCTGGCCTAGATGCAATGAGGTATAACAGAGAACCAATCATACCTCTGTACAGCTTCTGATCTACCTTTGTTCCTTCATCTTCTTTGCTTAAGGTGCATGTAGGATGCATTGAAGTGTTCATCAATTTACAATCTTGAAGCTTGAACTTCTTCAGAAGCTCCTTTGTGTACTTTGTCTCATAAACATATACTCCATCTTTGCATTGATTGATTTGAATGCCAAGGAAGAACTTCAGCTCTCCCATCATGCTCATTTCAAATTCATCTTGCATTAACTTAGAAAATTCCTTGCAAAGAGATGCATTAGTAGAACCAAATATTATATCATCAACATATATTTGCACAACAAGAATATCTTTCTCAAGAGTCCTTCTGAAGAGTGTAGTGTCAACCTGACCTCTTTTAAAATCATTTTTGATTAAGAAATTACTTAGTCTATCATACCAAGCTCTGGGAGCTTGTTTCAAGCCATATAGTGATTTCTTCAGTATATAAACATGATCAGGATTCTTAAGATCCTCAAAACTAGGAGGTTGTTTGACATACACTTTTTCTTCTATGACACCATTAAGAAATGCACTTTTGACATCCATTTGATATAATATTATGCCATGATTAATTGCATAGGAAAGAAGTAACCTGATTGCTTCCAATCTTGCAACTAGAGAAAATGTTTCAGTCTAATCAATGCCTTCTTGTTGAGTGTAACCTTGTGCAACAAGTCTAGCTTTGTTTATGGTTACTTCACCTTGTTCATTCAACTTATTTCTGAATACCCATTTTGTTCCAGTAATGTTCTTCTGAGAAGGTTTGGGTACCAGATCCCACACATCATTTCTTTGAAATTGATTCAGCTCTTCTTGCATTGCTAAGATCCATCCATTATCTGAAAGTGCTTCATCAACTATTGTAGGTTCAATCATTGATATCAGTCCAATCATTGAATCTTCTTGTCTGAAGTTTGATCTTGTTCTTCTGGGACTTTCTTTGTTTCCAATGATTTGATCCTCAGGATGTGAAGACTTGTATTTGAAAGTGTTTCTGGAGGGATCTGTATGCTGTGAGCCATCTTGTGCTTCATCAGAAGCTACTTCATCTTGAGCTTCTGAGGTGGGTTCAGCTTCTGGACTTACTTCAGAATCACTAGTCTGATCAGGTTCTAGAGTATCTTCAGTAACCTGTATATCTGCAATACTTTCATTTTGCTCTGGAGTTTCACTTCCGGGCTCTTTGTCATCAACTTTAACGTGCATAGATTCTTCAACACATAGTGTTTCTAAATTATACACTCTGTATGCCTTTGACCTTTCAGAGTATCCTAAGAAAATTCCTCTTTGGGCCTTGGCATCAAATTTCTTTAGGTAGAGCTTGTTATTTAGAATGTAACATGTACATCCAAATTGATGAAAGTAAGATATATTGGGACTTCTTCCTTTAAAGAGTTCATATGCAGTCTTCTCCAAGATAGGTCTGATATAGATCCTATTATGAACATAACATGTTGTATTCACTGCTTCTGCCCAGAAATGTTTAGCTAAATTGTTTTAATGAATCATGGTTCTGGCCATTTCTTGTAAAGTTCTATTTTTTCTCTCTACAACCCCATTTTGTTGTGGAGTTCTAGGAGAAGAGAATTCATGAACAATTCCATGTTTTTCACAAAAAAGTTTCAAATGGCTCATTTTCAAACTCACCACCATGATCACTTCTGATTTTCAAAATCTTTGTTTCTTTTTCAGACTGTATTTGAGTTTAGAAATTACTGAATACATCATATGCATGATCTTTACTTCTCAGGAATTTTACCCAAGTCCATCTGCTGTAATTATCAACAATTACTAATCCATATTTGCTTCCATATAAGGATGCAGTGCTAACTGGTCCAAATAAATCAATATGGAGCAGTTCTAAGGGTCTGGAGGTGGAAACAATGTCTTTAATTTTAAAAGATGATTTCACAATCTTTCCCTTATGGCATGCACCACATAGTGCATCTGAATGATAATCAATATCAGGAAGGCCTCTGACAAGTTGTAACTTACTAAGCTTAGAGATTAATCTCTAGTTAGCATGTCCCAACCTTCTGTACCATACCCACTTCTTATCATTCATTGATAGAAGAAAAATTACCTTATGGTCAATGTTATCGCGATTTTTGGGTGTCAAATCATTGATTAGATTTGAACCTTTCAATCATTGATATCTCTATTTTTTTTGGGGAAAGGTAAAATCGAGAGAAAACCTTAGAAATTCTGAGCTCGGGGCTGATTTCACTACGGGAAGGTGTTAGGCACCCGAAATGACTATAGTATCCTATAGGAACCGTTTTACTAGTCTTATGTATACGCTTTGCTTTTATCGCTATTTGTAAAAAAGGGATTTGATTTTAAGAATGGGAGAAAGAAGATTTTGTTTGTTTTTATTGGACTTGGAGAGATTTTGAGTCTCTTGCCTACATACCCTTTTAAGGGATCAAAATTCCATGTAGTTCTCTTCCAAAACATTTTTTGTGGGTTGGTTCAATTTTAATTTTGAAAATGGTTTTGAAGAAAAAGATGAGAGGCCTCAAAGGCATGAGTTTTGGAAACAAGTGAGGTTAGTCCAATTCATTTACAAAAATGGTTAAAGTTGGGAATTAGGATTCATTTTGATTTTGCTTAAGAAAATAAAAGGAAAATGGGTGAAGCTTTGGCTTCACTTTATTGCAAAAATCTTTGAGTGATGTGTTAGTTTTTAAGAAGAAAAGAGTGAGTTTTTTCCTAAGTATCACGCTTCCTAAACATACATCTAGCGGTGAACATACAACGTGTGTGCGTGTCGGTGCTTGTGTCGGTGTACATCATTATAGTCCATAGTCCTTTACATTGGGTCCTATTTTACATTCTATGGTCTTGCAAGAATTTGAAAGGAAAGTAAACTACCTAATCATTGCATGAAAATTAGTTGAACGTTCCATGAAAGAGTTAAAGGAAGAAATGGGAATGAGATGAGATGCTTAGTATGCATGAAACATAGAGTAAAGTGGTTAGTAAAACAAGGTGAAATAATAATGAAATACTAATTTTAAACAAAATGGTAAACTATCACAAAAATTGGCAGAAAATCACACTAAACAAAATTGCAAAGTATCACAAAATTGGCACCAAAACTCTAACTAAACAAGATTGCAAAATATCACACAATTGGTATCAAGAACCAAACTAAACATAATTGCAAAATATCACAAAATTGGTATCAAGAACCAAACTAAACATAATTGCAAAATATCACAAAATTGGTATCAAGAATCAAACTAAACATAATTGCAAAATATCACAAAATTGGTATCAAGAACCAAACTAAACATAATTGCAAAATATCACACCATTGTAATCAAGAATCACATTTAACAAAGTTGAAAAAAAACGCCACAAAATTGTAATCAAGAATCAATTTTAACAAGAACATGAGAAATATCGCAAAATTCAAGTTTTAACAAGGTTGAAAGTATTACACAAAAACAAAAGAGAATTAACCTTGCTAAGATCAAATGTATTATCATGGAATCAGAGGAGATAAAATCATAAAATCAAGTACCAATCAACATTATATGGCATGAATTTAGATCAACAATTATGCAAGAAACTCATCAAAAGAACACACAAAAATACACGAAAATGTAAAATAAATGCACATACATTTTTTATCAATTACAACATGTAACAATACCACAAAATAATAAAGAAATGCTTCAGGAACACAGAGTAATTTTTTTGGAATTTTTGTAAAGAAATTAAAACGCACAGGAGGTCCAAATAGCAAGCATAGGGGTGCACATAGCAAGAACATTCAAAACTAAAAAGCACAGGAAGACAAAGGCCCAAAACAGTGGATCCTGCCCCAGCGCTGATGGATCCGGGTCTCCAGAACGTCTCAGGGACGTTGGATTGATCCGGATCCATTGGATTCGCATCCAAAGGCCAAAAATGCAGTAACATGGGTCGGTTTTGAACCGACCCGGCCTGGAGGTTACATAAAAGGTTAGGGGTCCGGATCCAGCCATTTTTTAGAGCTCTTCTCTCTCTTCTTCTTCTCTTCCTCGCCGTTCTCTCTTCACCTTCTCAAATCCTAACCCTAAAAGTCTCAATTCCTACCAGAAATGGCCCGCTCTAGGCTTAAAAGCTTCGTTGCTTCACTCTAAACATGAATCTTTCAACAAATAGCAAGTCGAACCGTTGAATCAATGTGAATCTGCGAGTTTTGTCTCTGTAGGTTCAATCCGTTCGATTTTTGTGTTTTTTGGCTGAAATCTTTATGAAACAGTGAGAACTTGCTTCGATTCACATTCGTTTGTGAATCTCGCAACGTTTCTTTGATTTCTTTTTGGAAGAAAATTCGGTTAGGGTTAGGGTTTGAAAACGAACGGTTCAGATTCTTCACGGATTCACATTGATTCTAAACTCATGAGGATCTTCAAAGAGGTAAGGTGAAATTTCAATGTTACCTGTGTTTTGATTTGGAGATTGAACCGTTTCTCTTTCCCTTCTCCGATCCGGATCCTTTGAGAATTCTTCTTCTTTTTCCCTTTCTTCTACTCTGTCCTAAAGCTGTGATCACGCTCGTAGCGCGCTACCTCCGGTGGCATGTTCGCGTTGAATTGCAGCTTCAGCCATTCGATGATGATGATTCTCGCGAATCTCTGAGAATTTGCTTGAAACTTGTGTGAATTTCGTGTGAATTTTGCTTCTGCTTAGCTCTGTGAGTCGAATTCCATGATGAATTCAAAGCTTCTCTGCGGAATTGTTCTGAATTGGTGATGGATTGAAGCTAGAGTTCGTGAGAATTCTTGAGTTTTTGTGAGTTTTGTGATTTTGATCTGTAACTGCCAAGAGAGAGAAAATGAGTTCTGTTTGTGTTGATGTGGCGCGTGATATGTGGATTCTGATTCTGACTTGTACAGTGGTGGCCTTTTATAGGCTGCCATGTGTGTACCTGATCCAATGAGCTTGTGACATGTGGACTGAACTGAAAAAAAAGACTAAAATGCAATTTTGGAAAATTTGGGACTGAAATGCAATTTATAAGAATTCGGACCTCTGAAATTAAAACTGAATTGGACTGTTTTGAAAATTGGAATTGGACACTTTTACAATGAAATGTAAAATTTTGGACTAAATTGCAATTAAAATAAAATTTGGACTTATTTGCAAAAAGTAAAAATAAAATTGGTAAAAATGTAATTTGGAAAAAATACAAAATGAAACATTTAAAATTGACAAAATGGACTAAAATTAACAAACTACCAAAAATGAGGTATTTCAAAATACCTCTCTGCCCAAAATTTATTTGATGTGAAAAGACCAAAATGCCCCCTGGGGCTAAAATGACTCAGACTGACTCAGATGCAGAACTAAGACGATTTTGTGCAAAATTTGACAAATGATTCGTGCAAACAGATTGAAAAGACTCAAGGACAAAATGCAAGGACTAAAATGGGTTCCTTTGTAGGAAATGACCAAAATACCCTTTTTGTATGATTTTATGCAAAAATTAAAAGACAGAAACAGTAACGTATGCAGCTGAAGCACAGTGGTAAATTGCAGAGCAATACACAGTAAATTGAAAAAGCATTAGGAATAGAAAGGAAATTTAAACGAGTATTTTTAGGTCCAAAATGAGGGTATGACAGTCAACCAGTTCAGAGAAATTGATTTTATAGACATTTTCTACTCTATTTCCTTTGAACACTATGGACTTGTTATCTTTGTTGATTACTGTGCAGTTGGCCTTTTCAAACAATACATCATAACCATTGTCACAAAACTGACTGATACTCAATAGGTTATGTTCAAGACCATCTACCAATCACACATTATTAATTGAGGTAGAGGAGTTACCAATAGTTCATGTACCAATGATCTTGCCAGAATGGTTGCCTCCAAACTTCACATTTCCTCATTCTTTCATTGTGAGGGAGAGGAACATTGACTACTCTCCTATCATGTTCCTTGAGCAACCGTTGTCCAGATACCATGATTTTTGCTTTGACTTTGCTCTTAGGCATATCTGCAGTATTGACAATTTCAGATTTAGGTACCCATTGTGTTATGGGTCCTTTGAGGTTAGTACTGGAAGTTTTACTCTTCACTTCTTGTACTTTGAGATGTGATTTAGGTTGCTTCTGATCAATCAGTACCTTAGGTTTAACACCTTTTGGTTTTGATCCCCCAGAAGCAGAAATTGTTATGTTCTTCTGAGCTTTAGACTTCAAGACTTCAGATTCTAGTTTCAACAGACTCTGAGGAACAGATTCTGATCTCTTTAGAATCCTAATCTTTGATGTCTTAGAGCTAGAGTTAGTCATATCCTTAGACTTGAGGTTCTTTGGCTTTGAAGCAATCTTAGCCTTAGAGCCAGAAGCTTCAGGTTCTGATTGAACAACAGTTTCACCTTTCACACCTTCAGGTACAAAGAAGGTTTTCAATCCTTCCTTAATACACTCACAACATGCTTTAAGATTGGTTTCATTAGTTTTCACTTCTGAAAAACCAATCCCTCTGCCATTGTTCTTGTAAATGTTGTAAATCATAGAAGCAACTCTGCTTTTGTCAATGCCAGAGATGATAAAATCTTCAAGAGCAATTTCATGGTTGCTTAAAGGTTTTCCATTACACTTTTCTTGTAGCTTCTGACATAGGAACCTGAGCCTGTCTTCATAAGTTTTACAAATGAAGTCAAAACCCCTAAGTCCTTCTTCAAAGGCTTTAAGATCCAATAGAGTTGATTCTTGTTGTTTCATTAAATCAACATATTTATCTTTTAAATCTTTCAACTCATTAGTTCTTAATTCAAAATGTGTAAGGAGTTCTTTAAGTGACTCAATAAGTTCTTCTCTGGGAATTTTAGAATATACCTCATTTTCCTCTTCTGAGTCTGATTCTCGTTCAGCTTATGAAGTTGTTGTAGCTACTAACCCAACAACTATCTTTGCCCTTTCATCAGCTTCTTCCTTATTAGATTCAGATTCACTATCTAAATCATCCCAGGTGGGCATCAAACTCTGCTTAATCTGCTTCTTGAACTTGTTTGATTTGAAAGTTGACTTCTTTGGCTTGTCCTTTGACTTCTCCTTTTGAAGATCAGGGCAATCAGCATTGAAATGTCCAGGCTTCTTGCAGTTGAAGCAACCCTTCAGATCTTCTTTCTTTGAGCTTCTGAAACTACTCCTTCTGGTTAGAAACTTCTTGTTTTTCTTGGCCATATACTGCAGTCTGTTGGAGAGCATAGCCATCATCTCAGTAGTCTCTTCATCAGAATCTCCAACAGTTGATTCCTCTTCTTCAGACTCAATGACTTTAAGAGCTTTTGATGACTTTCCTTTGGATGGTAAAGCTATAGATTTATTCTTCTTAGTAGACTCATGTTCATTAAGGCTTAACTCATGAACCTTGAGAGAACTAACAAGATCTTCAACACTTAAAGTGTTTAAATCTTTAGCTTCTTCAATAACAGTCACCTTTGGTCTCCATCTAGCAGGCAGACTTTTAAGTATCTTGCTGACATGATCAGAAGCAACATAGCTTTTCTTCAGTATTTGAAGTCCAGAGACTAGGGCTTGAAATCTTGAGTACATCTCCTCAATACTTTCATCATCCTTCATCTTGAACAACTCATACTAATGAACAAGCATCAGTGCTTTAGCTTCTCTAACTTTCTTGCTACCTTCATAGTTTGCACAAAGAGAAGCAAACATAGCCTTTGCAGTAGATTTATCACTCATCTTCATGTACGCTGCACCAGGTATAACATCGATAAGAGAACCTCTGATCTTGTGATGTTTCTTGTACATCTTCTTCTGAGCAGGAGTATGTTTCTATCTATCTACAGCAGCTCCTTCTTCATCAAGATCCAAGTCACCAACTCCATCTTCCAAAATATCCCATAATTCTTCATCTAAGCCCATGATATAACTGTAGAAGTTGGTTTTCCACCAGGAGAACTCTTCAGGATCTCCATTGAACTTTGGAACTTTACCTGAGTCAGCTTTCTTATCATTGTAATCATAAGGTACAACATTATGATTACTACCAGGGCCAGCAGAGCTAGAAACAGATGATTCAGCAGACATGTTTTTCTCAAATCATAGACTGTTACACTGTTAAGTGTTATCAACAGAACCAAGGCTCTAGATACCAATTGAAGGTGAGAAAAACACAATAAGGGGGGTTGAATTATGTTAGCTTTTTCTTAGAGACATTGTAGCAAGCACAGAGTTGTATAACTTGTCTTGTAGCAGAGACAAAGACTGTGTAGTGGAGAAGGTGGTTGTACAGTTCGTACAAAGAGTACTATGTCAACGCTCTTTGAAATTAAGCCATCAAATGCCTTCAGAACCTTTCAAAATGACCGTTGCTCCACACTTCTAGTCTTCTACAACTCTTAGATGAATTTCGATCCATAAAACAGCTCTTGAAGCTTTAAGTCTTGCATCTTCTGATGAACTTCAGCTTCTGGTGATTTGCAGCTTCTGATGACACGTCATCACTCAAGGACCACTCTGTCTTCAAGAGCACTTGATGAGTCAATAAAGTAGTATATTTAATGGAGTATTTAATCTTATTTATTTGAATTTAAGTTTATTATTATTTCCTTTTTAAGTCATTTAGATGAATTAGTGATTAGTTTACTTTATATAATATTCAGTCTTGTTTTATTTAGATCTAGGTTTATTTTATATATAATATTCAGTTTTATTTAGATATAAGATTATTTTATATAATATTCTGTCTCGTTATATTTAGATTTAAGTTTACTTTATATTATTGTTATTTATTTTATAGAACTATTTTACTTTAGAATGCAATCTATTATATTTCAGGGACGAATATTGGATTGAAAGAGCCTTGGAGCAGAAGAAAGGGATTCGGAGCTGATTCAGAGCAAGAATACGAAGATTCGAAGTCAAAAATAAGTCTCCCCCAAGTCAGAAGCTTGGCACGGCCCGTGCCAAATGTGGCACGGCCGTGCCACCTCTCAGGATTTCTTTAGCTGCTTTTGCTTTCTATGCAAGCTACTCTGTTTTTAGTTTAGGCCCACAGTTTCTTGTGGGGCACTCTAGTATTATAGTTGCTTAGGCTCTAAGTCAATTGTAAGCTATAAATAGAGGAGCCTTCCATCACAAATATTCATCTTATTCTTGTAATACAATAGTGACAGTTGTTTTCTAATTATAATTTCTCTTTACTTTATTTACTTTATGTCTTCTCTCTCATTCCCTTTGTCTATTATGATCATGAGTGAGTAGACTTCCCTTGTCTTGGGATTGTTGGATAGTCTAATGACGTAATCCAAAGCAAACCAAGCCCTTTTCTTTAAACCCTTAAGTAATCTAGTTTCTAATCTAATTTCACCGGTTAAACATGGATTAATCATTATCAACTACCAACAAGCGAAAGCTGAGGTTATGATAATTATTAATCCATTATCCCAAACGTCAAATCTACAAGCGAAAGCTGCGATGAGATGTTGGAACAAGTGAATATTAGACAGAGGTTGCAAAGGCAGTGAAATAGTCTTTGCAATCTTGGGACGAAGTAGTTTCACAGCCTTAATGCATCTCCTAGTAATTAATAAAGCGAAATAGGATTAATTGCTAGGAGTAAACTAGGTCTATCATAAGGTTTTAAGGTTAAAGCTTTAGGTTTGTGGAGGGTTTGTTATTGTGACGAACCAATAATCCCAAGGCTCTCTTCTTATATTATCTTCTCTTCAAACATTCAAAACCCTAAATTACTATTTTCTCTTCTAATCATAACTCTAAGTTGATTGAATTGACCAACTCCCTGTCGGAACGATACTCTCTTTATTAATACTTCGATAAGACCGTGCACTTGCGGTTTTGTCCCATCAAGTTTTTGGCGCCGCCGCTGGGGAGTTAACTAATTTAATTAACTTTTTCTTGTGATTAGAATTATTTTTTTTATTTTTCTTGTCTTTTTACTTGCTAATTTTTTATCTCTTTTTTTCTCTCTTCTTTTGTTACCGTTAACTTCTTGGGTTCTTTCCCTTTTATGCGAAGGTCTAAAAGTCTTGGTGCATTCGTACCTGAGATTGAAAGATTTCTGCACAAAAGGAGAAGAGAAGCACAAAATAATATTGCTATGGCTGAACGTACTCTCAAAGAGTATGCTACTCCTTCAACGGAAGAGCCACAAGCTATTATTCTGTACCCAACGGTTGAGGATGACAATTTCGAAATTAAGCCCGCACTTCTTAACTTGGTGCAACAAAATTAGTTTTCTGGTTCCCCTATTGAGGACCCAAACCTACATATCTCTACCTTTCTAAGACTTAGTGGCACCCTAAAAGAGAACCAAGAAGCCGTAAGACTTCATCTCTTTCCCTTCTCCTTAAGGGATAGAGCTAGCGCTTGGTTCCATTCTCTAGAGGTTGATTCCATCACCTCATGGGATCAAATGAGGCGAGCATTCCTTGCCCGATTTTTCCCCCTTCTAAAACTGCCAAACTTAGGGACCAAATTACACGTTTCAACCAAAAGGATGGGGAGTCCCTCTATGATGCTTGGGAACGTTTCAAAGAAATGCTTTCAAAGAAATGCTCCGAATTTGCCCCCACCATGGTTTGGAAAAGTAGCTCATAGTCCACACTTTATATAATGGCTTGTCTTATACCCACTAAAGAAGGACTCAGAGGTTTTGACTTCATATGCAAAACATATGAAGACAAACTTAAGTTCTTGTGTCAGAAGCTGCAAGAAAATTGTGATGGAAAGTCTTTAAGTAACCATGAGATTGCTCTTGAAGATTTCATTATTTCTGGTATTGACAGAAGCAGGATTGCTTCTATGATTTATAGCATTTATAAAAACAATGGCAAAGGGATTGGTTTTTCAGAAGCTAAGTCTAATGAAACCAATCTCAAAGCATATTGTGAATGCATAAAGGAAGGATTGAAAACCTTCTTTGTTCTTGAAGGTGCCAAAATGGAAACTGTTGTTCAGTCAGAACCTGAAGCTTCTAGCTTTAAGGCTAAGATTACATCAAAGCCAAAGAACTTCAAGCCTAAGGGTGTGATAAATTCTGAATCTAAGATCACAAAGATTAAGATTCTGAAGAGATCAGAACCTGTTCCTCAGAGTCTGATGAAATCAGAATCTGATGTCCTAAAGTCTAAGGTTCAGAAAGGCAAAGCAGTTGTTGCTTCTGAAGTATCAAAACCAAAAGTTGAAAAACCTAAGGTAATGATTAATCAGAAGCTACCCAAAAAGCATCTAAAGGATCAGGAATTGGTGAGTAAATTCTCCAGCTCTAACCCCAAAGGACCCATAAAACAATGGGTACCTAAATCTGAAATTGTCAATACTGCAGATTTGTCTAAAAGCAAGAACAAAGCAAAAGTCATGGTACCTGGACAACGGTTGCTCAAGGCACATGACAGGAGAGAAGTCAATGTTCCTATCCCTCACAGTGAAAGAAGGAGGAAATGTAAAGTTTGGAGGCAACCAATCTGGGAAGATTATTGGTACGGGGACTATTGGTAATTCCTCTACCTCTATTAATAATGTGTGGTTGGTAGATGGGCTTAAACATAATCTATTGAGCATCAGTCAATTCTGTGACAATGGTTATGATGTATTATTTGAAAAAGCAAACTGCACAGTAATCAACAAGAATGATAAGTCCATAGTGTTCAAGGGAAAGAGAGTGGAAAATGTCTACAAAATTAATTTCTCTGAACTGGCTGATCAGAAGGTAATCTGCCTTCTGTCAATGAATGATAAGAAATGGATGTGACATAGAAGGCTGGGACATGCTAACTAGAGATTAATTTCTAAGCTTAGCAAGTTACAGCTTGTCAAAGGCCTTCTTGACATTGATTATCATTCAGATGCACTCTGTGGTGCATGCCAGAAAGGAAAAATTGTTAAATCATCTTTCAAAGCTAAAGACAATGTTTCCACCTCAAGACCCTTAGAACTACTTCATATTGACCTATTTGGACCAGTTAGCACTGTATCCTTATATGGGAGTACGTATGGATTAGTCATTGTTGATGATTACAACAGATGGACTTGGGTGAAATTCCTGAAAAGCAAAGATCATGCATACGATGTATTCAGTAACTTCTGCACCCTTATTCAATCTGAAAAAGAAGCCATAATTTTCAAAATTAGAAGTGATCGTGGTGGTGAATTTGAAAATGAGCCATTTGAAGCTTTTTGTGAAAAACATGGAATCTCCCATGAATTCTCTTCTCCTAGAACTCCACAACAAAATGGGGTTGTAGAAAGAAAGAATAGAACTTTACAAGAAATGGCCAGAACCATGATCCACGAAAACAATTTGGCAAAACATTTTTGGGCAGAAGCTGTGAATACAGCGTGTTATGTCCAGAATAGGATCTACATCAGACCTATCTTGGAGAAAACAACATATGAACTATTTAAAGGAAGAAAACCCAATATCTCTTACTTTCATCAGTTTGGATGTACATGTTAAATTCTGAACAACAAGCTCTACCTAAAGAAATTTGATGCCAAGGCCCAAAGAGGAATCTTTTTAGGTTACTCTGAAAGGTCAAAGGCATACAAAGTGTATAATTCAGAGACACTCTGTGTTGAAGAATCTATGCACGTTAAATTTGATGACAAAGAGCTTGAAGATAAAACTTCAAAGCAAGATGAAGGTTCTGCAGAGATACAGGTTTCTGAAGAAATTCCAGAACCTGATCAGATAGTTGAATCTGAAGATAGGCCAGAAGTTGCACCCACATCAGAAGCTCAAGATGTAGTTGCTTCTAATGAAGCACAAAATGGCTCACAGCAAGCAGATTCATCCAACAACACTTTCAAATACAAGTCTTCTTATCCTGAGGATCAAGTCATTGGAAGTAAAGAAAGTCCCAGAAGAACAAGATCACACTTCAGACAAGAAGAATCTATGATAGGACTAATATCAATGATTGAGCCTACAATAGTTGATGAAGCACTTTCAGATGATGGATGGATCATAGCTATGCAAGAAGAGCTGAATCAATTTCAACGAAATGATGTGTGGGATCTGGTACCCAAACCTTTTCAGAAGAACATTATTGGAACAAAATGGGTATTCAGAAACAAGCTGAATGAGCAAGGTGAAGTAACCAGAAACAAAGCCAGACTTGTTGCACAAGGGTACAGTCAACAAGAAGGCATTGATTACAATGAAACATTTGCTCCAGTTGCTAGATTGGAAGCAATCATGTTACTTTTATCTTATGCAATTAATCATGGAATTATATTACATCAAATGGATGTCAAGAGTGCATTCCTTAATGGTGTCATAGAAGAAGAAGTGTATGTTAAACAACCTCCTGGTTTTGAGGATCTGAAGCATCCTGACCATGTTTACAAACTAAAGAAATCACTATATGGCTTGAAACAAGCTCCCAGAGCTTGGTATGATAGAGTAAGTAATTTCTTAATTAAAAATGATTTTAAACGAGGTCAAGTTGATACAACACTCTTCAGAAGGACCCTTGAGAAAGACATTCTTGTTGTGCAAATTTATGTTGATGATATAATATTTGGTTCTACTAATGCATCTCTTTGCAAGGAGTTTTCTAAGTTAATGCAGGATGAATTATAAATGAGCATGATGGGAGAGCTGAAGTTCTTCCTGGGCATTCAAATTAATCAAAGCAAAGATGGAGTATATGTTCATCAAACAAAATATACAAAGGAGCTTCTGAAGAAGTTCAAGCTTGAAGATTTTAAACGGATGAACACTCCAATGCATCCTACATGCACCTTAAGCAAAGAAGATGAAGGATCAAAAGTAGACCAGAAGCTATACAGAGGTATGATTGGTTCTCTATTATACCTCACTGCATCTAGGCCAGATATTTTATTCAGTGTATGCTTATGTGCAAGGTTTCAGTCAGATCCTAGAGAATCTCATTTAACTGCAGTTAAAAGAATCTTCAGGTATCTGAAAGGAACAACTAATCTGGGACTCCTTTATAGAAAATCCTCAGATTACAAGCTAATTGGATTCTGTGATGCTGATTATGCTGGTGATAGGATTGAAAGAAAGTCAACCAGTGGCAATTGTCAATTTCTGGGTGATAATCTGATATCCTGGGCTAGCAAAAGACAAGCAACCATTGCTATGTCTACAGCAGAAGCAGAATACATTTCAGCTACAAGTTGTTGCACACAACTACTTTGGATGAAACATCAGCTGGAAGATTATCAGATACATGCTAACAGTATTCCCATCTTTTGTGATAATACTGCTGCTATTTGTTTGTCAAAGAATCCAATTCTACATTCAAGAGCCAAGCATATTGAGATCAAACACCATTTTATCAGAGATTATGTTCAAAAAGGAATTTTAGATATACAATTCATTGACACTGAAAATCAATGGGCTGATATATTTACTAAGCCTTTAACAGTTGAAAGAATTGATTTTATAAAGAAAAATTTGAACATGCATTATGTGTCTTATTAAAAATGCTTGCTCCTGAATAAGAAGTTTAGGTTCAGAAGCCATAGTCCATCAGAAGCTCTTAAGTAAGGTTCTGAGGAAAATGTGCTCTTGATGAGTCATCAGAATTTCAAACTTCAGAAGAGAATCTTTGTGCTCCTGAATAGTAGGAGTTAGTGGAATTTCTGGAGTTGCTTCTGGCGACATCTGTCCCACTAACTTATACAGCTCATCTGAAATCTGATAGCGTGGCATAAATGTATTGGTGTATAACTCAAAGGGCAATGATGATCTTTATGCTTTCGAAGTACTATCTCGCACCCCCAAACTGTCATTAATGTTGTGTTTGTTTGTCCCCTGTTATTCAAACATTTTTTTTTTTACTAAAAGCACTTAAACAAAACACACACTACTCACTTCACAACCTACACTTTCTCTTTTTGCTTTCGTAACTGCTAAGAAAACGCTCTCAATCTAGAACCCTAAAATTTCATCATCTTCAATCAATCAATGGCATCCTCTAGTTCCGTTCAAGAATCTGGTAGTTTGAATCAACAAGCTTCTCAACAACAACCAGAAAGGGCTGCGTACCTACTCAGTGGATCTACCATGAAACTCCAAGAACATCAACTGAAGATTCAAGTAGAGAACCCGGTTGATTTCTCATCTCTTACATTTCATGGATGCGCTATTAAGGACTTCTATGCTACTCAAGGATGGCTACAGTATTTCAAGATGTTGAATGGTCCTACATACAAAGCTCTAGTAAGGAACTTTTGGGTTAGAGCAAGCATCTATGACAAGAAAGCTGCTGAAGAAGAAGAGAGGAATCTAGTTCTCCTGTATCCAGAGCTTGCTGGAAAATCAAGGGAAGAAATGCTCCTGGAACCCTTCACTGGCACTGAGATTAGATCTAGTGTGATGGGTGTCCCAGTAAAGATCACTGAACAGATCATAGCTTCTGTTCTGGGCATAAAAGCTGAAGGAATCTATTCTGGGATTGAAATTCCCAACTCTCATACCAGCACCTGGAAAGAAACCGTTAATATGACCCTGTTCAACTCCAGAAAGGGTGGAAAATACAGTGACCTGGATATGCAGAAGAAGATGCTTCTGAAGATTCAGTTTGAAAATCTTCTACCAAAGGGAGGTGGTAGTGATCAACCCTCCCTAGCCCACAAAGTTTTCATTCATCACATCTTTAATGATGAAAAGGTTAACTTGCCAAGGTACATCTTCAAGTACATGGTCAAGGAACTATGGAAGAGCCAGAACGAAGACAGAGTGTAACGCCCTAGTCGCTATTTTGTTATTTTTAGTTGTTGGGCATGTTTTATTTGAATTTATAAATGATTATGTGAATATGTGGTGTGTTTATTTGTTTATAATAATTTATGTGAAATAATTGAGTTATATGATTTATTGATGTATTATCTAAATGCATGTTATTTGTTATTTAATTAATTAGTAGTGGGATATAATATTTGCTTTGTTTTAAGAAAATAGAAGGAATATTATTATTTTGGAGAATTATGAAAATAGGAAGAATAATGTTTATTTAGAAAAAGGGATTTATTTGGAGTTAATAGAATTAAGGAGGGTTAATGAGAAATTAAAATGAAAGTTATTGGGGGAGTTAAGAGAAAGAAAAGAGTTATGTTTTGTTAAGGAAAGAATAGGAAGAAGTCAGTAAGCATTGTACGTATCAGAAAAAACAAGAAACAGACTTTTTGGGAGAAAGAGAGAAGAACCAAGAGCAAAGGGGGATTAGCCAAGAGGAGAGATTTTTGTAGCAATTGTTCATCTAATCAGGTAAGGGTGGGTTTATGATTCAATTGTTAATATATATATATATGTATGTTTTCATGAATTGAATTGAAAAATAGTGGTTTTGTTGGATTAGGGTTAAAGATATGAAAATGCCATGATTGATAAATTATATGATGATGATGATGCTTATGTGAATTGTTTCTGTTGTTTTGTTGTGCCATGAACCCATAAACATTGTTTCTAAATCATTTTGGGTGATTGGGGGATTAAAATTGGGTTTTTGGATGAAAATGGGGTTAGAAAATCGTAGGTTTTTATTCTGCCCAGATGACTTCTCGCTTAAGCGAGATAGCCGTCGCTCAAGCGAGCGGCACTTTCCCTTGCCCAGAACTGTTTCGCGCCCGTTCGCTCAAGCGAGCGCCAAGCGAACTCCAAGCGTGCAAGACCTGAAGTTACGTCTTTTTGGTGGCTTAAGCGAGCTGCCCGTCGCTTAAGCGAGCAACGCGAATTTTGCCCAGAACTTTAGAAGATAGCCTGTTCGCTTAAGCGAACCAGAAGCGAGATGCAAGCGAACCCCGAGCGAGATTCCCCCAGACTTTCGTCATTTAAGTCGCTTGAAGCGAGATTAACTTCGCTTAAGCGAGATTGGTCCTGTGCGACCATTTTGTGCAATTTTTCAAAGTGTTCCAAACCCAAACCTAAGCTTCCTAACTTGTTTGTTAGATTTATTAATAATTGTTTGGATGATGAAACTTATATATGAAGATGAATATGATGGAATTATGTATGTTTACATGAAATAAAATATACTTTGCTAAGTTTGAAGTTGTTCTTGATGTTGTTGAGTGGTTGTGTCGAGTTGGGGAGGGTGTCTTAGATGTTAGACACAGTTGTTGATGTCCTAGTTGTTGTTGTTGTTGGTTGCATGCTGATATGCACCATTAGTTGTCGTAGGGTTGTATGCAGATATACACCATTGAGTCTTCATAACTCATTTGCATCGTTGGGGGCTTATGCCTTGGAATGTTTATACATTCAATTGGTGAGGGCTCATGCCCTGGAATGCTAGTCATTCATCTGGTGAGGGCTTATGCCCTGGGATGCTTTAACCATCCAATTGTTGAGGGCTCATGCCCTGGAATGCTTAGCATTCAACGCGCGTAGTTGGTACCACATTTGCATAATGCATTAGTAGTTGATGGAGTCTTGCATTAGTTGTTGTAGGTGTGAGTTGTTTTGTAGAGATGTTGTTGGTGAGGTGTCGCCACAAGTGATGTTGTCGTTGATGTTGATTAACCGAAGATGAATCTAAATAATATTGATGATGTTGTTGCTTATATTGATGATGTTGCTGCCTATGCTGATGATGGTTGTTATTATTTGTTGTTGTTTTTCAATGCAATTTGATGATTCATATATTTATGTATTACCTTTGTGTTGTGAACTCACCCCTTCTGCTGGAATTGCCGCCTCGTGGGCAAGTGCAGGTAGCGAAGGATAGATAGGAGTTGGCTCTTGTGTCGTAGGCTCTGATATGTAACGGGATGGGATTTGATGTTTATGATTTCATTCTTTTATGTATCGGTTTTTGAGAACATGTTGCTTAGACTTTTATTGATGTTGAAGATTTAAATCATCGTTGAATAATATTTTTATTATGTTGAGGCCTTGTGCCAAGGATGTTGAGTTTAGTTGTTGATTGATTATCAAATAAATATTCCGCTGCAGATTTTTATAAAATGATGTGTTGAATTAAATAGTTTTTATATTCTATTTAAACTGAATTTTGAAAAGTAGATGTAATACTCCGTTGTTTGCTGAACTCTGATGATTGTTGCATATTATTATGTCATTTTGGGAAACGGGGTGTTACACAGAGTCTGGGTTCCTTATGGAAGATTACTGTCAGAGATCTTTCACCAAGGAGGGATCATTGAAGCCCTCAGCCAAACAAGGTTCTACACTGATCAGATGCTGGATACAGTGGTTGGAAAGGTAATCAATGGAAAGACCTTGAAGAATATGCAGCTGATAAAGAGATTCACTCCTCTCAGCTCAGACTTGAGTGAATCTACAGTGGTGTCTGATTTGATGGCCAACTTCCCACCAATTTGCAAGAAAGATACTTTAGCTGTACAGATGGCACTTCTGAGTGACCATTTTGCTAATACTGGCGAGAGAATTGGGCTTAATGAAGTCCCTGAAGATATGCCAGGAGGCAAACTGCCAGTAGAGAAAGGCAGGAAAGCCAAAAGGAAGGAGCTTACTCAGGAGGAGTACCTAGAAGGTGAAAATCCTTCTAAGAAGGCTAAGAAGGAAAAGGCTCTTGAGAAATCCAAAACTGGTGCTTCTGAAGGTTCTTCTATTCAGGAAGAGGTTCAAGATCTGAACCCAGAAGCTATCATCCAACAGAAGACCAGAAATGGCAAACCTGTTGCTTCTGCATCTACAACAACTGCCAAACAGATTCCTCAGAAGAAGAAGAGAACTCCTAAACCTAGAAAACTGAGAGAGTCTGTGTACACTTCTGAAGAAAGTGCAGCTGTAGAAGCACAGGAAGTAGGGCCAAGCAACAGTCAAGCTGAAAGAGTCAGTCCAATGTTTGTCATGACTCCTGAAATGGCTAAGAGGAGTAAGGAGCATACAAACAAGTTAATGGCTGAAAAGAAAAGAAAAATGGCTCTTTACAAGCTACAAAGAGATGAGAAGCTCAAGGAAATGGGTCTGGAGGACTGTGACAAATTCTACCTGGAGAAGATTTCTGAAGTCCAGGAGATCTCAAAGAAGGTTGATGAAGAAGCTTTGAAGGCTTCTGAAGATGCTGCTACTAAACTGGTCACCAGGGAGGTAAGGAAGAAGAAGAAAGCTGATGCTGAAGCTCTTTAGAAGGTCCTGGACCTAGCCAAAGACATTGAAGTTCCTACTTTAGTATTGCTTGAGGATGTTGCTGCTGAAGTGGCTGAGCAAGCTTTGAATAGCACTGCAGAACTTCAGGCGGAGGTGACTGCAGAAGCTGAAAACCTGCTGATGGCTCCTGGATCAGAATCTTTATCAAGTATCTCTTCTACACAACCGTTAATACATATAGAATCTGACTCCTCCTCCTCATCTTCCTCCCAATCCAAAACCTCATCATCCTCATCACTGATTTGGATGATATTCCAATTAGCATTCTTCGAAAAGGCCAATCACCATCTTCCAAACTCCATAAAAAGCCTTCAAAACCTGTTTCTCCTCTCAAACCCATGGAACCTTCTATTGGAGTTAGAATTGGTAATTTGCTTGAATTGAAAAGCAGCAAATTACCTCCTAACTGTAACGCCCTCTTTAATTATTTAATTATTTTATTTGATGATATGATATATGTTTATATATTATATGGATTTTGATGATTTTGTGACGTATATGTGACGTATTTGTGACGTATTTGTGACGTGTGACGTGTTATTATTTTATTGTTTAATCAAATAATATAAGTGATGTTTATATGGATGTTATTTGGTAAATAAATAGATTTGTTGGAAAAATATAGAATTTTAAGAGATGGGGTTATATTTATAATTAAGAAGAGTTGTGTGGGTTAAGAGGAAATTAATTAAGTTGGGAGGGAGTATATAAGAGAAGTAGGTTAAGAGAGGAAAGTTTAGAAACGCGTTATCAGACTTTTGGTTTTGGAGAGAAAGAACGGTTGAACAGAGAAGAGAAGCTAGGCTGTGATTTCTGCAATTTTTCCAGGTAAGGGTGAGCCTAACTCCATTAATATTGATTGTAAATCATCTGTTCTTGATTGGCATAGAGTTTGAGAGGAATTGGGATGGGTTTATGAACAAGGGTTAAGATGAATTTGTGATGAATTGATGAGGGTTTGATGTTATAGGGCTGTAGAACTGCATACAGAACCTAGATTATTCCCTAGGATGATATTGCTGATGAATTAGAGGCTTAACATGTGAGTTTTGGGATGAATTGGTGTGATTAGGGCTGATCCCGTAGTGATTCTGAGATCGCTCGCCTGTGGCGAGTGATCACTCGCCGTGGCGAGTAACCCTTGGGTGCTCGCGAGGCGAGCAGTATAGCTCGCCGTGGCGAGCTTGACCCTTAAATTTAGGATTTTTGCCAAACTTTAGTTGGTTTTGAGTGCCCTTATATTTATAGAGATGACCTGTGAAGTTGGTTTGGTCAAATTGGATTTAGGGAGCTTAAAAATGAGGATTTTAGTGAAAAATGTCAAAAAGGCCGAAGCACCCAGTATTTCTCGCCTCTAGCTCGCCCCCAACTCGCCTTTGGCGAGTGAGCTGATGTGGGTACTCGCCTGTGGCGAGTAGATGCACTCGCCGTGGCGAGTTAGATGGTTCAGGACTGTTTGTTGTTTTGCGATCTGTTTCGCATGGGACTTTGAGAGGAGCCCTTTGGGTAGTGTTAGTGAGGTTTTTTACCCTTTAATGTATTCTGTAAAGATGATTGCTGATGATTTACTTGAGCTGTTGATAAATGATATAAAGTTGAATATATGTGAGGGTTATATATGATGATATGTGTTTTTGATGATGATACGTGTTGTGATGTATATGATTAATGAGATGATGTCCTGCCATGTAAATATTATACCTGCATGTGTCAGTTTTGTATTATGAATGATGGTCTTGAGACGGTGTATTAAGTTGTTAAACGACGAGTCCATGCATTTGCATATATATATGAGACGGTGGAGCTTTATGCTCAAAGCGACGGTGGAGCATTTGCTCAAAGCGACGGTGAAGCATATTAATGCTATAATCATATGGTACCACATGCATGATGTTGAGACGTTAGGTGTTGCATTTAGTCGAGTCAATTGTGACATATATGAGATGATGTTTTGAGACGTTGATGCTTGATGTGATGTTGTTATGATGATACCTATGATGA
This sequence comes from Medicago lupulina, assembly GCA_958299785.1. Lineage (NCBI taxonomy): Eukaryota > Viridiplantae > Streptophyta > Magnoliopsida > Fabales > Fabaceae > Medicago > Medicago lupulina. The sequence goes on from OY283139.1 coordinate 68,391,562, forward strand.
TGTTATGATGTGCTATAATGTATATGTGATGAGTTGAATTTATGATTGATAATCTTGACGTTTGATTTATATATTAATATTATTGTTGTGAATCTCACCCCTTCTGCTGGAATTGCCGCCTTGTGGGCAAGTGCAGGTACCCAGTCTTAGATGCGTTGATGCGAGGATGTGTGAAGTAGGGTTGCTCTGATACGTAACGGGATGGGGTCTTTTGTAGAGTCTATTTGTCATACCCTCATTTTGGACCTAAAAATACTCTTTCAAATTCCTCTGCTATTTTCTAATGCTTTCAATTCACCGTGTTTTCTACTGTGCTTCAGCTGCATACGTCACTGTTTCAGTTTTTTGAATTTTTGCATAAAATCATACAAAAGGGTATTTTGGTCATTTCCTACAAAGGAACCCATTTTCAGTCCCTATAATTTGTCCCTGAGCCTTTTCAATCTGTTTGCATGAATCATTGGTCAAATTCTGTTTAAAAATCGTCTTAGTTTTGCATCTGAGTCAGTCTGAGTCAGTTTGAGTCATTTTTGCCCCTGGGGCATTTTAGTCTTTTCACATCAAATAAATTTTGGGCAGAGAGGTATTTTAAAATACCTCATTTGTGGTAATTGGTTCGTTTTAGTCCGTTTTGTCAATTTTAATTGTTTCACTTTACGTTGCATTTCAAATTACATTTTTTTTAACCAATTTTATTTTTTTTACATTTTAGTCCAAACATTTTTAGAAATTACAATTTAGTCCAAATATTATGTTTTTTTGCAAATTAGTCCCAATTCTTTTAAAAACAGTCAAATTCTTTAATTCTTTTAAAAAAACAGTCCATTTTTTTTAATTGCAAAAAGATCCTGTTCTTTTCAAATTTGCAGTTTAGTCCTTTTTTTTCAGATTCAGTCCACAGGTGCCACGCCAGCTCAGTCCAGTCCACGTGTCACTACCTCATTGGCCAGAATCACACATGGCAGGCTATAAATAGTACACAGTGTCAGAATCAGATCCATCCACACGCCACATCACAAACAGAATCAACATTCTCTCTCTTGGCAGTTACAGATCAAAAACTCACAAATTCACCAAAAGCTTCAAGAACATTCATGGAACCCTAACTCACATTCAACCCTAATCCAGATCAATTTTGCACCAAAAACCACAAATTCACCATGAAATTCAACCCACAGAATCAAACAGAAGCGAAATTCGCACAGAAACAGCACAAATTGGAGCAATTCTCAGAGATTCTTGCGAATTTTCATCATTGAATCGCTTCTCTGCAATTCAAACGCGAACTCATCACCCAAAGGATAGCAAGCTCAAGCGTGATCACAGAGAGGGTCGAAGAGAAGAAGAGAAGGTGAAGAGGATCGCAAGGTTCGAATCAGAGAAGAGAAAAGAGGCAGTACCAGCATACCAGAAGAGATTCGAAGCCAAGGATCAAAAGAAACGGTTCGGATCTCCATCCACAAACACAGGTAATGCTCAAACTTCACCTCATTTCAATAGAAACCACTACAGAATCCAAAACGATGTGAACTTGTAGCAATCTCAAACTGTTCGATCCAAAAGCCCAAACCCTAACACAAAATCGTTTTAAAAAATCAAAGAAACGTTTTAGAATCCACAACAAGTGTGAATCGAAGCGATTTCTTGTAATTTCACAACGGATTCGGCCAAAAACGCGACGGATCAGAACAGTTCGAACCTAAGGCATCAAAACTCAAAGATTCACATCGTTTTGACGGTTAAAGTTGTGTTCTCTTGGATGATTCATGCTTAGAACGATGATACGAACAGTTTAAGCCATAGACGAACCGTTTCTGAGCAAGATTCAAGAAACTAGGGTTAGGGTTCGTAGAGAGAACGGCGGAGAAGAAGAGAAGAAGAAAGAGAAACGTTTTGGAAAATGAAGGAAACGGGTTGTAAACCCTTTTATGTAGGCACGTGAACCGGGTTGACCCAAACCCGGTCCACTCTCTCTTGTTCTCAGCCGTTTGATCTAGATCCAGATGGATCTGGATCAATCCAGCGCTCCTGAAGCGTTATGGAGATCCGGATCCATCAGGAACCGTGGGTATGGGCCGGATAGCATAAGTCTTTCTTGTTTTTTTTCAGTTTCTTGGAATTGCTTGCTAATTGCACCATCTTTCTTGTTGTTCGAACCCCTGGCATGCTTTAATTTTATTGAAAACTTTTGTAATTTTTTCTATGGGATTCTTGGTATGTTCTTGACTGTTGGTGATGATTTTTCATGTTAAGATTGATAAAAATGATAGGTGCTAATTTCCTCGTGGGTTTTGAGTACTAGGTGTGTTCGTGAGAGTTTCTTGCATAATTGTAGATCCGATTCTTGCCACCTAGTGTTGATATTTGATACATGATCTTGTGATGTGTTTGGTTCTGAGTTCTTTGCTTAATTGATTATTTCCAAACCCTTTTTGCAAGCTTAGTGTTAATTCCTTGTGTTTTTGCAAATATAGTTGTTAATTTCCAAATCTTTGCAAATTCAGTGGTAATTACTTGTCTTACAAGCTTAACCGTTAAGTTTCCAATTTCTTGCCAATTTAGAAATAATTTCTTGTTTTACAAATTCAATAGTTAGTTTCTTGTTTTGCAAGTAGTGTGAATTTTTGTTTGAAAATGAGGTGTGAAATATGCATAGAATGTGTGTGTGCTAAATTTGAATGCATGGCTTGTAATTCCCTCATAATTCTTGAAATATTTCCCTTGAGAATGCTGTTTCAGGGGGGGGGGGGTTATAGGTCATGGGATTTGGTCTAAGTTTTAGGCTTTTGTTTTATGTCGTTTGCACTATTTTTGGCACTTGTTTCCCTTGCAATTTGCTTAATGCCCTTTGTTATAATCATTTCATCCACCATGCATTGCTACTCATACTATCATTTCTCTATTCGCCACTAACCATTTCATTTCATGTCTTATTCATATCGCAAGCATTGCATTATTTTTATCATTTTCTTCCTTTTAACCATTTTGCGTAGGTTTCCATTAACTCATGTAATCCTTTAGGTTTAGTTTACTTTTCTTTAATTTCATGCAAGACCATAGAATGTAAAATAGGACCCGATGTAAAGGACTATGGACTATAATGATGTACACCGACACATGCACCGACACACGCACACACGTTGTATGCCTATCGCTAGGTGTATGTTTAGGATGCGCGATACTTAGAGAAAATAAATCCTTTTAAAAAACAAATAACTTCCATCACTTCAAATATTTTCCAAATAAACTTTGGAGTCAAAACTCCAAAGGATTTTCCCTTTATTTTCTTAATCAAACCAAAATGCAATTAATTTCCAAACTTTAACCGTTTTCATTAACAATTGAACCAACCAAATGTTTTCTTTTTTCTTTTCAATTCTAAAGCCTACACGGCCTCTTTCCTTTCTTCAAAACCATTTTCAAAACTAAAATAGAACAAAACTCACAAAAATATTTTGGAAGAGAACTACATGGAATTTTGATCCCTTAAAAGGGTATGTAGGCAAGAGACTCAAAATCTCTCCAAGTCCAATAAAATAAAATCCAATCTTCTTCCTCTCATTCTTAAAATCAACCCCTCTCTTTTACAAATAGCGATAAAAGCAAAGCGTATACATAAAGCATAGTAAAACGGTTCCTATAGGATACTATAGTCATTGCGGGTGCCTAACACCTTCCCGTAGTGGAATCAGCCCCGAACTTAGAATTTCTAAGGTTTTTCTCGATTTTACCTTCCCCAAAAAAAATAGAGACATCAATGATTGAAAGGTTCAGATCTAATCAATGATTTGACACCCGAAAATCGCGACGACAGAAATGGTGACTTCACTGGGGATTTTAGGGCTACACCTAGTTTTGCATGCTTTATGTTTTATGCTTTGTTTTATTGTTATATGTAAAAAAATTCTTGTGTACGTGTGGGGTGAGAATATCAAAAGCCCTATACCCGGGCTAAGTGAACTTAAGATTAGGAAGAGATATAATTGACAATCCATTCTGGGGGTTGCCTCGTGCATTGGATTACACGATCAATCTCACATAGCTGAGGCATTTTGGAGGTGATGTTGTCGGCGTGTGTTGTCATGCTTAGACACTTTACTTCCAATTGACCGATGAAGGCTATGGACCGTAGTTACCAAACCCATCCTTGGCCTTTCTTAGGACGTAGTGCGGTGGCTAAACCGAGCGTTGTCTCGAAATTTAGTCGTCACGCGATACTACACCCAAACTAAATCTTCTTACGGATAATCATGGACAAGCGTTGCTTTGTACTACCATGATATACGCAAGAGAGGTTGTGGTTTGGGAACTTTGTAGAACCTTGGTTACTACTATCAAAGCCTCAGTTTCACCGGACACCGTGTCCACTTGTTACTTTAGCCCGCCGTGCTTTCTTTGTTAAAACCATGCATACATGCATTCATGCATAAATTTTCTACATGCATTTATCAAAGTGTAACACCCCGTTTCCCAAAATGATATAATAATATCCAAACATCAGAGTTAATCAACAATCAACGGAGTATTACATGCATATTTCAAAAATAATTTATTTAAATAGAAACATAAAACTATTTAAATAATCCTCCAAAACAACATCTTTATTAAATAGTCTGCAGCGGAATAATCATCATAAATTCATCTCAAAATTTCTCATACATCAACATGTCTGGCACAAAGGCCTCACCAATAAAATATTCTCCAACATTATTCAAATAATTATCCAACAATTCTCCAAGTAAAAATGATACATAAAGGAATGAAATTATAAAACATTAAATCCCATCCCGTTACGTATCAGAGCCTACGACACAATGAGCCGACTCCTATCTAACCATCGCTACCTGCACTTGCCCACGAGGCGGCAATTCCAGCAGAAGGGGTGAGTTCACAAAACAAAAGCAATATATATATATATAATTCATCAAGTTGTATTGAAAACAACATAAACAAGAACATTTATCATCACCATAATCATCAACGGTCCTCAGTAACAATTCAACAAATAATATTTAGTTTCACCTTAATTAACAACACCGGCAACAACACCGCTTGTGGTGACACCTCACCAACAACAACTCACACCTTAACTTCTAATGCAAGACTCCATTAACGACCAATGCATTATGCAAATGTGGTACCAACTACGCGCGTTGAGTGCTAAACACTCCGGGGCATAAGCCCCCACCAAATGGATGGTTAAAGCATCCCAGGGCATAAGCCCTCACCAAAGTGAATGACTAGCATTCCAGGGCATAAGCCCTCACCAGTTGAATGTATAAACATTCCGGGGCATGAGCCCCCACCAATGCAAATGAGTTATGAGACTCAAGGTGTATATCTACATACAACCCTACAACAGAAAAGTGGTGCATTTTCACCATGCAACCAACGACAACACCAACTAGGACACCTCCCCAACTAGACTCAGTCACACCACAACACCATGAACAATTTCAACTTAGCATAGTATAGTTCATTTCATTTCATATAAGGTTCATTCATAAATGTATCATAAACTTCTCCATTCCATATTATTATCACTCCAAAAATTCTCTAAAAATCCAATAAACCATTTAGAAAGCTTAGGTTTGGGTTTAGAACACCTTAGAAAAATCACACTTTGGGTCGCACAGGACCCAGCTCGCTTAAGCGAGCAACATCTCGCTTGAGCGAGTCAAAACACGTAAGTTAGAGTTTTCCTCGCTTCTGGCTCGCTTCTGGTTCGCTTAAGCGAACAGGCTAAATACACTATCCTGGGCGTCTCTCGCTTAAGCGACGGGAATCTCGCTTAAGCGACGCAAATGACGAAGGTTGGGTTTTCATTCGCTCCTGGTTCGCTCGTGGCTCGCTTAAGCGAGCGGCTAAAATCCGAACTGGGCGTGGCAAATTGTTGCTCGCTTGAGCGAAGGGTACTTCGCTTGAGCGAGTGCTCATCTGGGCAGAATCCAACCTACGATTTTCTAACCCTATATCATCCAAAAATCCCATTTTTGATTCCCCAATCACCCTAAATGATTTTAGAATAAGGTTTATGGGTTCACTTCTCACCAAAGCATCAAAATAACTCAGATAAACAGAATCAACAACACCAATCATCAAAATTTAGCATTTTACCATATTCATGAAACCTAAACCAGAAACAACAATTTCAATGCAAAATCATGAAAACATACATATATACATTGGCAATTGAATCATAAACCCACCCTTACCTGATTAGATGAGTTAAACAAAGCTTACAGCAATCCTAGCAATCTCCCTTTGGTTCTTGGCTCTACTCTTCTCTCTTCCCAAAAGTCTGTTTCTTTGTTTTACTGATACGTGCCCTTTTCTTTTCTTTCCTTACTGGTTTTTCTCTTTCTCACCTTACCAAAACATAACCTCTTTTTCTCTTTACTCCCCCCACTAAATTCTATTAAATTTCTCCTTAATCCCTCCTTAAGTCTATTAACTCTAACTAATCCCTTTTCACCAAATATTATTATTTTCTACTATTTACATAAACACTACCAATAATTATAATAAATAATAACACACCAAGTATTTCATATATCATTTATAAATTCAAGTAAAATACACCAAGCACACCAAAATCAACTAAAAATCACCACAAACCACAAAATAGAAATTAGAGTGTTACAACTCTCCCCAACTTAGAAAATTTCGTCCTCGAAATATTACCTTAAGCAACAAACAACTCAGGATAGGACTCTTGCATCTTGCTTTCCAATTCCCAAGTCAAACTCTCACCGGTTACACCGCCCCAAACAACTCTAACCAGAGGTATTTCCTTGCCTCTCAACTGCTTCACCTTGCGATCATCAATCCTCAAAGGCAAAGTCTCAACAGTAAGATTATCTCTAACTTGCACATCATCTCTAGGAATAACATGCGAAGGATCAGCTACATACTTCCTCAACTGCGACACATGAAACACATCATGCAAGTTTGATAGATGCGGTGGCAATCCAATCCGATATGCCACGGTTCCAATTCTCTCGGAAATCTGATAAGGACCAATGAACTTTGGAGTCAACTTCTTCGACTTCAACGCTCGTCCTACACCCGTCATCGGAGTAACCCTCAAAAACACATGTTCGCCCTCCTGGAACTCAAGGGCTTTTCTCCTTTTGTCATGATAACTCTTCTGACGATCTTGAGATGCTTTCATCTTTTCTCTTATCATCTTGACCTTTTCTGCAGTCTGCTGCACTAACTCAGGTCCTAACACAATACTTTCACCCGACTCAAACCAACATAGAGGAGTCCTACACCTTCGACCATACAAAGCTTCGAACGGTGCCATACCAATACTCGAATGGTAACTATTATTATAGGTGAACTCTATCAACGGCAAGTGGCTGTCCCAAGCTCCACCTTGCTCGAGTACACACACTCTCAACAAATCCTCCAAGGATTGGATAGTTCTCTCCGACTGACCATCTGTCTGCGGATGATAAGCCGAACTCAGCCTCAATTTCGAACCCAATGCATCTTGCAAGCTCTTCCAAAACCTTGAAGTAAACCTCGGATCTCTATCCGACACGATACTAGATGGGACACCATGCAACTTCACAATGTCACGGATATAAATCTCTGCCAACTGAGCTACCGGATAAGTAATATTGATCGGAATAAAGTGCGCCGACTTAGTCAACCTGTCGACCACGACCCAAATGGCATCATGCCCTCTTGGAGTATTCGGCAAACTCGTTACAAAGTCCATCGAAACGCTATCCCATTTCCACTCAGGTACATCTAGCGGAGTCAACAGCCCTGCAGGCTTCTGATGCTCAACCTTAGACTTCTGGCAAGTCAAACATGCATACACAAACTGAGCAACATCTCTTTTCAAACCGGACCACCAAAATATTTTCTTCAAGTCATGATACATTTTAGTAGCTCCAGGATGAATACTCAAACTACTCTTATGACTTTCTTCTAAGATCAACTTCTTCAAACTATCATCTTCAGGAATGCAAATTCTTCCCCTAAACCTCAACACACCTTGGTCATCGACCTTGAAGTCACCATCTGCATTCTGATCACTAGCAGTCATCAAATCAACAAACTTAACATCCAGCTTCTGCGCCTCTTTGATATCATTCAAGAAGTCACTATTAATCTTTAACATGCCCAACTTCACACTCTGAAGCGACCTTTCACAAACAAGACTCAAGTCCCTAAATTGTTCAAGTAACTCGAACTCTTTCACCATCATAGCCGACATATGCAATGCCTTTCTACTCAACGCATCAGCCACAACATTAGCTTTACCAGGATGATAATTCAAGCCAAAATCGTAATCCTTAAGTAACTCAAGCCACCTCCTCTGCCTCATGTTCAACTCCTTCTGATCAAACAGGTACTTCAAACTTTTATGATCACTAAACACCTCGAATCTGGAACCATACAAATAATGCCTCCAAATTTTCAACACAAACACCACGGCTGCCAACTCTAGATCATGCGTGGGATAATTCTTCTCATGCACTCTCAGCTGCCTAGAAGCATACGCTACCACCTTGCCATCTTGCATCAAAACACCACCTAATCCCAGCTTAGATGCGTCACAATAAACAACAAAAGGCTCTTCTGGCTTTGGCAAAATCAAAATAGGAGCAGCCGTCAATCTCTGCTTCAACTCATTGAAACTACTCTCACATTGAGCATCCCACACAAATGCTTTACCTTTACAAGTCAGCTGCGTCAAAGGAAGTGCCAACTTCGAAAATCCTTCAATAAACCTGCGGTAATAACCAGCCAATCCAAGAAAACTCCTCACCTCAGTAACTGACTTTGGTGTCTCCCACTGCGACACAGCATCAACCTTCGAAGGATCTACAGCAATACCATTACCAGAAATAATGTGGCCAAGAAAACTTACTTCATTCAACCAGAACTCGCACTTGGATAACTTGGCATACAATTTCTTCTCCTTCAGCACTTGCAATACAATCCTCAAATGCTCTGCATGCTCAGCTTCAGTCTTAGAATAAATCAATATATCATCAATAAAAACTACAACAAATTGATCCAGATACTCATGAAAAATTCTGTTCATGTATTCCATAAACACACCAGGTGCATTCGTCACACCGAAGGGCATCACCTTATATTCATAATGACCATACCGCGTCCTAAACGCCGTCTTTTGCATATCCTCATCCTTCACCTTAATCTGATGATATCCCGACCTCAAGTCAATTTTGCTGAACACACGGGCACCCACTAGTTGATCCATCAAGTCATCAATCCTCGGTAGTGGATACCTATTCTTAATCGTCACCTTATTCAACTGACGGTAATCAATGCACAACCGCATGCTACCATCCTTCTTCTTAACCAACAACACCGGCGCTCCCCATGGTGAAACACTCGGTCTCACAAACTTCTTGTCAAGCAAGTCTTCTAATTGTTTCTTTAACTCAGCTAACTCCGAAGCTGACATACGGTAAGGAGCCATCGACACAGGCTTCGTACCCGGCACTAGGTCAATCGAAAATTCCACTTCTCTCTCCGGTGGCACATCTGGAATCTCATCAGGGAAAACTTCAGGAAATTCTTTCACAACAGGCAGCCCATCAATCACAGCTTGGTTCTCCACCGATAAGAATGCCAACAAAGAAAACATCAACACACCATCTTGTTCTAACCGCTTCCTCTCTTTAGTGGATAAAAATTCTGCTCCACCCTCTTCTTCAGCAGAAGAAAACCGCACCGTCTTCGTAAAACAATTGATCAGGACATGATTGTACTCTAACCAATTCATCCCCAATATTACATCCATTCCCACCAACGGTAAACAAACAAGGTCTACTTCAAAATCCCTACCAAATACCGACAACGGACAACTTAAACAAACAAGGGAAGTAGTCACTGAACCCTTAGCTGGAGTTTCAACAACCATTTTCCCATTCATATCAGACATATACAGACCCAATCTTTTAGCACAATCAATAGCAATGAAACAATGCGTTGCACCAGTATCTATAATAGCAATTAAAGGAGTACTATTAAAGAAACAAGTACCTCTGATAAGTCGATCCTCTTGATCCGTCTGAGTACCAGTCAAGGCAAACACCCTCCCACTGGCCTGCGCCTTCTTAGGCTTAGTACACTGTGTGCTAAGATGTCCTTCTTCATCACAATTATAGCAAACAATGTCTCCCCGCTTGCATTCAGTAACAGTGTGGCCTTTCTTACCACATCGGAAGCATTTCTTTTCATCTCGGTTGCAGGCATTACTCTTGTGGCCCTTAACACCACACTTATAACAAACCACCTCAGCAGGAGCATCTCTACGTGCTGGCCTCCTCTCATCATGCATCCTCTGCTTGCCCTTATCAGCTGGGGCACTATACGGCTTTGGGCGACTCTGCTGCCCCTTACCCTTACGGTCATTCATCACTTTGTAGTGAGCTTTAGTATCTTCTTCATAAATACGACAACTGCTCACCAACTCAGAGAAGTCTCTGATCTTCTGATACCCAATGGCCCGCTTGATATCAGCTCGCAGACCATTCTCAAATTTGATACACTTGGAGAACTCAGCAGTCTCCGCAGCATAGTGAGGATAAAACTTTGCAAGTTCCACGAACTTAGCAGCATACTCCGTAACGGACATGTCCCCTTGCTTAAGCTCGAGGAATTCAATTTCTTTTCTACCACGGACATCCTCCGGGAAATACCTCCTCAAGAACTCCCGCCTAAACACAGCCCATGTAACCACAGCACCTTCATTCTCTAACACCGGTTGAATACTCACCCACCAGTCATCCGCTTCTTCAGCCAACATATGAGTGCCAAACCGCACCATCTGAGCATCCGTACACTGCATCACCCGGAATATTCTTTCAACCTCTTTCAACCAGGTCTGAGCTCCATCAGGATTATACCTTCCCTTGAAGGTTGCTGGATGATTCCTTAGGAATGTCTCCAGCATCCTTACACCTTCACCAGCTCCACCAGCACCTTGTTGTTGTCCAACAACTTGAGCCATTGCTTGCAAAGCAGCAGCAAGAGCAGCATCATTTCTCCCGGCCATCTCGATAATTCTACATAACAACAAGAATTAGAACAACAACAAGACAGTTTAAAACCTGTCACACTACACTATTGGCTCGACACGACTCTCCTACTGGTCGGACGGACCGACTTGCTCTGATACCAATTGTAACACCCCGTTTCCCAAAATGATATAATAATATCCAAACATCAGAGTTAATCAACAATCAACGGAGTATTACATGCATATTTCAAAAATAATTTATTTAAATAGAAACATAAAACTATTTAAATAATCCTCCAAAACAACATCTTTATTAAATAGTCTGCAGCGGAATAATCATCATAAATTCATCTCAAAATTTCTCATACATCAACATGTCTGGCACAAAGGCCTCACCAATAAAATATTCTCCAACATTATTCAAATAATTATCCAACAATTCTCCAAGTAAAAATGATACATAAAGGAATGAAATTATAAAACATTAAATCCCATCCCGTTACGTATCAGAGCCTACGACACAATGAGCCGACTCCTATCTAACCATCGCTACCTGCACTTGCCCACGAGGCGGCAATTCCAGCAGAAGGGGTGAGTTCACAAAACAAAAGCAATATATATATATATAATTCATCAAGTTGTATTGAAAACAACATAAACAAGAACATTTATCATCACCATAATCATCAACGGTCCTCAGTAACAATTCAACAAATAATATTTAGTTTCACCTTAATTAACAACACCGGCAACAACACCGCTTGTGGTGACACCTCACCAACAACAACTCACACCTTAACTTCTAATGCAAGACTCCATTAACGACCAATGCATTATGCAAATGTGGTACCAACTACGCGCGTTGAGTGCTAAACACTCCGGGGCATAAGCCCCCACCAAATGGATGGTTAAAGCATCCCAGGGCATAAGCCCTCACCAAAGTGAATGACTAGCATTCCAGGGCATAAGCCCTCACCAGTTGAATGTATAAACATTCCGGGGCATGAGCCCCCACCAATGCAAATGAGTTATGAGACTCAAGGTGTATATCTACATACAACCCTACAACAGAAAAGTGGTGCATTTTCACCATGCAACCAACGACAACACCAACTAGGACACCTCCCCAACTAGACTCAGTCACACCACAACACCATGAACAATTTCAACTTAGCATAGTATAGTTCATTTCATTTCATATAAGGTTCATTCATAAATGTATCATAAACTTCTCCATTCCATATTATTATCACTCCAAAAATTCTCTAAAAATCCAATAAACCATTTAGAAAGCTTAGGTTTGGGTTTAGAACACCTTAGAAAAATCACACTTTGGGTCGCACAGGACCCAGCTCGCTTAAGCGAGCAACATCTCGCTTGAGCGAGTCAAAACACGTAAGTTAGAGTTTTCCTCGCTTCTGGCTCGCTTCTGGTTCGCTTAAGCGAACAGGCTAAATACACTATCCTGGGCGTCTCTCGCTTAAGCGACGGGAATCTCGCTTAAGCGACGCAAATGACGAAGGTTGGGTTTTCATTCGCTCCTGGTTCGCTCGTGGCTCGCTTAAGCGAGCGGCTAAAATCCGAACTGGGCGTGGCAAATTGTTGCTCGCTTGAGCGAAGGGTACTTCGCTTGAGCGAGTGCTCATCTGGGCAGAATCCAACCTACGATTTTCTAACCCTATATCATCCAAAAATCCCATTTTTGATTCCCCAATCACCCTAAATGATTTTAGAATAAGGTTTATGGGTTCACTTCTCACCAAAGCATCAAAATAACTCAGATAAACAGAATCAACAACACCAATCATCAAAATTTAGCATTTTACCATATTCATGAAACCTAAACCAGAAACAACAATTTCAATGCAAAATCATGAAAACATACATATATACATTGGCAATTGAATCATAAACCCACCCTTACCTGATTAGATGAGTTAAACAAAGCTTACAGCAATCCTAGCAATCTCCCTTTGGTTCTTGGCTCTACTCTTCTCTCTTCCCAAAAGTCTGTTTCTTTGTTTTACTGATACGTGCCCTTTTCTTTTCTTTCCTTACTGGTTTTTCTCTTTCTCACCTTACCAAAACATAACCTCTTTTTCTCTTTACTCCCCCCACTAAATTCTATTAAATTTCTCCTTAATCCCTCCTTAAGTCTATTAACTCTAACTAATCCCTTTTCACCAAATATTATTATTTTCTACTATTTACATAAACACTACCAATAATTATAATAAATAATAACACACCAAGTATTTCATATATCATTTATAAATTCAAGTAAAATACACCAAGCACACCAAAATCAACTAAAAATCACCACAAACCACAAAATAGAAATTAGAGTGTTACAACTCTCCCCAACTTAGAAAATTTCGTCCTCGAAATATTACCTTAAGCAACAAACAACTCAGGATAGGACTCTTGCATCTTGCTTTCCAATTCCCAAGTCAAACTCTCACCGGTTACACCGCCCCAAACAACTCTAACCAGAGGTATTTCCTTGCCTCTCAACTGCTTCACCTTGCGATCATCAATCCTCAAAGGCAAAGTCTCAACAGTAAGATTATCTCTAACTTGCACATCATCTCTAGGAATAACATGCGAAGGATCAGCTACATACTTCCTCAACTGCGACACATGAAACACATCATGCAAGTTTGATAGATGCGGTGGCAATCCAATCCGATATGCCACGGTTCCAATTCTCTCGGAAATCTGATAAGGACCAATGAACTTTGGAGTCAACTTCTTCGACTTCAACGCTCGTCCTACACCCGTCATCGGAGTAACCCTCAAAAACACATGTTCGCCCTCCTGGAACTCAAGGGCTTTTCTCCTTTTGTCATGATAACTCTTCTGACGATCTTGAGATGCTTTCATCTTTTCTCTTATCATCTTGACCTTTTCTGCAGTCTGCTGCACTAACTCAGGTCCTAACACAATACTTTCACCCGACTCAAACCAACATAGAGGAGTCCTACACCTTCGACCATACAAAGCTTCGAACGGTGCCATACCAATACTCGAATGGTAACTATTATTATAGGTGAACTCTATCAACGGCAAGTGGCTGTCCCAAGCTCCACCTTGCTCGAGTACACACACTCTCAACAAATCCTCCAAGGATTGGATAGTTCTCTCCGACTGACCATCTGTCTGCGGATGATAAGCCGAACTCAGCCTCAATTTCGAACCCAATGCATCTTGCAAGCTCTTCCAAAACCTTGAAGTAAACCTCGGATCTCTATCCGACACGATACTAGATGGGACACCATGCAACTTCACAATGTCACGGATATAAATCTCTGCCAACTGAGCTACCGGATAAGTAATATTGATCGGAATAAAGTGCGCCGACTTAGTCAACCTGTCGACCACGACCCAAATGGCATCATGCCCTCTTGGAGTATTCGGCAAACTCGTTACAAAGTCCATCGAAACGCTATCCCATTTCCACTCAGGTACATCTAGCGGAGTCAACAGCCCTGCAGGCTTCTGATGCTCAACCTTAGACTTCTGGCAAGTCAAACATGCATACACAAACTGAGCAACATCTCTTTTCAAACCGGACCACCAAAATATTTTCTTCAAGTCATGATACATTTTAGTAGCTCCAGGATGAATACTCAAACTACTCTTATGACTTTCTTCTAAGATCAACTTCTTCAAACTATCATCTTCAGGAATGCAAATTCTTCCCCTAAACCTCAACACACCTTGGTCATCGACCTTGAAGTCACCATCTGCATTCTGATCACTAGCAGTCATCAAATCAACAAACTTAACATCCAGCTTCTGCGCCTCTTTGATATCATTCAAGAAGTCACTATTAATCTTTAACATGCCCAACTTCACACTCTGAAGCGACCTTTCACAAACAAGACTCAAGTCCCTAAATTGTTCAAGTAACTCGAACTCTTTCACCATCATAGCCGACATATGCAATGCCTTTCTACTCAACGCATCAGCCACAACATTAGCTTTACCAGGATGATAATTCAAGCCAAAATCGTAATCCTTAAGTAACTCAAGCCACCTCCTCTGCCTCATGTTCAACTCCTTCTGATCAAACAGGTACTTCAAACTTTTATGATCACTAAACACCTCGAATCTGGAACCATACAAATAATGCCTCCAAATTTTCAACACAAACACCACGGCTGCCAACTCTAGATCATGCGTGGGATAATTCTTCTCATGCACTCTCAGCTGCCTAGAAGCATACGCTACCACCTTGCCATCTTGCATCAAAACACCACCTAATCCCAGCTTAGATGCGTCACAATAAACAACAAAAGGCTCTTCTGGCTTTGGCAAAATCAAAATAGGAGCAGCCGTCAATCTCTGCTTCAACTCATTGAAACTACTCTCACATTGAGCATCCCACACAAATGCTTTACCTTTACAAGTCAGCTGCGTCAAAGGAAGTGCCAACTTCGAAAATCCTTCAATAAACCTGCGGTAATAACCAGCCAATCCAAGAAAACTCCTCACCTCAGTAACTGACTTTGGTGTCTCCCACTGCGACACAGCATCAACCTTCGAAGGATCTACAGCAATACCATTACCAGAAATAATGTGGCCAAGAAAACTTACTTCATTCAACCAGAACTCGCACTTGGATAACTTGGCATACAATTTCTTCTCCTTCAGCACTTGCAATACAATCCTCAAATGCTCTGCATGCTCAGCTTCAGTCTTAGAATAAATCAATATATCATCAATAAAAACTACAACAAATTGATCCAGATACTCATGAAAAATTCTGTTCATGTATTCCATAAACACACCAGGTGCATTCGTCACACCGAAGGGCATCACCTTATATTCATAATGACCATACCGCGTCCTAAACGCCGTCTTTTGCATATCCTCATCCTTCACCTTAATCTGATGATATCCCGACCTCAAGTCAATTTTGCTGAACACACGGGCACCCACTAGTTGATCCATCAAGTCATCAATCCTCGGTAGTGGATACCTATTCTTAATCGTCACCTTATTCAACTGACGGTAATCAATGCACAACCGCATGCTACCATCCTTCTTCTTAACCAACAACACCGGCGCTCCCCATGGTGAAACACTCGGTCTCACAAACTTCTTGTCAAGCAAGTCTTCTAATTGTTTCTTTAACTCAGCTAACTCCGAAGCTGACATACGGTAAGGAGCCATCGACACAGGCTTCGTACCCGGCACTAGGTCAATCGAAAATTCCACTTCTCTCTCCGGTGGCACATCTGGAATCTCATCAGGGAAAACTTCAGGAAATTCTTTCACAACAGGCAGCCCATCAATCACAGCTTGGTTCTCCACCGATAAGAATGCCAACAAAGAAAACATCAACACACCATCTTGTTCTAACCGCTTCCTCTCTTTAGTGGATAAAAATTCTGCTCCACCCTCTTCTTCAGCAGAAGAAAACCGCACCGTCTTCGTAAAACAATTGATCAGGACATGATTGTACTCTAACCAATTCATCCCCAATATTACATCCATTCCCACCAACGGTAAACAAACAAGGTCTACTTCAAAATCCCTACCAAATACCGACAACGGACAACTTAAACAAACAAGGGAAGTAGTCACTGAACCCTTAGCTGGAGTTTCAACAACCATTTTCCCATTCATATCAGACATATACAGACCCAATCTTTTAGCACAATCAATAGCAATGAAACAATGCGTTGCACCAGTATCTATAATAGCAATTAAAGGAGTACTATTAAAGAAACAAGTACCTCTGATAAGTCGATCCTCTTGATCCGTCTGAGTACCAGTCAAGGCAAACACCCTCCCACTGGCCTGCGCCTTCTTAGGCTTAGTACACTGTGTGCTAAGATGTCCTTCTTCATCACAATTATAGCAAACAATGTCTCCCCGCTTGCATTCAGTAACAGTGTGGCCTTTCTTACCACATCGGAAGCATTTCTTTTCATCTCGGTTGCAGGCATTACTCTTGTGGCCCTTAACACCACACTTATAACAAACCACCTCAGCAGGAGCATCTCTACGTGCTGGCCTCCTCTCATCATGCATCCTCTGCTTGCCCTTATCAGCTGGGGCACTATACGGCTTTGGGCGACTCTGCTGCCCCTTACCCTTACGGTCATTCATCACTTTGTAGTGAGCTTTAGTATCTTCTTCATAAATACGACAACTGCTCACCAACTCAGAGAAGTCTCTGATCTTCTGATACCCAATGGCCCGCTTGATATCAGCTCGCAGACCATTCTCAAATTTGATACACTTGGAGAACTCAGCAGTCTCCGCAGCATAGTGAGGATAAAACTTTGCAAGTTCCACGAACTTAGCAGCATACTCCGTAACGGACATGTCCCCTTGCTTAAGCTCGAGGAATTCAATTTCTTTTCTACCACGGACATCCTCCGGGAAATACCTCCTCAAGAACTCCCGCCTAAACACAGCCCATGTAACCACAGCACCTTCATTCTCTAACACCGGTTGAATACTCACCCACCAGTCATCCGCTTCTTCAGCCAACATATGAGTGCCAAACCGCACCATCTGAGCATCCGTACACTGCATCACCCGGAATATTCTTTCAACCTCTTTCAACCAGGTCTGAGCTCCATCAGGATTATACCTTCCCTTGAAGGTTGCTGGATGATTCCTTAGGAATGTCTCCAGCATCCTTACACCTTCACCAGCTCCACCAGCACCTTGTTGTTGTCCAACAACTTGAGCCATTGCTTGCAAAGCAGCAGCAAGAGCAGCATCATTTCTCCCGGCCATCTCGATAATTCTACATAACAACAAGAATTAGAACAACAACAAGACAGTTTAAAACCTGTCACACTACACTATTGGCTCGACACGACTCTCCTACTGGTCGGACGGACCGACTTGCTCTGATACCAATTGTAACACCCCGTTTCCCAAAATGATATAATAATATCCAAACATCAGAGTTAATCATCAATCAACGGAGTATTACATGCATATTTCAAAAATAATTTATTTAAATAGAAACATAAAACTATTTAAATAATCCTCCAAAACAACATCTTTATTAAATAGTCTGCAGCGGAATAATCATCATAAATTCATCTCAAAATTTCTCATACATCAACATGTCTGGCACAAAGGCCTCACCAATAAAATATTCTCCAACATTATTCAAATAATTATCCAACAATTCTCCAAGTAAAAATGATACATAAAGGAATGAAATTATAAAACATTAAATCCCATCCCGTTACGTATCAGAGCCTACGACACAATGAGCCGACTCCTATCTAACCATCGCTACCTGCACTTGCCCACGAGGCGGCAATTCCAGCAGAAGGGGTGAGTTCACAAAACAAAAGCAATATATATATATATAATTCATCAAGTTGTATTGAAAACAACATAAACAAGAACATTTATCATCACCATAATCATCAACGGTCCTCAGTAACAATTCAACAAATAATATTTAGTTTCACCTTAATTAACAACACCGGCAACAACACCGCTTGTGGTGACACCTCACCAACAACAACTCACACCTTAACTTCTAATGCAAGACTCCATTAACGACCAATGCATTATGCAAATGTGGTACCAACTACGCGCGTTGAGTGCTAAACACTCCGGGGCATAAGCCCCCACCAAATGGATGGTTAAAGCATCCCAGGGCATAAGCCCTCACCAAAGTGAATGACTAGCATTCCAGGGCATAAGCCCTCACCAGTTGAATGTATAAACATTCCGGGGCATGAGCCCCCACCAATGCAAATGAGTTATGAGACTCAAGGTGTATATCTACATACAACCCTACAACAGAAAAGTGGTGCATTTTCACCATGCAACCAACGACAACACCAACTAGGACACCTCCCCAACTAGACTCAGTCACACCACAACACCATGAACAATTTCAACTTAGCATAGTATAGTTCATTTCATTTCATATAAGGTTCATTCATAAATGTATCATAAACTTCTCCATTCCATATTATTATCACTCCAAAAATTCTCTAAAAATCCAATAAACCATTTAGAAAGCTTAGGTTTGGGTTTAGAACACCTTAGAAAAATCACACTTTGGGTCGCACAGGACCCAGCTCGCTTAAGCGAGCAACATCTCGCTTGAGCGAGTCAAAACACGTAAGTTAGAGTTTTCCTCGCTTCTGGCTCGCTTCTGGTTCGCTTAAGCGAACAGGCTAAATACACTATCCTGGGCGTCTCTCGCTTAAGCGACGGGAATCTCGCTTAAGCGACGCAAATGACGAAGGTTGGGTTTTCATTCGCTCCTGGTTCGCTCGTGGCTCGCTTAAGCGAGCGGCTAAAATCCGAACTGGGCGTGGCAAATTGTTGCTCGCTTGAGCGAAGGGTACTTCGCTTGAGCGAGTGCTCATCTGGGCAGAATCCAACCTACGATTTTCTAACCCTATATCATCCAAAAATCCCATTTTTGATTCCCCAATCACCCTAAATGATTTTAGAATAAGGTTTATGGGTTCACTTCTCACCAAAGCATCAAAATAACTCAGATAAACAGAATCAACAACACCAATCATCAAAATTTAGCATTTTACCATATTCATGAAACCTAAACCAGAAACAACAATTTCAATGCAAAATCATGAAAACATACATATATACATTGGCAATTGAATCATAAACCCACCCTTACCTGATTAGATGAGTTAAACAAAGCTTACAGCAATCCTAGCAATCTCCCTTTGGTTCTTGGCTCTACTCTTCTCTCTTCCCAAAAGTCTGTTTCTTTGTTTTACTGATACGTGCCCTTTTCTTTTCTTTCCTTACTGGTTTTTCTCTTTCTCACCTTACCAAAACATAACCTCTTTTTCTCTTTACTCCCCCCACTAAATTCTATTAAATTTCTCCTTAATCCCTCCTTAAGTCTATTAACTCTAACTAATCCCTTTTCACCAAATATTATTATTTTCTACTATTTACATAAACACTACCAATAATTATAATAAATAATAACACACCAAGTATTTCATATATCATTTATAAATTCAAGTAAAATACACCAAGCACACCAAAATCAACTAAAAATCACCACAAACCACAAAATAGAAATTAGAGTGTTACACAAAGGGTATAGACAAACTAAAATTCTTTGCAAATATAACCAGGCATGAAGAGGACTAAGTCTTACAAGTTCAAAGAAGTTGATTTGGCTAGCCTAAGGGAGTTGGCACTTAAGGTTAAGAATCCGACTGGGTTTCGTCTCCGATACGGTGGTTTGCTTGGTATTCTCCGGACTAATGTAGAAGAGAAGCTGGTGCACACTCTGGTGCAATTCTATGACCCGGTTTTCCGTTGCTTTACTCTCCCGGATTTTCAGTTGGTTCCTACGCTTGAGGCTTATTCCTGTTTATTGGGTTTACCTATAGCCGAGAAGACACCTTTCACGGGCCCAAGATCTTCTCTTACTCCTCTGGTTATTGCTAAGGATCTTTACCTCAAGACTTCCGAGGTGTCTAAGAATCTCGTCACCAAGTCTCACACCCAGGGTTTCACTTCAAAGTACTTACTTGAGCAGGCTAATCTCGAATCTACTTGTCAGGACACTCTTGAGGCTATTCTTGCACTACTCATCTACGGGCTCATTCTCTTTCCGAATCTTGACAACTTTGTGGACATGAATGCTATTGAGATCTTCCATTCCAGGAATCCGGTTCCTACTTTGTTAGCTGACACATACCATGCCATCCATGATCGGACTCTCAAGGGCCGTGGATTTATTCTGTGCTGCATACCTCTTCTTTATAGGTGGTTTATTTCTCACCTCCCGAGTTCTTTCCATGCCAACACGGAGAATTGGTCTTATTCGCAGCGGATTATGGCTCTTACTCCCGATGAGGTGGTTTGGATCACTCCAGCAGCTCGAGTCAAGGAGATCATCACTGGTTGTGGAGATTTCCTCAATGTACCGCTTCTCGGTACCCGGGGAGGAATCAACTACAATCCCGAGTTAGCCATGAGGTAGTTTGGTTTTCCTATGAGAGCGAAGCCCATTAACCTTGCTACATCTCAGGAGTTCTTCTATTATTCCAATGCTCCCATCGGGCAAAGGAAAGCTTTTACAGATGCTTGGTCTAAGGTTCGAAGGAAGGATGTGAAGCATTTGGGTGTGAGATCCGGTATTGCTCATGAAGCCTATACTCAGTGGGTGATAGACCGAGCCGAAGAGATTGGCATGCCTTACCCTGCTATGAGGCATGTATCTGCATCTACTCCGTCTAGACCATTACCTTTGCTTCCCGCAACCCAGGAGATGTATCAAGAGCATCTAGCTATGGAGAGTAAGGAGAAGCGAGCATGGAAAGCCCGTTACAGTGAGGCTGAGAACTTGATCATGACTTTGGATGGCAGAGACGAGCAGAAGGATCATGAGAACCGAATGCTGAAGAAGGAACTAACCAGAGTTAGGAAGGAGCTTGAGGAGAAGGATGATCTATTGAGGAGAGACTCCAGGAGAGTCAGAGGTCGTCGAGACTTCTTCGCCAGTTATTGTGGTTCAGCTTCAGACTCGGATCCCGAATACTACCCAGTCACTCCTTAGTTCTGGATGATAGGATGGACTATTGGTTATGTTGTTTGTTCAGTTCATGTTTCAGAAGCCTACTCCCTTGGCCCAATGTATCAAAACGACTTGCTTTGAATAATTTGTTAGTCCAATAATGTTTGCAAAGAATTCTAATTTGTCTAAAAAACCCTTTGGTAATAAAAAGAGTCATTTTTGCATCTGCATTTGCACCTATCATGCATCATATGCATCATTCATCGGTCACAAAAAAAAAACTTCCAAGTGCTCATTGCCTCCTGGTTCTTCTGCCGCAGTGTGAAAAGTGGCTCGTGCTCGAAGGACCGACCAACCTACCAGAGTACATCAGACTAGACAATACAGAAGGAGAAATCAAGTAGCTATGGAAGAAGAGAATGCACAGCTCCGCACTGAACTAGCTTCTGTGAGAGAAGAGTTAGCTAAAGCTCTCGACGCCATGACTGCTCTGATAGCCGCTCAAGAGCAACCAACCTCGTCTGCTCCAAAGACCACTGAGGCAATTCCAACATCATCTCTCGATAACCGCTTCGCCATGCCAAGGGGATACCCGTACGGGCTCCCACTTTTCTTTGCTCCTGATCCCACGGCAGTTGCTTCCAGTGCTGCCAACAGTGACCAAATCCCCGTCTCAGGACAGGCCTCTCTTCACACTACCTTGCCTCAGTCAACCGTCTACACAGATCCGATTGTGCACTCTACGCCTCAGGGCGCCAATGCTAATGATTACCGTGGAAAGACTCCTGTGTTGGGAACTATGGAAGAAAGAATGGAGGAACTTGCCAGAGAACTCCGTCGCGAGATTAAGGCCAACCGTGGGAGCAGTGACCTCGTCAGAACCCACGATCTTTGTTTAGTGCCGAGGGTGGATGTCCCCAAGAAATTCAAGGTCCCAGAATTTGACCGCTACAATGGGCTGACTTGCCCCCAAAACCATATCATCAAATACGTCCGGAAGATGGCTAACCATGCAGATAATGATTCACTTATGATCCATTGCTTCCAGGACAGTCTAATGGAGGATGCCGCGGAGTGGTATACCGGTTTGAGCAAGGATGATATTCGTACTTTTGATGATCTGGCTACTGCTTTCAAGAGCCACTATGGATTCAACACCAGGCTCAAGCCGAATAGAGAATTCCTCCGGTCTCTTTCTCAGAAAAAGGACGAAAGCTTTCGCGAATATGCACAGAGGTGGAGAGGGGCAGCTGCCCGTATCACCCCCGCTTTGGACGAGGAAGAAATGACTCAAACATTCTTGAAGACCCTGAAGAAAGATTATGTTGAAAGAATGATCATTGCTGCCCCAAGCAACTTCTCTGAGATGGTCACCATGGGGACCCGCTTGGAGGAAGCTGTCCGAGAGGGGATCATCGTGTTTGAGAAAGGTGAGTCCTCGAATGCACCGAAGAAATACGGCAACGATCACCATAAGAAAAAGGAATCAGAAGTTGGAATGGTGTCCGCCGGAACCAATCAATCTGCCACTGCCGCTCCCGTCAATGCTACACAACTGCCTCAACCGTATCAGTACCTACAGTATGCCCAGCATCCGTTCTATCCGCCGTTCTACCATCAATACCCTCCTCTACCGGGCCAGCCTCAGGTCCCTGTTAATGCCATCGCCCAACAAATGCAACAACAACCACTCGCTCAACAACCGCAACAACAACAACAAGGCCCTCAATCTAGACCATCTTTCCCGCCGATACCAATGGCGTATGCCGAACTACTCCCAACTCTGTTACATAAGGGATATTGCACCACTAGACCTGGCAAGCCTCCGCCAAACCCATTGCCTCCCAGGTTCCGCTCCGATCTCAGATGTGATTTCCACCAAGGCGCCCTAGGTCATGATGTAGAAGGTTGCTACGCTCTGAAATACATTGTGAAGAAGTTGATCGACCAGGGAAAGCTATCGTTTGAAAACAATGTCCCACATGTGCTCGACAATCCACTCCCCAATCATGCCGCTGTGAATATGATCGAAGTATGTGAAGAAATCCCTCGTCTCAATGTCCGTAATGTCGCTACTCCCCTAGTGCCACTGCATATCAAACTTTGCCAAGCTTCTCTGTTCAGCCACGACCACGTTGCTTGCTGCGAATGTCTTCAGAACCCTATGGGTTGCAACGTAGTCCAGACTGATATCCAAAGATTGATGAATGACAACTACCTGACTACCAGTGATGTTTGTATGATAGTGCTGATCTTCCACGATACTCCGGTCAAGAGCGCACCCGCCAGGAAGGACGTTGAACCGTTGGTTATACGGTTGCCTGGTCCAGTGCCATATACCTCAGCGAAAGCCATCCTGTACAAGTACAGTGCGACTATGTTGGAAAACGGGAAAGAAGTACCTTTGGTGTCCTCAAGCACAGTAGGCAGTATCGCTGAAGTGACGGCTTTGAGGAACGGCAAGGTCCGACCCCTTTTGTTCCAAAAGAAAGATGATGCGCCAGTTACGATTCCTGCTGATAAGACTGCTCCATTAACAATCCCTCCTGTTGTTGAAAGTACCAGCCGTCCAGGCCAATCCATCGAAGATTCCAATCTGGATGAGATTTTGAAGATAATCAAGAAAAGCGATTATAAGATTGTTGATCAGCTATTACAAACTCCTTCGAAGATATCCATCTTGGCCCTACTCCTCAGTTCGGAGGCTCACAGGAATGTGTTATTGAAGGTGTTGGAACAAGCCTATGTTGACCACGAAGTCACAGAGGATCAATTTGGTGGGATAGTGGCTAATATCACTGCTTGCAGCAACCTTTGGTTTGGTGAAGATGAACTTCCAGAGGCAGGAAAGCACCACAACTTGGCCCTGCATATTTCCATGAACTGCAAAACAGATCTGCTGTCCAACGTGTTGGTAGACACTGGGTCGTCATTGAATGTGATGCCTAAGTCGACTTTGGATCAGTTAAGTTGTCAAGGAGTTCCTTTGAGAAGGAGTACTTTCTTAGTCAAGGCTTTCGATGGTTCCCGTAAAACTGTGCTCGGAGAAGTAGATCTCCCCATGA
Source organism: Medicago lupulina (assembly GCA_958299785.1). NCBI lineage: Eukaryota > Viridiplantae > Streptophyta > Magnoliopsida > Fabales > Fabaceae > Medicago > Medicago lupulina. The sequence continues at coordinate 68,416,151 of OY283139.1, forward strand.
CTATTGGTCCTGAAACATTCATGATTACTTTCCAGGTTATGGACATAGATGCCTCTTACAGTTGCCTTCTCGGGAGACCGTGGATACACGAGGCTGGGGCAGTCACTTCTACCCTCCATCAGAAGCTGAAGTTCGTAAGGAATGGTAAACTTGTGACAGTGCATGGGGAAGAAGCTTATCTGGTCAGTCAGTTATCATCCTTCTCTTGCATCGAAGCTAAATCTGCCGAAGGAACTGCATTCCAGGGTTTGACTATCGAGGGTACGGAGCCCAAGAGAGCTAGTGCTGCCATGGCTTCATTAAAAGATGCGCAGAAGGCCGTTCAAGAGGGTCAGGCCGCCGGTTGGGGCCAATTGATACAGCTGCTGGACAACAAACACAAAGAGGGTCTCGGTTTCTCTCCGACGTCAGGCGTGTCAACTGGAACGTTCCGTAGTGCTGGATTTGCCAATGCAATTCTTGATGGTGGTGATGAAAGAAGGGCTAGGCCCACATTTGTGATACCAGGAGGCATTGCAAAGAACTGGAACGTTATCAATCTCCCTGTGTTTGTGCATGATTCTAAGTAATATGTCTTGCTGTTTAGGCTTTATTTTTCAAAAATAACAATCTTTCCGTCCTGCCCGAGGCGGAAGTGACACTTTTGTAAAAAAGGGCATGTTTGTTCCGACATCACCATTATCAATAAAAACGTCATTTCTTTCACGACTCTTTTCCTTTCTTTAATGCTTTTCCCTTGGAAATAATGGTAATGCCAGAAAAAACCAAAACATCTGTGTTTTCTTATTAATTTCAAAGATCTGCATGAAAATAATTTTCTAAAAAATCATCCAACCATGTCACGCAGATCGAACCAAAATGAACCCGTTGAACACAGTAACCCTATGTTTCTCCAAACTGTTGAATCCCCGGTGTTTGAGGCCGAAGATGAGGATAATGACGATATACCAGACGAGATTGCCCGGCTGCTTGAGCAAGAAGAGAAAACCATTCGGCCTCATCAGGAGGAGATCGAGCTAATCAACTTGGGTACTGAGGATGACAAGAGAGAGATCAAAGTCGGTGCTGCATTAAAGGAAGGTGTCAAGAAAAGGATCTTCCAGCTTCTCCGGGAGTACTCGGACATTTTTGCATGGTCGTACGAGGATATGCCAGGTTTGGATCCTCAGATCGTGGAACACCGGATACCGACAAAACCAGACTGTCCTCCTATCAGGCAAAAGTTGAGACGGACTCGGCCGGACATGGCTCTAAAGATCAAAGGTGAAGTGCAGAAACAGATCGATGCGGGTTTTCTCATGACAGTTGAGTATCCCGAGTGGGTTGCTAACATCGTGCCAGTGCCGAAGAAAGATGGTAAGGTTCGGATGTGTGTTGATTACAGAGATTTGAATAGAGCTAGCTTGAAGGACAATTTCCCACTGCCTCACATCGATGTCCTCGTTGACAATACTGCCCAGTGCAAGGTGTTCTCCTTCATGGACGGGTTTTCTGGCTATAACCAAATCAAAATGTCACCCAAGGACAGGGAGAAGACATCGTTCATCACTCCGTGGGGAACTTTCTGCTGCAAAGCAATGCCGTTCGGTCTAATAAATGCTGGTGCTACTTACCAAAGGGGGATGACCACTTTGTTCCATGACATGATTCACAAAGAGGTTGAAGTGTATGTAGATGACATGATTGTCAAGTCAAGCGATGAAGAGCAACACGTCGAATACTTGGCTAAAATGTTTGAAAGGTTGAGGAAGTACAAGCTTCGGCTGAACCCAAACAAATGTACGTTCGGTGTTAGGTCTGGGAAATTGCTAGGCTTCATTGTCAGCCAGAAGGGCATTGAGGTAGATCCCGACAAAGTCCGAGCTATCCGCGAGATGCCAGCTCCGCAAACCGAGAAGCAGGTCAGAGGGTTCCTCGGGCGTTTGAACTACATTTCCAGATTTATATCCCACATGACTGCGACCTGCGGGCCGATTTTCAAACTACTCAGGAAGAATCAACCTGTGGTATGGAATGACGAATGCCAAGAAGCTTTTGACAACATCAAGAACTATTTGCTAGAGCTACCGATCCTTGTACCGCCCGTGGACGGAAGGCCATTGATCATGTATCTGTCAGTGTTGGATGAATCCATGGGATGTGTGCTTGGTCAGCAGGATGAAACTGGAAAGAAAGAGCATGCGATCTACTATTTGAGCAAGAAATTCACCGATTGTGAGACTCGGTACACAATGCTCGAGAAAACCTGTTGTGCACTAGCTTGGGCTGCCAAACGCCTGCGTCATTACTTGATAAATCATACAACTTGGTTGATATCCCGGATGGATCCAATCAAATACATCTTTGAGAAACCGGCTGTCACTGGAAAAATAGCACGTTGGCAAATGTTACTGTCAGAGTATGATATTGTGTTTAAAGCTCAAAAAGCCATTAGAGGGAGTATCCTGGCTGACCATCTCGCTTGCCAACCGCTTGATGACTATCAACCTTGGAAGTTCGATTTCCCCGACGAAGAGGTCATGTTCTTGAAATCAAGAGACTGTGAAGAACCACTGATCGGTGAAGGTCCAGACCCTGATAGCAAGTGGGGATTGGTCTTTGATGGTGCTATTAATGCCTATGGCCGAGGAATTGGCGCAGTAATTGTGGCTCCGCAAGGGCATCACATCCCTTTCACAGCCCGGATTGTGTTTGAATGCACCAACAACGTGGCCGAATATGAAGCGTGCATCCTGGGAATTGAAGAAGCCATCGATATGAGAATCAAGCACCTCGACATCTATGGAGACTCTGCACTAGTCATCAACCAGATAAAGGGAGAATGGGAGACCCATCATGCCAATTTGATCCCTTACCGTGATTATGCAAGGCGTCTGTTGACGTATTTTACAAAGGTCGAGTTGCACCATATCCCCCGAGAGGAGAACCAAATGGCCGATGCTCTTGCTACCTTATCTTCCATGCTTCAAGTGAACCATTGGAATCATGTACCGATGATCAAAGTACAACGCTTAGACCGGCCCGCCCATGTGTTTACTGTCAGTGATGCAATTGTACAGACGGGTTCAGGCGGAGTCGACAGCAAACCCTGGTATTATGATATCAAACAATTTTTGCAAAGCCGTGAGTATCCGCCGGGTGCTTCCAATAGAGACAAGAAGACGCTGCGCAGGTTGGCTAGCAGGTTCCTGCTGGATGGTGATGTCCTGTACAAAAGGAATTTCGATATGGTGTTGTTAAGATGTGTTGATGAATGTGAAGCAGAACAGCTAATGCACGATGTGCACGATGGCACCTTTGGGACCCACGCATCGGGGCATGCTATGTCTAGGAAGCTGTTGAGAGCTGGTTACTACTGGATGACCATGGAGCGTGATTGCTATCAATACGCCAGAAAGTGCCACAAATGTCAAGTATATGCTGATAAGATCCATGTGCCTCCACATGCTCTCAATGTCATGTCTTCTCCATGGCCTTTCTCTATGTGGGGCATTGATATGATCGGAAGAATTGAACCGAAAGCTTCAAATGGTCATCGTTTTATTCTGGTAGCAATCGATTATTTCACCAAATGGGTCGAAGCTGCATCATATGCCAACGTGACTAAACAAGTGGTGGTCAAGTTCATCAAAAATAATATCATCTGTCGGTATGGTGTTCCTAGCAAGATCATCACTGACAACGGTACCAACCTGAACAATGACATGGTACAAGCCTTATGCGAGAAATTCAAGATTGAACACCACAATTCTTCTCCTTACAGACCTCAGATGAATGGCGCAGTTGAGGCCGCCAATAAGAACATCAAGAAGATTGTGCAGAAGATGGTAACAACATACAAAGATTGGCATGAGATGTTGCCCTATGCGTTACACGGCTACCGTACTACAGTCCGTAGTTCAACCGGGGCAACGCCTTTTGCTCTTGTATATGGCATGGAAGCAGTCCTCCCGTTGGAAGTGGAGATTTCGTCTCTCCGTGTGATTATGGAAGCAAAGTTGTCCGAGGCTGAGTGGTGCCAAAGTCGGTACGACCAGTTGAATTTGATTGAGGAAAGACGACTGGATGCTTTGGCTCACGGTCAAATGTATCAAACAAGGATGAAAAATGCTTTTGACAAGAAAGTCCGTCCTCGGGTATTCAAAGAGGGTGAACTCGTGTTGAAAAGAAGAATGAGTCAGCAACCCGACCCAAGGGGCAAATGGACGCCTAACTATGAGGGACCTTATGTTGTCAAGAAGGCTTTCTCTGGCGGTGCTTTGATTCTCACACACATGGATGGTGTAGAACTTCCGAATCCTGTGAATGCCGATATAGTCAAGAAATACTTTGTCTAGATATGAAAAGAACAGCGTGGTAGGTCGAAAACCCGAAAGGGCGACCTAGGCAAAAATGCGCTTCCCGGTGGATCGAAAACCCGAAAGGGCGGTCCAGGCAAAATAAGGGACAAGAAACAAAAATGTAAAAGCTCGCTGAGATTACATGTAACTCAGGCAAAAATGGGCGTCTCGATGAGCCGAAAACCCGAAAGGGCGGTTCAGGCAAAAATGGGATTGAAATAAAAGACAATTGACTATATCTGGCAAATTACCATTCCCCTTGGGATCTTTGCAACTGATGATGGGCTGTTCTCATCCGAGGTCCCGACGCCTGTGGATTCAAGAGTTTTAGATACCATAGTAGTTACTGTGTTCAATGTACCGCCAACCAACAAAATTACCATTTTCCAAGCTTTGTAAATCCGTGGAGTCACGCCTTCGGCTGATTACCACCCTTATACATCGATTTGAGCCTATGCTTTTGTTTGGCACTCTTTTTCTATTCTATTTTCAAAGCTTTGTACAAAAAGATTTTTCTATATTAATAATGATGTACGTCTGGAATAAACATTCTGAAAATTGAAAACTTTTAAGTATTTTGAAAACAAGCCTGAACAGCTAGGTATATTCAAATGAAACATGCATAAACAAATCTACATTGATATCAGTTCCAATTCAAGTTACTAGCAGGCCTTCCCCCCAGTGACGGTCTGTGGTCAATGGCAAGAATGAAAAAACAGAATGAAAGGCATGAAAAGTGAATATGCTCGCTAAGTCGAAAACCCGAAAGGGCGGCTTAGGCAAAAATGAGCACCCCGATGGATGGACAACCTTCGAAGGCAATTCAGGCAAAAACAGGGGCATTTGGAAAAAGACTATTCCCCGGTGGATCGAAAACCCGAAAGGGCGATCCAGGCAAAAATGGGATGATGAAAGAAAAAATGAAAAAGAAGTAAAAAAAAAAAAACGAACATGCAAAAAGCATTGACCACAGATGCGATGTCCGAAGCATTTACGTGACCGTTCCAACAAGCGGCAATACCATTCAGACTGTTTTTCTCTACGATTTTACAGCTTCCTGCCTTCAGCGATGGTCTCGATGTATCTTCAAACGACTGCATCCCCAGAAGAGGAACTTTTGCAAATATATGTCCGAGCGCGAGCCATTACGTGCCCAATATCCCAATGTTTTGTCCGTCTCTGCGAAATTGTGCCTACAAATTGCCAATCATCATGCATTTCAAAGCATTCATACATGCATAATCATGCATCTTATATGCCCATGCATTTGATAAAATTGTCATGCTATCCATACGCATCTGCATTCTCAATCCCTATGTTAATCTTAATCAAAATCAATCGTGTCAACTTCAAATTTCTTCTGCTAACAACAAATGTCTACTGTCATGTCAATTTCAAAGTTCAACAGTCTTGTTCTAACATTCCTTTCAAATTCAAGCTCTTGCAGTTATGTCAATCAAATTCAGTTCTTTTTCAATACAATTCGTTTCCATTAAACGGCCAAGTGGCTAGTTCGCATCCAAGAACAGCTTGTGCCTGCCAATTCACTCTCGTTATCGGTCAAGCAGCAAGTTCACATCCAAGAACAGCTTGTACCTATCCTTTTGATATCCGCCGAGCGACCAGTTCAGATCCAAGAACAGCTCGTGCTTTCTATTTTGTTTCCTGTCAGCCAAGTAACTAGTTCGCGTCGAAGAACGGCTTGTGCTTTCTACCTTGTTTTCTTTCAGCCAAGTAACTAGTTCGTGTCCAAGAACAGCTTGTGCTTTCTATATTTGCTTTCAGCCAAGTAACCAGCTCAAATACAAGAGCAGCTTGCGCCCTTTGTTGTCAATATTCCCGGTCAAGTGGCCAGTTCGCATCCAAGAGCAGCTTGTACCTGTCAAAATTGCTTTCGAGTCTCCCTAGTGAGTCTTGTTATCTGCTACCTTGTTAATGTCAATCAGTCCCGCAATGGATACGACATACTCTCCTTTTTGCTATTCTGTTAATGTCTACCAGTCCCGCAATGGATACGACATATTTTGTTAAATTCAATTCTCAGTTTGTCTTGCATTCATGACACAAATGTTGCACGGCATACATCACATTTACAAACGTATTTTTACGCCCAAAATCAGTGCAAATGTCGATATTTAAGTATCTTCGTCGCGTCAAGCCAAAGACTCCGTCTCTTGACTCTCCAGACAAAGAAACTTAAATAGGGGCAGCTCTCATACCCTCATTTTGGACCTAAAAATACTCTTTCAAATTCCTCTGCTATTTTCTAATGCTTTCAATTCACCGTGTTTTCTACTGTGCTTCAGCTGCATACGTCACTGTTTCAGTTTTTTGAATTTTTGCATAAAATCATACAAAAGGGTATTTTGGTCATTTCCTACAAAGGAACCCATTTTCAGTCCCTATAATTTGTCCCTGAGCCTTTTCAATCTGTTTGCATGAATCATTGGTCAAATTCTGTTTAAAAATCGTCTTAGTTTTGCATCTGAGTCAGTCTGAGTCAGTTTGAGTCGTTTTTGCCCCAGGGGCATTTTAGTCTTTTCACATCAAATAAATTTTGGGCAGAGAGGTATTTTAAAATACCTCATTTGTGGTAATTGGTTCGTTTTAGTCCGTTTTGTCAATTTTAATTGTTTCACTTTACGTTGCATTTCAAATTACATTTTTTTTAACCAATTTTATTTTTTTTACATTTTAGTCCAAACATTTTTAGAAATTACAATTTAGTCCAAATATTATGTTTTTTTGCAAATTAGTCCCAATTCTTTTAAAAACAGTCAAATTCTTTAATTCTTTTAAAAAAACAGTCCATTTTTTTTAATTGCAAAAAGATCCTGTTCTTTTCAAATTTGCAGTTTAGTCCTTTTTTTTAGATTCAGTCCACAGGTGCCACGCCAGCTCAGTCCAGTTCACGTGTCACTACCTCATTGGCCAGAATCACACATGGCAGGCTATAAATAGTACACAGTGTCAGAATCAGATCCATCCACACGCCACATCACAAACAGAATCAACATTCTCTCTCTTGGCAGTTACAGATCAAAAACTCACAAATTCACCAAAAGCTTCAAGAACATTCATGGAACCCTAACTCACATTCAACCCTAATCCAGATCAATTTTGCACCAAAAACCACAAATTCACCATGAAATTCAACCCACAGAATCAAACAGAAGCGAAATTCGCACAAAAACAGCACAAATTGGAGCAATTCTCAGAGATTCTTGCGAATTTTCATCATTGAATCGCTTCTCTGCAATTCAAACGCGAACTCATCACCCAAAGGATAGCAAGCTCAAGCGTGATCACAGAGAGGGTCGAAGAGAAGAAGAGAAGGTGAAGAGGATCGCAAGGTTCGAATCAGAGAAGAGAAAAGAGGCAGTACCAGCATACCAGAAGAGATTCGAAGCCAAGGATCAAAAGAAACGGTTCGGATCTCCATCCACAAACACAGGTAATGCTCAAACTTCACCTCATTTCAATAGAAACCACTACAGAATCCAAAACGATGTGAACTTGTAGCAATCTCAAACTGTTCGATCCAAAAGCCCAAACCCTAACACAAAATCGTTTTAAAAAATCAAAGAAACGTTTCAGAATCCACAACAAGTGTGAATCGAAGCGATTTCTTGTAATTTCACAACGGATTCGGCCAAAAACGCGACGGATCAGAACAGTTCGAACCTAAGGCATCAAAACTCAAAGATTCACATCGTTTTGACGGTTAAAGTTGTGTTCTCTTGGATGATTCATGCTTAGAACGATGATACGAACAGTTTAAGCCATAGACGAACCGTTTCTGAGCAAGATTCAAGAAACTAGGGTTAGGGTTCGTAGAGAGAATGGCGGAGAAGAAGAGAAGAAGAAAGAGAAACGTTTTGGAAAATGAAGGAAACGGGTTGTAAACCCTTTTATGTAGGCACGTGAACCGGGTTGACCCAAACCCGGTCCACTCTCTCTTGTTCTCAGCCGTTTGATCTAGATCCAGATGGATCTGGATCAATCCAGCGCTCCTGAAGCGTTATGGAGATCCGGATCCATCAGGAACCGTGGGTATGGGCCGGATAGCATAAGTCTTTCTTGTTTTTTTTCAGTTTCTTGGAATTGCTTGCTAATTGCACCATCTTTCTTGCTGTTCGAACCCCTGGCATGCTTTAATTTTATTGAAAACTTTTGTAATTTTTTCTATGGGATTCTTGGTATGTTCTTGACTGTTGGTGATGATTTTTCATGTTAAGATTGATAAAAATGATAGGTGCTAATTTCCTCGTGGGTTTTGAGTACTAGGTGTGTTCGTGAGAGTTTCTTGCATAATTGTAGATCCGATTCTTGCCACCTAGTGTTGATATTTGATACATGATCTTGTGATGTGTTTGGTTCTGAGTTCTTTGCCTAATTGATTATTTCCAAACCCTTTTTGCAAGCTTAGTGTTAATTCCTTGTGTTTTTGCAAATATAGTTGTTAATTTCCAAATCTTTGCAAATTCAGTGGTAATTACTTGTCTTACAAGCTTAACCGTTAAGTTTCCAATTTCTTGCCAATTTAGAAATAATTTCTTGTTTTACAAATTCAATAGTTAGTTTCTTGTTTTGCAAGTAGTGTGAATTTTTGTTTGAAAATGAGGTGTGAAATATGCATAGAATGTGTGTGTGCTAAATTTGAATGCATGGCTTGTAATTCCCTCATAATTCTTGAAATATTTCCCTTGAGAGCTGTTTCAGGGGGGGGGGGGGGTTATAGGTCATGGGATTTGGTCTAAGTTTTAGGCTTTTGTTTTATGTCGTTTGCGCTATTTTTGGCACTTGTTCCCCTTGCAATCTGCTTAATGCCCTTTGTTATAATCATTTCATCCACCATGCATTGCTACTCATACTATCATTTCTCTATTCGCCACTAACCATTTCATTTCATGTCTTATTCATATCGCAAGCATTGCATTATTTTTATCATTTTCTTCCTTTTAACCATTTTGCGTAGGTTTCCATTAACTCATGTAATCCTTTAGGTTTAGTTTACTTTTCTTTAATTTCATGCAAGACCATAGAATGTAAAATAGGACCCGATGTAAAGGACTATGGACTATAATGATGTACACCGACACATGCACCGACACACGCACACACGTTGTATGCCTATCGCTAGGTGTATGTTTAGGATGCGCGATACTTAGAGAAAATAAATCCTTTTAAAAAACAAATAACTTCCATCACTTCAAATATTTTCCAAATAAACTTTGGAGTCAAAACTCCAAAGGATTTTCCCTTTATTTTCTTAATCAAACCAAAATGCAATTAATTTCCAAACTTTAACCGTTTTCATTAACAATTGAACCAACCAAATGTTTTCTTTTTTCTTTTCAATTCTAAAGCCTACACGGCCTCTTTCCTTTCTTCAAAACCATTTTCAAAACTAAAATAGAACAAAACTCACAAAAATATTTTGGAAGAGAACTACATGGAATTTTGATCCCTTAAAAGGGTATGTAGGCAAGAGACTCAAAATCTCTCCAAGTCCAATAAAATAAAATCCAATCTTCTTCCTCTCATTCTTAAAATCAACCCCTCTCTTTTACAAATAGCGATAAAAGCAAAGCGTATACATAAAGCATAGTAAAACGGTTCCTATAGGATACTATAGTCATTGCGGGTGCCTAACACCTTCCCGTAGTGGAATCAGCCCCGAACTTAGAATTTCTAAGGTTTTTCTCGATTTTACCTTCCCCAAAAAAAATAGAGACATCAATGATTGAAAGGTTCAAATCTAATCAATGATTTGACACCCGAAAATCGCGATGACACTATTCCTTTATGTATCATGTTTGATTAAATGTTGACTTTCAGTGATGTTGAAATAATAATGTTTTGAGACGTTTGATGGCTTTTAAGCCAAGACTATTTATGAGAAGAGACTATTGAATTCCGCTCCTTAATTGAATGTTTTTGTAATTTGATAAATTATTAACCAAGTTGTTTTTAAAGAAGAAATGTGACACTCCTTTGAGAAGTACTCTGATTTTATATGATTTATTTAATGAAATTTTTAAGACGGGAAATTGGGGTGTTACAATTGGTATCAGAGCAGGTTGGTCCGTCCGGCCAAGTAGAGAGTCGAGTGACGTTGTCTTGAAGTTAGAATAGTATTATTGTATTATTCTGACTTATGTTTGTTTCCAGAGAACTAGATGGCTGGTAGAAACGATGCTGCTCTTGCTGCTGCTTTGGAAGCAATGGCTAATGCTGTAGGCAATCAGAACAATGCCGGTGGAAATGACGGGACTAGGATGTTGGAGACCTTTCTGAGGAATCACCCGCCTACCTTCAAGGGGCGTTATGATCCAGATGGGGCTCAAACATGGCTCAAGGAAGTAGAGAGGATCTTCAGGGTCATGCAATGTGACGATGTGCAGAAGGTGCGTTTTGGCACGCATATGCTCGCGGAGGAGGCTGATGATTGGTGGGTTAGTCTCCTGCCTATTTTGGAGCAAGATGGAGCTGTGGTGACGTGGGCTATTTTCACGAGGGAGTTCCTTAATAGATACTTTCCAGAAGATGTTCGTGGAAAGAAAGTGTAACACCCCGTTCCCGAAATAACGTAATAATAATATTACTAATAATCAAAATCAGAGTAATTCAACTTAACAACGGAGTAACACACTTCTTTTTCAAAATCATTTAAATAGAATATAAAAACTATTTAAAACCAACATACATTATCATCATATTAAAAATTCTGCAGCGGAAAATCTTTATATAAAATCATGTTCAACAACTACATCATAAATCTTGGCACAGAGGCCGTCAACATAATAAAATTATTCAACAATAGAATCTCAACAACATTTTCTTCAAAGAAATGATACATAAGGAATACAAGAAAGATAACGTTTCCCCATCCCTATTATGTATCAGAGCCCTAGACTCAAGAGCCAGCACCGCTAGTCTTCGCTACCTGCACTTGCCCACAAGGCGGCAATTCCAGCAGAAGGGGTGAGTTCACAAATCAAAAGTAAATATACAGATATATGAATCATCAAAGTAATTTGAAACAACAACAATTCATAACAACTTGCAACAGCAACACCATCAATATCATCTCAACTTATTAACTTAAATTCATCTTTGATTCATATCTACAACAACAACAACAACATTTGTGGCGACATCTCACCAACATCATTCCCCAAAGGACAACTCACACCTACAACTAATGCAAGACTCCATAAACATCTAATGCATTATGCATGTGGTACCAACTACGCGCGTTGAATGCTAAGCATTCCAGGGCAATCAGCCCCCAACAATTTGGATGGTTAAAGCATCCCAGGGCAATAAGCCCCCAACAGGTGAACGATAAAGCGTTCCAGGGCAATAAGCCCCCAACAGTGAATGATAAACATTCCAGGGCAATAAGCCCCCAACAAATGCAAATGAGTATGAAATGACTCTATGGTGTATGTCAGCATACAACACAACATCTTAATGGAGCATATCAGCATGCAACCAACAACAACAACAACTTAGGATACCCTCCCCAACTGGACAATAGCACTCAACAATCGACAAGGCAATTCAACTTAGCAAGTATAATTATTTGCACATAAGCATACATAATTCCATCTAATCATCTTCGTGATATAGTTTTTATCATCCAAATAATTCTTAAAAATTATAATAAACATCTTAGAAAGCTTAGGTTTGGGTTTGGAACATCTTAGAAAAATCACGTTATGGGTCGCACAGGACCCAGCACGCTTAAGCGAGCAGCTGCACGCTTAAGCGAGCCAAAACACGAAGGTTGGGTTCTTGTTCGCTTACTGCACGCTTACGGTACGCTTGAGCGTGCACACTATGGTCTGGGAAAAGATTCAGCACGCTTAAGCGAGCAGCTGCACGCTTAAGCGTCCAAAAAGACGTAAGTTTGGTTTTGCTCGCTAGCTGCACGCTTGCAGCACGCTTAAGCGAGCAGGTCTCAGGTTCAGCAAAACAGTTGCGATAACAGCATAGTTCTAACCCAAAAATCCCAACTTTGATCCCTCAATCACCCAAAATGATTTTTGAACAATGTTATGGGTTCATTATACGACAAAACAACATAAACATCTCATAACAACAACATTACAACGCAATTCATCAGAAAAATGAGCAATTCATCACGTTCATAAACCTAATTCCAAAACTACCAATTTCAATCCATTTTCATGAAATCATACATGTATATATCAACAATTGAAATGCTAGCCCACCCTTACCTTAATTCAGCGAAAATCTACAGCAATTGATCAGATTCTCTCTTCCTAGCTCTTCCCTCTTGGTTCTTCTCTTTTCTCCCAAAACTCTGTTTCTTTTGTTTTACTGATACGTGCTCTTTTCTTTTCTTTCCTTACTGGCTTCCCTATTTCCTTACAAAGTGTAACTCCTTTTCTTTCTTTATTCCCTCACTTAAATTTTCTTTTAATCTCCATTAACCCCCCTTAAACTCTACTAATTCTAAATAATTACTAATTCCTCCTAAATTACTTAAATAACAAAAATCACACAAATAATTATATGATAAATAACAACACTTCAAATTATTCACATAAATCACATAAATTATATAAAATACATAAAACATATTAAATCAACCAAAATAATAAAATATCAACTAGGGCGTTACAACTCTCCCCAACTTAGAGAATTTCGTCCTCGAAATAATACCTTAAGCAACAAACAACTCAGGATAGGACTCTTGCATCTTGCTCTCCAACTCCCAAGTTAAACTCTCACCGGTTACACCGCCCCAAACAACTCTAACCAGAGGTATTTCCTTGCCTCTCAACTGCTTCACCTTGCGATCGTCAATCCTCAACGGCAAAGTCTCAACAGTAAGATTATCTCTAACCTGCACATCATCCCTAGGAATAACATGCGAAGGATCTGCTACATACTTTCTCAACTGCGAGACATGAAACACATCATGTAAGTTCGATAGATGTGGTGGCAATCCAATCCGATACGCCACGGTTCCAACTCTTTCGGAAATCTGATAAGGACCAATGAACTTTGGAGTCAACTTCTTCGACTTCAATGCACGTCCTACACCCGTCATCGGAGTAACCCTCAAAAACACATGATCACCCTCCTGAAATTCAAGAGCTTTCCTCCTTTTGTCATGATAACTCTTCTGACGATCTTGAGATGCTTTCATCTTTTCTCTTATCATCTTGACCTTTTCCGTAGTCTGCTGCACTAACTCAGGTCCTAACACAATACTTTCACCCGACTCAAACCAACATAGAGGAGTTCTACACCTTCGACCATACAAAGCTTCGAACGGTGCCATACCAATACTCGAATGGTAACTATTGTTATAAGTAAACTCTATCAACGGCAAGTGGCTGTCCCAAGCTCCACCTTGCTCGAGTACACACACCCTCAACAAATCTTCTAAGGATTGGATAGTCCTCTCCGACTGACCATCTGTCTGCGGATGATAAGCCGAACTCAGCCTCAATCTCGAACCCAATGCATCTTGCAAACTCTTCCAAAACCTTGATGTAAACCTCGGATCTCTATCCGACACAATACTAGATGGAACACCGTGCAATTTCACAATGTCACGGATGTAGATCTCCGCCAACTGAGCTACCGGATAAGTAATGTTGATCGGAATAAAGTGCGCCGACTTAGTCAACCTGTCGACCACGACCCAAATGGCATCATGCCCCCTTGAAGTATTCGGCAAACTTGTTACAAAATCCATCGAAATGCTATCCCACTTCCATTCAGGTACATCTAGCGGAGTCAACAGCCCTGCAGGCTTCTGGTGCTCAACCTTAGACTTCTGGCAAGTCAAACATGCATACACAAACTGAGCAACATCCCTCTTCAAACCGGACCACCAAAACAATTTCTTCAGGTCATGATACATTTTTGTAGCTCCAGGATGAATACTCAAACTACTCTTGTGACTTTCTTCTAAGATCAACTTTTTCAAATCTTCATCATCCGGAATACAAATCCTTCCTCTAAACCTCAACACACCTTGGTCATCGACCTTGAAGTCACCATCCACATTCGGATCACTAGCAGCCATTAAATCCACAAATTTAACATCAAGCTTCTGCGCCTCTTTGATGTCATTCAAGAAATCACTATTTATCTTCAGCATGCCTAACCGCACACTCTGAGGCGATCTTTCACAAACAAGACTCAAGTCCCTAAACTGTTCAAGCAACTCGAACTCTTTCATCATCAATGCCGACATATGCAATGTCTTTCTACTCAACGCATCAGCCACAACATTAGCTTTACCAGGATGGTAATTCAAACCAAAATCATAGTCCTTAAGTAACTCAAGCCACCTTCTCTGCCTCATGTTCAACTCCTTCTGATCAAACAGGTACTTTAAACTTTTATGGTCGCTAAACACTTCAAATCTGGAACCATACAAATAGTGCCTCCAAATCTTCAACACAAACACCACGGCTGCTAACTCTAAATCATGTGTAGGATAATTCTTCTCATGCACTCTCAGCTGCCTAGAAGCATACGCTACCACCTTGCCATCTTGCATCAAAACACCACCCAAGCCCAGCTTAGATGCATCACAATAAACAACAAAAGGTTCTTCTGGCTTTGGCAAAATCAAAATAGGAGCAGTCGTCAACCTTTGCTTCAACTTATTGAAACTACTCTCACAACTAGCATCCCACACAAATGCTTTACCTTTACAAGTCAGCTGCGTCAAAGGAAGTGCCAACTTCGAAAATCCTTCAATAAATCTGCGGTAATAACCAGCCAAACCAAGAAAACTTCTCACCTCAGTAACTGACTTTGGTGTCTCCCACTGCGACACAGCATCAACCTTCGAAGGATCTACAGCAATACCTTTACCAGAAATAATGTGGCCAAGAAAACTTACTTCGTTCAGCCAGAACTCACACTTGGACAGCTTGGCATACAGCTTCTTTTCCTTCAGCACTTGCAGTACAATCTTCAAATGCTCTGCATGCTCAGCTTCAGTCTTAGAATAAATCAATATATCATCAATAAAGACTACCACAAACTGATCCAGATACTCATGGAAAATTCTGTTCATGTATTCCATAAACACACCAGGTGCATTCGTCACACCGAAAGGCATCACCTTATATTCGTAATGACCATACCGCGTCCTAAACGCTGTCTTTTGCATATCCTCATCCTTCACCTTTATCTGATGATAACCCGACCTCAAATCAATCTTGCTAAAAACGCGGGCACCCACCAATTGATCCATCAAATCATCTATTCTCGGAAGTGGATACCTATTCTTGATCGTCACTTTATTCAACTGACGGTAGTCAATACACAACCGCATGCTACCATCCTTCTTCTTTACCAACAACACCGGCGCTCCCCACGGTGAAACACTTGGTCTCACAAACTTCTTATCAAGCAAGTCTTCTAATTGCTTCTTCAGTTCAGCTAACTCAGAAGCTGACATACGGTAAGGAGCCATCGACACAGGCTTCGTACTCGGCACCAGGTCTATCGAAAATTCCACTTCTCTCTCTGGTGGCACATCTGGAATCTCATCAGGGAAAACTTCAGGAAATTCCTTCACAACAGGCAGCCCATCTATCACAGCTTGGTTCTCCACCGACAAGAATGCCAACAAAGAAAACATCAACACGCCATCTTGTTCTAACCGCTTCATCTCTTTAGTGGATAAAAATTCTGTTCCACTCTCTCCTTCAGCAGAAGAAAACCGCACCGTCTTGGTAAAACAATTGATCAAGACATGATTGTACTCTAACCAATTCATCCCCAATATTACATCCATTCCCACTAACGGCAAACAGACAAGGTCCACCTCAAAATCTCTACCAAATACAGACAACGGACAACTTAAACAAACAAGGGAAGTAGTTACTGAACCCTTAGCTGGAGTTTCAACAACCATCTCCCCATTCATATCAGACATAATCAAACCCAATCTTTGTGCACAATCAATAGCAATGAAACAATGCGTTGCACCAGTATCTATAATAGCAATTAAAGGAGTACCACTAAAGAAACAAGTACCTCTAATAAGTCGATCCTCCTGATCGGTCTGAGTACCGGTCAAGGCAAAAACCCTACCACTGGTCTGCGCCTTCTTAGGCTTAGTGCACTGAGAACCAATGTGACCTTCTTCATTGCAGTTGAAACAAACAATGTCCCCACGCTTGCATTCGGTGACAGTGTGGCCCTTCTTTCCGCATCTGAAACATTTCTTCTCATCACGGGTACAAGCATTGCTCTTGTGGCCTTTCACACCACACTTATAACAAACCACTTCGGCAGGAGCATCTCTACGTGCAGGCCTCCTCTCATCATGCATTCTCTGTTTGCCCTTGTCAGCTGGGGCACTATAAGGCTTTGGGCGACTCTGCTGCCCCTTTCCTCTACGGTCATTCATTATCTTATAGTGAGCTTTAGTGTCCTCTTCATAAATACGGCAGCTGCTCACCAACTCAGAGAAGTCTCTGATCTTCTGATAACCAATGGCCCGCTTGATATCAGCTCGCAGACCATTTTCAAACTTAATACATTTGGAGAACTCAGCAGTCTCCGCAGCATAATGTGGATAGAACTTTGCAAGCTCCACGAACTTAGCAGCATATTCCGTAATGGACATGTCTCCCTGCTTCAGCTCAAGGAATTCAATTTCTTTCTTACCTCGGACATCCTCCGGGAAATACCTCCTCAAGAACTCCCGCCTAAACACGGCCCACGTGATCACAGCACCTTCAGCTTGGAGTATGGGTTGAGTGCTTACCCACCAGTCGTCAGCCTCTTCTGCTAACATGTGCGTGCCAAACCGCACCATCTGAACATCCGTACACTGCATCACCCGGAAGATCCTCTCGACCTCCTTCAGCCAAGTCTGTGCTCCATCGGGGTCGTACCTTCCCTTAAAGGTTGGTGGATGATTCCTCAAGAAGGTCTCAAGCATCCTTACACCTTCACCAGCACCACCAGCACCTTGTTGTTGACCAACAACCTGAGCCATTGCTTGCAAGGCAGCAGCAAGAGCAGCATCATTCCTTCCGGCCATCTCGATAGTTCTACATAACAACAAGAATTAGAACAACAACAAGACAGTGTAACCCTGTCACACTACTCTAAATGGCTCGACACGACTCTTCTAATGGTCTGACGGACCGACTTGCTCTGATACCAACTGTAACACCCCGTTCCCGAAATAACGTAATAATAATATTACTAATAATCAAAATCAGAGTAATTCAACTTAACAACGGAGTAACACACTTCTTTTTCAAAATCATTTAAATAGAATATAAAAACTATTTAAAACCAACATACATTATCATCATATTAAAAATTCTGCAGCGGAAAATCTTTATATAAAATCATGTTCAACAACTACATCATAAATCTTGGCACAGAGGCCGTCAACATAATAAAATTATTCAACAATAGAATCTCAACAACATTTTCTTCAAAGAAATGATACATAAGGAATACAAGAAAGATAACGTTTCCCCATCCCTATTATGTATCAGAGCCCTAGACTCAAGAGCCAGCACCGCTAGTCTTCGCTACCTGCACTTGCCCACAAGGCGGCAATTCCAGCAGAAGGGGTGAGTTCACAAATCAAAAGTAAATATACAGATATATGAATCATCAAAGTAATTTGAAACAACAACAATTCATAACAACTTGCAACAGCAACACCATCAATATCATCTCAACTTATTAACTTAAATTCATCTTTGATTCATATCTACAACAACAACAACAACATTTGTGGCGACATCTCACCAACATCATTCCCCAAAGGACAACTCACACCTACAACTAATGCAAGACTCCATAAACATCTAATGCATTATGCATGTGGTACCAACTACGCGCGTTGAATGCTAAGCATTCCAGGGCAATCAGCCCCCAACAATTTGGATGGTTAAAGCATCCCAGGGCAATAAGCCCCCAACAGGTGAACGATAAAGCGTTCCAGGGCAATAAGCCCCCAACAGTGAATGATAAACATTCCAGGGCAATAAGCCCCCAACAAATGCAAATGAGTATGAAATGACTCTATGGTGTATGTCAGCATACAACACAACATCTTAATGGAGCATATCAGCATGCAACCAACAACAACAACAACTTAGGATACCCTCCCCAACTGGACAATAGCACTCAACAATCGACAAGGCAATTCAACTTAGCAAGTATAATTATTTGCACATAAGCATACATAATTCCATCTAATCATCTTCGTGATATAGTTTTTATCATCCAAATAATTCTTAAAAATTATAATAAACATCTTAGAAAGCTTAGGTTTGGGTTTGGAACATCTTAGAAAAATCACGTTATGGGTCGCACAGGACCCAGCACGCTTAAGCGAGCAGCTGCACGCTTAAGCGAGCCAAAACACGAAGGTTGGGTTCTTGTTCGCTTACTGCACGCTTACGGTACGCTTGAGCGTGCACACTATGGTCTGGGAAAAGATTCAGCACGCTTAAGCGAGCAGCTGCACGCTTAAGCGTCCAAAAAGACGTAAGTTTGGTTTTGCTCGCTAGCTGCACGCTTGCAGCACGCTTAAGCGAGCAGGTCTCAGGTTCAGCAAAACAGTTGCGATAACAGCATAGTTCTAACCCAAAAATCCCAACTTTGATCCCTCAATCACCCAAAATGATTTTTGAACAATGTTATGGGTTCATTATACGACAAAACAACATAAACATCTCATAACAACAACATTACAACGCAATTCATCAGAAAAATGAGCAATTCATCACGTTCATAAACCTAATTCCAAAACTACCAATTTCAATCCATTTTCATGAAATCATACATGTATATATCAACAATTGAAATGCTAGCCCACCCTTACCTTAATTCAGCGAAAATCTACAGCAATTGATCAGATTCTCTCTTCCTAGCTCTTCCCTCTTGGTTCTTCTCTTTTCTCCCAAAACTCTGTTTCTTTTGTTTTACTGATACGTGCTCTTTTCTTTTCTTTCCTTACTGGCTTCCCTATTTCCTTACAAAGTGTAACTCCTTTTCTTTCTTTATTCCCTCACTTAAATTTTCTTTTAATCTCCATTAACCCCCCTTAAACTCTACTAATTCTAAATAATTACTAATTCCTCCTAAATTACTTAAATAACAAAAATCACACAAATAATTATATGATAAATAACAACACTTCAAATTATTCACATAAATCACATAAATTATATAAAATACATAAAACATATTAAATCAACCAAAATAATAAAATATCAACTAGGGCGTTACAGAAAGAGATAGAATTTCTGGAGCTTAAGCAAGGAAACATGTCGGTGACGGAATACGCGGCCAAGTTTGTGGAGTTGGCTAAGTTCTATCCGCATTATGCACCCGAGACTGCTGAGTTTTCAAAATGCATCAAGTTTGAGAACGGGTTGCGCGCTGATATCAAGAGGGCTATCGGTTATCAGAAGATCCGCGACTTTTCTGAGTTGGTGAGTAGCTGTCGGATATATGAAGAGGATACTAAGGCTCACTACAAGGTAGTGAACGATAGGAAAGCTAAGGGCCAGCAGAGTCGCCCTAAACCTTATGATGCCCCTAGAGATAAAGGGAAGCAAAGAGTGAATGATGAGAGGAGGCCCCAGAAGAAGACTGCTCCTGCTGAGATTACTTGTTACACTTGTGGCGAGAAAGGCCATAAGAGCAATGCATGTACTGTTGAGGTGAAGAGGTGTTACCGTTGTAATCAAAAAGGTCATATCACTAGTGACTGCAAGTTTGATGATGTTGTGTGTTTCAACTGCAATGAGCAAGGACACATTGGTTCGCAGTGTAAGCAACCCAAGAAGACTAAGACTACCGGGAGAGTGTTTGCATTGACCGGCACTCAGACTGAGAATGATGATCGTTTGATCAGAGGTACTTGCTATATTAATAATACTCCTTTAGTTGCTATTATTGATACTGGTGCTACGCACAGTTTTGTTGCTTTAGATTATGTTTCTGCTTTGGGTCTTGATGTTTCTGATATGAATGGAGAGATGGTTGTCGAGACTCCAGCTAAGGGTTCGTTGACTACTTCTCTCGTATGTGTAAATTGTCCTTTAACTATGTTTGGCCGTGACTTTGTGATGGATTTAGTGTGCCTACCTTTAAGTGGTATGGATGTGATTCTGGGTATGAACTGGCAAGAGTACAACCGAGTTCTTATCAACTGTTTTAGAAAGACGGTGCATTTTTCTTCTGTCGAAGAAGAGTGGGGCGCAGAGTTTCTATCTACTAAGCAGCTGAAGCAACTAGAACGTGATGGGATGTTGATGTTTTCGCTGATGGCTTCGTTATCTTTAGAGAACCAAGCTGTAATAGATGGGTTGCCTATTGTGAAAGAATTTCCTGAAGTTTTCCCTGATGAGATTCCAGATGTGCCTCCGGAGAGAGAAGTTGAGTTCTCTATTGACCTTGTTCCTGGAACGAAGCCGGTGTCGATGGCACCTTATCGTATGTCTGCTTCTGAGTTAGCAGAGTTGAAGAAACAGTTGGAAGACTTGCTTGAGAAGAAGTTTGTGAGACCTAGTGTTTCACCATGGGGAGCTCCAGTGTTACTTGTGAAGAAGAAAGACGGCAGTATGAGACTGTGCATTGATTACAGACAGCTGAACAAAGTGACGATCAAGAATAGGTATCCACTTCCGAGAATTGACGATCTGATGGATCAATTAGTGGGTGCACGTGTTTTCAGCAAGATAGATTTGAGGTCAGGTTACCACCAGATCAAAGTAAAAGATGAAGATATGCAGAAGACGGCTTTCAGGACCCGTTACGGTCACTACGAGTACAAGGTTATGCCTTTTGGAGTTACCAATGCACCTGGAGTGTTTATGGAGTATATGAATCGCATCTTCCATGCGTTTTTGGATCGGTTTGTTGTGGTTTTTGTTGATGATATACTGGTTTACTCCAAGACTGAAGAGGAGCATGCTGAACATTTGAAGATTGTTTTGCAAGTGTTGAAGGAAAAGAAACTGTATGCTAAGTTGTCTAAGTGTGAGTTCTGGCTAAACGAAGTAAGTTTTCTTGGCCATGTTATTTCTGGTGAAGGTATTGCGGTTGACCCGTCTAAAGTTGAAGCGGTATCGCAATGGGAGACTCCTAAACCGGTTACGGAGATTAGAAGCTTTTTGGGACTAGCTGGTTATTACAGGAGGTTTATAGAAGGATTTTCTAAATTGGCTCTTCCGTTAACGCAGCTGACGTGTAAGAGTAAGTCTTTTGTGTGGGATGTACATTGTGAGAATAGTTTCAATGAATTGAAGAAGCGTCTGACGACGGCTCCAGTTTTGATTTTGCCAAAGCCTGATGAACCTTTTGTGGTATATTGTGATGCGTCCAAGTTGGGTTTAGGAGGTGTCCTTATGCAAGATGGTAAGGTGGTAGCATATGCTTCAAGACAATTGAGAATTCATGAGAAGAACTACCCGGCGCATGACTTAGAGTTGGCAGCAGTGGTCTTTGTATTGAAAATATGGAGACATTACTTGTATGGTTCAAGGTTTGAAGTATTCAGTGATCATAAGAGTTTGAGATATTTATTTGATCAGAAGGAGTTGAATATGAGGCAGAGGAGGTGGCTTGAGTTACTTAAGGATTATGATTTTGGTTTGAATTACCATCCTGGTAAAGCAAATGTGGTTGCAGACGCCCTGAGTAGGAAAACTGTGCATATGTCCGCGTTGATGGTGAAAGAATTTGAGTTGTTAGAACAGTTTAGAGACTTGAGCTTGGTGTGTGAAAGAACACCTCAGAGCATAAAACTGGGAATGTTGAGAATTGATAATGATTTCCTGAAGCATATCAAAGAGGCACAAAAAGAAGATGTCAAGTTTGTAGACTTGTTGATTGCTAATAACGAGACTGTGGATGGTGACTTTAAGGTCGATGATCAAGGAGTGTTGAGATTCCGAGGTAGGATTTGCATTCCTGACAATGAAGAGATTAAGAAGATGATTCTTGAAGAGAGTCATAGAAGTAGCTTGAGTATTCACCCGGGAGCTACGAAGATGTATCATGATTTGAAGAAGTTATTTTGGTGGTCTGGCTTGAAACGTGATGTGGCACAATTTGTGTATTCTTGCTTGGTTTGTCAAAAGTCGAAGATTGAGCATCAGAAACCGACTGGTATGATGGTACCCTTAGATGTGCCAGAGTGGAAGTGGGATAGTATATCCATGGATTTTGTGACGAGTTTGCCCAATACTCCTAGAGGGAATGATGCTATATGGGTTATTGTTGATAGGTTGACGAAGTCTGCTCACTTTCTACCGATTAACATTACTTTTCCTGTAGCTCAGTTGGCGGAGATTTATGTTAAAGAGGTAGTTAAGCTGCATGGTGTTCCTTCGAGCATCGTATCTGATAGAGATCCGAGATTTACTTCTCGTTTTTGGAAGAGTTTGCAAGAGGCGTTAGGGTCTCAGTTGAGGTTGAGTTCGGCTTATCATCCGCAAACAGATGGTCAGTCGGAGAGGACGATTCAGTCGTTGGAGGACTTGTTGAGGGTCTGTGTACTTGAGCAGGGAGGAGCTTGGGATAGTCATCTTCCATTGATAGAGTTCACGTACAACAACAGTTACCATTCAAGTATTGGAATGGCACCATTTGAGGCTTTATATGGCCGGAGATGCAGAACTCCGTTGTGCTGGTTTGAGTCGGGTGAAAGAGTGGTCTTAGGACCGGAGATCGTTCAACAGACTACTGAGAAGGTGAGAATGATCCAAGAGAAGATGAAAGCGTCGCAGAGTCGACAAAAGAGCTACCATGATAAGCGTAGAAAGGACCTTGAGTTCCAAGAGGGAGATCATGTGTTCCTGAGAGTGACTCCTTTGACGGGTGTTGGACGTGCTTTGAAATCGAAGAAGTTGACTCCGAGGTTTATTGGACCGTATCAGATTTCAGAGAGGATTGGACCGGTGGCGTATCGTGTTGGATTACCACCGCACTTGTCGAATTTGCATAATGTTTTTCATGTATCTCAGCTGAGGAAGTATGTTCCGGATCCGTCTCATGTGATCCAAAGCGATGATGTGCAAGTTAGGGACAACCTTACGGTTGAGACCTTACCCGTGAGGATTGATGATCGAAAGACAAAGACGTTGAGAGGCAAGGAGATACCTCTTGTGAGAGTTGTTTGGGACGGAGCGACGGGTGAAAGCTTGACTTGGGAGCTAGAAAGTAAGATGCTGGAATCCTATCCAGAGTTGTTTGAGCGAGGTAAATTTTCGAGGACGAAAATCCTTTAAGAGGGGGAGAGTTGTAACGCCCTCTTTAATTATTTAATTATTTTATTTGATGATATGATATATGTTTATATATTATATGGATTTTGATGATTTTGTGACGTATATGTGACGTATTTGTGACGTATTTGTGACGTGTGACGTGTTATTATTTTATTGTTTAAAAAAATAATATAAGTGATGTTTATATGGATGTTATTTGGTAAATAAATAGATTTGTTGGAAAAATATAGAATTTTAAGAGATGGGGTTATATTTATAATTAAGAAGAGTTGTGTGGGTTAAGAGGAAATTAATTAAGTTGGGAGGGAGTATATAAGAGAAGTAGGTTAAGAGAGGAAAGTTTAGAAACGCGTTATCAGACTTTTGGTTTTGGAGAGAAAGAACGGTTGAACAGAGAAGAGAAGCTAGGCTGTGATTTCTGCAATTTTTCTAGGTAAGGGTGAGCCTAACTCCATTAATATTGATTGTAAATCATCTGTTCTTGATTGGCATAGAGTTTGAGAGGAATTGGGATGGGTTTATGAACTAGGGTTAAGATGAATTTGTGATGAATTGATGAGGGTTTGATGTTATAGGGCTGTAGAACTGCATACAGAACCTAGATTATTCCCTAGGATGATATTGCTGATGAATTAGAGGCTTAACATGTGAGTTTTGGGATGAATTGGTGTGATTAGGGCTGATCCCGTAGTGATTCTGAGATCGCTCGCCTGTGGCGACTGATCACTCGCCGTGGCGAGTAACCCTTGGGTGCTCGCGAGGCGAGCAGTATAGCTCGCCGTGGCAAGCTTGACCCTTAAATTTAGGATTTTTGCCAAACTTTAGTTGGTTTTGAGTGCCCTTATATTTATAGAGATGACCTGTGAAGTTGGTTTGGTCAAATTGGATTTAGGGAGCTTAAAAATGAGGATTTTGGTGAAAAATGTCAAAAAGGCCGAAGCACCCAGTATTTCTCGCCTCCAGCTCGCCCCCAACTCGCCTTTGGCGAGTGAGCTGATGTGAGTACTCGCCTGTGGCGAGTAGATGCACTCGCCGTGGCGAGTTAGATGGTTCAGGACTGTTTGTTGTTTTGCGATTTGTTTCGCATGGGACTTTGAGAGGAGCCCTTTGGGTAGTGTTAGTGAGGTTTTTTACCCTTTAATGTATTCTGTAAAGATGATTGCTGATGATTTACTTGAGCTGTTGATAAATGATATAAAGTTGAATATATGTGAGGGTTATATATGATGATATGTGTTTTTGATGATGATACGTGTTGTGATGTATATGATTAATGAGATGATGTCCTGCCATGTAAATATTATACCTGCATGTGTCAGTTTTGTATTATGAATGATGGTCTTGAGACGGTGTATTAAGTTGTTAAACGACGAGTCCATGCATTTGCATATATATATGAGACTGTGGAGCTTTATGCTCAAAGCGACGGTGGAGCATTTGCTCAAAGCGACGGTGAAGCATATTAATGCTATAATCATATGGTACCACATGCATGATGTTGAGACGTTAGGTGTTGCATTTAGTCGAGTCAATTGTGACATATATGAGATGATGTTTTGAGACGTTGATGCTTGATGTGATGTTGTTATGATGATACCTATGATGATGTTATGATGTGCTATAATGTATATGTGATGAGTTGAATTTATGATTGATAATCTTGACGTTTGATTTATATATTAATATTATTGTTGTGAATATCACCCCTTCTGCTGGAATTGCCGCCTTGTGGGCAAGTGCAGGTACCCAGTCTTAGATTCGTTGATGCGAGGATGTGTGAAGTAGGGTTGCTCTGATACGTAACGGGATGGGGTCTTTTGTAGAGTCTATTCCTTTATGTATCATGTTTGATTAAATGTTGACTTTCAGTGATGTTGAAATAATAATGTTTTGAGACGTTTGATGGCTTTTAAGCCAAGACTATTTATGAGAAGAGACTATTGAATTCCGCTGCTTAATTGAATGTTTTTGTAATTTGATAAATTATTAACCAAGTTGTTTTTAAAGAAGAAATGTGACACTCCTTTGAGAAGTACTCTGATTTTATATGATTTATTTAATGAAATTTTTAAGACGGGAAATTGGGGTGTTACACTAACCATCCACTTCAACCACCAACCATTCAACCAATCAACATGATTCTTCCTGAAAAGCCAGAAGATGACTCTGTTTTGAATAATCTCAGCAGTCATCTGTCTGGTGAACTACCAAATGTTGACAGAACTCCACAAAAAGCCTCTGAAGTAACACCTTTAGAAGTTGCTTCAGAAAGCCCACAACAACAACATGCACCTGAACCACAAATGCCCCCATCCGTTCTTGAACACACTGTTCCTGAACAAAATGTTCCTGAACACACTGTTCCTGGACAAACTACTTCTGACCATACTCCTGCACACATTCATTCTGAAGATGCTATGGAGATTGATGATATAATCATAGATCTTGATGCAGAAGCTGATCAAACTTCACCTATGGAGGTTGACCAGTCTGCTTCTGATCATTCACAATCTCAATCTTCTAGCAATTCTCAATCTTTCACCACAAACAACCTCCAAATTGAACCAATTGCTGCTCCTAGACCTAGAAAACAACCTTCACCACCCACCAGATTCTTAGATTCTAATGTACTAAAAGGTGTGTGTGAAGACATAGCTGATAAAATGATCAAGCTCATTTCATCCAGAAATGACTTGAGTCACAGAGAGAGCTATGAAAAGCAGTGGAGAAGGCTCAAGGAGAGAGTTGAAAATGTGATAAATGCATTATCCTCCACCTGTGTTGAAGCTCAAGAGCAAGCAAAGCAGAAGCTGCAAGACTGGCTAAATGGTATTAATGAAGACCTTGAGGAAGTTAAGATTATGGGAACTTGGGCGAGATCATCATTGAGTATTACAGAAAGAGAACCAACCGATTTTCTCCCTCAATATATTCACCCAAAGGACCTGGATTTATCTTTTCTGACGAAGGTAAATTGTAACGCCCTAATTGTTATTTATTTATTTTAGTTGAATTGTGTGTGTTTTATGTGCTTTAGAATTATTTATGTTGATTTATGTGAATTGTTGGTGTTTGCTATTTTTAATATATTTTATTATAAAGAAGTAGTAATGATTTTTATTATTTAAGTGGAGTAGAAGAAATAATATTATTTTTGAAAATAGGAGAATAATGGTTATTTAGAATTAGTAGAGTTAGGAGGGGGTTAATGAAATTAAAAGAAAATTAAGTGAGGGAGTAAAGAAAGAAAAAGGAGTTACACTTTGTTAGAAAGAAAATAGAAAGAGTCAGTAAAAGGAAATAGGGAACAGAGCACGTATCAGTAAAACCAAAGGAAAACAAGAGTTTTGGGAGAAAGAGAGAGGAAGCCAAGGGAAGAGGGAAATTCATCCAATTGCTGTAGAAATTTGCTGAATTAAGGTAAGGGTGGGTTTACTCTTCAATTGTCAATATATATGTATATGATTTCATGAATTTGGATTGAAAATTGGTAGTTTTGGAACTAGGTTTAAGAATATGTTGAATTGCTCATTTTCTTGATGAATTGTGTTGTAATGTTGTTGTTATGATATGTTCTGATGTTTTGTTGTGCCTTAAACCCATAAACATTGTTTCTAAACCATTTTGGGTGATTGGGGGATTAAAAATGGGATTTTTGGATGAAAATGGAGTTAGAATCGTAGGTTATAATTCTGCCCAGACGAACACTCGCTTAAGCGAGATGCCCTTCGCTCAAGCGAGCAACTCTTTGCTACGCCCAGTCTGAACTTTTAGCCGCTCGCTTAAGCGAGCCACGAGCGAACCCGAAGCGAGCAAAATGCTAACCTTCGTCATTTGCGTCGCTTAAGCGAGATTCCCGTCGCTTAAGCGAGATACGCCCAGGATAGTGTATTTGACCTGTTCGCTTAAGCGAACCAGAAGCGAGTTTCAAGCGAACTAAAACCCAACCTTCGTCATTTGACTCGCTCAAGCGAGATGCTGCTCGCTTAAGCGAGCTGGGTCCTGTGCGACCCAAAATGTGATTTTCCAAAAGTGTCCTAAACTCAAACCTAAGCTTTCTAGGATGTTTATTGGATTTATTAAGAATTGTTTAGATGATAAAAACTATATTATGATGATGATTAAGATGAAATTATGTATGTTGATGTGCAAATAATAATACTTTGTTAATTGAGTTGCCTTGTTGATGTTGAGTGGTCTTGTCCAGTTGGGGAGGGTATCCTAAGTTGTTGTTGTTGTTGGTTGCATGCTGATATGCTCCATTAAGATGTTGGGTTGTATGCTGATATACACCATAGAGTCATTTCATACTCATTTGCATTTGTTGGGGGCTTATTGCCCTGGAATGTTTATCATTCACTGTTGGGGGCTTATTGCCCTGGAACACTTTATCGTTCACCTGTTGGGGGCTTATTGCCCTGGGATGCTTTAACCATCCAAATTGTTGGGGGCTTATTGCCCTGGAATGCTTAGCATTCAACGCGCGTAGTTGGTACCACATGCATAATGCATTAGATGTTTATGGAGTCTTGCATTAGTTGTAGGTGTGAGTTGTCCTTTTAGGATTGTTGTTGGTGAGATGTCGCCACAAGTGTTGTTGTTGTTGTTGATATGAATCAAAGATGAATTTAAATTATAAAGTTGAGATGATGTTGACAGTGTTGCTGTTTGTTGTTGTTGTTTCAATTTACTTTGATGATTCATATATCTGTATATTTACTTTTGATTTGTGAACTCACCCCTTCTGCTGGAATTGCCGCCTTGTGGGCAAGTGCAGGTAGCGAAGACTAGTGATGTTGGCTCTTGCGTCTAGGGCTCTGATACATAGTAGGGATGGGGAAACGTTATTTTTCTTGTATTCCTTTATGTATCATTTATTTGAAGAAGATGTTGTTGTGATTGATTTCGTTGGATAATTTTACGATGTTAATGGCCTTTGTGCCAAGATTATGATGTAGTGGTTGAATATGATTTCTAATTAAAGATTTTCCGCTGCATAATTTAATATGATGAAATTGTGATGGTTTTAAATAGTTTTTATATTCTATTTAAATAATTTTGAAAAGAAATGTGATACTCCGTTGTTTTGTTAAATAACTCTGATTATGATTATTAGTAATATTATTATTACGTTATTTTGGGAACGGGGTGTTACAATTGGTATCAGAGCAAGTCGGTCCGTCAGACCATTAGAAGAGTCGTGTCGAGCCATGTAGAGTAGTGTGACAGGTTTAAACTGTCTTTGTTGTTCTAATTCTTGTTGTTATGTAGAATTATCGAGATGGCCGGAAGGAATGATGCTGCTCTTGCTGCTGCTTTGCAAGCAATGGCTCAGGTTGTTGGTCAACAGCAAGGTGCTGGTGGGGCTGGTGAAGGTGTAAGGATGCTTGAGACTTTCTTGAGGAATCATCCACCAACATTTAAAGGAAGGTACGACCCCGATGGAGCGCAGACTTGGCTGAAGGAGGTCGAGAGGATCTTCCGGGTAATGCAGTGTACGGATGTTCAGATGGTGCGGTTTAGCACCCATATGTTAGCAGAGGAGGCTGACGACTGGTGGGTAAGCACTCAACCCATTCTCCAAGCTGAAGGAGCTGAAATTACATGGGCTGTGTTCCGAAGAGAGTTCCTGAGGAGGTATTTTTCGGAGGATGTCCGAGGCAAGAAGGAGATAGAATTCCTTGAGCTGAAGCAAGGAGACATGTCCATTACGGAGTATGCTGCTAAGTTCGTGGAGCTTGCCAAGTTCTATCCACATTATGCTGCGGAGACTGCTGAGTTCTCCAAATGTATTAAGTTTGAAAATGGTCTGCGAGCTGATATCAAGCGGGCCATTGGCTATCAGAAGATCAGAGACTTCTCCGAGTTGGTGAGCAGCTGCCGTATTTATGAAGAGGACACCAAAGCTCACTATAAGATAATGAATGACCGTAGAGGAAAGGGGCAGCAGAGTCGCCCAAAGCCTTATAGTGCCCCAGCTGATAAGGGCAAGCAGAGGATGCATGATGAGAGGAGGCCAGCACGTAGAGATGCTCCTGCTGAAGTGGTTTGTTATAAGTGTGGTGTGAAAGGCCACAAGAGTAATGCTTGCACCCGTGATGAGAAGAAGTGTTTCAGATGCGGAAAGAAGGGCCACACTGTCACCGAATGCAAGCGTGGGGACATTGTTTGTTTCAACTGTAATGAAGAAGGTCACATTGGTTCTCAGTGCACTCAGCCTAAGAAGGCGCAGACCAGTGGTAGAGTTTTTGCCTTGACCGGTACTCAGACTGACCAGGAGGATCGACTTATCAGAGGTACTTGTTTCTTTAGTGGTACTCCTTTAATTGCTATAATAGATACTGGTGCTACGCATTGTTTCATTGCTATTGACTGTGCACAAAGATTGGGTTTGATTATGTCTGATATGAATGGGGAGATGGTTGTTGAAACTCCAGCTAAGGGTTCAGTGACTACTTCCCTTGTTTGTTTAAGTTGTCCGTTGTCTGTATTTGGCAGAGATTTTGAAGTTGATCTCGTCTGTTTGCCATTGGTGGGAATGGATGTAATATTGGGAATGAATTGGTTGGAATACAATCATGTCCTGATTAATTGCTTTACCAAGACGGTGCGGTTTTCTTCTGCTGAAGAAGAGAGTGGAGCAGAATTTTTATCCACTAAAGAGATGAAGCGTTTAGAAAAGGATGGCGTGTTGATGTTTTCTTTGTTGGCATTCTTGTCGGTGGAGAACCAAGCTGCGATTGATGGGCTGCCTGTCGTGAAGGAATTTCCTGAAGTTTTCCCTGATGAGATTCCAGATGTGCCACCAGAGAGGGAGGTTGAATTTTCGATAGACCTTGTGCCGGGTACGAAGCCTGTGTCGATGGCTCCTTACCGTATGTCAGCTTCGGAGTTAGCTGAGTTAAAGAAGCAATTAGAAGACTTGCTTGATAAGAAGTTTGTGAGACCGAGTGTTTCACCATGGGGAGCGCCGGTGTTGTTGGTAAAGAAGAAGGATGGTAGCATGCGGTTGTGTATTGATTACCGTCAGTTGAATAAGGTGACTATTAAGAACAGGTATCCACTACCGAGGATTGATGATTTGATGGATCAACTAGTGGGTGCCCGCGTTTTTAGCAAGATTGACTTGAGGTCAGGTTACCATCAGATAAAGGTGAAGGATGAGGATATGCAGAAGACGGCGTTTAGGACGCGTTATGGTCATTATGAGTATAAGGTGATGCCTTTCGGTGTTACCAATGCACCTGGTGTGTTTATGGAATACATGAACAGAATTTTTCATGAGTATCTGGATCAGTTTGTAGTAGTCTTTATTGATGACATATTGATTTATTCTAAGACGGAAGCTGAGCATGCAGAGCATTTGAAGATTGTACTGCAAGTGCTGAAGGAAAAGAAATTGTATGCCAAGCTGTCCAAGTGCGAGTTCTGGTTGAATGAAGTAAGTTTTCTTGGCCACATTATTTCTGGTAAGGGTATTGCTGTAGATCCTTCGAAGGTAGATGCTGTGTCGCAGTGGGAGACACCTAAGTCAGTTACTGAGGTAAGAAGTTTTCTTGGGTTGGCTGGTTATTACCGCAGATTTATTGAAGGATTTTCGAAGTTAGCACTTCCTCTGACGCAGTTGACTTGTAAGGGGAAAGCTTTTGTGTGGGATGCTCGTTGTGAGAGTAGTTTCAACGAGTTGAAGCAGAGATTGACGACTGCTCCTATTTTGATTTTGCCAAAGCCAGAAGAACCTTTTGTTGTTTATTGTGATGCATCTAAGCTGGGATTAGGTGGTGTTTTGATGCAAGATGGCAAGGTGGTCCCGTATGCTTCTAGACAGCTGAGAGTGCATAGGAAGAATTATCCTACGCATGATTTAGAGTTAGCAGCCGTGGTGTTTGTGTTGAAGATTTGGAGGCATTATTTGTATGGTTCCAGATTCGAGGTGTTTAGCGATCATAAAAGTTTAAAGTACCTGTTTGACCAGAAGGAGTTGAACATGAGGCAGAGAAGGTGGCTTGAGTTACTTAAGGACTACGATTTTGGCTTGAATTACCATCCTGGTAAAGCTAATGTTGTGGCTGATGCGTTGAGTAGGAAGACATTGCATATGTCTGCTTTAATGGTGAAAGAGTTCGAGTTACTTGAACAATTTAGGGACTTGAGCCTTGTTTGTGAAAGATCACCTCAGAGTGTGAAGTTGGGCATGTTGAGGATTAATAGTGATTTATTGAATGATATCAAAGAGGCTCAGAAGCTTGATGTTAAGTTTGTGGATTTGATGGCTGCTAATGATCCGAATGTAGATGATGACTTCAAGGTCGATGACCAAGGTGTGCTGAGGTTTAGAGGAAGGATTTGTATCCCGGATGATGAGGATTTGAAGAAATTGATTTTAGAGGAAAGTCATAAGAGTAGTTTGAGTATTCATCCTGGAGCTACTAAAATGTATCATGACCTGAAGAAATTATTTTGGTGGTCCGGTTTGAAGAGGGATGTTGCTCAATTTGTGTATGCATGTTTGACGTGCCAGAAGTCCAAGGTTGAGCATCAGAAACCTGCAGGGTTGTTGACTCCGCTGGATGTACCTGAGTGGAAATGGGATAGCATTTCGATGGATTTTGTTACGAGCTTACCGAATACTCCAAGAGGGCATGATGCCATTTGGGTCGTGGTCGATAGATTGACTAAGTCGGCACACTTTATTCCGATTAATACGACTTATCCGGTAGCTCAGTTGGCGGAGATTTACATTCGTGATATTGTGAAGTTGCATGGTGTTCCATCTAGTATTGTGTCGGATAGAGATCCGAGGTTTACTTCAAGGTTTTGGAAGAGCTTGCAAGACGCATTGGGTTCGAAATTGAGGCTGAGTTCGGCTTATCACCCGCAGACAGATGGTCAGTCGGAGAGGACTATCCAATCCTTGGAAGATTTGTTGAGAGTGTGTGTACTCGAGCAAGGTGGAGCTTGGGACAGCCACTTACCGTTGATAGAGTTCACTTACAACAATAGTTACCATTCGAGTATTGGTATGGCACCGTTCGAAGCTTTGTATGGTCGAAGGTGTAGAACTCCTCTATGTTGGTTTGAATCGGGTGAAAGTATTGTGTTAGGACCTGAGTTAGTGCAGCAGACTACGGAAAAGGTCAAGATGATAAGAGAAAAGATGAAAGCATCTCAAGATCGTCAGAAGAGTTATCATGACAAAAGGAGGAAAGCCCTTGAATTTCAGGAGGGTGAGCATGTGTTTTTGAGGGTTACTCCGATGACAGGTGTAGGACGTGCATTGA
Organism: Medicago lupulina; assembly: GCA_958299785.1. NCBI lineage: Eukaryota > Viridiplantae > Streptophyta > Magnoliopsida > Fabales > Fabaceae > Medicago > Medicago lupulina. The sequence continues at coordinate 68,449,061 of OY283139.1, forward strand.
AGTCGAAGAAGTTGACTCCAAAGTTCATTGGTCCTTATCAGATTTCCGAAAGAGTTGGAACCGTGGCATATCGGATTGGATTGCCACCACATCTATCGAACTTGCATGATGTGTTTCATGTCTCGCAGTTGAGAAAGTATGTAGCAGATCCTTCGCATGTTATTCCTAGGGATGATGTACAAGTTAGAGATAATCTTACTGTTGAGACTTCACCGTTGAGGATTGATAATCGCAAGGTGAAGCAGTTGAGAGGCAAGGAAATACCTCTGGTTAGAGTTGTTTGGGGCGGTGTAACCAGTGAGAGTTTGACTTGGGAGTTGGAGAGCAAGATGCAAGAGTCCTATCCTGAGTTGTTTGTTGCTTAAGGTATTATTTCGAGGACGAAATTCTCTAAGTTGGGGAGAGTTGTAACGCCCTAATTGTTATTTATTTATTTTAGTTGAATTGTGTGTGTTTTATGTGCTTTAGAATTATTTATGTTGATTTATGTGAATTGTTGGTGTTTGCTATTTTTAATATATTTTATTATAAAGAAGTAGTAATGATTTTTATTATTTAAGTGGAGTAGAAGAAATAATATTATTTTTGAAAATAGGAGAATAATGGTTATTTAGAATTAGTAGAGTTAGGAGGGGGTTAATGAAATTAAAAGAAAATTAAGTGAGGGAGTAAAGAAAGAAAAAGGAGTTACACTTTGTTAGAAAGAAAATAGAAAGAGTCAGTAAAAGGAAATAGGGAACAGAGCACGTATCAGTAAAACCAAAGGAAAACAAGAGTTTTGGGAGAAAGAGAGAGGAAGCCAAGGGAAGAGGGAAATTCATCCAATTGCTGTAGAAATTTGCTGAATTAAGGTAAGGGTGGGTTTACTCTTCCATTGTCAATATATATGTATATGATTTCATGAATTTGGATTGAAAATTGGTAGTTTTGGAACTAGGTTTAAGAATATGTTGAATTGCTCATTTTCTTGATGAATTGTGTTGTAATGTTGTTGTTATGATATGTTCTGATGTTTTGTTGTGCCTTAAACCCATAAACATTGTTTCTAAACCATTTTGGGTGATTGGGGGATTAAAAATGGGATTTTTGGATGAAAATGGAGTTAGAATCGTAGGTTATAATTCTGCCCAGACGAACACTCGCTTAAGCGAGATGCCCTTCGCTCAAGCGAGCAACTCTTTGCTACGCCCAGTCTGAACTTTTAGCCGCTCGCTTAAGCGAGCCACGAGCGAACCCGAAGCGAGCAAAATGCTAACCTTCGTCATTTGCGTCGCTTAAGCGAGATTCCCGTCGCTTAAGCGAGATACGCCCAGGATAGTGTATTTGACCTGTTCGCTTAAGCGAACCAGAAGCGAGTTTCAAGCGAACTAAAACCCAACCTTCGTCATTTGACTCGCTCAAGCGAGATGCTGCTCGCTTAGGCGAGCTGGGTCCTGTGCGACCCAAAATGTGATTTTCCAAAAGTGTCCTAAACTCAAACCTAAGCTTTCTAGGATGTTTATTGGATTTATTAAGAATTGTTTAGATGATAAAAACTATATTATGATGATGATTAAGATGAAATTATGTATGTTGATGTGCAAATAATAATACTTTGTTAATTGAGTTGCCTTGTTGATGTTGAGTGGTCTTGTCCAGTTGGGGAGGGTATCCTAAGTTGTTGTTGTTGTTGGTTGCATGCTGATATGCTCCATTAAGATGTTGGGTTGTATGCTGATATACACCATAGAGTCATTTCATACTCATTTGCATTTGTTGGGGGCTTATTGCCCTGGAATGTTTATCATTCACTGTTGGGGGCTTATTGCCCTGGAACGCTTTATCGTTCACCTGTTGGGGGCTTATTGCCCTGGGATGCTTTAACCATCCAAATTGTTGGGGGCTTATTGCCCTGGAATGCTTAGCATTCAACGCGCGTAGTTGGTACCACATGCATAATGCATTAGATGTTTATGGAGTCTTGCATTAGTTGTAGGTGTGAGTTGTCCTTTTGGGATTGTTGTTGGTGAGATGTCGCCACAAGTGTTGTTGTTGTTGTTGATATGAATCAAAGATGAATTTAAATTATAAAGTTGAGATGATGTTGATAGTGTTGCTGTTTGTTGTTGTTGTTTCAATTTACTTTGATGATTCATATATCTGTATATTTACTTTTGATTTGTGAACTCACCCCTTCTGCTGGAATTGCCGCCTTGTGGGCAAGTGCAGGTAGCGAAGACTAGTGATGTTGGCTCTTGCGTCTAGGGCTCTGATACATAGTAGGGATGGGGAAACGTTATTTTTCTTGTATTCCTTTATGTATCATTTATTTGAAGAAGATGTTGTTGTGATTGATTTCGTTGGATAATTTTACGATGTTAATGGCCTTTGTGCCAAGATTATGATGTAGTGGTTGAATATGATTTCTAATTAAAGATTTTCCGCTGCATAATTTAATATGATGAAATTGTGATGGTTTTAAATAGTTTTTATATTCTATTTAAATAATTTTGAAAAGAAATGTGATACTCCGTTGTTTTGTTAAATAACTCTGATTATGATTATTAGTAATATTATTATTACGTTATTTTGGGAACGGGGTGTTACATAAATCTGAAGGCAACAGCTCCTGATCTGGCTCTAGTTCAGAGGAACAAAGTCTTAGAAGAAAAGAATCAGAAGCTTGAGAAAGACTTGTTTGAGCAAAGGCTACTTCTACTGGAACACAAAGCTGAAACAGATGCTAAGTTGGAAGAAGCCAGAATTAGAGAAGAGAATATGGCCAGAAGCTATGAGCAATTCAAAGCAGAAATGCAGAAGAAGCAAGAGGAAACAAATGAGCTGCTCAGGAAGATTCTTGAAAACACCAGCAAACAGACCAACCCTTAGTTGCACACCTATTGTTGTTGTTGTGTTTCTTTTATCTTGATTCTTGTTTATTTTGAATGCTTCTGATTACTACATTGCTTCTGAACTTGTATGCTTCTGAATTTACATGTTTCTGAACTTAATTGCTTTTGATCTAATATACTGCTTCTGAATGAATGTTTTTAACGCTTTTTTTTTGTGTGATATGACTATGCTCTGAACCTTTTATTCACTATGTTTTTCTCTTTCTTTTGTTGATTTCTTTTTGTTAATGACAAAAGGGGGAGTAAGTGTGATAGTATTTAAAGGCTCTGAGCCCCATTAAGTTTTTTTTTGAAAATTAATGTCTCTCAATCCTTTTAATTAGGGGGAGTAATAATATTTCAAAATAACTTAACTGAACCATTATCTCTCTCTATCACTTCTATTCTTTTTGATAATATTATTGGACGTTAAATGAATTTAATTAACAAGATAGAACTCAGGGGGAGCTTACAAACCTCACCTTAAAGTGCTATTAGACTCAAGGGGAGCTTACAAACCTCATACCCTATAAGTCAACTTGTTAATTAGATTAACAACAATTGATCAACCTTTTAAATACTATTGTTTGTCATCATCAAAAAGGGGGAGATTGTTGGAACAAAATGTGTTTAACAATAAACCCTAAAGAGTTTTGATGATAACAAGGTATTAAAAATTGACAATTGGTATTGCTAACATTTGTTCAAGTGTACAGGACCATAAACAAAGTGTTATATCTTAACAAGGTTCTAAAAAGAACAAATAAAGATCAAAGGAAATATTTGTTTGAAGCTTAAAGCGCTCCTAAAGAAAAGCGCTCCTAAAGAGTATGACGTCATCAGAAGCTGATTCTTCAGAAGCAACAAAATTTCACCAGAAGCTATTTGATTCAAGATTTTATGATTTAAGTGTTGTATTTTGGAGCGAAAGTCATATAGAATTGGCTGAAGACTAGTGGAATAATGCAACGGTCATTTCAAAAGAATTTGAAGTCATTTGGCTGCAAAAAAACAAAAAGCGTTGACATTGTACTCTGTACCAACTGTACAACCACCTTCTCCACTACTCTATTCTTTGTCTCAGCTAACAGACAAGAATAACAGCTCTCATGTACAACCAAGCCTGCATCCTTGTTCCCTCTCAACCGGAATGGATTTGAAATTGATCCTTTATAGGACAATAACTTAATCAGGCAAAGAATTACTGGTGAAAGATCAACCTTCAACAACGACTCTTTTTGGATGTGTTGGCACTTTCAAGTTCATATCTTTGAAATTCTTAAGTCTTAAGAGTCTGTATCTGATTTGTATTGTGAACACCACTGATTGTATATCAAGTGTTCAACCTTAAACATTTTCTGTGTAATTTTGTTTGATAGAAGTCTCTTGCTTGTGTGCTTGAGCATTAGAAGTCTCTTGATTGTGTTCTTGAGCATTTGAAGTCTCTTGCTTGTGTGCTTGAGCATTTGTAATCAGATATTACTTTAGTGAACTCTCCTTGGAAGTGCAAGGGGGACAGGACTACTTCCGGTTTGTGGAAGGAACCTATATAAATTGCTTGTGTCCTACTTCTTCTCCTTTCTCTTTGTTTATCATTCCGCTGCATACGCTCCTGAATGTCATCTTCAGAAGCTATCGTATTTGCTTCTGATCATTAGTGTTTTGAGTTTCAAAGAGAAAACGAAGTTTAGTCTAACACAATTCAACCCCCCCCCCCCCTTCTTGTGTTTTTCTCCCCTTCAATCCCTACACTTGTTAGATATAATCATATGAATTGCAGATTAATAATATTGTATGCTAGGCTCACCCTTACCTTAGAAATTGCAGAAATCGCAGCTCTCCTTGGTTCTCCTCTCTTTCTCTGGTTTTTGTTGTAACGCCCTAGTTGTCATTTATTTATTTTAGTTGATTTTTGTGTGTTTTAGATGCCTTATAATTATTTATGTGATTTATGTGAATTATTGGTAATTGTTATTTTGTTGTATTTTATTATAAAGAAGTAGTAATGATTTTTATTAATTAAGTGGAGTAGAAGAAATAATATTATTTTTGAAAATAGTAGAAATAATAGTTAATTTAGAGAAGGAGTTATTTGATATTATTGGAATTAAGTGGTAGGGGTTACACTTTAATTAGGAGTTTAAGTGAGGAGTTAAGAAAAAGAAAAGGTTTTGGTAAGGAAAGGTAGAGTCAGACAAAAACATTTTCACGTATCAGTAAGAATAGAGTTTTGAGAGAAAAGAGCCAAGAACAAGGTAGAGCCAAGGGAAGAGGGAAATTCATCCAATTGCTGTAGATTTTGCTTATTTGAGGTAAGGGTGGGTTTACTCTTCAATTGTTGATATATATGTATGTGTTCCATGAAATTAAATCGAAAATGGTGATTGTTGAATTAGGTTAAGAACATGAAATATTGCTTAATGATTGTGGTTTCTGTGTAATTGATGATGCTCATTGAGATGTTTCTGTTGTTTTGCCGTATAATGAACCCATAACATTGTTCTAAATCATTTTGGGTGATTGAGGGATCAAAGTTGGGATTTTTGGGTTAGAACTATGCTGTTATCGCAACTGTTTTGCTGAACCTGAGACCCGCTCGCTTAAGCGTGCTGCAAGCGTGCAGCTAGCGAGCAAGACCAAACTTACGTCTTTTTGGACGCTTAAGCGTGCAGATGCTCGCTTAAGCGTGCTGAATCTTTTCCCAGACCATAGTGCGCACGCTCAAGCGTACCGTAAGCGTGCAGTAAGCGAACCAAACTCTAACTTACGTCTTTTTGGACGCTTAAGCGTGCAGTTGCTCGCTTAAGCGTGCTGGGTCCTGTGCGACCCAAAATGTGATTTTTCTAAGATGTTCCAAAACCAAACCTAAGCTTTCTAAGATGTTTATTGTAATTTTTAAGAATTATTTGGATGATAAAAACTATGTTATGAAGATGATTAAGATGAATTTATGCATGCTTAAGTGCAAATATCTATGCTTGCTAAGTTGAATTACCTTGTTGATTGTTGAATGATATTGTCCAGTTGGGGAGGGTATCCTATGTTGTTGTTGTTGTTGGTTGCATGCTGATATGCTCCATTAAGATGTTGGGTTGTATGCTGATATACACCATAGAGTCATTTCATACTCATTTGCATTTGTTGGGGGCTTATTGCCCTGGAATGTTTATCATTCACTGTTGGGGGCTTATTGCCCTGGAACGCTTTATCGTTCACCTGTTGGGGGCTTATTGCCCTGGGATGCTTTAACCATCCAAACTGTTGGGGGCTTATTGCCCTGGAATGCTTAGCATTCAACGCGCGTAGTTGGTACCACATGCATAATGCATTAGATGTTGTTGGAGTCTTGCATTAGTAGTAGGAGTGAGTTGTCCTTTGGGATTGTTGTTGGTGAGATGTCGCCACAAGTGTTGTTGATGTTGTTGATATGAATCAAGAATGAATTTAAATTATAAGATGAGATGATGTTGATTATGTTGCTATTTGTTGTTGTTGTTTTCAATTTACTTTGATGATTCATATATCTGTATATTTGCTTTTGATTTGTGAACTCACCCCTTCTGCTGGAATTGCCGCCTTGTGGGCAAGTGCAGGTAGCGAAGATTAGAGATGTGGCTCTGCGTCTAGGGCTCTGATACATAGTAGGGATGGGGAAACGTTATTTTCTTGTATTCCTTTATGTATCGTTTATTTGAAGAAGATGTTGTTGGAATTAATATGTTGGATAATTTTAGTATGTCGATGGCCTTTAGTGCCAAGATTATGATGTAGTTGTTGACTATGAGTTTTATATAAAGACATTCCGCTGCAGAATTTTTTAATATGATGATATTGTATGTTGGTTTTAAATAGTATATTATATTCTATTTAAATGATTTTGAAAAAGAAGTGTGATACTCCGTTGTTTTGTTGAAATACTCTGATTATGTTTATTAGTAATATTATTATTACGTTATTTCGGGAACGGGGTGTTACAATTGGTATCAGAGCAAGTCGGTCCGTCAGACCATTAGAAGAGTCGTGTCGAGCCATTTAGAGTAGTGTGACAGGGTTACACTGTCTTGTTGTTGTTCTAATTCTTGTTGTTATGTAGAACTATCGAGATGGCCGGAAGGAATGATGCTGCTCTTGCTGCTGCCTTGCAAGCAATGGCTCAGGTTGTTGGTCAACAACAAGGTGCTGGTGGTGCTGGTGAAGGTGTAAGGATGCTTGAGACCTTCTTGAGGAATCATCCACCAACCTTTAAGGGAAGGTACGATCCCGATGGAGCACAGACTTGGCTGAAGGAGGTCGAGAGGATCTTCCGGGTGATGCAGTGTACGGATGTTCAGATGGTGCGGTTTGGCACGCATATGTTGGCTGAAGAGGCTGACGACTGGTGGGTGAGTGTGCAGCCGGTGTTAGAGGCTGAAGGTGCGGTGATTACGTGGGCTGTGTTTAGGCGCGAGTTCCTGAGGAGGTATTTTCCGGAGGATGTCCGAGGTAAGAAAGAAATAGAATTCCTTGAGCTGAAGCAAGGAGATATGTCCATTACGGAATATGCTGCCAAATTCGTGGAGCTTGCAAAGTTCTATCCACATTATGCTGCGGAGACTGCTGAGTTCTCCAAGTGTATTAAATTTGAGAATGGTCTGCGAGCTGATATCAAGCGGGCCATTGGGTATCAGAAGATCAGAGACTTCTCTGAGTTGGTGAGCAGCTGCCGTATCTATGAAGAGGACACTAAAGCTCACTATAAGATAATGAATGACCGTAGAGGAAAGGGGCAGCAGAGTCGCCCAAAGCCTTATAGTGCCCCAGCTGACAAGGGCAAACAGAGAATGCATGATGAGAGGAGGCCTGCACGTAGAGATGCTCCTGCCGAAGTGGTTTGTTATAAGTGTGGTGTGAAAGGCCACAAGAGCAATGCTTGTACCCGTGATGAGAAGAAATGTTTCAGATGCGGAAAGAAGGGCCACACTGTCACCGAATGCAAGCGTGGGGACATTGTTTGTTTCAACTGCAATGAAGAAGGTCACATTGGTTCTCAGTGCACTAAGCCTAAGAAGGCGCAGACCAATGGTAGAGTTTTTGCCTTGACCGGTACTCAGACTGATCAGGAGGATCGACTTATCAGAGGTACTTGTTTCTTTAGTGGTACTCCTTTAATTGCTATAATAGATACTGGTGCAACGCATTGTTTCATTGCTATTGATTGTGCACAAAGATTGGGTTTGATTATGTCTGATATGAATGGGGAGATGGTTGTTGAAACTCCGGCTAAGGGTTCAGTGACTACTTCCCTTGTTTGTTTAAGTTGTCCGCTGTCTGTGTTTGGTAGAGATTTCGAGGTTGATCTCGTTTGTTTGTCGTTAGTGGGAATGGATGTAATATTGGGGATGAATTGGTTAGAGTACAATCATGTCCTGATCAACTGTTTTACGAAGACGGTGCGGTTTTCTTCTGCCGAAGAGGAGAGTGGAGCAGAATTTTTATCCACCAAGGAGATGAAGCGATTAGAACAAGATGGTGTGCTGATGTTTTCTTTGTTGGCATTCTTGTCGGTGGAGAACCAAGCTGTGATTGATGGGTTGCCTGTCGTGAAGGAATTTCCCGAAGTTTTCCCTGATGAGATTCCAGATGTGCCACCAGAGAGAGAAGTGGAATTTTCGATAGACCTGGTGCCGGGTACGAAGCCTGTGTCGATGGCTCCTTACCGTATGTCAGTTTCTGAGTTAGCTGAACTGAAGAAGCAATTAGAAGACTTGCTTGACAAGAAGTTTGTGAGACCGAGTGTTTCACCGTGGGGAGCGCCGGTGTTGTTGGTAAAGAAGAAGGATGGTAGCATGCGGTTGTGTATTGATTACCGTCAGCTGAATAAAGTGACGATCAAGAATAGGTATCCACTTCCGAGAATAGATGATTTGATGGATCAATTGGTGGGTGCCCGCGTTTTTAGCAAGATTGACTTGAGGTCAGGTTACCATCAGATAAAGGTGAAGGATGAGGATATGCAAAAGACGGCGTTTAGGACGCGTTATGGTCATTATGAATATAAGGTGATGCCTTTCGGTGTGACGAATGCACCTGGTGTGTTTATGGAATACATGAACAGAATTTTCCATGAGTATCTGGATCAGTTTGTGGTAGTCTTTATTGATGATATATTGATTTATTCTAAGACTGAAGCTGAGCATGCAGAGCATTTGAAGATTGTACTGCAAGTGCTGAAGGAAAAGAAGCTGTATGCCAAGCTGTCCAAGTGTGAGTTCTGGCTGAACGAAGTAAGTTTTCTTGGCCACATTATTTCTGGTAAAGGTATTGCTGTAGATCCTTCGAAGGTTGATGCTGTGTCGCAGTGGGAGACACCAAAGTCAGTTACTGAGGTGAGAAGTTTTCTTGGGTTGGCTGGTTATTACCGCAGGTTTATTGAAGGATTTTCGAAGTTGGCACTTCCTTTGACGCAGCTGACTTGTAAAGGAAAAGCATTTGTGTGGGATGCTAATTGTGAGAGTAGTTTCATTGAGTTGAAGCAAAGGTTGACGACTGCTCCTATTTTAATTTTGCCGAAGCCGGAAGAACCTTTTGTTGTTTATTGTGATGCATCTAAGTTGGGTTTAGGTGGTGTGTTGATGCAAGATGGCAAGGTGGTAGCGTATGCTTCTAGGCAGCTAAGAGTGCATGAGAAGAATTATCCTACGCATGATCTAGAGTTGGCAGCCGTGGTGTTTGTGTTGAAGATTTGGAGGCACTATTTGTATGGTTCCAGATTTGAAGTGTTTAGCGACCATAAAAGTTTAAAGTACCTGTTTGATCAGAAAGAGTTGAACATGAGGCAGAGAAGGTGGCTTGAGTTGCTTAAGGACTATGATTTTGGTTTGAATTACCATCCGGGTAAGGCTAATGTTGTGGCTGATGCGTTGAGTAGAAAGACATTGCATATGTCGGCATTGATGATGAAAGAGTTCGAGTTGCTTGAACAGTTTAGAGACTTGAGTCTTGTTTGTGAAAGGTCACCTCAGAGTGTGAAATTGGGTATGTTGAAAATTAATAGTGACTTCTTGAATGACATCAAAGAGGCGCAGAAGCTTGATGTTAAATTTGTGGATTTAATGGCTGCTAGTGATCCGAATGTGGATGGTGACTTCAAGGTCGATGACCAAGGTGTGTTGAGGTTTAGAGGAAGAATTTGTATTCCGGATGATGAGGATTTAAAGAAGTTGATTTTAGAAGAAAGTCATAAGAGTAGTTTGAGTATTCATCCTGGAGCTACTAAAATGTATCATGACTTGAAGAGAATATTTTGGTGGTCCGGTTTGAAAAGGGATGTTGCGCAGTTTGTGTATGCGTGTTTGACTTGCCAGAAGTCTAAGGTTGAGCATCAGAAGCCTGCAGGGCTGTTGGTTCCGTTAGATGTGCCTGAGTGGAAGTGGGATAGCATTTCGATGGATTTCGTGACGAGTTTGCCGAATACTCCAAGAGGGCATGATGCCATTTGGGTTGTTGTTGATAGATTGACTAAGTCGGCACACTTTATCCCGATTAATATGACTTATCCGGTAGCTCAGTTGGCGGAGATCTATATCCGTGATATTGTGAAGTTGCATGGTGTTCCATCTAGTATTGTGTCGGATAGAGATCCGAGGTTTACTTCGAGATTTTGGAAGAGTTTGCAAGATGCCTTGGGTTCGAAGTTAAGATTGAGTTCGGCTTATCATCCGCAGACAGATGGTCAGTCGGAGAGGACTATCCAATCCTTGGAGGATTTGTTGAGGGTGTGTGTACTCGAGCAAGGTGGAGCTTGGGACAGCCACTTGCCGTTGATAGAGTTCACCTATAATAATAGTTACCATTCGAGTATTGGTATGGCACCGTTCGAAGCTTTGTATGGTCGAAGGTGTAGAACTCCTCTATGTTGGTTTGAGACGGGTGAAAGTATTGTATTAGGACCTGAGTTAGTGCAGCAGACTACAGAAAAGGTCAAGATGATAAGAGAAAAGATGAAAGCATCTCAAGATCGTCAGAAGAGTTATCATGACAAAAGGAGGAAAGCTCTTGAATTTCAGGAGGGTGATCATGTGTTTTTGAGGGTTACTCCGATGACGGGTGTGGGACGTGCATTGAAGTCGAAGAAGTTGACTCCAAAGTTCATTGGTCCTTATCAGATTTCCGAAAGAGTTGGAACCGTGGCGTATCGGATTGGATTGCCACCGCATCTATCGAACTTGCATGACGTGTTTCATGTGTCGCAGTTGAGGAAGTATGTAGCTGATCCTTCGCATGTTATTCCTAGAGATGATGTGCAAGTCAGAGATAATCTTACTGTTGAGACTTCACCGTTGAGGATTGATGATCGCAAGGTGAAGCAGTTGAGAGGCAAGGAAATACCTCTGGTTAGAGTTGTTTGGGGCGGTGTAACCGGTGAGAGTTTGACTTGGGAGTTGGAGAGCAAGATGCAAGAGTCCTATCCTGAGTTGTTTGTTGCCTAAGGTATTATTTCGAGGACGAAATTCTCTAAGTTGGGGAGAGTTGTAACGCCCTAGTTGTCATTTATTTATTTTAGTTGATTTTTGTGTGTTTTAGATGCCTTATAATTATTTATGTGATTTATGTGAATTATTGGTAATTGTTATTTTGTTGTATTTTATTATAAAGAAGTAGTAATGATTTTTATTAATTAAGTGGAGTAGAAGAAATAATATTATTTTTGAAAATAGTAGAAATAATAGTTAATTTAGAGAAGGAGTTATTTGATATTATTGGAATTAAGTGGTAGGGGTTACACTTTAATTAGGAGTTTAAGTGAGGAGTTAAGAAAAAGAAAAGGTTTTGGTAAGGAAAGGTAGAGTCAGACAAAAACATTTTCACGTATCAGTAAGAATAGAGTTTTGAGAGAAAAGAGCCAAGAACAAGGTAGAGCCAAGGGAAGAGGGAAATTCATCCAATTGCTGTAGATTTTGCTTATTTGAGGTAAGGGTGGGTTTACTCTTCAATTGTTGATATATATGTATGTGTTCCATGAAATTAAATCGAAAATGGTGATTGTTGAATTAGGTTAAGAACATGAAATATTGCTTAATGATTGTGGTTTCTGTGTAATTGATGATGCTCATTGAGATGTTTCTGTTGTTTTGCCGTATAATGAACCCATAACATTGTTCTAAATCATTTTGGGTGATTGAGGGATCAAAGTTGGGATTTTTGGGTTAGAACTATGCTGTTATCGCAACTGTTTTGCTGAACCTGAGACCCGCTCGCTTAAGCGTGCTGCAAGCGTGCAGCTAGCGAGCAAGACCAAACTTACGTCTTTTTGGACGCTTAAGCGTGCAGATGCTCGCTTAAGCGTGCTGAATCTTTTCCCAGACCATAGTGCGCACGCTCAAGCGTACCGTAAGCGTGCAGTAAGCGAACCAAACTCTAACTTACGTCTTTTTGGACGCTTAAGCGTGCAGTTGCTCGCTTAAGCGTGCTGGGTCCTGTGCGACCCAAAATGTGATTTTTCTAAGATGTTCCAAAACCAAACCTAAGCTTTCTAAGATGTTTATTGTAATTTTTAAGAATTATTTGGATGATAAAAACTATGTTATGAAGATGATTAAGATGAATTTATGCATGCTTAAGTGCAAATATCTATGCTTGCTAAGTTGAATTACCTTGTTGATTGTTGAATGATATTGTCCAGTTGGGGAGGGTATCCTATGTTGTTGTTGTTGTTGGTTGCATGCTGATATGCTCCATTAAGATGTTGGGTTGTATGCTGATATACACCATAGAGTCATTTCATACTCATTTGCATTTGTTGGGGGCTTATTGCCCTGGAATGTTTATCATTCACTGTTGGGGGCTTATTGCCCTGGAACGCTTTATCGTTCACCTGTTGGGGGCTTATTGCCCTGGGATGCTTTAACCATCCAAACTGTTGGGGGCTTATTGCCCTGGAATGCTTAGCATTCAACGCGCGTAGTTGGTACCACATGCATAATGCATTAGATGTTGTTGGAGTCTTGCATTAGTAGTAGGAGTGAGTTGTCCTTTGGGATTGTTGTTGGTGAGATGTCGCCACAAGTGTTGTTGATGTTGTTGATATGAATCAAGAATGAATTTAAATTATAAGATGAGATGATGTTGATTATGTTGCTATTTGTTGTTGTTGTTTTCAATTTACTTTGATGATTCATATATCTGTATATTTGCTTTTGATTTGTGAACTCACCCCTTCTGCTGGAATTGCCGCCTTGTGGGCAAGTGCAGGTAGCGAAGATTAGAGATGTGGCTCTGCGTCTAGGGCTCTGATACATAGTAGGGATGGGGAAACGTTATTTTCTTGTATTCCTTTATGTATCGTTTATTTGAAGAAGATGTTGTTGGAATTAATATGTTGGATAATTTTAGTATGTCGATGGCCTTTAGTGCCAAGATTATGATGTAGTTGTTGACTATGAGTTTTATATAAAGACATTCCGCTGCAGAATTTTTTAATATGATGATATTGTATGTTGGTTTTAAATAGTATATTATATTCTATTTAAATGATTTTGAAAAAGAAGTGTGATACTCCGTTGTTTTGTTGAAATACTCTGATTATGTTTATTAGTAATATTATTATTACGTTATTTCGGGAACGGGGTGTTACATTTGTCCCTTTTTCCAAAACGTACGTAAAACAACCCTTAACCTAATATTCTCTATTTATAGCCCCTAAATAATTCTAATTACTCTTACACTCCAAAACTACTCTTTTCCTCTTAATCTTAAAACAGCCCAACGTCTCAATATTTATTTTATTTTCAAATCTTATTTTATTAAACAATAAAATAAGTCACAACTCCTCATTAAAATCTCTAAAATCACATACATCGCGTAAATCATATAAATGTATAATTTTCTCTATTAAAATAATTAAATAATCAAAGTGGGCGTTACAACACATATACCTAACTCTTTGCTTAAAAGCTTCAGAGTAGTGAACAATTACAACTTAAAGCACAGTCCTAAACATGCATCAAATGATACACGAAAGGCTCACAATATAAGACTCAAAATCCTAGATGATCTAATCTTCAAAACACGTTCTGAATTGTTGATGTCCTAGGTCTTGCAGCCTTGTACATATACTGAAGCAAGTCGGGTTGGATGAGCATTGGGCTTCAGTTCAAACCGATGATCCAATAAGCAGTCAACAAGACCGGATAAGGGAACTTCCTAAAAAGTCGGCAAATTTGTAGGAACATCCTGATCACCTTTGAAGACTTTCCTAAGTCGTTGCACATTCTTAGGAAATCAAATATGTTCTGATCTTCTCATAACTACATGTTGGTTGACCAGCTAAAATGCTGGCGTGGATTCCTTAAATAGAGAGAACGCGTGCGGAAAGATAGACAAGGCACCGAACATACATACCAAGCCTGGATGTTGGAACATTCTGTTCCATGTAACGCCCTAATTGTTATTTATTTATTTTAGTTGAATTGTGTGTGTTTTATGTGCTTTAGAATTATTTATGTTGATTTATGTGAATTGTTGGTGTTTGCTATTTTTAATATATTTTATTATAAAGAAGTAGTAATGATTTTTTATTATTTAAGTGGAGTAGAAGAAATAATATTATTTTTGAAAATAGGAGAATAATGGTTATTTAGAATTAGTAGAGTTAGGAGGGGGTTAATGAAATTAAAAGAAAATTAAGTGAGGGAGTAAAGAAAGAAAAAGGAGTTACACTTTGTTAGAAAGAAAATAGAAAGAGTCAGTAAAAGGAAATAGGGAACAGAGCACGTATCAGTAAAACCAAAGGAAAACAAGAGTTTTGGGAGAAAGAGAGAGGAAGCCAAGGGAAGAGGGAAATTCATCCAATTGCTGTAGAAATTTGCTGAATTAAGGTAAGGGTGGGTTTACTCTTCCATTGTCAATATATATGTATATGATTTCATGAATTTGGATTGAAAATTGGTAGTTTTGGAACTAGGTTTAAGAATATGTTGAATTGCTCATTTTCTTGATGAATTGTGTTGTAATGTTGTTGTTATGATATGTTCTGATGTTTTGTTGTGCCTTAAACCCATAAACATTGTTTCTAAACCATTTTGGGTGATTGGGGGATTAAAAATGGGATTTTTGGATGAAAATGGAGTTAGAATCGTAGGTTATAATTCTGCCCAGACGAACACTCGCTTAAGCGAGATGCCCTTCGCTCAAGCGAGCAACTCTTTGCTACGCCCAGTCTGAACTTTTAGCCGCTCGCTTAAGCGAGCCACGAGCGAACCCGAAGCGAGCAAAATGCTAACCTTCGTCATTTGCGTCGCTTAAGCGAGATTCCCGTCGCTTAAGCGAGAGACGCCCAGGATAGTGTATTTGACCTGTTCGCTTAAGAGAACCAGAAGCGAGTTTCAAGCGAACTAAAACCCAACCTTCGTCATTTGACTCGCTCAAGCGAGATGCTGCTCGCTTAAGCGAGCTGGGTCCTGTGCGACCCAAAATGTGATTTTCCAAAAGTGTCCTAAACTCAAACCTAAGCTTTCTAGGATGTTTATTGGATTTATTAAGAATTGTTTAGATGATAAAAACTATATTATGATGATGATTAAGATGAAATTATGTATGTTGATGTGCAAATAATAATACTTTGTTAATTGAGTTGCCTTGTTGATGTTGAGTGGTCTTGTCCAGTTGGGGAGGGTATCCTAAGTTGTTGTTGTTGTTGGTTGCATGCTGATATGCTCCATTAAGATGTTGGGTTGTATGCTGATATACACCATAGAGTCATTTCATACTCATTTGCATTTGTTGGGGGCTTATTGCCCTGGAATGTTTATCATTCACTGTTGGGGGCTTATTGCCCTGGAACGCTTTATCGTTCACCTGTTGGGGGCTTATTGCCCTGGGATGCTTTAACCATCCAAATTGTTGGGGGCTTATTGCCCTGGAATGCTTAGCATTCAACGCGCGTAGTTGGTACCACATGCATAATGCATTAGATGTTGATGGAGTCTTGCATTAGTTGTAGGTGTGAGTTGTCCTTTTGGGATTGTTGTTGGTGAGATGTCGCCACAAGTGTTGTTGTTGTTGTTGATATGAATCAAAGATGAATTTAAATTATAAAGTTGAGATGATGTTGATAGTGTTGCTGTTTGTTGTTGTTGTTTCAATTTACTTTGATGATTCATATATCTGTATATTTACTTTTGATTTGTGAACTCACCCCTTCTGCTGGAATTGCCGCCTTGTGGGCAAGTGCAGGTAGCGAAGACTAGTGATGTTGGCTCTTGCGTTTAGGGCTCTGATACATAGTAGGGATGGGGAAACGTTATTTTTCTTGTATTCCTTTATGTATCATTTATTTGAAGAAGATGTTGTTGTGATTGATTTCGTTGGATAATTTTACGATGTTAATGGCCTTTGTGCCAAGATTATGATGTAGTGGTTGAATATGATTTCTAATTAAAGATTTTCCGCTGCATAATTTGATATGATGAAATTGTGATGGTTTTAAATAGTTTTTATATTCTATTTAAATAATTTTGAAAAGAAATGTGATACTCCGTTGTTTTGTTAAATAACTCTGATTATGATTATTAGTAATATTATTATTACGTTATTTCGGGAACGGGGTGTTACAATTGGTATCAGAGCAAGTCGGTCCGTCAGACCATTAGAAGAGTCGTGTCGAGCCATGTAGAGTAGTGTGACAGGTTTAAACTGTCTTTGTTGTTCTAATTCTTGTTGTTATGTAGAATTATCGAGATGGCCGGAAGGAATGATGCTGCTCTTGCTGCTGCTTTGCAAGCAATGGCTCAGGTTGTTGGTCAACAGCAAGGTGCTGGTGGGGCTGGTGAAGGTGTAAGGTGTAACGCCCACGTTCGTTTTGTTATTTATTTAAATCGAGTTTAGGTGATTATATTATATTTATATAATATATAAGTGTTATGATATATTTTGATATATTTTGATATGTTTTGATGATTTTGGATGATTTGGTGATAAGTATAATTTTAAGGATAAGGTTAAGAGACTTATTTTATTGTTAAATAAAATAAGATTTGAAAAGAAAATAAAATATTTAGTTATGGGTTAGTTTTGGATTTTAGAGAGTTATGTGGGAGAAAGAGTAAATAAGATAAGATTTGTTGGCAGTATAAATAAGGAAAAACTAGGGTTAGCAGTCAGTAACGTACCAGACTTAGAAACGTAAAGAAAGAAAGAAAGAAAGTAGCCGCTCGCGTGAGAAGAGAAGGGAAGGAACACCTGTGATTTCTGCTGCTAACCAGGTAAGGGTGAGATTTCATGATTAAGTAATACTGATTGCATAGTCCTGATAGCAATTAACAAAGATTAGGATCGAATTAAGAGAATGAGAAAACTAGGTCAAAACATGATAAATTGATGGATTAACGGTTGGAATAGGCTTAATTGATGTAAAAAGTGTTCCTTGCCCGTAGAATATGTATAGGATGAATTCTGGGATCAATAACAGGCTTAGAACCATGTGAATCGTAGGGTTTTTGAAGAAAATGCAGTTCTGGCCGCAGCGAAATTCATCGCTCGCCACGGCGAGCAGTGATCCTCGCCTCGCGAGTTGCTTCTGCAGCTCGCCATAGCGAGCTCTTTTCCTCGCCTCGCGAGCTGTTGCTGCAGCTCGCCATAGCGAGCATTTCCCTTCGCCTCGCGAGTTGCTTCTGGCAGCTCGCCACGGCGAGCTTACCCACTCGCCTCGCGAACACTACCAGATTTGGAAGATGTGAGGGTTGAGTGATCTGTACTGTGTGTTTGGATTGGGAGATGTTTCCTGAGGGTTATTTAGGCCTAGTGATGATGCTGAGAGCCCTATTCAGAGCCTTTCTAGGTAAGGATTGTTGGGTATGGTAGTAACGTATGAATAAAGTATTATACTTGTGCAATTATGATAAAGTTTATGTTGCATTGAATTGTAATTGATATAATGATATCATTCTGTTCTTGTGGTTTGAATTATGCTGCTGATGTTAATAAACTGAACCGTTATGATCCATGTGGATATTATATATGCAATGATAAGTTGTTGTTTAGCTCCAATTTCTTGGATGCATGTTGATAAGGTGATTAAGGATAATTGTTATTTGAGTTGTGTCCATGCATAGCATACATTGAGCTTAGTCCTCACCATGATAGGAGCTTTGTCCTCCGCACGTTTATTAGGAGCTTTGTCCTCCGCACGTTTAAAAGTATATTAATACTTATGATGAAGTTTGGTACCACATGCATATAAGGAGTCTAAGAGCATTGTCGCATGGTCATATTTATGATGGCATGTATTTGATAAAGGAATGAATATGTGATTACTTGATGAGTGTTGTCTATTTATGCTACTTGTTTAAGTATGACATGAAGTTGATTATGTGATTACGTGCTATATGTTATTAAATGATGCAAGAATGCTATTAATGTTTTGATGTTAATTGTTATTCCGTATTATGTTGATTAGTATTATTTGTTATGAATTCTCACCCCTTCTGCTGGAATTGCCGCCTTGTGGGCAAGTGCAGGTGATCGTGCTTAGTGTTGCAGTTGCTCGTGAGTGGCCTTGCATCACTGTGTCGTTTAGGTCGCTCTGATACGTAACGGGATGGGGTTGTATTGCATGCATGCTTCATTCTTTTACGTGAATATTTATGATGTTTTGCAACAATGGAACTAACTCTTTTGAGATGTTTTTATGGGGCCTGCGTGCCAAACGTTTATGAATTATAAGTATTTTTCCGCTGCAAAGTTTTGAAGTAATTTGGTTAATTTAAATTATTATTTAAATGGTTTTGGATTATGTTTTATGTAATATCCCGTTGTTATGTTTGTATACTCTGATAATTGTTTAAGAATTTTTTATGTTGGGAAAAACGGGGTGTTACATAAGGATGCTTGAGACTTTCTTGAGGAATCATCCACCAACATTTAAAGGAAGGTACGACCCCGATGGAGCGCAGACTTGGCTGAAGGAGGTCGAGAGGATCTTCCGGGTAATGCAGTGTACGGATGTTCAGATGGTGCGGTTTGGCACCCATATGTTAGCAGAGGAGGCTGACGACTGGTGGGTAAGCACTCAACCCATTCTCCAAGCTGAAGGAGCTGAAATTACATGGGCTGTGTTCCGAAGAGAGTTCCTGAGGAGGTATTTTCCGGAGGATGTCCGAGGCAAGAAGGAGATAGAATTCCTTGAGCTGAAGCAAGGAGACATGTCCATTACGGAGTATGCTGCTAAGTTCGTGGAGCTTGCCAAGTTCTATCCACATTATGCTGCGGAGACTGCTGAGTTCTCCAAATGTATTAAGTTTGAAAATGGTCTGCGAGCTGATATCAAGCGGGCCATTGGCTATCAGAAGATCAGAGACTTCTCCGAGTTGGTGAGCAGCTGCCGTATTTATGAAGAGGACACCAAAGCTCACTATAAGATAATGAATGACCGTAGAGGAAAGGGGCAGCAGAGTCGCCCAAAGCCTTATAGTGCCCCAGATGATAAGGGCAAGCAGAGGATGCATGATGAGAGGAGGCCTGCACGTAGAGATGCTCCTGCTGAAGTGGTTTGTTATAAGTGTGGTGTGAAAGGCCACAAGAGTAATGCTTGCACCCGTGATGAGAAGAAGTGTTTCAGATGCGGAAAGAAGGGCCACACTGTCACCGAATGCAAGCGTGGGGACATTGTTTGTTTCAACTGTAATGAAGAAGGTCACATTGGTTCTCAGTGCACTCAGCCTAAGAAGGCGCAGACCAGTGGTAGAGTTTTTGCCTTGACCGGTACTCAGACTGATCAGGAGGATCGACTTATCAGAGGTACTTGTTTCTTTAGTGGTACTCCTTTAATTGCTATAATAGATACTGGTGCTACGCATTGTTTCATTGCTATTGACTGTGCACAAAGATTGGGTTTGATTATGTCTGATATGAATGGGGAGATGGTTGTTGAAACTCCAGCTAAGGGTTCAGTGACTACTTCCCTTGTTTGTTTAAGTTGTCCGTTGTCTGTATTTGGTAAAGATTTTGAAGTTGATCTCGTTTGTTTGCCATTGCTGGGAATGGATGTAATATTGGGAATGAATTGGTTGGAATACAATCATGTTCTGATTAATTGCTTTACCAAGACGGTGCGGTTTTCTTCTGCTGAAGAAGAGAGTGGAGCAGAATTTTTATCCACTAAAGAGATGAAGCGTTTAGAAAAGGATGGCGTGTTGATGTTTTCTTTGTTGGCATTCTTGTCGGTGGAGAACTAAGCTGCGATTGATGGGCTGCCTGTCGTGAAGGAATTTCCTGAAGTTTTCCCTGATGAGATTCCAGATGTGCCACCAGAGAGGGAGGTTGAATTTTCGATAGACCTTGTGCCGGGTACGAAGCCTGTGTCGATGGCTCCTTACCGTATGTCGGCTTCGGAGTTAGCTGAGTTAAAGAAGCAATTAGAAGACTTGCTTGATAAGAAGTTTGTGAGACCGAGTGTTTCACCATGGGGAGCGCCGGTGTTGTTGGTAAAGAAGAAGGATGGTAGCATGCGGTTGTGTATTGATTACCGTCAGTTGAATAAGGTGACTATTAAGAGCAGGTATCCACTACCGAGGATTGATGATTTGATGGATCAACTAGTGGGTGCCCGCGTTTTTAGCAAGATTGACTTGAGGTCAGGTTACCATCAGATAAAGGTGAAGGATGAGGATATGCAGAAGACGGCGTTTAGGACGCGTTATGGTCATTATGAGTATAAGGTGATGCCTTTCGGTGTTACCAATGCACCTGGTGTGTTTATGGAATACATGAACAGAATTTTTCATGAGTATCTGGATCAGTTTGTAGTAGTCTTTATTGATGACATATTGATTTATTCTAAGACGGAAGCTGAGCATGCAGAGCATTTGAAGATTGTACTGCAAGTGCTGAAGGAAAAGAAATTGTATGCCAAGCTGTCCAAGTGCGAGTTCTGGTTGAATGAAGTAAGTTTTCTTGGCCACATTATTTCTGGTAAGGGTATTGCTGTAGATCCTTCGAAGGTAGATGCTGTGTCGCAGTGGGAGACACCTAAGTCAGTTACTGAGGTAAGAAGTTTTCTTGGGTTGGCTGGTTATTACCGCAGATTTATTGAAGGATTTTCGAAGTTAGCACTTCCTCTGACGCAGTTGACTTGTAAGGGGAAAGCTTTTGTGTGGGATGCTCGTTGTGAGAGTAGTTTCAACGAGTTGAAGCAGAGATTGACGACTGCTCCTATTTTGATTTTGCCAAAGCCAGAAGAACCTTTTGTTGTTTATTGTGATGCATCTAAGCTGGGATTAGGTGGTGTTTTGATGCAAGATGGCAAGGTGGTTGTAACGCCCACGTTCGTTTTAGTATTTATTTAAATCGAGTTTAGGTGATTATATTATATTTATATGATATATAAGTGTTTTGATGTGTTTTAATATATTTTGGATGATTTGGTGATAAGATATAATGTTAAGGATAAGGTTAAGAGACTTATTTTATTGTTAAATAAAATAAGATTTGAAAAGAAAATAAAATATTTAGTTATGGGTTAGTTTTGGATTTTAGAGAATTATGTGGGAGAAAGAGTAAATAAGATAAGATTTGTTGGCAGTATAAATAAGGAAAATTAGGTTAGAGTCAGTAACGCTTTCAGAGCTTTTGGGAAACAGAAAGAGAGAGGCCGCACGCGTGAGAAGAGAAGAGAAGGGTGTGCTGCGATTTCTGCTTCTAACCAGGTAAGGGTGAGATTCATGATTAAGTAATATTGATAGCATGATTCTGGTAGCAATTAACAAGGATTAGGATTAATTTGAGAGAAGATGAAAACTAGGTCAGAACCTTATAATTTGATGAATTAACGGTTGGAATAGGGTTAATTGATGTAGAAAGTGTTCCTAGACCTTAGAATATGTTTAGGATGAATTCTGGAATCAATAACAGGCTTAGAACCATGAGAATTTGTGAGATTTTGAGAGTTTAGCAGTTCTGGCCGCAGCGAAATTCATCGCTCGCCTCGGCGAGCAGTGATCCTCGCCTCGCGAGTGATGAGCCTCATCGCTCGCCACGGCGAGTACTTCTCTTCGCCTCGCGAGTTGCTCCTGGCAGCTCGCCATAGCGAGCACTTCTCTTCGCCTCGCGAGTTGCTTCTGGCAGCTCGCCACAGCGAGCTAACCCACTCGCCTCGCGAACACTACCAGCCTTTGGAAGTTGTGAGGGTTGTGTGATCTGCTCCGTGTGATTTGATTTGGAGGTGTTTCCTGAGTGTTTTATAGACCTAGTAGTAATGTTGAGAGCCCTGTGCAGAGCTGTTCTAGGTATGGATTGTTAGTGAGCAAGAAATTAAGTAATAAACCTTATGCTAAAATGTTAAAGTTTATATTGCCTTGAAATGAAATTGATATAATGATATCATTCTGTTCTTGTGATTCGTATTATGCTGCTGAGGTTATTAAACTGAACCGTTATGATATATGTGTATGTTACATATGCAATGATAAGTTGTTGTTTAACTCCAATTTCTTGGATGCATGTTGATAAGGTGATTAAGGATAAATGTTATTTGAGTTGAGTCCATGCATAGCATACATTGAGCTTAGTCCTCACCATGATAGGAGCTTTGTCCTCCGCACGTTTTAAAAGTATATTAATACTTATGATGAAGTTTGGTACCACATGCATATAAGGAGTCTAAGAGCATTGTCGCATGGTCATATTTATGATGTCATGTTGTAGATGAAGTGTAACACCCCGTTCCCGAAATAACGTAATAATAATATTACTAATAATCATAATCAGAGTTATCCAAGAAAACAACGGAGTATCACATTTCTTTTTCAAAATTATTTAAATAGAATATAGAAACTATTTAAAACCAACATATAAAATCATCATATAAAATTCTGCAGCGGAAAGTCTTGATATAAAAATTCATGGTCAACGACTACATCAAAATCTTGGCACTAAAGGCCATCAACATATTAAATTATTCAACAATTTAACCTCAACAACATCATCTTCAAATAAATGATACATAAAGGAATACAAGAAAGATAACGTTTCCCCATCCCTACTATGTATCAGAGCCCTAGACGCAAGAGCCAACGTCACTAGTCTTCACTACCTGCACTTGCCCACAAGGCGGCAATTCCAGCAGAAGGGGTGAGTTCACAAAACAAAGCAATATATAAATATATGAATTCACTAAAATGCATTGAAAACAACAACAATATTAACAATCAGCAGCATCATCATCAACTCAACATTATCATATTGATTCATCTTAGATTCATATCAATAACAACAACAACACTTGTGGCGACATCTCACCAACAACAATCCCAAAAGGACAACTCACACCTACAACTAATGCAAGACTCCATAACATCTAATGCATTATGCATGTGGTACCAACTACGCGCGTTGAATGCTAAGCATTCCAGGGCAATAAGCCCCCAACATTTTGGATGGTTAAAGCATCCCAGGGCAATAAGCCCCCAACAGTTGAACGATAAAGCGTTCCAGGGCAATAAGCCCCCAACAGTGAATGATAAACATTCCAGGGCAATAAGCCCCCAACAAATGCAAATGAGTATGAAATGACTCTATGGTGTATATCAGCATACAACCCAACATCTTAATGGAGCATATCAGCATGCAACCAACAACAACAACAACTTAGGATACCCTCCCCAATTGGACAAGACCACTCAACTTCAACAAGGCAACTCAGTTAACAAAGCATCATTATTTGCACATCAACATTCATAATTTCATCTTAATCATCATCGTAACATAGTTTTTATTATCTAAACAATTCTTAATAAATCCAATAAACATCCTAGAAAGCTTAGGTTTGAGTTTAGAACATCTTTGGAAAATCACATTTTGGGTCGCACAGGACCCTGCTCGCTTGAGCGAGCAGCTTCTCTCTTAAGCGAGTCAAATGACGAAGGTTGGGTTTCAGTTCGCTTCTGGCTCGCTTCTAGTTCGCTTAAGCGAACAGGTCAAATACACTATTCTGGGCGTCTCTCGCTTAAGCGACGGGAATCTCGCTTAAGCGACGCAAATGACGAAGGTTAACATTTTGCTCGCTTGGGGTTCGCTCGTGGCTCGCTTGAGCGAGCGACTAAAAGTTCAGACTGGGCGTAGCAAAGTGTTGCTCGCTTGAGCGAAGGGCATCTCGCTTAAGCGAGTGTTCGTCTGGGCAGAATTACAACCTACGATTCTATCTCCATTTTCATCCAAAAATCCCATTTTTAATCCCCCCAATCACCCAAAATGGTTTAGAAACAATGTTTATAGGTCTAAGGCACAACAAAACATCAGAACATATCATAACAACAACATTACAACACAAATCATCAAGAAAATGAGCAATTTAACATTTCTTAAACCTAGTTCCAAAACTACCAATTTTCAATCCAATTTCATGAAATCATATACATATATATTGACAATTGAAGAGTAAACCCACCCTTACCTTAATTCAGCGAAAATCTACAGCAATTGATCAAGTTCTCTCTTCCTAGCTCTTCCCTCTTGGTTCTTCTCTTTTCTCCCAAAACTCTTGTCTGTTCTTTTAATTCACATTAACCCACAATTCTAATAATTAATAATTATTCTACCTATTTTTCATAAATAACATAAAATCACCTAAATAATTATAAACAATTAGGCACACCACATATTCACATAATTTAACATAAACAACTTTAAAGCACATAAAATGCACAAAAATCAACTAAGATAAATAAATAACAACTTAGGGCGTTACAACTCTCCCCAACTTAGAGAATTTCGTCCTCGAAATAATACCTTAAGCAACAAACAACTCAGGATAGGATTCTTGCATCTTGCTCTCCAACTCCCAAGTCAAACTCTCACCGGTTACACCGCCCCAAACAACTCTAACCAGAGGTATTTCCTTGCCTCTCAACTGCTTCACCTTACGATCATCAATTCTCAACGGCAAAGTCTCAACAGTAAGATTATCTCTAACCTGTACATCATCCCTAGGAATAACATGCGAAGGATCTGCTACATACTTTCTCAACTGCGAGACATGAAACACATCATGCAAGTTCGATAGATGTGGTGGCAATCCAATCCGATACGCCACGGTTCCAACTCTTTCGGAAATCTGATAAGGACCAATGAACTTTGGAGTCAACTTCCTCGACTTCAATGCACGTCCTACACCCGTCATCGGAGTAACCCTCAAAAACACATGATCACCCTCCTGAAATTCAAGGGTCTTCCTCCTTTTGTCATGATAACTCTTCTGACGATCTTGAGATGCTTTCATCTTTTCTCTTATCATCTTGACCTTTTCTGTAGTCTGCTGCACTAACTCAGGTCCTAACACAACACTTTCACCCGATTCAAACCAACATAAAGGAGTTCTACACCTTCGACCATACAAAGCTTCGAACGGTGCCATACCAATACTCGAATGGTAACTGTTATTATAGGTAAACTCTATCAACGGTAAGTGGCTGTCCCAAGCTCCACCTTGCTCGAGTACACACACTCTCAACAAATCCTCCAATGATTGGATAGTCCTCTCCGACTGACCATCTGTCTGCGGATGATAAGCCGAACTCAATCTTAACTTCGAACCTAAGGCATCTTGCAAACTCTTCCAAAATCTCGAAGTAAACCTCGGATCTCTATCCGACACAATACTAGATGGAACACCATGCAATTTCACAATGTCACGGATATAAATCTCCGCCAACTGAGCTACCGGATAACTGATATTGACCGGAATAAAGTGCGCCGACTTAGTCAACCTGTCGACCACGACCCAAATGGCATCATGCCCTCTTGGAGTATTCGGTAAACTCGTCACAAAATCCATAGAAATGCTATCCCACTTCCATTCGGGTACATCTAACGGAACCAACAACCCTGCAGGTTTCTGATGCTCAACCTTAGACTTCTGACAAGTCAAACATGCATACACAAACTGGGCAACGTCTCTTTTCAAACCGGACCACCAAAATATTTTCTTCAAGTCATGATACATTTTAGTAGCTCCAGGATGAATGCTCAAACTACTCTTATGACTTTCTTCTAAGATCAACTTCTTCAAATCCTCATCATCCGGAATACAAATCCTTCCTCTAAACCTCAACACACCTTGGTCGTCGACCTTGAAGTCACCATCTACATTCGGATCATTAGCAGCCATCAAATCCACAAACTTAACATCAAGCTTCTGCGCCTCTTTAATATTATTCAGGAAGTCACTATTAATCCTCAACATGCCCAACTTCACACTCTGAGGTGATCTTTCACAAACAAGGCTCAAGTCCCTAAACTGTTCAAGTAACTCGAACTCTTTCACCATCATTGCTGACATATGCAATGTCTTTCTACTCAACGCATCAGCCACAACATTAGCTTTACCAGGATGGTAATTCAAACCAAAATCGTAGTCCTTAAGCAACTCAAGCCACCTTCTCTGCCTCATGTTCAACTCCTTCTGATCGAACAAATACTTTAAACTTTTATGGTCACTAAACACCTCGAATCTGGAACCATACAAATAATGCCTCCAAATCTTCAACACAAACACCACGGCTGCTAGCTCTAAATCATGCGTAGGATAATTCTTTTCATGCACTCTCAGCTGTCTAGAAGCATACGCAACCACCTTGCCATCTTGCATCAAAACACCACCTAATCCCAGCTTAGATGCGTCACAATAAACAACAAAAGGTTCTTCTGGCTTTGGCAAAATCAAAATAGGAGCAGTCGTCAATCTTTGCTTTAACTCATTGAAACTACTCTCACATTGAGCATCCCACACAAATGCTTTCCCTTTACAAGTCAGCTGCGTCAAAGGAAGTGCCAACTTCGAAAATCCTTCAATGAATCTGCGGTAATAACCAGCCAAACCAAGAAAACTTCTCACCTCAGTAACCGACTTTGGTGTCTCCCACTGCGACACAGCATCAACCTTCGAAGGATCTACAGCAATACCTTTACCAGAAATAATGTGGCCAAGAAAACTTACTTCATGCAACCAGAACTCGCACTTGGATAACTTGGCATACAACTTCTTTTCCTTCAGCACTTGCAGCACAATCTTCAAATGCTCTGCATGCTCAGCTTCAGTCTTAGA
Organism: Medicago lupulina; assembly: GCA_958299785.1. Taxonomy (NCBI): domain Eukaryota; kingdom Viridiplantae; phylum Streptophyta; class Magnoliopsida; order Fabales; family Fabaceae; genus Medicago; species Medicago lupulina. The sequence continues at coordinate 68,476,004 of OY283139.1, forward strand.
ATAAATCAATATATCATCAATAAAGACTACCACAAACTGATCCAGATACTCATGGAAAATTCTGTTCATATACTCCATAAACACACCAGGTGCATTGGTAACACCGAAAGGCATCACCTTATACTCATAGTGACCGTAACGCGTCCTAAACGCCGTCTTTTGCATATCCTCATCCTTCACCTTTATCTGATGGTAACCTGACCTCAAGTCAATCTTGCTAAAAACGCGGGCACCCACTAGTTGATCCATCAAATCATCTATTCTCGGAAGTGGATACCTATTCTTAATAGTCACCTTATTCAACTGACGGTAATCAATACACAACCGCATGCTACCATCCTTCTTCTTTACCAACAACACCGGCGCTCCCCACGGTGAAACACTCGGTCTCACAAACTTCTTGTCAAGCAAGTCTTCTAATTGCTTCTTTAACTCAGCTAACTCTGAAGCTGACATACGGTAAGGAGCCATCGACACAGGCTTCGTACCCGGCACAAGGTCTATCGAAAATTCAACCTCCCTCTCTGGTGGCACATCTGGAATCTCATCAGGGAAAACTTCGGGAAATTCCTTCACAACAGGCAACCCATCAATCACAGCTTGGTTCTCCACCGACAAGAATGCCAACAAAGAAAACATCAACACGCCATCTTGTTCCAAACGCTTCATCTCTTTAGTGGATAAAAATTCTGCTCCACTCTCTTCTTCAGCAGAAGAAAACCGCACCGTCTTCGTAAAACAATTAATCAGAACATGATTGTATTCCAACCAATTCATTCCCAATATTACATCCATTCCCACCAATGGTAAACAAACGAGGTCAACTTCAAAATCTCTACCAAAAACAGACAACGGACAACTTAAACAAACAAGGGAAGTAGTTACTGAACCCTTAGCTGGAGTTTCAACAACCATCTCCCCATTCATATCAGACATAATCAAACCCAATCTTTGTGCACAGTCAATAGCAATGAAACAATGCGTAGCACCAGTATCTATTATAGCAATTAAAGGAGTACCGCTAAAGAAACAAGTACCTCTGATAAGTCGATCCTCCTGATCAGTCTGAGTACCTGTCAAGGCAAAAACTCTACCACTGGTCTGCGCCTTCTTAGGCTGAGTGCACTGGGAACCAATGTGACCTTCTTCGTTACAGTTGAAACAAACAATGTCCCCACGCTTGCATTCGGTGACAGTATGGCCCTTCTTTCCGCATCTAAAGCACTTCTTTTCATCACGGGTGCAAGCATTACTCTTGTGGCCTTTCACACCACACTTATAACAAACCACTTCAGCAGGAGCATCTCTACGTGCTGGCCTCCTCTCATCATGCATCCTCTGCTTGCCCTTATCAGCTGGGGCACTATAAGGCTTTGGGCGACTCTGCTGCCCCTTTCCTCTACGGTCATTCATTATCTTATAGTGAGCTTTGGTGTCCTCTTCATAAATACGGCAGCTGCTCACCAACTCGGAGAAGTCTCTGATCTTCTGATAGCCAATGGCCCGCTTGATATCAGCTCGCAGACCATTTTCAAACTTAATACATTTGGAGAACTCAGCAGTCTCCGCAGCATAATGTGGATAGAACTTGGCAAGCTCCACAAACTTAGCAGCATACTCCGTAATGGACATGTCTCCTTGCTTCAGCTCAAGGAATTCTATCTCCTTCTTACCTCGGACATCCTCCGGAAAATACCTCCTCAGGAACTCTCTTCGGAACACAGCCCATGTAATTTCAGCTCCTTCAGCTTGGAGAATGGGTTGAGTGCTTACCCACCAGTCGTCAGCCTCTTCTGCTAACATGTGCGTGCCAAACCGCACCATTTGAACATCCGTACACTGCATCACCCGGAAGATCCTCTCGACCTCCTTCAGCCAAGTCTGCGCTCCATCGGGGTCGTACCTTCCCTTAAATGTTGGTGGATGATTCCTCAAGAAAGTCTCAAGCATCCTTACACCTTCACCAGCCCCACCAGCACCTTGTTGTTGCCCAACAACCTGAGTCATTGCTTGCAAAGCGGCAGCAAGAGCAGCATCATTCCTTCCGGCCATCTCGATAATTCTACATAACCACAAGAATTAGAACAACAACAAGACAGTTTAAACCTGTCACACTACTCTAAATGGCTCGACACGACTCTTCTAATGGTCTGACGGACCGACTTGCTCTGATACCAATTGTAACACCCCGTTCCCGAAATAACGTAATAATAATATTACTAATAATCATAATCAGAGTTATCCAAGAAAACAACGGAGTATCACATTTCTTTTTCAAAATTATTTAAATAGAATATAGAAACTATTTAAAACCAACATATAAAATCATCATATAAAATTCTGCAGCGGAAAGTCTTGATATAAAAATTCATGGTCAACGACTACATCAAAATCTTGGCACTAAAGGCCATCAACATATTAAATTATTCAACAATTTAACCTCAACAACATCATCTTCAAATAAATGATACATAAAGGAATACAAGAAAGATAACGTTTCCCCATCCCTACTATGTATCAGAGCCCTAGACGCAAGAGCCAACGTCACTAGTCTTCACTACCTGCACTTGCCCACAAGGCGGCAATTCCAGCAGAAGGGGTGAGTTCACAAAACAAAGCAATATATAAATATATGAATTCACTAAAATGCATTGAAAACAACAACAATATTAACAATCAGCAGCATCATCATCAACTCAACATTATCATATTGATTCATCTTAGATTCATATCAATAACAACAACAACACTTGTGGCGACATCTCACCAACAACAATCCCAAAAGGACAACTCACACCTACAACTAATGCAAGACTCCATAACATCTAATGCATTATGCATGTGGTACCAACTACGCGCGTTGAATGCTAAGCATTCCAGGGCAATAAGCCCCCAACATTTTGGATGGTTAAAGCATCCCAGGGCAATAAGCCCCCAACAGTTGAACGATAAAGCGTTCCAGGGCAATAAGCCCCCAACAGTGAATGATAAACATTCCAGGGCAATAAGCCCCCAACAAATGCAAATGAGTATGAAATGACTCTATGGTGTATATCAGCATACAACCCAACATCTTAATGGAGCATATCAGCATGCAACCAACAACAACAACAACTTAGGATACCCTCCCCAACTGGACAAGACCACTCAACTTCAACAAGGCAACTCAGTTAACAAAGCATCATTATTTGCACATCAACATTCATAATTTCATCTTAATCATCATCGTAACATAGTTTTTATTATCTAAACAATTCTTAATAAATCCAATAAACATCCTAGAAAGCTTAGGTTTGAGTTTAGAACATCTTTGGAAAATCACATTTTGGGTCGCACAGGACCCTGCTCGCTTGAGCGAGCAGCTTCTCGCTTAAGCGAGTCAAATGACGAAGGTTGGGTTTCAGTTCGCTTCTGGCTCGCTTCTAGTTCGCTTAAGCGAACAGGTCAAATACACTATTCTGGGCGTCTCTCGCTTAAGCGACGGGAATCTCGCTTAAGCGACGCAAATGACGAAGGTTAACATTTTGCTCGCTTGGGGTTCGCTCGTGGCTCGCTTGAGCGAGCGACTAAAAGTTCAGACTGGGCGTAGCAAAGTGTTGCTCGCTTGAGCGAAGGGCATCTCGCTTAAGCGAGTGTTCGTCTGGGCAGAATTACAACCTACGATTCTATCTCCATTTTCATCCAAAAATCCCATTTTTAATCCCCCCAATCACCCAAAATGGTTTAGAAACAATGTTTATAGGTCTAAGGCACAACAAAACATCAGAACATATCATAACAACAACATTACAACACAAATCATCAAGAAAATGAGCAATTTAACATTTCTTAAACCTAGTTCCAAAACTACCAATTTTCAATCCAATTTCATGAAATCATATACATATATATTGACAATTGAAGAGTAAACCCACCCTTACCTTAATTCAGCGAAAATCTACAGCAATTGATCAAGTTCTCTCTTCCTAGCTCTTCCCTCTTGGTTCTTCTCTTTTCTCCCAAAACTCTTGTCTGTTCTTTTAATTCACATTAACCCACAATTCTAATAATTAATAATTATTCTACCTATTTTTCATAAATAACATAAAATCACCTAAATAATTATAAACAATTAGGCACACCACATATTCACATAATTTAACATAAACAACTTTAAAGCACATAAAATGCACAAAAATCAACTAAGATAAATAAATAACAACTTAGGGCGTTACATGAAGAATGAATATATGATTAAGTGATAAGTGTTATTTATCCATGCTACTTGCTTAAAGATGATATGAAATTGATTATGTGATTACGTGCTATATGTTATTAAATGATGCAAGAATGCTATTAATGTTTGATGTTAATTGTTATTCCGTATTATGTTGTTTAGTATTATTTTGTTATGAATTCTCACCCCTTCTGCTGGAATTGCCGCCTTGTGGGCAAGTGCAGGTGATCGTGCTTAGAGTTGCAGTTGTTTCGTGAGTGGCCTTGCCTCACTGTGTCGTCTAGGTCGCTCTGATACGTAACGGGATGGGGTCATTTTATATGCATGCTTCACTCCTTTACGTGATTATTTTATGATATGTTGCAATAATGAAACTAACTCTTTTGAGATATTTTTATGGGGCCTGCGTGCCAAACGTTTATGATTTATAAATATTTTCCGCTGCAATATTTGAAGTTATTTAGTTAATTTATTAATTAACAGTTTTTCGGATTAAGTTTTTATGTGGCATCCCGTTGTTGTGTTGCATACTCTGTTAAATGTTTTCAAGAAATTTTTATATCGGGAAAACGGGGTGTTACAGTGGTCGCGTATGCTTCTAGACAGCTGAGAGTGCATGAGAAGAATTATCCTACGCATGATTTAGAGTTAGCAGCCGTGGTGTTTGTGTTGAAGATTTGGAGGCATTATTTGTATGGTTCCAGATTCGAGGTGTTTAGCGATCATAAAAGTTTAAAGTACCTGTTTGACCAGAAGGAGTTGAACATGAGGCAGAGAAGGTGGCTTGAGTTACTTAAGGACTACGATTTTGGCTTGAATTACCATCCTGGTAAAGCTAATGTTGTGGCTGATGCGTTGAGTAGGAAGACATTGCATATGTCTGCTTTAATGGTGAAAGAGTTCGAGTTACTTGAACAATTTAGGGACTTGAGCCTTGTTTGTGAAAGATCACCTCAGAGTGTGAAGTTGGGCATGTTGAGGATTAATAGTGATTTCTTGAATGATATCAAAGAGGCTCAGAAGCTTGATGTTAAGTTTGTGGATTTGATGGCTGCTAATGATCCGAATGTAGATGATGACTTCAAGGTCGATGACCAAGGTGTGCTGAGGTTTAGAGGAAGGATTTGTATCCCGGATGATGAGGATTTGAAGAAATTGATTTTAGAGGAAAGTCATAAGAGTAGTTTGAGTATTCATCCTGGAGCTACTAAAATGTATCATGACCTGAAGAAATTATTTTGGTGGTCCGGTTTGAAGAGGGATGTTGCTCAATTTGTGTATGCATGTTTGACGTGCCAGAAGTCCAAGGTTGAGCATCAGAAACCTGCAGGGTTGTTGACTCCGCTGGATGTACCTGAGTGGAAATGGGATAGCATTTCGATGGATTTTGTAACGAGCTTACCGAATACTCCAAGAGGGCATGATGCCATTGGGGTCGTGGTCGATAGATTGACTAAGTCGGCACACTTTATTCCGATTAATACGACTTATCCGGTAGCTCAGTTGGCGGAGATTTACATTCGTGATATTGTGAAGTTGCTTGGTGTTCCATCTAGTATTGTGTCGGATAGAGATCCGAGGTTTACTTCAAGGTTTTGGAAGAGCTTGCAAGACGCATTGGGTTCGAAATTGAGGCTGAGTTCGGCTTATCATCCGCAGACAGATGGTCAGTCGGAGAGGACTATCCAATCCTTGGAAGATTTGTTGAGAGTGTGTGTACTCGAGCAAGGTGGAGCTTGGGACAGCCACTTACCGTTGATAGAGTTCACTTACAACAATAGTTACCATTCGAGTATTGGTATGGCACCGTTCGAAGCTTTGTATGGTCGAAGGTGTAGAACTCCTCTATGTTGGTTTGAATCGGGTGAAAGTATTGTGTTAGGACCTGAGTTAGTGCAGCAGACTACGGAAAAGGTCAAGATGATAAGAGAAAAGATGAAAGCATCTCAAGATCGTCAGAAGAGTTATCATGACAAAAGGAGGAAAGCCCTTGAATTTCAGGAGGGTGATCATGTATTTTTGAGGGTTACTCCGATGACAGGTGTAGGACGTGCATTGAAGTCGAAGAAGTTGACTCCAAAGTTCATTGGTCCTTATCAGATTTCCGAGAGAGTTGGAACCGTGGCATACAGGATTGGATTGCCACCACATCTATCGAACTTGCATGATGTGTTTCATGTCTCGCAGTTGAGAAAGTATGTAGCAGATCCTTCGCATGTTATTCCTAGGGATGATGTACAAGTTAGAGATAATCTTACTGTTGAGACTTCACCGTTGAGGATTGATAATCGCAAGGTGAAACAGTTGAGAGGCAAGGAAATACCTCTGGTTAGAGTTGTTTGGGGCGGTGTAACCGGTGAGAGTTTGACTTGGGAGTTGGAGAGCAAGATGCAAGAGTCCTATCCTGAGTTGTTTGTTGCTTAAGGTATTATTTCGAGGACGAAATTCTCTAAGTTGGGGAGAGTTGTAACGCCCTAATTGTTATTTATTTATTTTAGTTGAATTGTGTGTGTTTTATGTGCTTTAGAATTATTTATGTTGATTTATGTGAATTGTTGGTGTTTGCTATTTTTAATATATTTTATTATAAAGAAGTAGTAATGATTTTTTATTATTTAAGTGGAGTAGAAGAAATAATATTATTTTTGAAAATAGGAGAATAATGGTTATTTAGAATTAGTAGAGTTAGGAGGGGGTTAATGAAATTAAAAGAAAATTAAGTGAGGGAGTAAAGAAAGAAAAAGGAGTTACACTTTGTTAGAAAGAAAATAGAAAGAGTCAGTAAAAGGAAATAGGGAACAGAGCACGTATCAGTAAAACCAAAGGAAAACAAGAGTTTTGGGAGAAAGAGAGAGGAAGCCAAGGGAAGAGGGAAATTCATCCAATTGCTGTAGAAATTTGCTGAATTAAGGTAAGGGTGGGTTTACTCTTCCATTGTCAATATATATGTATATGATTTCATGAATTTGGATTGAAAATTGGTAGTTTTGGAACTAGGTTTAAGAATATGTTGAATTGCTCATTTTCTTGATGAATTGTGTTGTAATGTTGTTGTTATGATATGTTCTGATGTTTTGTTGTGCCTTAAACCCATAAACATTGTTTCTAAACCATTTTGGGTGATTGGGGGATTAAAAATGGGATTTTTGGATGAAAATGGAGTTAGAATCGTAGGTTATAATTCTGCCCAGACGAACACTCGCTTAAGCGAGATGCCCTTCGCTCAAGCGAGCAACTCTTTGCTACGCCCAGTCTGAACTTTTAGCCGCTCGCTTAAGCGAGCCACGAGCGAACCCGAAGCGAGCAAAATGCTAACCTTCGTCATTTGCGTCGCTTAAGCGAGATTCCCGTCGCTTAAGCGAGAGACGCCCAGGATAGTGTATTTGACCTGTTCGCTTAAGCGAACCAGAAGCGAGTTTCAAGCGAACTAAAACCCAACCTTCGTCATTTGACTCGCTCAAGCGAGATGCTGCTCGCTTAAGCGAGCTGGGTCCTGTGCGACCCAAAATGTGATTTTCCAAAAGTGTCCTAAACTCAAACCTAAGCTTTCTAGGATGTTTATTGGATTTATTAAGAATTGTTTAGATGATAAAAACTATATTATGATGATGATTAAGATGAAATTATGTATGTTGATGTGCAAATAATAATACTTTGTTAATTGAGTTGCCTTGTTGATGTTGAGTGGTCTTGTCCAGTTGGGGAGGGTATCCTAAGTTGTTGTTGTTGTTGGTTGCATGCTGATATGCTCCATTAAGATGTTGGGTTGTATGCTGATATACACCATAGAGTCATTTCATACTCATTTGCATTTGTTGGGGGCTTATTGCCCTGGAATGTTTATCATTCACTGTTGGGGGCTTATTGCCCTGTGTAACACCCGCTTTGAACTATTTTATTTATTTAATTATTTGATTGAGTTTAGAGTCTTTTTAAATAATTTATTTTATTTATGGTGATGTGTGTTATTTTTGTGTTATATGTTGGTGTTTTAGTAGCATGTTATATTATAATATATATGTTATTTGGTGTAGAGATATTATGTTATTTGGTGTAAAAATATATTTGTTATGTGGTGTAGAAATACTATGTCATTTGTTATAAAAATATATGTGTTATTTGGTGTAGAAATATATATGTTATTTTGTGTAAAAATATATTGTGTTATTTGTTATAGAAATAAGATAAGATGAGTAAGAGAATATAAATAAGAGAATTAGGGTTGGAATTATTTAGTACGTGATATAACTTTTGGAGAAACCTAGAGAAAAAGAGAGGAGGCGCGAAGGAGAGAAGAAAAACCTAAGAAGAACGCAGCTTGATTCAGAGACCAAATTAAGGTAAGGGTGAGCCTAGCTTTCATTATATTAAACTGTAATTCAATTCAATTATGATTAACAAGAGATGGATGAGTTTTTGAGAGAATTAAGAACTAGGTTAAGGTGAATGAATTAAAAGATGAAGTTGAAAGGTGAGAATTAATGAAAACTAGTTTAGGTTTCGAATTGAGTTTCTAGTCTTAAAAAGAGTGGATAATCTAGTAGGTTAATGAATAATTAATGTTCTAATGATAGGATAATCATAGGGTGATGTTTAAGGTCATGTTTTGAGGGTATTGGATCGAAAACGGAGTAGAAAAGGTTTCCCCAAGGCGAAATCGCAACCGAACTGCGATTTTGCTGTCGCTGTGCAAAACACGTTACTTGTTGTCTCAGTTTGACAAATTTAAGTCCCGAACTGGGTTTAGGTGTCTTCATGAAAGTTGTAGATATAGATGTTAGCTTTCACTAGCCTTTGGAGTGACTCAATTTAAGCTTTTAGAACTCTAGATATGATTAAAATACTACAAAGGGGTCAACAGGCTCGTTCTCTTTTCGATTTTCTGTAACCGAAAAACTAAAATAAAAACTGGGATTTTTCTGTTCATATTTAGCTTTTGATGTCTTGACGAAAGTTGTATATAATTGAGTTAGCTTTTTAATGGCTTCAGAGTGACTCAAAAATGTTTTGTGAATCTTCAGTTATGATAAAAACACTCCAAGTAGGTCTTGGAAAAAACAGCATTCTCTGTTTCGCGTTCTTGTGTCCTTTTCATACATTTCTATTCTGAACTGGGTCTTGGTGTAAACATGACAGTTGTAGATAATTGAGTTAGCTTTCTAATGGCTCTGGAATGACTAGAAAATTATTTGTATATTTTGAGTTATGATGAAAATAGTCCAAGTAGCTCTTGAGAAAACTTAGCATAACTAATCCCAAGTTAGTCCAAAGACTTAGGGTTGGTTTCCAAACTTCAAACTGAGGTATTAGGGATTTAGTTGAGGTGTTTTATGAGTATTTGGCTTATGTCTTATTTAATCATACTTGATTACTTTTGAAAAATGTTATTGCTTATGAATTATGAATGATGAGTGCATAATGTGCTATACTTATAAAGTTAATGTGATGATTTGATGTTGTTGATAATGATTATGAATCATATGTGCATTATGTGAACTATATTGTAATATACGTGATGCCTAAATGATGAATTTTTGATGTTATATGATTGATGATTTGCTGCCATGTTGCTGTTATTATTTAATTAAAGCTGCATGAGTCGGTCTATGATGTGAGATGTTGTCCAATTTGTTGGAGTCATATGAGAAGTGTCGTGATGTCTAAGACGTAAGTGATTGAGTCTCATGCATACTCATTCAGAGATGAGGGCTTATGCCCTGGAGTTTTTACTCACCAGCGACGAGGGCTTATGCCCTGGAGCTTTTGCTCACTAGCGACGAGGGCTTATGCCCTAGGAGTATATTTATGCTCAAAGCGACGAGGGCTTATGCCCTGGATTGGTACCACATGCATATAAGATGTCTAAGATGTTTAAGATGTTAGAGTTGCATAGTCGAGTTGCATTGTCGAGTCGAGTTGTCTAAGATGTTTTGTGATGATGTTCTTTGATGATGATTAAGATGTTTTGTGATGATGATTCTTTGATGATGTTTAAGATGTTTAGTGATGATATTCTTGATGTTGCTTAAGATGTTATGAAATAAATATTTGAGACGTGCTTATATGTTAATTGTTGTTAAACTTAATTGTTGAATTATATGCTTAATATTATTGTTTTGTGAAATCTCACCCCTTCTGTTGGAATTGCCGCCTTGTGGGCAAGTGCAGGTAATCAAGCTTAGGTGCGTATGTGAGGAATCCGTTGTGTGTGGTGTCTTTAGGTGCTCTGATACGTAACGGGATGGGAACTTTTGTTGCATGTTTTTCTATTCCTTACGTATTGTTTATGAATTTACAAGATTAAGTTGTTTATTGGATTTTTATGAGATATTTTAATGAGGCCTTCGTGCCAAAGACTATTTTAGATGTTGAATAAATTCCGCTGCGAAGTATTAAATATTATGTTATTGATTTATGAAGGATAAATAGTTATTTATTCCATTTACGATTTTTGAAAAGAAGTGTGACATTCCGTTTATGTTGAAAACTCTGATTTTCGTAAGAAATTTTTATGTTGGGAAAACGGGGTGTTACAATTGGTATCAGAGCAGGTTGGTCCGTCCGGCCAAGTAGTTGAGTCGCGTAGTGTCGTGTGACAGTTGAATACTGTCATTGTGTTTTTTTATTCTAATTAATGGTTATGTTTTATTATGTGATCATGTTTGGCTGACTAACTTTAATGTGATTTTTGTGTAATGTTTGAAGTTACTACTTTGTTATATATAATTTAAGATATTTAAGCAATAATTGAATTCATTTTCTTTTGTGCTTTGAATTTCGAGGACGAAATTCTCTTAAGGGGGTAGAGTTGTAACACCCGCTTTGAACTATTTTATTTATTTAATTATTTGATTGAGTTTAGAGTCTTTTTAAATAATTTATTTTATTTATGGTGATGTGTGTTATTTTTGTGTTATATGTTGGTGTTTTAGTAGCATGTTATATTATAATATATATGTTATTTGGTGTAGAGATATTATGTTATTTGGTGTAAAAATATATTTGTTATGTGGTGTAGAAATACTATGTCATTTGTTATAAAAATATATGTGTTATTTGGTGTAGAAATATATATGTTATTTTGTGTAAAAATATATTGTGTTATTTGTTATAGAAATAAGATAAGATGAGTAAGAGAATATAAATAAGAGAATTAGGGTTGGAATTATTTAGTACGTGATATAACTTTTGGAGAAACCTAGAGAAAAAGAGAGGAGGCGCGAAGGAGAGAAGAAAAACCTAAGAAGAACGCAGCTTGATTCAGAGACCAAATTAAGGTAAGGGTGAGCCTAGCTTTCATTATATTAAACTGTAATTCAATTCAATTATGATTAACAAGAGATGGATGAGTTTTTGAGAGAATTAAGAACTAGGTTAAGGTGAATGAATTAAAAGATGAAGTTGAAAGGTGAGAATTAATGAAAACTAGTTTAGGTTTCGAATTGAGTTTCTAGTCTTAAAAAGAGTGGATAATCTAGTAGGTTAATGAATAATTAATGTTCTAATGATAGGATAATCATAGGGTGATGTTTAAGGTCATGTTTTGAGGGTATTGGATCGAAAACGGAGTAGAAAAGGTTTCCCCAAGGCGAAATCGCAACCGAACTGCGATTTTGCTGTCGCTGTGCAAAACACGTTACTTGTTGTCTCAGTTTGACAAATTTAAGTCCCGAACTGGGTTTAGGTGTCTTCATGAAAGTTGTAGATATAGATGTTAGCTTTCACTAGCCTTTGGAGTGACTCAATTTAAGCTTTTAGAACTCTAGATATGATTAAAATACTACAAAGGGGTCAACAGGCTCGTTCTCTTTTCGATTTTCTGTAACCGAAAAACTAAAATAAAAACTGGGATTTTTCTGTTCATATTTAGCTTTTGATGTCTTGACGAAAGTTGTATATAATTGAGTTAGATTTTTAATGGCTTCAGAGTGACTCAAAAATGTTTTGTGAATCTTCAGTTATGATAAAAACACTCCAAGTAGGTCTTGGAAAAAACAGCATTCTCTGTTTCGCGTTCTTGTGTCCTTTTCATACATTTCTGTTCTGAACTGGGTCTTGGTGTAAACATGACAGTTGTAGATAATTGAGTTAGCTTTCTAATGGCTCTGGAGTGACTAGAAAATTATTTGTATATTTTGAGTTATGATGAAAATAGTCCAAGTAGCTCTTGAGAAAACTTAGCATAACTAATCCCAAGTTAGTCCAAAGACTTAGGGTTGGTTTCCAAACTTCAAACTGAGGTATTAGGGATTTAGTTGAGGTGTTTTATGAGTATTTGGCTTATGTCTTATTTAATCATACTTGATTACTTTTGAAAAATGTTATTGCTTATGAATTATGAATGATGAGTGCATAATGTGCTATACTTATAAAGTTAATGTGATGATTTGATGTTGTTGATAATGATTATGAATCATATGTGCATTATGTGAACTATATTGTAATATACGTGATGCCTAAATGATGAATTTTTGATGTTATATGATTGATGATTTGCTGCCATGTTGCTGTTATTATTTAATTAAAGCTGCATGAGTCGGTCTATGATGTGAGATGTTGTCCAATTTGTTGGAGTCATATGAGAAGTGTCGTGATGTCTAAGACGTAAGTGATTGAGTCTCATGCATACTCATTCAGAGATGAGGGCTTATGCCCTGGAGTTTTTACTCACCAGCGACGAGGGCTTATGCCCTGGAGCTTTTGCTCACTAGCGACGAGGGCTTATGCCCTAGGAGTATATTTATGCTCAAAGCGACGAGGGCTTATGCCCTGGATTGGTACCACATGCATATAAGATGTCTAAGATGTTTAAGATGTTAGAGTTGCATAGTCGAGTTGCATTGTCGAGTCGAGTTGTCTAAGATGTTTTGTGATGATGTTCTTTGATGATGATTAAGATGTTTTGTGATGATGATTCTTTGATGATGTTTAAGATGTTTAGTGATGATATTCTTGATGTTGCTTAAGATGTTATGAAATAAATATTTGAGACGTGCTTATATGTTAATTGTTGTTAAACTTAATTGTTGAATTATATGCTTAATATTATTGTTTTGTGAAATCTCACCCCTTCTGTTGGAATTGCCGCCTTGTGGGCAAGTGCAGGTAATCAAGCTTAGGTGCGTATGTGAGGAATCCGTTGTGTGTGGTGTCTTTAGGTGCTCTGATACGTAACGGGATGGGAACTTTTGTTGCATGTTTTTCTATTCCTTACGTATTGTTTATGAATTTACAAGATTAAGTTGTTTATTGGATTTTTATGAGATATTTTAATGAGGCCTTCGTGCCAAAGACTATTTTAGATGTTGAATAAATTCCGCTGCGAAGTATTAAATATTATGTTATTGATTTATGAAGGATAAATAGTTATTTATTCCATTTACGATTTTTGAAAAGAAGTGTGACATTCCGTTTATGTTGAAAACTCTGATTTTCGTAAGAAATTTTTATGTTGGGAAAACGGGGTGTTACACCCTGGAACGCTTTATCGTTCACCTGTTGGGGGCTTATTGCCCTGGGATGCTTTAACCATCCAAATTGTTGGGGGCTTATTGCCCTGGAATGCTTAACATTCAACGCGCGTAGTTGGTACCACATGCATAATGCATTAGATGTTGATGGAGTCTTGCATTAGTTGTAGGTGTGAGTTGTCCTTTTGGGATTGTTGTTGGTGAGATGTCGCCACAAGTGTTGTTGTTGTTGTTGATATGAATCAAAGATGAATTTAAATTATAAAGTTGAGATGATGTTGATAGTGTTGCTGTTTGTTGTTGTTGTTTCAATTTACTTTGATGATTCATATATCTGTATATTTACTTTTGATTTGTGAACTCACCCCTTCTGCTGGAATTGCCGCCTTGTGGGCAAGTGCAGGTAGCGAAGACTAGTGATGTTGGCTCTTGCGTCTAGGGCTCTGATACATAGTAGGGATGAGGAAACGTTATTTTTCTTGTATTCCTTTATGTATCATTTATTTGAAGAAGATGTTGTTGTGATTGATTTCGTTGGATAATTTTACGATGTTAATGGCCTTTGTGCCAAGATTATGATGTAGTGGTTGAATATGATTTCTAATTAAAGATTTTCCGCTGCATAATTTGATATGATGAAATTGTGATGGTTTTAAATAGTTTTTATATTCTATTTAAATAATTTTGAAAAGAAATGTGATACTCCGTTGTTTTGTTAAATAACTCTGATTATGATTATTAGTAATATTATTATTACGTTATTTCGGGAACGGGGTGTTACATTCCACATCAGATTGAACATTTGTTTTAGACAAAAGTGAAGCCAACAAACAAATATCCAACATCTTACGTTTTTCAACAATTTTTTACAGGCATGTTAAGAACGTTATTAAAAGTTCCTCCGAAAAAATTTGATTTCTACGTCCATATTTTTGTTACTTATATCTTAAACTTTTATCGTTTTAAAAAATTCATATTTAATTTATTTCATGTTAAAAATTTCTAGATTTTAGTAAATGAACCTTTCATAGTGTTTTAAACTTGTATAAAAAGAATCGTTAAAAAATTTAAGAGTTTAAGGATAATTA